>OX243859.2:14102500-15485000 GCA_945859575.2 Herminia tarsipennalis | reverse complement strand
CTAACCTAACCTAACCTAACCTAACCTAACCTAACCTAACCTAACCTAACCTAACCTAACCTAACCTAACCTAACCTAACCTAACCTAACCTAACCTAACCTAACCTAACCTAACCTAACCTAACCTAACCTAACCTAACCTAACCTAACCTAACCTAACCTAACCTAACCTAACCTAACCTAACCTAACCTAACCTAACCTAACCTAACCTAACCTAACCTAACCTAACCTAACCTAACCTAACCTAACCTAACCTAACCTAACCTAACCTAACCTAACCTAACCTAACCTAACCTAACCTAACCTAACCTAACCTAACCTAACCTAACCTAACCTAACCTAACCTAACCTAACCTAACCTAACCTAACCTAACCTAACCTAACCTAACCTAACCTAACCTAACCTAACCTAACCTAACCTAACCTAACCTAACCTAACCTAACCTAACCTAACCTAACCTAACCTAACCTAACCTAACCTAACCTAACCTAACCTAACCTAACCTAACCTAACCTAACCTAACCTAACCTAACCTAACCTAACCTAACCTAACCTAACCTAACCTAACCTAACCTAACCTAACCTAACCTAACCTAACCTAACCTAACCTAACCTAACCTAACCTAACCTAACCTAACCTAACCTAACCTAACCTAACCTAACCTAACCTAACCTAACCTAACCTAACCTAACCTAACCTAACCTAACCTAACCTAACCTAACCTAACCTAACCTAACCTAACCTAACCTAACCTAACCTAACCTAACCTAACCTAACCTAACCTAACCTAACCTAACCTAACCTAACCTAACCTAACCTAACCTAACCTAACCTAACCTAACCTAACCTAACCTAACCTAACCTAACCTAACCTAACCTAACCTAACCTAACCTAACCTAACCTAACCTAACCTAACCTAACCTAACCTAACCTAACCTAACCTAACCTAACCTAACCTAACCTAACCTAACCTAACCTAACCTAACCTAACCTAACCTAACCTAACCTAACCTAACCTAACCTAACCTAACCTAACCTAACCTAACCTAACCTAACCTAACCTAACCTAACCTAACCTAACCTAACCTAACCTAACCTAACCTAACCTAACCTAACCTAACCTAACCTAACCTAACCTAACCTAACCTAACCTAACCTAACCTAACCTAACCTAACCTAACCTAACCTAACCTAACCTAACCTAACCTAACCTAACCTAACCTAACCTAACCTAACCTAACCTAACCTAACCTAACCTAACCTAACCTAACCTAACCTAACCTAACCTAACCTAACCTAACCTAACCTAACCTAACCTAACCTAACCTAACCTAACCTAACCTAACCTAACCTAACCTAACCTAACCTAACCTAACCTAACCTAACCTAACCTAACCTAACCTAACCTAACCTAACCTAACCTAACCTAACCTAACCTAACCTAACCTAACCTAACCTAACCTAACCTAACCTAACCTAACCTAACCTAACCTAACCTAACCTAACCTAACCTAACCTAACCTAACCTAACCTAACCTAACCTAACCTAACCTAACCTAACCTAACCTAACCTAACCTAACCTAACCTAACCTAACCTAACCTAACCTAACCTAACCTAACCTAACCTAACCTAACCTAACCTAACCTAACCTAACCTAACCTAACCTAACCTAACCTAACCTAACCTAACCTAACCTAACCTAACCTAACCTAACCTAACCTAACCTAACCTAACCTAACCTAACCTAACCTAACCTAACCTAACCTAACCTAACCTAACCTAACCTAACCTAACCTAACCTAACCTAACCTAACCTAACCTAACCTAACCTAACCTAACCTAACCTAACCTAACCTAACCTAACCTAACCTAACCTAACCTAACCTAACCTAACCTAACCTAACCTAACCTAACCTAACCTAACCTAACCTAACCTAACCTAACCTAACCTAACCTAACCTAACCTAACCTAACCTAACCTAACCTAACCTAACCTAACCTAACCTAACCTAACCTAACCTAACCTAACCTAACCTAACCTAACCTAACCTAACCTAACCTAACCTAACCTAACCTAACCTAACCTAACCTAACCTAACCTAACCTAACCTAACCTAACCTAACCTAACCTAACCTAACCTAACCTAACCTAACCTAACCTAACCTAACCTAACCTAACCTAACCTAACCTAACCTAACCTAACCTAACCTAACCTAACCTAACCTAACCTAACCTAACCTAACCTAACCTAACCTAACCTAACCTAACCTAACCTAACCTAACCTAACCTAACCTAACCTAACCTAACCTAACCTAACCTAACCTAACCTAACCTAACCTAACCTAACCTAACCTAACCTAACCTAACCTAACCTAACCTAACCTAACCTAACCTAACCTAACCTAACCTAACCTAACCTAACCTAACCTAACCTAACCTAACCTAACCTAACCTAACCTAACCTAACCTAACCTAACCTAACCTAACCTAACCTAACCTAACCTAACCTAACCTAACCTAACCTAACCTAACCTAACCTAACCTAACCTAACCTAACCTAACCTAACCTAACCTAACCTAACCTAACCTAACCTAACCTAACCTAACCTAACCTAACCTAACCTAACCTAACCTAACCTAACCTAACCTAACCTAACCTAACCTAACCTAACCTAACCTAACCTAACCTAACCTAACCTAACCTAACCTAACCTAACCTAACCTAACCTAACCTAACCTAACCTAACCTAACCTAACCTAACCTAACCTAACCTAACCTAACCTAACCTAACCTAACCTAACCTAACCTAACCTAACCTAACCTAACCTAACCTAACCTAACCTAACCTAACCTAACCTAACCTAACCTAACCTAACCTAACCTAACCTAACCTAACCTAACCTAACCTAACCTAACCTAACCTAACCTAACCTAACCTAACCTAACCTAACCTAACCTAACCTAACCTAACCTAACCTAACCTAACCTAACCTAACCTAACCTAACCTAACCTAACCTAACCTAACCTAACCTAACCTAACCTAACCTAACCTAACCTAACCTAACCTAACCTAACCTAACCTAACCTAACCTAACCTAACCTAACCTAACCTAACCTAACCTAACCTAACCTAACCTAACCTAACCTAACCTAACCTAACCTAACCTAACCTAACCTAACCTAACCTAACCTAACCTAACCTAACCTAACCTAACCTAACCTAACCTAACCTAACCTAACCTAACCTAACCTAACCTAACCTAACCTAACCTAACCTAACCTAACCTAACCTAACCTAACCTAACCTAACCTAACCTAACCTAACCTAACCTAACCTAACCTAACCTAACCTAACCTAACCTAACCTAACCTAACCTAACCTAACCTAACCTAACCTAACCTAACCTAACCTAACCTAACCTAACCTAACCTAACCTAACCTAACCTAACCTAACCTAACCTAACCTAACCTAACCTAACCTAACCTAACCTAACCTAACCTAACCTAACCTAACCTAACCTAACCTAACCTAACCTAACCTAACCTAACCTAACCTAACCTAACCTAACCTAACCTAACCTAACCTAACCTAACCTAACCTAACCTAACCTAACCTAACCTAACCTAACCTAACCTAACCTAACCTAACCTAACCTAACCTAACCTAACCTAACCTAACCTAACCTAACCTAACCTAACCTAACCTAACCTAACCTAACCTAACCTAACCTAACCTAACCTAACCTAACCTAACCTAACCTAACCTAACCTAACCTAACCTAACCTAACCTAACCTAACCTAACCTAACCTAACCTAACCTAACCTAACCTAACCTAACCTAACCTAACCTAACCTAACCTAACCTAACCTAACCTAACCTAACCTAACCTAACCTAACCTAACCTAACCTAACCTAACCTAACCTAACCTAACCTAACCTAACCTAACCTAACCTAACCTAACCTAACCTAACCTAACCTAACCTAACCTAACCTAACCTAACCTAACCTAACCTAACCTAACCTAACCTAACCTAACCTAACCTAACCTAACCTAACCTAACCTAACCTAACCTAACCTAACCTAACCTAACCTAACCTAACCTAACCTAACCTAACCTAACCTAACCTAACCTAACCTAACCTAACCTAACCTAACCTAACCTAACCTAACCTAACCTAACCTAACCTAACCTAACCTAACCTAACCTAACCTAACCTAACCTAACCTAACCTAACCTAACCTAACCTAACCTAACCTAACCTAACCTAACCTAACCTAACCTAACCTAACCTAACCTAACCTAACCTAACCTAACCTAACCTAACCTAACCTAACCTAACCTAACCTAACCTAACCTAACCTAACCTAACCTAACCTAACCTAACCTAACCTAACCTAACCTAACCTAACCTAACCTAACCTAACCTAACCTAACCTAACCTAACCTAACCTAACCTAACCTAACCTAACCTAACCTAACCTAACCTAACCTAACCTAACCTAACCTAACCTAACCTAACCTAACCTAACCTAACCTAACCTAACCTAACCTAACCTAACCTAACCTAACCTAACCTAACCTAACCTAACCTAACCTAACCTAACCTAACCTAACCTAACCTAACCTAACCTAACCTAACCTAACCTAACCTAACCTAACCTAACCTAACCTAACCTAACCTAACCTAACCTAACCTAACCTAACCTAACCTAACCTAACCTAACCTAACCTAACCTAACCTAACCTAACCTAACCTAACCTAACCTAACCTAACCTAACCTAACCTAACCTAACCTAACCTAACCTAACCTAACCTAACCTAACCTAACCTAACCTAACCTAACCTAACCTAACCTAACCTAACCTAACCTAACCTAACCTAACCTAACCTAACCTAACCTAACCTAACCTAACCTAACCTAACCTAACCTAACCTAACCTAACCTAACCTAACCTAACCTAACCTAACCTAACCTAACCTAACCTAACCTAACCTAACCTAACCTAACCTAACCTAACCTAACCTAACCTAACCTAACCTAACCTAACCTAACCTAACCTAACCTAACCTAACCTAACCTAACCTAACCTAACCTAACCTAACCTAACCTAACCTAACCTAACCTAACCTAACCTAACCTAACCTAACCTAACCTAACCTAACCTAACCTAACCTAACCTAACCTAACCTAACCTAACCTAACCTAACCTAACCTAACCTAACCTAACCTAACCTAACCTAACCTAACCTAACCTAACCTAACCTAACCTAACCTAACCTAACCTAACCTAACCTAACCTAACCTAACCTAACCTAACCTAACCTAACCTAACCTAACCTAACCTAACCTAACCTAACCTAACCTAACCTAACCTAACCTAACCTAACCTAACCTAACCTAACCTAACCTAACCTAACCTAACCTAACCTAACCTAACCTAACCTAACCTAACCTAACCTAACCTAACCTAACCTAACCTAACCTAACCTAACCTAACCTAACCTAACCTAACCTAACCTAACCTAACCTAACCTAACCTAACCTAACCTAACCTAACCTAACCTAACCTAACCTAACCTAACCTAACCTAACCTAACCTAACCTAACCTAACCTAACCTAACCTAACCTAACCTAACCTAACCTAACCTAACCTAACCTAACCTAACCTAACCTAACCTAACCTAACCTAACCTAACCTAACCTAACCTAACCTAACCTAACCTAACCTAACCTAACCTAACCTAACCTAACCTAACCTAACCTAACCTAACCTAACCTAACCTAACCTAACCTAACCTAACCTAACCTAACCTAACCTAACCTAACCTAACCTAACCTAACCTAACCTAACCTAACCTAACCTAACCTAACCTAACCTAACCTAACCTAACCTAACCTAACCTAACCTAACCTAACCTAACCTAACCTAACCTAACCTAACCTAACCTAACCTAACCTAACCTAACCTAACCTAACCTAACCTAACCTAACCTAACCTAACCTAACCTAACCTAACCTAACCTAACCTAACCTAACCTAACCTAACCTAACCTAACCTAACCTAACCTAACCTAACCTAACCTAACCTAACCTAACCTAACCTAACCTAACCTAACCTAACCTAACCTAACCTAACCTAACCTAACCTAACCTAACCTAACCTAACCTAACCTAACCTAACCTAACCTAACCTAACCTAACCTAACCTAACCTAACCTAACCTAACCTAACCTAACCTAACCTAACCTAACCTAACCTAACCTAACCTAACCTAACCTAACCTAACCTAACCTAACCTAACCTAACCTAACCTAACCTAACCTAACCTAACCTAACCTAACCTAACCTAACCTAACCTAACCTAACCTAACCTAACCTAACCTAACCTAACCTAACCTAACCTAACCTAACCTAACCTAACCTAACCTAACCTAACCTAACCTAACCTAACCTAACCTAACCTAACCTAACCTAACCTAACCTAACCTAACCTAACCTAACCTAACCTAACCTAACCTAACCTAACCTAACCTAACCTAACCTAACCTAACCTAACCTAACCTAACCTAACCTAACCTAACCTAACCTAACCTAACCTAACCTAACCTAACCTAACCTAACCTAACCTAACCTAACCTAACCTAACCTAACCTAACCTAACCTAACCTAACCTAACCTAACCTAACCTAACCTAACCTAACCTAACCTAACCTAACCTAACCTAACCTAACCGAGTACACATATACACGCGACACGTTTTACGTTAGCTCCCACTAAAAAAATTACTAAACCATAGTAATTCTTGAGCTACGCGTCTGAAAATTTGGTGAAGTGTTAAGTGCAGTGCAATTCATAAGTGATATTGTGGGCAAAGTGATTGGAAAGTGGAAACCCCTGGAAACCAGCTCTTCTGTCGAAAATCATACAAAACATCTAATAAACCGAACAAGGTTAGTCAGCTTTTACTATTCTAACCACTACAGGGTCGGCACGTCACGGGCCGACCAGACAACACCAGTTCGAGCGAAATCCGTCAAGAGCTTTGGAAGTTAGGGTCACATTAGTATAAACTGCTTTGAACAGCAATAACTCTTGTCACGTAATTAGCACAACAACAGTTCAAATAAAATTAAGACCGCAGAGACGAGACCTACATCCTGATACCCCACACGCGAGGATCGGACCAGCCGTTGTGGAGATAACACATTCCTTTGTTCTTCGTGTGACGTCACAACGGGTGATTTCATCGATACGTAGCCTACACGTTGGAACCAAATCACAACGTCACCCGTCAAATGAAATTGACAACTGTCAGTATCAAGTGACAGACGTCATTCGGAACTGACATCTGTCATTATCAAGTGACAGTCGCCAAACATCAAAACCTTCGCGAAGACCACTGAGCTGAACCTAGTTATTCGAAGCAGACGACCAGCAGGAAGAACACCACCCCGAATACTTACCAGCCTAGCTCCAGGATCACCACAAGTATCTCTCACCATCAACACCACCCCAATCAGTCCCAGCCCCTGAATCCCGTCTCCATCACTGAACTCAACGTCCCCCACCAACCGACTTACCTAATCTCATCGGGAAAAAGTCTCCCCCACATAAGTCAACGAACCACCACCAGGCCCGCAATACAAGCTCACCAACCTGACTTTCCACGTCCCCCCCCCAGTAATATATCTCAACGTCCCGAACGGTTGGAAAGACTAAACCCCCACGTGTAAGGATTCATCTTGCTTGGCGAAACTAGCCGCTCCCAACAACAACCTGACCCACGTGCTGCCGCCCCATCAAATCTTGGTCCCCCCTCAACAAAAGAGGCCCCTACGGACTTCAACGTCCCCACCCCTCCAGAATACCAAACACCCTCGAGAGGGGGCTCTATCTTCACGGGACAACTAGCCCCTACCAGAACTACGAACTTCTCCCCCATACCCCCCCCCCCCCGCTCATATTTCTGAAATTTTGATCTTTCACAATCATCCAGGAATAAAAGTAACCACTCCCCCCCCATCCACCCACCATAACCAACCCCCCCCTAACCACCGTTTTATATTTGTACTTTTTTGAAGTTTCTAGAAAAATCCCCCCCCCCCTCCCTTCCCCCCCTTAAACTACAAAACCCCTCGGGCCATATCTCTTAAACCAGATCACCTAGGAAGCCAAGAGTGGTACCGTTAGACTCGGGACAAAAGGGCCTAAAATCTGGCCCCGGCCGTTATCTAATATTTCCCCCTCCCCTAGAATTAATCTAAAAATACTCAATTTTCAAAACCCCTCAGGCCATAGCTACTAAACTAGACCACCTAGACAACCAAGAGTGGTATCGTTAGATTCGGAATAAAAGGGCCCAAAATCTGGCCCCGGCCGTTTTGCAAAATCCCCCCCCCCCACCTACAATTTTATCAAAAATTTCAAAAATTTTAAAAAATCTCAACTATTGAAACCCTCTGGTCATAACTTTGGTGCCTGAACCCCCAGAGAGTCAAGAGAGACCTTGTCAAAATTAAAGTACTCCTACGGCTTAACCCTACACCCGTCCCCCCTCCCTCCAAAACCCCTTCAGAGATAGCTCCGGCACGAGAGCTCCTAGAAGGCCAAGTGTGATACCATCTAAATCGAAAGAAGCAGGCCGAAAAATCGGTCCCAACACTTTTCACCGATTACCATCAAACATCAAACGACAGACGCAGGTCAGTGTACTCAGACACAAATTGCGTAGATAATTTTAGTTCATAGAAATTAGCAGTAATATAAGAAGAAGAAAATGGCAGACAAAGGAAACACCAAGTCACCAACAACGCAGGCAGCCTCCAAACATCAAAAGAAAGCTGAAACAAAACACACCAAGACGTCACAGAACAAAAGCAAACTGACGCCAATAAGAGGAACACAGAGGACGCTGAGACAAAAAGTGCTCACAAGAGCAACTATTGAAAACACACAAACCATAGAGACTGCGGCACCAGCCAGCCCCCACCAGCAAGCAGAAACATCAGTAACATCACCACAAGGTAGCCCATTGGACAACATCCAGCACAGGTTGCTTAAAGGTCACGATATCGAGGAAGACTTAACCTCCCAACCACTATCGGATGATGATGCGAGCTCCGTGGCATCTTACCCGGACTCCTACCCCGAATCACTGTTGTCTCAAACATCCAACCCTAACCGCAAAAGTCTGCTCTTTACGAGCAAGCGAGGAATTGGGGTCGAAATGGATGTAGCGACAAGGGAAGCTAACAAAATGCTGCTGGACGGGAAGACTGCGATTGAAGAGGCAGGAAACATGAAGAGGGAATGCAAAACAACTGCACTCGAAAGCTTACAGGGCCTCTATGAAACGATACTCTCTCTCTCCGAATCCCGAGCACGGCATAAGTACAACATGGAAAGGGAGCGCTCAAACCACGCAAGAGAGCTAGTGAGGATCGAGAGAGCCCACACGAAACAAATAGCCCTACTAACTCAGGAGTTACTAAAGTTAAACAACACCACCTCGACTAACCACCAAGAAATCACAGACGTGAGAAAATGGCTAGAGTTCGAAACTAGAGAGCCATTCCAGAGAATAAAAGCCCTATCAGAACAGCTGCCAAAAATAGACATTAGAACATCACACATCACAGAAAGACTGAACCAACCATCACAGTTAGAGGGAACAACCGCTACAGAAGCCCTCCTGAAAGAAATGCAAAGTCTAACAAAAGTGACACAAAGCCTCACTGCCCAAATTGAATCAACGAACCAAGGGCTCAGGAGAGTACAAACGGACATGACAGACCTCAAAAATAGGAAGCCCATAGAGATTGAACATCTTCAACCTACGATTCCTCCCAAACTCGAAGAGGACATCGTTCACATAAAGAATGGGCTAAACACCATTGAGAACACGGTCAAAACCGTTAATTCGCACCTGAATACTCCACCACCGTTGATTGAAATGGGCCAGCACCTCCAACCCATAAATGAAAGATTAAAAGCCGTATCATCAGAGCTGAGGACGATGCGAGAAGAGAAAAAAGAAACGCCAACCCAATCAATAAACATGAGCCTAGGCACAGAAATGGCCATCACTGAACTTATCAAGAACCAAGTGACTACCCAAAACCCAACCTATGCCCAGCAAGTCAAATCAAAACCGCCCCCCCAAAGAAGACCAAACCACTCACTAATAATCTCATCCACAGACGTATCCAAAACTAGCGAAAACGTACTGTCAGCAATCAGAAGCACGCTCGACATGAAAAATAGCGGAGCTAGAGTGGATAGGATTAGAAAAGTGAAGAACCAAAAAGTCGTAATAACATGCGACACGAAAGACGACTTAAAATTAATAAAAGACAAAATAGCATCCAACAAAACTCTAAAGACCGAGACAGCCAGAACCACCAACCCACTTATTATAGTGAGGGATGTAATGGCATACCACACGGACGGGGAATTGGTGTCACATATCCTAGCGCAAAACAAACAAATACTGCAAGGAGTAGAAACCAAAGACCAACTCATCAGAGTCAAATACAGAAAGAGGGCACGCAACTCACACGAATGCCACCCCGTCCTAGAGGTAACACCACAGTTACACAAAAACATCATAGAAACTGGAAAGCTCTACATAGATCTGCAAAGAAGACCAGTAGCAGACCACTCTCCGCTCATACAATGCGCCCGTTGCCTGGGTTTCGGGCACACAAAAGCGCTGTGTCAAGAGAAGGAAGACCGCTGCAGCTACTGTGGAGAACTTCACGTCTGGGATAAGTGCCCAAGCAGATTAGAAGGCAAACAACCTAACTGCCACAACTGCTCGAAAACCTCTAAAAAACCAGGAGCACTACAACCAGAAGGAAGGCATACGGCCCACAGCAATGAGTGCCCGGAGCGCCAAAAGTGGGATGCTATAGCACGCACAAAAATATCATACCTGTGCTAAGGATGACCATAATACCCCCCAATCCACACCACCCCAAAATAATAACAAACAACTGAAAATAATACAGGCTAACCTCCAAAGATCGAAATTGGCAACTTCAGAGCTAATGCAGGTAGCGGAAACTGAGGGAATAACGGTTGCGCTGATCCAGGAGCCCTACGTAGGAAGGACAGGCATAGTTAAACAAAACCCGGGCACCACAATCATACAGTGCACGCTAAACCGAAACAAACCAATCAAAGCAGCGGTTGTAATCTTTGGAAACAAACTAGAAGTCACACACGATCCACAGATGGTAACAGAAACGGAGGTACCAGTGCAAATCAATATAGGAACCAAAACTATAGGACTCATCTCAGTTTACTTCGAGGGAGACCAGAACATTGGCCCCTATATTGATAGATGCAAAACCATCATGAAAAAACTCCCCACAAACAACATAATTATAGGAGGGGATGTAAACGCCTGGAGCCACTGGTGGGGCAGCACAACAGAAGACACGAGAGGCGAGGAGTATAGTGGTTTTCTCGACGAAATGGACCTACACATCTTGAATGAAGGCAACACGCCAACATTTGAAACAAACAGAAGAGGCAAACTTTACACCAGTATCGTAGACGTCACAGCCTGTAGCAGTTCACTCTTGGGAAAAATTCACAATTGGGATGTCAACAGAAATCTAATAACATCGGACCACAATGCTATAACATTCAATCTAAAACTAGAAAAGCCCCTCAAAACTCTTAAGCCTATCTCAACCAGAATATACAACACAAAAAAAGCCAACTGGGAAAAAATGAGAACTACTTTTAACACAGCGCTAAACAAAAACAACGTAACTTTAGACGCAATAAACACCATCAACACACCACAAGACTTGGAAAAAATGACAATGAAGTACATAAGCAGCATTCACGAGGCATGCGAAGACACAATCCCAAAGCTGGGGACCTACAAAGGGAAATCCACACCTTCCTGGTGGTCCCTTGAGCTTAACAAAGTAAAACAGGAAGTTCTTCGCAAAAAGCGCCGTATAAGGAATGCTGCAAAATGCCGCATAGAAATTGTCATACATGAGTACCAGGAGGCTAAACTAAAATATAACACCATGGCAGAGGAAGCCCAAACGACCAGTTGGAAAGACTTCTGCGCCGTCCAGGACAAGGAGAGCATGTGGGACGGCATATATAGAGTCATCCGAAAAACATCAAAAAGGCAAGAAGACATACTCCTACGTGACTCTTTTGACAAGACGCTAAGCCCTGTTGAATCAGCTAACCTCTTGGCCAAAACCTTTTATCCAGACGACACAACGGACACAGACACTGCCTACCACACTGAAGTAAGAAACACAACAAAATCATCCCGACAAACCCCTGCCGCATACCCGCATCCAGACGACCCCCCTTTCACTCCGGCGGAACTGGACGCAGTGCTAGCAGCACTAAACCCGAAAAAAGCACCCGGACCGGATGGGCTCACAGCGGACATTTGCACGGAAGCTATCACAGCGAACAAGGAGTTATTCATGGCAATGGCAAACAAATGCTTGAGTCTAGAATACTTCCCGAACCAATGGAAAAAAGCTCACGTCGTAATACTAAAGAAACCAGGCAAGGAGGATTACACACAACCAAAATCATACCGACCCATAGGACTGTTGTCAATACTCGGAAAAATCCTAGAGAAAATGATGGTAGGTCGCATACAATGGCACACCCTCCCAACACTCAACAAGAACCAGTATGGGTTTATGCCTCAACGAAGCACAGAAGATGCCCTCTACGACCTAGTGAAACATCTAAAAGACGAGATGGCAAGCAAGAAAACAGTGCTGATCGTCTCCTTGGATATTGAGGGAGCCTTCGACAATGCCTGGTGGCCATCACTCAAACACCAGCTGGTCAACAAAAACTGCCCCAAAAATATATACGGCATGACATGCTCTTACCTCGAGGACAGAAGTGTGACAGTCAACTACGCCAGAGCAAAAAGCGAAAAGAACACCACGAAAGGCTGTGTACAAGGGTCAATAGGAGGGCCGACGTTCTGGAATTTAATATTGGATTCCCTCCTGCATGCCCTAACAACAGCAGGAGTGAGATGCCAGGCCTTCGCAGATGACGTCGTCCTCACTTTCTCAGACCAATCAATACCCAACATCGAAAACACAGCCACAAAAACACTACAGAAGGTGGTAGACTGGGGCAAGCAAAACAAGCTAAACTTCGCACCGCACAAAACATTTGCAATGCTGCTAACGAAGAAGCTGAAGCTCGTGAAACCCCGAATTTACATGGCCGGAAAAGAAATAACGCTAGTTGATGAAATAAAAATACTGGGCCTCACCATAAACAAAAGCCTCACATTCAACACACACGTTGCTGCAATCTGCAAAAAAGCAGCAGACGTTTACAAACAACTTGCATGTGCGGCAAAAGTGACGTGGGGCCTAAATCCCGAGGTAACCAGAACAATATACGTCTCCGTTATCGAACCCATCATGACCTACGCGGCGAGCGCCTGGGCGTCGGCAACAGAATACGAAATGAACAAAAAAATCCTAAACTCTATCCAAAGAGGATTCGCTCTTAAAATCTGCAGGGCGTATAGAACAGTGTCACTCACATCGGCACTAGTCCTAACGGGGCTACTACCGCTGGATCTCAGAATCCAGGAAGCAGCTAATCTCTTCAAAATCAAAAAAAGCTTATCGACCGATTACCTACCACCTGGAAAGCAGCTCGAAAAACGAATGGACTTTAGGGAATTTCCACACCCATCCCAGCAAACAACATTCGAATTTGAGCTGTTAGAGAGAATAGACTCCGAAATAAGAGATTCCCTGAAAATTGCTGGCCCTGAAATATACACCGATGGCAGTAAAATAGAAGGGAAAACAGGAGCGGCGCTCACGTGGTGGGAAAACGGAGTCGAGCAAAAACACGAAACCTTCAGTTTAGACCCAGCGTGCACCGTATTTCAGTCGGAATTGTACGCCTTACACAAGGCAGTGGAGCTTGCAAAATCCAGCAACAACGAAACTATCAACATACTGAGTGACTCAAGATCTTCACTCGAATTATTAAGCAACCCGAGTTACACACTTCCGATAGCAAATAAAATAAAACACAACGCACAACACATAAAACAAACTGGAAGAAACATCAGAGTGTTCTGGCTAAGAGCGCACGTTGGCACGGCAGGAAACGAAAGAGCCGACGAACTAGCGAAAACAGCAGCAATAGCGCCTAAACCACTACCTGACTACGACCTGGTCCCACTATCCTACGCCAAGAGAAAAATACGAGAAGAAAGTATCGCGAAATGGCAAGACAGATACAACATCTCAACAACAGGGCAAGTAACCAAAAACTTTTTACCAAAGGTGAACGCAGCATACCGCTTGGTCAGATCAACTAAACTGTCACCAACCCACATTCAACTCTTGACGGGACATGGCGGCATAGCCAATTATCTCCACAGATTCAAATTAATAAACAGCCCAGGATGTGAGTGCGATGCCGAAATATGCGAAACAGTATGGCACTTGTTACTTGAGTGTCCGCGATTCATAGCGGCCAGAATGGACCTTGAACAAGAAGTCGACAGAATACTGAGCATAGACTCAATCCAGAATCTGCTGGAGGATACAAAGACAAGAAAAACATTCTTGAACTTTGCAGAAAAGATACTCCGAATTGCATCCAGGAGACATAAAGATACCCCGCCAGTACAAGACCAGAACCAAACCACAAACCCCAATCCGCCCAGAACAACCAAAGATCCCGACCCAACTGAGCCAAAACAGGAACCTATCGCGGAACTGTTGGAGTGTGGTGCAGAGGGAACACCTGAATTAAAAACCAGAGGGGTGGCGCTTTTCATGAATAGCCCTCACGAAAAGCTAGGTGTTAGCTTCTGCAGCCAAGTAGGCCCAAACAGCATTGCGATAGCACCAGGATTGGCAGCTCTGATTAAAGGCAGCACAAACAGAACAATTGTAAAACCAAAAAAGCTAGCCGAAATGAAAGAGATAACAGTTGCGAATTGTAAATGCCGTCTGCTCCGCACGAATAATAAAATGCTTCTAATCCTCGAAAAAGAAGAGAACCAAACGCACTTCAACAAGGCAAATATAATATTAAATGAAATAGCAGAATATAGCAAGGCTCACACCACTAAACCGCGAGTAATAAGCGTGGATTCCATGACCGCTGGCTTTGACAGAGGGGAAGCGGAAGACTACATCGGTATCGTCTCAGCATCAGAACACCATAAAGTTGTGGTCTACGAAAATAGAGGAGAAGACCTAAACTATTTGAAGCCGAGACGACCGGAAACACCGACTGCCTCCCTTACCACCACTCAAGACGGCACGAACCCACATAGCGGTTCTGAAAAAATACAGGACAAACACAAAAAAGAGCGCGAAGACCTGAAACAAACAGCGAGGTCACCACCATCCATGACCATAAAATCAATTATAAACAGAATAATAGAAGCCCCGTTGTGGAGTAAAGCGGCGTCAGCCTCGCAACAAAGAAACTACAAAGAACCAATTAGACAACACAAAAAACCAGACAAACCATCTTCAGCCAAACGAACCAAAGCGCAAATGGGAATAGTACAGACACCCGAATACAGAGAAGTCATCACCCCAAAGGACCGATTCATCAACGCCTACATCGAGTACGCAACGACCGAAAGGGCATCACAAACCCTCAAACTGCGAACTTGTCACAAGATCCTGGAAGCCTACCATCTAAAAAGCATAATACTCCAGGAACTGTTGAGCGAGGCGGGGGCGACAATCTACAACAACGAGACGAAAGAGGTGCTAGCCGGGCAAGATATCCAAAAACATATGGCGGCCTACAACAAAACCACCGGCGGAATGGTTCGTCTCGACAAAGAAGAAACTGACCGATCAGGAGCCATCACATTCCAGACACCCATGACAGATCCCATAGTGGTAACAGCAGAATGCACCAAGATCTACCTAGAAGACAGAAAGCTAAATAGAATCGCTGAACTGTCGGCTACCCGTGCATTCGATGACTGGGAGATACCTAAAATGAGCAGGATAAACGGTGTCCCGGGATGTGGAAAAACTACATGGATCATTCAAAATTTCAACCCACAAAAAGACCTTATAATAACATACACAACAGAGGCAAAAAAAGAACTGCGGAACAGGATCCCTAGCAAGAGAGGCAACGATGTCACAAACGCCATAAGAACAATGGCGTCCACCCTTACAAATGGAATACCGGATGCAAAAAAAGGGAAATGCCAAAGACTTCTAGTCGATGAGGCTTTCATGAACCATTTCGGAGCCATAGTGATGGCAGCAAAAATGACGGACGCCAAAGAGGTACTGCTGATCGGTGACATCAACCAACTGCCATATATAGAAAGGGACAACCTATTCCAGATCAAGTTCCACAGACCAGACCCGTCTATTAAAACCCAAGAGCAGTACTGTTCCCATAGATGCCCGATGGACGTAGCATACGCGCTAAGGAAAATATACGACGGCATATACACCACAAACCTCATAACAGAGTCAATGACACTCGAATCTTTGACCGGAGCGACGATCCCTAAGAGCCAGCCAAAAACCCTATTCCTCACTTTCACACAAGAGGAGAAAAAGGACCTAATTGAAGAACAATGCGGCACTGGCGAAGGATCCAAAATACTGACCATTCACGAGGCGCAGGGACTCTGTTATGAAAATGTAATAATATACAAAAGAACTTCGAAACAGCTCCCTCTGCATGACAGCGTACCACACGCTCTAGTAGCCATTTCCCGACACACAAGGACGTTGGCTTACTATACGGACAACCTGGAGGACGCTATCTGCAGACTAATACTAGACGCCAAGTCAGCAAGTGGAAAAACCAAAAGGCAGTACATAATGAAAACCGCAATCCATCATAGAGACACTAACCTTATAAATAAACTTACTAAGCTAGACAAATAACAAAAAAAAAAAAAAAAAAAAAAAAAAAATCATAATAATAATAAATAAATAAAAAAAAAAAATACATAAAAAAAAAAAAAAAAAAAAAAAAAAAAATCTATATATAGTTATACGTATTTTTAAGTTGTGTCGAGGGGTTTCGCGTATACCTGTGCATAAGTTCAAATGAAAACACTCTTACAGTAAATTGTGGACTACATACGTGTGCGCGGAACAAATCGATACAAGCAAATCGCAATTTGTGCCTGAGTGAACAGGCTAAAAATGACAAGAATTCTTGAAACAATTAAAATCAATATTATTAAAATAAAAAAAAGGCATGGACAATAAGTCTATGGTGTTAACATTTATTTAAAAAAAAAAAAAAAAAAAAAAAAAAAAAAACCTAACCTAACCTAACCTAACCTAACCTAACCTAACCTAACCTAACCTAACCTAACCTAACCTAACCTAACCTAACCTAACCTAACCTAACCTAACCTAACCTAACCTAACCTAACCTAACCTAACCTAACCTAACCTAACCTAACCTAACCTAACCTAACCTAACCTAACCTAACCTAACCTAACCTAACCTAACCTAACCTAACCTAACCTAACCTAACCTAACCTAACCTAACCTAACCTAACCTAACCTAACCTAACCTAACCTAACCTAACCTAACCTAACCTAACCTAACCTAACCTAACCTAACCTAACCTAACCTAACCTAACCTAACCTAACCTAACCTAACCTAACCTAACCTAACCTAACCTAACCTAACCTAACCTAACCTAACCTAACCTAACCTAACCTAACCTAACCTAACCTAACCTAACCTAACCTAACCTAACCTAACCTAACCTAACCTAACCTAACCTAACCTAACCTAACCTAACCTAACCTAACCTAACCTTTTTTTTTTTTTTTTTTTTTTTTTTTTTTTTTTAAGGCCGTAAAAAATGCCTAACGCACACCTCCAGCACCCGGGGCAGACGCTGGAGGTAGTGTGGGACCTGCCCCCACTAAAAAATCGGCCGTGTACCGTCGCGCCACCTGCGCGAACGGGCCGCCGGAATCTGCTATACCATCGGCGGCCAATTCAGTGGCAGTGCCCGGCGCGGCGAGATGCCGGGCACTCCTACTCCGGCGGCGTCCTGGGGTAC
Source organism: Herminia tarsipennalis (assembly GCA_945859575.2). NCBI lineage: Eukaryota > Metazoa > Arthropoda > Insecta > Lepidoptera > Erebidae > Herminia > Herminia tarsipennalis. The sequence continues at coordinate 15,466,900 of OX243859.2, read as the reverse complement.
ACTGCAGGACGCCGACGTCGCGGAAGGCTACGAGTGGGGGGAAAAGGCCCCGTCGACCCCCACCCGCGGCCCCACCATTAGGGCGGCATCAGGCGCAGATGGTCGCGCCGACGCCGCCCGGTTCGCCGGCGACGAAGCGGATCAGCAAGGGAGTCCTCCTCCCTGCGTCGCTCCGCCGCCTCCTTCTGCGAGATGACGTCCTCGCAAAAGGATGCGACCGCGTTCCAAGACGTCTCGCTGCGGACCATAGATGACACCACGGTCGGCAGCGAGAGGTCACGACCCACCACTGCGGTGAGGACTCGACGTTGCTGCTCCCAGGCAGGGCACTGCTCGAGAGTGTGCTGCGCCGAGTCCTCACCGCAATCGCAGTGATGACAGTCGGGACGCGATTCCCTCCTCGCAACCGAATGCAGGTACTTTCCGAAGCACCCATGCCCGGAAAGAACCTGCACCAGCCGGAAGGAAAGGGTCCCGTGCTGCCTCACCGCCCACTCCTCAAGGACCGGCTGGAGCGCCTCCACGGTTCGGAAACCGGCACGTGGAGCCTCCAGCCGGGACCTCCACCGGGCCATGATGTCCCGGTGGGCCTGACTGCGCCAGGCGCGCAGTTGTTCGGGCATGGGGCAAGAGCCCCCAGCCCGGACCTCCGCCGCCCGCCAGTAAACGTCGGCGAGTACTTCCGCATCCAGATCCCACGGGGGAGTTCCGGCCAACGCGCACGCCGCATCGGTGGACACCGTGCGGTAACCGCGTATGGCCCGGACCGCCATGGTTCGTTGGGGTCTCCACAAACGAACCCTATTCTGGGCGGACAGGGTCTCCGCCCACACGGGCGCGCCGTAAAGCGCCATCGACCGTACCACCCCCATGTAAAGCCGTCGGCTTGAGGCACTGGGACCGCCAAGGTTCGGCAAAAGCCGGCCCAGGGCGGCAGCAGTAGCCTCAAGTTTGGGCACAAGGATGCGAAAATGCTCGTCGAAGAGCCATCGCCCATCCAACACCAACCCCAGATATTTCATCTGGGGGCGTATCGGTACGAGGACCGAGTTGACGACCAAGGAGGCGCCAGCGGGTGGACCGCGACGGGGCCCATGAAACAACAGGGCCTCCGTCTTTTCAAGCGCCACTCTCAACCCCAGCGCCTCGATGCGCCCGACCATTCGGGAAACCCCTAGGGTGGCCAGGCGCGCCGCCTCCTCGAAATTCCGTGCCCGGGCTGTGACGAGCGTGTCGTCGGCGTAACAGAGTACGCTGAGCCCGGGTGGGAAGTTTCCTCGCAGGGCCCAATCGTATCCCATGTTCCACAAGAGCGGTCCTAAGACCGACCCCTGAGGAACACCGCACGACATTGCCCTGCGCCTTACTTCTCCTTCACGATCCTCGTACAGGACACACCGGCCTTGCAAATAGTCGGCCACCAGCTGCCTCAGGTAATCGGGCACTCCATGGAACCGGAGCGCCTCACCGATGCAGCCAAATGGCAGAGTATTGAAGGCGTTGGCGATGTCAAGCGATACCGCCAATAAAACCCCGCCGCCGAGGACTGCCTCCTCAGCCGCGGCCCTCAGACGCAGAATGGCATCGACCGTCGAACGCCCGGCACGAAAGCCGTACTGGGCATCGGACAGATCGGGGCCGACCTCGCGCAAGTGGCGGACGATACGGGTAGCGAGAATTCTCTCAAGCAACTTCCCCGCCTCGTCCAGCAGCACGATAGGCCTGAAGGCCGTGACCGAATCGGGAGATCTACCCGGCTTCGGTAGGAGAACCAGCTTCCCCGTTTTCCAACAGTCAGGGAACCGTCCGGACGCCAGGCAAACGTCGAACAGCCCCCTGAGGCGGTCTCCCATGTGGTTGAGGACCAGGGCCAACACTCGGGCAGGAATCCCGTCAGGCCCGGGGGCGGTACTCTTCGAACGAATCCGAAGTACAGCCGCCCCCACCTCCGCCTCCGTGACGGGCGGAACACTGGGCTCGGCCTCCCGGTCGTCGGTCTCAGAGACCATTGCCGGTGGCGTGTGCTCCGCACGTTGCGGGAAAAGGGCCTCAACCACTTCCACGAGGAAGCTGGGCTGGAGAGTCTCTGTAAGGGGGGGGCCCGACGAGCGGAGCTTATTCAGCGCCGCTCGGTAGGGGCGACCCCAGGGATCACGATCTAGACCCTCCAGCATCTCCTGTCTCGCCGTCTCCTTCGCGCGGCAGATGGCCAGCTTGAATGCGTCCCTCGCATTGCGATACGCTTCATACAGCTGGTCCTCCCTCTCTACGTCGCGGTGACGCCGTCGACTGCGGGTGTAGATCCTCCGGGCACGAATACAGGCCGCACGGAGTTCCGCCAACTCTGGGGACCACCAGTAGACCTCCTTCCTCGGAGGACGACGTCGGAAACGTGGCATGGCCGCATCGCAAACCTGCGTAAACGCATCGCGAATACGGACAGCCGTGACGTCGATGTCCTCGGTCGGAGGTGGTGAGGACGACCACGATTGAACGATAGCCGCCTCCTCCAGCAGTTCCCTGTCGAGTCGACCCACAGCCCACCGCGGGAATCGGGATTGTCTGCCCGCCGCGTGACCCCTACTGGCGCCCTGGGACCGGGAGAGCTCAAACCGGATGTACAAGTGATCCGAGAGCGTCTCAACCTCAGCCAGTACGCGCCAGTTCCTTACGCGTGCTTCGATACCAGGGGTAGCGAACGAAAGGTCCACTATCGACCCCCCCTGGCGCCGAACGCACGTATTGGTGGTGCCCCTGTTCAGCAAACAGAGGCCCACCGCAGCTGCCCATTCCTCTACCGCCGCTCCGCGAGCGTCCGTCCTGGGAGATCCCCACGCCAAGGATTTGGCGTTAAAATCCCCCAGCACCACGACGTGGCGAGGTGCTAGCCGCCGTATCGAGGCTTCCAGGCTAGCCAGGAAAACCTCAAAATCAGCCAAACTCCGGTTTGGGGAGAAGTACACGCCGTAAAGCGTGAGTCCCCCCCAGTCGGCAGCAACATATCCCGTACCCTTATCTCTGAGCGACAAGGGCGGGGAATGGAGCGCAGCGGAGCTGACGATCGCCACGGAGCCGTCCCGGTCACCCATCCAATTCGGACGAGGAGGAACGTAATAGGGCTCCGCGGCTACGGCAACAGCAATCGACCACTCTGCCATGGTTTGCAGGAAAAGATCCTGCGCGCCGGCAGAATGGTTGAGATTCGCCTGGAGGAGGGAAAAGCACTCACTGTCCATTACTGGACTCCGGTACTACATCCTCCTCCATTCGCGCTGGCGGCGGTGTACGAGGGGCAGCCTTGGCCGATTGGCTACCCCCCGGGCGTGGCTTTGGAGCCTGCGGGGGTTTGCACCCCTCCCGTCCCATGGCGTGGTTGGCAGGCAAATTACCCGCCGCACACGCTGGACAGTGGGGGGCAGCGGAGCAGTCCGCCGCCTTGTGCCCCGGGCGACCGCAGCGGAAACAAAGTCCGCCGCAGTCGAAGCAACTAGTGCACTTCGGACGCATGTGTCCCGTCGCCATGCACTTGAAGCAGCGCGCGGGTCTCGCCGGCAGGATCGTAACCCTGGCGGCGCTGAAGCCCACGAGCAGCCTCCCTGCATCAGCCAATAATTTGGCCGCGGCAACGGGGCACTGCGCCCAAACCGCAAAAGCACCTCCGGGGCCGGGGCGAATGGCGCCGACCCTGATGGAGTCAAGAGCGCATTGGGTACGGGTCCCAATAGCCTCCCGAACTTCCTGGGCCGTGACCGAGTCATCCAGTCCCGAAATACGCATTTCTGCGCACTTCGTGGGCCTGGCGACTCTTACGCCTTCTTCCCCAGCAATCATCCCCCGCAGCTTCTCAGCGAAGAAGTCTGCGTTCTTGCCTCCGTCTGGGCCTGGGAACTCGAGGATCCGAGCTCCCGTCTGCGAGGGCCGGGTGGTTGCACCCAGACCCCCGAGATCAGAGGCGGTGATGGTCCTCTTCACCCTCGCAAATATCTCCGCATAGGAAATTCCGCGCTCCTGTGCCTCCGGCGACACCGTGACAACCACGGCGGCCGTTTTCGGCACTTGGAGTTTCGGCTTCCTAGCCACGGTTCCTTGGGCAGCTGCATTTGGAGCAGCCCTCTTTTTCCTCCTGCGGCGCGACCTTTTGCTCACCGTCTGCCAGCCCTCGTTGGCGGAGACGAGGGGGGCGGGAGCAGGTGCGGGCGCAGGTGCACGAGCCTCAACCTCTTGGGTGCGTGATGCGACCGAAGGGGCTGGAGATGGAGCCACCGTCAAGCCCTGGGTAGGCTGGGTGCGTCCCTGTGGCTGGACTGGCGTCCTTTTGACCGCTGGAGGGGCCGGGTCTCGTGCCTTCTTCTTTTTAGGCGCAGACGCCGCGCTTGTCGCGTATGTCACGACGCGTCCCCCGGAACAGGGTAGGGGCGTCGGAGCGGTAGCCGTGTACGGCTTTGCGACCGGCGGTGTACGGGAGGTTGGCGCCGGAGGCAGCCTTGCCTCCAGACTCCCGATGCGGGCAGCGATCTTGGACTCAAAAGAGCCCATTAGCTGCCGCAACTGCGCCTCGATACCTCCAGAGGATGAAGGCTGCGACTTCTTCGGCGGACTGGTCAAAACAGCCCGCGTTGGACCGACTTGAGGGCAGGCTAGGTCTTCTCGTAGCTTGGCGAGCTCGGCGCGGAGCTCTGCCACATCTGACCTCAAAGTTGCGTTCTCCGCCCGCAACTGCTGCAGCTCCCTGTTGGTGGCATCCGTGCGACCAGCCAGGTCGTCCACCACCACCAGCAGCTTGTCTCCTGCCTCCTTAAGGCCGCGCACGAAGGGGCCTTTCAAATTTGTGGATTTTGTGGCCACCTCGTAAATTGCGGCCACAGAATCCCCAGCTCTCGCTTTGAGCTCTGCCGTAGTAGGAAGGGAATCCCCCCCTGACCGGCGATCCTCTGCGAGGAGCTGCGCCACCCTATCCTCAGCGGTGCGCTCTCCCTCTATACGCGTGCGCAGGTACTTTTCTCTGTTCGAGAAAACAGAGCCGCTGGCTCCTCCCCTCCGCGCGGTTGGGATCTTGCTAGGGGTCTGGGGGACCCCTGGCACCTCCTGGTGCGGTGAGCGGCTGCGGCTACGCTTCTGGGAAGCCCAGAGCCTACCTGATCGCTCAACTTCACCTTCCTCGAGGGTCTCAGTATCCTCCATTACCTCAAGGTCGGTAATAGAGGACTCCGAAACGGTCAAAGACCCTTTTCGCGGGACCTTAGGCGGCAACGGAGATGGACCTCCACTCGCCTTGCCCCTACTCGGGGTCTTACGACCCTTACTTGAAACCGCAGTGCGGTTCGATCTTCGCAGCGCGACCTTAGCGCTTTTTTCGGTGCCGGATTTACCGCTCGGCACAGGGCGGGTGCGTCGTTGGGTGTCCCCCCCAGAGTACGCGGGACTGCCGAAGCCGACTGGCTTCGGGAGGGATTCCCCGAGCGAAGCGCGCTCGGGACCCTCCTGGGTAGTTTTATCTGTATTGACCACCGACATGATTGAAGTTTAAAGACCTCCGTCTGGGTAGCCCTCGGGACTGAGATCCCCTCAGCCATTCATCCCATTGCCGGGCACCACAAGCGTGGGATTAGGGTATTTTTTAAAGGGGTTTACTTCCCCGCGGCCCACAGAGCGTGAGCCCCCGTTCCTGTCAATTCAGGGTTACGGGTCGGGCCGGTCGGTGGTCTGTATCAGACCGTGTCCGCCATCTATAAATAGACAGCGAACCCGCCGCCCCTCGCCCTTCTTCAGAAAGGCCTAGGGATGGACCAAAACCTCCCCTGTTTGCCCGGCGGCAAAGCAAAAGCAATAGCACGCCGAGCCCGCCACATTACTCCACTGTTTCCCCCCCAGTAGGAAACAAAACAAAATAAAACAAAAGAAAAGTAAAATGTAAAAATAAAAAGAAGACATAAATCAAAATAAAAGGTGTAAAAATAAAAGTGTAAAAATACTATTGCAAGAAAACAAATAAACCAAAATAAAACAATATAAAACAAAATAAACACAAACAAAATAAAACAACAGGGGGCACAGGGAGAACGCCCCGAGTGGCCCGAATACGGGCCCCTCTCTTTGCCAGAACATTAGCCGTCCGGCGATCAAAAAGTGATCACCGTCCGTTGCCCAGGGTGCACCACGAGGAGGTTTTCCGGCACTTAGCACCCCAACCTAACCTAACCTAACCTAACCTAACCTAACCTTTTTTTTTTTTTTTTTTTTTTTTTTTTTTTTTATGGCCGTAAAAAATGCCTAACGCACACCTCCAGCACCCGGGGCAGACGCTGGAGGTAGTGTGGGACCTGCCCCCACTAAAAAATCGGCCGTGTACCAACTCGCCGCCTTCACACGGATAGGCCGCCGGAATTGACTATTTCTTCGGCGGACCCACCCAGCGGCATAGCCCCATCGGGCATTCCTGCTCCTGCGGCGTTCTGGGTACACACAGAACGCCGCCATCGCGAAAGGCCGCGAGCGTGGGAAACTTCCCCGTCCATCACGCCCACAGCCCCACCAAGCGACGTCACGCGCGACTGCGCCTCGACGTCACTCGGTTCGCCGGCGACGGGGCAGACTATCCCCGCCGCCTCCCCCCACGAGATGAATTTCCCGCAGGAGGGTGCGACCGCGTCCTGGACCCCCTATCGCGCAACGCATCCGGTGCCCCTATCACTGACGACAGGGGCGCGGAGCGAGCATGGCTAAGGAGTCCGTTAGGTGGAGGGTGTAGAGGCACGGGAAGGCGCCTCGTCCCCACCCTCCTCCATCCGCACCGGAGCCTGGGTGCGAGGAGCTGGGCCAGTCCCGGCAGGCGGCTTTGCGGCCTTGGGAGGCTTACAGCCCGCCCTCCCCATCATGTGGTTGGCGGGCAGATTGCCCGCCGCACACACGGGGCAGTGGGGAGCGGCAGAACACGCCGCTGCCGCATGCCCCGGTTGACCACAGCGGAAACAAAGTCCGCTGCAGTCAAAGCTACTGGTGCATTGCGGGCGCAAGTGCCCCGCGCCCATGCACCGGTAGCACCTCGTGGGCCTCGCCTCAAGGATTGTGATCCTCGCGGCGGAGAAGCCCACGAGGAGCCGGCCTGCCTCTGCCAAAGTTTTGGCCGCAGCGACGGGGCAACGCGCCCACGCTGCACCAACTCCGCCGGGGCCGGGGCGAATCGCACCGACCCTCACGGTTCCGGGAGAGCATTGAGTCTTCAGCTCAATTGCCTCCCGGACAGCCTCGGGCGTAATTGAGTCGTCCAGGCCGGAGACGCGCAACTCCGCGCACTTTGTCGGCCTGGCAACCCTTACGCCCTCCTCGCCCCCCGCAAGACGCTTCAGCGTCTCCGCCACCAAGTCGGCCTTGCTCGGGCCCTCCGTCCCCGGAAACTCAAGGAGCCGGGCCCCGGTCTGTGAGCGGCGGAAGCTCACTTCCACGCCCCCAGCTGCCAGAAGAGCGGCCCTCGCCCCGCTAAATAGGCTAGCGTAGGTGACCCCCCTGTGCTCCGCCTCCGGCGACACCGTCACCAGGACGGCTGCCGTTTTCGGCGGAGTAAGTTTAGGCTTTCGCCTCACTTTCTCCCTTGCCGGGGCAACCTCCTGCACGGGAGCGGCGGGAGTGGCCTTCTTATTCTGCCGGCGCCTCGATCTCCTACTCTCCGCCGTTCGCCATTCCTCATTAGAGGGGGCAGAGGCGGGGGCAGACGCTGGCGCCGGAGGACCGGCTTGGGCCGTTGTGGCGCCTGAGGCGCCCACTTCGGCGGCACGGGGTGCTTTCCTCGGCGCACGCTGCGCCCCTCGCCCGCCCGGCCCTGAGGCAACCACTGCCGCAAAAGACCCAGCGCGTCCCCCTGTTCGGGTTGGTGGCACCGGGCGTTGCCCCTGCGGGGGTTTGGGCGCCGCGAGCGGCGGCCGACAGCTCGGTTCCGGGGGCAGCCGCGCCTTGATGCCCTCAAGGCGAGCGTCTAAGTGGCCCCCGATAAGAAGTGAGAGCTGCCTCATCTGCGCCTCCGTAAAGGAGTCGCCAGAAGGCCGCCCTCCACTATGGGCCTGGACAGAACCGACCGACACAGCACTGACTACGGCCGGGGCAGAACCGGCTCCAGTCGATCGAAGATCGGCACGCAACAGAGCCAACTCGGAGCGAAGTGCCTTCAGGTCTTCCTCCAAGCGGGAGTTGTCGGCCCGCAACCTCCGTGTCTCCACCTCGTTGGCACTGAAGCGCTCGAACATCGCCTCCACCACCTCTTTTAATGTCGAGGCCGACGTCTTCAGGCCCTTGGCGAACGTGCCCTTAAGGTTCTTGCTCTTTTGAGCCACGTTCGCTATGACCTTCACGGAGGTGGCCGCCGATTCCATTAGCTCCTCCATGGTCTTCGGAGAGCTAACTCCCTCCGACGGGCGAAGTTCACCCAACAGTTGCTGGACCCGCTCCTCAGCAACTATTTCCCCCTCCGTGCGGCCTCTGTTGTAGGCGTCCCGCCTAGAAAACACGCCGGACGTTGGAACGACCGGTGCCGTCACTGCAGGGGGTGTTTTCGGGCGAGCGAACCTCGCCACGGAACCCCCTCTTTGAGCAGAATGAACCTTCCTGGGGACCTCGAGGTCAACCTCAGGAAGGTTTCCGTCACCTCCGGGAGATGCGCCGCGCTTTTGTTGTTGAGCGCGGCGGTGCTCAGCTGACAGGGTCTGTGGACCCACTAACAAGTCCATATCACTGACTGAGCTCAGCGATGAATCGGAGCCGAACCGGCCCGAGCGCAACAGGCTATCCAGTGACGCAGACGTCACCGAAGTTCTGGAACCGCTCAAAGGGCCGGCCTCCGCCACTTCTCGGGGCAAACTGCCCCCACTCCTTGCTGCGTCCTCTCCTTCAACAGCAACATCTTTTAACACGAGCCTTGGGCTCCTCCTCCTATTAAAAATATTTTTTAGTTTCGAATCGTCCATATTTGATCCCACGAGTATGGGGGAAATAAAGGTCCACCCGGGCAGTGCCCCCTGTACCCGGGTAAGCGTAAATTTGTATCCCAACTGGGGGGTCCGCAGGTGCCCCAGCTGGGGGTAGCGCTTGGAACCGAACATCCCATCGGCCATGCATCCTCTGGTCACGCTCCGCAACACAGGATTCGGGGATTTTTTATAGAGGTTGTCATCCTCGCGGCCCAGGCGACCAAGCCAAGACCCTCGCCCCCGCTCGGAGCCGTGAGACGTGTCCACGACACTCCTAATCGGGATTACGAGATTCCGACGGTGGCAGAAAGAAGATCTCCCCGCCCGCTCGACGGCAGTGTGAGTGCACGTCAAGCCCGTCCTCCGGGCAGCCCAAGAATGGGTCACCCCCTACTCTGCCAGAACATTAGCCGTGTGACGGTGGTTTCGCGAAACGCCGCGAATCCACCGGCACACGTTGCCCAGGGTGCACCACGAGGAGGTTTTCCGGCACTTAGCACCCCAACCTAACCTAACCTAACCTAACCTAACCTAACCTAACCTAACCTAACCTAACCTAACCTAACCTAACCTAACCTAACCTAACCTAACCTAACCTAACCTAACCTAACCTAACCTAACCTAACCTAACCTAACCTAACCTAACCTAACCTAACCTAACCATAACCCGGCGAATGCCCTCGGAGCAGTTGAGATTTTTAGAGTCTCCGCGATTTTATTTTTACAAAGGTGGTAAAAAGTGACAAAAGTTTACAGTGCTATACATCAAAACGTGCGGAATAACAAATCCTACAACCCGAAGATTCGTTTTTTAAAATCGGTGAAAGTTTAGTGGGTGAAAAGTGCAAAAAAGTGTAACATAACCTCAAAATTTTACCAAAAGTGAAGTGTTTTTCGGCGATTACTCGCTTAAACGATCGTTGACCTAAAGTTTTTCAACTGTACAAAAACGCGCTCCTAGGAGGACTACAAAACGAGCCCTGGATGGGAATTTTCCGGTAGAAAACACTGGATATACAGAGGTTTTTCCGAAAAAAACAAGTGGAAAAAACGACCACGAGATTTTTACTTAGCTGCTTGCGGCTGATTCTGACAACGGAGCGGCCGGGAGGACGCTGGGAGCTGCCAGGAGCAACTTTCAAAATTCAAAAAAGTTAAGTTTTGAATGAGATATTGACTATATTAACCTCCAAAAAGTTCTGACAGCCCTAACTGCGTAAATAGATCTATAACATATAAATATTATATTTTGTAAAAATAGAACTAAATAGTAACAATCTACCCTATTTTTTCCAGATTTTTAGCTATAATACTTTCACGGTAATTAAATCCCAAAAATTTCGACTAAATTAAAAAAGGCTTAAAACTGCCCCCTAAAAATCTGGAAAAAATTAAGCACATGTAAGTAGTAACTTTTAGCAAATTTTAAAGATTTTTCTGTTTATTAGGCTTATGGTTAAGTTTTAATTAAGAATTTTTATTCAGAAATTGTGTGTCTTACGACTTTTGACAACCCTATTGCCCAAGGTATGAAAGTCGCGAAGCTTTGAATTATATAGATAGCTAGCCCAACTAAAGGGCTACCATTTGCAAAAAACCCGGTCCACGCGACATAAACAGGGGCGGAGTTGTGAGACTATTAATCTAAGTGGGGAAAAACCACCCCTAACTAAATTGCACGGAAAAACAAGTAAGGGATGACGGTGAAATTCTGGCGTGTAGTAAAATAAATAGATATTCTCTATCTGAATATATTTCCAAAGATTTTCCATTAAAATCTCATTTCCTAAAGTTTTTATAAGTCAAAAACCAAAAATTTCCAAAATATTTCCTTAAACTCGGCCAATTAATTTCCAAATCGTTTAAAAGTAGTTAAATATCAAAATTTCAAACTGTTTAAAGTCAAAACATTCGGTTCATAAGATACTGCATCCAATAGTCTTACCGCCAGATTTTTATCGTGTATACTTTTTGCATAATTAAAGGCTAAAAAACAATAACAAACCGAAAAGCTTAGAAAAGTTGTGAAACTTTATAAGGCCATAAAACTTTTAAAAAGGGGTTGTTTTCGGAAATTCGGCCGCAGAACCTATTTTTGTAACGAGACCTAACAGCAGTGAAAAATTCAAATTTCTATCTTCAAAATTCGGGGGGTTCAATTTTGGTTTGAAATTACGAAACTTTAAAAATTTCCAAAATCTTTTAAATTCATTAACTCGGTAACCACTTGGCCGATCTCGACGGGGTTTTCGACATTCTGAGTAACTTTTTGAGGGCTACAAATCTTGCCTGGAAACTTTTGCTCTACATAGAGCAGAAGGCAAGATAGAGTTCCACGGCAGATTTTCTGGACTAAAGCATAGTACTTAACGTGAACAACACGTTGCAAAAAACCGCAGCTCGCTGCGATCAAAACTCACGAAGTAGCGATTTTTCCAAGTTTTGGCGGCCATCTTTGCCGCCATCTTGAAAAAATTCATTTAAGATTATCTAAGGAACTACAGGTCGTAGCGCGGTGCGAAAAATTTCTACGTAAAGGACAAAAGGAGGTCTACAAACGAGACCTGACTATTAGGCTCTACATAGAGCTAATAAAAAGTTAGGAAAAATAAGTGAAGTCCAACATTTTTATTTATTTTAAATTTAGAATTAAGATATTATAGATAGACGGGAGGTGTAGATAGCACCCATTTTTGACTTTTATCGACCATTGAGTCGCTGTTTTCTGATTTTTTTGTTGTTTTTAGGATAATGAATTGTTGTTGTTAAAAATGTTTTTACATTGTTAATCATATTATTTAAATTATATACACCTTTATACTTCTCTCTTTTCATTGTTATTTTTGTGACACAACGTCAATTTGACGAGAGCAGGACACTCTCTCTACGCGTGAGAAGCAAGCAAGCTTGACTGTACACTCGTACACGCAGATATAAACAGCAAAGTAAGACAAGCTGCACTTTACACAGCGAAACTTATACAATTACTATACATATTTACAATTATCTATATACATCATTGTTTATTAGTTTAAATTAAATCAATCACGTGGCTGTTGACGACAAGCCCAGACGATGTTCGGGTACCACACCCCTGCTAAGAGAAACATGGCGGCTGAGGGCCAAACTGGTTCGAAATCACCATCACCAAAGGAACCAAGACTGACCTCTAATGTGAGACGTAGCGTCGGAGAGTGGGAGGCTAGCAAATTGGAGGAAACAAGTAGGAGCTCAACCGCCGTTAAGTCCAACACCGTCAAAAACAACACAGCACTTCCACAAGAAAACATAAGAGGGGCACGCAGAGCGTCGGTAGAGGGAACGTCAACAGCGAAAGGCACCCAGTCAACGAAAGGTAAAGAAGAAATAGGTCAGGAACCGAAGTATAAAGACAGAATTGCAGAAGCAAAAGCATACCTTATGAAAGGGAAACTTCATATAAGTAATAGTCGCAACCTAAAGAACGAAATAAAGGTGGAAGTCGTTAAAGCATTAGAAAATCTGTTCAAACTAGTAAAGGAAGCAGAGGAAGGAATCAGATATAAAGAAGCGTACAGCAAAGACAAGGAAGATAAACAAAAAGAAGAAACAGCAACAACACAAGAGATGATACCTAAGGAAAAGAGCGAAAGGGACAGAAAGGAAAAGCAACTCATAGAGAAACTAGAAGAACACAGCCAAATGCTAAGAGTAAATAAGGAAGAAATGGAAAGATTAAAGGAAACAATGAAAATACACCGGGAGCAAGTTTGTATGAGAGGTACGTATGCAAATGTCGCAGCTGGGAGACACCCTCCGGAAGTAACAGCATTACATTCCCTAGCAATTACGTCCAGAGATGAGAAGGAAACAGGAGAACAAATAATGGAAAGCATCAGGAAAGTAGTAAATGCGAAAGAAGAAGGAGTGAAGATAGACAAAATAAGAAAAGCCAGGGATCGGAAAATTATAATAGGTTGCAGAACGCAAGAGGAGATAGGGAAGGTAAGAGAAAGAATACAGAAAGCTGGAGAACATCTAAATATCGAAGAGATTAAGAACAAGGATCCGCTGGTCATCCTGTACGGTGTGCTTCAAAGCAACAGTGACGAAGACATAATAAAAGCCATAAGGGTACAAAATAAACACCTACTAAAAGAAGTGAATGAAGAAGACAGAATAGAAATAAGGTATAGAAAGAAGGCAAGGAACCCACATACAGCTCATGTAGTTGCTCGAGTGTCCCCGACGATATGGGGTCGCCTGACTGAAGCAGGTTCGGTACACATAGATCTTCAGAGGATCAGGGTAGCGGACCAGTCCCCGTTAATACAGTGTTCGCGCTGCTTGGGGTACGGACATGGCAAACGTTTCTGCCGTGAGCCTCTGGATGTTTGTAGCCACTGCGGAGGTCCTCATCTACGAACAGAATGTGCGGAATGGAAATCACCACCAAGCTGCTGCAACTGCAAAAAGGCAAAGATGGATAGCGTGAACCACAATGCCTTTAGCTCGAACTGTCCCATTAGGTGTAAGTGGGATGATCTGGCTAGGTCCACTATAGCGTATTGCTAAGGTGGATCAGGGCAGAACAACCAGCAACAAGACAGATGTTGTAGCGAGATACAGAGTGGTCCAAGCTAACCTCCAAAGATGCGAGCTGGCAACAGCGGAACTGGTCATGGAAGCAGCAAAAAGGAACATTACATTGGCAATGGTACAGGAGCCCTACATAGGAAACACTGGTAGGATGAAGGAGTATCAGAGCACTAGGGTGATTCAGTTTGATCGAGACCCAGCGAAAGCGAACAAGTCCGCTATTATTCTGTTCGACGACCGCATTGATGTTACCCAGTGCCCTACACTTACAACACCCAACATTGCAGTCCTGGTGCTGCGCACAAGTGCATGGCAGATTGGCGTGATTTCAGTGTATCTAGAAGGAAGCCTACCAATAGAACCCTACACTGAATGGATAAAGAAAGTAATAAAAGAAATTGGGACCAAAAACGTAATATTAGGAGGGGACGTTAACGCATGGAACACATGGTGGGGAAGCGACAGAGATGATCGGAGAGGAGAAGTACTGGGGGGAGCTTTAGAGGAGATGGACCTGCACATACTAAACAGGGGCGTAGAGCCCACTTTCGACACAATAAGAGGAGGAAAGAGGTACACGAGCTGTGTCGATATAACTACGTGCACCCCAGATCTGATCGGACGAGTGGACAAATGGAGAGTGGAAGGGGACATAACCAGTTCGGACCACAAGGCAATCCTGTTCGAAATAAATCTAGGAAAGGCAGAAAGTATTGACATTAAAAGATCTACAAGGCTTTATAATACAAAAAAGGCAAATTGGGACCAGTTTCGTGTGAAACTAGGCCATAATTTAGCTGAACTAAAATTAAACAAAAATGAAATAGAGAAAATTAATTCAAAAGAACTATTAGAAAAGACTACAAACAAAATTATTAACACAATAAAAGAAGTCAGTGATCAAACTATTCCTAAAGTAGGCAACAGGAAACGGACGGGACTGCCTTGGTGGACCGAAGAACTAGGAAGAAGGAAAAAGGAAGTTGCCACAAAAAAGCGCAGGATAAGGTGTGCAGGGCTCACACGCAGAGCCTGGGTCGTGGAACAGTACCTTCAAGCGAAGGAGGCATACCAGCTCGAAGCGAAAAAGGCACAGACCGAAAGCTGGAAGAGGTTTTGTGAGAGACAGGATCGAGAGAGCATGTGGGACGGAATTTATAGGGTAATAGGACGGACCGCAAAAAGACAGGAGGACTCACCATTAGTCCAAAACGGGAGAGCCTTGGAAAGTACGGAGTCGGCCAAATTGCTGGCCGACACCTTTTACCCAGAGGATGAAGCTGGTAGTGACAATCAAGATCACCAGATGACGCGCCAAACGGCAAAAGCGGTTAATGAAGGACCAAATGATGAATCATATGACCCCTCATTTACGTTGCAAGAACTGCAGTGGGCCGCCACCAGCTTCAACCCAAAAAAGGCACCCGGAGCTGATGGGCTCACAGCCGATATTTGCGTAGCCGTAATCGCACAGGAACCTGAACTGTTTTTGGCACTTGCAAACAGATGCCTGAGCCTCGGAGTATTTCCGGCAGCATGGAAGGAAGCAATTGTTGTGGTCTTGCGAAAGCCGGGAAAGGATGACTACTCGCATCCCAAGTCGTACAGGCCGATTGGTCTTTTGCCTGTCCTTGGGAAGATTTTAGAGAAGATGCTTGTCAGGCGCATAAGATGGCATATTCTTCCCGGCATGAGCCAGCGCCAATATGGTTTCACACCGCAGCGTGGCACCGAGGACTCCCTCTACGTCATGACGCAATATATCCGCGAACAACTGAAAGTCAAAAAGATTGCAGTACTGGTCTCGTTAGATATAGAGGGGGCCTTTGATGCGGCGTGGTGGCCCGCCATACAATGCAGACTGTCCGAGACGAAATGCCCAGTGAACCTGAGGCGTCTTGTCGACAGCTACCTGTCAAATAGAAGGGTGAGAGTCCGATATGCCGGAGCGGAATACCTCAAAAATACGACTAAGGGGTGTGTGCAGGGATCGATAGGGGGTCCAACTTTCTGGAACCTCTTGCTGGACCCGCTGTTAAAGGAGCTTGATAGTCGGGGACTTTATTGCCAAGCATTTGCGGATGACGTAGTGTTGATTTTCTCGGGCGAAACGGCACTGGAAATACAGGGTCGGGCGAATGCCGCCCTCGACTATGTTCGGGATTGGGGAGTCAAAAATAAACTCAAATTTGCACCACAGAAAACACATTGTATGGTTATAACAAACAAATTGAAATATGACAACCCAATCCTGACCATGGGCGGGGTAGGCATTCGTCTGTCAAGGGAAATGAAAATACTTGGGCTCACAGTGGACGATAAACTCACATTTAACACACACGTGTCGAACGTATGCGCCAAAGCCATCGGCTTGTATAAACAGCTTGCAAGAGCGGCAAAAGTGGAATGGGGACTCAGTCCTGAAATAACTAGGATAATTTACACGGCGGTCGTCGAACCAGTAATCCTGTATGCCGCGAGTGTATGGGCGCCAGCTTCAAACAAGATGGGTGTCAGGAAGCGCTTAAACGCAGTACAAAGAGGGTTTGCACAAAAAATCACAAAGGCGTACAGGACGGTGTCTCTAAACTCAGTCCTTATATTGGCCGGGTTGCTCCCCCTCGACATCAGAGTCCGGGAAGCGGCCTTACTTTTTAAAACAAAGAAAGGGTTCTCCCGGGAACTACTGTCCGATAGGGAAATGGAGACACCGATCCATTACACGCAAATGCCACATCCCGCGGACCAGATAGGGCTAGAATTCATATGCCTGAGGAACGATGCAGAGGTGGCCCAGCACAACAGTCACCAAATAAAAATCTTCACTGATGGAAGTAAAATTCAGGGTAGGGTCGGTGCGGCACTGTCCATCTGGAACGGTGACGTAGAGACCCGAACAAAGAAGTTGAAACTGGGCCATTTCTGTACCGTATACCAGGCGGAATTGTTGGCTCTATCGGAAGCGACGCAGCAAGCCCTTAAAGTAGAAACACCCTGCAGTATTTATAGTGACTCTAGATCTGCAATAGAAGCGGTCGTGAACGGCGTTTCTCTCCATCCACTTGCAGTAAAAACCCGAGCTGGCATTAAGTCCATCCAAAGCCAGGGCAAAATATTAAAATTATTTTGGATAAAGGCACATGCAGGGATTGAGGGAAACGAGAGGGCCGACCAACTCGCTAAACAAGCGGCGCTCACTACGAAAACAAAACCGGACTACGACCTCTGCCCGATTTCATTCGTCAAACGACAAATCCGTCTGGATTCGTGTGACGAGTGGAATCGGAGATATCAACAAGGGGAAACGGCATCGACGACCAAAGTATTCCTGCCTGATGCAAGAGATGCCTTCAGCATCATCAAAAAGATACACATAGACCCACTAACTACACAGGTTTTGACAGGGCACGGTGGGTTCTCCGAGTACTTGAATCGATTCAAGTGCAAGGAGAGCCCATCGTGCATCTGCGACCCAGTAAAGGGAGAAAATGTCGTCCACGTGCTGACGGAGTGTCCTGCGTTTGACAAAGATAGATACAGTATTGAAAGAGAAATAGATATGGAAATAAAAACAGACAATATTAATAAAATAATGATGAGTGATCAAAGACAGAAATTTATAAACTATTGTAAAAATGTGGCGGGTAGGGTAGTGAAAAGAAACAAATAGAAATATGTGTAAAATAATAAATAATATAATATAGAAGCACGTAGTAAATAGTAAGAATATTGTAAAAGTGAACTGGTGGCGGGTAGAATAAGAAAGGACATGTAAAAAATGGTGTATGTAATAACAACAACTCTAATAAAGTTAGAGGTAAAGTAAACAACACCCTGAGATGGCGGGTGCCTTTACTAATTAAAAAAAAAAAAAAAAAAAAAAAAAAAACCTAACCTAACCTAACCTAACCTAACCTTTTTTTTTTTTTTTTTTTTTTTTTTTATGGCCGTAAAAAATGCCTAACGCACACCTCCAGCACCCGGGGCAGACGCTGGAGGTAGTGTGGGACCTGCCCCCACTAAAAAATCGGCCGTGTACCTACTCGCCGCCATCACGGATAGGCCGCCAGGACTTGTTATATCTTCGGCGACCCACCCAGCGGCATAGCCCCATCGGGCATTCCTGCTCCTGCGGCGTCCTGGGTACACACAGAACGCCGCCATCGCGAAAGGCCGCGAGCGTGGGAAACTTCCCCGTCCATCACGCCCACAGCCCCACCAAGCGACGTCACGCGCGACTGCGCCTCGACGTCGCTCAGTTCGCCGGCGACGGGGCAGACTAGCCCCGCCGCCTCCCCCCACGAGATGAATTTCCCGCAGGAGGGTGCGACCGCGTCCTGGACCCCCTACCGCGCAACGCATCCGGTACCCCTATCACTGACGATAGGGGCGAGGAGCGAGAATGGCTAAGGGGTCCGTTAGGTGGAGGGTGTAGGGGCATGGGAAGGCACCTCCTCCCCACCCTCCTCCATCCGCACCGGAGCCTGGGCGCGAGGAGCTCGGCCCGCTCCCACGGGCGGCTTTGCGGCCTTAGGAGGCTTACAGCCCGCCCTCCCCATCATGTGGTTGGCGGGGAGATTGCCCGCCGCACACACGGGGCAGTGGGGAGCGGCAGAACATGCCGCTGCCGCATGCCCCGGTTGACCGCAGCGGAAACAAAGTCCGCTGCAGTCAAAACTACTCGTGCATTGCGGGCGCAAGTGCCCCGCGCCCATGCATCGGAAGCACCGAGCGGGCCTCGCGTCGAGAATAGTGATTTTCGCCGCGGAGAAACACACTAGGAGCCGGCTTGCTTCGGCCAAAACTTTGGCCGCGGCGACGGGGCAACGCACCCACGCCGCACCAACTCCACCGGGGCCGGGGCGGATCGCGCCGACCTTCACGGTTCCGGGAGAGCACTGAGTCTTTTTCTCGATTGCCTCCCGGACCTCCTCAGGTGTCACAGAATCATCCAGGCCAGTAATACGCATCTCTGCGCATTTTACTGGCCTGGCGATCTTGACGCCGGCCTGCTCCTGGGTAATCTCCCTGAGGTACCCCGCCACTATATCTGCCACTTTGGCTCCTTCTTGGCCGGGACACTCCAGTAATCGGGCTCCGGTTTGGGAGCGGCGGAAGCTCACTTCCACGCTTTGATTCGCAGCAGTGAGCCGCGCCTTCGTTTCGCGGAAGAGGTCCGCGTATCTAATGCCACTGCGCTCCGCCTCCGGCGAGACCGTCACTAGGACGGCGGCCGTTTTCGGCGGGGACAGTTTTGCTCCCCTCTTACCGCTTCTCTTCGTAGGAGCGGCCTCCTGAGCTGTGGCGGCGACAGTGGCCCTCCTCTTCTGCCGGCGCTGCGATTTCTTGCGCCCCACCGTTTGCCAATCCCCACCTGAAGGGGCAGTGGCGGGTGCAGACGCAGTCACCGGAGCACTGATTTTGGCCGTTGGGGCACTTGGGGTGCTCGCTGTGGCACGAGGTGCATCTCTCGGCGTTTGTGGCGGTGGAGGATGGGATTTTCCGCCCCGTGGCCGCACTTCCGCGTGTTGGGCTGCTCCACCAACGAATCCACTCGCTCCGTCCGAGACAGCCTCGGCAGCGAGAGACCCAGCGCGTCCCCTTTTACGGAGTGGGGGCGCCGGGGATGCCATCGATGGTCATCCTAATAAAATCCTAACAAAAACCTAATAACTAATAAACCTAATAACATCCTTTTTTTTTTTTTTTTTTTTATAGCCGTAAAAAATGCCTAACGCACACCTCCAGCACCCGGGGCAGACGCTGGAGGTAGTGTGGGACCTGCCCCCACTAAAAAATCGGCCGTGTACCAACTCGCCGCCTTCACACGGATAGGCCGCCGGAATTGACTATTTCTTCGGCGGACCCACCCAGCGGCATAGCCCCATCGGGCATTCCTGCTCCTGCGGCGTCCTGGGTACACACAGAACGCCGCCATCGCGAAAGGCCGCGAGCGTGGGAAACTTCCCCGTCCATCACGCCCACAGCCCCACCAAACGACGTCACGCGCGACTGCGCCTCGACGTCGCTCGGTTCGCTGGCGACGGGGCAGACTATCCCCGCCGCCTCCCCCCACGAGATGAATTACCCGCAGGAGGGTGCGACCGCGTCCTGGACCCCCTATCGCGCAACGCATCCTGTACCCCTATCACTGACGACAGGGGCGAGGAGCGAGCCCGTCTAAGGGAGTCCGTTAGGTGGAGGGTGGAGAGGCTTGAGAGGGCGCCTCGTCTTCACCCTCCTCCATCCGCACCGGAGCCTGGGTGCTGGGGTCGGCCGCAGCTCGGCCCGTCCCCGAGGGCGGCTTGACAGCCTTGGTGGGCTTTGCAGCCTTGGGGGGCTTGCAGCCTGCCCTTCCCATCATGTGGTCGGCGGGCTGGTTGCCCGCCGCGCACACGGGGCAGTGGGGAGCGGCAGAACACGCCGCTGCCGTATGCCCCGTTTGACCGCAGCGGAAACAGAGTCCGCTGCAGTCTAGGCTGCTGGTGCATTGAGGGCGCAGGTGCCCTGCGCCCATGCACCTATAGCACCTCGCGGGCCTCGCCTCGAGGATAGTGATCCTCGCGGCAGAGACACCCACGAGGAGCCGCCCCACCTCTGCCAAAACTTTGGCCGCGGCGACGGGGCAACGCGCCCACGCCGCACCAACTCCGCCGGGGCCGGGGCGGATCGCGCCGACCTTCACGGTTCCGGGAGAGCACTGAGCCTTCTGCTCTATTGCCTCCCGGACCTCCTCAGACGTCACGGAGTCGTCCAGGCCAGAGATGCGCAACTCCGCGCACTTCATCGGCCTGGCGACTCTCACGCCTTCCTCGCCACCCGCGAGACGCCGGAGCGTTTCCGCCACTAGGTCGGCCTTTGTAGCGCCCTCCGCCCCTGGAACTTCTAGAAGCCGGGCCCCGGTCTGTGAGCGGCGGAACCTCACCTCTACACCCCCAGCAGCTAGAAGAGCCGCCTTCGCATTGCTAAAGAGGCTGGCGTAGGTAACGCCTCTACTCTCCGCCTCTGGCGACACCGTCACAAGGACGGCGGCCGTTTTCGGCGGAGACAGCTTCGGCCTCTTCCTGCCTCTTTTAGCCGGAGCGGCCTCCTGCAAAGAGGGGGCGGCAGCGACTTCCTGCACAGAGGGCGCAGCGGCTCTCTGTTTCTTCCGGCGCTGCGATTTCTTGCTCCCCGCCGTTTGCCATTCCTCACAAGAGGTGGCAGTGGCGGGAGCAGGCGCAGGCGCCGGGCGATGGACCTGAGCCGCTGTGGCGCATGAAGCATCCACAACGGCTCCTCTCGGCGCACGCTGCGGCGGGGGTTTGGGATCTCCCCTCCGCGGCCGCACACCTTGGTCAGCCGGTCTTGAGGCAGCCGCTGCTGCAAAAGACCCGGCCCGTCCCCCTGTACGGGGTGGTGGCGGCCCCATTGGTGGCCCCTGAGAAGGCTTCGGCTTGGGCACTGCGAGCGGCGGCCGACAGCTCGGCTCCGGGGGCAAACGCGCCTTGATGCCCTCAAGGTGCGCGTTCATGAGGCTCCCGAAAAGGATAGTGAGCTGTCGCATTTGCGCCTCCGTGAAGGAATCGCTCGGCGACAGCTCTCTGGCTTGGGCTGGCACATTCAGGACGGAACCTGTTGGCACAGCGTCCACCCTGGCCGAGACAGAAGCGACGGCCTTGACCGATTGAAATTCGGCCCGCAACTGCGTAATCTCGGTGCGGAGCGCCTTAACTTCCGCCTCTAAGCGGGAGCTATTGGCCCGCAACTCCACGCAACGGTCAGAGAACGAATCCACCACCTCCTTTAGGACGGAAGCTGACTCCTTCAAGCCTTTTGCGAAGGTGCCCTTTAGATTTTTACTCTTGGCTGCCACCTTCGCAATGACCGCTATTGAAGCAGTCGCCGATTCCACGAGCTCCGTTACGGTTTTCGGGGCACTTACCCCTCCCGACGAGTGGAGCCCGTCCATAAGTTGCTGGACTTGGTCCTCAGCGACTAATTCTCCCTCTGTGCGGCCCCGGTTGTAGGCCTCCCGCCTAGAAAAAACGCCACTCGTTGATGCGACTGGCGTTATTTTAGCAGCCGTCTTTGCAGGGGGTGTCTGCGGCCGAGCAAATCTGGCCACAGATCCCCCTCTTTGGGATGAGTGAACCTTTCTGGGGACTCCGAGGTCAAGCTCAGGAAGGTTCTCACCGTCTCCAGGGGAAGCACCGCGCTTCTACTGTCGAGCGCGGCACTCATCAGCCGACAGCACGTCTGGACCGATGCCTGATCCACCCACCAACTGCTCCATATCGCTCACCGCTGAGCTGAGCGAGGATTCCGAGCCGAACCGGCCCGAGCGCAGCAAACTCTCCAGCGACGCAGAGGTCACCGAAGTCCTCGAACCGCCCAGCCGGCCGGAATCGGCCGCTTCTAAGGGCAAACTACCGGCGCTGCTTCGCCGTACTTCTTCCAAATTTTTCTCCTTCTCCTTCTCCAGTAGCGTTACGCTCTCCTTCTTCTTATTAAAAATATTTCTTAATTTGTTGTTATCCATACTGAATCCCACGAGTATGGGGGAAATAAAGGTCCACCCGGGCAGTGCCCCCTGTACCCGGGTAAGCGTAAATTTGTATCCCAACTGGGGGGTCCGCAGGTGCCCCAGCTGGGGGTAGCGCTTGGAACCGAACATCCCATCGGCCATGCATCCTCTGGTCACGCTCCGCAACACAGGATTCGGGGATTTTTTATAGAGGTTATCATCCTCGCAGCCCAGGCGACCAAGCCAAGACCCTCGCCCCCGCTCGGAGCCGTGAGACGTGGCCACGACACTCCTAATCGGGATTACGATATCCGACGGTGGCAGAAAGAAGATCTTCCCGCCCGCTCGACGGCAGTGTGAGTGCACGTCAAGCCCGTCCTCCGGGCAGCCCAGGAATGGGCCACCCCCTACTCTGCCAGAACATTAGCCGTGTGACGGTGGTTTCGCGAAACGCCGCGAATCCACCGGCACACGTTGCCCAGGGTGCACCACGAGGAGGTTTTCCGGCACTTAGCACCCCAACCTAATAACATCCTAACCTAACCTAACCTAACCTAACCTAACCTAACCTAACCTTTTTTTTTTTTTTTTTTTTTTTTTTTTTTTTTCTTTTGGCGGGAAAAATTCCTGACGAACACCCCCACCGTCCGGGGAAGACGGTAGGGGTAGTGTGGGGTTTGCACCCACTAAAAAACCCGCCGTGTATCGCTCGCCACCTACGCGAACGGGCCGCCGGAATGTGTTATGCCGTCGGCGGCCCGCCCAGTGGCAATGCCCGGACGCGATGTTGTTGCGTTCCGGGCATTTCACACCCACGCGGCCCCTGGATACACACAGGGTGCCGCGCCTCCACGGAAGGCCGCGGGCGGGGCAGATTACCCCGTACGCCCGCCCGCAGCCCCACCTAAGGCGGCATCAAGCGCAGATATGCGCGCCGACGCCGCCCGGTTCGCCGGCGACGGAGCGGATCCGCCAGGGAGCTCTCTTCCCTGACGCGCTCCGCCGCCTCCTTCTGCGAGATGATGTCCTCGCAGAAGGATGCGACCGCATTCCACGACCCCTCGTTCCGGACCATGGACAGAACCACGGCCGGCAGCGAGAGGTCACTTCCGACCACTGCGGTGAGAACTCGACGTTGCCCCTCCCAAGCTGGACAATGCTGGAGGGTGTGCTGCGCCGAGTCCTCACCGCAGTCGCAGTGGTGGCAGGCGGGACTCGGTTCCCTCCTAGCAACCGTGTGCAGGTACTTCCCGAAGCACCCGTGCCCGGAAAGGACCTGCACTAGCCGGAAGGAAAGGGTCCCGTGCTGCCGCCCCGCCCACTCCTCCAGGACCGGCTGGAGCGCCTCCACGGTTCGAACACCTGCCCGTGGAGCCTCCAGCCGGCCCTGCCACCGGGCCATGATTGCCCGGTGTGCCTCACCGCGCCAAGCGCGTAGCTCCTCGGGCAGAGGCACCGAACCCCCTGCCCGAACAGCCACCGCCCGCCGATACACTTCGGCGAGCACTTCCGCCTCCAAATCCCACGGGGGTGTGCCGGCCAATGCACACGCCGCCTCTGCAGACACCGTGCGGTATCCGCGTATTGCCCTGACTGCCATGGTCCGCTGGGGTCTCCCTAAGCGGACCCTATTCTGGGCGGTCAGGGACGCCGCCCACACGGGTGCGCCGTACAGAGCCATTGACCGCACCACCCCCGTGTACAACCGTCTGCTCGAGGCACTAGGCCCGCCCAGGTTCGGCAACAGCCTCCCCAGTGCGGTCGCCGTAGCCTCGAGCTTGGGCGCCAAAATGCGGAAGTGCTCGTCGAAGAGCCACCGCCCGTCTACCACTAGGCCCAGATACTTCATCTGGGCCCGGACCTGTACGAGGACCGAGCCGACGGCAATCGAGGCGCCAGCAGGTGGACCGCGACGGGGCCCATGGAATAATAGGGCCTCCGTCTTGGAAAGGGCCACCCTAAGCCCCAGCGCCTCGATGCGCCCGACCATTCGGGAAATCCCTATGTTGGCCAGGCGCGCCGCCTCCTCAAAATTCCCACCCCGGGCCGTGATGAGGGTGTCATCCGCATAGCAGATGACCCCTATCCCGGGGGGGAAGCCACACCGCAGGGCCCAGTCGTAGCCAATGTTCCACAAGAGGGGCCCCAAGACAGAGCCCTGTGGAACACCGCACGAGACGTCCCTGCGGATTACCTCACCCTCGATTACCTCACCCTCAACCTAACCTAACCTAACCTAACCTAACCTAACCTAACCTAACCTTTTTTTTTTTTTTTTTTTTTTTTTTTTTTTTTTTTTATGGCCGTAAAAAATGCCTGAACGCACACCTCCAGCACCCGGGGCAGACGCTGGAGGTAGTGTGGGACCTGCCCCCACTAAAAAATCGGCCGTGTACCAACTCGCCGCCTTCACACGGATAGGCCGCCGGAATTGACTATTTCTTCGGCGGACCCACCCAGCGGCATAGCCCCATCGGGCATTCCTGCTCCTGCGGCGTCCTGGGTACACACAGAACGCCGCCATCGCGAAAGGCCGCGAGCGTGGGAAACTTCCCCGTCCATCACGCCCACAGCCCCACCAAGCGACGTCACGCGCAGCTGCGCCTCGACGTCGCCCGGTTCGCCGGCGACGGGGCAGACTATCCCCGCCGCCTCCTCCCACGGGTGGAATTTCCCGCAGAAGGTTGCGACCGCGTCCTGGACCCCCTACCGCGCAACGCATCCGGTACCCCTATCACTGACGACAGGGGCGAGGAGCGAGCACGGCTAAGAGAGTCCTTTTAGGTGGAGGGTGTAGGGGCACGGGAAGGCGCCTCGTCCCCACCCTCCTCCATCCGTACCGGAGCCTGGGCGCGAGGAGCTCGGCCAGTCCCCGCAGGCGGCTTTGCGGCCTTGGGAGGCTTACAGCCCGCCCTCCCCATCATATGGTTGGCGGGCTGGTTGCCCGCCGCGCACACAGGGCAGTGGGGAGCGGCAGAACACGCCGCTGCCGCATGCCCCGGTTGACCACAGCGGAAACAAATTCCGCTGCAGTCAAAACTACTGGTGCATTGGGGACGAAGATGCCCCGCGCCCATGCACCGGTAGCACCTCGCGGGCCTCGCCTCGAGGATGGTGATCCTCGCGGCGGAGAAACCCACGAGGAGCCGGCCTGCCTCTGCCAAAATTTTGGCCGCAGCAACGGGGCAACGCGCCCACGCCGCACCAACTCCTCCGGGGCCAGGGCGGATCGCGCCGACCCTCACGGTTCCGGGAGAGCAGTGAGCCTTCTGCTCTATTGCTTCCCGGACAGCCTCAGACGTGACAGAGTCGTCCAAGCCGGAGACGCGCAACTCCGCGCACTTCATCGGCCTGGCGACCCTTACACCGTCGTCTCCTCCTGCGAGACGCCTCAGCGTCTCCGCCACGAGATCGGCCTTCTTCGGGCCCTCCGTACCCGAAACCTCGAGAAGCCGGGCCCCAGTTTGTGAGCGGCGGAAGCTCACTTCCACGCCGCCAGCCGCCAAAAGAGCGGCCCTCGCCCCGCTGAAAAGGCTGGCGTACGTGACGCCTCTACTCTCCGCCTCCGGCGACACCGTCACGAGGACGGCGGCCGTTTTCGGCGGAGACAGCTTCGGCCTCTTCCTTCCTCTTTCTTTCGCCGGAGCGACCTCCCGTACAGAGGAGGCGGCAGCGGCTCTCTGCTTATGCCGGCGCCGCGATTTCTTGCTCCCTGCCGTTTGCCATTCCTCACCAGAGGGAGCAGAGGCGGGAGCAGGCGCAGGCGCCGGGGGACGGACTTGAGCAGTTTGGGCGCTTGAGGTGCCCGCTGCTCTAAGAGACCCAGCGCGTCCCGCTGTACGCGGTGGTGGCGCCGGGCGTGCCATCAGTGGCCCCTTAGGGGGCTTGGGCCCCGCGAGCGGCGGCCGACAGCTCGGTTCTGGGGGCAGACGCGCCTTAACGCCCTCAAGGCGAGCGTCGACGATGCCCCCAATAAGACGTGAGAGCTGCCTCATCTGCGCCTCCGTAAAGGAGTCGTCAGATGGGCGCTCTCCACTATGGGCCGGGACAGAACCGGCCGGCACGGACCTTACTAAGGCCGGGATAAGACCGGCTCTAGCCGTTCCGAAATCGGCACGCACCAGGGCTATATCGGCGCGAAGCGCCTTCACTTCTTTCTCCAGGCGGGCATTGTCAGTCCGCAACCTCTGCATCTCAGCCTCGTTGGCGGTGGAGCGCTCAAATAGCGCCTCGACCACCTCCTTCAGTGTCGAGGCGGATGCTTTCAGGCCCTTGGCGAAGGTGCCCTTGAGGTTCTTGCTCTTCTGAGCTACGTTTGCTATTACCTTCACGGAAGTGGCCGCCGACTCCATAAGCTCCTCCATTGTCTTCGGGGAGGTAACTCCCTCCGACGGGCGAAGCTCACCCAACAGCTGCTGGACTTGCTCCTCAGCAACTGTTTCCCCCTCCGTGCGGCCTCTATTGTAGGCCTCCCGCCTGGAAAACACGCCAGACGTTTTAGCGATCGGTGCCGTCACTATAGGGGGTGTCTTCGGGCGAGCGAACCTCGCCACCGACCCCCCTCTTTGGGAAGAGTGAACCTTCCTGGGGACTCCAACGTCAACCTCAGGAAGGTTCTCACCGCCTCCAGGAGAAGCACCGCGCTTCTGCTGTCTAGCGCGGCACTCATCAGCCGTCAGCGCGTCTGGATCGATGACTGATCCACCCATCGACTGGTCCAAATCGCTCATCGCCGAGCTGAGCGACGATTCCGAGCCGAACCGGCCCGAGCGCAACAAACTCTCCAGTGACGCAGAGGTCACCGAAGTCCTGGAACCGCTTAGCCGGCCGGAATCGGCCGCTTCTAGGGGCAAACTGCTCGCGCTCCTTTGCCGTACGTCCTCCACCTCTCTCTCCTTCTCCTTCTCCAGTAGCGTTACGCTCTCCTTCTTCTTATTAAACATGTTTCTTAGTTTGTTTGAATCCATTCTGTTCCCACGAGTATGGGGGAAATAAAGGTCCACCCGGGCAGTGCCCCCTGTACCCGGGTAAGCGTAAATTTGTATCCCAACTGGGGGGTCCGCAGGTGCCCCAGCTGGGGGTAGCGCTTGGAACCGAACATCCCATCGGCCATGCATCCTCTGGTCACGCTCCGCAACACAGGATTCGGGGATTTTTTATAGAGGTTGTCATCCTCGCAGCCCAGGCGACCAAGCCAAGACCCTCGCCCCCGCTCGGAGCCGTGAGACGTGGCCACGACACTCCTAATCGGGATTACGATATCCGACGGTGGCAGAAAGAAGATCTCCCCGCCCGCTCGACGGCAGTGTGAGTGCACGTCAAGCCCGTCCTCCGGGCAGCCCAGGAATGGGCCACCCCCTACTCTGCCAGAACATTAGCCGTGTGACGGTGGTTTCGCGAAACGCCGCGAATCCACCGGCACACGTTGCCCAGGGTGCACCACGAGGAGGTTTTCCGGCACTTAGCACCCCAACCTAACCTAACCTAACCTAACCTAACCTTTTTTTTTTTTTTTTTTTTTTTTTTTTTTTTTTTTTTTTTTTTTTTTATGGCCGTAAAAAATGCCTAACGCACACCTCCAGCACCCGGGGCAGACGCTGGAGGTAGTGTGGGACCTGCCCCCACTAAAAAATCGGCCGTGTACCAACTCGCCGCCTTCACACGGCTTTCTTCGGCGGACCCACCCAGCGGCATAGCCCCATCGGGCATTCCTGCTCCTGCGGCGTCCTGGGTACACACAGAACGCCGCCATCGCGAAAGGCCGCGAGCGTGGGAAACTTCCCCGTCCATCACGCCCACAGCCCCACCAAGCGACGTCACGCGCAACTGCGCCTCGACGTCGCCCGGTTCGCCGGCGACGGGGCAGACTATCCCCGCCGCCTCCTCCCACGGGCTGGATTTCCCGCAGAAGGTTGCGACCGCGTCCTGGACCCCCTACCGCGCAACACATCCGGTACCCCTATCACTGACGACAGCCAGTAAGTCGAGAAAGACGAGAGACAGTCACGACGCCACTAAGTTAGCCTTGCTTGGGCCCTCCGTCCCCGGAAACTCGAGGAGCCGGGCCCCGGTCTGTGAGCGGCGGAAGCTCACTTCCACGCCCCCAGCTGCCAGGAGAGCGGCCCTCGCCCCGCCAAAAAGGCTGGCGTACGTAACGCCTCGACTTTCCGCCTCCGGCGACACCGTCACTAGGACGGCGGCCGTTTTCGGCGGAGACAGTTTCGGCTTCCGCCTAACTTTCTTTGCCGGGGCAACTTCCTGCACGGGAACGGCGGGAGGGGCCTCCTTCTTCTGCCGGCGCCGCGATTTCTTACTCTGCGCCATTCGCCATTCCTCGTTAGAGGGGGCAGAGGCGGGGGTAGACGCAGGCGCCGGGGGACGGATTTGAGCAGTTTGGGCGCTTGAGGTGCCCGCTGCTCTAATTGACCCAGCGCGTCCCCCTGTACGGGGTAGTGGCGCCGGGCATGCCAACAGTGGCCCTTTAGGGTGCTTAGGTGCCGCGAGCGGCGGCCGACAGCTCGGTTCCGGGGGCAGACGCGCCTTGATGCCCTCAAGGCGAGCGTCGAAGAGGCCCCCGAAAAGGAGTGCGAGCTGCCTCATCTGTGCCTCCGTAAAAGAGTCATCAGATGGCCTCTCTCCGCGATGGGCCGGGACAGAACCGGCCGGCATAGCACTGACTACGGCCGGGGCAGAACCGGCTCTAGTCGATCCAACATCGGCTCGCAGTTGCAATAACTCGGCCCGGAGCGCCTTCAGTTCCTCCTTCAGTTGGGTGTTGTTCGCCCGCAAACTCTGGGTCTCCGCCTCGTTGGCAGTGGACCGCTGAAACAACGCCTCTACCACCTCCTTTAAAGCCGAGGCGGACTCCTTCAGGCCCTTGGCGAAGGTGCCCTTGAGGTTTTTGCTTTTTACGGCCACATTTGTGATGACCGCCACGGAGGTGGTCGCCGAGCGCATGAGCTCTTCCGTGGTTTTCGGGGAGCTAACCCCTCCCGACGGGCAGAGCCCACCCAACAGCTGCTGCACCCGTTCCTCAGCAACTATTTCCCCCTCCAAGCGGCCCCTGTTGTAGGCCTCCCGCCTAGAAAATACGCCAGACGTTTTGTTGACAGCCTTAGTAGCCGCACTAGTACCCGTCACTGCAGGGGGTGTTTTCGGGCGAGCAAACCTCGCCACAGATCCCCCCCTTTGGGATGTATGTATCTTCCTGGGGGCCTCAAGGTCAAGCCCAGGAAGGTTCTCGTCGTCTCTGGGAGAGACGCCGCGATTTTGATGTTGAGCACGGCGTTCGCCAGCCGTCGAGCTCTCTGGAGCGTTTCCTAACCCAGCCACCATCTGGTCCAGGTCGCTAACCGCTGAGCTAATGGACGAATCAGAGCCGAACTGGCCCGATCGCAGCAAACTCTCCAGTGACGCAGAGGTCACCGAAGTCCTGGAACGGCTCAGCCGGCCGGAAGCGGCCGCTTCTAGGGGCTGACTGCCCGCACTCCTTTGCCGTACGTCCTCTCCCTCTCTCTCCTTCTCCTTCTCCTTCTCTTTCTCCTTCTCCGATAGCGTTGTGCTCCTCTTGTTAAAAATATTACGAAGTTTGTTATTGTCCATACTTGATCCCACGAGTATGGGGGAAATAAAGGTCCACCCGGGCAGTGCCCCCTGTACCCGGGTAAGCGTAAATTTGTATCCCAACTGGGGGGTCCGCAGGTGCCCCAGCTGGGGGTAGCGCTTGGAACCGAACATCCCATCGGCCATGCATCCTCTGGTCACGCTCCGCAACACAGGATTCGGGGATTTTTTATAGAGGTTGTCATCCTCGCAGCCCAGGCGACCAAGCCAAGACCCTCGCCCCCGCTCGGAGCCGTGAGACGTGGCCACGACACTCCTAATCGGGATTACGATATCCGACGGTGGCAGAAAGAAGATCTCCCCGCCCGCTCGACGGCAGTGTGAGTGCACGTCAAGCCCGTCCTCCGGGCAGCCCAGAGATGGGCCACCCCCTACTCTGCCAGAACATTAGCCGTGTGACGGTGGTTTCGCGAAACGCCGCGAATCCACCGGCACACGTTGCCCAGGGTGCACCACGAGGAGGTTTTCCGGCACTTAGCACCCCAACCTAACCTAACCTTTTTTTTTTTTTTTTTTTTTTTTGGCGGGAAAAATTCCTGACGAACACCTCCACCATCCGGGGAAGACGGTGGAGGTAGTGTGGGGTTTGCACCCACTAAAAAACCCGCCGTGTATCTCCCGCCACCTTCGCGAACGGGCCGCCGGAATTTGTTATGCCGTCGGCGGCCCACCCAGTGGCAATGCCCGGACGCGATGTTGTTGCGTTCCGGGCATTTCACACCTACGCGGCCCCTGGATACACACAGGGTGCCGCGCCTCCACGGAAGGCCGCGGGCGAGGCAGATTACCCCGTACGCCCGCCCGCAGCCCCACCTAAGGCGGCATCAGGCGCAGATATGCGCGCCGACGCCGCCCGGTTCGCCGGCGACGGAGCGGATCCGCCAGGGAGCTCTCTTCCCTGACGCGCTCCGCCGCCTCCTTCTGCGAGATGACGTCCTCGCAGAAGGATGCGACCGCATTCCACGACCCCTCGCTTCGGACCATGGACAGAACCACGGCCGGCAGCGAGAGGTCACTTCCGGCCACTGCGGTGAGAACTCGACGTTGCCCCTCCCAAGCTGGACAATGCTGGAGGGTGTGCTGCGCCGAGTCCTCACCGCAGTCGCAGTGGTGGCAGGCGGGACTCGGTTCCCTCCTAGCAACCGTGTGCAGGTACTTCCCGAAGCAGCCGTGCCCGGAGAGGACCTGCACTAGCCGGAAGGAAAGGGTCCCGTGCTGCCGCCCTGCCCACTCCTCCAGGACCGGCTGGAGCGCCTCCACGGTTCGAACACCTGCCCGTGGAGCCTCCAGCCGGCCCTGCCACCGGGCCATGATTGCCCGGTGTGCCTCACCGCGCCAAGCGCGTAGCTCTTCGGGCAGAGGCACCGAACCCCCTGCCCGAACAGCCACCGCCCGCCGATACACTTCGGCGAGCACTTCCGCCTCTAAATCCCACGGGGGTGTGCCGGCCAATGCGCACGCCGCCTCTGCAGACACCGTGCGGTATCCGCGTATGGCCCTGACCGCCATGGTCCGCTGGGGTCTCCCTAAGCGGACCCTATTCTGGGCGGTCAGGGACGTCGCCCACACGGGTGCGCCGTACAGAGCCATTGACCGCACCACCCCCGTGTACAACCGTCTACTCGAGGCACTAGGCCCGCCCAGGTTCGGCAACAGCCTCCCCAGTGCGGTCGCCGTAGCCTCGAGCTTGGGCGCCAAAATGCGGAAGTGCTCGTCGAAGAGCCACCGCCCGTCTACCACTAGGCCCAGATACTTCATCTGGGCCCGGACCTGTACGTGGATCGAGCCGACGGCAATCGAGGCGCCAGCAGGTGGACCGCGACGGGGCCCATGGAATAATAGGGCCTCCGTCTTGGAAAGGGCCACCCTAAGCCAAGAGCAAGAGCACAAGAGGGGCCCTAATACAGAGCCCTGTGGAACACCGCACGAGACGTCCCTGCGGATTACCTCTCCCTCTCGGTCCTCGTACAGAATCCTTCGGCCTTCGAGGTAGTCTGCCACTAGCTGCCTCAGGTACACGGGCACTCCATGATACCGGAGCGCCTCTCTGATGCAGCTGAATGGCAGAGACCCGAAGGCGTTGGCGATATCGAGCGATACCGCCAACATCACTCCTCCACCGGCGACGGCCTCCTCCGATGCGGCCCTCAGGCGCAGAATGGCCCCAATGGTCGAGCGCCCAGCACGAAAGCCGTACTGAGCGTCCGACAGATCGGGGCCGACCTCGTTTAAATGACGGACGATGCGGGTAGCGAGAATCCTCTCCAGCAACTTCCCCGCCTCGTCCAGCAACACGATAGGCCTGTAGGCCGCAATTGAGTCGGGAGGCCGTCCCGGCTTCGGGAGGAGCACCAGCTTCCCTGCCTTCCAGCAGTCAGGGAACCGTCCGGACGCCAGGCACACGTCGAACAGTCCCCTGAGGCGGTCCCCTATGTGGTCGAGGGTCAGGGCCAATACCCGGGCGGGAATCCCATCCGGCCCAGGGGCGGTGTTCTTCGAACGCATTCGAAGAACAGCCGCGCCCACCTCCGCTTCGGTGACAGGCGGCACAGTTGTGTCGGCCTCCCGGTCATCGGTCTCATCCTCGGAGACCATCGCCGGGGGCGCGTGCTCTGCCTGCAGCGGGAATAGGCCCTCGACCACTTCCGCAAGGAAGCTGGGCTGGAGAGTCTCGGTAAGGGGGGGGCCCGCCGAGCGGAGCTTGTTCAGCGCCGCTCGATATGGGCGACCCCAGGGGTCACGGTCGAGACCCTCCAGCATCTCCTTTCTCGCCCTCTCCTTGGCGCGACAGATAGCCAGCTTAAAGGCGTCCCTCGCTTGGCGATACGCCTCATAAAGCTGGCTCTCCTCCTGGACATCGCGGTGACGAGTCCGGCTGCGGGTATAGGACCTCCGCGCACTGATGCAAGCGGCGCGGAGGGAGGCAAGCTCCTGGGACCACCAATACACCCCCTTCCTCGGGGGGCGACGTCGTGAGCGGGGCATGGCCGCATCGCAGATCTGCGTAAACGCATCGCGAATGCGGCCAGCCATGACGTCCACCTCCTCGGTCGGAGGTGGAGACGACCACGATGCCACGATGGCCGCCTCTTCCAGCAGGTCCCTGTCCAACGCACCCACAGCCCACCGCGGAAACCGAGGCGTTCTGCGCGCCGTGTGACCCCTAACTGAGTCCTGGTTCCTGGAAGATCGGGAGAGCTCCAATCGGATATATCGGTGATCCGAGAGCGTCTCAACCTCATCCAGGACGACCCAGTTCCTTACTCGCGCTTCGACGGCAGGGGTAGCGAACGAAAGGTCCACTATCGACCCCCCCTGCTGTCGAACGCACGTATTGGTGGCGCCTCTGTTTAGGAGACAGAGACCCACCGACGCCGCCCACTCCTCAACCGCCGAACCGCGGACGTCCGTGCTGGGTGACCCCCACGCCGTAGATTTGGCGTTGAAGTCCCCCAGCACCAGCACGTGGCGAGGTGCCAACCGCCGTATCGAGGTCTCCAGGTTGGTAAGGAAGACCTCGAAATCGGCAAAACTCCGGTTTGGGGAGAAGTATACTCCGTAGAGCGTAACCCCTCCCCAGTCGGCAGCAACATATCCCGAACCCTTGTCTCTGATCGACAAGGGCAGGGAATGAAGCGCAGCGGAGCTGACGATTGCCACGGAGCCGTCCCGGTCACCCGCCCAGTTCGGGCGGGGAGGAACAAAGTAGGGCTCCGCGGCTACGGCGACACCTATCGACCACTCCGCCATGGTCTGCAGGAGAAGGTCCTGGGCAGCGGCGGAGTGGTTGAGGTTCGTCTGGAGGATGATGGAGGAGTTACCGCTGTCCATTTAGGAGTGCGGCACTACATCCATCAACCTAACCTAACCTAACCTAACCTTTTTTTTTTTTTTTTTTATGGCCGTAAAAAATGCCTAACGCACACCTCCAGCACCCGGGGCAGACACTGGAGGTAGTGTGGGACCTGCCCCCACTAAAAAATCGGCCGTGTACCAACTCGCCGCCTTCACACGGATAGGCCGCCGGAATTAGCTATTTCTTCGGCGGACCCACCCAGCGGCATAGCTCCATCGGGCATTCCTGCTCCTGCGGCGTCCTGGGTACACACAGAACGCCGCCATCGCGAAAGGCCGCGAGCGTGGGAAACTTCCCCGTCCATCACGCCCACAGCCCCACCAAACGACGTCACGCGCGACTGCGCCTCGACGTCGCCCGGTTCGCCGGCGACGGGGCAGACTATCCCCGCCGCCTCCCCCCGCGAGATGAAGTTCCCGCAGGAGGGTGCGACCGCGTCCTGGACCCCCTATCGCGCAACGCATCCGGTACCCCTATCACTGACGACAGCTAATGTTTTGGCCGCGGCTACCGGGCAACGCGCCCACGCCGCACCAACTCCGCCGGGGCCGGGGCGAATCGCACCGACCCTCACGGTTCCGGGAGAGCACTGAGTCTTCAGCTCAATTGCCTCCCGGACAGCCTCGGACGTGATTGAGTCGTCCAGGCCGGAGACGCGCAACTCCGCGCACTTTGTCGGCCTGGCGACCCTTACACCCTCCTCGCCCCCCGCAAGACGCCTCAGCGTCTCCGCCACTAAGTCGGCCTTCTTCGGGCCCTCCGTCCCCGGAAACTCGAGGAGCCGGGCCCCGGTCTGTGAGCGGCGGAAGCTCACTTCGACGCCCCCAGCGCCAGAAGAGCGGCCCTCGCCCCGCTGAAAAGGTTGGCGTACGTAACGCCTCGACTTTCCGCCTCCGGCGACACCGTCACGAGAACGGCGGCCGTTTTCGGCGGAGATAGTTTTGGCTTTCGCCTAACCTTATCCCTGACCAGAGTAGCCTCCCGCACAGAAGCGGCGGAAGCAGCCTCCTTATGCTTCCGGCGCCGCGACCTCCTACTCTCCGCCGTTCGCCATTCCTCACCAGAGGGGGCAGAGGCGGGGGCAGACGCTGGCGCCGGGGGACAGACCTGGGTGGCTGGAGCCTCCGAGGTGCCCGCTATGGAAGCTCGGGGTGCTCCTCTCAACGTACGCTGCGGCGGGGTATCTTCACCCCGCGGCCGCGCACCTTGCCCTGAGGCAGCCACTGTAGCAAAAGACCCGGCGTGGCCTTTTTTACGGGGTGGTGCCGGGGGTGGCATCTTTGGCCCCTGAGGGGGCTTATGCGCCGCAAGCGGCGGCCGGCAGCTCGGTTCCGGGGGCAGGCGCGCCTTGATTCCCTCAAAGCGCGCATCGAAGAGGCCCCCGACAAGAAGTGCGAGCTGCCTCATCTGCGCCTCCGTAAAGGAGTCGTCAGATGGGCGCCCTTCACTATGAGCCCCAGCAGAATCAACCAACCCCGGGGCAAAACCGGCTCTGGCCGACGCAAAGTCGGCACGTAATTTTGCTACTTCAGCACGTAGCTTGCCCAACTCCTCTTCCATGCGGATGTTGCTCGCCCGCAGCCTTTCCGATTCCGCCTCGGTGGCAGTGACACGCTCGAACAGCGCATCCACCACTTCCCCCAAAACGAACCCTTCCGGCCGGTGTTGACGTCGTCGGAGTTTGTGGACGGGACAACGGTGTCTTAGCACGCGTTCCCGCCGCTGATCCCCCCCTCTGAGAGGTGCGCACCTTCCTAGGGGCCTTAAATACCACCTCAGGCGGGTCGTTGTCGCTACCCGGAGATGCAACACGCTTCTTTTGAACAGCGCATCGCTCGCCAACGGTCAGAGTCTCTGGACGGAGACCTTCCCTACCCATCACTTGTTCCACATCGCTAATCGCCGAGCTTATGGAGGAGTCGGAGTCGGCCGACCGCAACAAGCTTTCCAGTGACGCCGATGTCACTGACGTCCTCGACCCGCTAAATTGGCCGAGATCGGCCACATCAGGAGGCAAACCCTTGCCTCTCGCCGACAATGCGCTCGTGGATTGAGAATGTCTCGCCGGTTGAACCGGCGTCATCTCTCCACTACTTCTCTCTGCGTCCTCTCCCTCTCTTTTACTGTTCTTCTTCTCTAAGAGCCTTGTGCTCCCTCCTCTGTTAAACATGTTCCTTAATTTATTTTGATCCATAATTAATCCCACGAGTATGGGGGAAATAAAGGTCCACCCGGGCAGTGCCCCCTGTACCCGGGTAAGCGTAAATTTGTATCCCAACTGGGGGGTCCGCAGGTGCCCCAGCTGGGGGTAGCGCTTGGAACCGAACATCCCATCGGCCATGCATCCTCTGGTCACGCTCCGCAACACAGGATTCGGGGATTTTTTATAGAGGTTGTCATCCTCGCGGCCCAGGCGACCAAGCCAAGACCCTCGCCCCCGCTCGGAGCCGTGAGACGTGGCCACGACACTCCTAATCGGGATTACGATATCCGACGGTGGCAGAAAGAAGATCTCCCCGCCCGCTCGACGGCAGTGTGAGTGCACGTCAAGCCCGTCCTCCGGGCAGCCCAGGAATGGGCCACCCCCTACTCTGCCAGAACATTAGCCGTGTGACGGTGGTTTCGCGAAACGCCGCGAATCCACCGGCACACGTTGCCCAGGGTGCACCACGAGGAGGTTTTCCGGCACTTAGCACCCCAACCTAACCTAACCTAACCTTTTTTTTTTTTTTTTTTTTTTTTTTAAGGCCGTAAAAAATGCCTAACGCACACCTCCAGCACCCGGGGCAGACGCTGGAGGTAGTGTGGGACCTGCCCCCACTAAAAAATCGGCCGTGTACCGTCGCGCCACCTGCGCGAACGGGCCGCCGGAATCTGCTATACCATCGGCGGCCAATTCGGTGGCAGTGCCCGGCGCGGCGAGATGCCGGGCACTCCTACTCCGGCGGCGTCCTGGGGTACACTGCAGGACGCCGACGTCGCGGAAGGCTACGAGTGGGGGGAAAAGGCCCCGTCAACCCCCACCCGCGGCCCCACCATTAGGGCGGCATCAGGCGCAGATGGTCGCGCCGACGCCGCCCGGTTCGCCGGCGACGAAGCGGATCAGCAAGGGAGTCCTCCTCCCTGCGTCGTTCCGCCGCCTCCTTCTGCGAGATGACGTCCTCGCAAAAGGATGCGACCGCGTTCCAAGACGTCTCGCTGCGGACCATAGATGACACCACGGTCGGCAGCGAGAGGTCACGACCCACCACTGCGGTGAGGACTCGACGTTGCTGCTCCCAGGCAGGGCACTGCTCGAGAGTGTGCTGCGCCGAGTCCTCACCGCAATCGCAGTGATGACAGTCGGGACGCGATTCCCTCCGCGCAACCGAATGCAGGTACTTTCCGAAGCACCCATGCCCGGAAAGAACCTGCACCAGCCGGAAGGAAAGGGTCCCGTGCTGCCTCACCGCCCACTCCTCAAGGACCGGCTGGAGCGCCTCCACGGTTCGGAAACCGGCACGTGGAGCCTCCAGCCGGGACCTCCACCGGGCCATGATGTCCCGGTGGGCCTGACTGCGCCAGGCGCGCAGTTGTTCGGGCATGGGGCAAGAGCCCCCAGCCCGGACCTCCGCCGCCTGCCAGTAGACGTCGGCGAGTACTTCCGCATCCAGATCCCACGGGGGAGTTCCGGCCAACGCGCACGCCGCATCGGTGGACACCGTGCGGTAACCGCGTATGGCCCGGACCGCCATGGTTCGTTGGGGTCTCCACAAACGAACCCTATTCTGGGCGGACAGGGTCTCCGCCCACACGGGCGCGCCGTAAAGCGCCATCGACCGTACCACCCCCATGTAAAGCCGTCGGCTTGAGGCACTGGGACAAGTTTGGGCACAAGGATGCGAAAATGCTCGTCGAAGAGCCATCGCCCATCCAACACCAACCCCAGATATTTCATCTGGGGGCGTATCGGTACGAGGACCGAGTTGACGACCAAGGAGGCGCCAGCGGGTGGACCGCGACGGGGCCCATGAAACAACAGGGCCTCCGTCTTTTCAAGCGCCACTCTCAACCCCAGCGCCTCGATGCGCCCGACCATTCGGGAAACCCCTAGGGTGGCCAGGCGCGCCGCCTCCTCGAAATTTCGTGCCCGGGCTGTGACGAGCGTGTCGTCGGCGTAACAAAGTACGCTGAGCCCGGGTGGGAAGTTTCCTCGCAGGGCCCAATCGTATCCCATGTTCCACAAGAGCGAGTAAGGGGGGGGCCCGACGAGCGAAGCTTATTCAGCGCCGCTCTGTAGGGGCGACCCCAAGGGTCACGATCTAGACCCTCCAGCATCTCCTGTCTCGCCGTCTCCTTCGCGCGGCAGATGGCCAGCTTGAATGCGTCCCTCGCATTGCGATACGCTTCATAAAGCTGGTCCTCCCTCTCTACGTCGCGGTGACGCCGTCGACTGCGGGTGTAGATCCTCCGGGCACGAATACAGGCCGCACGGAGTTCCGCCAACTCTGGGGACCACCAGTAGACCTCCTTCCTCGGAGGACGACGTCGGAAACGTGGCATGGCCGCATCGCAAACCTGCGTAAACGCATCGCGAATACGGACAGCCGTGACGTCGATGTCCTCGGTCGGAGGTGGTGAGGACGACCACGATTGAACGATAGCCGCCTCCTCCAGCAGTTCCCTGTCGAGTCGACCCACAGCCCACCGCGGGAATCGGGATTGTCTGCCCGCGCCGTGACCCCTACTGGCGCCCTGGGACCGGGAGAGCTCAAACCGGATATACAGGTGATCCGAGAGCGTCTCAACCTCAGCCAGTACGCGCCAGTTCCTTACACGTGCCTCGATACCAGGGGTAGCGAACGAAAGGTCCACTATCGACCCCCCCTGGCGCCGAACGCACGTATTGGTGGTGCCCCTGTTCAGCAAACAGAGGCCCACCGCAGCTGCCCATTCTTCCACCGCCGTTCCGCGAGCGTCCGTCCTGGGAGATCCCCACGCCAAGGATTTGGCGTTAAAATCCCCCAGCACCACGACGTGGCGAGGTGCTAGCCGCCGTATCGAGGCTTCCAGGCTAGCCAGGAAAACCTCAAAATCAGCCAAACTCCGGTTTGGGGAGAAGTACACGCCGTAAAGCGTGAGTCCCCCCCAGTCGGCAGCAACATATCCCGTACCCTTATCTCTGAGCGACAAGGGCGGGAAATGGAGCGCAGCGGAGCTGACGATGGCCACGGAGCAGTCCCGGTCACCCATCCAATTCGGACGAGGAGGAACGTAATAGGGCTCCGCGGCTACGGCAACAGCAATCGACCACTCTGCCATGGTTTGCAGGAAAAGATCCTGCGCGCCGGCAGAATGGTTGAGATTCGCCTGGAGGAGGGAAAAGCACTCACTGTCCATTACTGGACTCCGGTACTACATCCTCCTCCATTCGCGCTGGCGGCGGTATACGAGGGGCAGCCTTGGCCGATTGGCTACCCCCCGGGCGTGGCTTTGGAGCCTGCGGGGGTTTGCACCCCTCCCGTCCCATGACGTGGTTGGCAGGCAAGTTACCCGCCGCACACGCTGGACAGTGGGGGGCAGCGGAACAGTCCGCCGCCTTGTGCCCCGGGCGACCGCAACGGAAACAAAGTCCGCCGCAGTCGAAGCAACTAGTGCACTTCGGACGCATGTGTCCCGTCGCCATGCACTTGAAGCAGCGCGCGGGTCTCGCCGGCAGGATCGTAACCCTGGCGGCGCTGAAGCCCACGAGCAGCCTCCCTGCATCGGCCAATAATTTGGCCGCGGCAACGGGGCACTGCGCCCAAACCGCAAAAGCGCCTCCGGGGCCGGGGCGAATGGCGCCGACCCTGATGGAGTCAAGAGCGCATTGGGTACGGGCCCCAATAGCCTCCCGAACTTCCTGGGCCGTGACCGAGTCATCCAAGCCCGAAATACGCATTTCTGCGCACTTCGTGGGCCTGGCGACTCTTACGCCTTCCTCCCCAGCAAGTATTCCCCGCAGTTTCTCCGCGAAGAAATCCGCGTTTCTTCCTCCGTCTGGACCAGGGAACTCGAGGATCCGAGCTCCCGTCTGCGAGGGCCGGGTGGTAGCACCCAGACCTGCGAGATCGGAGGCGGTGAGATTTCTCTTCACCGACGCAAAGATCTCCGCGTAGGATACTCCTCGCTCCTGTGCCTCCGGCGACACCGTGACAACCACGGCGGCCGTTTTCGGCACTTGGAGCTTCGGCTTCCTAGCCACGGCTCCTTGGGCAGCTGCATTTGGAGCAGCCCTCTTCTTCTGCCTGCGCCGCGACCTTTTGCTCACCCTCTGCCAGCCCTCGTCAGCGGGGACGAGGGGGGCGGGAGCAGGTGCTGAAGCAGGTGCTGAAGCAGGTGCGGGCGCTGGGGCACGAACCACGACTTTACTGGCGCGTGGAGCGGCTGAAGTCGCGGGAGATGGTGCCGCCGTCAAAACCTGGGTTGGCTGGGGGCCTCCCCGGGACTGGGCTGGCGTTTTCTCGACCGCTGGAGGGGCCGTGCCTCGTGCCGTCTTCTTTTTATTGGGCGCAGACCCCGCTCTTGTCGCGTAGGTTTCGACGCGTCCCCCGGAACAGGGTAGGGGCGTCGGAGCAGTAGCCGTATACGGCTTTGCGACAGGCGGAGTACGGGTCGGCACCGGAGGCAATCTTGCCTCCAGACTCCCGATGCGGGCAGCGATTTTAGACTCGAATGAGCCCATCAGCTGCCGCAACTGCGCCTCAATACCTCCAGGAGAGGGAGAGGGCTGCGTCTTCACCGGGCTGGCTGAAACAGCCCGGGGTGAGCCGACTTGGGAGGGGGCCAGGTCGGCCCGCAGTCTGGCGAGCTCGGCGCGGAGCTCCGCCATGTCTGACCGCAGAGTGGCGTTCTCTGAGCGCAACTGCTGTATCTCCCTGGTGGTGGCTTCCGTGCGACCGGCCAGGTCGTCCACCACTACCAGCAGTTTAGCGCCCGCCTCCTTAAGGCCGCGCACAAATGGGCCCTTCAAATTGGTGGATTTGGTAGCCACCTCGTAAATCGCGGCTACCGCATCCCCGGCCCTCGCCTTGAGTTCCGACGTAGTAGGAAGGGATTCAAGGTCCCCCCCCGACCGTCGGTCCTCGGCGAGGAGCTGCACCACCCGGTCTTCGGCGGTGCGCTCGCCCTCCGTGCGCGTGCGCAGGTACTTCTCCCTGCTGGAGAATACAGAGCCACTGGCTCCTCCCCTACGCGCCGTAGGTATTTTGCTGGGGGTCTGGGAGACCCCCGGCACCTCCTGCGGCGGCGAGCTGCTGCGGCCACGCTTCTGGGAAACCCAGAGCTTGCCTGGCTGCTCGTCACGCACCGCATTCACATCGTGGACTTCAGTATCCTCCATTACGTCCACGTCCGTAATGGAGGTCTCAGAACCGGTCAGAGACCCAGTCCGTGGGACCTTAGGCGGCAACGGGGATGGAGCCCCACTCGCCTTGCCCCTCTTTGCGGTCTTGCGACCCTTCTTATTAATCGCAGAAAT
The DNA here is from genome assembly GCA_945859575.2 of Herminia tarsipennalis. NCBI lineage: Eukaryota > Metazoa > Arthropoda > Insecta > Lepidoptera > Erebidae > Herminia > Herminia tarsipennalis. The sequence goes on along the minus strand of OX243859.2, from coordinate 15,425,882 downwards.
GCGGTTAGAGGTTCGAAGCGCGACCTTCGCGCTTTTCTCGGTGCCGGATTTACCGCTCGGCACAGGGCGGGTGCGTCGTTGGGTGTCCCCCCCAGAGTACGCGGGACTGCCGAAGCCGACTGGCTTCGGGAGGGATTCCCCGAGCGAAGTGCGCCCGGGACCCTCCTGGGTAGATATATCATCTTTAACCACCGACATAGTTTGAGTTTAACGACCTCCGTCAGGGTAGCCCTCGGGACTGAGATCCCCTCAGCCATTCATCCCATTGCCGGGCACCACAAGCGTGGGATTAGGGTATTTTTTAAAGGGGTTTACTTCCCCGCAGCCCACAAAGCGTGAGCCCCCGTTCCTGTCAATTCAGGGTTACGGGTCGGGCCTTTCGGTGGTCTGCATCAGACCGTGTCCGCCATCTATAAATAGACAGCGAACCCGCCGCCCCTCGCCCTTCTTCAGAAAGGCCCAGGGATGGACCAAAACCTCCCCTGTTTGCCCGGCGGCAAAGCAAAAGCAATAGCACGCCGAGCCCGCCACATTACTCCACTGTTTCCCCCCCAGTAGGAAACAAAAACAAAACAAAAGTAAAGTGTAAAAATAAAAAGAAGAAATTTATCAAAATAAAAGGTGTAAAAATAAAAGTGTAAAAATTACGAATTTCAAGAAATAAACCAAACCAACCAAAATAAAACAATGTAAACCAAAATAAACACAAACAAAATAAAACAAGAGGGGGCACAGGGAGAACGCCCCGAGTGGCCCGAATACGGGCCCCTCTTTTTGCCAGAACATTAGCCGTCCGGCGATCAAAAAGTGATCACCGTCCGTTGCCCAGGGTGCACCACGAGGAGGTTTTCCGGCACTTAGCACCCCAACCTAACCTAACCTAACCTAACCTTTTTTTTTTTTTTTTTTTTTATGGCCGTAAAAAATGCCTAACGCACACCTCCAGCACCCGGGGCAGACGCTGGAGGTAGTGTGGGACCTGCCCCCACTAAAAAATCGGCCGTGTACCAACTCGCCGCCTTCACACGGATAGGCCGCCGGAATTGACTATTTCTTCGGCGGACCCACCCAGCGGCATAGCCCCATCGGGCATTCCTGCTCCTGCGGCGTTCTGGGTACACACAGAACGCCGCCATCGCGAAAGGCCGCGAGCGTGGGAATCTTCCCCGTCCATCACGCCCACAGCCCCACCAAACGACGTCACGCGCGACTGCGCCTCGACGTCGCCCGGTTCGCCGGCGACGGGGCAGACACCGTCACGAGGACGGCGGCCGTTTTCGGCGGAGAGAGCTTCGGCCTCTTCCTGCCCCTTTTTACCGGAGCGGCCTCCTGCGAAGAGGGGGCGGCAGCGACTACCTGCACAGAGGACGCCGCAGCGGCTCTCTCTTTCTTCTGGCGCCGCGATTTCTTGCTCCCCGCCATTTGCCATTCCTCACAAGAGGTGGCAGTGGCGGGAGCAGACGCAGGCGCCGGGCGATGGACCTGAGCCGCTGGGGCGCACGAGGCATCCACTACGGCTCCTCTCGGTCCACGCTGCGGCGGGGGTTTGGAATCTCCCCTCCGCGGCCGCACACCTTGGTCGCCTGGTCTTGAGGCAACCGCTGCTGCAAAGGACCCGGCCCGTCCCCCTGTACGGGGTGGGGGCGGTCCCATTGGTGACCCCTGAGAAGGCTTCGGCTTGGGCCCTGCAAGCGGCGGCCGACAGCTAGGCTCCGGGGGGAGACGCGCTTTTATGCCCTCAAGGCGCGCGTCAAAGAGGCCCCCGAAAAGAAGAGCTAGTTGCCTCATCTGCGACTCTGTGAAAGAGTCGTCAGGTGGCTTCTCTCCGCGACGGGCCGGGACAGAACCGGCCGGTACAGCACTTACTAAGGCCGGGGCAGAACCGGCCCTAGCCGATCCAAAATCGGCACGCATCAGAGCCATCTCGGACCGAAGTGCCTTTAGCTCTTCCTCCAGGCGGGAGTTGTCGGCCCGCAACCTCTGAGTCTCCCCCTCGTTGGCTGTGGAGCGCTCAAACAGCGCCTCCACCACCTCCTTCAATGTCGAGGCCGACGCCTTAAGGCCCTTGGCGAACGTGCCCTTAAGGTTTTTACTCTTTTGAGCCACGTTCGCTATGACCTTCACGGAGGTGGCCGCCGATTCCATGAGCTCCTCCACGGTCTTCGGGGAGCTAACTCCCTCCGACGGGCGAAGCTCACCCAACAGCTGCTGGACCTGCTCCTCAGCAACTATTTCTCCCTCCGTGCGGCCCCTGTTGTAGGCGTCCCGCCTAGAAAACACGCCGGACGTTGGAACGACCGGTGCCGTCACTGCAGGGGGTGTGTTCGGGCGAGAGAGCCTCGCCACAGAACCCCCTCTTTGGGAAGTATGGACCTTCCTGGGGATCTCGAGATCAACCTCAGGAAGGCTCCCATCTTCAATAGGAGATGCGCCGCGCTTTTGCTGGAGAGCACGGCGCTCGTTGAAAACTGACAGGGTTTCCTGACGTATACCCTGCCCACCCACCATCAGGTCCATGTCACTGACTGCCGAACTGATGGAAGAGTCCGAGCCGAACCTCCCCGAACGCAATAAGCTTTCGAGTGACGCCGATGTGACCGACGTCCTCGACCCACTCAGACGGCCGAAACCCTCACTTCTTGATGTGGATTGAGAGTCATTCGCCACAGATTGCACCGGCGTCCTCTCTCCACTCCTTTTCACTGCGTCCACTTTCTCTCCTTCACGTTCCTTCTTCTGTAGCTTTTTGCTTCCAGTCTTGTTAAAAATATTTTTGAGTTTTGAGTCATCCATATTTGATCCCACGAGTATGGGGGAAATAAAGGTCCACCCGGGCAGTGCCCCCTGTACCCGGGTAAGCGTAAATTTGTATCCCAACTGGGGGGTCCGCAGGTGCCCCAGCTGGGGGTAGCGCTTGGAACCGAACATCCCATCGGCCATGCATCCTCTGGTCACGCTCCGCAACACAGGATTCGGGGATTTTTTATAGAGGTTGTCATCCTCGCAGCCCAGGCGACCAAGCCAAGACCCTCGTTCCCGTTCAAAGCCGTAAGACATGTCTACGACACTCCTACTAGGGATTACGATATCCGACGGTGGCAGAAAGAAGATCTCCCCGCCCGCTCGACGGCAGTGTGAGTGCACGTCAAGCCCGTCCTCCGAGCAGCCCAGAATGGGCCACCCCCTACTCTGCCAGAACATTAGCCGTGTGACGGTGGTTTCGCGAAACGCCGCGAATCCACCGGCACACGTTGCCCAGGGTGCACCACGAGGAGGTTTTCCGGCACTTAGCACCCCAACCTAACCTAACCTAACCTAACCTTTTTTTTTTTTTTTTTTTTTTTTTTTTTTTTTTTTTTTTAAGGCCGTAAAAAATGCCTAACGCACACCTCCAGCACCCGGGGCAGACGCTGGAGGTAGTGTGGGACCTGCCCCCACTAAAAAATCGGCCGTGTACCGTCGCGCCACCTGCGCGAACGGGCCGCCGGAATCTGCTATACCATCGGCGGCCAATTCAGTGGCAGTGCCCGGCGCGGCGAGATGCCGGGCACTCCTACTCCGGCGGCGTCCTGGGGTACACTGCAGGACGCCGACGTCGCGGAAGGCTACGAGTGGGGGGAAAAGGCCCCGTCAACCCCCACCCGCGGCCCCACCATTAGGGCGGCATCAGGCGCAGATGGTCGCGCCGACGCCGCCCGGTTCGCCGGCGACGAAGCGGATCAGCAAGGGAGTCCTCCTCCCTGCGTCGCTCCGCCGCCTCCTTCTGCGAGATGACGTCCTCGCAAAAGGATGCGACCGCGTTCCAAGACGTCTCGCTGCGGACCATAGATGACACCACGGTCGGCAGCGAGAGGTCACGACCCACCACTGCGGTGAGGACTCGACGTTGCTGCTCCCAGGCAGGGCACTGCTCGAGAGTGTGCTGCGCCGAGTCCTCACCGCAATCGCAGTGATGACAGTCGGGACGCAATTCCCTCCGCGCAACCGAATGCAGGTACTTTCCGAAGCACCCATGCCCGGAAAGAACCTGCACCAGCCGGAAGGAAAGGGTCCCGTGCTGCCTCACCGCCCACTCCTCAAGGACCGGCTGGAGCGCCTCCACGGTTCGGAAACCGGCACGTGGAGCCTCCAGCCGGGACCTCCACCGGGCCATGATGTCCCGGTGGGCCTGACTGCGCCAGGCGCGCAGTTGTTCGGGCATGGGGCAAGAGCCCCCAGCCCGGACCTCCGCCGCCTGCCAGTAAACGTCGGCGAGTACTTCCGCATCCAGATCCCACGGGGGAGTTCCGGCCAACGCGCACGCCGCATCGGTGGACACCGTGCGGTAACCGCGTATGGCCCGGACCGCCATGGTTCGTTGGGGTCTCCACAAACGAACCCTATTCTGGGCGGACAGGGTCTCCGCCCACACGGGCGCGCCGTAAAGCGCCATCGACCGTACCACCCCCATGTAAAGCCGTCGGCTTGAGGCACTGGGACCGCCAAGATTCGGCAAAAGCCGACCCAGGGCGGCAGCAGTAGCCTCAAGTTTGGGCACAAGGATGCGAAAATGCTCGTCGAAGAGCCATCGCCCATCCAACACCAACCCCAGATATTTCATCTGGGGGCGTATCGGTACGAGGACCGAGTTGACGACCAAGGAGGCGCCAGCGGGTGGACCGCGACGGGGCCCATGAAACAACAGGGCCTCCGTCTTTTCAAGCGCCACTCTCAACCCCAGCGCCTCGATGCGCCCGACCATTCGGGAAACCCCTAGGGTGGCCAGGCGCGCCGCCTCCTCGAAATTCCGTGCCCGGGCTGTGACGAGCGTATCGTCGGCGTAGCAGAGTACGCTGAGCCCGGGTGGGAAGTTTCCTCGCAGGGCCCAATCGTATCCCATGTTCCACAAGAGCGGTCCTAAGACCGACCCCTGAGGAACACCGCACGACATTGCCCTGCGCCTCACTTCTCCTTCACGATCCTCGTACAGGACACACCGGCCTTGCAAATAGTCGGCCACCAGCTGCCTCAGGTAATCGGGCACTCCATGGAACCGGAGCGCCTCACCGATGCAGCCGAATGGCAGAGTATTGAAGGCGTTGGCGATGTCAAGCGATACCGCCAATAAAACTCCGCCGCCGAGGACTGCCTCCTCAGCCGCGGCCCTCAGACGCAGAATGGCATCGACCGTCGAACGCCCGGCACGAAAGCCGTACTGGGCATCGGACAGATCGGGGCCGACCTCGCGCAAGTGGCGGACGATACGGGTAGCGAGAATTCTCTCAAGCAACTTCCCCGCCTCGTCCAGCAGCACGATAGGCCTGAAGGCCGCGACCGAATCGGGAGATCTACCCGGCTTCGGTAGGAGAACCAGCTTCCCCGTTTTCCAACAGTCAGGGAACCGTCCGGACGCCAGGCAAACGTCGAACAGCCCCCTGAGGCGGTCTCCCATGTGGTTGAGGACCAGGGCCAACACTCGGGCAGGAATCCCGTCAGGCCCGGGGGCGGTACTCTTCGAACGAATCCGAAGTACAGCCGCCCCCACCTCCGCCTCCGTGACGGGCGGAACACTGGGCTCGGCCTCCCGGTCGTCGGTCTCAGAGACCATTGCCGGTGGCGTGTGCTCCGCACGTTGCGGGAAAAGGGCCTCAACCACTTCCACGAGGAAGCTGGGCTGGAGAGTCTCTGTAAGGGGGGGGCCCGACGAGCGAAGCTTGTTCAGCGCCGCTCTGTAGGGGCGACCCCAGGGGTCACGATCTAGACCCTCCAGCATCTCCTGTCTCGCCGTCTCCTTCGCGCGGCAGATGGCCAGCTTGAATGCGTCCCTCGCACTGCGATACGCTTCATACAGCTGGTCCTCCCTCTCTACGTCGCGGTGACGCCGTCGACTGCGGGTGTAGATCCTCCGGGCACGAATACAGGCCGCACGGAGTTCCGCCAACTCTGGGGACCACCAGTAGACCTCCTTCCTCGGAGGACGACGTCGGAAACGTGGCATGGCCGCATCGCAAACCTGCGTAAACGCATCGCGAATGCGGACAGCCGTGACGTCGATGTCCTCGGTCGGAGGTGGTGAGGACGACCACGATTGAACGATAGCCGCCTCCTCCAGCAGTTCCCTGTCGAGTCGACCCACAGCCCACCGCGGAAATCGGGATTGTCTGCCCGCCGCGTGACCCCTACTGGCGCCCTGGGACCGGGAGAGCTCAAACCGGATGTACAAGTGATCCGAGAGCGTCTCAACCTCAGCCAGTACGCGCCAGTTCCTTACGCGTGCTTCGATACCAGGGGTAGCGAACGAAAGGTCCACTATCGACCCCCCCTGGCGCCGAACGCACGTATTGGTGGTGCCCCTGTTCAGCAAACAGAGGCCCACCGCAGCCGCCCATTCTTCCACCGCCGTTCCGCGAGCGTCCGTCCTAGGAGATCCCCACGCCAAGGATTTGGCGTTAAAATCCCCCAGCACCACGACGTGGCGAGGTGCTAGCCGCCGTATCGAGGCTTCCAAGCTAGCCAGGAAAACCTCAAAATCGGCCAGACTCCGGTTTGGGGAGAAGTACACGCCGTAAAGCGTGAGTCCCCCCCAGTCGGCAGCAACATATCCCGTACCCTTATCTCTGAGCGACAAGGGCGGGGAATGGAGCGCAGCGGAGCTGACGATCGCCACGGAGCCGTCCCGGTCACCCATCCAATTCGGACGAGGAGGAACGTAATAGGGCTCCGCGGCTACGGCAACAGCAATCGACCACTCTGCCATGGTTTGCAGGAAAAGATCCTGCGCGCCGGCAGAATGGTTGAGATTCGCCTGGAGGAGGGAAAAGCACTCACTGTCCATTACTGGACTCCGGTACTACATCCTCCTCCATTCGCGCTGGCGGCGGTGTACGAGGGGCAGCCTTGGCCGATTGGCTACCCCCCGGGCGTGGCTTTGGAGCCTGCGGGGGTTTGCACCCCTCCCGTCCCATGGCGTGGTTGGCAGGCAAATTACCCGCCGCACACGCTGGACAGTGGGGGGCAGCGGAACAGTCCGCCGCCTTGTGCCCCGGGCGACCGCAGCGGAAACAAAGTCCGCCGCAGTCGAAGCAACTAGTGCACTTCGGACGCATGTGTCCCGTCGCCATGCACTTGAAGCAGCGCGCGGGTCTCGCCGGCAGGATCGTAACCCTGGCGGCGCTGAAGCCCACGAGCAGCCTCCCCGCATCAGCCAATAATTTGGCCGCGGCAACGGGGCACTGCGCCCAAACCGCAAAAGCACCTCCGGGGCCGGGGCGAATGGCGCCGACCCTGATGGAGTCAAGAGCGCATTGGGTACGGGTCCCAATAGCCTCCCGAACTTCCTGGGCCGTGACCGAGTCATCCAGTCCCGAAATACGCATTTCTGCGCACTTCGTGGGCCTGGCGACTCTTACGCCTTCTTCCCCAGCAATCATCCCCCGCAGCTTCTCCGCGAAGAAATCTGCGTTCCTGCCTCCGTCTGGGCCTGGGAACTCGAGGATCCGAGCTCCCGTCTGCGAGGGCCGGGTGGTTGCACCCAGACCCCCGAGATCAGAGGCGGTGATGGTCCTCTTCACCCTCGCAAATATCTCCGCATAGGAGACTCCGCGCTCCAGTGCCTCCGGCGACACCGTGACAACCACGGCGGCCGTTTTCGGCACTTGGAGCTTCGGCTTCCTAGCCACGACTCCTTTGGCAGCATTTGGGGCAGCCTTCTTCCCCTTTCTTCTGCGACGCGACCTTTTGCTCACCGTCTGCCAGCCCTCGTTGGCGGAGACGAGGGGGGCGGGAGCAGGTGCGGGTGCAGGGGCACGAGCCTTAACCTCCTGGGCGCGTGGAGCGACCGAAGGGGCGGACGATGGTGCCGCCGTCGAACCCTTGGCAGGCTGGGGGCCTACCTGGGGTGTGGCTGGAGGGGCCGTGGCTCGTGCCGTCTTCCTCTTGGGCGCAGACGCCGCGCTTGTCGCGTAGGTCTCGACGCGTCCCCCAGAACAGGGTAGGGGCGTCGGAGCAGTAGCCGTGTACGGCTTTGCGACCGGCGGTGTACGGGAGGTCGGTGCCGGAGACAGCCTTGCCTCCAGACTCCCGATGCGGGCAGTGATCTTGGACTCAAAAGAGCCCATGAGCTGCCGCAACTGCGCCTCGATTCCTCCAGAGGATGGAGAAGGCTGCGTCTTGCCCGGGCTGGCCAGAACAGCCCGGGGTGGACCGGCTTGGGAGGAAGCCAAGTCGGCTCGCAATCTAGCGAGCTCGGCGCGGAGCTCCGCCATGTCGGATCTCAGAGTCGCGTTCTCCTTACGCAACTGCTGCAACTCTCTGTTGGTGGCATCCGATCGACCAGCCAGGTCGTCCACCACTACCAGCAGCTTGGCACCTGCCTCTTTAAGGCCGCGCACAAAGGGGCCCTTGAGGTTAGTAGATTTTGTGGCTACCTCATAAATAGCAGCCACAGCATCTCCGGCACTCGCCTTGAGTTCCATCGTAGTAGGAGGGGATTGAAGGTCCCCCCCCGACCGTTGGTCCTCGGCGAGGAGCTGCGCCACCCGATCTTCGGCGTTGCGCTCTCCCTCCATACGCGTGCGCAGGTACTTCTCCCTGTTGGAGAACACTGATCCGCACATTCCTCCTCTGCGGGCGGTCGGAATCTTGCTAGGGGTCTGGGAGACCCCCGCCATATCCCGTTGCGGCGAGCAGCTTCGGTTACGCTTCTGGGAAGCCCAGAGCCTACCTGGCCGCTCGCCACACACTACACCCTCGTCGTGGACTTCGATGTCCTCCATTACGTCCACGTCCGTAATGGAGGACTCTGAAGCGGTCAGAGACCCCGTCCGCGGGACTTTAGGCGGCAACGGGGACGGACCCCCACTCGCCTTAGCCCGACTCGGTGTCTTGCGACCCTTCTTTGAGCCTGCAATGCGACTCGATGTTCGAAGCGCGACCTTCGCGCTTTTCTCGGTGCCGGATTTACCGCTCGGCACAGGGCGGGTGCGTCGTTGGGTGTCCCCCCCAGAGTACGCGGGACTGCCGAAGCCGACTGGCTTCGGGAGGGATTCCCCGAGCGAAGTGCGCCCGGGACCCTCCTGGGTAGATTTATCATCATTGACCACCGACATAGTTTGAGTTTAGCGACCTCCGTCAGGGTAGCCCTCGGGACTGAGATCCCCTCAGCCATTCATCCTATTGCCGGGCACCACAAGCGTAGGATTAGGGTATTTTTTAAAGGGGTTTACTTCCCCGCAGCCCACAAAGCGTGAGCCCCCGTTCCTGTCAATTCAGGGTTACGGGTCGGGCCGGTCGGTGGTCTGCATCAGACCGTGTCCGCCATCTATAAATAGACAGCGAACCCGCCGCCCCTCGCCCCTCTTCCGAAAGGCCCAGGGATGGACCAAAACCTCCCCTGTTTGCCCGGCAGCAATGCGAAAGCAAAAGCACGCCGAGCCCGCCACATCACTCCACTGTTTCCCCCCCAGCAGGAAACAAAATAAAACAAAACAAAACAAAACAAAAGTAAAATGTAAAAAATAAAAGATGAAATAAACCAAAATAAAAGGTGTAAAAACAAAAGTGTAAAAATGACTATTGCATAAAAATAAAACAAAAGTAAAACAATATAAAACAAAAGAAACAAACAAATAAAACTAGAGGGGGCACAGGGAGAAACGCCCCGAGTGGCCCGAATACGGGCCCCTCTGTTTGCCAGAACATTAGCCGTCCGGCGATCAAAAAGTGATCACCGTCCGTTGCCCAGGGTGCACCACGAGGAGGTTTTCCGGCACTTAGCACCCCAACCTAACCTAACCTAACCTAACCTTTTTTTTTTTTTTTTTTTTTTTTATGGCCGTAAAAAATGCCTAACGCACACCTCCAGCACCCGGGGCAGACGCTGGAGGTAGTGTGGGACCTGCCCCCACTAAAAAATCGGCCGTGTACCAACTCGCCGCCTTCACACGGATAGGCCGCCGGAATTGGCTACTTCTTCGGCGGACCCACCCAGCGGCATAGCCCCATCGGGCATTCCTGCTCCTGCGGCGTCCTGGGTACACACAGAACGCCGCCATCGCGGAAAGCCGCGAGCGTGGGAAACTTCCCCGTCCATCACGCCCGCAGCCCCACCAAACGACGTCACGCGCGGCTGCGCCTCGACGTCGCTCGGTTCGCCGGCGACGGGGCAGACTAGCCCCACCGCCTCCCCCCACGGGATAAAGTCCCCGCAGGAGGATGCGACCGCGTCCTGGACCCCCTATCGCGCAACGCATCCGGTACCCCTATCACTGACGACAGGGGCGAGGAGCGAGCACGTCTAAGGGAGTCCGTTAGGTGGAGGGTGGAGAGGCTTGAGGAGGTGCCTCATCTTCACCCTCCTCCATCCGCACCGGAGCCTGGGTGCGAGGAGCTGGGCCCGTCCCCGCGGGCGGCTTTGCGGCCTTGGGAGGCTTACATCCCGCCCTCCCCATCATGTGGTTGGCGGGCAAATTGCCCGCCGCACACACGGGGCAGTAGGGAGCGGCGGAACACGCCGCCGCTGTATGCCCCGGTTGACCGCAGCGGAAACAGAGTCCGCTGCAGTCTAAGCTGCTGGTGCATTTAGGGCGCAGGTGCCCCGCGCCCATGCACCTGTAGCACCTCGCGGGCCTCGCCTCAAGGATAGTGATCCTTGCAGCAGAGACACCCACGAGGAGCCGGCCAACATCTGCCAAAACTTTGGCCGCAGCGACGGGGCAACGCGCCCACACCGCACCAACTCCGCCGGGGCCGGGGCGAATCGCGCCGACCTTCACGGTTCCGGGAGAGCACTGAGCCTTCTGCTCTATTGCCTCCCGGACCTCCTCGGACGTCACGGAGTCGTCCAGGCCGGAGACGCGCAACTCCGCGCACTTCATCGGCCTGGCGACCCTTACGCCCTCCTCGCCTTCCGCAATACGCCTGAGCGTTTCCGCCACCAGGTCGGCCTTCTTTGCGCCCTCCGCCCCCGGAACTTCGAGAAGTCTAGCCCCTGTCTGCGAGCGTCGGAACCGGACTTCTACGCCCCCAGCAGCTACGAGAGCGGCCTTCGCGTTAGTGAAGAGGCTGGCGTAAGTAACGCCTCTGCTCTCCGCCTCCGGCGACACCGTCACAAGGACGGCGGCCGTTTTCGGCGGAGAGAGCTTCGGCCTCTTCCTGCCCCTTTTTACCAGAGCGGCTTCCTGCGAAGAGGGGGCGGCAGCGACTACCTGCAAAGAGGACGCCGCAGCGGCTCTCTCCCTCTTACGGCGCCGCGATTTCTTGCTCCCCGCCGTTTGCCATTCCTCACTAGAGGTGGCAGTGGCGGGAGCAGGCGTAGGCGCCGGGCGATGGACCTGAGCCGCTGGGGTGCACGAGGCATCCACTACGGCTCCTCTCGGTGCACGCTGCGGCGGGGGTTTAGAATCTCCCCTCCGCGGCCGCACACCTTGGTCACCCGGTCTTAAGGCAACTGCTGCTGCAAAAGACCCGGCCCGTCCCCCTGTACGGGGTGGTGGCGGTCCCATTGGTGGCCCCTGGGGAGGCCTCGGCTTGGGCACTGCGAGTGGCGGCCGACTGCTAGGCTCCGGGGGGAGACGCGCTTTTATGCCCTCAAGGCGCGCGTCAAATAGGCCCCCGAAAAGAAGGGCTAGTTGCCTCATCTGCGACTCCGTGAAAGAGTCGTCAGATGGCCTCTCTCCGCGATGGGCTGGGACAGAACCGGCCGGCACAGCACTTACTAAGGCCGGGACAGAACCAGCTCTAGCCGAACCGAAATCGGCACGCAATTGTGCTATCTCGGCCCGGAGCGCCTTCACTTCCTCCTTCAGGCTGGCGTTGTCGGCCCGCATCCTCCTCATCTCCACCTCATTGTCACCAGAACGGTCGGACAACGTTTTCACCACCTCCGTTATGACTGAGGCTGCCTCCTTTAAGCCTTTTGCGAAAGTGCCCTTCAAGTTTTTACTTTTGGTGGCCACATTCGCAATAACCGCCACTGATTTTGTCGCCGATTGGACGAGTTCCTCTACGGTTTTCGGGGTACCAACCCCTCCCGACGGGCAGAGCCCACCCAACAACTGCTGGACCTTCTCCTCAGCAGCTAATTCTCCCTCCGTGCGGCCTCTGTTATAAGCGTCGCGCCTGGAAAACACGCCGGACGTTTGTGCTATCGGCGTGACATCAGCTGCCGTCACTGCAGGGGGTGTCTTAGGGCGGGAAAACCTCGCCACAGACCCCCCTCTTTGGGAAGAATGAACCTTCCTAGGGACCTCAAGGTCGACCTCAGGAAGGTTCTCGTCAAATCCGGGCGATGCGCCGCGCTTTTGCTGTTGAGCGCGGCGTTCCTCAGCTGTCAACGTTTTTGGACCGGTACCTGACCCACCCACCAGCGGGTCCATTTCACTAACTGCCGAGCTAAGCGAAGAATCAGAGCCGAACCGGCCCGAGCGCAACAGGCTATCCAGTGACTCCGACGTCACTGAAGTTCTGGAACCGCTCAAAAGGCCGGATTCAGCTACTTCTAGTGGCAAATTGCCCGCACTCCTTCGACGTTCGTCTTCTCCTTCTCTCTTTTTCTCCTTCTCCATTAGCGTTACGCTCCTCTTGTTGAATATATTTCGTAATTTATTATTATCCATTCTTGATCCCACGAGTATGGGGGAAATAAAGGTCCACCCGGGCAGTGCCCCCTGTACCCGGGTAAGCGTAAATTTGTATCCCAACTGGGGGGTCCGCAGGTGCCCCAGCTGGGGGTAGCGCTTGGAACCGAACATCCCATCGGCCATGCATCCTCTGGTCACGCTCCGCAACACAGGATTCGGGGATTTTTTATAGAGGTTGTCATCCTCGCGGCCCAGGCGACCAAGCCAAGACCCTCGCCCCCGCTCGGAGCCGTGAGACGTGGCCACGACACTCCTAATCGGGATTGCGATATCCGACGGTGGCAGAAAGAAAATCTCCCCGCCTGCTCGACGGCAGTGTGAGTGCACGTCAAGCCCGTCCTCCGGGCAGCCCAGGAATGGGCCACCCCCTACTCTGCCAGAACATTAGCCGTGTGACGGTGGTTTCGCGAAACGCCGCGAATCCACCGGCACACGTTGCCCAGGGTGCACCACGAGGAGGTTTTCCGGCACTTAGCACCCCAACCTAACCTAACCTAACCTTTTTTTTTTTTTTTTATGGCCGTAAAAAATGCCTAACGCACACCTCCAGCACCCGGGGCAGACGCTGGAGGTAGTGTGGGACCTGCCCCCACTAAAAAATCGGCCGTGTACCAACTCGCCGCCTTCACACGGATAGGCCGCCGGAATTAGCTATTTCTTCGGCGGACCTACCCAGCGGCATAGCCCCATCGGGCATTCCTGCTCCTGCGACGTCCTGGGTACACACAGAACGCCGCCATCGCGAAAGGCCGCAAGCGTGGGAAACTTCCCCGTCCATCACGCCCACAGCCCCACCAAACGACGTCACGCGCAGGTGCGCCTCGACGTCGCTCGGTTCGCCGGCGACGAGGCAGACTAGCCCCGCCGCCTCCCCCCACGAGATGAAGTTCCCGCAGGAGGGTGCGACCGCGTCCTGGACCCCCTATCGCGCAACGCATCCGGTACCCCTATCACTGACGACAGGGGCGAGGAGCGAGCACGTCTAAGGGAGTCCGTTAGGTGGAGGGTGGAGAGGCTTGAGAGGGCGCCTCGTCTTCACCCTCCTCCATCCGCACCGGAGCCTGCGTGCGAGGAGCTGGGCCGGTCCCGGCGGGCGGCTTTGTGGCCTTGGGAGGTTTACAGCCCGCGCTCCCCATCATGTGGTTGGCGGGCAGATTGCCCGCCGCACACACGGGGCAGTGGGGAGCGGCAGAGCACGCCGCTGCCGTATGCCCCGGTTGACCACAGCGGAAACAAAGTCCGCTGCAGTCAAAGCTACTGGTGCATTGCGGGCGCAAGTGCCCCGCGCCCATGCACCGGTAGCACCTCGCGGGCCTCGCCTCGAGGATTGTGATCCTCGCGGCGGAGAAGCCCACGAGGAGCCGGCCTGCCTCTGCCAAAGTTTTGGCAGCAGCGACGGGGCAACGCGCCCACGCCGCACCAACTCCGCCGGGGCCGGGGCGAATCGCACCGACCCTCACGGTTCCGGGAGAGCACTGAGTCTTCAGTTCAATTGCCTCCCGGACAGCCTCGGGCGTAACTGAGTCGTCCAGGCCGGAGATGCGCAACTCCGCGCACTTTGTCGGCCTGGCGACCCTTACGCCCTCCTCGCCCCCCGCAAGACGCCTCAGCGTCTCCGCCACTAAGTCGGCCTTGCTCGGGCCCTCCGTCCCCGGAAACTCGAGGAGCCGGGCCCCGGTCTGTGAGCGGCGGAAGCTCACTTCCACGCCCCCAGCTGCCAGAAGTGCGGCCCTCGCCCCGCTAAATAGGCTGGCGTATGATACGCCCCTACTCTCCGCCTCCGGCGACACCGTCACAAGGACGGCGGCCGTTTTCGGCGGAGACAGCTTTGGCTTTTGCCTAGCTTTCTTTGCCGGGGCAACCTCCTGCACAGGAACGGCGGGAGGGGCCTTCTTATTCTGCCGGCGCCGCGATTTTTTACTCTCCGCCGTTCGCCATTCCTCAGTAGAGGGGGCAGAGGCGGGGGCAGACGCTGGCGCCGGGGTATACACCTGGGCCGTTGGGACGCGTGAAGCGCCCGCTGCTGCAGCACGGGGTGCTCCTCTCGGCGCACGCTGTGGAAGATTAGAGTCTCCACCCCGCGGCCTTGCACCTCGGTCTAATGGCCCAGCGCGTCCCCCTGTACGGGGTGGTGGCGCTGGGGGCGCTATTTGTGGCCCCTGAGAGGGCTTCGGCTTGGGCGCCGCGAGCGGTGGCCGACAGCTCGGTTCCGGGGGCAGGCGCGCCTTGACGCCTTCAAGGCGCGCGTCAATAAGGCCCCCGATAAGGAGTGAGAGTTGCCTCATCTGCGTCTCCGTAAAGGAGTCGACAGATGGGCCCTCTCCCCTATGAGCCGGGACAGAACCGGCCGGCACAGCACTGACCAAAGCCGGGGCAGAACCGGCTCTACTCGATCCAAAGTCGGAACGCAATATAGTTATTTCGGCGCGAAGCGCCTTTAACTCTTCCTCCAGGCGAGAGTTGTCGGCCCGCAACCTCTGAGTTTCCACCTCGTTGGCAGTTAAGCGCTCAAACAGCGCCTCCACCACCTCCTTCAGTGTCGAGGCCGACGCCTTCAGGCCCTTGGCGAAGGTGCCCTTAAGGTTCTTGCTCTTTTGAGCAACGTTCGCGATGACCTTCACGGAGGTGGCGGCCGATTCCATGAGCTCCTTCATGGTCTTCGGGGAGCTAACTCCCTCCGACGGGTGAAGCTCACCCAAGAGCTGCTGTACTTGCTCCTCAGCGACTATCTCACCCTCCGTTCGACCTCTATTATAGGCCTCTCGCCTGGAAAACACGCCCGGCGTTAAATTGGCAGCCGTCTTTGCAGGAGGTGTCTGCGGCCGAGCGAACCTAGCCACCGATCCCCCTCTTTGGGAGGAGTGAACCTTCCTAGGGACATCAAGGTCAACCTCAGGAAGGTTCTCACAGTCTCCAGGAGAGGCTCCACGCTTCTGCTGTCGAGCGCGGCACTCATCCACCAACTGGTCCATTTCGCTAACCGCTGAGCTTAGCGACGATTCCGACCCGAACCGGCCCGAGCGCAACAAACTCTCCAGCGACGCAGAGGTCACCGAAGTCCTGGAACCGCTCAGCCGGCCGGACTCAGCCACTTCTCGGGGTAAACTGCCCCCACAATTTGATACTTTCTGTCCCTCTCTCTCTGTATCAGTCTCTTTTTCCACGAGCCTTGGGCTCCTCCTCCTATTAAAAATGTTTTTTAACTTATTTTCATCCATGCTGTTCCCACGAGTATGGGGGAAATAAAGGTCCACCCGGGCAGTGCCCCCTGTACCCGGGTAAGCGTAAATTTGTATCCCAACTGGGGGGTCCGCAGGTGCCCCAGCTGGGGGTAGCGCTTGGAACCGAACATCCCATCGGCCATGCATCCTCTGGTCACGCTCCGCAACACAGGATTCGGGGATTTTTTATAGAGGTTGTCATCCTCGCAGCCCAGGCGACCAAGCCAAGACCCTCGCCCCCGCTCGGAGCCGTGAGACGTGGCCACGACACTCCTAATCGGGATTACGATATCCGACGGTGGCAGAAAGAAGATCTCCCCGCCCGCTCGACGGCAGTGTGAGTGCACGTCAAGCCCGTCCTCCGGGCAGCCCAGAGATGGGCCACCCCCTACTCTGCCAGAACATTAGCCGTGTGACGGTGGTTTCGCGAAACGCCGCGAATCCACCGGCACACGTTGCCCAGGGTGCACCACGAGGAGGTTTTCCGGCACTTAGCACCCCAACCTAACCTAACCTAACCTTTTTTTTTTTTTTTTTTTTTTTTTTTATGGCCGTAAAAAATGCCTAACGCACACCTCCAGCACCCGGGGCAGACGCTGGAGGTAGTGTGGGACCTGCCCCCACTAAAAAATCGGCCGTGTACCAACTCGCCGCCTTCACACGGATAGGCCGCCGGAATTGACTATTTCTTCGGCGGACCCACCCAGCGGCATAGCCCCATCGGGCATTCCTGCTCCTGCGGCGTCCTGGGTACACACAGAACGCCGCCATCGCGAAAGGCTGCGAGCGTGGGAAACTTCCCCGTCCATCACGCCCACAGCCCCACCAAGCGACGTCACGCGCAGCTGCGCCTCGACGTCGCCCGGTTCGCCGGCGACGGGGCAGACTATCCCCGCCGCCTCCTCCCACGGGTGGAATTTCCCGCAGAAGGTTGCGACCGCGTCCTGGACCCCCTACCGCGCAACGCATCCGGTACCCCTATCACTGACGACAGGGGCGAGGAGCGAGCACGGCTAAGAGAGTCCTTTTAGGTGGAGGGTGTAGGGGCACGGGAAGGCGCCTCGTCCCCACCCTCCTCCATCCGTACCGGAGCCTGGGCGTGAGGAGCTCGGCCAGTCCCCGCAGGCGGCTTTACGGCCTTGGGAGGCTTACAGCCCGCCCTCCCCATCATATGGTTGGCGGGCTGGTTGCCCGCCGCGCACACAGGGCAGTGGGGAGCGGCAGAACACGCCGCTGCCGCATGCCCCGGTTGACCACAGCGGAAACAAATTCCGCTGCAGTCAAAACTACTGGTGCATTGGGGACGAAGATGCCCCGCGCCCATGCACCGGTAGCACCTCGCGGGCCTCGCCTCGAGGATGGTGATCCTCGCGGCGGAGAAACCCACGAGGAGCCGGCCTGCCTCTGCCAAAATTTTGGCCGCAGCAACGGGGCAACGCGCCCATGCCGCACCAACTCCTCCGGGGCCAGGGCGGATCGCGCCGACCCTCACGGTTCCGGGAGAGCAGTGAGCCTTCTGCTCTATTGCTTCCCGGACAGCCTCAGACGTGACAGAGTCGTCCAAGCCGGAGACGCGCAACTCCGCGCACTTCATCGGCCTGGCGACCCTTACACCGTCGTCTCCTCCTGCGAGACGCCTCAGCGTCTCCGCCACGAGATCGGCCTTCTTCGGGCCCTCCGTACCCGAAACCTCGAGAAGCCGGGCCCCGGTTTGTGAGCGGCGGAAGCTCACTTCCACGCCGCCAGCCGCCAAAAGAGCGGCCCTCGCCCCGCTGAAAAGGCTGGCGTACGTGACGCCTCTACTCTCCGCCTCCGGCGACACCGTCACGAGGACGGCGGCCGTTTTCGGCGGAGACAGCTTCGGCCTCTTCCTTCCTCTTTCTTTCGCCGGAGCGACCTCCCGTACAGAGGAGGCGGCAGCGGCTCTCTGCTTATGCCGGCGCCGCGATTTCTTGCTCCCTGCCGTTTGCCATTCCTCACCAGAGGGAGCAGAGGCGGGAGCAGGCGCAGGCGCCGGGGGACGGACTTGAGCAGTTTGGGCGCTTGAGGTGCCCGCTGCTCTAAGAGACCCAGCGCGTCCCGCTGTACGCGGTGGTGGCGCCGGGCGTGCCATCAGTGGCCCCTTAGGGGGCTTGGGCCCCGCGAGCGGCGGCCGACAGCTCGGTTCTGGGGGCAGACGCGCCTCAAGGCGAGCGTCGACGATGCCCCCAATAAGACGTGAGAGCTGCCTCATCTGCGCCTCCGTAAAGGAGTCGTCAGATGGGCGCTCTCCACTATGGGCCGGGACAGAACCGGCCGGCACGGACCTTACTAAGGCCGGGATAAGACCGGCTCTAGCCGGTCCGAAATCGGCACGCACCAGGGCTATATCGGCGCGAAGCGCCTTCACTTCTTTCTCCAGGCGGGCATTGTCAGTCCGCAACCTCTGCATCTCAGCCTCGTTGGCGGTGGAGCGCTCAAATAGCGCCTCGACCACCTCCTTCAGTGTCGAGGCGGATGCTTTCAGGCCCTTGGCGAAGGTGCCCTTGAGGTTCTTGCTCTTCTGAGCTACGTTTGCTATTACCTTCACGGAAGTGGCCGCCGACTCCATAAGCTCCTCCATTGTCTTTGGGGAGGTAACTCCCTCCGACGGGCGAAGCTCACCCAACAGCTGCTGGACTTGCTCCTCAGCAACTGTTTCCCCCTCCGTGCGGCCTCTATTGTAGGCCTCCCGCCTGGTAAACACGCCGGACGTTTTAGCGATCGGTGCCGTCACTATAGGGGGTGTCTTCGGGCGAGCGAACCTCGCCACCGACCCCCCTCTTTGGGAAGAGTGAACCTTCCTGGGGACTCCAACGTCAACCTCAGGAAGGTTCTCACCGCCTCCAGGAGAAGCACCGCGCTTCTGCTGTCTAGCGCGGCACTCATCAGCCGTCAGCGCGTCTGGATCGATGACTGATCCACCCATCGACTGGTCCAAATCGCTCATCGCTGAGCTGAGTGACGATTCGGAGCCGAACCGGCCCGAGCGCAACAAACTCTCCAGTGACGCAGAGGTCACCGAAGTCCTGGAACCGCTTAGCCGGCCGGAATCGGCCGCTTCTAGGGGCAAACTGCTCGCGCTCCTTTGCCGTACGTCCTCCACCTCTCTCTCCTTCTCCTTCTCCAGTAGCGTTACGCTCTCCTTCTTCTTATTAAACATGTTTCTTAGTTTGTTTGAATCCATTCTGTTCCCACGAGTATGGGGGAAATAAAGGTCCACCCGGGCAGTGCCCCCTGTACCCGGGTAAGCGTAAATTTGTATCCCAACTGGGGGGTCCGCAGGTGCCCCAGCTGGGGGTAGCGCTTGGAACCGAACATCCCATCGGCCATGCATCCTCTGGTCACGCTCCGCAACACAGGATTCGGGGATTTTTTATAGAGGTTGTCATCCTCGCAGCCCAGGCGACCAAGCCAAGACCCTCGCCCCCGCTCGGAGCCGTGAGACGTGGCCACGACACTCCTAATCGGGATTACGATATCCGACGGTGGCAGAAAGAAGATCTCCCCGCCCGCTCGACGGCAGTGTGAGTGCACGTCAAGCCCGTCCTCCGGGCAGCCCAGAAATGGGCCGCCCCCTACTCTGCCAGAACATTAGCCGTGTGACGGTGGTTTCGCGAAACGCCGCGAATCCACCGGCACACGTTGCCCAGGGTGCACCACGAGGAGGTTTTCCGGCACTTAGCACCCCAACCTAACCTAACCTAACCTAACCTAACCTAACCCAACATCGAAAACACAGCCACAAAAACACTACAGAAGGTGGTAGACTGGGGCAAGCAAAACAAGCTAAACTTCGCACCGCACAAAACATTTGCAATGCTGCTAACGAAGAAGCTGAAGCTCGTGAAACCCCGAATTTACATGGCCGGAAAAGAAATAACGCTAGTTGATGAAATAAAAATACTGGGCCTCACCATAAACAAAAGCCTCACATTCAACACACACGTTGCTGCAATCTGCAAAAAAAGCAGCAGACGTTTACAAACAACTTGCATGTGCGGCAAAAGTGACGTGGGGCCTAAATCCCGAGGTAACCAGAACAATATACGTCTCCGTTATCGAACCCATCATGACCTACGCGGCGAGCGCCTGGGCGTCGGCAACAGAATACGAAATGAACAAAAAAAAAATCCTAAACTCTATCCAAAGAGGATTCGCTCTTAAAATCTGCAGGGCGTATAGAACAGTGTCACTCACATCGGCACTAGTCCTAACGGGGCTACTACCGCTGGATCTCAGAATCCAGGAAGCAGCTAATCTCTTCAAAATAAAAAAAAAAAAAAAAAAAAAAAAAAAAAAAAAAAAAAAAAAAAAAAAAAAAGCTTATCGACCGATTACCTACCACCTGGAAAGCAGCTCGAAAAACGAATGGACTTTAGGGAATTTCCACACCCATCCCAGCAAACAACATTCGAATTTGAGCTGTTAGAGAGAATAGACTCCGAAATAAGAGAATCCCTGAAAATTGCTGGCCCTGAAATATACACCGATGGCAGTAAAATAGAAGGGAAAACAGGAGCGGCGCTCACGTGGTGGGAAAACGGAGTCGAGCAAAAACACGAAACCTTCAGTTTAGACCCAGCGTGCACCGTATTTCAGTCGGAATTGTACGCCTTACATAAGGCAGTGGAGCTTGCAAAATCCAGCAACAACGAAACTATCAACATACTGAGTGACTCAAGATCTTCACTCGAATTATTAAGCAACCCGAGTTACACACTTCCGATAGCAAACAAAATAAAACACAACGCACAACACATAAAACAAACTGGAAGAAACATCAGAGTGTTCTGGCTAAGAGCGCACGTTGGCACGGCAGGAAACGAAAGAGCCGACGAACTAGCGAAAACAGCAGCAATAGCGCCTAAACCACTACCTGACTACGACCTGGTCCCACTATCCTACGCCAGGAGAAAAATACGAGAAGAAAGTATCGCGAAATGGCAAGACAGATACAACATCTCAACAACAGGGCAAGTAACCAAAAACTTTTTACCAAAGGTGAACGCAGCATACCACTTGGTCAGATCAACTAAACTGTCACCAACCCACATTCAACTCTTGACGGGACATGGCGGCATAGCCAATTATCTCCACAGATTCAAATTAATAAACAGCCCAGGATGTGAGTGCGATGCCGAAATATGCGAAACAGTATGGCACTTGTTACTTGAGTGTCCGCGATTCATAGCGGCCAGAATGGACCTTGAACAAGAAGTCGACAGAATACTGAGCATAGACTCAATCCAGAATCTGCTGGAGGATACAAAGACAAGAAAAACATTCTTGAACTTTGCAGAAAAGATACTCCGAATTGCATCCAGGAGACATAAAGATACCCCGCCAGTACAAGACCAGAACCAAATCACAAACCCCAATCCGCCCAGAACAACCAAAGATCCCGACCCAACTGAGCCAAAACCGGAACCTATCGCGGAACTGTTGGAGTGTGGTGCAGAGGGAACACCTGAATTAAAAACCAGAGGGGTGGCGCTTTTCATGAATAGCCCTCACGAAAAGCTAGGTGTTAGCTTCTGCAGCCATGTAGGCCCAAACAGCATTGCGATAGCACCAGGATAGGCAGCTCTGATTAAAGGCAGCACAAACAGAACAATTGTAAAACCAAAAAAGCTAGCCGAAATGAAAGAGATGACAGTTGCGAATTGTAAATGCCGTCTGCTCCGCACGAATAATAAAATGCTTCTAATCCTCGAAAAAGAAGAGAACCAAACGCACTTCAACAAGGCAAATATAATATTAAATGAAATAGCAGAATATAGCAAGGCTCACCACACTAAACCGCGAGTAATAAGCGTGGATTCCATGACCGCTGGCTTTGACAGAGGGGAAGCGGAAGACTACATCGGTATCGTCTCAGCATCAGAACACCATAAAGTTGTGGTCTACGAAAATAGAGGAGAAGACCTAAACTATTTGAAGCCGAGACGACCGGAAACACGGACTGCCTCCCTTACCACCACTCAAGACGGCACGAACCCACCTAGCGGTTCTGAAAAAATACAGGACAAACACAAAAAAGAGCGCGAAGACCTGAAACAAACAGCGAGGTCACCACCATCCATGACCATAAAATCAATTATAAACAGAATAATAGAAGCCCCGTTGTGGAGTAAAGCGGCGTCAGCCTCGCAACAAAGAAACTACAAAGAACCAATTAGACAAAACAAAAAACCAGACAAACCATCTTCAGCTAAACGAACCAAAGCGCAAATGGGAATAGTACAGACACCCGAATACAGAGAAGTCATCACCCCAAAGGACCGATTCATCAACGCCTACATCGAGTACGCAACGACCGAAAGGGCATCACAAACCCTCAAACTGCGAACTTGTCACAAGATCCTGGAAGCCTACCATCTAAAAAGCATAATACTCCAGGAACTGTTGAGCGAGGCGGGGGCGACAATCTACAACAACGAGACGAAAGAGGTGCTAGCCGGGCAAGGCATCCAAAAACATATGGCGGCCTACAACAAAACCACCGGCGGAATGGTTCGTCTCGACAAAGAAGAAACTGACCGATCAGGAGCCATCACATTCCAGACACCCATGACAGATCCCATAGTGGTAACAGCAGAATGCACCAAGATCTACCTAGAAGACAGAAAGCTAAATAGAATCGCTGAACTGTCGGCTACCCGTGCATTCGATGACTGGGAAATACCTAAAATGAGCAGGATAAACGGTGTCCCGGGATGTGGAAAAACTACATGGATCATTCAAAATTTCAACCCACAAAAAGACCTTATAATAACATACACAACAGAGGCAAAAAAAGAACTGCGGAACAGGATCCCTAGCAAGAGAGGCAACGATGTCACAAACGCCATAAGAACAATGGCGTCCACCCTTACAAATGGAATACCGGATGCAAAAAAAGGGAAATGCCAAAGACTTCTAGTCGATGAGGCTTTCATGAACCACTTCGGAGCCATAGTGATGGCAGCAAAAATGACGGACGCCAAAGAGGTACTGCTGATCGGTGACATCAACCAACTGCCATATATAGAAAGGGACAACCTATTCCAGATCAAGTTCCACAGACCAGACCCGTCTATTAAAACCCAAGAGCAGTACTGTTCCCATAGATGCCCGATGGACGTGGCATACGCGCTAAGGAAAATATACGACGGCATATACACCACAAACCTCATAACAGAGTCAATGACACTCGAACCTTTGACCGGAGCGACGATCCCTAAGAGCCAACCAAAAACCCTATTCCTCACTTTCACACAAGAGGAGAAAAAGGACCTAATTGAAGAACAATGCGGCACTGGCGAAGGATCCAAAATACTGACCATTCACGAGGCGCAGGGACTCTGTTATGAAAATGTAATAATATACAAAAGAACTTCGAAACAGCTCCCTCTGCATGACAGCGTACCACACGCTCTAGTAGCCATTTCCCGACACACAAGGACGTTGGCTTACTATACGGACAACCTGGAGGACGCTATCTGCAGACTACTACTAGACGCCAAGTCAGCAAGTGGAAAAACCAAAAGGCAGTACATAATGAAAACCGCAATCCATCATAGAGACACTAACCTTATAAATAAACTTACTAAACTAGACAAATAACACAAAAAAAAAAAAAAAAAATAAATAATAATAATAATAATAAAAAAAAAAATATAAAAAAAAAAAAAAAAAAAAAAAAATCTATATATAGTTATACGTATTTTTAAGTTGTGTCGAGGGGTTTCGCGTATACCTGTGCATAAGTTCAAATGAAAACACTCTTACAGTAAATTGTGGACTACATACGTGTGCGCGGAACAAATCGATACAAGCAAATCGCAATTTGTGCCTGAGTCGACAGGCTAAAAATGACGAGAATTCTTGAAACAATTAAAATCAATATTATTTAAAAAAAAAAAAAAAGGCATGGACAATAAGTGTATGGTGTTAACACTTATTTCAAAAAAAAAAAAAAAAAAAAAAAACCTAACCTAACCTAACCTAACCTAACCTTAAATTTTTTTTTTTTTTTTTTCGCCTTGCCCCTCTTTGCGGTCTTGCGACCCTTCTTATT
Organism: Herminia tarsipennalis; assembly: GCA_945859575.2. Taxonomy (NCBI): domain Eukaryota; kingdom Metazoa; phylum Arthropoda; class Insecta; order Lepidoptera; family Erebidae; genus Herminia; species Herminia tarsipennalis. The sequence goes on along the minus strand of OX243859.2, from coordinate 15,401,964 downwards.
AACCGCAGAAATGCGGTTAGAGGTTCGAAGCGCGACCTTCGCGCTTTTCTCGGTGCCGGATTTACCGCTCGGCACAGGGCGGGTGCGTCGTTGGGTGTCCCCCCCAGAGTACGCGGGACTGCCGAAGCCGACTGGCTTCGGGAGGGATTCCCCGAGCGAAGTGCGCCCGGGACCCTCCTGGGTAGATATATCATCTTTAACCACCGACATAGTTTGAGTTTTACGACCTCCGTCAGGGTAGCCCTCGGGACTGAGATCCCCTCAGCCATTCATCCCGTTGCCGGGCACCACAAGCGTAGGATTAGGGTATTTTTTAAAGGGGTTTACTTCCCCGCAGCCCACAATGTGTGAGCCCCCGTTCCTGTCAATTCAGGGTTACGGGTCGGGCCGGTCGGTGGTCTGTATCAGACCGTGTCCGCCATCTATAAATAGACAGCGAACCCGCCGCCCCTCGCCCTTCTTCAGAAAGGCCCAGGGATGGACCAAAACCTCCCCTGTTTGCCCGGCGGCAATGCAAAAGCAAAGCACGCCGAGCCCGCCACATCACTCCGCTGTTTCCCCCCCAGCAGGAAACAAAATAAAACATAAAAGAAAAAGAAAAGCAAATTGTAAAATAAAACGGTAAAAACCAAAACAAAAGGTGTAAAAATAAATATTGGAATAAAATAAAATAAATAAACCGAAATAAAACAAAAGTAAAACAAATAAAATAAAACAAAATAAAACTAGAGGGGCACAGGGAGAGACGCCCCGAGTGGCCCGAATACGGGCCCCTCTCTTTGCCAGAACATTAGCCGTCCGGCGATCAAAAAGTGATCACCGTCCGTTGCCCAGGGTGCACCACGAGGAGGTTTTCCGGCACTTAGCACCCCAACCTAACCTTTTTTTTTTTTTTTTTTTTTTTTTTTTTTATGGCCGTAAAAAATGCCTAACGCACACCTCCAGCACCCGGGGCAGACGCTGGAGGTAGTGTGGGACCTGCCCCCACTAAAAAATCGGCCGTGTACCAACTCGCCGCCTTCACACGGATAGGCCGCCGGAATTGATTATTTCTTCGGCGGACCCACCCAGCGGCATAGCCCCATCGGGCATTCCTGCTCCTGCGGCGTTCTGGGTACACACAGAACGCCGCCATCGCGAAAGGCCGCGAGCGTGGGAAACTTCCCCGTCCGTCACGCTCACAGCCCCACCAAGCGACGTCACGCGCGACTGCGCCTCGACGTCACTCGGTTCGCCGGCGACGGGGCAGACTAGCCCCGCCGCCTCCCCCCACGAGATGAATTTCCCGCAGGAGGGTGCGACCGCGTCCTGGACCCCCTACCGCGCAACGCATCCGGTACCCCTATCACTGACGACAGGGGCGAGGAGCGAGCATGGCTAAGGAGTCCGTTAGGTGGAGGGTGTAGAGGCATGGGAAGGCGCCTCGTCCCCACCCTCCTCCATCCGCACCGGAGCATGGGCGCGAGGCGCTCGGCCAGTTCCCGCAGGCGGCTTTGCGGCCTTGGGAGGCTTACAGCCCGCCCATCATCATGTGGTTGGCGGGCAGATTGCCCGCCGCACACACGGGGCAGTGGGGAGCGGCAGAACACGCCGCTGCCGTATGCCCCGGTTGACCACAGCGGAAACAAAGTCCGCTGCAGTCAAAGCTACTGGTGCATTGCGGGCGCAAGTGGCCCGCGCCCATGCACCGGTAGCACCTCGCGGGCCTCGCCTCGAGGATTGTGATCCTCGCGGCGGAGAAGCCCACGAGGAGCCGGCCTGCCTCTGCCAAAGTTTTGGCAGCAGCGACGGGGCAACGCGCCCACGCCGCACCAACTCCGCCTGGGCCGGGGCGAATCGCACCGACCCTCACGGTTCCGGTAGAGCACTTAGCCTTCAGCTCAATTGCCTCCCGGACAGCCTCGGGCGTAACTGAGTCGTCCAGGCCGGAGACGCGCAACTCCGCGCACTTTGTCGGCCTGGCGACCCTTACGCCCTCCTCGCCCCCCGCAAGACGCCTCAGCGTCTCCGCCACTAAGTCGGCCTTGCTCGGGCCCTCCGTCCCCGGAAACTCGAGGAGCCGGGCCCCGGTCTGTGAGCGGCGGAAGCTCACTTCCACGCCCCCAGCTGCCAGAAGTGCGGCCCTCGCCCCGCTAAATAGGCTGGCGTATGATACGCCCCTACTCTCCGCCTCCGGCGACACCGTCACAAGGACGGCGGCCGTTTTCGGCGGAGACAGCTTTGGCTTTTGCCTAGCTTTCTTTGCCGGGGCAACCTCCTGCACAGAGGAGGCGGCAGCGGCCCTCTGCTTATGCCGGCGCCGCGATTTCTTGCTCCCTGCCGTTTGCCATTCCTCACCAGAGGGAGCAGAGGCGGGAGCAGGCGCAGGCGCCGGGGGACGGACTTGAGCAGTTTGGGCGCTTGAGGTGCCCGCTGCTCTAAGAGACCCAGCGCGTCCCGCTGTACGCGGTGGTGGCGCCGGGCGTGCCATCAGTGGCCCCTTAGGGGGCTTGGGCCCCGCGAGCGGCGGCCGACAGCTCGGTTCTGGGGGCAGACGCGCCTTAACGCCCTCAAGGCGAGCGTCGACGATGCCCCCGATAAGACGTGAGAGCTGCCTCATCTGCGCCTCCGTAAAGGAGTCGTCAGATGGGCGCTCTCCACTATGGGCCGGGACAGAACCGACAGGCCCGGTCCTGACTAAGACCGGGACAGAACCGCCTCTAGCCGATCTGAAATCGGCACGCAACTGTGCTACTTCAGCGCGGAGCACCTTTATTTCTTCCTTCAGGCGGGTGTTATCCGCCCGCAGACTCTTGGTCTCCGTCTCGTTGGCAGTGGACCGCTCAAAAAACGCCTCTACCACCTCCTTTAAAACCGTGGCGGACTCCTTCAGGCCCTTGGCGAAGGTGCCCTTGAGGTTTTTACTTTTTACGGCCACGTTTGTGATGACCGCCACGGAGGTGGTCGCCGAGCGCATGAGCTCTTCCGTGGTTTTCGGGGAGCTAACCCCTCCCGACGGGCAGAGCCCACCCAACAGCTGCTGCACCCGCTCCTCAGCAACTATTTCGCCCTCTGAGCGGCCCCTGTTGTAGGCCTCCCGCCTAGAAAATACGCCAGACGTTTTATTGACCGCCTTAGTAGCCGCACTAGTAGCCGTCACTGCAGGGGGTGTTTTCGGGCGAGCAAACCTCGCCACAGATCCCCCCCTTTGGGATGTATGTATCTTCCTGGGGGCCTCAAGGTCAAGCCCAGGAAGGTTTTCGTCATCACTGGGAGAGACGCCGCGCTTTTGATGTTGAGCGCGGCGTTCGCCAGCCGTCGAGGTCTCTGGAGCGTTCCCTAACCCAGCCACCATCTGGTCCAGGTCGCTAACCGCTGAGCTAACGGATGACTCAGAGCCGAACTGGCCCGAGCGCAGCAAACTCTCCAGCGACGCAGAGGTCACCGAAGTCCTGGAACGGCTAAGCCGGCCGGAATCAGCCGCCTCTAGGGGCAAACTCCTTGCACTCCTTTGCAGTACGTTCTCTCCCTCTCTCTCCTTCTCTTTCTCCTTCTCCTTCTCCTTCTCCGATAGCGTTGTGCTCCTCTTGTTAAAAATATTTCGTAGTTTGTTACTGTCCATACTTGATCCCACGAGTATGGGGGAAATAAAGGTCCACCCGGGCAGTGCCCCCTGTACCCGGGTAAGCGTAAATTTGTATCCCAACTGGGGGGTCCGCAGGTGCCCCAGCTGGGGGTAGCGCTTGGAACCGAACATCCCATCGGCCATGCATCCTCTGGTCACGCTCCGCAACACAGGATTCGGGGATTTTTTAAAGAGGTTGTCATCCTCGCAGCCCAGGCGACCAAGCCAAGACCCTCGCCCCCGCTCGGAGCCGTGAGACGTGGCCACGACACTCCTAATCGGGATTACGATATCCGACGGTGGCAGAAAGAAGATCTCCCCGCCCGCTCGACGGCAGTGTGAGTGCACGTCAAGCCCGTCCTCCGGGCAGCCTAGGAATGGGCCACCCCCTACTCTGCCAGAACATTAGCCGTGTGACGGTGGTTTCGCGAAACGCCGCGAATCCACCGGCACTCGTTGCCCAGGGTGCACCACGAGGAGGTTTTCCGGCACTTAGCACCCCACCCCAACCTAACCTTTTTTTTTTTTTTTTTTTTTTTTTAAGGCCGTAAAAAAGCCTAACGCACACCTCCAGCACCCGGGGCAGACGCTGGAGGTAGTGTGGGACCTGCCCCCACTAAAAAATCGGCCGTGTACCGTCGCGCCACCTGCGCGAACGGGCCGCCGGAATCTGCTATACCATCGGCGGCCAATTCAGTGGCAGTGCCCGGCGCGGCGAGATGCCGGGCACTCCTACTCCGGCGGCGTCCTGGGGTACACTGCAGGACGCCGACGTCGCGGAAGGCTACGAGTGGGGGGAAAAGGCCCCGTCAACCCCCACCCGCGGCCCCACCATTAGGGCGGCATCAGGCGCAGATGGTCGCGCCGACGCCGCCCGGTTCGCCGGCGACGAAGCGGATCAGCAAGGGAGTCCTCCTCCCTGCGTCGCTCCGCCGCCTCCTTCTGCGAGATGACGACCTCGCAAAAGGATGCGACCGCGTTCCAAGACGTCTCGCTGCGGACCATAGATGACACCACGGTCGGCAGCGAGAGGTCACGACCCACCACTGCGATGAGGACTCGACGCTGCTGCTCCCAGGCAGGGCACTGCTCGAGAGTGTGCTGCGCCGAGTCCTCACCGCAATCGCAGTGATGACAGTCGGGACGCGATTCCCTCCTCGCAACCGAATGCAGGTACTTTCCGAAGCAGCCATGCCCGGAAAGAACCTGCACCAGCCGGAAGGAAAGGGTCCCGTGCTGCCTCACCGCCCACTCCTCAAGGACCGGCTGGAGCGCCTCCACGGTTCGGAAACCGGCACGTGGAGCCTCCAGCCGGGACCTCCACCGGGCCATGATGTCCCGGTGGGCCTGACTGCGCCAGGCGCGCAGTTGTTCGGGCATGGGGCAAGAGCCCCCAGCCCGGACCTCCGCCGCCTGCCAGTAAACGTCGGCGAGTACTTCCGCATCCAGATCCCACGGGGGAGTTCCGGCCAACGCGCACGCCGCATCGGTGGACACCGTGCGGTAACCGCGTATGGCCCGGACCGCCATGGTTCGTTGGGGTCTCCACAAACGAACCCTATTCTGGGCGGACAGGGTCTCCGCCCACACGGGCGCGCCGTAAAGCGCCATCGACCGTACCACCCCCATGTAAAGCCGTCGGCTTGAGGCACTGGGACCGCCAAGATTCGGCAAAAGCCGACCCAGGGCGGCAGCAGTAGCCTCAAGTTTGGGCACAAGGATGCGAAAATGCTCGTCGAAGAGCCATCGCCCATCCAACACCAACCCAAGATATTTCATCTGGGGGCGTATCGGTACGAGGACCGAGTTGACGACCAAGGAGGCGCCAGCGGGTGGACCGCGACGGGGCCCATGAAACAACAGGGCCTCCGTCTTTTCAAGCGCCACTCTCAACCCCAGCGCCTCGATGCGCCCGACCATTCGGGAAACCCCTAGGGTGGCCAGGCGCGCCGCCTCCTCGAAATTTCGTGCCCGGGCTGTGACGAGCGTGTCGTCGGCGTAACAAAGTACGCTGAGCCCGGGTGGGAAGTTTCCTCGCAGGGCCCAATCGTATCCCATGTTCCACAAGAGCGGTCCTAAGACCGACCCCTGAGGAACACCGCACGACATTGCCCTGCGCCTCACACCCCAACCTAACCTAACCTAACCTAACCTCGCCTTTAACTCCGAATCTAGATCGATAACACCAATTTTTTATGATCGTGGCGGGTAGGTCTCTTGACCCCCCACCTGATAGAACCAATTTCAGATTTTTCCCGTGTAGAGTTTTTGAGAAAATTAATTTTGAAAATTCCGTTAAGGCAACGAGGTACCCCTTCTAGCAGAGACTTTTTAAGAAAATTGCCTGAATCTAATAGTATTTCAATCACCGAGCCCGAATCAATTTTTAAAATAATTTTATTGTTAATTTTGACATTTTTATTGAATTTTTTATTATTATTGCATTTATTTGATTTAATTATTATTATTTAGGTTTTATTTAATTTTAAGTGTATTCCTTAAGCGAAGACCAATAAAACGAGCCCAAACTCGATCGCTTTGCGGCTTCTGGGGGCCTGGTAATCGAGTTTTTGTTCCTGACAGCCATTTTTGTCCGCCATATTGGAATTCTTTAAGACTTGATATCTCGGCAACCAGACGTCGTAGAGCGACGAGATCTTCACTGTGGAGCCTTAAATTATCATCTCTTGCTGTGGAACCTTTAATTGGGGTTCCAAGAAACCGGTCAGTTTTTTCGACCTTGGACCCTAGCCCCTGCCACACTATTCGCAAATATCGAAATCCGACCGAAATCGGCCCACTAGATCGCGAGTTACGGCCTGTCAAAGTTGCGCGCGCCTCTCAGGCCGCCATCTTGAAAATTTTAAAACGGCCGTAACTTGGGAACGAAGGATCGACCAAACACCGGGTTTGGACTCAAATGGTTGGGAAAGCGAGTGGCTTTTTGTTGGAACCCTAATAACCCCATTTCAGGGGTCTAAAAAATTCGACCTATTTTTCGGGCTTGCGGAGTAGCCAACATCCAGCCGATTACAGGTGTCCAGGTCCGGTTTAAATCGGCCGAGCGGTTGCGGAGCTGTGGCCATCCAAAGTTTCAGGACGCCATGTTGGACGCCATCTTGAAAAAGTTTAAACCAGCATAACTTTTGAACGGAAGGTAGTGGAACCGTCGAGTTTGGACTCAATTTCTTGGGAGATCGGCCGGCTTACTGCGAGAACCCTAGGAATTGATTTTTGGGGTCCCAAAAAAGTGGTCCCGTTTTTTAAGCTTGCGGGTCAGCAAAGACCCAGCTGACAACAAAAGTCCAAGTCCGGCTCAAATCGGCCCAGCGGTTGCTGAGCTGTGGTTTTCCAAAGTTTCAGGCCGCCATATTGGACGCCATCTTGGAAATTTTCAAAACGTCATAACTTTTGAACGGAAGGTCGTGGAAGCATCGGGTTTTCACTAAAATTCTTGGGAGACCGCCGGCTTATTAGTGGAGCCCCAAAAACTAGTTTTTATTGATTGCTTTAATTTTAGTTACTCTTTTGAATCTTTATTTTTAATCACTATTGCCTATTGGCCCATTATTAAAGTTCCAATTTATTTAATAGTCCAATTGCTTCAATTTATTTTAATTTATTTAATTTATTCAATTTATTTTAATTTCTGACTTTTTATTTATTTTATTAGTTATATAATTTAAATTACTTATTGACCCTATATTAATCCACATTTTATACACTTTAGATTTAATAATTATTGCCTATTGGCCCATTAATAAGTTCCAATTTATTCAATACTCTTTATTGCCTATTGCCTTAATTAAATTTAAATTCTGACATTTTTTTTTTATTTTTTATTAATTATACAATTTAAATTAATAATTGACCCCATTTAATCCACATTTTATACACTTTTAATATTGTAGTTTATCTTAATTTTAATATATTCCAATATCGAATTTCCTCTAAAATAAAACCGCCATGCCAAACAAAGGGGCTAAACACTCCACAAGCGGAGCCCCCAAAAGCAGTCTCAGGAGATCGGCGACTGTGCGAAGCGCCCAGACGGCGTCCCGCCGCTCCGCTACGGAGCCCGCCAAAGAAAATGTAGAAAGCGCTCCTACCCAACTGAACACACCAGATCGGCAAGAAAAAGATAATCCAATGCCGAAAATCGCTGAGGAGGGAGTGCAGGCCGACGACACGGCTCTGGAAAAGGAAAAGCCTTACGATGCCATCGTTGCGGAACTCGGGTTCTCCAGCATCAGTCAACCACCGACCACGGTTGGGGACACCGATTCGCATACTCCCGCTGGTACAGTGGCCTCCCAGTCTGATCTCGAGTCAGACCTGGACGATCTAGGCATACCAAAGCCGAACGTTGGTAAGGTCGCCTACGCCTGGGGAGATCTCGAAGAAGTCCCTGATAGAAAGACCAGGAGAGAGAGCATGCTACCTCCTAGGGGAAAGAGGACCGGCGTTGCAATGGATGAGGTCACAAAGAAAGCCAATGAGTATCTGCAGTTTGGCCTCTCCGCCCTGGAAGCCACTAGAAATATGAATGGCGAGAGGAAAAAAGAGGCACAAGAAGCATTGACTGAGCTCTATGTGATCTCGCTCTCATTGGCTGACTCTAGGCATAGGCATATTGAAAGCCTCGAGAGGGAGAAAGCCTCAAGGGCAAGAGAGTTGGTGCGCGTGGAGAGGGAACATTTTAGGCAGCTAAAACAAATAGTAACCAACTACGAAAGCGGTATTGGAGAGCTACGAGAGTCGGCTACAGCTAATCATAAAGCCATCAAGGGGATCCGAGGTTGGCTCGATTTCGAGCTGACAGAGCCAATCTCGAAAATTGGGCTCATTAATAAACAGCTGGAAGCATTCCGGGAAGAGTTGGTGGGAATTTCATTGGCTGCAGTCGGAGATAAAGGAGACTCGGCTCCAGCATTGGGAATTTTTACCGCAAAATTGGACTCAATGACAAGGGCGATGGACCTGATGTCTACCCAATTAAGAGACATCACGGTGGACGTCGAAAGGTGGAGGGCGGATTCACTTAGAGTGAAACCGTGCTCTCACGAGGGCTCTCCACCCAAAACACCCCACCGCGAACCAACAGGCCTAAGCGATAAGGATCTCCAGAATATCCTCAAGGGAGTGGAAAACATTGTAGGGGGGATCAACTTCCCCACGAAACCGTCCCTTACAAAGGAGGACTTAGAAGAGGCCCTCAATAGTGCTCACGCCCCAGTTATTGCCCAACTTAGGACCGTTCGTGCGGAGTTGACCGACCTCTCCGAGAACTTGCCCCCCCCACTGGCGCTGGCTGACACCACCCAAGGGTTGGGCCTGGAGATGGCTCTTGGGGAGCAGAGAGAGAAAATTGGAGAGCTGCTGGAGCCAATCACTCGCACAGTTAAGCGAGTCGAGGCTCGACTTACGGAGGCTCATCCACCCCCTCCCCAACCAACAAGACCACCACCTGGACCGGCGGAAACTGGGCTGGGAAATCCGGGCCAAGTAAAAAAGACCTTCGCGGCTGTGGCTAGGGAGCCCCGTTTCCCGGTCTTAGTGGAATCGCGGGACCCCCGGGCCACAAGCCGAGACGTTATAGGCAGTCTCACTAAGACAGTAGATGTCATTGGCTTAGGGGTGGGTGTAAACAGTATCCATCGGCTACAGAAGCAGAGAGTGGCAGTAAACTGTGACTCTGAAGAGAGCCAAAGGAGGCTTAAGAAAGCCATTAAAGAGTCCGCGAGTGACCTTGCGGCTTCGACTATGGCACTTAAGCGTCCTCTGGTCAGGCTCATTGGGGTCGCGGGAGATTTGGACGACGCCCGGCTAGTAAATGCTGTCAAAAAACAAAACTCGGGCCTTTTGCCAGAACCAACACCGGGGAGAGATCATGAGCTAAAAGTTTTACGCAGGACCAGAGGCCGCACTCCGGAAGTAACAAATGTCATCTTGGAGGCAGAGCCCACGTTATGGGCTGCTTTGTGCGGTAGAAAGGTAAGAGTAGGTTTTCAGACCGTCTTGGCCGTAGACCAATCACCTGTAATACAATGTTACAGGTGCTTGGGATATGGCCATGTCGCCAGGACGTGCACGGTGGAGCGGGTCTGTGGGCTCTGCACAAAAGGTCACGACACGAGGGACTGCCATGGTAAGGAGTCAACGCCCCGATGCGTAAACTGCGCTAAAGAAAATAAAGATGCGGCCCATCCGGCCTATAGTAGGGATTGCCCAGTCTGGCAAAAATGGGATACCATAGCTAGAAGGGCAATAAATTACTGCTGAGGGTGAAATGCGGTTCATCCAGGCTAACCTTGGTCGCGGTTTTGCAGCGACAAAGGAGTGCCTGGAGGAAGCAGTAAGGGAGAAAGTAACCGCAGTGCTCATCCAGGAGCCCTATGTTGGTGCCGCGGGGCGCGTATCTTCTGCTGGCTACAGAATAGTACAAGCAGCGCTCGCTGCTCCAGATTCACCCGCGAAATCGGTCGTAGTCGTCACTGATCCAAATGTCCAGGTGATTGTTGACCCTAATAATGTCAATTGCAATATTGCGTGCGCCACCCTGGCAAATAAAAACCAAAGAATTAGAATAATAAGCATTTACTTCGAAGGTAATGTGGACCTTTCCGGATATTTGTCATCCCTCTCCCCCATGCTTTACGCCGCGGACGTCGATGGAGTCATCGTGGCCGGCGATGTCAACGCCACCAGTCCCTGGTGGGGCTGCGGAGCGGAGGACGCGAGAGGAGCAATGGTGACTGACTTCCTGGCACAACACGATCTGCAGGTGGTGAACGAGGGAGCCACGCCGACTTTTTATGCGATCCGGGGAGATAGAACTTTTGCAAGCATAGTTGACATCACAGCCTGCACACCCTCCCTTTTAAACCGCATAAATGGATGGAAGGTCCATACAGACGGCGCGGGGCTTTCGGATCACCGGCCTATCCGGTTCCGGGTTGCTCGTGGGGTTGGAACGGGAACGGGCTCAGCGGCGACCACGTGGCGCTACAACACGTCCAAGGCCAACTGGTCCCTCTTCCTGAAAACTCTTAAAGAGGGTCTCCACCACAAAGAGCTTACTACACAAACCATTGAACAAGCCCAGACTTGCAGCACCCTGGACGAAATTGTCAGGATTTTTACTGAGGCGGTGATTGAGGCGTCTGACAGGTCTATCCCAAAACTACCCCAGAGCAAGAAACAGAGGAGAAATGCGTGGTGGAGTGAGGAGTTGGAGATTGCAAAGCGGACGGCCATCGCGCTAAAGCGGAGGATCAGAAGAGCAAACCCGGAGAGAAGACCGCAGGTTATTGAAGAGTACTGCCGAGCTAGAGAGGAATATAAGTTGAAGATCCAGACAACCATCACCCAGAGTTGGAAGCAATTCTGCTCTAGGCAGGAAAACGAGGACCTGTGGCGATGCGCCTACCGCGTTATTAAAAAGTGCGCAAAGCCGGGCTTGGGGGACGAAAGGCAACTGAGGGATCCGATGTCCGGACAGACTCTCACGCCCGAGGGATCTGCAAGACTTCTTGCAGAAACCTTCTACCCCCCAGACGACCCGCTCACTGATTCGCAGCACCATCAAGAGGTCAGAGAGAGGGTGGCGAGGAGATTGGCGGACCTTGACGGTACAGAAGAGAGTTCCGAACCACCCTTTACACTAGAAGAACTCAACACTGTCTTCGCTGAGATGAGCCCAAAGAAAGCCCCTGGGGAGGACGGACTTACGTCGGATATCTGCGAGGCGGCTCACCAAGCTAGCGACACTCTCCTTGCGTTGTACAACCAGTGCAGACAGTTGGGCTACTTTCCCGAGCCATGGAAGAGGGCTACGATCAAGATAATTCCGAAGCCTGGTAAGACTGACTACTCAGTCCCCAAGGCCTACCGGCCGATCGGCCTGCTACCGATCCTTGGGAAAGCTTACGAGAAGCTCATAGTTAAGAGACTGACATGGACGCTCCAAAGCCAAGACAAGCTAAACCCACGCCAGTACGGGTTCGTCCCACAACGAAGTACGGAGGACGCATTGTACGACGTGATGGAGATGGTTAAAAATGGCATAGCGAATAAGAAGATGGTGGCTATTGTGTCCTTGGACATAGAAGGCGCATTTGATAACACTTAGTGGCCGGCTGTCCTCCAAGAGCTCCTGGATAAGGAAGTGGACACTCAAACCATTATGGTGCTCTCGAGTTACCTCAAGGAAAGGACAGTCACCGTGAGATACCTGGGACAGAATGTCTCCAGAGAAACCTCCAAAGGATGCGTCCAAGGATCGATCGGCGGACCCCTTCTATGGAATTTGCAGCTGGACCCTCTCTTGCGAGAGGCTGAGAACCAGAAAGCGCACATCCAGGCCTTCGCTGACGATATTGTCATCATAGCGACGGCCAAGGACACAATGGCATTGGAGAGAAGTGTCAACGAGGCCCTGGAGTTGGTGGCTGGTTGGGGCCGTCGTAATAAAATGCGATTTGCCCCCTCCAAGACCCAGGCGATGTTGATGACCAGGAAGCTCAAGTACGACCCGCCTCGTTTTGTGCTCCTGGAAACCCAGTTAGTGCTCAGCGACGACATAAAACTCTTGGGTATCACCATCGACCGCCATCTGAACTTCAGCAAACACCTTGATGCGGTAACGCTGAAATCCATCAATATTTATAAAGCGATCAGTAGAGCAGCGCGAGCCCAATGGGGGCTAAACTCGGAGATTCTGAGGACATTATACACTGCAGTCGTCGAACCAACCATCTTATACGCGGCAAGTGCGTGGGCACATATCGTCGACCGAAAGTACGCACAGACACGTCTGGATAGACTCACCAGGATCTTCGGGATACAACTCTCCAAAGCGCACTCTACCGTGTCCCTGACTTCCGCGGCGCTGCTGGCAAGGATCATTCCGCTTCAGTTTAGGGTCCGCGAGCAACTTCAGCTCTACGAGGTCAAGAGGGGCAAACCTCTTCATTCTTTGCCTGGCAGAAGCGTCCAGCAACGCACTCACCCGTCACAACTACCTCACCCAGCTAAAAGAAATCCGAAAAAATTTGAAAAAATAGAAGACCAAGATGAGGCAGACAAAATTGCTGACTCCGAACTTAAGGCCTACACGGACGGCAGCAAAATTGAGGGCAAGGTAGGTGCTGCGGTCACCTTTTGGAGAAATGGAACGGAGCAAAAGACAGCAAAGGTGAGACTCGAAAATTACTGCTCTGTCTACCAGGCGGAAATGATTGCCATCCTTAAGGCAGTGACACTGGCTTCGAGGTCACCTGAAAGGCTCCACATTATCAGCGACTCGCGCTCGGCCCTGGAGACACTGGCTAACCCATCAGCCTTGAACCCGATCGCAGTGACCATCCACGGGAAAATCAAAGACAGGTCACAGCCAACGATATTCCACTGGGTCAGGGCACACGTCGGAGTCCAGGGGAACGAGCGCGCTGATGAGCTAGCCAAGGACGCGGCGCTGAAGCTCAAGACCCCAGCTGCATAAGACTGCTTCCCTCTGTCTTATGCAAAACGAACCATTAGGGCCTCCACCCTTGATTTATACCAGTCTTGGTACGAGTCAGCGGAGACAGGAGCCGGGACCAAGCTATTCTTCAGGGATGTAAGAAGCGCCCATCGAGTTCTTGGGAGGCTTGAGATGACAAATATCCGAGCTCAATTGTTTACGGGCCACGGTGGCGTACGCGATTACTTATATAGGTTTAAGTTATCGCCAGTTCGTACCTGTGATTGCGACGATGTCTCTTTTGAAACCATTACACATATATTAACAGAGTGCCCACGTTTTGCTACAAAGAGACTCGACTGTGAGCACAGGATCGGAGCTGCGATAGAGTCGAGCAACTTTGTGTACCTAGTCAGTGACGATTCCGCCCGGGACCATTTCCTAGCCTTCGCGGAGGGGGTCATGCGCCTGGCTGCGAAGGCAAATGGCGCCAAGTATTTTTAGACAAAGTACTTATATAACAATGTTTATTAAAAGCCTACTACTATTAATGAAAATTTTCAATAATACATTATAGGATTGTTATAAAATTGACCCAGAATTTAAAAAATTGACAGGTTTAGGTATATATAGAAAGAAAGAAAGAAAGAAATAAATTTATTTTGTCCTCAAAAGAAAAGAATAAATACAGTAAGTAGTACAAATTCAAATAATAGTAGTATCGAGAGACAAAAATGGTCCTAGCTCAGCTAGATTGCAACTCCGCTTAATGAGGAGCTGCGCTGGTATTCTGCTAAGACCAAAGTGACGACACGAACATTAACCGTCAATATATAATAGGAAAGTATACAATAAATATGAACAGAAAAAATAAAGTTTATATAAGTAAGACTATATTTAAAAATAGTAAAAAAAATAAAAATAATAACAATAATAAAAAAGCATATTTTATGGGTAATTTTATTTTTGTAATATTATTTTGTTAAGGTTAGTTATTGTTTTGTAAAGTTTAATTAGTATTGAACGCAGCCAAATCACGCGGGAAACGTTTGACAGATTTGACCATAGATTTTAAACTTGCATTTGACGTTAGAACTTAGAGTTTTTCGGTTTCGACTGAATTTAAAGTTTTTACCAAGTACCCATTATAGTGCCTAAACTGTATTAAATAGTGCGTACCTATGAAAACTGCAGATGAGCAATAAAATTTACATGATTTATCATTGGAATGATAGCGAGGAGCGCTCATTAAATAAACGGCATAATTTCAAGAATTATTAGGTATGTTGTGTCTGTAAGTCTAGCAATTGTTGTTTTTACTTTTTGCTAAAAGTATGAACAGATTTCAGCGTACGCACAGGCGGCGGAAGATCGTTCCAACAACGAGTAGCGGCAAGCTTAAAACTCCCACGAAAGGCTGCAGTACGATGTCTTGGTGTAACGAGAAGGTATGTTGAAGCTCGTGTATTATGCTTGTTTATATCACTGGACCAGCTTAATTTGTTGTATAGATAATCAGGCTTCTTGGATAATATTACACCAAAGAGTAACGTAGCTAGATGAAGCTTCCTACGGGTAGACATTTTCATCATGCTTCCATCATTAAGAAACGGGGTAATATGAGAACGTGGTGGCACATTAAAGCAGAACCGAGCACAAGCATTTTGCACCCGTTGTATAAGTCTTTCAGTTTTACTAAGTAAACAGCTACCATATACTGTGTCAGCATAATTTAATTTTGACAAAATTAAAGACTCACAGAGCATAATGCGAGTCTCCATGTCAACATATGGCCGCACCCTATAAAGAAGCCTCAAGCGGTAAAAGCAGTTACGGACACATTCAAGGATGTGGGTTTCAAATTGTAGTAACCCGTCAAAGACTACTCCAAGATTGCGAGCTTCCAACACTTGCTCTATAGGGCAATCACTAAGCCTCAAAACGGGGATACTGCTCTGCATCTTTCTTATTATATCCCTAGACCCCATGATTAAGAACTTTGATTTATTGGGATTGAGAACTAATGAATTCCTAAATGCCCAGTCTGAGATCCTAACTAAATCTTCATTCATTTTTATTACAGATTCGGAGCAGTCCTTTGGATGACAGGACATATATAGCTGAAGATCATCAGCATACAGATGATAGTTGCAGTTAGTTAAACACTTTGTAATGTCAGCTGTATAAATAATAAATAATAAGGGCCCAAGTATGGAGCCCTGCGGAACTCCCCTAGTCACAGGATATATGGTAGATGTTGCCTCACTACTATTTCCACTATCAGGTAACTGCACAAATTGAGAGCGACCACTTAAATAACTATCAAACCAACGAACTGTTTGTGCATCACAGCCATAATATGATAACTTTGACAGCAGTAAAGGAATGTTAAGACAGTCAAAAGCGCGTGAAAAATCAAGCAGTGTAAGCAAGGTCCCCTTGCCCTGATCTCTGGCCTCAAGTATATTATCAGTGATTTCAATTAAGGCTGTGGTAGTACTATGACCTGTACGAAATCCTGACTGTTTTTCAGGTAATATCTTTAAATGTTCTACATATTTCCTAAGCTGGATGCTGACCACCTTTTCTAGGATCTTAGATAGGCAGGGTAGAAGGCTGATCGGCCTGAGATCCTTTGCTGTACAGGGATTAGATGTCTTAGGTATAGGTTTAATTATAGCCACTTTCCAGAGGTCTGGAAATGTAGAGGTAGAAATAGATTTATTTATAATCTCAGTAATGGCAGATAGAGTGTCTGGTAATGACATAATAATCATATCAAGTGAGATGCTGTCAACTCCCACAGCATTAGACTTCAAGCTTTTAATTATTTTTAAAACTTCCTCTTCATATGTCAATTGAAGTTGAAAACAGCCCAAACCAAATTTGTTATATTCAAAATAGGTTAAGTCAGATAAGTTGACTGCTCCACTGCCTGGTACATTCAAAAAGTGTTGGTTTAAAACATTAGGATCTTTACATGAAGGGGGCAAATTAAAATCTTTATTACCTTTGTAGGATATAACTGACTTGATGTTATTCCACAATTTTTTGGGGTTCTTAATTTGCTTGTTAATGCTGGACTTAAAATAAGCACGCTTTTCACTATCTATGGCAGTCCTAACTATATATTTCAGTTCCTTATAACTATCAAAATGGGTGTCCAACTTGCTGCATTTATAACGCTGATGATATTTGTCTCTTAGTTTGACCATATCATTGATTGTGTCAGTAATCCAAGGGCATTTTCTGTCTCTGATCAAAATTCTTTTTAACGGGGCATGGAGATCAAATAAAGTTAGTGTTTATAGTGTTAAGGTTCAGTTTTGCGTGACAGACACAGAGAAAAGGAATACACGTCTTGTTTGTAATGATGTTTATTGGCGACTAAAAAATATTTGAACACCTTCCGTATGTATTATAACAAAATTACTATAAACGATTTAAACATACCGCCCACCAAAACGAACTGTTTTTAATTACGACTAATTATTGTTTTATTATTAATGAAAGTATACCTAACTTAGCTTAGCAATGGACTGTATCTTCGACGACAATAATTAATGTTAAACAACTCTAATTTCAAATAGGTAATTACTCAACATTACACAAAATAAATTTATCTACTTACACACAATTTGAAAATGTCTAAGTAGTGTCTCTTCACAAATCGTTTGGTGGTGACTAATGTAATGGAAAGTGACTAATGTTAACAAAAATATATCATAAAATTATATAATTAATAGTTCACCGCCCACCATAATCAATTTATTCTTGTGGTTCACTTGGAAGTACAATCAGTTTTGATACTGGTCTCTTTATTTCATTATTTCCTTTGCATTGGACGGTGACCACTCGTACTAGGTTGTCTGTGCCAGGATGCAGTGCCTTTACTCTTCCTAAAAGCCACTTAGAGGGCGGCAACTCAGTCTCCTTAATGACGACAATGTCATTAATCTTTATGGATTGTATTGGTACTTGCCATTTGTATCGCTGTTGGATAGTGTTTAAATATTCAAACTGCCATCGCCGCCAAAATTGTTGTACCATCCTTTGAATATTTTGCCATCTTGTGAGAAGATGGACGTTTTTATCTTCATAAGTGTCATCAGGAACACTGATTAAGGGTTCCCCTACGAAAAAATGTCCCGGGGTGAGCGGGGTAAGTGTGTCAATAGTCTCGTCTAGTTGACAGATTGGCCGCGAATTAAGGCACGCTTCTACTTGCGCTAGCAACGTAGTCATCTCCTCATAGGTAAGTGTAGCAGAACCAATCACTCTTGTTAGGTGTCTCTTGACCGACTGTACTCCGGCTTCCCATAAGCCTCCGTAGTTAGGCATTCTAGGTGGAATGAAATGCCACTTTGTTCCATCATTAGCTAAAAGTTCTGCAACTTCTTGTGATATATTGTTATTGCTCCTGTTTTGAAATAATTCCCTTAGCTCCCTTGCGGCTCCAACGAAATTAGTGCCGTTATCGCTCCAAAGATGTGCACATTGTCCTCTTCTCGACACAAATCGACGGAAGGCTGCGATAAAGGCTTGAGCTGTAAGATCCGTAACAACCTCTAAATGTATGGCACGTGTTGCCATACATACAAACAAACAAATGTATCCTTTTGTAGCCTGGTAGCCTCGGCCCTTTGACATGCGTACTTGTATTGGCCCCGCATAATCCACTCCACTGTTCACAAATGCCCTATGTGGACGTACTCTAACAGCCGGTAAGTGACCCATTAATTGTTGTTTTACTTTAGCCTTATCAATTATACAAGTTTTACAACAACGAATATTTTTTCTTACGGCTGCCTTCAGACCGGTCACCCAATACTTGCTGCGGATGTAAGCTACCATCGCTTGTATACCTCCATGTAAAGTTTTTATATGGGCTTCTCTTATTATGAGTTGTGTGATATGTTCATCCTTTGGAATAATTACTGGATGCTTAAAATCTTCTGGCACATCAGCATTTTTTAATCTTCCTCCCACTTTTAAGACACCACTCTTATCTAAGAATGGGAAAAGTGTAATAAGAGGACTGCTCTTTCTCACCCAACCATCCCTTTGTAATTTATCTATATCTGTTTCAAATCTTTTATTTTGGTAATATTTTATACATCTTTTTAATACATCTTCCAACTCATCTGTAGTTAAGTATCTCTCTCTTTGTCTATTTTTTTTAAATCTCAAACAGTAGGCTAATACTCTCTTCATTCTCGTTAAAGTAGAAAATCTTTCCCAAATAGGCTTCTCTTCTTCGTATGTATGTGTATGAAAAGATTTTTTAATTTCTATTTCCGTCTGTGGAATGTCGTATTTTTGTTCTTCTATGTCTTTGTTTTTCAGATATTTAGGTCCTGTCCACCAAGTATCCAGTTCTCGCAAATCTTTAGCATTGGCTCCTCTCGTTGCAATGTCAGCCGGGTTATCGGCTGATTGTATATATCTCCATTGGCTGTTGTCTAACACTCGCAAAATATCAGCCACTCTATTTCCAACGAAAGTTTGCCATCGATTGGGTTGTGATTGAAGCCATGACAAAACCACCAGAGAATCAGTGTATGCAAAGATCTTGTTATTTGGTATTCCCAGTAGCTCTCTCATATCTTGAATAAGCTCTGCCAGTAGGGCTGCGCCACAAAGTTCAAGTCTAGGTACTGTCAGTTGTTTCAGCGGCGCTACCTTTGTTCTGGATGCCAGTATCGTCACGTGGACAGTGTCGTCTTCGGCTAATACTCTCAGGTAAGTAACTGCAGCGTAGGACGTAATTGAAGCGTCTGAAAAACCATGCATCTGAACTTCTTTACAGCCAAGTGATATATGTAACCAGCGTGGGACTTCAATTGTTTGTAAGTTTGTTAATTCATCTCTGTAACTAATCCATTCTTCTTTCAGATCATCAGGCAACTCATCATCCCAGGTAAGTTTACATAGCCATAATCTTTGAATCATAATCTTAGCTGTTATCACTACAGGTGCCAACCAACCAAAGGGATCAAATAAACGTGCAACATCAGACAAAATTGTTCTCTTTGTGATAGGATTCTTCAAGTCAGGTAGGTTAACAGTTACTTTAAATGTATCTTTTTTTCTGTTCCACGATAGTCCCAATATTTTTATAATGTTGTCTAACTTGATATCTAATTTATCCTTAATTTCATTCCCTCTCTCCTTTAAAAAACTCAAAACTTCCTCTGAGTTACTGGACCACTTCTGCATTTGAAAGCCACCCTTCATAAGTACTGTTTTTATATCGTGACATAATATCTTCATGCTCGTGACGTCATTATGATTTAACATCAAATCGTCCATATAAAATGATTGTTTTATTGCAGCAGCCGCTTCGGGGTATTCATTCGCTTCATCGTCTGCAAGTTGTATAAGGGTTCTAACAGCAAGGTAAGGAGCTGCGCCTGTTCCAAAGGTGACGGTAAGTAGTTTATAACTTTCTATTTCTTTTTCAGGACTATCACGCCATACTATGCGTTGTAAATTTGTATGTTCTTCTAACATTTTAATGTTTCTGTACATTTTGACTATATCCCCAACAACACATATTTTGTGTTTTCTCCAGCGTGTGATAAGACTACGAAGATCAGCTTGCAGCACAGGTCCTACCATCATTGTATCATTCAGAGAATGACCACCAGTTCCCTTTGCGGATGCATCGAAGACCACACGTACCTTCGTTGTATCTTTGTCTTCTCTGACCACTGCGTGATGAGGTAAATAAATTGACTTATTTTCTTCTTCCTTGTCTGCTTTCTTCATATGTCCCATTTCTAAGTATTCGCTGATAACCCTTGTATATTCTTCTCTCAATCTATTGTTTCTTTGAAATTTCCTCTCTAATTGTTTCAGTCTCACTATACTTTGTTCTTTTGTGTGTCCCACTTTCTGTAAGGTTTCTTCAATAGTTTGTATAAGAGGTAGTTGCACCACATATCTACCACTTTTCTCTCTCTTTATTGTGTTTTTGTAGATGTTTTCACATTCTTCTTCTTCCTTTGTTAGGATTCTCCTTTTTGTGTATGATTCTGTTTCTATTTCCCAGAATTTTCTCAGTAAATCGTTGTCGTCTTTCACAGTAGCAAACAAGCTTCTAATTTGTATAGATTTTGAGGGTCTATGGTTCGCTTGGCCTGACAGTATCCAACCAAAGACTGTTTTTTGTGCTATTAAATTGTCTGAGAGTCGAACAAGCCCTTCTTCTAGGATTTTGGCGTATACCGCTGCCCCAAGTAAAATGTCAATTCTACCAGGACTTCCACAGGTCGGGTCAGCCAATGTCAATGTTTTCATTTCAGGCAAGTCAACCTTTATTTCCAGTGCTGGCAGTTGAGATGAAATGTTCTTCATAACGTAGGCGTCAATTTCGATGAATGTTTTAGATTTTGTCTGGAGTGACAGTGTAACTTTATAATTTATACGTAACTCTTCTTCCCCAACTCCGGAAACTTTGCCTCTAATCTTTGTTTTCTTTAATGCCAATAAATCAGCTATTCTAGTGGTCACAAATGAAGCTTCAGACCCTTGGTCAATAAGAGCACGGCAAGTGTGATATTGTCCGCTACTAGATATAACACCCACGAGCGCTGTTGCTAATAAAACTTCTTGACAATCGGTTTGTTTCTCTCTAGAATAGTGACTCTTCACTGCTGTTTCTATCTCAGGTGTATCATTGCTTGTTGGTGTGTCAGACACTGTGTCGCCTGTCCTTGTTTGTGGTCTCTCATGATGTAAAAGAGAGTGGTGCTTTCTTTTACATATTCTACAAGACGTTTTTTGTTTGCATCGATAAACGGTGTGATTCGGTACCAAACAGTTGAAACATAAATAGTTCTTCTTTACGAAATCGCTTCTATCTTCTACCGCCTGCTTCGAAAATTCTTTGCAGTTGTAAATATAATGATTATCGTTGCAGTAAGCACACACTATATGTGTATTAGACGTAGAAGTAGTTGTAGTGTTTGGTCTCTCATTTTTTTCAGTAACGTGGAATGTTCTTTGTGTCCGTTCTCCTAATGAGCGTGTAGTTGTCGGCGTAACCATCTCCAAAGTGCGGAACTTCGCTTCAAGAAACTCCTTCAGTTGATTCCAATCCGGTAAGTCATTCGCATTTTTTTTATAGGCACACTCTTCCCACTCTTTATGTGTCAGCATGTCTAATTTTTGTACAATCAAAAATACGATCATAGGATCCCACTGTTCAATTGCTATTTCCAGATTTTTAAGACCATTCAAACATTCTGTAGTTGTATCGACTAATGATTTTATAAGCTGCGCAGATTGATTGTTTACCTTCTTTTGATAAAAAAGTCTCTTCAATAAAGATGTAGTTGTAAGTCTTTTATTTCCATACCTATTGTTAAGTGTTTCCCAAGCTTGAGTATAATTATTTTCTGTGACAGGTATGTGTTTCAGTAATGCTTCAGCCTCGCCGAGTAAACTGGTTTTTAGATAATGTAGTTTTTGTACACATGACAACGTTTTATTTCCATGCACAAGCGATGTGAACAAATCTTTATAGGTAGTAAATTCGTCATATTTTCCCGAAAATGTTGGTAATTGAATGCGCGGCAACTTCACAAACGAAGAACTTCTTTCAATTTGAGGTTCCGTAAAAGCCTTGTGTGCAGCTGGTATACTTTGCTGAGTTTGAGCTAATAAATCCAACAAATCGGCTTTTAGGTTATGATACAAATCCTCGTACGTGTAGAAATCTTCTTTCAAAAAATAGCTCAATAATCCGCGTTGTTCTCGTGGGGTACACTTAGATAACATTTGATGAGTTGAGCTGAATGTTTTCCAATAATCATCGATGGTTTCTATTCTCGCCTTAATATATCCCTCAGTCAATCTGGCCTTTGGACACTTCTTTAGGTTTGTTTGGGTTTTAACCAATACATTCGATATTTCTTCTAATGTATTCAATAATTCACTCTGCTCCTTAGTAAGTGTAGTACTCATTTTCACCCACTAAGTACTGATTCCACGTTGTATTTCAATAAATATCTCACTAATAATCACCGTCGTCGAATTGTTTACGAGTTCGAGTTAAATTCCGATGCAAGTACTTGCTTATCTCTGCACATGTGGCCGGCCGCTATTGTCTTCGCCGGCGTCGGGTCGCTCAGGTAAATTCTCAGGAATCCGGTTCGATTGGACCATATGTTTATAGTGTTAAGGTTCAGTTTTGCGTGACAGACACAGAGAAAAGGAATACACGTCTTGTTTGTAATGATGTTTATTGGCGACTAAAAAATATTTGAACACCTTCCGTATGTATTATAACAAAATTACTATAAACGATTTAAACAGTTAGCATGTAAGAGTTGAATGTCTCAATCATAGCATTAACATCATTTAGGCTTGCAATGTGACTCCAGTCAATTCTACTAAGATCCTGATAAAATATGTTGTGAATTATGTCCCTTATAGGTCTATAACAAATCCACTGGGTAACAGGCTTCACAGTCTTAAAATTGAATTCTGTTGTAACCATTGCATGCTGACCGAGCTCTGGGATATGTAGGACAGAGGAGCCACATACCTGAGTATTAGTACAGACCAGGTCAATTAGTGTTTCACTGTGATCTGTGAAATGGGTAGGTTCAGTAATTATATTTCTGAGACTGGTGCTCACCAGAAAACTAGTGAGTTGATTGGTTTTAGTGTCATTAACATCTAGCGTATTAATATTAAAGTCCCCCAAAAGAAGAATATAGTCACTGGATGCTAAAGAAGTGAGACTGTCAGTGATTGCATCTAAGAAAATGTTAACATCCAGCCAGGGTGGTCTGTAGGCTGTGCCAATAATCATGGTTTGTGAGTTCATGGTTAGTTTGATCCACATTTGCTCAACCATAGGTGCGCGTGGATGTGGTATAGTGCGAACGTTTAGGCCTCGCCTCACATAAAAGCCGACCCCGCCTCCGCGGCCTCTCAGGACATTTGGCGGGCGAGGCTCGTGTCTAAGTCGGTATCCGGGTACCGTAGGAGCACGGCCTTCTTCTCCCTCCCTGAGCCAGGTCTCGTTGATCGCCATTATGTCCACCGAAACGTTGTTCATAGCAATAATAAACTCTTCCTGCCGCGAACCCAGCGAACCCGCATTATATAATCCAACACGTAGTTTTTTATTAATTTTCATTTTAGTATAAGACTTTTAGTATGTAAATAATGTTGAAATTTAAAAGTATAATTTGTGTATTTGTTATGTTTAGTGTGAAAGTATTGAATTATTTTACTAAGATAATATTTATATATTATAGATTTATAGCACTGGTTGTACATTGGATATGTTAAGAAACATTTATTATAGTTTGATATACTAATATTTATAAATTCTGATTGATTTAATAACATTGATATGTAATGACTAATGATGAACAATACAATGAATAAATATATAAGTATGATATCAGTAAATATATAGTATCTAGTATGTTTGACAGCATGTATATTATCTAGGTAGAGGTTTCCTATGTAATTGTTATTTAAAATATCTAATAGAGAGGTAGACCATATTTGTTTCTCATAGTTCATATTAAGGAAACATAATGTAAATAGTGTAAAAACGTTAATTATTAGCATTACATTGATGTACACAAGTATGTAGCTTACATCTAAATTTTGCATTATTAAAATATATATAGCACAAATGCGTTTTACTGTATAGTTATTAAAATTAATAATAAGTAGAATTAGTAAATACTTAAGTAAAAAATCAATTAGATATGTCTTTAGTTACATCATTTCCAAAAACCCGAGTGAGGTCGTCTTCAGAACGTATCGCCATAGTGCGTTTGCCGTCACTTTGTTTGGCTAATATTTTTCCACCTTTTGTCCAGGTGTAACGCCAGCCCAAGCGTTCCGCTGCTAGACGGGCGCGGTAATACAGATGTTTGTTTGTACGCGTGAGCCTCTCGTTGAGGTAGAATCGTGTCGGCGGCGTCTGCAGGCCGAAGTCGGCGGTCGTGGCGAGCGCGCGCCCCGCGGAGCAGTTCATCGCGCAGCGCGCGGCGCGCCAGCCGCACCACATATATGATTGCTAAAATAAAATAAAATTTTAATGCATGTTACTTTTTAGGAAATATTTAAATTGCGATGTATATTGTTTAGATTGTAAGAAATATGTTAGTTTGTAAGAAAAATTGTAATACAAAATACAGACAATAAGTACATAAAGTGTAAAAGATGGAGAATTAAAACATGTCCCCAGTCCCCTAAAGCTCAACACCCTGTGATGGCGGTGGTGGAACGAGGAGCTGGCTGCACTAAAGAAAAATATGAACACCAAAAGAAGCAGGATCAGGAATGCCCGCCCTGAAAGAAGAGAGCTGGTCGTGGGGGAATATCTTCTAGCTAGAGTTACTTACAAGGATGCTTTGCAGAGCGCAATTACTGAAAGCTGGAGAGCCTTTTGCGGCAAAGAGGAAAGAGAGACCCTCTGGCAGGGTGTCCATAGGATTATAAAAAATTGTAACGAGCGGAGAGATGACCAACCCCTATTGGACCCCGAAAACGGAATGCTGCTCTCCCCTCAGGACTCTGCAAATCTCCTTGCGACCACCTTCTACCCACACGACCGACCAGAAACCGATACACCGGAGCAGGCTGCCCTGCGAACTCGGACTGGGGACGTTATTTCGAACCTGTCGCTCCTCAACCGGGACTCGCTCCCGTTTACCAGGGACGAAATTGAGAGTGTCTTTAAGGGTATGAACCCGAAAAAGGCACCGGGGGAGGACGGACACACGGCTGACATATGCTTCAGGGCTTACTCCAAGAATTCCGACACTATACTGGGCATTATGAACGCCTGCCTAAGAACAAGTTATTTCCCGAAGACCTGGAAGAGAGCCGTCATCAAAATCATTCCAAAGCCTGGGAAGGAAAACTACGCACTTCCCAAGTCCTACCGCCCGATCGGACTATTACCAGTAATGGGCAAGGTCCTGGAAAAACTATTCTCAAACAGATTGCTCTGGCTTCTGGGAAGTGCTGGGTTGATTAGTCCCAGGCAGTATGGCTTCTTACCCCAAAGAGGAACCGAAGACGCTCTCTATGATGCCACGGAGGTGATAAAGCGCGCCCTGAAGCAAAAGAAGATGGTGGCAGTCATATCGCTCGACATAGAGGGAGCATTTGACAACGCCTGGTGGCCTGGGATTTTAGAACAGCTCATCCATAAGAAAGTTGACCCAGAAATACTAAAATTGATACAAAGCTACCTCACAGAGCGGACCGTCACCGTCAACTACGCCGGAGCCACAGTGGAGCGCCACACAAACAAAGGCTGTATCCAGGGCTCCACCTGCGGCCCTTTACTGTGGAACATTCTGCTGAACCCCCTCCTGGAGGAGGCCGATGCACTCAGCGCGCACGTACAGGCATATGCCGACGACATCCTTGTGTTGGCAGAAGCTGAATCGACCAGCGAACTGGAGAGCAGTGCAACACAGGCACTTAACACCATAGCCGCTTGGGGGCGAAGAGCCAAAATGAGGTTTGCTCCGCATAAGACCCAGGCGATATTAATAACCAAGAGGTTGAAGTACACGCCACCTGTCATCCTATTTGAGGACACCCCTATCCTGCTGGGACAATCAATCAAACTACTTGGCATCACCCTGGACAACAAGCTCAACTACAAAGAACACCTAGACGCTACGTACAAGAAAGCTGTAAATCTCTTCAAGACTGTCTCCAGGACGGCCTCAGCGGGATGGGGTCTTAACTCGGGGGTCCTCCGAATGATCTACTCAGCAGTGGTGGAACCAACTGTGCTCTATGGAGCCAATGTCTGGGCGGAAGCTGCGGGAAGAGTGGCAGTCAGGGGCATCCTTGAGAGGCTCACCAGACAGTTCGCCATTTTAATCGCAAAGACGCATCGCACAGCGTCGCTCATCTCTGCTGCAACGCTTGCAGGGATCATCCCCCTGGATCTGAGAGCTCAGGAGCAACGCATGCTGTACGAAGTCAAAAGGGGAAGACCGCTCGCCGAACTGCCGGACCGCGAGCTGGAGCGCAGAATTAGCCCTTTCCAGCTGCCGCACCCGGCGATCCGGGAGAGGGCATTTTTCAGCTGTATCCACTCACAGGAGGACCTTATGAGACTGCCACATGACCTGCCCAAAATCTACACAGACGGCAGCAAGCTTGAGGGAAAGGTAGGAGGAGCCGTTACGGCCTGGATGGGTGCTGAGGAGGTGCACAAGACCAAATTGAGTCTTGCGCCTTTTTGCAGCGTTTTTCAGGCCGAGATGATGGCCATAAGGAGTGCCCTCAAAATGATGGCCAGCAAGCCCTGCTTTCGACGCTGTGCCATCCTTAGTGACTCTCGCTCTGCATTGGAGCTTATAGCGGACCCACAAGCTCTTCACCCACTTGCAGACGACATAAGGATGAGGCTGCAAGACATCAAAAATCTAGGAGGCAGCGTCCAGCTCTACTGGATCAAAGCCCACGCAGGCCTGGAGGGCAACGAGAGAGCGGACGAGCTGGCTAAAGAAGCAGCACTAAAAATCAAAGGCCAGCCTAGCTACGACCGCTTCCCCTTGTCCAAGGCTAGGCACCTCATCAGGG
Source organism: Herminia tarsipennalis (assembly GCA_945859575.2). NCBI lineage: Eukaryota > Metazoa > Arthropoda > Insecta > Lepidoptera > Erebidae > Herminia > Herminia tarsipennalis. The sequence goes on along the minus strand of OX243859.2, from coordinate 15,375,307 downwards.
CTTCCACCATCGAGGCCTGGCAGAAGAGATGGTCCGACGCAGCAACAGGCTCCACCACAAAAATATTTGTCAAGAATGTCAAAGAAGCAGAGAAAATTTTTAGATTCGTCAACCACACCAACGCCGACTCCCAACTCTTTACCGGGCATGGCGGGTTCAGATCATACCTCCATAAGCGAAAGTTTGTAGATACCCCCTTTTGTGTATGTGACGACGCAACGGAGGAAACCGTGGAGCATGTGCTCTTCGACTGCCCCCGTTTCTGCGCTCTGCGTAATGACTTGCAAGTCATTTTGGGCAATGTCTTTACCGCAGATAGCATCTCTGGCCTATTTCTGAATAAGACATGCCGGATCCATATTTTGGAATACGGCAGAAGAGTGATGAGGCAGGTTGGCTTGGCGAACGGCACAAAATTTTAAATAAACAGCTATTGCTTCATTTCGAATTTTTATTATTTTTTATAATTTTTATTCTAATTATTTTGCTATTATTATTCGCTATTGCGCCATTTTATTTTATTTTATAATTAATATTTGACATTTACATCTAGAATTAAGCTTTTGACATTTTTGCTTTATCTCGCTGACATTTTAATATTTTATGCTTTTTAGCCTGCTTTCTAATTTATTATATGTTATTGCTCTTATAATTATTTATTGTATTGTGTTGTCATTGTATTAACATTTTATTGTAATTTTGTAATATGCTTTTACGCTTTACTAATAATTGAGAAAGAGAAGAAGAAAAAAAAAAAAAAAAAAAAAAAAAAAAAACAACGTGATATATACAAAGAATAAACTAACATAGTCTTAAGCGCCACACTAGTGACAGTGGCGAGAACTAACAGAACAGGAGGTGGTTTTTAGTCAGTAGGCGGTTACACCGCACGACATTGCCCTGCGCCTCACTTCTCCTTCACGATCCTCGTACAGGACACACCGGCCTTGCAAATAGTCGGCCACCAGCTGCCTCAAGTAATCGGGCACTCCATGGAACCGGAGCGCCTCACCGATGCAGCCAAATGGCAGAGTATTGAAGGCGTTGGCGATGTCAAGCGATACCGCCAATAAAACCCCGCCGCCGAGGACTGCCTCCTCAGCCGCGGCCCTCAGACGCAGAATGGCATCGACCGTCGAACGCCCGGCACGAAAGCCGTACTGGGCATCGGACAGATCGGGGCCGACCTCGCGCAAATGGCGGACGATACGGGTAGCGAGAATTCTCTCAAGCAACTTCCCTGCCTCGTCCAGCAGCACGATAGGCCTGAAGGCCGCGACCGAATCGGGAGATCTACCCGGCTTCGGTAGGAGAACCAGCTTCCCCGTTTTCCAACAGTCAGGGAACCGTCCGGACGCCAGGCAAACGTCGAACAGCCCCCTGAGGCGGTCTCCCATGTGGTTGAGGACCAGGGCCAACACTCGGGCAGGAATCCCGTCAGGCCCGGGGGCGGTACTCTTCGAACGAATCCGAAGTACAGCCGCCCCCACCTCCGCCTCCGTGACGGGCGGAACACTGGGCTCGGCCTCCCGGTCGTCGGTCTCAGAGACCATTGCCGGTGGCGTGTGCACAGGGAGAACGCCCCGAGTGGCCCGAATACGGGCCCCTTTCTTTGCCAGAACATTAGCCGTCCGGCGATCAAAAAGTGATCACCGTCCGTTGCCCAGGGTGCACCACGAGGAGGTTTTCCGGTACTTAGCACCCCAACCTAACCTTTTTTTTTTTTTTTTTTTTTTTTTTTTTTATGGCCGTAAAAAATGCCTGAACGCACACCTCCAGCACCCGGGGCAGACGCTGGAGGTAGTGTGGGACCTGCCCCCACAAAAAAATCGGCCGTGTACCTACTCGCCGCCTTGACACGGATAGGCCGCCGGAATTAGCTATTTCTTCGGCGGACCCACCCAGCGGCATAGCCCCATCGGGCATTCCTGCTCCTGCGGCGTCCTGGGTACACACAGAACGCCGCCATCGCGAAAGGCCGCGAGCGTGGGAAACTTCCCCGTCCATCACGCCCACAGCCCCACCAAACGACGTCACGCGCGGCTGCGCCTCGACGTCGCTCGGTTCGCCGGTGACGGGGCAGACTAGCCCCGCCGCCTCCCCCCACGAGATGAATTTCCCGCAGGAGGGTGCGACCGCGTCCTGGACCCCCTACCGCGCAACGCATCCGGTACCCCTATCACTGACGACAGGGGCGAGGAGCGAGCATGGCTAAGGAGTCCGTTAGGTGGAGGGTGTAGAGGCATGGGAAGGCGCCTCGTCCCCACCCTCCTCCATCCGCACCGGAGCCTGGGCGCGAGGCGCTCGGCCAGTCCCCGCAAGCGGCTTTGCGGCCTTGGGAGGCCTACAGCCCGCCCTCCCTATCATGTGGTTGGCGGGCAGATTGCCCGCCGCACACACGGGGCAGTGGGGAGCGGCAGAACACGCCGCTGCCGTATGCCCCGGTTGACCACAGCGGAAACAAAGTCCGCTGCAGTCAAAGCTACTGGTGCATTGCGGGCGCAAGTGCCCCGCGCCCGTGCACCGGTAGCACCTGGTGGGCCTCGCCTCGAGGATTGTGATCCTCGCGGCGGAGAAGCCCACGAGGAGCCGGCCTGCCTCTGCCAAAGTTTTGGCAGCAGCGACGGGGCAACGCGCCCACGCCGCACCAACTCCGCCGGGGCCGGGGCGAATAGCACCGACCCTCACGGTTCCGGGAGAGCACTGAGCCTTCAGCTCAATTGCCTCCCGGACAGCCTCGGGCGTAACTGAGTCGTCCAGGCCGGAGACGCGCAACTCCGCGCACTTTGTCGGCCTGGCGACCCTTACGCCCTCCTCGCCCCCCGCAAGACGCCTCAGCGTCTCCGCCACTAAGTCGGCCTTGCTCGGGCCCTCCGTCCCCGGAAACTCGAGGAGCCGGGCCCCGGTCTGTGAGCGGCGGAAGCTCACTTCCACGCCCCCAGCTGCCAAAAGTGCGGCCCTCGCCCCGCTAAATAGGCTGGCGTATGATACGCCCCTACTCTCCGCCTCCGGCGACACCGTCACAAGGACGGCGGCCGTTTTCGGCGGAGACAGCTTTGGCTTTTGCCTAGCTTTCTTTGCCGGGGCAACCTCCTGCACAGGAACGGCGGGAGGGGCCTTCTCATTTTGCCGGCGCCGCGATTTCCTACTCTCCGCCGTTCGCCATTCCTCAGTAGAGGGGGCAGAGGCGGGGGCAGACGCTGGCGCCGGGGTACACACCTGGGCCGTTGGGGCGCGTGAGGCGCCCGCTGCGGCAGCACGGGGTGCTCCTCTCGGCGCACGCTGTGGAAGATTAGAGTCTCCACCCCGCGGCCGTGCACCTCGGTCTAATGGCCCAGCGCGTCCCCCTGTACGGGGTGGTGGCGCTGGGGGCGCTATTTGTGGCCCCTGAGAGGGCTTCGGCTTGGGCGCCGCGAGCGGTGGCCGACAGCTCGGTTCCGGGGGCAGGCGCGCCTTGACGCCTTCAAGGCGCGCGTCAATAAGGCCCCCGATAAGGAGTGCGAGTTGCCTCATCTGCGTCTCCGTAAAGGAGTCGACAGATGGGCCCTCTCCCCTATGAGCCGGGACAGAACCGGCCGGCACAGCACTGACCAAAGCCGGGGCAGAACCGGCTCTACTCGATCCAAAGTCGGAACGCAATATAGTTATTTCGGCGCGAAGCGCCTTTAACTCTTCCTCCAGGCGAGAGTTGTCGGCCCGCAACCTCTGAGTTTCCACCTCGTTGGCAGTGAAGCGCTCAAACAGCGCCTCCACCACCTCCTTCAGTGTCGAGGCCGACGCCTTCAGGCCCTTGGCGAAGGTGCCCTTAAGGTTCTTGCTCTTTTGAGCCACGTTCGCGATGACCTTCACGGAGGTGGCGGCCGATTCCATGAGCTCCTTCATGGTCTTCGGGGAGCTAACTCCCTCCGACGGGTAAAGCTCACCCAAGAGCTGCTGTACTTGCTCCTCAGCGACTATCTCACCCTCCGTTCGGCCTCTATTATAGGCCTCCCGCCTGGAAAACACGCCCGGCGTCAAATTGGCAGCCGTCTTTGCAGGAGGTGTCTGCGGCCGAGCGAACCTAGCCACAGATCCCCCTCTTTGGGAGGAGTGAACCTTCCTAGGGACATCAAGGTCAACCTCAGGAAGGTTCTCACAGTCTCCAGGAGAGGCTCCACGCTTCTGCTGTCGAGCGCGGCACTCATCCACCAACTGGTCCATTTCGCTAACCGCTGAGCTTAGCGACGATTCCGAGCCGAACCGGCCCGAGCGCAACAAACTCTCCAGCGACGCAGAGGTCACCGAAGTCCTGGAACCGCTCAGCCGGCCGGACTCAGCCACTTCTCGGGGCAAACTGCCCCCACAATTTGATACTTTCTGTCCCTCTCTCTCTGTATCAGTCTCTTTTTCCACGAGCCTTGGGCTCCTCCTCCTATTAAAAATGTTTTTTAACTTATTTTCATCCATGCTGTTCCCACGAGTATGGGGGAAATAAAGGTCCACCCGGGCAGTGCCCCCTGTACCCGGGTAAGCGTAAATTTGTATCCCAACTGGGGGGTCCGCAGGTGCCCCAGCTGGGGGTAGCGCTTGGAACCGAACATCCCATCGGCCATGCATCCTCTGGTCACGCTCCGCAACACAGGATTCGGGGATTTTTTATAGAGGTTGTCATCCTCGCAGCCCAGGCGACCAAGCCAAGACCCTCGTCCCCGCTCGGAGCCGTGAGACGTGGCCACGACACTCCTAATCGGGATTACGATATCCGACGGTGGCAGAAAGAAGATCTCCCCGCCCGCTCGACGGCAGTGTGAGTGCACGTCAAGCCCGCCCTCCGGGCAGCCCAGGAATCGGCCACCCCCTACTCTGCCAGAACATTAGCCGTGTGACGGTGGTTTTGCGAAACGCCGCGAATCCACCGGCACACGTTGCCCAGGGTGCACCACGAGGAGGTTTTCCGGCACTTAGCACCCCAACCTAACCTAACCTTTTTTTTTTTTTTTTTTATGGCCGTAAAAAATGCCTAACGCACACCTCCAGCACCCGGGGCAGACGCTGGAGGTAGTGTGGGACCTGCCCCCACTAAAAAATCGGCCGTGTACCAACTCGCCGCCTTCACACGGATAGGCCGCCGGAATTTGCTATTCTTCGGCGACCCACCCAGCGGCATAGCCCCATCGGGCATTCCTGCTCCTGCGGCGTCCTGGGTACACACAGAACGCCGCCATCGCGAAAGGCCGCGAGCGTGGGAAACTTCCCCGTCCATCACGCCCACAGCCCCACCAAGCGACGTCACGCGCGACTGCGCCTCGACGTCGCCCGGTTCGCCGGCGACGGGGCAGACTATCCCCGCCGCCTCCCCCCACGAGATTAACTTCCCGCAGGAGGGTGCGACCGCGTCCTGGACCCCCTACCGCGCAACGCATCCGGTACCCCTATCACTGACGACAGGGGCGAGGAGCGAGCACGGCTAAGGGAGTCCATTAGGTGGAGGGTGGGGAGGCTTGAGAGGGCGCCTCTTCTTCACCCTCCTCCATCCGCACCGGAGCCTGGGTGCAGGGGTCGGCTGCACCTTGGGCCGTCCCCGCGGGCGTCTTTGCAGCCTTTGGAGGCTTACAGCCCGTCCTCCCTATCATGTGGTTGGCGGGGAGATTGCCCGCCGCGCACACGGGGCAGTGGGGAGCGGCTGAACATGCCGCTGCCGCCTGCCCCGGTTGACCGCAGCGGAAACAAAGTCCGCTGCAGTCAAAACTACTGGGGCATTGCGGGCGCAAGTGCCCCGCGCCCATACATCGGTAACACCTCGCGGGTCTCGCGTCGAGAACAGTGATTCTCGCCGCGGAGAAACCCACGAGGAGCCGGCTTGCTTCGGCCAAAACTTTGGCCGCGGCGACGGGGCAACGCACCCACGCCGCACCAACTCCACCGGGGCCGGGGCGGATCGCGCCGACCTTCACGGTTCCGGGAGAGCAATGAGTCTTCTTTTCTATTGCCTCCTGGACCTCCTCAGGTGTCACAGAATCATCCAGGCCAGAAATACGCACCTCTGCGCATTTTACTGGCCTGGCGATCTTGACGCCGGCCTGCTCCTGGGTAATCTCCCTGAGGTACCCCGCCACTATATCCGCCACTTTGGCTCCGTCTTGTCCGGGGCACTCCAGTAATCGGGCTCCGGTTTGGGAGCGGCGGACGCTCACTTCCACGCTTTGATTGGCAGCAGTGAGCCGCGCCTTCGTTTCGCGGAAGAGGTCCGCGTACCTAATACCACTGCGCTCCGCCTCCGGCGACACCGTCACCAGGACGGCGGCCGTTTTCGGCGGGGACAGTTTTCCTCCCCTCTTGCCGCTTCTCTTCGCAGGAGCAGCCTCCTGAGCTGTGGCGGCGACAGTGGCCCTCCCCTTCTGCCGGCGCTGCGATTTCTTGCGCCCCACCGTTTGCCAGTCCCCACCTGAGGGGGCAGTGGCGGGTGCAGACGCAGTCACCGGAGCACTGATTTTGGTCGTTGGGGCACTTGGGGTGCTCGCTGTGGCACGAGGTGCATCTCTCGGCGTTTGTGGCGGTGGAGGATGGGACTTTCCGCCCCGTGGCCGCACTTCCGCGTGTTGGGCTGCTCCACCAACGACTCCAATCGCTCCGTCCGAGACAACCTCGGTAGCGAGAGACCCAGCGCGTCCCCTTTTACGGAGTGGGGGCGCCGGGGGTGCCATCGATGATCCCTGGGGGGGCTTTGGCCTAGAAGCCGCCAGTGGCGGCCGACAACTTGGCTCCGGGGGCAGGCGCGCCCTGATGCTCTCCAGGTGCGCGTCGATAAGGCCCCCGTAGAGGAGACTGAGCTGTCTCATCTGGGTCTCCGTGAAGGAGTCGTCAGATGGCAGTTCTCTGTGCTGGGTTGGCACCGCCCTCACCTTAGCCGGAGCAGAACCGGTTCTGACGGATCCCAAGTCAGCCCGCAAGCTTGGGCCCCCTTGTGCCGTGTGGTGCCGGCTTAAGAATAGTACCACCCCATCTCTTCTCGTGGGTGTCGTCAAGGCGACTAAGGGATTTCACTCCGGAGGACGGGCAGCAGCGTCCTCTGCGTACTTAAAGCCTTACTGCGATCGCCAACCCGCTCGCCAAGCGTGGCGATTATGGCAATTACCCCCAGGATCTACATACCAGTAGGTTCTACTGGGGAGACCCGTGCCCAGCAGTGGGCCATCATATGGGTTGATATGTATGGGCTCCTCCTCCTATTAAAAATGTTTTTCAACCTGTTTTCATCCATGCTGTTCCCACGAGTATGGGGGAAATAAAGGTCCACCCGGGCAGTGCCCCCTGTACCCGGGTAAGCGTAAATTTGTATCCCAACTGGGGGGTCCGCAGGTGCCCCAGCTGGGGGTAGCGCTTGGAACCGAACATCCCATCGGCCATGCATCCTCTGGTCACGCTCCGCAACACAGGATTCGGGGATTTTTTATAGAGGTTGTCATCCTCGCGGCCCAGGCGACCAAGCCAAGACCCTCGTTCCCGTTCAAAGCCTTAAGACATGTCTACGACACTCCTACTAGGGATTACGAGATTCCGACGGTGGCAGAAAGAAGATCTCCCCGCCCGCTCGACGGCAGTGTGAGTGCACGTCAAGCCCGCCCTCCGGGCAGCCCAGGAATCGGCCACCCCCTACTCTGCCAGAACATTAGCCGTGTGACGGTGGTTTTGCGAAACGCCGCGAATCCACCGGCACACGTTGCCCAGGGTGCACCACGAGGAGGTTTTCCGGCACTTAGCACCCCAACCTAACCTAACCTTTTTTTTTTTTTTTTTTATGGCCGTAAAAAATGCCTAACGCACACCTCCAGCACCCGGGGCAGACGCTGGAGGTAGTGTGGGACCTGCCCCCACTAAAAAATCGGCCGTGTACCAACTCGCCGCCTTACACGGATAGGCCGCCGGAATTGGCTATTTCTTCGGCGGACCCACCCAGCGGCATAGCCCCATCGGGCATTCCTGCTCCTGCGGCGTCCTGGGTACACACAGAACGCCGCCATCGCGAAAGGCCGCGAGCGTGGGAAACTTCCCCGTCCATCACGCCCACAGCCCCACCAAGCGACGTCACGCGCAGCTGCGCCTCGACGTCGCCCGGTTCGCCGGCGACGGGGCAGACTATCCCCGCCGCCTCCTCCCACGGGTTGAATTTCCCGCAGAAGGTTGCGACCGCGTCCTGGACCCCCTACCGCGCAACGCATCCGGTACCCCTATCACTGACGACAGGGGCGAGGAGCGAGCACGGCTAAGAGAGTCCTTTTAGGTGGAGGGTGTAGGGGCACGGGAAGGCGCCTCGTCCCCACCCTCCTCCATCCGCACCGGAGCCTGGGCGCGAGGAGCTCGGCCAGTCCCCGCAGGCGGCTTTGCGGCCTTGGGAGGCTTACAGCCCGCCCTCCCCATCATATGGTTGGCGGGCTGATTGCCCGCCGCGCACACAGGGCAGTGGGGAGCGGCATCACACGCCGCTGCCGCATGCCCCGGTTGACCACAGCGGAAACAAATTCCACTGCAGTCAAAACTACTGGTGCATTGGGGACGAAGATGCCCCGCGCCCATGCACCGGTAGCACCTCGCGGGCCTCGCCTCGAGGATGGTGATCCTCGCGGCGGAGAAACCCACGAGGAGCCGGCCTGCCTCTGCCAAAATTTTGGCCGCGGCAACGGGGCAACGCGCCCACGCCGCACCAACTCCTCCGGGGCCAGGGCGGATCGCGCCGACCCTCACGGTTCCGGGAGAGCATTGAGCCTTCCGCTCTATCGCCTCCCGGACCTCCTCAGACGACACTGAGTCATCCAGGCCAGAGATGCGCAACTCTGCGCACTTCATTGGCCTAGAGACCCGGACGCCTTCTTCGCCTCCAGTGAGACGCCTGAGCGTTTCCGCCACGAGGTCGGCCTTCTTCGCGCCCTCTGCCCCTGGAACCTCAAGGAGCCGGGCCCCGGTTTGTGAGCGGCGGAAGCTCACTTCTACGCCACCAGCAGCTAGAAGGGCAGACTTTGCGCCGCTAAATAGGCTGGCGTAGGTGACCCCTCTACTTGCCGCCTCCGGCGACACCGTCACAAGGACGGCGGCCGTTTTCGGCGGAGTTAATTTTGGCCTCCGCCTAACTTTCTCCCTTGCCGGGGCAGCCTCCTGCACGGGAGCGGCGGGAGTGGCCTTTTTCGTCTTCTGGCGCCGCGTTTTTTTACTTCCTGCCGTTCGCCATTCCGCACCAGAGGGGGCGGAGGCGGAAGCAGACGCTGGCGCTTGGTGGCAGACTTGGGCCGATGGGGCGCTTGAGGCGCCCACTACGGCAACACGGGGTGCTCCTCTTGGCACATCTCCACTCCGCGCACTTCGGCCGACTGGTCCTGAGGCAACCACTGCCGCAAAAGACCCGGCGCGTTCCCCTGTTTGGGTTGGTGGCGCCGGGGGTGCCATCAATCGCCCCTTCGGGGGTGCCATCAATCGCCCCTTCGGGGGCTTTGGCGCCGCGAGTGGCGGCCGGCAACTCGGTTCCGGGGGCAGACGCGCCTTAACGCCCTCAAGGCGAGCGTCGACGATGCCCCCGATAAGACGTGAGAGCTGCCTCATCTGCGCCTCCGTAAAGGAGTCGTCAGATGGGCGCTCTCCACTATGGGCCGGGACAGAACCGGCTCTAGGCGATCCGAAGTCGGCACGCAGTTGTGACATCTCTGCCCGGACCGCCTTTAGTTCCTCCTTCAGTCGGGTGTTGTCGGCCCGCATCTTCTCCATCTCCACCTCAGTGGCAGCAGTACGTTCGGAGAACGTGTTTACCACCTCCTTTAGGACGGAGGCTGCTTCCTTCAGACCTTTTGCGAATGTGCCCTTCAAGTTTTTGCTTTTGGTGGCCACATTCGCAATAACCGCCACTGATTTGGTCGCCGATTGGACGAGTTCCTCGATGGATTTTGGGAATTAGCACCCCAACCTAACCTAACCTAACCTAACCTAACCTAACCTTTTTTTTTTTTTTTTTTTTTTTTTTTTTTTTTTTTTTTTTTTAAGTGTGGGACCTGCCCCCACTAAAAAAAAAAAAAAAAATCGGCCGTGTACCGTCGCGCCACCTGCGCGAACGGGCCGCCGGAATCTGCTATACCATCGGCGGCCAATTCAGTGGTAGTGCCCGGCGCGGCGAGATGCCGGGCACTCCTACTCCGGCGGCGTCCTGGGGTACACTGCAGGACGCCGACGTCGCGGAAGGCTACGAGTGGGGGGAAAAGGCCCCGTCAACCCCCACCCACGGCCCCACCATTAGGGCGGTCCTAAGACCGACCCCTGAGGAACACCGCACGACATTGCCCTACGCCTCACTTCTCCTTCACGATCCTCGTACAGGACACACCGGCCTTGCAAATAGTCGGCCACCAGCTGCCTCAGGTAATCGGGCACTCCATGGAACCGGAGCGCCTCACCGATGCAGCCGAATGGCGATGTCAAGCGATACCGCCAATAAAACTCCGCCGCCGAGGACTGCCTCCTCAGCCGCGGCCCTCAGACGCAGAATGGCATCGACCGTCGAACGCCCGGCACGAAAGCCGTACTGGGCATCGGACAGATCGGGGCCGACCTCGCGCAAGTGGCGGACGATACGGGTAGCGAGAATTCTCTCAAGCAACTTCCCCGCCTCGTCCAGCAGCACGATAGGCCTGAAGGCCGCGACCGAATCGGGAGATCTACCCGGCTTCGGTAGGAGAAACAGCTTCCCCGTTTTCCAACAGTCAGGGAACCGTCCGGACGCCAGGCAAACGTCGAACAGCCCCCTGAGGCGGTCTCCCATGTGGTTGAGGACCAGGGCCAACACTCGGGCAGGAATCCCGTCAGGCCCGGGGGCGGTGACCTAACCTAACCTTTTTTTTTTTTTTTTTTTTAAGGCCGTAAAAAATGCCTAACGCACACCTCCAGCACCCGGGGCAGACGCTGGAGGTAGTGTGGGACCTGCCCCCACTAAAAAATCGGCCGTGTACCGTCGCGCCACCTGCGCGAACGGGCCGCCGGAATCTGCTATACCATCGGCGGCCAATTCAGTGGCAGTGCCCGGCGCGGCGAGATGCCGGGCACTCCTACTCCGGCGGCGTCCTGGGGTACACTGCAGGACGCCGACGTCGCGGAAGGCTACGAGTGGGGGAAAAAGGCCCCGTCAACCCCCACCCGCGGCCCCACCATTAGGGCGGCATCAGGCGCAGATGGTCGCGCCGACGCCGCCCGGTTCGCCGGCGACGAAGCGGATCAGCAAGGGAGTCCTCCTCCCTGCGTCGCTCCGCCGCCTCCTTCTGCGAGATGACATCCTCGCAAAAGGATGCGACCGCGTTCCAAGACGTCTCGCTGCGGACCATAGATGACACCACGGTCGGCAGCGAGAGGTCACGACCCACCACTGCGGTGAGACGCCGTCGACTGCGGGTGTAGATCCTCCGGGCACGAATACAGGCCGCACGGAGTTCCGCCAACTCTGGGGACCACCAGTAGACCTCCTTCCTCGGAGGACGACGTCGGAAACGTGGCATGGCCGCATCGCAAACCTGCGTAAACGCATCGCGAATACGGACAGCCGTGACGTCGATGTCCTCGGTCGGAGGTGGTGAGGACGACCACGATTGAACGATAGCCGCCTCCTCCAGCAGTTCCCTGTCGAGTCGACCCACAGCCCACCGCGGGAATCGGGATTGTCTGCCCGCGCCGTGACCCCTACTGGCGCCCTGGGACCGGGAGAGCTCAAACCGGATATACAAGTGATCCGAGAGCGTCTCAACCTCAGCCAGTACGCGCCAGTTCCTTACGCGTGCCTCGACACCAGGGGTAGCGAACGAAAGGTCCACTATCGACCCCCCCTGGCGCCGAACGCACGTATTGGTGGTGCCCCTGTTCAGCAAACAGAGGCCCACCGCAGCTGCCCATTCCTCTACCGCCGCTCCGCGAGCGTCCGTCCTGGGAGATCCCCACGCCAAGGATTTGGCGTTAAAATCCCCCAGCACCACGACGTGGCGAGGTGCTAGCCGCCGTATCGAGGCTTCCAGGCTAGCCAGGAAAACCTCAAAATCAGCCAAACTCCGGTTTGGGGAGAAGTACACGCCGTAAAGCGTGAGTCCCCCCCAGTCAGCAGCAACATATCCCGTACCCTTATCTCTGAGCGACAAGGGCGGGGAACGGAGCGCAGCGGAGCTGACGATCGCCACGGAGCCGTCCCGGTCACCCATACAATTCGGACGAGGAGGAACGTAATAGGGCTCCGCGGCTACGGCAACAGCAATCGACCACTCTGCCATGGTTTGCAGGAAAAGATCCTGCGCGCCGGCAGAATGGTTGAGATTCGCCTGGAGGAGGGAAAAGCACTCACTGTCCATTACTGGACTCCGGTACTACATCCTCCTCCATTCGCGCTGGCGGCGGTGTACGAGGGGCAGCCTTGGCCGATTGGCTACCCCCCGGGCGTGGCTTTGGAGCCTGCGGGGGTTTGCACCCCTCCCGTCCCATGGCGTGGTTGGCAGGCAAATTACCCGCCGCACACGCTGGACAGTGGGGGGCAGCGGAGCAGTCCGCCGCCTTGTGCCCCGGGCGACCGCAGCGGAAACAAAGTCCGCCGCAGTCGAAGCAACTAGTGCACTTCGGACGCATGTGTCCCGTCGCCATGCACTTGAAGCAGCGCGCGGGTCTCGCCGGCAGGATCGTAACCCTGGCGGCGCTGAAGCCCACGAGCAGCCTCCCTGCATCAGCCAATAATTTGGCCGCGGCAACGGGGCACTGCGCCCAAACCGCAAAAGCACCTCCGGGGCCGGGGCGAATGGCGCCGACCCTGATGGAGTCAAGAGCGCATTGGGTACGGGTCCCAATAGCCTCCCGAACTTCCTGGGCCGTGACCGAGTCATCCAGTCCCGAAATACGCATTTCTGCGCACTTCGTGGGCCTGGCGACTCTTACGCCTTCTTCCCCAGCAATCATCCCCCGCAGCTTCTCCGCGAAGAAGTCTGCGTTCTTGCCTCCGTCTGGGCCTGGGAACCTGGCTGGGACTGGGCCGTGTAGCACCCAGACCCGCGAGGTCGGAGGCGGTGAGATTTCTCTTCACCCTCGCAAATATCTCCGCATAGGAGACTCCGCGCTCCTGTGCCTCCGGCGACACCGTGACAACCACGGCGGCCGTTTTCGGCACTTGGAGCTTCGGCTTCCTAGCCACGACTCCTTTGGCAGCATTTGGGGCAGCCTTCTTCCCCTTTCTTCTGCGGCGCGACCTTTTGCTCACCGTCTGCCAGCCCTCGTTGGCGGAGGCGAGGGGGGCGGGAGCAGGTGCGGGTGCAGGGGCACGAGCCTTAACCTCCTGGGCGCGTGAAGCGACCGAAGGGGCGGACGATGGTGCCGCCGTCGAACCCTTGGCAGGCTGGGGGCCTACCTGGGGTGTGGCTGGAGGGGCCGTAGCCCGTGCCGTCTTCTGCTTGGGCGCAGACGCCGCGCGTGTCGCGTAGGTCCCAACGCGTCCCCCGGAACAGGGTAGGGGCGTCGGAGCGGTAGCCGTGTATGGCTTTGCGACCGGCGGTGTGCGAGAGGTCGGCACCGGAGGCAATCTTGCCTCCAGACTCCCGATGCGAGCAGCGATCTTGGACTCGAATGAGCCCATTAACTGCCGCAACTGCGCCTCAATGCCTCCAGGAGAGGTGGAAGGCTGCTTCTTGCCCGGACTGGTCAAAACAGCCCGGGGTGGACCGGCTTGGGAGGAGACCAAGTCAGCCCGCAATCTGGCGAGCTCGGCGCGGAGCTCTGCCATGTCCGACCGCAAGGTTGTGTTCTCCGAGCGCAACTGCTGTATCTCCCTGCTGGTGGCGTCTGTTCGACCAGCCAGGTCGTCCACCACTACAAGCAGTTTTGCGCCTGCCTCTTTAAGGCCCCGCACAAAGGAGCCCTTTAAATTGGTGGATTTGGTAGCCACCTCGTAAATCGCGGCTACCGCATCCCCGGCCCTCGCCTTGAGTTCCGACGTAGTAGGAGGGGATTCAAGGTCCCCCCCCGACCGTTGGTCCTCGGCGAGGAGCTGCACCACCCGGTCTTCGGCGGTGCGCTCACCCTCCGTGCGCGTGCGTAGGTATTTCTCCCTACTGGAGAACACTGACCCACCAATTCCTCCTCTGCGGGAGGTCGGAATTTTGCTAGGAGTCTGAGAGACCCCCGGCACTTCCCGTTGCGGCGAACGGCTGCGGTTACGCTTCTGGGAAACCCAGAGCCTACCTGGCTGCTCGCCACAGACAATACCACCTTCGTGGACTTCGGTATCCTCCATTACGTCCACGTCCGTAATGGAGGACTCTGAAGCGGTCAGAGACCCCGTCCGCGGGACTTTAGGCGGCAACGGGGACGGACCCCCACTCGCCTTAGCCCGACTCGGTGTCTTGCGACCCTTCTTTGAGCCTGCAATGCGACTCGATGTTCGCAGCGCGACCTTCGCGCTGTTTTCGGTGCCGGATTTACCGCTCGGCACAGGGCGGGTGCGTCGTTGGGTGTCCCCCCCAGAGTACGCGGGACTGACGGAGCCGACTGGCTCCGCAAGGGATTCCCCGAGCGAAGTGCGCCCGGGACCCTCCTGGGTAGTTATAATTGTATTGGCCACCGACATATTAAAGTTTATAGACCTCCGTCTGGGTAGCCCTCGGGACTGAGATCCCCTCAGCCATTCATCCCATTGCCGGGCACCACAAGCGTGGGATTAGGGTATTTTTTAAAGGGGTTTACTTCCCCGCAGCCCACAAAGTGTGAGCCCCCGTTCCTGTCAATTCAGGGTTACGGGTCGGGCCGGTCGGTGGTCTGTATCAGACCGTGTCCACCATCTATAAATAGACAGCGAACCCGCCGCCCCTCGCCCTTCTTCAGAAAGGCCCAGGGATGGACCAAAACCTCCCCTGTTTGCCAAAATGTGAAAATAAAAGTGTAAAAGTAAAACAGAATAAAATAAAAGGTGTAAAAACAAAATGTGAAAGACTATTGCAAAAATATAAAATAAACCAAAAACAAAACAGAAGTAAAACAATATAAAACAGAATAGAAAATAGAATAAAACAAAATAAAACTAGAGGGGCGCAGGAAGAAACGCCCCGAGTGGCCCGAATACGGGCCCCTCTCTTTGCCAGAACATTAGCCGTCCGGCGATCAAAAAGTGATCACCGTCCGTTGCCCAGGGTGCACCACGAGGAGGTTTTCCGGCACTTAGCACCCCACCCCAACCTAACCTAACCTAACCTAACCTAACCTTTTTTTTTTTTTTTTAAGGCCGTAAAAAATGCCTAACGCACACCTCCAGCACCCGGGGCAGACGCTGGAGGTAGTGTGGGACCTGCCCCCACTAAAAAATCGGCCGTGTACCAACTCGCCGCCTTACACGGATAGGCCGCCGGAATTGGCTATTTCTTCGGCGGACCCACCCAGCGGCATAGCCCCATCGGGCATTCCTGCTCCTGCGGCGTTCTGGGTACACACAGAACGCCGCCATCGCGAAAAGCCGCGAGCGTGGGAAACTTCCCCGTCCATCACGCCCACAGCCCCACCAAGCGACGTCACGCGCAGCTGCGCCTCGACGTCGCCCGGTTCGCCGGCGACGGGGCAGACTATCCCCGCCGCCTCCTCCCACGGGTTGAATTTCCCGCAGAAGGTTGCGACCGCGTCCTGGACCCCCTACCGCGCAACGCATCCGGTACCCCTATCACTGACGACAGGGGCGAGGAGCGAGCACGGCTAAGAGAGTCCTTTTAGGTGGAGGGTGTAGGGGCACGGGAAGGCGCCTCGTCCCCACCCTCCTCCATCCGCACCGGAGCCTGGGCGCGAGGAGCTCGGCCAGTCCCCGCAGGCGGCTTTGCGGCCTTGGGAGGCTTACAGCCCGCCCTCCCCATCATATGGTTGGCGCGCTGGTTGCCCGCCGCGCACACAGGGCAGTGGGGAGCGGCATCACACGCCGCTGCCGCATGCCCCGGTTGACCACAGCGGAAACAAATTCCGCTGCAGTCAAAACTACTGGTGCATTGGGGACGAAGATGCCCCGCGCCCATGCACCGGTAGCACCTCGCGGGCCTCGCCTCGAGGATGGTGATCCTCGCGGCGGAGAAACCCACGAGGAGCCGGCCTGCCTCTGCCAAAATTTTGGCCGCAGCAACGGGGCAACGCGCCCACGCCGCACCAACTCCTCCGGGGCCAGGGCGGATCGCGCCGACCCTCACGGTTCCGGGAGAGCATTGAGCCTTCCGCTCTATCGCCTCCCGGACCTCCTCAGACGAAACTGAGTCATCCAGGCCAGAGATGCGCAACTCTGCGCACTTCATTGGCCTAGAGACCCGGACGCCTTCTTCGCCTCCAGCGAGACGCCTGAGCGTTTCCGCAACGAGGTCGGCCTTCTTCGCGCCCTCTGCCCCTGGAACCTCAAGGAGCCGGGCCCCGGTTTGTGAGCGGCGGAAGCTCACTTCTACGCCACCAGCAGCTAGAAGGGCAGACTTTGCGCCGCTAAATAGGCTGGCGTAGGTGACCCCTCTACTTGCCGCCTCCGGCGACACCGTCACAAGGACGGCGGCCGTTTTCGGCGGAGTTAATTTTGGCCGCCTCCGCCTAACTTTCTCCCTTGCCGGGGCAGCCTCCTGCACGGGAGCGGCGGGAGTGGCCTTTTTCGTCTTCTGGCGCCGCGTTTTTTTACTTCCTGCCGTTCGCCATTCCGCACCAGAGGGGGCGGAGGCGGAAGCAGACGCTGGCGCTTGGTGGCAGACTTGGGCCGATGGGGCGCTTGAGGCGCCCACTACGGCAACACGGGGTGCTCCTCTTGGCACATCTCCACTCCGCGCACTTCGGCCGACTGGTCCTGAGGCAACCACTGCCGCAAAAGACCCGGCGCGTTCCCCTGTTTGGGTTGGTGGCGCCGGGGGTGCCATCAATCGCCCCTTCGGGGGCTTTGGCGCCGCGAGCGGCGGCCGACAGCTCGGTTCCGGGGGCAGACGCGCCTTGATGCCCTCAAGGCGAACGTCGACGAGGCCCCCGATAAGAAGTGAGAGCTGCCTCATCTGCGCCTCCGTAAAGGAGTCGCCAGATGGCCG
The DNA here is from genome assembly GCA_945859575.2 of Herminia tarsipennalis. Taxonomy (NCBI): domain Eukaryota; kingdom Metazoa; phylum Arthropoda; class Insecta; order Lepidoptera; family Erebidae; genus Herminia; species Herminia tarsipennalis. Next base: position 15,358,259 of record OX243859.2, on the reverse strand, counting down.
CTCTCCACTATGGGCCGGGACAGAACCGGCCGGCACAGCACTGACTACGGCCGGGGCAGAACCGGCTCTAGTCGATCCAAGATCGGCACGGAGCAGAGCCATCTCGGAGCGAAGTGCCTTCAGCTCCTTCTCCAGACAGGCGTTGTCAGCGCGCAACCTCTGAGTCTCCACCTCGTTGGCTGTGGAGCGCTCAAATAGCGCCTCCACCACCTCCTTTAATGTCGAGGCCGACGCCTTCAGGCCCTTGGCGAACGTGCCCTTAAGGTTTTTACTCTTCTGAGCCACGTTCGTTATAACCTTCACGGAGGTAGCCGCCGATTCTATGAGCTCCGCCACGGTCTTCGTGGAGCTCACTCCCTCCGACGGGCGGAGCTCATCCAGTAGCTGCTGGACCTGCTCCTCAGCAACTACTTCACCCTCCGTGCGGCCTCTGTTGTAGGCCTCCCGCCTGGAGAAAACACCGGACGTAGGAACGTTCGGTGCCGTCACCGCAGGAGGGGGTGTCTTCGGGCGAGCGAACCTCGCCACAGACCCCCCTCTTTGGGAAGAATGAACCTTCCTGGGTGCCTCGAGGTCGACCTCAGGAAGGTTTCCGTCACCTCCGGGAGATGCGCCGCGCTTTTGTTGTTGAGCGCGGCGGTGCTCAGCTGACAGGGTCTGTGGACCCACCAACAAGTCCATGTCGCTGACTGAGCTCAGCGATGAATCGGAGCCGAACCGGCCCGAGCGCAACAGGCTATCCAGTGACCCAGACGTCACCGAAGTTCTGGAACCGCTCAAAGGGCCGGCCTCCGCCACTTCTCGGGGCAAACTGCCCCCACTCCTAGCTGCGTCCTCTCTCTCTCTTTCCACAACCACATCTTTTAACACGAGCCTTGGGCTCCTCCTCCTATTAAAAATATTCTTCAGTTTAGAGTCATCCATATTGAATCCCACGAGTATGGGGGAAATAAAGGTCCACCCGGGCAGTGCCCCCTGTACCCGGGTAAGCGTAAATTTGTATCCCAACTGGGGGGTCCGCAGGTGCCCCAGCTGGGGGTAGCGCTTGGAACCGAAAATCTCATCGGCCATGCATCCTCTGGTCACGCTCCGCAACACAGGATTCGGGGATTTTTTATAGAGGTTGTCATCCTCGCGGCCCAGGCGACCAAGCCAAGACCCTCGTTCCCGTTCAAAGCCGTAAGACATGTCTACGACACTCCTACTAGGGATTACGATATTCCGACGGTGGCAGAAAGATGATCTCCCCGCCCGCTCGACGGCAGTGTGAGTGCACGTCAAGCCCGTCCTCCGGGCAGCCCAGGAATGGGCCACCCCCTACTCTGCCAGAACATTAGCCGTGTGACGGTGATTTCGCGAAAAGCCGCGAATCCACCGACACACGTTGCCCAGGGTGCACCACGAGGAGGTTTTCCGGCACTTAGCACCCCAACCTAACCTAACCTAACCTAACCTTACCCGCAGTCGCAGGGGTCCCCCCGCCGTGAGCGCCACGAATCCGCGCAGCTCCGCGTTCAAAAATTCCTAATTTTGGCAAAAGTGGCCGTATCGCGAAGTGCCTTACATCAGTGTGTGCGTTTTTGTGAGTGCTACCCGGATTGCAGTGTTTCGAACCTCTAACCTCGCCCCAGGAGACTTCAGGACTGAAAAAAGGACTCGCAAATTGCCGCCATGCGGTTTTTGAGGTTATTTTGAGGTTAGAAGTTTCCTTTTTTGCATTAAACCGCATGCGCTGCAAAATCTAGCGCGATAACCCATAATTTTTTTATTACCATCTTGTGACGGCTGATGTAAGGCACATTACTGCAAGGACTCAGATTTTTTGGGCCGGGATTCGAGGCGCCACTGGCGTTTTTACAAAATTTGAAAATGTACTTTTTTGCTCTGCGGCTAAATTTGACAATTGATTTAGGCTCTACATAACTGTTAAAACTAATCTGTGAAAAAAGTTTTTCAAAAAAAATTGATTTCGGCTAATGGTGAGGCAAAAAGTGGGAAAAATCGAAAATTTGGACATATAACCGCCTTTATCTTCTAATATAGATCGATGACACCTACTTTTTATTATCGTGGCGGGTAGGTCTTTTGACCCCCCAACTTAAAAAGTTGATCTCAGATTTTTCCCGTGTGTAATTTTCGAGAAAATAAATTTCGAAAATTCCGTCCAGGCAACGAGGTACCGCTTCTGGAAGGGTTTTTTCAAGAAAATCACCTTAGTTTAATCCTACTTTATTTACCAAGCCCAAATCAATTTTCAGAATAATTTTATCTCCATTTTTGACATTTTTATTGAATTTTTTCCTATTTTTGCATGTATCTAATTTAATTATTATTATTAGCATTTAATTTTAGTTCCATTGTACTCCATAGGCCAAGACCTTTGAAACGAGCCCAAACTCGATCGCTTTGCGACTTCTGGGGGCCTGGTAATTGAATTTTTGCTATTGTCAGCCATTTTTGTCCGCCATCTTGGAAATATTTAGCGTTCAATATCTCAGCAACCGGACGTCGTGGAGCGACGAGATTTTCACTGGGGGGCCTTGAATTCCTCTTGTTGTGGAACCCTAAATTGGGGTTCCAGAAAACCGGCTTGTTTTTGTAGCCCTGGGCTGTGGCCCCTGCCACGACAGCCCTTAATCTCGAAACCCGATTGAAATCGGCCTACTGGATCGCGAGTTACAGCCCGTCAAAGTTGCGCGCGCCTCTTTGGCCGCCATCTTGAAAATTTTAAATTGGCCATAACTTGAGAACGAAGAATCAGCCAAACATCGGGTTTGGGCTCAAACGGTTGGGGAAGCGAGAAGCTTTACATAGGGACCCTAATAACCCTATTTGAGAGGACATAAAATCTAGACCCATTTTTCGAGCTCGCTGAATAGCCTACACCCAGCTGATCACAGGCGTCCAAGTCCGGCTTAAATCGGCCCAGTGGTTGCAGAGTTATCGTTATCTTTGCCAAACTTCTTGGCAGTATATGATTAGGTATAAATGAGACAAAAGATGTAGTATAGTCTGGTTATAATTATCTAAAGGTGCATCTTATATACTAACGACTTCGTGTTGATAACAGATAGTAAAAACATTTAATAGATACTGAACGTGCGATAAGGAACATATGATTGTGATGTAGATTGTAGAGATTGTAGATACAGCACAAAGATATTGTACTGTAACAGTACACCCCCCTTTAAAAAATTTATGGTAATAGTGTGTAAACACTATTACCATATAATTAATTTATATTGTAAAATATAAATTTGACCTAGACCTTACTAGTTATTTGCTGATGTATATAAATAATAATGCTATTGTACGCGGTGGAATTTGATGACGCCTGTTGTGGTGTGATTTGCTGACGTCTGTAATTTTGACTCAGCTGTTAGCAACGACACTTCAAACGACAACAATACAGCATGCATTTTTGCCCAGCTAGCAAAATTACAGATAGATATTGACGCAATTCAGCAAGGTCAATATGGCTATCGACCCAACACGCACAATCATTTCAAGAAACGTCAACAATTCCCGATTATGAGGCCGAGAACAAACTATAGAGGAGCAAATCAATTTTGTTACTACCACGAAAGATTCGGAAAATATGCAAAGAACTGCATTAAACCATGCGGTTGGAAACCAATGACTTACGTACGGAACCAGGGAAACGAATAAGAGCACAGACAACGGCGAAACTCTGTGCAATCCACCCATCCAATCGCCTCACCATTACCGACCGAAAAAGTGGTATGAAGTTTTTGATTGACACGGGCGCAAATATTTCAGTCATTAGCAAGCAACAGAGACATTCAATTTTACAAAATGAACAATACACACTATACGCTGCAAATGGGACTAAAATTAGGACTTACGGCGAGAAGACGCTTACCTTGAATTTAGGACTACAACGATGTTATAAATGGAATTTTGTAATCGCCGATGTTACACAACCAATAATTGGAGCAGATTTTCTAGAGCACTATAAACTATTAGTCGACATAGCAGGTCGCAAACTTATCGACAAAGTTACAGAGCTGACAACGCATGTAATTTCGGAAAAAGCGACACAACAAACAATTCGTACTATCGCAGTGGGAACGAATCCACGTATTACGCAACTTTTAAACAAATACGAAGACATCACGAAAGAGTCCTCTCTCCGCAATGCGCCCAAACATAAGATTGAACATCACATTATCACTACAGGACCACCCGTCGCAGCTCGGGCAAGACCATTACCTCCAGAAAAATACGACATAGCCAAAAAGGAATTTCAAAATATGATAGAACTCGGAATTTGCCGACCGTCAGATAGCCCATGGGCAAGCCCATTACATATGGTAAAAAAGAAAAATGGCGAGTGGAGGCCGTGCGGAGACTATCGAATGCTCAATAGCACGACAGTACCGGACATTCACCCAAAGCTTCAGGCCGCCATATTGGCCGCCATCTTGAAAAACTTGAAAACGACATAGCTTGGGAACGGAAGGTCGCAGAACCACCGAGTTTGGACTTGAATACTTGGGAGAATAGCTGGCTTACGTTAGGAACCCTAAAACCCTAACTTCAGGGTTCCAAAAAAGCAGTCCCAGTTTTCGCACTCGCGGGACAGCCAACACCTAGCCAATCACGGAAGTTCAAGTCCGGCTCAAATCGGCCTAGTGGTTCACGAGCTGTGGTCGAACAAAGTTTCTGGCCGCCATCTTGGACGCCATTTTGGAAAACTTTAAACGGGATTATCTCGAGAACGGGTGGTCGTATCGCCTCGGGGTTTTTTACAAACATATTGTCGCAAGGCCCTGCACACACCCGCATAACCCAGAGCACGCCCCGCACCAGAGATGCCTACCAAACCTACGGAAACCGTTAAGAGTGGCAAATCTACCAAGAGTGCCGGCCCCAAGAGGAATGAGGGCGGCAACCTGAGACGCTCAGCCACACTTAGAAGCGCCCAAACAGCAGTGCGTCGATCCACAGCAGACCCGGCCCCAGAAGTACCGGCCGAAGTGAGTGGAGCCGAAGTCGCGCCCGCGCTCTCACTGGAGGTGCCACCAAATACATCCGAAACTCCCGCCACAACAGCCGGGGAGGAGGTACTGGCCCACGGAACGGCCGACTGGGAGAGAGCGGACCCCTACGATGCATTAGTTGCGGAAGTCGCGTTTTCGAGCGCGAGCTCGCTGCCCACAGTTGGGGGAGACGAGCTCTCGGAGACCGACAGCGAAACGAGCTGGAGGAGCGGTAGAGCCAGTGTGCTCCCCCCCGTTGGAAAGGTCCAGGGAGTAGCCATGGACTTGGCAACCATTAGAGCCAACCACCTACTCCAACAAGGGAAAGAAGCTCTTGAAAAGGCCGGTAACATGAAGAAGGAGTGCAAACGCGAAGCCATAGAGTGCCTACAGGCGCTCTACGAAACTGCACTTGGCCTTGCGGACTCCAGGAACCGCCACAAAGTAGCAGAAGAAAAGGAGCGCTCCCGGGCCGCCAGAGAACTGGTACGAGTGGAACGGGCACACACCAAAACCATAGCCGACATCACGAAAAAGTATGGCGAAAAAATTTCCGAAGCCCTTACTGCCATCAGCGAGACCCAGGCCCTGGCGGACGGGATACAGAGGTGGTTAAACTTCGAGATGGACGGACCTATCAAAGCGATAGGCGCCGTCCATCTGGAACTGAGGGCGCTTGCATCCCGCCCAATGGCTTCGGCACAGACTCTGCCCTCTATGGCGCCCTCAATATACAATGCTGCCCACTTGGAGGAACTAACCGGCCAAATCAGTAGCCTTGTGGCCGTCACCCGTGGCCTGCAGGTGGACGTGGAGCGCTGGAGAATGGAACTCGCAGAGGAAAAGCAGAACCCTAGGTTCGATGAAGAACCTATCGCGCCGCCAGCCAGGGAAAGTGATCCTGGAAACTTTGAGCTCCTCAAGGAGATTCGGTCCGAGTTGAGGAGTCTGAGAGCACAAATTGACGAAGTACCAACCAGGGAGCCACACGCCTCCCCCACTCGGGAGGAGATAGGAAAGGAGGTCAGAGGCGCAACTGAGCCAATTGCATCAGCCCTGCGCTCCCTCAAAAACGAAGTGACGGAGCTCAGAGACGTTATTGTGGCGCACCAGGGCCAGGGAAACATTTCTGCGGGCCTAGGAGCTGAGATAGCTGCGGTGGAGACTAGGGAGTTATTGACCGAAGCGCTAGCTCCCCTGAACAGCAAGCTGGAAGCTATTGGAAAACATACAGAAGAACTGTCAGACAGGGTGAGCAGCTATGCAGCCGCTCTTAAATCTAGCCCACCACCGAGACAGACAGGGCCCCCCACCGCACCACGCACACAGCCGACACCAAAAACCCGCAATGGATGCCATCCATCAGAGCTGACAAGTACTTTCGGTTTAACCGTAGAGTCAATTGACCCTAGACACACTGGCAGCGATGTGATCAAGGTCCTGGAGCGAGATGTCAATGTCATAAAGCTGGGGTTACAGCTGGAGGGGGTAAGAAAGATTAGAAACAACAAAGTAGTGGTAAACTGTGCCTCGGCCAATGACAGAGAGTCACTCACGCAGGCCATAAAAACGGCGAACCTGGGGCTGTCATCAACCAATGCCACTAAGCACAATCCCCAGATTAAGATAGTGGGTGTAGCCCAACAGCTAGAGATCCACCAAATTGGGGAGGCGCTTCTAGCCCAAAACCCTGGCCTTTTAAACGACATCCCTTCAGAAAAGCGGCAAATTAAAATCCTGAGGAAAACCAAAGGAAGGAATGGTGCGGTTTCAAATTTTATCGCGGAAGTGAGCCCAACCGTTTGGGGTGCCCTTGTTGACCAGAGGGTTCGCATCGGCTACCAGTCGGTGCCTGTCATCGACAAGTCCCCAGCAACACAGTGCTACCGATGCCTGGGATTCAGACACCTCTCCAAAACATGCACAATCGAAAAACCGAAATGCGGCTATTGCTCGGAGCTACATGATACAAGAGAATGCCCGAATCGCAGCGGCCCTCCCAAATACGCGAACTGTAAAACTGAAGCATACCACCCCGCCTATTCACAGGAATGCCCGGTATGGCAAAAGTGGGATAAGATAGCGCGTGCAGCGGTGAGGTACTGCTAAAGTTCCCCAACATGGCACTAACCACACAGCCACACCCTCTACTAGCTTAAACGTCAACGCCACCACTAATACTAACACTGACACCCCAAGCACCCACACTGACATAAACACACACATCCACACAGATACTTCCAATTCACAACACACCCACATCGTCAAGATAGTACAGGCTAACGTCGGCAGAAGCTACGCAGCCACCAAGGATCTCATAGAGTCCGCCAATAGGGCAGGCATATCGATTGCCATCATACAGGAACCATACGTAGGGACCCGTCACAAACTTGTACTCCCCGGAATCCGAGTCATACAAGACACCGAAGGGCCAGACCCCCCCAAATCGGCCATAGTTGTCCTTGACCATAAGGCTACCGTTACTGTGGACCCAAAAGCCTTAAGCAAGAACATTGTGGGGACGGTGGTGAACTTTGGTGTTTTCGGCCTTGGAGTGGTTGGTGTATATCTGGATAAGGACAAGGATCCGGATCAAGACACAGCTAAAATCGTCGACGTCATCAGAATCCTCAATAAGCCTAATATACTCGTTGCTGGCGACTTCAACGCCAAGAGTCCCTGGTGGGGCTGTGAGGCCGAGGACAGGCGCGGAGCGGTGGTGGCGGAGTTCCTGGCGGAAGCACACTTACAGGTAGGTAACGTAGGTAAAGAGCCTACCTTCCTGGCTCACAGACAAGGACGCGACTACTCCAGCATTGTTGACATCACCCTCACATCGACACGGCTCACGCCTAGACTCAAGCACTGGAGAGTCGACCCGGACTTGTCTGATCTTTCAGACCATCGACCGATCCAATTTGAGATCTGGCTGGACACCCCAGTTCGGGCACGCAACAGGCCAGCCACAAGGCTCTACAACACAAAAAAAGCCAACTGGACTGCGTTTGATGAGGTGCTTGCGACCGAGCTAGATAACAGAGGCATAAACCTGAGCCAATTACAGACCATCACTCAGAGTGAGGAACTAGAAAATCTGGTTATTGGTCTCACGGATGCTGTCACAGCGGCATGTCAATCTGCTATACCGCCGATTTCTGCCAGAAAGCCTGCCGCAGAAAGTCCTTGGTGGAGCGAGGAGCTGGCCGCACTAAAGAGAATTATGAATACCAAAAGAAACAGGATTAGGAATGCCCGCCCTGAAAGAAGAGAGCTGGTCGTGGAGGAATATCTTCTGGCCAGAGTTACCTACAAGGACGCTTTGCAGAGCGCAATAACCGAAAGCTGGAGAGCCTTTTGCGGAAAAGAGGAAAGAGAGACTCTCTGGCAGGGTGTCCATAGGATCATCAAAAATTGTAACGAACGAAGAGATGACCAACCCCTATTGGACCCCGAAAACGGACTTCTGCTCTCCCCGCAGGACTCTGCAAACCTCCTGGCGACCACTTTTTACCCACACGACCGACCAGAAACTGACACACAGGAGCAGGCTGCCCTGCGAACCCGTAGCGAGGACGTTATTTTGAACCTGTCGCCCCTCAACCAGGACTCGCTCCCGTTCACCAGGGACGAAATAGAGAGTGCCTTCAGGGGTATGAACCCGAAGAAGGCACCGGGCGGGGATGGACACACGGCTGACATATGCTTCAGGGCTTACGCTAAGAATTCCGACACTGTACTAGGCATGATGAACGCCTGCCTAAGAATAAGCTACTTCCCGAAGACCTGGAAGAGAGCCGTCATCAAAATCATCCCAAAGCCTGGGAAGGAGAACTACGCACTTCCCAAGTCTTACCGCCCGATCGGACTATTACCAGTTATGGGCAAGGTCCTGGAGAAACTGTTCTCAAACAGATTGCTCTGGTTCCTGGGAAGTGCTGGGTTGATAAGTCCCAGGCAGTATGGCTTCTTACCCCAAAGAGGAACCGAAGACGCTCTCTATGATGCCACGGAAGTGATAAAGCGCGCCCTAAAGCAAAAGAAGATGGTGGCAGTCATATCGCTCGACATAGAGGGAGCATTTGACAACGCCTGGTGGCCTGGGATTTTGGACCAGCTCATCCACAAGAAAGTCGACCCAGAAATTCTAGGATTAATAAGAAGCTACCTCACAGAGCGGACCGTCACCGTCAACTACGCCGGAGCCACAGTAGAGCGCCACACCAATAAAGGATGTATCAAGGGCTCCACCTGCGGCCCTTTACTGTGGAACATCCTTCTGAACCCTCTCCTGGAGGAGGCCGACGCACTCAGCGCGCACGTCCAGGCATACGCCGACGACATCCTTGTGTTGGCAGAAGCCGAATCGACCAGTGAACTGGAGAGCAGTGTAACGCAGGCACTTAACACTATAGCCGCTTGGGGGCGAAGAGCTAAAATGAGGTTTGCTCCGCATAAGACCCAGGCTATATTATTAACCAAGAAGCTGAAATACACGCCACCTGTCATCCTATTTGAGGACACCCCTATCCCGCTGGGACAATCAATCAAACTCCTTGGCATCACCCTGGACAACAAGCTCAACTACAAAGAACACCTAGACGCTACGTACAGAAAAACTGTGAATCTCTTTAAGACTGTCTCCAGGACGGCTTCAGCGGGATGGGGTCTTAACTCGGGGGTCCTCCGAATGATCTACTCAGCAGTGGTGGAACCCACTGTGCTTTATGGAGCCAATGTCTGGGCGGAAGCCGCGGGAAGAGTAGCTGTCAAGGGCATCCTTGAGAGGCTCACCAGACAGTTCGCCATTTTAATCGCAAAGACGCATCGCACAGCGTCTCTCATCTCGGCTGCAACGCTCGCAGGGATCATCCCCCTGGACCTGAGAGCTCAGGAGCAACGAATGCTATATGAAGTCAAAAGGGGAAGACCGCTCGCCGAACTGCCGGACCGCGAACTGGAGCGCAGGATTAGCCCTTTTCAGCTGCCGCACCCAGCAACCCGGGAGAGGGTACTCTTTGGCAGTATCCACTCACAGGAGGACCTTATGAGCCTACCACGAGACCTGCCCAAAATCTACACAGACGGCAGCAAGCTGGAGGGAAAGGTAGGAGGAGCTGTTACGGCCTGGGTGGGTGCTGGGGAGGTGTACAAGACCAAATTGAGCCTAGCGCCTTTTTGCAGCGTTTTTCAGGCCGAGATGATGGCCATAAGGAGTGCCCTTAAAATGATTGCCGGCAAGCCCTGCCTCCAACGCTGCGCCATCCTCAGCGACTCTCGCTCTGCATTGGAGCTTATAGCGGACCCACAGGCTCTTCACCCACTTGCAGACGACATAGGGATGAGGCTGCAAGACGTCAAAAACTCAGGAGGCAGCGTCCAGCTCTACTGGATCAAAGCCCACGCAGGCCTGGAGGGCAACGAGAGAGCGGACGAGCTGGCTAAAGAAGCAGCGCTAAAAATCAAAGGCCAACCTAGCTACGACCGCTTCCCCTTGTCCAAGGCTAGGCACCTCATCAGGGCCTCCACTATCGAAACCTGGCAGAAGAGATGGTCCGACGCAGCTACAGGCTCCACCACAAAAATATTTGTCAAAAATGTCAAAGAAGCAGAGAAAATATTTAGATGCGTCAACCACACCAACGCCGACTCCCAACTCTTTACCGGGCACGGTGGGTTCAGATCATATCTCTACAAGCGAAAGTTTGTGGATACCCCCTTCTGTGTCTGTGACGACGCAACGGAGGAAACCGTGAAGCATGTGCTTTTTGACTGCCCCCGTTTCTGTGCTCTGCGTAATGACCTGCAAGTCATTTTGGGCAATGTCTTTACCGCAGATAGCATCTCTGGCTTGTTTCTGGATAAAACATGCAGGATCCATATTTTGGAATACGGCAGAAGAGTAATGAGGCAGGTTGGCCTGGCGAACGGCACAAAATTTTAAATATACAGCTATTGCTTCATTTCGAATTTTTATTATTTTTTACTATTTTTATTCTAATTATTTTGCTATTATTATTCGCTATTGCGCCATTTTATTTTATTTTATAATTAATATTTGACATTTACATCTAGAATTAAGCTTTTGACATTTTTGCTTTATCTCGCTGACATTTTAATATTTTATGCTTTTTAGCCTGCTTTCTAATTTATTATATGTTATATCTCTTATAATTATTTATTGTATTGTGTTGTTATTGTATTAACATTTTATTGTAATTTTGTAATATGCTTTACCGCTTTACTAATAATTGGAAAAAAAAATAATAATAATAATAATAATAACAAAAAAAAAAAAAAAAAAAAAAAAAAAAAAAAAAAAAAAAAAAAAAACGTGATATATACAAAGAATCTAACTAACATAGTCTTAAGCGCCACACTAGTGACAGTGGCGAGAACTAACAGAACAGGAGGTGGTTTTTAGTCAGTAGGCGGTTCACCCGAGTCTGACACTACCCAGGCCACGCCGCCGACGTACGAGGTGGTCTGGGTGCCCATGAGGGTTTTCCCCTCCTGTCGTTAAAAAAAAAAAAAATTAAAAAAAAAAAAAAAACCTAACCTAACCTAACCTTTTTTTTTTTTTTTCTTTTACGTGCGGAAAATCGCCGGATACCACCCCATCGAGGGCACGACGGGGAGGTTATGTCGGAGTCGAACCGACTAAAAACCACACGGTGTTCCTTCTTCGGAGGTCTTTAAGGTCGCGGTCAGGGTGACTCTTGCGAAAAATTCCTCAACCCTCGACAGACCATGGCTGCCGTTTGAATGTATGGCTGCCTCGTCTTGATAGTAAGAGGGGATTCCTGGCCCCTCACCTCATTCTGTAGAGAGGCGCGCGTGGAACACGACGCGCCGCCGTCTCGAGCCTGTTCTGGTCGAGTGGCCTGGTGCCCTCCAAGCCACTCGCAGGCCAGCACTCATGGGGGCTAGAGGTCGTTGCGTTGCCTCCGGCGCCCGGTGCGTCTGCTGCGGGATGGGTGTGTGGTGCTGTTCTCCCTGTCCCTCTCCGCCGCTTCCTTTGCGTTCATCACCGCCTCGCAAAAGACTGCGAAAGACTCCCAGGCGCTTTCGCTCATAGTGATCGCTTGTGCGAGGGTTGGGAGCGTAATGACGTTCGCGCCGATATCCATCGCGAGATCTTGGCGCTGTCCCGCCCACGCTGAACATTCCGCTAGGGTATGCAGCGCCGTGTCTTCGCGGCTGTCTTCGCAGTGGTGGCACTCCGGTGTCGGCTCGCGGCCAATGCGACACAGGTACTTGCCGAAGCATCCATGTCCCGATAATACCTGCGTCAGCCTGAAAGTTAGGGCCCCATGCCGCCTCTCCAGCCACTCTTCTAATATCGGTGCTAATGCAGACACCGTGGCGTGACCCGCTTTTGGTTGCGCCAATCGCGCTCTCCAGTCGTCCAACAATGTTTCTTTCAGCAGCGCCCGCTGCGCCGATATCTCTTGCGGAACTGGGCGCAGGTCGTTCACGTGAGCGTTTTTGCGCCAATTGTAGAGTCCTGCAAGGACTTTGGCCTCTAGGTCCCAGGGAGGGGATCCCGCCAGGAGGCTTGCCGCTTCGAACGATATGGTTCGGTATCCTCTTATGACCCTCACGGCCATCGCTCTTTGTGGCCTGTGGAGTTCCTTCGCATTGCGTTCCGTCAGGTTATTGGCCCACACGGGAGCACCGTACAGTGCCATCGAACGAACAATGCCCGTGTATAGTCTGCGGACTGATGTGTCGGGCCCTCCTAAGTTGGGCAATAAACCTGCAAGCGCCCCTGCCGCTTTTATCAGTTTTGGGGCCTGCCCGCGAAGATGTGGCCCGAAATCCCAGCGGCTGTCGAGAACGAGTCCCAGGTACTTAAGCGTTGATTTTACGCTGATGCAGATGCCTCCCACTGTGATATTCAACTCGGGGGGTGGCCGATTTCGAGGTCCGTGAAACACAATTGCCTCGGATTTGCTAAGGGCCACCTCCAAGCCCAGTCGCCGGATTCGGGTAACTATTTGTGCGACTCCTGCTGTGGCTAGTATTGTGGCCTGCCGATGCGTTTTCGCTCGTGCCGTTACCAGTGTGTCATCGGCGTAACATATAACACTAACGCCGTGTAGTAGTGTACCTCGGAGTACCCAGTCGTATCCGACGTTCCACAGTAGCGGTCCGAGAACAGACCCCTGTGGAACACCGCATACCATTTCTCGCCGGACGGTTTCTTCATGGCCTGAATAGATGATGGCCCTTTCCGATAAGTAATTGCCAACAAGTCGCAACAAGTAAGGCGGCACCTGGTGATAGCTTAGTGCCTCTCTTATACAACTCCAAGGAAGCGTGTTGAAAGCATTGGCGATATCCAAGGACACCGCCAGGATGACTTCGCCGCAGGATATCGCTTCTTCAGCCAGGGCCCTCACGCGCAAGATGGCATCTACGGTAGAGCGTCCCCGGCGGAAACCGTATTGGTTGTCGGCAAGATTCGGCCCCAGCGTATTCAAATGCCCGACGAGACGGTCGGCGATGATACGTTCGAAGAGTTTCCCCATCTCGTCGAGCAGCACTATAGGCCGATATGCAGACGGAGACTCTGCCGGGCGTCCCTCTTTGCGCAAGAGGACCAGCTTCCCCACCTTCCACGTCGTAGGAAACTGGCCTCGCTCGCAGCACGCGGTGAGGAGCTCCCTTGCTTGTGGCTCCAAAACTTGTAATGCCAAGCCTAATGCTCGGCCGGGAATGCCGTCCGGGCCAGGCGCGGTGTTCTTGCCGAGCATCTTCTTAACCGCAGCACTGACCTCAGCTTCGGATATTTCCGGAACGTTCTCGACATCATCCTCTGGAGCTAGTGAGGGTAGTGCCATGATGGGTGGTGGGTGTGCCGCATTGGAGGGGAACAGAGTGTTGACCACCTCCTCTAAGAATTCCGGCTGGAGGCTTTGGGTAAGTGGAGGCGCCCACGGACGAATCTTGCCCCGTACCATACGGTATGGGCGACCCCACGGGTCTCGATCCAAAGTCGCCAGAAGTTCTTCTCGGGCCTGGATTTTCGCCGTTTTAATTGCCGCTTGAAGGGCCTTTCTTGCGGCTCGGTATGCGTTGTATAGTTCAGCCTCTACGGCAGCTGAATCGGGAGAACGTCGTCGTCGTCTGCGGTGCCTCGTATACTGGCGTCGCGTTGTAACGCATTCATGACGTAGATGCGCGATTTCTTGCGACCACCAGTACACTTGTCGCTTCGCGCGTCCGGGGCGAACTCGCGGCATTGCCGCGTCGCATATGCGGGACACGACTTGTTGGAATCGGAGTGCCTCCGAGTTTACGTCCTCTGGACTGCCGGGTGCAGAAACCCAGGCTTCCACAATGGCGGCCTCTAATAGAGCATCCCGGTTTAGCTTTTTCAATGCCCAGCGTCGTTCACATTCTTCGGAGACCATGCTGCGGGTTGGTGCATCGGAGGTCTGAGCGGAAATGTCGAACCGAATATACCGGTGATCGGATAGTGTTTCCGCTTCCTCAACGACACGCCAACCTTGCACACGACGAGCTGCCGCCGGACTCGCGAACGAGACGTCTACGATGGATCCCCCATTGTGACGCACGCACGTGTCCACTGACCCGCGATTAAGGACTAGTAGGCCTGACGTTAGCGTCCACTCCTCCAGTACTGCGCCCCTTGCATCCGTTGCCGGGGATCCCCACAATGTAGCCTTCGCATTCAGGTCGCCGACTACAATAACGGAACGACTGCGGCTGACCACAACATCCAGCTGACTAAGAAAGTCTTCAAATTCCGCGAGGGTGCGGTTGGGTGAAAAATAGCAAGCCACCACCATTGACGATTCTACGGACGCTGCCACCCATCCCGGGCCCTTTGAGATATTGTTGAGAGCGGGGGAACCAGCAGCAGTCCGTGAGATAATGGCTACGACATTGTCCAGGTCGCCCGCCCAATCGTCCCTGGAGGGTACAAAATAAGGCTCGGCGACCACCGCGATGTTGATAGACCACTCCGCCATACTCTGAAGCAGGAGATCCTGAGCTCTGGCGGAATGGTTTGCGTTTGTTTGAAGGAACCGAAGTGTAGCCATTATTTATTGGTCGAGCGTGTTCCCTCCGTTGACTTAGCTGCAGGCATTGATTGGGGGCAGTTTTTTGATCCCACCAAGTGATCTGCTGGCTTTCCTCTTGCGACACAAATGATGCAGTGCGGTGTTGCAGAACATGTACTTGCATTATGACCGGCGTTTCCACAGCGATAGCATTTGTCGCTGCAGTCCACATCTGAATTGCATTTCGCCCCTAAATGGCCAACCGCTAAGCACCGGTAGCATCTGACGGGCTTCGGCTCCATGAGCTTTACTCGCGCCGTGGTCCATTCGCCCACTGGTAATTTTCGTGCGGTGACTAGCTTCTTAGCTGCCGCCACGGGGCAATTTACTATGGTGGCACCTCCTGACCCACGCCTCCAGAAGGAGATGGTTCCAACACGGACCTGGGCAGCGTTGCAATCCCCCGCCTTTGCCACTGCGTATGCCACTTCTGCTGTTGTTGCAGTCTCGTCTAAGCCCAGCACGCGTAAGTCTACGCACTTGCTGGGTCTGGTCACCCGCACCTCTTCTTATTTAAAGAGCCCCCTTAGTCTTTCGGCCAGAGCATCTGCTTTCGCGCCGCTTGTGGCTCCTTTAACATGCAGCAAGCGCGCTCCAGTTTGCGTCTCCGTGACGCGCACGTGTGGGATTCCCAGCTCAGCCAGTTTGACGTCAGTTTTTGCCTTAAGTAAGACGTCTTTGTAACACAGGCCGCTCTTGCCGGCCTCCGGCAGCAGAGTCAGTACCACGGCCGTTGTTCGTGGTACTTGAAGGCCTCTCTCTGCTTTCTTCTTGGGCCTCGTCTTCTTTTGGCTTTTATTTTTGCCCACCTTTTGCCACCTTTCCTGGGTAGATTTTGCCGGCTGTTCGGAAACGTTAGGAGCCGATGCTGGACCGGGCGAGGGTAAGGCGTCCGGAGCGGGAGGGATAGGGTCCTGTTTGGACTTCTGAGTCTTTTCGCCCTTCTGGGTCTTATTTGACCGCGGCGGCTTTACGGCCGAGCTCGTTAGAGCGCTAGGTTGCTCCTTATGGGCAGGTTTGGGTGCCATTGGTTCTGCTAACAACCTGGCCTCCAAAGCCGCGAAGCGCGCCTCAAAACGCTCCATAAATCTCCCCATTGCCTCATACGACGGCGGCACTGATGGCGGGGCCTCGAGAGGCTGGCAGTTGAGGGCGCGTTGTTTGCGCATTTCTAACCTAAGCTCACTGTGCTCCCTTTGGAGTTCATCAATATCGGCCCTTAGGCGCGTGTTAGATGCCTGCAGTATATTAACCTCTTCTGAGGTCGATCTTTGAAGAAGCGTTTTTGTACACTCCGATATGCACGCGACTGCCTCTTTAAGGGCCTTCTGGCAGGTGCCTTTCAGTCCTTTAGATATTTTGGACACCTCGGTGATGGCAGCTAAAGCTGCTTTCAGTTTGGTGTCCAATTCCTTGGTAGACGAGTCTTCGTCGTCTACTGCCCTGTGCGTGATGGAGCTCGGCAATGGCCTCTCCGTTCACACTCTATTAATGAGCTCGGATACTCGGAGCTCAGCCGCTTTGTTCCTTTCTTCGTCGGCGCGAAGGGCGTCAGCTTTTTCGCGGCGGGCTTTCCCAATACCCACGTATTGGCCCGTAGTGGGTGGCCGGCCTCTGCCACGTTTTGCAGCTGGCGTTATGGCTGACGCTGAGTCTTCCGAGGTCGAGCCCGACCCCACACAGCTACGCCATAATCTCTGCGGGGTATCGCTCTCGGCGTCACTCCCGCTCTCTCTTTCAGATTCATCAACTACCGAAGATGAGCGACTTCGGCTTTCGGCTCGCTCGATTGCCGGTTGGAGACCACTCTTGGCAGAGGACGTAGAGTTGATCCTTTGAGACCGCCTGAGACTTAAATCGTCTTGACTCCCCTGGACCTGCTGTTCGTCAGCCGGTATGACGACCCGCAGTTCGCGTTTATCGCCCATGGCGGGGTCACACCTCTAGGGGACTATCAAAATTAGTAGTCCTAACTCCCCAAAGGGCCAATAGAAGCAAAAACTCCCATTTCGTCGCTTCACTAAAATTTCGATATCCGAACCGAGTCTTGATACCAAGTAAAAATAGGGAGGGTGGGCGGTCAATTTTTCTTCAGATTTGGTACTTCCAGACGGCGCAGAGGGACAAACGAGGTGTCTGCGGATTCGTCTCGGCAAACGCTACTCAATGAAATCAACAAACGGATCGGAGTCCGAAGAAAATTTTTGGGAAATCACGAAAAACGTGATTTTTCAACAATTTTTGACGGTTTTTCGAAAATTGAACGCAAAATCAACGGTGCAGAACGACGTGCGGCCGTGGGCAGACGCGCCACACCACCAGGCACAAAACACAAAAGAAATTATAAAGAAACAATGGAAAACTACGATGATAGGATTTTTTGAAAATTATTATAATTACGTAAACAAGAAATGAACTAAAATGGTAAGTATTTGTATTATAAACGAGTGCACGGAATGTGCAAACGTTATTACGGTGCTAACTAAGCTAAAATGAAACGAAACTAACTACTAAAACACAAGAATTGACGAATAAGTGATATGATGTATAGCCGTTACAGTACCCCTTAGGTGAACTTTTTGACAGGTAGGTATTCAGATTTGGTACTTCCAGACGGCGCAGAGGGACAAACGAGGTGTCTGCGGATTCGTCTCGGCAAACGCTACTCAATGAAATCAACAAACGGATCGGAGTCCGAAGAAAATTTTTGGGAAATCACGAAAAACGTGATTTTTCAACAATTTTTGACGGTTTTTCGAAAATTGAACGCAAAATCAACGGTGCAGAACGACGTGCGGCCGTGGGCAGACGCGCCACACCACCAGGCACAAAACACAAAAGAAATTATAAAGAAACAATGGAAAACTACGATGATAGGATTTTTTGAAAATTATTATAATTACGTAAACAAGAAATGAACTAAAATGGTAAGTATTTGTATTATAAACGAGTGCACGGAATGTGCAAACGTTATTACGGTGCTAACTAAGCTAAAATGAAACGAAACTAACTACTAAAACACAAGAATTGACGAATAAGTGATATGATGTATAGCCGTTACAGTACCCCTTAGGTGAACTTTTTGACAGGTAGGTATTCAGATTTGGTACTTCCAGACGGCGCAGAGGGACAAACGAGGTGTCTGCGGATTCGTCTCGGCAAACGCTACTCAATGAAATCAACAAACGGATCGTAGTCCGAAGAAAATTTTTGGGAAATCACGAAAAACGTGATTTTTCAACAATTTTTGACGGTTTTTCGAAAATTGAACGCAAAATCAACGGTGCAGAACGACGTGCGGCCGTGGGCAGACGCGCCACACCACCAGGCACAAAACACAAAAGAAATTATAAAGAAACAATGGAAAACTACGATGATAGGATTTTTTGAAAATTATTATAATTACGTAAACAAGAAATGAACTAAAATGGTAAGTATTTGTATTATAAACGAGTGCACGGAATGTGCAAACGTTATTACGGTGCTAACTAAGCTAAAATGAAACGAAACTAACTACTAAAACACAAGAATTGACGAATAAGTGATATGATGTATAGCCGTTACAGTACCCCTTAGGTGAACTTTTTGACAGGTAGGTATTCAGATTTGGTACTTCCAGACGGCGCAGAGGGACAAACGAGGTGTCTGCGGATTCGTCTCGGCAAACGCTACTCAATGAAATCAACAAACGGATCGGAGTCCGAAGAAATTTTTTGGGAAATCACGAAAAACGTGATTTTTCAACAATTTTTGACGGTTTTTCGAAAATTGAACGCAAAATCAACGGTGCAGAACGACGTGCGGCCGTGGGCAGACGCGCCACACCACCAGGCACAAAACACAAAAGAAATTATAAAGAAACAATGGAAAACTACGATGATAGGATTTTTTGAAAATTATTATAATTACGTAAACAAGAAATGAACTAAAATGGTAAGTATTTGTATTATAAACGAGTGCACGGAATGTGCAAACGTTATTACGGTGCTAACTAAGCTAAAATGAAACGAAACTAACTACTAAAACACAAGAATTGACGAATAAGTGATATGATGTATAGCCGTTACAGTACCCCTTAGGTGAACTTTTTGACAGGTAGGTATTCAGATTTGGTACTTCCAGACGGCGCAGAGGGACAAACGAGGTGTCTGCGGATTCGTCTCGGCAAACGCTACTCAATGAAATCAACAAACGGATCGGAGTCCGAAGAAAATTTTTGGGAAATCACGAAAAACGTGATTTTTCAACAATTTTTGACGGTTTTTCGAAAATTGAACGCAAAATCAACGGTGCAGAACGACGTGCGGCCGTGGGCAGACGCGCCACACCACCAGGCACAAAACACAAAAGAAATTATAAAGAAACAATGGAAAACTACGATGATAGGATTTTTTGAAAATTATTATAATTACGTAAACAAGAAATGAACTAAAATGGTAAGTATTTGTATTATAAACGAGTGCACGGAATGTGCAAACGTTATTACGGTGCTAACTAAGCTAAAATGAAACGAAACTAACTACTAAAACACAAGAATTGACGAATAAGTGATATGATGTATAGCCGTTACAGTACCCCTTAGGTGAACTTTTTGACAGGTAGGTATTCAGATTTGGTACTTCCAGACGGCGCAGAGGGACAAACGAGGTGTCTGCGGATTCGTCTCGGCAAACGCTACTCAATGAAATCAACAAACGGATCGGAGTCCGAAGAAAATTTTTGGGAAATCACGAAAAACGTGATTTTTCAACAATTTTTGACGGTTTTTCGAAAATTGAACGCAAAATCAACGGTGCAGAACGACGTGCGGCCGTGGGCAGACGCGCCACACCACCAGGCACAAAACACAAAAGAAATTATAAAGAAACAATGGAAAACTACGATGATAGGATTTTTTGAAAATTATTATAATTACGTAAACAAGAAATGAACTAAAATGGTAAGTATTTGTATTATAAACGAGTGCACGGAATGTGCAAACGATATTACGGTGCTAACTAAGCTAAAATGAAACGAAACTAACTACTAAAACACAAGAATTGACGAATAAGTGATATGATGTATAGCCGTTACAGTACCCCTTAGGTGAACTTTTTGACAGGTAGGTATTCAGATTTGGTACTTCCAGACGGCGCAGAGGGACAAACGAGGTGTCTGCGGATTCGTCTCGGCAAACGCTACTCAATGAAATCAACAAACGGATCGGAGTCCGAAGAAAATTTTTGGGAAATCACGAAAAACGTGATTTTTCAACAATTTTTGACGGTTTTTCGAAAATTGAACGCAAAATCAACGGTGCAGAACGACGTGCGGCCGTGGGCAGACGCGCCACACCACCAGGCACAAAACACAAAAGAAATTATAAAGAAACAATGGAAAACTACGATGATAGGATTTTTTGAAAATTATTATAATTACGTAAACAAGAAATGAACTAAAATGGTAAGTATTTGTATTATAAACGAGTGCACGGAATGTGCAAACGTTATTACGGTGCTAACTAAGCTAAAATGAAACGAAACTAACTACTAAAACACAAGAATTGACGAATAAGTGATATGATGTATAGCCGTTACAGTACCCCTTAGGTGAACTTTTTGACAGGTAGGTATTCAGATTTGGTACTTCCAGACGGCGCAGAGGGACAAACGAGGTGTCTGCGGATTCGTCTCGGCAAACGCTACTCAATGAAATCAACAAACGGATCGGAGTCCGAAGAAAATTTTTGGGAAATCACGAAAAACGTGATTTTTCAACAATTTTTGACGGTTTTTCGAAAATTGAACGCAAAATCAACGGTGCAGAACGACGTGCGGCCGTGGGCAGACGCGCCACACCACCAGGCCCAAAACACAAAAGAAATTATAAAGAAACAATGGAAAACTACGATGATAGGATTTTTTGAAAATTATTATAATTACGTAAACAAGAAATGAACTAAAATGGTAAGTATTTGTATTATAAACGAGTGCACGGAATGTGCAAACGTTATTACGGTGCTAACTAAGCTAAAATGAAACGAAACTAACTACTAAAACACAAGAATTGACGAATAAGTGATATGATGTATAGCCGTTACAGTACCCCTTAGGTGAACTTTTTGACAGGTAGGTATTCAGATTTGGTACTTCCAGACGGCGCAGAGGGACAAACGAGGTGTCTGCGGATTCGTCTCGGCAAACGCTACTCAATGAAATCAACAAACGGATCGGAGTCCGAAGAAAATTTTTGGGAAATCACGAAAAACGTGATTTTTCAACAATTTTTGACGGTTTTTCGAAAATTGAACGCAAAATCAACGGTGCAGAACGACGTGCGGCCGTGGGCAGACGCGCCACACCACCAGGCACAAAACACAAAAGAAATTATAAAGAAACAATGGAAAACTACGATGATAGGATTTTTTGAAAATTATTATAATTACGTAAACAAGAAATGAACTAAAATGGTAAGTATTTGTATTATAAACGAGTGCACGGAATGTGCAAACGTTATTACGGTGCTAACTAAGCTAAAATGAAACGAAACTAACTACTAAAACACAAGAATTGACGAATAAGTGATAATTATGATGTATAGCCGTTACAGTACCCCTTAGGTGAACTTTTTGACAGGTAGGTATTCAGATTTGGTACTTCCAGACGGCGCAGAGGGACAAACGAGGTGTCTGCGGATTCGTCTCGGCAAACGCTACTCAATGAAATCAACAAACGGATCGGAGTCCGAAGAAAATTTTTGGGAAATCACGAAAAACGTGATTTTTCAACAATTTTTGACGGTTTTTCGAAAATTGAACGCAAAATCAACGGTGCAGAACGACGTGCGGCCGTGGGCAGACGCGCCACACCACCAGGCACAAAACACAAAAGAAATTATAAAGAAACAATGGAAAACTACGATGATAGGATTTTTTGAAAATTATTATAATTACGTAAACAAGAAATGAACTAAAATGGTAAGTATTTGTATTATAAACGAGTGCACGGAATGTGCAAACGTTATTACGGTGCTAACTAAGCTAAAATGAAACGAAACTAACTACTAAAACACAAGAATTGACGAATAAGTGATATGATGTATAGCCGTTACAGTACCCCTTGGGTGAACTTTTTGACAGGTAGGTATTCAGATTTGGTACTTCCAGACGGCGCAGAGGGACAAACGAGGTGTCTGCGGATTCGTCTCGGCAAACGCTACTCAATGAAATCAACAAACGGATCGGAGTCCGAAGAAAATTTTTGGGAAATCACGAAAAACGTGATTTTTCAACAATTTTTGACGGTTTTTCGAAAATTGAACGCAAAATCAACGGTGCAGAACGACGTGCGGCCGTGGGCAGACGCGCCACACCACCAGGCACAAAACACAAAAGAAATTATAAAGAAACAATGGAAAACTACGATGATAGGATTTTTTGAAAATTATTATAATTACGTAAACAAGAAATGAACTAAAATGGTAAGTATTTGTATTATAAACGAGTGCACGGAATGTGCAAACGTTATTACGGTGCTAACTAAGCTAAAATGAAACGAAACTAACTACTAAAACACAAGAATTGACGAATAAGTGATATGATGTATAGCCGTTACAGTACCCCTTAGGTGAACTTTTTGACAGGTAGGTATTCAGATTTGGTACTTCCAGACGGCGCAGAGGGACAAACGAGGTGTCTGCGGATTCGTCTCGGCAAACGCTACTCAATGAAATCAACAAACGGATCGGAGTCCGAAGAAAATTTTTGGGAAATCACGAAAAACGTGATTTTTCAACAATTTTTGACGGTTTTTCGAAAATTGAACGCAAAATCAACGGTGCAGAACGACGTGCGGCCGTGGGCAGACGCGCCACACCACCAGGCACAAAACACAAAAGAAATTATAAAGAAACAATGGAAAACTACGATGATAGGATTTTTTGAAAATTATTATAATTACGTAAACAAGAAATGAACTAAAATGGTAAGTATTTGTATTATAAACGAGTGCACGGAATGTGCAAACGTTATTACGGTGCTAACTAAGCTAAAATGAAACGAAACTAACTACTAAAACACAAGAATTGACGAATAAGTGATAATTATGATGTATAGCCGTTACAGTACCCCTTAGGTGAACTTTTTGACAGGTAGGTATTCAGATTTGGTACTTCCAGACGGCGCAGAGGGACAAACGAGGTGTCTGCGGATTCGTCTCGGCAAACGCTACTCAATGAAATCAACAAACGGATCGGAGTCCGAAGAAAATTTTTGGGAAATCACGAAAAACGTGATTTTTCAACAATTTTTGACGGTTTTTCGAAAATTGAACGCAAAATCAACGGTGCAGAACGACGTGCGGCCGTGGGCAGACGCGCCACACCACCAGGCACAAAACACAAAAGAAATTATAAAGAAACAATGGAAAACTACGATGATAGGATTTTTTGAAAATTATTATAATTACGTAAACAAGAAATGAACTAAAATGGTAAGTATTTGTATTATAAACGAGTGCACGGAATGTGCAAACGTTATTACGGTGCTAACTAAGCTAAAATGAAACGAAACTAACTACTAAAACACAAGAATTGACGAATAAGTGATATGATGTATAGCCGTTACAGTACCCCTTAGGTGAACTTTTTGACAGGTAGGTATTCAGATTTGGTACTTCCAGACGGCGCAGAGGGACAAACGAGGTGTCTGCGGATTCGTCTCGGCAAACGCTACTCAATGAAATCAACAAACGGATCGGAGTCCGAAGAAAATTTTTGGGAAATCACGAAAAACGTGATTTTTCAACAATTTTTGACGGTTTTTCGAAAATTGAACGCTAAATCAACGGTGCAGAACGACGTGCGGCCGTGGGCAGACGCGCCACACCACCAGGCACAAAACACAAAAGAAATTATAAAAAAACAATGGAAAACTACGATGATAGGATTTTTTGAAAATTATTATAATTACGTAAACAAGAAATGAACTAAAATGGTAAGTATTTGTATTATAAACGAGTGCACGGAATGTGCAAACGTTATTACGGTGCTAACTAAGCTAAAATGAAACGAAACTAACTACTAAAACACAAGAATTGACGAATAAGTGATATGATGTATAGCCGTTACAGTACCCCTTAGGTGAACTTTTTGACAGGTAGGTATTCAGATTTGGTACTTCCAGATGGCGCAGAGGGACAAACGAGGTGTCTGCGGATTCGTCTCGGCAAACGCTACTCAATGAAATCAACAAACGGATCGGAGTCCGAAGAAAATTTTTGGGAAATCACGAAAAACGTGATTTTTCAACAATTTTTGACGGTTTTTCGAAAATTGAACGCAAAATCAACGGTGCAGAACGACGTGCGGCCGTGGGCAGACGCGCCACACCACCAGGCACAAAACACAAAAGAAATTATAAAGAAACAATGGAAAACTACGATGATAGGATTTTTTGAAAATTATTATAATTACGTAAACAAGAAATGAACTAAAATGGTAAGTATTTGTATTATAAACGAGTGCACGGAATGTGCAAACGTTATTACGGTGCTAACTAAGCTAAAATGAAACGAAACTAACTACTAAAACACAAGAATTGACGAATAAGTGATAATTATGATGTATAGCCGTTACAGTACCCCTTAGGTGAACTTTTTGACAGGTAGGTATTCAGATTTGATACTTCCAGACGGCGCAGAGGGACAAACGAGGTGTCTGCGGATTCGTCTCGGCAAACGCTACTCAATGAAATCAACAAACGGATCGGAGTCCAAGGAAATTTTTGGGAAATCACGAAAAACGTGATTTTTCAACAATTTTTGACGGTTTTTCGAAAATTGAACGCAAAATCAACGGTGCAGAACGACGTGCGGCCGTGGGCAGACGCGCCACACCACCAGGCACAAAACACAAAAGAAATTATAAAGAAACAATGGAAAACTACGATGATAGGATTTTTTGAAAATTATTATAATTACGTAAACAAGAAATGAACTAAAATGGTAAGTATTTGTATTATAAACGAGTGCACGGAATGTGCAAACGTTATTACGGTGCTAACTAAGCTAAAATGAAACGAAACTAACTACTAAAACACAAGAATTGACGAATAAGTGATATGATGTATAGCCGTTACAGTACCCCTTAGGTGAACTTTTTGACAGGTAGGTATTCAGATTTGGTACTTCCAGACGGCGCAGAGGGACAAACGAGGTGTCTGCGGATTCGTCTCAGCAAACGCTACTCAATGAAATCAACAAACGGATCGGAGTCCGAAGAAAATTTTTGAGAAATCACGAAAAACGTGATTTTTCAACAATTTATGACGGTTTTTCGAAAATTGAACGCAAAATCAACGGTGCAGAACGACGTGCGGCCGTGGGCAGACGCGCCACACCACCAGGCACAAAACACAAAAGAAATTATAAAGAAACAATGGAAAACTACGATGATAGGATTTTTTGAAAATTATTATAATTACGTAAACAAGAAATGAACTGAAATGGTAAGTATTTGTATTATAAACGAGTGCACGGAATGTGCAAACGTTATTACGGTGCTAACTAAGCTAAAATGAAACGAAACTAACTACTAAAACACAAGAATTGACGAATAAGTGATATGATGTATAGCCGTTACAGTACCCCTTAGGTGAACTTTTTGACAGGTAGGTATTCAGATTTGGTACTTCCAGACGGCGCAGAGGGACAAACGAGGTGTCTGCGGATTCGTCTCGGCAAACGCTACTCAATGAAATCAACAAACGGATCGGAGTCCGAAGAAAATTTTTGGGAAATCACGAAAAACGTGATTTTTCAACAATTTTTGACGGTTTTTCGAAAATTGAACGCAAAATCAACGGTGCAGAACGACGTGCGGCCGTGGGCAGACGCGCCACACCACCAGGCACAAAACACAAAAGAAATTATAAAGAAACAATGGAAAACTACGATGATAGGATTTTTTGAAAATTATTATAATTACGTAAACAAGAAATGAACTAAAATGGTAAGTATTTGTATTATAAACGAGTGCACGGAATGTGCAAACGTTATTACGGTGCTAACTAAGCTAAAATGAAACGAAACTAACTACTAAAACACAAGAATTGACGAATAAGTGATATGATGTATAGCCGTTACAGTACCCCTTAGGTGAACTTTTTGACAGGTAGGTATTCAGATTTGGTACTTCCAGACGGCGCAGAGGGACAAACGAGGTGTCTGCGGATTCGTCTCGGCAAACGCTACTCAATGAAATCAACAAACGGATCGGAGTCCGAAGAAAATTTTTGAGAAATCACGAAAAACGTGATTTTTCAACAATTTATGACGGTTTTTCGAAAATTGAACGCAAAATCAACGGTGCAGAACGACGTGCGGCCGTGGGCAGACGCGCCACACCACCAGGCACAAAACACAAAAGAAATTATAAAGAAACAATGGAAAACTACGATGATAGGATTTTTTGAAAATTATTATAATTACGTAAACAAGAAATGAACTAAAATGGTAAGTATTTGTATTATAAACGAGTGCACGGAATGTGCAAACGTTATTACGGTGCTAACTAAGCTAAAATGAAACGAAACTAACTACTAAAACACAAGAATTGACGAATAAGTGATATGATGTATAGCCGTTACAGTACCCCTTAGGTGAACTTTTTGACAGGTAGGTATTCAGATTTGGTACTTCCAGACGGCGCAGAGGGACAAACGAGGTGTCTGCGGATTCGTCTCGGCAAACGCTACTCAATGAAATCAACAAACGGATCGGAGTCCGAAGAAAATTTTTGGGAAATCACGAAAAACGTGATTTTTCAACAATTTTTGACGGTTTTTCGAAAATTGAACGCAAAATCAACGGTACAGAACGACGTGCGGCCGTGGGCAGACGCGCCACACCACCAGGCACAAAACACAAAAGAAATTATAAAGAAACAATGGAAAACTACGATGATAGGATTTTTTGAAAATTATTATAATTACGTAAACAAGAAATGAACTAAAATGGTAAGTATTTGTATTATAAACGAGTGCACGGAATGTGCAAACGTTATTACGGTGCTAACTAAGCTAAAATGAAACGAAACTAACTACTAAAACACAAGAATTGACGAATAAGTGATATGATGTATAGCCGTTACAGTACCCCTTAGGTGAACTTTTTGACAGGTAGGTATTCAGATTTGGTACTTCCAGACGGCGCAGAGGGACAAACGAGGTGTCTGCGGATTCGTCTCGGCAAACGCTACTCAATGAAATCAACAAACGGATCGGAGTCCAAAGAAAATTTTTGGGAAATCACGAAAAACGTGATTTTTCAACAATTTTTGACGGTTTTTCGAAAATTGAACGCAAAATCAACGGTGCAGAACGACGTGCGGCCGTGGGCAGACGCGCCACACCACCAGGCACAAAACACAAAAGAAATTATAAAGAAACAATGGAAAACTACGATGATAGAATTTTTTGAAAATTATTATAATTACGTAAACAAGAAATGAACTAAAATGGTAAGTATTTGTATTATAAACGAGTGCACGGAATGTGCAAACGTTATTACGGTGCTAACTAAGCTAAAATGAAACGAAACTAACTACTAAAACACAAGAATTGACGAATAAGTGATATGATGTATAGCCGTTACAGTACCCCTTAGGTGAACTTTTTGACAGGTAGGTATTCAGATTTGGTACTTCCAGACGGCGCAGAGGGACAAACGAGGTGTCTGCGGATTCGTCTCGGCAAACGCTACTCAATGAAATCAACAAACGGATCGGAGTCCGAAGAAAATTTTTGGGAAATCACGAAAAACGTGATTTTTCAACAATTTTTGACGGTTTTTCGAAAATTGAACGCAAAATCAACGGTGCAGAACGACGTGCGGCCGTGGGCAGACGCGCCACACCACCAGGCACAAAACACAAAAGAAATTATAAAGAAACAATGGAAAACTACGATGATAGGATTTTTTGAAAATTATTATAATTACGTAAACAAGAAATGAACTAAAATGGTAAGTATTTGTATTATAAACGAGTGCACGGAATGTGCAAACGATATTACGGTGCTAACTAAGCTAAAATGAAACGAAACTAACTACTAAAACACAAGAATTGACGAATAAGTGATATGATGTATAGCCGTTACAGTACCCCTTAGGTGAACTTTTTGACAGGTAGGTATTCAGATTTGGTACTTCCAGACGGCGCAGAGGGACAAACGAGGTGTCTGCGGATTCGTCTCGGCAAACGCTACTCAATGAAATCAACAAACGGATCGGAGTCCGAAGAAAATTTTTGGGAAATCACGAAAAACGTGATTTTTCAAAAATTTTTGACGGTTTTTCGAAAATTGAACGCAAAATCAACGGTGCAGAACGACGTGCGGCCGTGGGCAGACGCGCCACACCACCAGGCACAAAACACAAAAGAAATTATAAAGAAACAATGGAAAACTACGATGATAGGATTTTTTGAAAATTATTATAATTACGTAAACAAGAAATGAACTAAAATGGTAAGTATTTGTATTATAAACGAGTGCACGGAATGTGCAAACGTTATTACGGTGCTAACTAAGCTAAAATGAAACGAAACTAACTACTAAAACACAAGAATTGACGAATAAGTGATATGATGTATAGCCGTTACAGTACCCCTTAGGTGAACTTTTTGACAGGTAGGTATTCAGATTTGGTACTTCCAGACGGCGCAGAGGGACAAACGAGGTGTCTGCGGATTCGTCTCGGCAAACGCTACTCAATGAAATCAACAAACGGATCGGAGTCCGAAGAAAATTTTTGGGAAATCACGAAAAACGTGATTTTTCAACAATTTTTGACGGTTTTTCGAAAATTGAACGCAAAATCAACGGTGCAGAACGACGTGCGGCCGTGGGCAGACGCGCCACACCACCAGGCACAAAACACAAAAGAAATTATAAAGAAACAATGGAAAACTACGATGATAGGATTTTTTGAAAATTATTATAATTACGTAAACAAGAAATGAACTAAAATGGTAAGTATTTGTATTATAAACGAGTGCACGGAATGTGCAAACGTTATTACGGTGCTAACTAAGCTAAAATGAAACGAAACTAACTACTAAAACACAAGAATTGACGAATAAGTGATATGATGTATAGCCGTTACAGTACCCCTTAGGTGAACTTTTTGACAGGTAGGTATTCAGATTTGGTACTTCCAGACGGCGCAGAGGGACAAACGAGGTGTCTGCGGATTCGTCTCGGCAAACGCTACTCAATGAAATCAACAAACGGATCGGAGTCCGAAGAAAATTTTTGGGAAATCACGAAAAACGTGATTTTTCAACAATTTTTGACGGTTTTTCGAAAATTGAACGCAAAATCAACGGTGCAGAACGACGTGCGGCCGTGGGCAGACGCGCCACACCACCAGGCACAAAACACAAAAGAAATTATAAAGAAACAATGGAAAACTACGATGATAGGATTTTTTGAAAATTATTATAATTACGTAAACAAGAAATGAACTAAAATGGTAAGTATTTGTATTATAAACGAGTGCACGGAATGTGCAAACGTTATTACGGTGCTAACTAAGCTAAAATGAAACGAAACTAACTACTAAAACACAAGAATTGACGAATAAGTGATATGATGTATAGCCGTTACAGTACCCCTTAGGTGAACTTTTTGACAGGTAGGTATTCAGATTTGGTACTTCCAGACGGCGCAGAGGGACAAACGAGGTGTCTGCGGATTCGTCTCGGCAAACGCTACTCAATGAAATCAACAAACGGATCGGAGTCCGAAGAAAATTTTTGGGAAATCACGAAAAACGTGATTTTTCAACAATTTTTGACGGTTTTTCAAAAATTGAACGCAAAATCAACGGTGCAGAACGACGTGCGGCCGTGGGCAGACGCGCCACACCACCAGGCACAAAACACAAAAGAAATTATAAAGAAACAATGGAAAACTACGATGATAGGATTTTTTGAAAATTATTATAATTACGTAAACAAGAAATGAACTAAAATGGTAAGTATTTGTATTATAAACGAGTGCACGGAATGTGCAAACGTTATTACGGTGCTAACTAAGCTAAAATGAAACGAAACTAACTACTAAAACACAAGAATTGACGAATAAGTGATATGATGTATAGCCGTTACAGTACCCCTTAGGTGAACTTTTTGACAGGTAGGTATTCAGATTTGGTACTTCCAGACGGCGCAGAGGGACAAACGAGGTGTCTGCGGATTCGTCTCGGCAAACGCTACTCAATGAAATCAACAAACGGATCGGAGTCCGAAGAAAATTTTTGGGAAATCACGAAAAACGTGATTTTTCAACAATTTTTGACGGTTTTTCGAAAATTGAACGCAAAATCAACGGTGCAGAACGACGTGCGGCCGTGGGCAGACGCGCCACACCACCAGGCACAAAACACAAAAGAAATTATAAAGAAACAATGGAAAACTACGATGATAGGATTTTTTGAAAATTATTATAATTACGTAAACAAGAAATGAACTAAAATGGTAAGTATTTGTATTATAAACGAGTGCACGGAATGTGCAAACGTTATTACGGTGCTAACTAAGCTAAAATGAAACGAAACTAACTACTAAAACACAAGAATTGACGAATAAGTGATATGATGTATAGCCGTTACAGTACCCCTTAGGTGAACTTTTTGACAGGTAGGTATTCAGATTTGGTACTTCAAGACGGCGCAGAGGGACAAACGAGGTGTCTGCGGATTCGTCTCGGCAAACGCTACTCAATGAAATCAACAAACGGATCGGAGTCCGAAGAAAATTTTTGGGAAATCACGAAAAACGTGATTTTTCAACAATTTTTGACGGTTTTTCGAAAATTGAACGCAAAATCAACGGTGCAGAACGACGTGCGGCCGTGGGCAGACGCGCCACACCACCAGGCACAAAACACAAAAGAAATTATAAAGAAACAATGGAAAACTACGATGATAGGATTTTTTGAAAATTATTATAATTACGTAAACAAGAAATGAACTAAAATGGTAAGTATTTGTATTATAAACGAGTGCACGGAATGTGCAAACGTTATTACGGTGCTAACTAAGCTAAAATGAAACGAAACTAACTACTAAAACACAAGAATTGACGAATAAGTGATATGATGTATAGCCGTTACAGTACCCCTTAGGTGAACTTTTTGACAGGTAGGTATTCAGATTTGGTACTTCCAGACGGCGCAGAGGGACAAACGAGGTGTCTGCGGATTCGTCTCGGCAAACGCTACTCAATGAAATCAACAAACGGATCGGAGTCCGAAGAAAATTTTTGGGAAATCACGAAAAACGTGATTTTTCAACAATTTTTGACGGTTTTTCGAAAATTGAACGCAAAATCAACGGTGCAGAACGACGTGCGGCCGTGGGCAGACGCGCCACACCACCAGGCACAAAACACAAAAGAAATTATAAAGAAACAATGGAAAACTACGATGATAGGATTTTTTGAAAATTATTATAATTACGTAAACAAGAAATGAACTAAAATGGTAAGTATTTGTATTATAAACGAGTGCACGGAATGTGCAAACGTTATTACGGTGCTAACTAAGCTAAAATGAAACAAAACTAACTACTAAAACACAAGAATTGACGAATAAGTGATATGATGTATAGCCGTTACAGTACCCCTTAGGTGAACTTTTTGACAGGTAGGTATTCAGATTTGGTACTTCCAGACGGCGCAGAGGGACAAACGAGGTGTCTGCGGATTCGTCTCGGCAAACGCTACTCAATGAAATCAACAAACGGATCGGAGTCCGAAGAAAATTTTTGGGAAATCACGAAAAACGTGATTTTTCAACAATTTTTGACGGTTTTTCGAAAATTGAACGCAAAATCAACGGTGCAGAACGACGTGCGGCCGTGGGCAGACGCGCCACACCACCAGGCCCAAAACACAAAAGAAATTATAAAGAAACAATGGAAAACTACGATGATAGGATTTTTTGAAAATTATTATAATTACGTAAACAAGAAATGAACTAAAATGGTAAGTATTTGTATTATAAACGAGTGCACGGAATGTGCAAACGTTATTACGGTGCTAACTAAGCTAAAATGAAACGAAACTAACTACTAAAACACAAGAATTGACGAATAAGTGATATGATGTATAGCCGTTACAGTACCCCTTAGGTGAACTTTTTGACAGGTAGGTATTCAGATTTGGTACTTCCAGACGGCGCAGAGGGACAAACGAGGTGTCTGCGGATTCGTCTCGGCAAACGCTACTCAATGAAATCAACAAACGGATCGGAGTCCGAAGAAAATTTTTGGGAAATCACGAAAAACGTGATTTTTCAACAATTTTTGACGGTTTTTCGAAAATTGAACGCAAAATCAACGGTGCAGAACGACGTGCGGCCGTGGGCAGACGCGCCACACCACCAGGCACAAAACACAAAAGAAATTATAAAGAAACAATGGAAAACTACGATGATAGGATTTTTTGAAAATTATTATAATTACGTAAACAAGAAATGAACTAAAATGGTAAGTATTTGTATTATAAACGAGTGCACGGAATGTGCAAACGTTATTACGGTGCTAACTAAGCTAAAATGAAACGAAACTAACTACTAAAACACAAGAATTGACGAATAAGTGATATGATGTATAGCCGTTACAGTACCCCTTAGGTGAACTTTTTGACAGGTAGGTATTCAGATTTGGTACTTCAAGACGGCGCAGAGGGACAAACGAGGTGTCTGCGGATTCGTCTCGGCAAACGCTACTCAATGAAATCAACAAACGGATCGGAGTCCGAAGAAAATTTTTGGGAAATCACGAAAAACGTGATTTTTCAACAATTTTTGACGGTTTTTCGAAAATTGAACGCAAAATCAACGGTGCAGAACGACGTGCGGCCGTGGGCAGACGCGCCACACCACCAGGCACAAAACACAAAAGAAATTATAAAGAAACAATGGAAAACTACGATGATAGGATTTTTTGAAAATTATTATAATTACGTAAACAAGAAATGAACTAAAATGGTAAGTATTTGTATTATAAACGAGTGCACGGAATGTGCAAACGTTATTACGGTGCTAACTAAGCTAAAATGAAACGAAACTAACTACTAAAACACAAGAATTGACGAATAAGTGATATGATGTATAGCCGTTACAGTACCCCTTAGGTGAACTTTTTGACAGGTAGGTATTCAGATTTGGTACTTCCAGACGGCGCAGAGGGACAAACGAGGTGTCTGCGGATTCGTCTCGGCAAACGCTACTCAATGAAATCAACAAACGGATCGGAGTCCGAAGAAAATTTTTGGGAAATCACGAAAAACGTGATTTTTCAACAATTTTTGACGGTTTTTCGAAAATTGAACGCAAAATCAACGGTGCAGAACGACGTGCGGCCGTGGGCAGACGCGCCACACCACCAGGCACAAAACACAAAAGAAATTATAAAGAAACAATGGAAAACTACGATGATAGGATTTTTTGAAAATTATTATAATTACGTAAACAAGAAATGAACTAAAATGGTAAGTATTTGTATTATAAACGAGTGCACGGAATGTGCAAACGTTATTACGGTGCTAACTAAGCTAAAATGAAACGAAACTAACTACTAAAACACAAGAATTGACGAATAAGTGATATGATGTATAGCCGTTACAGTACCCCTTAGGTGAACTTTTTGACAGGTAGGTATTCAGATTTGGTACTTCCAGACGGCGCAGAGGGACAAACGAGGTGTCTGCGGATTCGTCTCGGCAAACGCTACTCAATGAAATCAACAAACGGATCGGAGTCCGAAGAAAATTTTTGGGAAATCACGAAAAACGTGATTTTTCAACAATTTTTGACGGTTTTTCGAAAATTGAACGCAAAATCAACGGTGCAGAACGACGTGCGGCCGTGGGCAGACGCGCCACACCACCAGGCACAAAACACAAAAGAAATTATAAAGAAACAATGGAAAACTACGATGATAGGATTTTTTGAAAATTATTATAATTACGTAAACAAGAAATGAACTAAAATGGTAAGTATTTGTATTATAAACGAGTGCACGGAATGTGCAAACGTTATTACGGTGCTAACTAAGCTAAAATGAAACGAAACTAACTACTAAAACACAAGAATTGACGAATAAGTGATAATTATGATGTATAGCCGTTACAGTACCCCTTAGGTGAACTTTTTGACAGGTAGGTATTCAGATTTGGTACTTCCAGACGGCGCAGAGGGACAAACGAGGTGTCTGCGGATTCGTCTCGGCAAACGCTACTCAATGAAATCAACAAACGGATCGGAGTCCGAAGAAAATTTTTGGGAAATCACGAAAAACGTGATTTTTCAACAATTTTTGACGGTTTTTCGAAAATTGAACGCAAAATCAACGGTGCAGAACGACGTGCGGCCGTGGGCAGACGCGCCACACCACCAGGCACAAAACACAAAAGAAATTATAAAGAAACAATGGAAAACTACGATGATAGGATTTTTTGAAAATTATTATAATTACGTAAACAAGAAATGAACTAAAATGGTAAGTATTTGTATTATAAACGAGTGCACGGAATGTGCAAACGTTATTACGGTGCTAACTAAGCTAAAATGAAACGAAACTAACTACTAAAACACAAGAATTGACGAATAAGTGATAATTATGATGTATAGCCGTTACAGTACCCCTTAGGTGAACTTTTTGACAGGTAGGTATTCAGATTTGGTACTTCCAGACGGCGCAGAGGGACAAACGAGGTGTCTGCGGATTCGTCTCGGCAAACGCTACTCAATGAAATCAACAAACGGATCGGAGTCCGAAGAAAATTTTTGGGAAATCACGAAAAACGTGATTTTTCAACAATTTTTGACGGTTTTTCGAAAATTGAACGCAAAATCAACGGTGCAGAACGACGTGCGGCCGTGGGCAGACGCGCCACACCACCAGGCACAAAACACAAAAGAAATTATAAAGAAACAATGGAAAACTACGATGATAGGATTTTTTGAAAATTATTATAATTACGTAAACAAGAAATGAACTAAAATGGTAAGTATTTGTATTATAAACGAGTGCACGGAATGTGCAAACGTTATTACGGTGCTAACTAAGCTAAAATGAAACGAAACTAACTACTAAAACACAAGAATTGACGAATAAGTGATATGATGTATAGCCGTTACAGTACCCCTTAGGTGAACTTTTTGACAGGTAGGTATTCAGATTTGGTACTTCCAGACGGCGCAGAGGGACAAACGAGGTGTCTGCGGATTCGTCTCGGCAAACGCTACTCAATGAAATCAACAAACGGATCGGAGTCCGAAGAAAATTTTTGGGAAATCACGAAAAACGTGATTTTTCAACAATTTTTGACGGTTTTTCGAAAATTGAACGCAAAATCAACGGTGCAGAACGACGTGCGGCCGTGGGCAGACGCGCCACACCACCAGGCACAAAACACAAAAGAAATTATAAAGAAACAATGGAAAACTACGATGATAGGATTTTTTGAAAATTATTATAATTACGTAAACAAGAAATGAACTAAAATGGTAAGTATTTGTATTATAAACGAGTGCACGGAATGTGCAAACGTTATTACGGTGCTAACTAAGCTAAAATGAAACGAAACTAACTACTAAAACACAAGCATTGACGAATAAGTGATAATTATGATGTATAGCCGTTACAGTACCCCTTAGGTGAACTTTTTGACAGGTAGGTATTCAGATTTGATACTTCCAGACGGCGCAGAGGGACAAACGAGGTGTCTGCGGATTCGTCTCGGCAAACGCTACTCAATGAAATCAACAAACGGATCGGAGTCCGAAGAAAATTTTTGGGAAATCACGAAAAACGTGATTTTTCAACAATTTTTGACGGTTTTTCGAAAATTGAACGCAAAATCAACGGTGCAGAACGACGTGCGGCCGTGGGCAGACGCGCCACACCACCAGGCACAAAACACAAAAGAAATTATAAAGAAACAATGGAAAACTACGATGATAGGATTTTTTGAAAATTATTATAATTACGTAAACAAGAAATGAACTAAAATGGTAAGTATTTGTATTATAAACGAGTGCACGGAATGTGCAAACGTTATTACGGTGCTAACTAAGCTAAAATGAAACGAAACTAACTACTAAAACACAAGAATTGACGAATAAGTGATATGATGTATAGCCGTTACAGTACCCCTTAGGTGAACTTTTTGACAGGTAGGTATTCAGATTTGGTACTTCCAGACGGCGCAGAGGGACAAACGAGGTGTCTGCGGATTCGTCTCGGCAAACGCTACTCAATGAAATCAACAAACGGATCGGAGTCCGAAGAAAATTTTTGGGAAATCACGAAAAACGTGATTTTTCAACAATTTTTGACGGTTTTTCGAAAATTGAACGCAAAATCAACGGTGCAGAACGACGTGCGGCCGTGGGCAGACGCGCCACACCACCAGGCACAAAACACAAAAGAAATTATAAAGAAACAATGGAAAACTACGATGATAGGATTTTTTGAAAATTATTATAATTACGTAAACAAGAAATGAACTAAAATGGTAAGTATTTGTATTATAAACGAGTGCACGGAATGTGCAAACGTTATTACGGTGCAAACTAAGCTAAAATGAAACGAAACTAACTACTAAAACACAAGAATTGACGAATAAGTGATATGATGTATAGCCGTTACAGTACCCCTTAGGTGAACTTTTTGACAGGTAGGTATTCAGATTTGGTACTTCCAGACGGCGCAGAGGGACAAACGAGGTGTCTGCGGATTCGTCTCGGCAAACGCTACTCAATGAAATCAACAAACGGATCGGAGTCCGAAGAAAATTTTTGGGAAATCACGAAAAACGTGATTTTTCAACAATTTTTGACGGTTTTTCGAAAATTGAACGCAAAATCAACGGTGCAGAACGACGTGCGGCCGTGGGCAGACGCGCCACACCACCAGGCACAAAACACAAAAGAAATTATAAAGAAACAATGGAAAACTACGATGATAGGATTTTTTGAAAATTATTATAATTACGTAAACAAGAAATGAACTAAAATGGTAAGTATTTGTATTATAAACGAGTGCACGGAATGTGCAAACGTTATTACGGTGCTAACTAAGCTAAAATGAAACGAAACTAACTACTAAAACACAAGAATTGACGAATAAGTGATAATGATGTATAGCCGTTACAGTACCCCTTAGGTGAACTTTTTGACAGGTAGGTATTCAGATTTGGTACTTCCAGACGGCGCAGAGGGACAAACGAGGTGTCTGCGGATTCGTCTCGGCAAACGCTACTCAATGAAATCAACAAACGGATCGGAGTCCGAAGAAAATTTTTGGGAAATCACGAAAAACGAGATTTTTCAACAATTTATGACGGTTTTTCGAAAATTGAACGCAAAATCAACGGTGCAGAACGACGTGCGGCCGTGGGCAGACGCGCCACACCACCAGGCACAAAACACAAAAGAAATTATAAAGAAACAATGGAAAACTACGATGATAGGATTTTTTGAAAATTATTATAATTACGTAAACAAGAAATGAACTAAAATGGTAAGTATTTGTATTATAAACGAGTGCACGGAATGTGCAAACGTTATTACGGTGCTAACTAAGCTAAAATGAAACGAAACTAACTACTAAAACACAAGAATTGACGAATAAGTGATATGATGTATAGCCGTTACAGTACCCCTTAGGTGAACTTTTTGACAGGTAGGTATTCAGATTTGGTACTTCCAGACGGCGCAGAGGGACAAACGAGGTGTCTGCGGATTCGTCTCGGCAAACGCTACTCAATGAAATCAACAAACGGATCGGAGTCCGAAGAAAATTTTTGGGAAATCACGAAAAACGTGATTTTTCAACAATTTTTGACGGTTTTTCGAAAATTGAACGCAAAATCAACGGTGCAGAACGACGTGCGGCCGTGGGCAGACGCGCCACACCACCAGGCACAAAACACAAAAGAAATTATAAAGAAACAATGGAAAACTACGATGATAGGATTTTTTGAAAATTATTATAATTACGTAAACAAGAAATGAACTAAAATGGTAAGTATTTGTATTATAAACGAGTGCACGGAATGTGCAAACGTTATTACGGTGCTAACTAAGCTAAAATGAAACGAAACTAACTACTAAAACACAAGAATTGACGAATAAGTGATAATGATGTATAGCCGTTACAGTACCCCTTAGGTGAACTTTTTGACAGGTAGGTATTCAGATTTGGTACTTCCAGACGGCGCAGAGGGACAAACGAGGTGTCTGCGGATTCGTCTCGGCAAACGCTACTCAATGAAATCAACAAACGGATCGGAGTCCGAAGAAAATTTTTGGGAAATCACGAAAAACGAGATTTTTCAACAATTTTTGACGGTTTTTCGAAAATTGAACGCAAAATCAACGGTGCAGAACGACGTGCGGCCGTGGGCAGACGCGCCACACCACCAGGCACAAAACACAAAAGAAATTATAAAGAAACAATGGAAAACTACGATGATAGGATTTTTTGAAAATTATTATAATTACGTAAACAAGAAATGAACTAAAATGGTAAGTATTTGTATTATAAACGAGTGCACGGAATGTGCAAACGTTATTACGGTGCTAACTAAGCTAAAATGAAACGAAACTAACTACTAAAACACAAGAATTGACGAATAAGTGATAATTATGATGTATAGCCGTTACAGTACCCCTTAGGTGAACTTTTTGACAGGTAGGTATTCAGATTTGGTACTTCCAGACGGCGCAGAGGGACAAACGAGGTGTCTGCGGATTCGTCTCGGCAAACGCTACTCAATGAAATCAACAAACGGATCGGAGTCCGAAGAAAATTTTTGGGAAATCACGAAAAACGTGATTTTTCAACAATTTTTGACGGTTTTTCGAAAATTGAACGCAAAATCAACGGTGCAGAACGACGTGCGGCCGTGGGCAG
This sequence comes from Herminia tarsipennalis, assembly GCA_945859575.2. Classification (NCBI taxonomy): domain Eukaryota; kingdom Metazoa; phylum Arthropoda; class Insecta; order Lepidoptera; family Erebidae; genus Herminia; species Herminia tarsipennalis. The sequence continues at coordinate 15,319,202 of OX243859.2, read as the reverse complement.
ACGCGCCACACCACCAGGCTCAAAACACAAAAGAAATTATAAAGAAACAATGGAAAACTACGATGATAGGATTTTTTGAAAATTATTATAATTACGTAAACAAGAAATGAACTAAAATGGTAAGTATTTGTATTATAAACGAGTGCACGGAATGTGCAAACGTTATTACGGTGCTAACTAAGCTAAAATGAAACGAAACTAACTACTAAAACACAAGAATTGACGAATAAGTGATATGATGTATAGCCGTTACAGTACCCCTTAGGTGAACTTTTTGACAGGTAGGTATTCAGATTTGGTACTTCCAGACGGCGCAGAGGGACAAACGAGGTGTCTGCGGATTCGTCTCGGCAAACGCTACTCAATGAAATCAACAAACGGATCGGAGTCCGAAGAAAATTTTTGGGAAATCACGAAAAACGTGATTTTTCAACAATTTTTGACGGTTTTTCGAAAATTGAACGCAAAATCAACGGTGCAGAACGACGTGCGGCCGTGGGCAGACGCGCCACACCACCAGGCACAAAACACAAAAGAAATTATAAAGAAACAATGGAAAACTACGATGATAGGATTTTTTGAAAATTATTATAATTACGTAAACAAGAAATGAACTAAAATGGTAAGTATTTGTATTATAAACGAGTGCACGGAATGTGCAAACGTTATTACGGTGCTAACTAAGCTAAAATGAAACGAAACTAACTACTAAAACACAAGAATTGACGAATAAGTGATAATGATGTATAGCCGTTACAGTACCCCTTAGGTGAACTTTTTGACAGGTAGGTATTCAGATTTGGTACTTCCAGACGGCGCAGAGGGACAAACGAGGTGTCTGCGGATTCGTCTCGGCAAACGCTACTCAATGAAATCAACAAACGGATCGGAGTCCGAAGAAAATTTTTGGGAAATCACGAAAAACGTGATTTTTCAACAATTTTTGACGGTTTTTCGAAAATTGAACGCAAAATCAACGGTGCAGAACGACGTGCGGCCGTGGGCAGACGCGCCACACCACCAGGCACAAAACACAAAAGAAATTATAAAGAAACAATGGAAAACTACGATGATAGGATTTTTTGAAAATTATTATAATTACGTAAACAAGAAATGAACTAAAATGGTAAGTATTTGTATTATAAACGAGTGCACGGAATGTGCAAACGTTATTACGGTGCTAACTAAGCTAAAATGAAACGAAACTAACTACTAAAACACAAGAATTGACGAATAAGTGATATGATGTATAGCCGTTACAGTACCCCTTAGGTGAACTTTTTGACAGGTAGGTATTCAGATTTGGTACTTCCAGACGGCGCAGAGGGACAAACGAGGTGTCTGCGGATTCGTCTCGGCAAACGCTACTCAATGAAATCAACAAACGGATCGGAGTCCGAAGAAAATTTTTGGGAAATCACGAAAAACGTGATTTTTCAACAATTTTTGACGGTTTTTCGAAAATTGAACGCAAAATAAACGGTGCAGAACGACGTGCGGCCGTGGGCAGACGCGCCACACCACCAGGCACAAAACACAAAAGAAATTATAAAGAAACAATGGAAAACTACGATGATAGGATTTTTTGAAAATTATTATAATTACGTAAACAAGAAATGAACTAAAATGGTAAGTATTTGTATTATAAACGAGTGCACGGAATGTGCAAACGTTATTACGGTGCTAACTAAGCTAAAATGAAACGAAACTAACTACTAAAACACAAGAATTGACGAATAAGTGATATGATGTATAGCCGTTACAGTACCCCTTAGGTGAACTTTTTGACAGGTAGGTATTCAGATTTGGTACTTCCAGACGGCGCAGAGGGACAAACGAGGTGTCTGCGGATTCGTCTCGGCAAACGCTACTCAATGAAATCAACAAACGGATCGGAGTCCGAAGAAAATTTTTGGGAAATCACGAAAAACGTGATTTTTCAACAATTTTTGACGGTTTTTCGAAAATTGAACGCAAAATCAACGGTGCAGAACGACGTGCGGCCGTGGGCAGACGCGCCACACCACCAGGCACAAAACACAAAAGAAATTATAAAGAAACAATGGAAAACTACGATGATAGGATTTTTTGAAAATTATTATAATTACGTAAACAAGAAATGAACTAAAATGGTAAGTATTTGTATTATAAACGAGTGCACGGAATGTGCAAACGTTATTACGGTGCTAACTAAGCTAAAATGAAACGAAACTAACTACTAAAACACAAGAATTGACGAATAAGTGATATGATGTATAGCCGTTACAGTACCCCTTAGGTGAACTTTTTGACAGGTAGGTATTCAGATTTGGTACTTCCAGACGGCGCAGAGGGACAAACGAGGTGTCTGCGGATTCGTCTCGGCAAACGCTACTCAATGAAATCAACAAACGGATCGGAGTCCGAAGAAAATTTTTGGGAAATCACGAAAAACGTGATTTTTCAACAATTTTTGACGGTTTTTCAAAAATTGAACGCAAAATCAACGGTGCAGAACGACGTGCGGCCGTGGGCAGACGCGCCACACCACCAGGCACAAAACACAAAAGAAATTATAAAGAAACAATGGAAAACTACGATGATAGGATTTTTTGAAAATTATTATAATTACGTAAACAAGAAATGAACTAAAATGGTAAGTATTTGTATTATAAACGAGTGCACGGAATGTGCAAACGTTATTACGGTGCTAACTAAGCTAAAATGAAACGAAACTAACTACTAAAACACAAGAATTGACGAATAAGTGATATGATGTATAGCCGTTACAGTACCCCTTAGGTGAACTTTTTGACAGGTAGGTATTCAGATTTGGTACTTCCAGACGGCGCAGAGGGACAAACGAGGTGTCTGCGGATTCGTCTCGGCAAACGCTACTCAATGAAATCAACAAACGGATCGGAGTCCGAAGAAAATTTTTGGGAAATCACGAAAAACGTGATTTTTCAACAATTTTTGACGGTTTTTCGAAAATTGAACGCAAAATCAACGGTGCAGAACGACGTGCGGCCGTGGGCAGACGCGCCACACCACCAGGCACAAAACACAAAAGAAATTATAAAGAAACAATGGAAAACTACGATGATAGGATTTTTTGAAAATTATTATAATTACGTAAACAAGAAATGAACTAAAATGGTAAGTATTTGTATTATAAACGAGTGCACGGAATGTGCAAACGTTATTACGGTGCTAACTAAGCTAAAATGAAACGAAACTAACTACTAAAACACAAGAATTGACGAATAAGTGATATGATGTATAGCCGTTACAGTACCCCTTAGGTGAACTTTTTGACAGGTAGGTATTCAGATTTGGTACTTCAAGACGGCGCAGAGGGACAAACGAGGTGTCTGCGGATTCGTCTCGGCAAACGCTACTCAATGAAATCAACAAACGGATCGGAGTCCGAAGAAAATTTTTGGGAAATCACGAAAAACGTGATTTTTCAACAATTTTTGACGGTTTTTCGAAAATTGAACGCAAAATCAACGGTGCAGAACGACGTGCGGCCGTGGGCAGACGCGCCACACCACCAGGCACAAAACACAAAAGAAATTATAAAGAAACAATGGAAAACTACGATGATAGGATTTTTTGAAAATTATTATAATTACGTAAACAAGAAATGAACTAAAATGGTAAGTATTTGTATTATAAACGAGTGCACGGAATGTGCAAACGTTATTACGGTGCTAACTAAGCTAAAATGAAACGAAACTAACTACTAAAACACAAGAATTGACGAATAAGTGATATGATGTATAGCCGTTACAGTACCCCTTAGGTGAACTTTTTGACAGGTAGGTATTCAGATTTGGTACTTCCAGACGGCGCAGAGGGACAAACGAGGTGTCTGCGGATTCGTCTCGGCAAACGCTACTCAATGAAATCAACAAACGGATCGGAGTCCGAAGAAAATTTTTGGGAAATCACGAAAAACGTGATTTTTCAACAATTTTTGACGGTTTTTCGAAAATTGAACGCAAAATCAACGGTGCAGAACGACGTGCGGCCGTGGGCAGACGCGCCACACCACCAGGCACAAAACACAAAAGAAATTATAAAGAAACAATGGAAAACTACGATGATAGGATTTTTTGAAAATTATTATAATTACGTAAACAAGAAATGAACTAAAATGGTAAGTATTTGTATTATAAACGAGTGCACGGAATGTGCAAACGTTATTACGGTGCTAACTAAGCTAAAATGAAACAAAACTAACTACTAAAACACAAGAATTGACGAATAAGTGATATGATGTATAGCCGTTACAGTACCCCTTAGGTGAACTTTTTGACAGGTAGGTATTCAGATTTGGTACTTCCAGACGGCGCAGAGGGACAAACGAGGTGTCTGCGGATTCGTCTCGGCAAACGCTACTCAATGAAATCAACAAACGGATCGGAGTCCGAAGAAAATTTTTGGGAAATCACGAAAAACGTGATTTTTCAACAATTTTTGACGGTTTTTCGAAAATTGAACGCAAAATCAACGGTGCAGAACGACGTGCGGCCGTGGGCAGACGCGCCACACCACCAGGCCCAAAACACAAAAGAAATTATAAAGAAACAATGGAAAACTACGATGATAGGATTTTTTGAAAATTATTATAATTACGTAAACAAGAAATGAACTAAAATGGTAAGTATTTGTATTATAAACGAGTGCACGGAATGTGCAAACGTTATTACGGTGCTAACTAAGCTAAAATGAAACGAAACTAACTACTAAAACACAAGAATTGACGAATAAGTGATATGATGTATAGCCGTTACAGTACCCCTTAGGTGAACTTTTTGACAGGTAGGTATTCAGATTTGGTACTTCCAGACGGCGCAGAGGGACAAACGAGGTGTCTGCGGATTCGTCTCGGCAAACGCTACTCAATGAAATCAACAAACGGATCGGAGTCCGAAGAAAATTTTTGGGAAATCACGAAAAACGTGATTTTTCAACAATTTTTGACGGTTTTTCGAAAATTGAACGCAAAATCAACGGTGCAGAACGACGTGCGGCCGTGGGCAGACGCGCCACACCACCAGGCACAAAACACAAAAGAAATTATAAAGAAACAATGGAAAACTACGATGATAGGATTTTTTGAAAATTATTATAATTACGTAAACAAGAAATGAACTAAAATGGTAAGTATTTGTATTATAAACGAGTGCACGGAATGTGCAAACGTTATTACGGTGCTAACTAAGCTAAAATGAAACGAAACTAACTACTAAAACACAAGAATTGACGAATAAGTGATATGATGTATAGCCGTTACAGTACCCCTTAGGTGAACTTTTTGACAGGTAGGTATTCAGATTTGGTACTTCAAGACGGCGCAGAGGGACAAACGAGGTGTCTGCGGATTCGTCTCGGCAAACGCTACTCAATGAAATCAACAAACGGATCGGAGTCCGAAGAAAATTTTTGGGAAATCACGAAAAACGTGATTTTTCAACAATTTTTGACGGTTTTTCGAAAATTGAACGCAAAATCAACGGTGCAGAACGACGTGCGGCCGTGGGCAGACGCGCCACACCACCAGGCACAAAACACAAAAGAAATTATAAAGAAACAATGGAAAACTACGATGATAGGATTTTTTGAAAATTATTATAATTACGTAAACAAGAAATGAACTAAAATGGTAAGTATTTGTATTATAAACGAGTGCACGGAATGTGCAAACGTTATTACGGTGCTAACTAAGCTAAAATGAAACGAAACTAACTACTAAAACACAAGAATTGACGAATAAGTGATATGATGTATAGCCGTTACAGTACCCCTTAGGTGAACTTTTTGACAGGTAGGTATTCAGATTTGGTACTTCCAGACGGCGCAGAGGGACAAACGAGGTGTCTGCGGATTCGTCTCGGCAAACGCTACTCAATGAAATCAACAAACGGATCGGAGTCCGAAGAAAATTTTTGGGAAATCACGAAAAACGTGATTTTTCAACAATTTTTGACGGTTTTTCGAAAATTGAACGCAAAATCAACGGTGCAGAACGACGTGCGGCCGTGGGCAGACGCGCCACACCACCAGGCACAAAACACAAAAGAAATTATAAAGAAACAATGGAAAACTACGATGATAGGATTTTTTGAAAATTATTATAATTACGTAAACAAGAAATGAACTAAAATGGTAAGTATTTGTATTATAAACGAGTGCACGGAATGTGCAAACGTTATTACGGTGCTAACTAAGCTAAAATGAAACGAAACTAACTACTAAAACACAAGAATTGACGAATAAGTGATATGATGTATAGCCGTTACAGTACCCCTTAGGTGAACTTTTTGACAGGTAGGTATTCAGATTTGGTACTTCCAGACGGCGCAGAGGGACAAACGAGGTGTCTGCGGATTCGTCTCGGCAAACGCTACTCAATGAAATCAACAAACGGATCGGAGTCCGAAGAAAATTTTTGGGAAATCACGAAAAACGTGATTTTTCAACAATTTTTGACGGTTTTTCGAAAATTGAACGCAAAATCAACGGTGCAGAACGACGTGCGGCCGTGGGCAGACGCGCCACACCACCAGGCACAAAACACAAAAGAAATTATAAAGAAACAATGGAAAACTACGATGATAGGATTTTTTGAAAATTATTATAATTACGTAAACAAGAAATGAACTAAAATGGTAAGTATTTGTATTATAAACGAGTGCACGGAATGTGCAAACGTTATTACGGTGCTAACTAAGCTAAAATGAAACGAAACTAACTACTAAAACACAAGAATTGACGAATAAGTGATAATTATGATGTATAGCCGTTACAGTACCCCTTAGGTGAACTTTTTGACAGGTAGGTATTCAGATTTGGTACTTCCAGACGGCGCAGAGGGACAAACGAGGTGTCTGCGGATTCGTCTCGGCAAACGCTACTCAATGAAATCAACAAACGGATCGGAGTCCGAAGAAAATTTTTGGGAAATCACGAAAAACGTGATTTTTCAACAATTTTTGACGGTTTTTCGAAAATTGAACGCAAAATCAACGGTGCAGAACGACGTGCGGCCGTGGGCAGACGCGCCACACCACCAGGCACAAAACACAAAAGAAATTATAAAGAAACAATGGAAAACTACGATGATAGGATTTTTTGAAAATTATTATAATTACGTAAACAAGAAATGAACTAAAATGGTAAGTATTTGTATTATAAACGAGTGCACGGAATGTGCAAACGTTATTACGGTGCTAACTAAGCTAAAATGAAACGAAACTAACTACTAAAACACAAGAATTGACGAATAAGTGATAATTATGATGTATAGCCGTTACAGTACCCCTTAGGTGAACTTTTTGACAGGTAGGTATTCAGATTTGGTACTTCCAGACGGCGCAGAGGGACAAACGAGGTGTCTGCGGATTCGTCTCGGCAAACGCTACTCAATGAAATCAACAAACGGATCGGAGTCCGAAGAAAATTTTTGGGAAATCACGAAAAACGTGATTTTTCAACAATTTTTGACGGTTTTTCGAAAATTGAACGCAAAATCAACGGTGCAGAACGACGTGCGGCCGTGGGCAGACGCGCCACACCACCAGGCACAAAACACAAAAGAAATTATAAAGAAACAATGGAAAACTACGATGATAGGATTTTTTGAAAATTATTATAATTACGTAAACAAGAAATGAACTAAAATGGTAAGTATTTGTATTATAAACGAGTGCACGGAATGTGCAAACGTTATTACGGTGCTAACTAAGCTAAAATGAAACGAAACTAACTACTAAAACACAAGAATTGACGAATAAGTGATATGATGTATAGCCGTTACAGTACCCCTTAGGTGAACTTTTTGACAGGTAGGTATTCAGATTTGGTACTTCCAGACGGCGCAGAGGGACAAACGAGGTGTCTGCGGATTCGTCTCGGCAAACGCTACTCAATGAAATCAACAAACGGATCGGAGTCCGAAGAAAATTTTTGGGAAATCACGAAAAACGTGATTTTTCAACAATTTTTGACGGTTTTTCGAAAATTGAACGCAAAATCAACGGTGCAGAACGACGTGCGGCCGTGGGCAGACGCGCCACACCACCAGGCACAAAACACAAAAGAAATTATAAAGAAACAATGGAAAACTACGATGATAGGATTTTTTGAAAATTATTATAATTACGTAAACAAGAAATGAACTAAAATGGTAAGTATTTGTATTATAAACGAGTGCACGGAATGTGCAAACGTTATTACGGTGCTAACTAAGCTAAAATGAAACGAAACTAACTACTAAAACACAAGCATTGACGAATAAGTGATAATTATGATGTATAGCCGTTACAGTACCCCTTAGGTGAACTTTTTGACAGGTAGGTATTCAGATTTGATACTTCCAGACGGCGCAGAGGGACAAACGAGGTGTCTGCGGATTCGTCTCGGCAAACGCTACTCAATGAAATCAACAAACGGATCGGAGTCCGAAGAAAATTTTTGGGAAATCACGAAAAACGTGATTTTTCAACAATTTTTGACGGTTTTTCGAAAATTGAACGCAAAATCAACGGTGCAGAACGACGTGCGGCCGTGGGCAGACGCGCCACACCACCAGGCACAAAACACAAAAGAAATTATAAAGAAACAATGGAAAACTACGATGATAGGATTTTTTGAAAATTATTATAATTACGTAAACAAGAAATGAACTAAAATGGTAAGTATTTGTATTATAAACGAGTGCACGGAATGTGCAAACGTTATTACGGTGCTAACTAAGCTAAAATGAAACGAAACTAACTACTAAAACACAAGAATTGACGAATAAGTGATATGATGTATAGCCGTTACAGTACCCCTTAGGTGAACTTTTTGACAGGTAGGTATTCAGATTTGGTACTTCCAGACGGCGCAGAGGGACAAACGAGGTGTCTGCGGATTCGTCTCGGCAAACGCTACTCAATGAAATCAACAAACGGATCGGAGTCCGAAGAAAATTTTTGGGAAATCACGAAAAACGTGATTTTTCAACAATTTTTGACGGTTTTTCGAAAATTGAACGCAAAATCAACGGTGCAGAACGACGTGCGGCCGTGGGCAGACGCGCCACACCACCAGGCACAAAACACAAAAGAAATTATAAAGAAACAATGGAAAACTACGATGATAGGATTTTTTGAAAATTATTATAATTACGTAAACAAGAAATGAACTAAAATGGTAAGTATTTGTATTATAAACGAGTGCACGGAATGTGCAAACGTTATTACGGTGCAAACTAAGCTAAAATGAAACGAAACTAACTACTAAAACACAAGAATTGACGAATAAGTGATATGATGTATAGCCGTTACAGTACCCCTTAGGTGAACTTTTTGACAGGTAGGTATTCAGATTTGGTACTTCCAGACGGCGCAGAGGGACAAACGAGGTGTCTGCGGATTCGTCTCGGCAAACGCTACTCAATGAAATCAACAAACGGATCGGAGTCCGAAGAAAATTTTTGGGAAATCACGAAAAACGTGATTTTTCAACAATTTTTGACGGTTTTTCGAAAATTGAACGCAAAATCAACGGTGCAGAACGACGTGCGGCCGTGGGCAGACGCGCCACACCACCAGGCACAAAACACAAAAGAAATTATAAAGAAACAATGGAAAACTACGATGATAGGATTTTTTGAAAATTATTATAATTACGTAAACAAGAAATGAACTAAAATGGTAAGTATTTGTATTATAAACGAGTGCACGGAATGTGCAAACGTTATTACGGTGCTAACTAAGCTAAAATGAAACGAAACTAACTACTAAAACACAAGAATTGACGAATAAGTGATAATGATGTATAGCCGTTACAGTACCCCTTAGGTGAACTTTTTGACAGGTAGGTATTCAGATTTGGTACTTCCAGACGGCGCAGAGGGACAAACGAGGTGTCTGCGGATTCGTCTCGGCAAACGCTACTCAATGAAATCAACAAACGGATCGGAGTCCGAAGAAAATTTTTGGGAAATCACGAAAAACGAGATTTTTCAACAATTTATGACGGTTTTTCGAAAATTGAACGCAAAATCAACGGTGCAGAACGACGTGCGGCCGTGGGCAGACGCGCCACACCACCAGGCACAAAACACAAAAGAAATTATAAAGAAACAATGGAAAACTACGATGATAGGATTTTTTGAAAATTATTATAATTACGTAAACAAGAAATGAACTAAAATGGTAAGTATTTGTATTATAAACGAGTGCACGGAATGTGCAAACGTTATTACGGTGCTAACTAAGCTAAAATGAAACGAAACTAACTACTAAAACACAAGAATTGACGAATAAGTGATATGATGTATAGCCGTTACAGTACCCCTTAGGTGAACTTTTTGACAGGTAGGTATTCAGATTTGGTACTTCCAGACGGCGCAGAGGGACAAACGAGGTGTCTGCGGATTCGTCTCGGCAAACGCTACTCAATGAAATCAACAAACGGATCGGAGTCCGAAGAAAATTTTTGGGAAATCACGAAAAACGTGATTTTTCAACAATTTTTGACGGTTTTTCGAAAATTGAACGCAAAATCAACGGTGCAGAACGACGTGCGGCCGTGGGCAGACGCGCCACACCACCAGGCACAAAACACAAAAGAAATTATAAAGAAACAATGGAAAACTACGATGATAGGATTTTTTGAAAATTATTATAATTACGTAAACAAGAAATGAACTAAAATGGTAAGTATTTGTATTATAAACGAGTGCACGGAATGTGCAAACGTTATTACGGTGCTAACTAAGCTAAAATGAAACGAAACTAACTACTAAAACACAAGAATTGACGAATAAGTGATAATGATGTATAGCCGTTACAGTACCCCTTAGGTGAACTTTTTGACAGGTAGGTATTCAGATTTGGTACTTCCAGACGGCGCAGAGGGACAAACGAGGTGTCTGCGGATTCGTCTCGGCAAACGCTACTCAATGAAATCAACAAACGGATCGGAGTCCGAAGAAAATTTTTGGGAAATCACGAAAAACGAGATTTTTCAACAATTTTTGACGGTTTTTCGAAAATTGAACGCAAAATCAACGGTGCAGAACGACGTGCGGCCGTGGGCAGACGCGCCACACCACCAGGCACAAAACACAAAAGAAATTATAAAGAAACAATGGAAAACTACGATGATAGGATTTTTTGAAAATTATTATAATTACGTAAACAAGAAATGAACTAAAATGGTAAGTATTTGTATTATAAACGAGTGCACGGAATGTGCAAACGTTATTACGGTGCTAACTAAGCTAAAATGAAACGAAACTAACTACTAAAACACAAGAATTGACGAATAAGTGATAATTATGATGTATAGCCGTTACAGTACCCCTTAGGTGAACTTTTTGACAGGTAGGTATTCAGATTTGGTACTTCCAGACGGCGCAGAGGGACAAACGAGGTGTCTGCGGATTCGTCTCGGCAAACGCTACTCAATGAAATCAACAAACGGATCGGAGTCCGAAGAAAATTTTTGGGAAATCACGAAAAACGTGATTTTTCAACAATTTTTGACGGTTTTTCGAAAATTGAACGCAAAATCAACGGTGCAGAACGACGTGCGGCCGTGGGCAGACGCGCCACACCACCAGGCACAAAACACAAAAGAAATTATAAAGAAACAATGGAAAACTACGATGATAGGATTTTTTGAAAATTATTATAATTACGTAAACAAGAAATGAACTAAAATGGTAAGTATTTGTATTATAAACGAGTGCACGGAATGTGCAAACGTTATTACGGTGCTAACTAAGCTAAAATGAAACGAAACTAACTACTAAAACACAAGAATTGACGAATAAGTGATATGATGTATAGCCGTTACAGTACCCCTTAGGTGAACTTTTTGATAGGTAGGTATTCAGATTTGGTACTTCCAGACGGCGCAGAGGGACAAACGAGGTGTCTGCGGATTCGTCTCGGCAAACGCTACTCAATGAAATCAACAAACGGATCGGAGTCCGAAGAAAATTTTTGGGAAATCACGAAAAACGTGATTTTTCAACAATTTTTGACGGTTTTTCGAAAATTGAACGCAAAATCAACGGTGCAGAACGACGTGCGGCCGTGGGCAGACGCGCCACACCACCAGGCACAAAACACAAAAGAAATTATAAAGAAACAATGGAAAACTACGATGATAGGATTTTTTGAAAATTATTATAATTACGTAAACAAGAAATGAACTAAAATGGTAAGTATTTGTATTATAAACGAGTGCACGGAATGTGCAAACGTTATTACGGTGCTAACTAAGCTAAAATGAAACGAAACTAACTACTAAAACACAAGAATTGACGAATAAGTGATATGATGTATAGCCGTTACAGTACCCCTTAGGTGAACTTTTTGACAGGTAGGTATTCAGATTTGGTACTTCCAGACGGCGCAGAGGGACAAACGAGGTGTCTGCGGATTCGTCTCGGCAAACGCTACTCAATGAAATCAACAAACGGATCGGAGTCCGAAGAAAATTTTTGGGAAATCACGAAAAACGTGATTTTTCAACAATTATTGACGGTTTTTCGAAAATTGAACGCAAAATCAACGGTGCAGAACGACGTGCGGCCGTGGGCAGACGCGCCACACCACCAGGCACAAAACACAAAAGAAATTATAAAGAAACAATGGAAAACTACGATGATAGGATTTTTTGAAAATTATTATAATTACGTAAACAAGAAATGAACTAAAATGGTAAGTATTTGTATTATAAACGAGTGCACGGAATGTGCAAACGTTATTACGGTGCTAACTAAGCTAAAATGAAACGAAACTAACTACTAAAACACAAGAATTGACGAATAAGTGATAATGATGTATAGCCGTTACAGTACCCCTTAGGTGAACTTTTTGACAGGTAGGTATTCAGATTTGGTACTTCCAGACGGCGCAGAGGGACAAACGAGGTGTCTGCGGATTCGTCTCGGCAAACGCTACTCAATGAAATCAACAAACGGATCGGAGTCCGAAGAAAATTTTTGGGAAATCACGAAAAACGTGATTTTTCAACAATTTTTGACGGTTTTTCGAAAATTGAACGCAAAATCAACGGTGCAGAACGACGTGCGGCCGTGGGCAGACGCGCCACACCACCAGGCACAAAACACAAAAGAAATTATAAAGAAACAATGGAAAACTACGATGATAGGATTTTTTGAAAATTATTATAATTACGTAAACAAGAAATGAACTAAAATGGTAAGTATTTGTATTATAAACGAGTGCACGGAATGTGCAAACGTTATTACGGTGCTAACTAAGCTAAAATGAAACGAAACTAACTACTAAAACACAAGAATTGACGAATAAGTGATATGATGTATAGCCGTTACAGTACCCCTTAGGTGAACTTTTTGACAGGTAGGTATTCAGATTTGGTACTTCCAGACGGCGCAGAGGGACAAACGAGGTGTCTGCGGATTCGTCTCGGCAAACGCTACTCAATGAAATCAACAAACGGATCGGAGTCCGAAGAAAATTTTTGGGAAATCACGAAAAACGTGATTTTTCAACAATTTTTGACGGTTTTTCGAAAATTGAACGCAAAATAAACGGTGCAGAACGACGTGCGGCCGTGGGCAGACGCGCCACACCACCAGGCACAAAACACAAAAGAAATTATAAAGAAACAATGGAAAACTACGATGATAGGATTTTTTGAAAATTATTATAATTACGTAAACAAGAAATGAACTAAAATGGTAAGTATTTGTATTATAAACGAGTGCACGGAATGTGCAAACGTTATTACGGTGCTAACTAAGCTAAAATGAAACGAAACTAACTACTAAAACACAAGAATTGACGAATAAGTGATAATGATGTATAGCCGTTACAGTACCCCTTAGGTGAACTTTTTGACAGGTAGGTATTCAGATTTGGTACTTCCAGACGGCGCAGAGGGACAAACGAGGTGTCTGCGGATTCGTCTCGGCAAACGCTACTCAATGAAATCAACAAACGGATCGGAGTCCGAAGAAAATTTTTGGGAAATCACGAAAAACGTGATTTTTCAACAATTTTTGACGGTTTTTCGAAAATTGAACGCAAAATCAACGGTGCAGAACGACGTGCGGCCGTGGGCAGACGCGCCACACCACCAGGCACAAAATACAAAAGAAATTATAAAGAAACAATGGAAAACTACGATGATAGGATTTTTTGAAAATTATTATAATTACGTAAACAAGAAATGAACTAAAATGGTAAGTATTTGTATTATAAACGAGTGCACGGAATGTGCAAACGTTATTACGGTGCTAACTAAGCTAAAATGAAACGAAACTAACTACTAAAACACAAGAATTGACGAATAAGTGATATGATGTATAGCCGTTACAGTACCCCTTAGGTGAACTTTTTGACAGGTAGGTATTCAGATTTGGTACTTCCAGACGGCGCAGAGGGACAAACGAGGTGTCTGCGGATTCGTCTCGGCAAACGCTACTCAATGAAATCAACAAACGGATCGGAGTCCGAAGAAAATTTTTGGGAAATCACGAAAAACGTGATTTTTCAACAATTTTTGACGGTTTTTCGAAAATTGAACGCAAAATCAACGGTGCAGAACGACGTGCGGCCGTGGGCAGACGCGCCACACCACCAGGCACCAAACACAAAAGAAATTATAAAGAAACAATGGAAAACTACGATGATAGGATTTTTTGAAAATTATTATAATTACGTAAACAAGAAATGAACTAAAATGGTAAGTATTTGTATTATAAACGAGTGCACGGAATGTGCAAACGTTATTACGGTGCTAACTAAGCTAAAATGAAACGAAACTAACTACTAAAACACAAGAATTGACGAATAAGTGATATGATGTATAGCCGTTACAGTACCCCTTAGGTGAACTTTTTGACAGGTAGGTATTCAGATTTGATACTTCCAGACGGCGCAGAGGGACAAACGAGGTGTCTGCGGATTCGTCTCGGCAAACGCTACTCAATGAAATCAACAAACGGATCGGAGTCCGAAGAAAATTTTTGGGAAATCACGAAAAACGTGATTTTTCAACAATTTTTGACGGTTTTTCGAAAATTGAACGCAAAATCAACGGTGCAGAACGACGTGCGGCCGTGGGCAGACGCGCCACACCACCAGGCACAAAACACAAAAGAAATTATAAAGAAACAATGGAAAACTACGATGATAGGATTTTTTGAAAATTATTATAATTACGTAAACAAGAAATGAACTAAAATGGTAAGTATTTGTATTATAAACGAGTGCACGGAATGTGCAAACGTTATTACGGTGCTAACTAAGCTAAAATGAAACGAAACTAACTACTAAAACACAAGAATTGACGAATAAGTGATATGATGTATAGCCGTTACAGTACCCCTTAGGTGAACTTTTTGACAGGTAGGTATTCAGATTTGGTACTTCCAGACGGCGCAGAGGGACAAACGAGGTGTCTGCGGATTCGTCTCGGCAAACGCTACTCAATGAAATCAACAAACGGATCGGAGTCCGAAGAAAATTTTTGGGAAATCACGAAAAACGTGATTTTTCAACAATTTTTGACGGTTTTTCGAAAATTGAACGCAAAATCAACGGTGCAGAACGACGTGCGGCCGTGGGCAGACGCGCCACACCACCAGGCACAAAACACAAAAGAAATTATAAAGAAACAATGGAAAACTACGATGATAGGATTTTTTGAAAATTATTATAATTACGTAAACAAGAAATGAACTAAAATGGTAAGTATTTGTATTATAAACGAGTGCACGGAATGTGCAAACGTTATTACGGTGCTAACTAAGCTAAAATGAAACGAAACTAACTACTAAAACACAAGAATTGACGAATAAGTGATATGATGTATAGCCGTTACAGTACCCCTTAGGTGAACTTTTTGACAGGTAGGTATTCAGATTTGGTACTTCCAGACGGCGCAGAGGGACAAACGAGGTGTCTGCGGATTCGTCTCGGCAAACGCTACTCAATGAAATCAACAAACGGATCGGAGTCCGAAGAAAATTTTTGGGAAATCACGAAAAACGTGATTTTTCAACAATTTTTGACGGTTTTTCGAAAATTGAACGCAAAATCAACGGTGCAGAACGACGTGCGGCCGTGGGCAGACGCGCCACACCACCAGGCCCAAAACACAAAAGAAATTATAAAGAAACAATGGAAAACTACGATGATAGGATTTTTTGAAAATTATTATAATTACGTAAACAAGAAATGAACTAAAATGGTAAGTATTTGTATTATAAACGAGTGCACGGAATGTGCAAACGTTATTACGGTGCTAACTAAGCTAAAATGAAACGAAACTAACTACTAAAACACAAGAATTGACGAATAAGTGATATGATGTATAGCCGTTACAGTACCCCTTAGGTGAACTTTTTGACAGGTAGGTATTCAGATTTGGTACTTCCAGACGGCGCAGAGGGACAAACGAGGTGTCTGCGGATTCGTCTCGGCAAACGCTACTCAATGAAATCAACAAACGGATCGGAGTCCGAAGAAAATTTTTGGGAAATCACGAAAAACGTGATTTTTCAACAATTTTTGACGGTTTTTCGAAAATTGAACGCAAAATCAACGGTGCAGAACGACGTGCGGCCGTGGGCAGACGCGCCACACCACCAGGCACAAAACACAAAAGAAATTATAAAGAAACAATGGAAAACTACGATGATAGGATTTTTTGAAAATTATTATAATTACGTAAACAAGAAATGAACTAAAATGGTAAGTATTTGTATTATAAACGAGTGCACGGAATGTGCAAACGTTATTACGGTGCTAACTAAGCTAAAATGAAACGAAACTAACTACTAAAACACAAGAATTGACGAATAAGTGATATGATGTATAGCCGTTACAGTACCCCTTAGGTGAACTTTTTGACAGGTAGGTATTCAGATTTGGTACTTCCAGACGGCGCAGAGAAACAAACGAGGTGTCTGCGGATTCGTCTCGGCAAACGCTACTCAATGAAATCAACAAACGGATCGGAGTCCGAAGAAAATTTTTGGGAAATCACGAAAAACGTGATTTTTCAACAATTTTTGACGGTTTTTCGAAAATTGAACGCAAAATCAACGGTGCAGAACGACGTGCGGCCGTGGGCAGACGCGCCACACCACCAGGCACAAAACACAAAAGAAATTATAAAGAAACAATGGAAAACTACGATGATAGGATTTTTTGAAAATTATTATAATTACGTAAACAAGAAATGAACTAAAATGGTAAGTATTTGTATTATAAACGAGTGCACGGAATGTGCAAACGTTATTACGGTGCTAACTAAGCTAAAATGAAACGAAACTAACTACTAAAACACAAGAATTGACGAATAAGTGATAATGATGTATAGCCGTTACAGTACCCCTTAGGTGAACTTTTTGACAGGTAGGTATTCAGATTTGGTACTTCCAGACGGCGCAGAGGGACAAACGAGGTGTCTGCGGATTCGTCTCGGCAAACGCTACTCAATGAAATCAACAAACGGATCGGAGTCCGAAGAAAATTTTTGGGAAATCACGAAAAACGTGATTTTTCAACAATTTTTGACGGTTTTTCGAAAATTGAACGCAAAATCAACGGTGCAGAACGACGTGCGGCCGTGGGCAGACGCGCCACACCACCAGGCACAAAACACAAAAGAAATTATAAAGAAACAATGGAAAACTACGATGATAGGATTTTTTGAAAATTATTATAATTACGTAAACAAGAAATGAACTAAAATGGTAAGTATTTGTATTATAAACGAGTGCACGGAATGTGCAAACGTTATTACGGTGCTAACTAAGCTAAAATGAAACGAAACTAACTACTAAAACACAAGAATTGACGAATAAGTGATATGATGTATAGCCGTTACAGTACCCCTTAGGTGAACTTTTTGACAGGTAGGTATTCAGATTTGGTACTTCCAGACGGCGCAGAGGGACAAACGAGGTGTCTGCGGATTCGTCTCAGCAAACGCTACTCAATGAAATCAACAAACGGATCGGAGTCCGAAGAAAATTTTTGAGAAATCACGAAAAACGTGATTTTTCAACAATTTATGACGGTTTTTCGAAAATTGAACGCAAAATCAACGGTGCAGAACGACGTGCGGCCGTGGGCAGACGCGCCACACCACCAGGCACAAAACACAAAAGAAATTATAAAGAAACAATGGAAAACTACGATGATAGGATTTTTTGAAAATTATTATAATTACGTAAACAAGAAATGAACTGAAATGGTAAGTATTTGTATTATAAACGAGTGCACGAAATGTGCAAACGTTATTACGGTGCTAACTAAGCTAAAATGAAACGAAACTAACTACTAAAACACAAGAATTGACGAATAAGTGATATGATGTATAGCCGTTACAGTACCCCTTAGGTGAACTTTTTGACAGGTAGGTATTCAGATTTGGTACTTCCAGACGGCGCAGAGGGACAAACGAGGTGTCTGCGGATTCGTCTCGGCAAACGCTACTCAATGAAATCAACAAACGGATCGGAGTCCGAAGAAAATTTTTGGGAAATCACGAAAAACGTGATTTTTCAACAATTTTTGACGGTTTTTCGAAAATTGAACGCAAAATCAACGGTGCAGAACGACGTGCGGCCGTGGGCAGACGCGCCACACCACCAGGCACAAAACACAAAAGAAATTATAAAGAAACAATGGAAAACTACGATGATAGGATTTTTTGAAAATTATTATAATTACGTAAACAAGAAATGAACTAAAATGGTAAGTATTTGTATTATAAACGAGTGCACGGAATGTGCAAACGTTATTACGGTGCTAACTAAGCTAAAATGAAACGAAACTAACTACTAAAACACAAGAATTGACGAATAAGTGATATGATGTATAGCCGTTACAGTACCCCTTAGGTGAACTTTTTGACAGGTAGGTATTCAGATTTGGTACTTCCAGACGGCGCAGAGGGACAAACGAGGTGTCTGCGGATTCGTCTCGGCAAACGCTACTCAATGAAATCAACAAACGGATCGGAGTCCGAAGAAAATTTTTGAGAAATCACGAAAAACGTGATTTTTCAACAATTTATGACGGTTTTTCGAAAATTGAACGCAAAATCAACGGTGCAGAACGACGTGCGGCCGTGGGCAGACGCGCCACACCACCAGGCACAAAACACAAAAGAAATTATAAAGAAACAATGGAAAACTACGATGATAGGATTTTTTGAAAATTATTATAATTACGTAAACAAGAAATGAACTAAAATGGTAAGTATTTGTATTATAAACGAGTGCACGGAATGTGCAAACGTTATTACGGTGCTAACTAAGCTAAAATGAAACGAAACTAACTACTAAAACACAAGAATTGACGAATAAGTGATATGATGTATAGCCGTTACAGTACCCCTTAGGTGAACTTTTTGACAGGTAGGTATTCAGATTTGGTACTTCCAGACGGCGCAGAGGGACAAACGAGGTGTCTGCGGATTCGTCTCGGCAAACGCTACTCAATGAAATCAACAAACGGATCGGAGTCCGAAGAAAATTTTTGGGAAATCACGAAAAACGTGATTTTTCAACAATTTTTGACGGTTTTTCGAAAATTGAACGCAAAATCAACGGTACAGAACGACGTGCGGCCGTGGGCAGACGCGCCACACCACCAGGCACAAAACACAAAAGAAATTATAAAGAAACAATGGAAAACTACGATGATAGGATTTTTTGAAAATTATTATAATTACGTAAACAAGAAATGAACTAAAATGGTAAGTATTTGTATTATAAACGAGTGCACGGAATGTGCAAACGTTATTACGGTGCTAACTAAGCTAAAATGAAACGAAACTAACTACTAAAACACAAGAATTGACGAATAAGTGATATGATGTATAGCCGTTACAGTACCCCTTAGGTGAACTTTTTGACAGGTAGGTATTCAGATTTGGTACTTCCAGACGGCGCAGAGGGACAAACGAGGTGTCTGCGGATTCGTCTCGGCAAACGCTACTCAATGAAATCAACAAACGGATCGGAGTCCGAAGAAAATTTTTGAGAAATCACGAAAAACGTGATTTTTCAACAATTTATGACGGTTTTTCGAAAATTGAACGCAAAATCAACGGTGCAGAACGACGTGCGGCCGTGGGCAGACGCGCCACACCACCAGGCACAAAACACAAAAGAAATTATAAAGAAACAATGGAAAACTACGATGATAGGATTTTTTGAAAATTATTATAATTACGTAAACAAGAAATGAACTAAAATGGTAAGTATTTGTATTATAAACGAGTGCACGGAATGTGCAAACGTTATTACGGTGCTAACTAAGCTAAAATGAAACGAAACTAACTACTAAAACACAAGAATTGACGAATAAGTGATATGATGTATAGCCGTTACAGTACCCCTTAGGTGAACTTTTTGACAGGTAGGTATTCAGATTTGATACTTCCAGACGGCGCAGAGGGACAAACGAGGTGTCTGCGGATTCGTCTCGGCAAACGCTACTCAATGAAATCAACAAACGGATCGGAGTCCGAAGAAAATTTTTGGGAAATCACGAAAAACGTGATTTTTCAACAATTTTTGACGGTTTTTCGAAAATTGAACGCAAAATCAACGGTGCAGAACGACGTGCGGCCGTGGGCAGACGCGCCACACCACCAGGCACAAAACACAAAAGAAATTATAAAGAAACAATGGAAAACTACGATGATAGGATTTTTTGAAAATTATTATAATTACGTAAACAAGAAATGAACTAAAATGGTAAGTATTTGTATTATAAACGAGTGCACGGAATGTGCAAACGTTATTAC
The DNA here is from genome assembly GCA_945859575.2 of Herminia tarsipennalis. Taxonomy (NCBI): domain Eukaryota; kingdom Metazoa; phylum Arthropoda; class Insecta; order Lepidoptera; family Erebidae; genus Herminia; species Herminia tarsipennalis. The sequence goes on along the minus strand of OX243859.2, from coordinate 15,298,388 downwards.
GGTGCTAACTAAGCTAAAATGAAACGAAACTAACTACTAAAACACAAGAATTGACGAATAAGTGATATGATGTATAGCCGTTACAGTACCCCTTAGGTGAACTTTTTGACAGGTAGGTATTCAGATTTGGTACTTCCAGACGGCGCAGAGGGACAAACGAGGTGTCTGCGGATTCGTCTCGGCAAACGCTACTCAATGAAATCAACAAACGGATCGGAGTCCGAAGAAAATTTTTGGGAAATCACGAAAAACGTGATTTTTCAACAATTTTTGACGGTTTTTCGAAAATTGAACGCAAAATCAACGGTGCAGAACGACGTGCGGCCGTGGGCAGACGCGCCACACCACCAGGCACAAAACACAAAAGAAATTATAAAGAAACAATGGAAAACTACGATGATAGGATTTTTTGAAAATTATTATAATTACGTAAACAAGAAATGAACTAAAATGGTAAGTATTTGTATTATAAACGAGTGCACGGAATGTGCAAACGTTATTACGGTGCTAACTAAGCTAAAATGAAACGAAACTAACTACTAAAACACAAGAATTGACGAATAAGTGATATGATGTATAGCCGTTACAGTACCCCTTAGGTGAACTTTTTGACAGGTAGGTATTCAGATTTGGTACTTCCAGACGGCGCAGAGGGACAAACGAGGTGTCTGCGGATTCGTCTCGGCAAACGCTACTCAATGAAATCAACAAACGGATCGGAGTCCGAAGAAATTTTTTGGGAAATCACGAAAAACGTGATTTTTCAACAATTTTTGACGGTTTTTCGAAAATTGAACGCAAAATCAACGGTGCAGAACGACGTGCGGCCGTGGGCAGACGCGCCACACCACCAGGCACAAAACACAAAAGAAATTATAAAGAAACAATGGAAAACTACGATGATAGGATTTTTTGAAAATTATTATAATTACGTAAACAAGAAATGAACTAAAATGGTAAGTATTTGTATTATAAACGAGTGCACGGAATGTGCAAACGTTATTACGGTGCTAACTAAGCTAAAATGAAACGAAACTAACTACTAAAACACAAGAATTGACGAATAAGTGATAATTATGATGTATAGCCGTTACAGTACCCCTTAGGTGAACTTTTTGACAGGTAGGTATTCAGATTTGGTACTTCCAGACGGCGCAGAGGGACCGTGCGGAGTTGCTGGACTCCCATCGGCCGCGTCCCCAGGTGGTGGATAGGGGAATGCCCCCCAGATATGGGAGGTACTAGGGAAATCAAATACCTAGCGCGAACCAAAACCAGTAGGCATGGGCGTGCCTTTAGTCTTGGTTGAAGATACGGCCTAAGGGATCTCACCCTTACAGAAAAGACGAAGCTGTGGATCAGCCTAACCTTATGAATGGCGGAATTAAAAGATAATCTACCCCAGGAGGGTACCACTAATCGTGGAGAATCCCTCCCTGATCCCTGTTCTTCGCAACAGAGTTCAGGCTGCCCCTCGTATTCTGGGGAGGGCACATTTCGCACTAGTAAGAAAATATTAGATAAGAGTAACCCGAAAATTATGACCCAACAGCTTTTCCACAAAGGAATGTTTTTAAATCGGCCAAGATCAAGTTCCTTTGGCGAAACAACGAATCAAGACAAAGTAAACATTGAGCTAGCAGATAAATCAGATAGAGAACCCGAAGAACAACAGTTCACAGAAGTGCACTATGGCAAAAGGCAAAGATCTAGCCCAGACGCAGTAATGCGCAGCCAAAAACAAACAAAATTGAATTACTGGCTCGCAACACCAGCAATACCAACATCCAACAGCTTCACAGGGCTCGAAGATTCAGCGCAAGCAGAAAATCCTGAAATACAAGCACCAAAACCAATAAGACCGCCTCCACTGTTTATTGACGGCGTCAGAAATATCCAACCTTTATTGAAATTACTAGAAGAAGTAGCAAAAGGAGAGTATGAAATTAAGGTATTACGAGGCGACAGAGTTAAAATACAATCGAAAACAGCCGAATCATACTCCACTATTCTTAAAGAGCTGAAGGCGAAAGACACAGAATTTTACAGTTACCAGCCTAAACAAGACCGCAGCTTTAGAGTGGTGCTAAAAAACCTACACCCATCCACAGATAAAGAGGAAATAAGAGTAGCTATTGAGGAGCTTGACCATAAAGTAACAAATGTCTGGAATATCCAAAACTCAAGAACAAAACAGGCGTTACCAATGTGGAACATCGAACTAGAACCTCGTAAAAATAACAAAGACATATATAGCATAAAATATCTACTACATTGTCGCATATCGTTTGAAGCACCTAGACCAAAGCGAGTAATCCCCCAATGCACTAATTGCCAAGACTATAATCATACACAAAAGTTCTGCAATAGAAAGCCTAGATGCGTCAAATGTGCAGGTTCACATCACACTTCAGCTTGCGCACGCAAAGAAAGATCAAACCACGTTAAATGTGTCCTTTGCGAGGGAAACCATCCAGCCAACTACAAAGGCTGCACAGTCTACAAAGAGCTGCTGAAAGTCCGATATCCTCCTCCAATCACTAAACATAGAAAAAAACCTGACTACACGAGAGTCGAACAAACACCTACAGATATAACAGCAAATAACCGTAAATCGTATGCCTTAGCCACAAAGGAACACTCCGAACAACCTACGCTGCAAACAGTTAATGCTGAGGATGAAAAACAAAAGACCAATGAACTTAAAGCCATTAGGGAAACACTTGTTACCCTGATGAACCAAATGCTAATTATGACCCAAACGTTAACCGATTTAATTTCAAAAATGTCATTACATTCACAGCCCTAAAATTGGGTGTATGGAATGCTGATGGCTTGTCAAATCACTCAGAAGAGTTAAAAATATTCGTTAAAATCCATCACATAGATGCTTTACTAATTTCAGAAACTCACTTTACATCCAAAAGCTACTTCAGATTACCAGGCTACAATTTGTACCACACTAATTACCCAGGCAACAAAGCACATGGAGGATCGGCCGTTCTCATCAGGTCAAACATCAAGCACCATGTACTACAAAATTACTGTAAAAACTACATCCAGGCAACAAGCATCGTAATTACGGACTGGATCAGTGACATCACAATATCGGCCCTTTACTGCCCTCCGAGATTTACTATCAAGGAAACGGAGTTCAATGAGTATTTTCAATCCCTTGGAAACAGATTTATTGCAGGAGGTGACTACAATGCCAAACATACATTCTGGGGTTCAAGGCTTGTCCTACCCAGAGGGCGAGAACTCCTTAAATGCATCCAAAAAAGAAATATGAACGTTATATCGTCTGGTGAACCGACTTATTGGCCATCAGACAAAAAAAGAATCCCAGATCTTATAGATTTTTGTGTCACCAAAGGAATCATAAAGAACAATATATCCTGCCGGAGTTGCTGGGACTTATCCTCAGACCACTCTCCAATCATAGTAGAACTACAGACTACCGCCCAAGAATGCGTCAAAAAATGTGTCCTGCATAACAAAAGAACTAACTGGCCCCTATTTCGAGAGCTCACCGACAAAGCGTTCCAGAAAAAAGTTAGGCTAAAATCAAATGACGACATAACAGAAGCGGTTCTATATTTCAATAACTGTGTGCAAGAGGCAGCCTGGTATTCAACCCCGCCAATACCACATACAAACATAGGTAGCAATGTAGCGAAACCTATATTGGATAAAGTAACTCAAAAAAGGAGAATACGGAAACACTGGCAACAAACCAGAGACCCTGCTGCTAAAAAACAACTAAATCACGTTAGCAGACAGCTCAAGCACATTCTAGACAAAGATCGTAACGACGGGTTCCATAATTATCTCACTAACCTGGATGCTACTGTTTCCTCAGATTATTCTTTATGGAAAGCCACCAGAAGACTAAAACGGCCCGTCAGTGCTTCTCCTCCTATAAGAAAATCTGACGGTACCTGGGCACGGACAGACCAAGAGAAAGCCAGAATCTTCTCAGAACATCTCTTAAAAGTATTTATACCTCATCCATATGAAGGCTCTCCAGTAGATGCAGCAGAAATCACTGATCATTTAAATACTCCTAGAAATACGGAGGAAATGCCTTTCAAATTTACAAAGACAGAAGTTGCCCGAGTTATAAAAAAATCGAACCCGAGAAAGGCACCAGGATACGACCTCATAACTAACCGTATATTACAAGAACTTCCTGAATCTGGCATAACTTTCCTTACGTCGCTATTTAACGCCATGATCAGACTGCAGTTCTTTCCTCTAGAGTGGAAGGTCGCACAAATTATAATGCTACTGAAACCAGATAAACAACCTGAAGAAGCAAAATCATATAGACCCATAAGCCTGCTACCTATTCCATCCAAACTATTCGAATCTCTACTACTGCAACGAATGCTACCTATAATCAAAGATAAAGAACTAATCCCTGACCATCAGTTTGGGTTCCGCAGTAAACATGCCACTATCGATCAGGTGCACAGACTAACAAAAAAGATCATGGATTCACTGGAAGCAAAATCTTATTGTGCCAGTGCATTCTTGGATATATCTCAAGCCTTTGACCGCGTGTGGCATGAAGGATTGCTTTTTAAATTAAGAAACGCTCTACCAGATCATCTGTACGGAATACTAAAATCGTTTCTACAGCAGCGCCATTTCATAGTACAAAACGGGGAAGCACTATCTGACCTTTGTCCTATAAAAGCAGGAGTTCCACAGGGTAGCGTACTGGGCCCCATTCTCTACTTACTGTTCACTGCAGATTTGCCGACCTCTGAATCCTTAACTACTGGAACCTTTGCTGATGATACCGCCTTACTAGCTGCACATAGTGACCGAAAAATAGCATCACAAATACTCCAAAAAGGGCTAAATAATATATCTAACTGGCTCAAAAAGTGGCGGATAAAAGCAAATGAAACAAAATCAGTTAATGTGACATTTACTTTAAGGAGAGGATCTTGTCCTCCAGTCACATTAAACAACATTGAACTTCCACAGTCAGATCACGTGAAATATCTTGGATTGCATTTAGACAAAAGACTTACCTGGCAAAAACATATTTTCACTAAGAGAAAGCACCTTAGTATTCAAACTCGAAAACTTTACTGGCTCATTGGGCGAAAGTCTCAACTATCTCTTGAGAACAAAATACTTTTGTACAAGGCAATACTGAAACCCGTCTGGACGTATGGGATCCAATTATGGGGCACCGCATCTCACTCAAACATAGAAATAATACAAAGGTTTCAAAATAAAGCACTGCGTATGATAACCAATGCTCCCTGGTTCGTACCCAACGAACTATTACACCGCGACCTGCGAATACCCACTGTGAAGCAGGAAATAGTACGCCATACTAAATCCTATAAAGAACGCATCGAACTACATCCAAATGCCTTAGCTCGGCCATTAATGGAAAACCACAACAAAGCGCGACGATTAAAGCGTAAAATTCCTCAAGACTTAATCCAATCACAGTAAATACAGCTACTGTCTAACCAACGAGGATGTGACACAGGTCACATACCGAGCACGCCAGCGTTAGCACCAACCAACATACTGCTGAATGTCCCAAGAAGGAGACAGATTGTAGTAAACAAGGAGGACAAAAAAAAAAAAAAAAAAAAAAAAGGTATTCAGATTTGGTACTTCCAGACGGCGCAGAGGGACAAACGAGGTGTCTGCGGATTCGTCTCGGCAAACGCTACTCAATGAAATCAACAAACGGATCGGAGTCCGAAGAAAATTTTTGGGAAATCACGAAAAACGTGATTTTTCAACAATTTTTGACGGTTTTTCGAAAATTGAACGCAAAATCAACGGTGCAGAACGACGTGCGGCCGTGGGCAGACGCGCCACACCACCAGGCACAAAACACAAAACACAAAAGAAATTATAAAGAAACAATGGAAAACTACGATGATAGGATTTTTTGAAAATTATTATAATTACGTAAACAAGAAATGAACTAAAATGGTAAGTATTTGTATTATAAACGAGTGCACGGAATGTGCAAACGTTATTACGGTGCTAACTAAGCTAAAATGAAACGAAACTAACTACTAAAACACAAGAATTGACGAATAAGTGATATGATGTATAGCCGTTACAGTACCCCTTAGGTGAACTTTTTGACAGGTAGGTATTCAGATTTGGTACTTCCAGACGGCGCAGAGGGACAAACGAGGTGTCTGCGGATTCGTCTCGGCAAACGCTACTCAATGAAATCAACAAACGGATCGGAGTCCGAAGAAAATTTTTGGGAAATCACGAAAAACGTGATTTTTCAACAATTTTTGACGGTTTTTCGAAAATTGAACGCAAAATCAACGGTGCAGAACGACGTGCGGCCGTGGGCAGACGCGCCACACCACCAGGCACAAAACACAAAAGAAATTATAAAGAAACAATGGAAAACTACGATGATAGGATTTTTTGAAAATTATTATAATTACGTAAACAAGAAATGAACTAAAATGGTAAGTATTTGTATTATAAACGAGTGCACGGAATGTGCAAACGTTATTACGGTGCTAACTAAGCTAAAATGAAACGAAACTAACTACTAAAACACAAGAATTGACGAATAAGTGATAATTATGATGTATAGCCGTTACAGTACCCCTTAGGTGAACTTTTTGACAGGTAGGTATTCAGATTTGGTACTTCCAGACGGCGCAGAGGGACAAACGAGGTGTCTGCGGATTCGTCTCGGCAAACGCTACTCAATGAAATCAACAAACGGATCGGAGTCCGAAGAAAATTTTTGGGAAATCACGAAAAACGTGATTTTTCAACAATTTTTGACGGTTTTTCGAAAATTGAACGCAAAATCAACGGTGCAGAACGACGTGCGGCCGTGGGCAGACGCGCCACACCACCAGGCACAAAACACAAAAGAAATTATAAAGAAACAATGGAAAACTACGATGATAGGATTTTTTGAAAATTATTATAATTACGTAAACAAGAAATGAACTAAAATGGTAAGTATTTGTATTATAAACGAGTGCACGGAATGTGCAAACGTTATTACGGTGCTAACTAAGCTAAAATGAAACGAAACTAACTACTAAAACACAAGAATTGACGAATAAGTGATAATGATGTATAGCCGTTACAGTACCCCTTAGGTGAACTTTTTGACAGGTAGGTATTCAGATTTGGTACTTCCAGACGGCGCAGAGGGACAAACGAGGTGTCTGCGGATTCGTCTCGGCAAACGCTACTCAATGAAATCAACAAACGGATCGGAGTCCGAAGAAAATTTTTGGGAAATCACGAAAAACGTGATTTTTCAACAATTTTTGACGGTTTTTCGAAAATTGAACGCAAAATCAACGGTGCAGAACGACGTGCGGCCGTGGGCAGACGCGCCACACCACCAGGCACAAAACACAAAAGAAATTATAAAGAAACAATGGAAAACTACGATGATAGGATTTTTTGAAAATTATTATAATTACGTAAACAAGAAATGAACTAAAATGGTAAGTATTTGTATTATAAACGAGTGCACGGAATGTGCAAACGTTATTACGGTGCTAACTAAGCTAAAATGAAACGAAACTAACTACTAAAACACAAGAATTGACGAATAAGTGATATGATGTATAGCCGTTACAGTACCCCTTAGGTGAACTTTTTGACAGGTAGGTATTCAGATTTGGTACTTCCAGACGGCGCAGAGGGACAAACGAGGTGTCTGCGGATTCGTCTCGGCAAACGCTACTCAATGAAATCAACAAACGGATCGGAGTCCGAAGAAAATTTTTGGGAAATCACGAAAAACGTGATTTTTCAACAATTTTTGACGGTTTTTCGAAAATTGAACGCAAAATCAACGGTGCAGAACGACGTGCGGCCGTGGGCAGACGCGCCACACCACCAGGCCCAAAACACAAAAGAAATTATAAAGAAACAATGGAAAACTACGATGATAGGATTTTTTGAAAATTATTATAATTACGTAAACAAGAAATGAACTAAAATGGTAAGTATTTGTATTATAAACGAGTGCACGGAATGTGCAAACGTTATTACGGTGCTAACTAAGCTAAAATGAAACGAAACTAACTACTAAAACACAAGAATTGACGAATAAGTGATATGATGTATAGCCGTTACAGTACCCCTTAGGTGAACTTTTTGACAGGTAGGTATTCAGATTTGGTACTTCCAGACGGCGCAGAGGGACAAACGAGGTGTCTGCGGATTCGTCTCGGCAAACGCTACTCAATGAAATCAACAAACGGATCGGAGTCCGAAGAAAATTTTTGGGAAATCACGAAAAACGTGATTTTTCAACAATTTTTGACGGTTTTTCGAAAATTGAACGCAAAATCAACGGTGCAGAACGACGTGCGGCCGTGGGCAGACGCGCCACACCACCAGGCACAAAACACAAAAGAAATTATAAAGAAACAATGGAAAACTACGATGATAGGATTTTTTGAAAATTATTATAATTACGTAAACAAGAAATGAACTAAAATGGTAAGTATTTGTATTATAAACGAGTGCACGGAATGTGCAAACGTTATTACGGTGCTAACTAAGCTAAAATGAAACGAAACTAACTACTAAAACACAAGAATTGACGAATAAGTGATATGATGTATAGCCGTTACAGTACCCCTTAGGTGAACTTTTTGACAGGTAGGTATTCAGATTTGGTACTTCCAGACGGCGCAGAGAAACAAACGAGGTGTCTGCGGATTCGTCTCGGCAAACGCTACTCAATGAAATCAACAAACGGATCGGAGTCCGAAGAAAATTTTTGGGAAATCACGAAAAACGTGATTTTTCAACAATTTTTGACGGTTTTTCGAAAATTGAACGCAAAATCAACGGTGCAGAACGACGTGCGGCCGTGGGCAGACGCGCCACACCACCAGGCACAAAACACAAAAGAAATTATAAAGAAACAATGGAAAACTACGATGATAGGATTTTTTGAAAATTATTATAATTACGTAAACAAGAAATGAACTAAAATGGTAAGTATTTGTATTATAAACGAGTGCACGGAATGTGCAAACGTTATTACGGTGCTAACTAAGCTAAAATGAAACGAAACTAACTACTAAAACACAAGAATTGACGAATAAGTGATAATGATGTATAGCCGTTACAGTACCCCTTAGGTGAACTTTTTGACAGGTAGGTATTCAGATTTGGTACTTCCAGACGGCGCAGAGGGACAAACGAGGTGTCTGCGGATTCGTCTCGGCAAACGCTACTCAATGAAATCAACAAACGGATCGGAGTCCGAAGAAAATTTTTGGGAAATCACGAAAAACGTGATTTTTCAACAATTTTTGACGGTTTTTCGAAAATTGAACGCAAAATCAACGGTGCAGAACGACGTGCGGCCGTGGGCAGACGCGCCACACCACCAGGCACAAAACACAAAAGAAATTATAAAGAAACAATGGAAAACTACGATGATAGGATTTTTTGAAAATTATTATAATTACGTAAACAAGAAATGAACTAAAATGGTAAGTATTTGTATTATAAACGAGTGCACGGAATGTGCAAACGTTATTACGGTGCTAACTAAGCTAAAATGAAACGAAACTAACTACTAAAACACAAGAATTGACGAATAAGTGATATGATGTATAGCCGTTACAGTACCCCTTAGGTGAACTTTTTGACAGGTAGGTATTCAGATTTGGTACTTCCAGACGGCGCAGAGGGACAAACGAGGTGTCTGCGGATTCGTCTCGGCAAACGCTACTCAATGAAATCAACAAACGGATCGGAGTCCGAAGAAAATTTTTGGGAAATCACGAAAAACGTGATTTTTCAACAATTTTTGACGGTTTTTCGAAAATTGAACGCAAAATCAACGGTGCAGAACGACGTGCGGCCGTGGGCAGACGCGCCACACCACCAGGCCCAAAACACAAAAGAAATTATAAAGAAACAATGGAAAACTACGATGATAGGATTTTTTGAAAATTATTATAATTACGTAAACAAGAAATGAACTAAAATGGTAAGTATTTGTATTATAAACGAGTGCACGGAATGTGCAAACGTTATTACGGTGCTAACTAAGCTAAAATGAAACGAAACTAACTACTAAAACACAAGAATTGACGAATAAGTGATATGATGTATAGCCGTTACAGTACCCCTTAGGTGAACTTTTTGACAGGTAGGTATTCAGATTTGGTACTTCCAGACGGCGCAGAGGGACAAACGAGGTGTCTGCGGATTCGTCTCGGCAAACGCTACTCAATGAAATCAACAAACGGATCGGAGTCCGAAGAAAATTTTTGGGAAATCACGAAAAACGTGATTTTTCAACAATTTTTGACGGTTTTTCGAAAATTGAACGCAAAATCAACGGTGCAGAACGACGTGCGGCCGTGGGCAGACGCGCCACACCACCAGGCACAAAACACAAAAGAAATTATAAAGAAACAATGGAAAACTACGATGATAGGATTTTTTGAAAATTATTATAATTACGTAAACAAGAAATGAACTAAAATGGTAAGTATTTGTATTATAAACGAGTGCACGGAATGTGCAAACGTTATTACGGTGCTAACTAAGCTAAAATGAAACGAAACTAACTACTAAAACACAAGAATTGACGAATAAGTGATATGATGTATAGCCGTTACAGTACCCCTTAGGTGAACTTTTTGACAGGTAGGTATTCAGATTTGGTACTTCCAGACGGCGCAGAGAAACAAACGAGGTGTCTGCGGATTCGTCTCGGCAAACGCTACTCAATGAAATCAACAAACGGATCGGAGTCCGAAGAAAATTTTTGGGAAATCACGAAAAACGTGATTTTTCAACAATTTTTGACGGTTTTTCGAAAATTGAACGCAAAATCAACGGTGCAGAACGACGTGCGGCCGTGGGCAGACGCGCCACACCACCAGGCACAAAACACAAAAGAAATTATAAAGAAACAATGGAAAACTACGATGATAGGATTTTTTGAAAATTATTATAATTACGTAAACAAGAAATGAACTAAAATGGTAAGTATTTGTATTATAAACGAGTGCACGGAATGTGCAAACGTTATTACGGTGCTAACTAAGCTAAAATGAAACGAAACTAACTACTAAAACACAAGAATTGACGAATAAGTGATAATGATGTATAGCCGTTACAGTACCCCTTAGGTGAACTTTTTGACAGGTAGGTATTCAGATTTGGTACTTCCAGACGGCGCAGAGGGACAAACGAGGTGTCTGCGGATTCGTCTCGGCAAACGCTACTCAATGAAATCAACAAACGGATCGGAGTCCGAAGAAAATTTTTGGGAAATCACGAAAAACGTGATTTTTCAACAATTTTTGACGGTTTTTCGAAAATTGAACGCAAAATCAACGGTGCAGAACGACGTGCGGCCGTGGGCAGACGCGCCACACCACCAGGCACAAAACACAAAAGAAATTATAAAGAAACAATGGAAAACTACGATGATAGGATTTTTTGAAAATTATTATAATTACGTAAACAAGAAATGAACTAAAATGGTAAGTATTTGTATTATAAACGAGTGCACGGAATGTGCAAACGTTATTACGGTGCTAACTAAGCTAAAATGAAACGAAACTAACTACTAAAACACAAGAATTGACGAATAAGTGATATGATGTATAGCCGTTACAGTACCCCTTAGGTGAACTTTTTGACAGGTAGGTATTCAGATTTGGTACTTCCAGACGGCGCAGAGGGACAAACGAGGTGTCTGCGGATTCGTCTCAGCAAACGCTACTCAATGAAATCAACAAACGGATCGGAGTCCGAAGAAAATTTTTGAGAAATCACGAAAAACGTGATTTTTCAACAATTTATGACGGTTTTTCGAAAATTGAACGCAAAATCAACGGTGCAGAACGACGTGCGGCCGTGGGCAGACGCGCCACACCACCAGGCACAAAACACAAAAGAAATTATAAAGAAACAATGGAAAACTACGATGATAGGATTTTTTGAAAATTATTATAATTACGTAAACAAGAAATGAACTGAAATGGTAAGTATTTGTATTATAAACGAGTGCACGAAATGTGCAAACGTTATTACGGTGCTAACTAAGCTAAAATGAAACGAAACTAACTACTAAAACACAAGAATTGACGAATAAGTGATATGATGTATAGCCGTTACAGTACCCCTTAGGTGAACTTTTTGACAGGTAGGTATTCAGATTTGGTACTTCCAGACGGCGCAGAGGGACAAACGAGGTGTCTGCGGATTCGTCTCGGCAAACGCTACTCAATGAAATCAACAAACGGATCGGAGTCCGAAGAAAATTTTTGGGAAATCACGAAAAACGTGATTTTTCAACAATTTTTGACGGTTTTTCGAAAATTGAACGCAAAATCAACGGTGCAGAACGACGTGCGGCCGTGGGCAGACGCGCCACACCACCAGGCACAAAACACAAAAGAAATTATAAAGAAACAATGGAAAACTACGATGATAGGATTTTTTGAAAATTATTATAATTACGTAAACAAGAAATGAACTAAAATGGTAAGTATTTGTATTATAAACGAGTGCACGGAATGTGCAAACGTTATTACGGTGCTAACTAAGCTAAAATGAAACGAAACTAACTACTAAAACACAAGAATTGACGAATAAGTGATATGATGTATAGCCGTTACAGTACCCCTTAGGTGAACTTTTTGACAGGTAGGTATTCAGATTTGGTACTTCCAGACGGCGCAGAGGGACAAACGAGGTGTCTGCGGATTCGTCTCGGCAAACGCTACTCAATGAAATCAACAAACGGATCGGAGTCCGAAGAAAATTTTTGAGAAATCACGAAAAACGTGATTTTTCAACAATTTATGACGGTTTTTCGAAAATTGAACGCAAAATCAACGGTGCAGAACGACGTGCGGCCGTGGGCAGACGCGCCACACCACCAGGCACAAAACACAAAAGAAATTATAAAGAAACAATGGAAAACTACGATGATAGGATTTTTTGAAAATTATTATAATTACGTAAACAAGAAATGAACTAAAATGGTAAGTATTTGTATTATAAACGAGTGCACGGAATGTGCAAACGTTATTACGGTGCTAACTAAGCTAAAATGAAACGAAACTAACTACTAAAACACAAGAATTGACGAATAAGTGATATGATGTATAGCCGTTACAGTACCCCTTAGGTGAACTTTTTGACAGGTAGGTATTCAGATTTGGTACTTCCAGACGGCGCAGAGGGACAAACGAGGTGTCTGCGGATTCGTCTCGGCAAACGCTACTCAATGAAATCAACAAACGGATCGGAGTCCGAAGAAAATTTTTGGGAAATCACGAAAAACGTGATTTTTCAACAATTTTTGACGGTTTTTCGAAAATTGAACGCAAAATCAACGGTACAGAACGACGTGCGGCCGTGGGCAGACGCGCCACACCACCAGGCACAAAACACAAAAGAAATTATAAAGAAACAATGGAAAACTACGATGATAGGATTTTTTGAAAATTATTATAATTACGTAAACAAGAAATGAACTAAAATGGTAAGTATTTGTATTATAAACGAGTGCACGGAATGTGCAAACGTTATTACGGTGCTAACTAAGCTAAAATGAAACGAAACTAACTACTAAAACACAAGAATTGACGAATAAGTGATATGATGTATAGCCGTTACAGTACCCCTTAGGTGAACTTTTTGACAGGTAGGTATTCAGATTTGGTACTTCCAGACGGCGCAGAGGGACAAACGAGGTGTCTGCGGATTCGTCTCGGCAAACGCTACTCAATGAAATCAACAAACGGATCGGAGTCCGAAGAAAATTTTTGAGAAATCACGAAAAACGTGATTTTTCAACAATTTATGACGGTTTTTCGAAAATTGAACGCAAAATCAACGGTGCAGAACGACGTGCGGCCGTGGGCAGACGCGCCACACCACCAGGCACAAAACACAAAAGAAATTATAAAGAAACAATGGAAAACTACGATGATAGGATTTTTTGAAAATTATTATAATTACGTAAACAAGAAATGAACTAAAATGGTAAGTATTTGTATTATAAACGAGTGCACGGAATGTGCAAACGTTATTACGGTGCTAACTAAGCTAAAATGAAACGAAACTAACTACTAAAACACAAGAATTGACGAATAAGTGATATGATGTATAGCCGTTACAGTACCCCTTAGGTGAACTTTTTGACAGGTAGGTATTCAGATTTGATACTTCCAGACGGCGCAGAGGGACAAACGAGGTGTCTGCGGATTCGTCTCGGCAAACGCTACTCAATGAAATCAACAAACGGATCGGAGTCCGAAGAAAATTTTTGGGAAATCACGAAAAACGTGATTTTTCAACAATTTTTGACGGTTTTTCGAAAATTGAACGCAAAATCAACGGTGCAGAACGACGTGCGGCCGTGGGCAGACGCGCCACACCACCAGGCACAAAACACAAAAGAAATTATAAAGAAACAATGGAAAACTACGATGATAGGATTTTTTGAAAATTATTATAATTACGTAAACAAGAAATGAACTAAAATGGTAAGTATTTGTATTATAAACGAGTGCACGGAATGTGCAAACGTTATTACGGTGCTAACTAAGCTAAAATGAAACGAAACTAACTACTAAAACACAAGAATTGACGAATAAGTGATATGATGTATAGCCGTTACAGTACCCCTTAGGTGAACTTTTTGACAGGTAGGTATTCAGATTTGGTACTTCCAGACGGCGCAGAGGGACAAACGAGGTGTCTGCGGATTCGTCTCGGCAAACGCTACTCAATGAAATCAACAAACGGATCGGAGTCCGAAGAAAATTTTTGGGAAATCACGAAAAACGTGATTTTTCAACAATTTTTGACGGTTTTTCGAAAATTGAACGCAAAATCAACGGTGCAGAACGACGTGCGGCCGTGGGCAGACGCGCCACACCACCAGGCACAAAACACAAAAGAAATTATAAAGAAACAATGGAAAACTACGATGATAGGATTTTTTGAAAATTATTATAATTACGTAAACAAGAAATGAACTAAAATGGTAAGTATTTGTATTATAAACGAGTGCACGGAATGTGCAAACGTTATTACGGTGCTAACTAAGCTAAAATGAAACGAAACTAACTACTAAAACACAAGAATTGACGAATAAGTGATATGATGTATAGCCGTTACAGTACCCCTTAGGTGAACTTTTTGACAGGTAGGTATTCAGATTTGGTACTTCCAGACGGCGCAGAGGGACAAACGAGGTGTCTGCGGATTCGTCTCGGCAAACGCTACTCAATGAAATCAACAAACGGATCGGAGTCCGAAGAAATTTTTTGGGAAATCACGAAAAACGTGATTTTTCAACAATTTTTGACGGTTTTTCGAAAATTGAACGCAAAATCAACGGTGCAGAACGACGTGCGGCCGTGGGCAGACGCGCCACACCACCAGGCACAAAACACAAAAGAAATTATAAAGAAACAATGGAAAACTACGATGATAGGATTTTTTGAAAATTATTATAATTACGTAAACAAGAAATGAACTAAAATGGTAAGTATTTGTATTATAAACGAGTGCACGGAATGTGCAAACGTTATTACGGTGCTAACTAAGCTAAAATGAAACGAAACTAACTACTAAAACACAAGAATTGACGAATAAGTGATAATTATGATGTATAGCCGTTACAGTACCCCTTAGGTGAACTTTTTGACAGGTAGGTATTCAGATTTGGTACTTCCAGACGGCGCAGAGGGACAAACGAGGTGTCTGCGGATTCGTCTCGGCAAACGCTACTCAATGAAATCAACAAACGGATCGGAGTCCGAAGAAAATTTTTGGGAAATCACGAAAAACGTGATTTTTCAACAATTTTTGACGGTTTTTCGAAAATTGAACGCAAAATCAACGGTGCAGAACGACGTGCGGCCGTGGGCAGACGCGCCACACCACCAGGCACAAAACACAAAACACAAAAGAAATTATAAAGAAACAATGGAAAACTACGATGATAGGATTTTTTGAAAATTATTATAATTACGTAAACAAGAAATGAACTAAAATGGTAAGTATTTGTATTATAAACGAGTGCACGGAATGTGCAAACGTTATTACGGTGCTAACTAAGCTAAAATGAAACGAAACTAACTACTAAAACACAAGAATTGACGAATAAGTGATATGATGTATAGCCGTTACAGTACCCCTTAGGTGAACTTTTTGACAGGTAGGTATTCAGATTTGGTACTTCCAGACGGCGCAGAGGGACAAACGAGGTGTCTGCGGATTCGTCTCGGCAAACGCTACTCAATGAAATCAACAAACGGATCGGAGTCCGAAGAAAATTTTTGGGAAATCACGAAAAACGTGATTTTTCAACAATTTTTGACGGTTTTTCGAAAATTGAACGCAAAATCAACGGTGCAGAACGACGTGCGGCCGTGGGCAGACGCGCCACACCACCAGGCACAAAACACAAAAGAAATTATAAAGAAACAATGGAAAACTACGATGATAGGATTTTTTGAAAATTATTATAATTACGTAAACAAGAAATGAACTAAAATGGTAAGTATTTGTATTATAAACGAGTGCACGGAATGTGCAAACGTTATTACGGTGCTAACTAAGCTAAAATGAAACGAAACTAACTACTAAAACACAAGAATTGACGAATAAGTGATAATTATGATGTATAGCCGTTACAGTACCCCTTAGGTGAACTTTTTGACAGGTAGGTATTCAGATTTGGTACTTCCAGACGGCGCAGAGGGACAAACGAGGTGTCTGCGGATTCGTCTCGGCAAACGCTACTCAATGAAATCAACAAACGGATCGGAGTCCGAAGAAAATTTTTGGGAAATCACGAAAAACGTGATTTTTCAACAATTTTTGACGGTTTTTCGAAAATTGAACGCAAAATCAACGGTGCAGAACGACGTGCGGCCGTGGGCAGACGCGCCACACCACCAGGCACAAAACACAAAAGAAATTATAAAGAAACAATGGAAAACTACGATGATAGGATTTTTTGAAAATTATTATAATTACGTAAACAAGAAATGAACTAAAATGGTAAGTATTTGTATTATAAACGAGTGCACGGAATGTGCAAACGTTATTACGGTGCTAACTAAGCTAAAATGAAACGAAACTAACTACTAAAACACAAGAATTGACGAATAAGTGATATGATGTATAGCCGTTACAGTACCCCTTAGGTGAACTTTTTGACAGGTAGGTATTCAGATTTGGTACTTCCAGACGGCGCAGAGGGACAAACGAGGTGTCTGCGGATTCGTCTCGGCAAACGCTACTCAATGAAATCAACAAACGGATCGGAGTCCGAAGAAATTTTTTGGGAAATCACGAAAAACGTGATTTTTCAACAATTTTTGACGGTTTTTCGAAAATTGAACGCAAAATCAACGGTGCAGAACGACGTGCGGCCGTGGGCAGACGCGCCACACCACCAGGCACAAAACACAAAAGAAATTATAAAGAAACAATGGAAAACTACGATGATAGGATTTTTTGAAAATTATTATAATTACGTAAACAAGAAATGAACTAAAATGGTAAGTATTTGTATTATAAACGAGTGCACGGAATGTGCAAACGTTATTACGGTGCTAACTAAGCTAAAATGAAACGAAACTAACTACTAAAACACAAGAATTGACGAATAAGTGATATGATGTATAGCCGTTACAGTACCCCTTAGGTGAACTTTTTGACAGGTAGGTATTCAGATTTGGTACTTCCAGACGGCGCAGAGGGACAAACGAGGTGTCTGCGGATTCGTCTCGGCAAACGCTACTCAATGAAATCAACAAACGGATCGGAGTCCGAAGAAAATTTTTGGGAAATCACGAAAAACGAGATTTTTCAACAATTTATGACGGTTTTTCGAAAATTTCACGCAAAATCAACGGTGCAGAACTACGTGCGGCCGTGGGCAGACGCGCCACACCACCAGGCACAAAACACAAAAGAAATTATAAAGAAACAATGGAAAACTACGATGATAGGATTTTTTGAAAATTATTATAATTACGTAAACAAGAAATGAACTAAAATGGTAAGTATTTGTATTATAAACGAGTGCACGGAATGTGCAAACGTTATTACGGTGCTAACTAAGCTAAAATGAAACGAAACTAACTACTAAAACACAAGAATTGACGAATAAGTGATATGATGTATAGCCGTTACAGTACCCCTTAGGTGAACTTTTTGACAGGTAGGTATTCAGATTTGGTACTTCCAGACGGCGCAGAGGGACAAACGAGGTGTCTGCGGATTCGTCTCGGCAAACGCTACTCAATGAAATCAACAAACGGATCGGAGTCCGAAGAAAATTTTTGGGAAATCACGAAAAACGTGATTTTTCAACAATTTTTGACGGTTTTTCGAAAATTGAACGCAAAATCAACGGTGCAGAACGACGTGCGGCCGTGGGCAGACGCGCCACACCACCAGGCACAAAACACAAAAGAAATTATAAAGAAACAATGGAAAACTACGATGATAGGATTTTTTGAAAATTATTATAATTACGTAAACAAGAAATGAACTAAAATGGTAAGTATTTGTATTATAAACGAGTGCACGGAATGTGCAAACGTTATTACGGTGCTAACTAAGCTAAAATGAAACGAAACTAACTACTAAAACACAAGAATTGACGAATAAGTGATATGATGTATAGCCGTTACAGTACCCCTTAGGTGAACTTTTTGACAGGTAGGTATTCAGATTTGGTACTTCCAGACGGCGCAGAGGGACAAACGAGGTGTCTGCGGATTCGTCTCGGCAAACGCTACTCAATGAAATCAACAAACGGATCGGAGTCCGAAGAAAATTTTTGGGAAATCACGAAAAACGTGATTTTTCAACAATTTTTGACGGTTTTTCGAAAATTGAACGCAAAATCAACGGTGCAGAACGACGTGCGGCCGTGGGCAGACGCGCCACACCACCAGGCACAAAACACAAAAGAAATTATAAAGAAACAATGGAAAACTACGATGATAGGATTTCTTGAAAATTATTATAATTACGTAAACAAGAAATGAACTAAAATGGTAAGTATTTGTATTATAAACGAGTGCACGGAATGTGCAAACGTTATTACGGTGCTAACTAAGCTAAAATGAAGCGAAACTAACTACTAAAACACAAGAATTGACGAATAAGTGATAATTATGATGTATAGCCGTTACAGTACCCCTTAGGTGAACTTTTTGACAGGTAGGTATTCAGATTTGATACTTCCAGACGGCGCAGAGGGACAAACGAGGTGTCTGCGGATTCGTCTCGGCAAACGCTACTCAATGAAATCAACAAACGGATCGGAGTCCGAAGAAAATTTTTGGGAAATCACGAAAAACGTGATTTTTCAACAATTTTTGACGGTTTTTCGAAAATTGAACGCAAAATCAACGGTGCAGAACGACGTGCGGCCGTGGGCAGACGCGCCACACCACCAGGCACAAAACACAAAAGAAATAATGGAAAACTACGATGATAGGATTTTTTGAAAATTATTATAATTACGTAAACAAGAAATGAACTAAAATGGTAAGTATTTGTATTATAAACGAGTGCACGGAATGTGCAAACGTTATTACGGTGCTAACTAAGCTAAAATGAAACGAAACTAACTACTAAAACACAAGAATTGACGAATAAGTGATATGATGTATAGCCGTTACAGTACCCCTTAGGTGAACTTTTTGACAGGTAGGTATTCAGATTTGGTACTTCCAGACGGCGCAGAGGGACAAACGAGGTGTCTGCGGATTCGTCTCGGCAAACGCTACTCAATGAAATCAACAAACGGATCGGAGTCCGAAGAAAATTTTTGGGAAATCACGAAAAACGTGATTTTTCAACAATTTTTGACGGTTTTTCGAAAATTGAACGCAAAATCAACGGTGCAGAACGACGTGCGGCCGTGGGCAGACGCGCCACACCACCAGGCACAAAACACAAAACACAAAAGAAATTATAAAGAAACAATGGAAAACTACGATGATAGGATTTTTTGAAAATTATTATAATTACGTAAACAAGAAATGAACTAAAATGGTAAGTATTTGTATTATAAACGAGTGCACGGAATGTGCAAACGTTATTACGGTGCTAACTAAGCTAAAATGAAACGAAACTAACTACTAAAACACAAGAATTGACGAATAAGTGATAATTATGATGTATAGCCGTTACAGTACCCCTTAGGTGAACTTTTTGACAGGTAGGTATTCAGATTTGATACTTCCAGACGGCGCAGAGGGACAAACGAGGTGTCTGCGGATTCGTCTCGGCAAACGCTACTCAATGAAATCAACAAACGGATCGGAGTCCGAAGAAAATTTTTGGGAAATCACGAAAAACGTGATTTTTCAACAATTTTTGACGGTTTTTCGAAAATTGAACGCAAAATCAACGGTGCAGAACGACGTGCGGCCGTGGGCAGACGCGCCACACCACCAGGCACAAAACACAAAAGAAATTATAAAGAAACAATGGAAAACTACGATGATAGGATTTTTTGAAAATTATTATAATTACGTAAACAAGAAATGAACTAAAATGGTAAGTATTTGTATTATAAACGAGTGCACGGAATGTGCAAACGTTATTACGGTGCTAACTAAGCTAAAATGAAACGAAACTAACTACTAAAACACAAGAATTGACGAATAAGTGATATGATGTATAGCCGTTACAGTACCCCTTAGGTGAACTTTTTGACAGGTAGGTATTCAGATTTGGTACTTCCAGACGGCGCAGAGGGACAAACGAGGTGTCTGCGGATTCGTCTCGGCAAACGCTACTCAATGAAATCAACAAACGGATCGGAGTCCGAAGAAAATTTTTGGGAAATCACGAAAAACGTGATTTTTCAACAATTTTTGACGGTTTTTCGAAAATTGAACGCAAAATCAACGGTGCAGAACGACGTGCGGCCGTGGGCAGACGCGCCACACCACCAGGCACAAAACACAAAAGAAATTATAAAGAAACAATGGAAAACTACGATGATAGGATTTTTTGAAAATTATTATAATTACGTAAACAAGAAATGAACTAAAATGGTAAGTATTTGTATTATAAACGAGTGCACGGAATGTGCAAACGTTATTACGGTGCTAACTAAGCTAAAATGAAACGAAACTAACTACTAAAACACAAGAATTGACGAATAAGTGATATGATGTATAGCCGTTACAGTACCCCTTAGGTGAACTTTTTGACAGGTAGGTATTCAGATTTGGTACTTCCAGACGGCGCAGAGGGACAAACGAGGTGTCTGCGGATTCGTCTCGGCAAACGCTACTCAATGAAATCAACAAACGGATCGGAGTCCGAAGAAAATTTTTGGGAAATCACGAAAAACGTGATTTTTCAACAATTTTTGACGGTTTTTCGAAAATTGAACGCAAAATCAACGGTGCAGAACGACGTGCGGCCGTGGGCAGACGCGCCACACCACCAGGCACAAAACACAAAAGAAATTATAAAGAAACAATGGAAAACTACGATGATAGGATTTTTTGAAAATTATTATAATTACGTAAACAAGAAATGAACTAAAATGGTAAGTATTTGTATTATAAACGAGTGCACGGAATGTGCAAACGTTATTACGGTGCTAACTAAGCTAAAATGAAACGAAACTAACTACTAAAACACAAGAATTGACGAATAAGTGATATGATGTATAGCCGTTACAGTACCCCTTAGGTGAACTTTTTGACAGGTAGGTATTCAGATTTGGTACTTCCAGACGGCGCAGAGGGACAAACGAGGTGTCTGCGGATTCGTCTCGGCAAACGCTACTCAATGAAATCAACAAACGGATCGGAGTCCGAAGAAAATTTTTGGGAAATCACGAAAAACGTGATTTTTCAACAATTTTTGACGGTTTTTCGAAAATTGAACGCAAAATCAACGGTGCAGAACGACGTGCGGCCGTGGGCAGACGCGCCACACCACCAGGCACAAAACACAAAAGAAATTATAAAGAAACAATGGAAAACTACGATGATAGGATTTTTTGAAAATTATTATAATTACGTAAACAAGAAATGAACTAAAATGGTAAGTATTTGTATTATAAACGAGTGCACGGAATGTGCAAACGTTATTACGGTGCTAACTAAGCTAAAATGAAACGAAACTAACTACTAAAACACAAGAATTGACGAATAAGTGATAATTATGATGTATAGCCGTTACAGTACCCCTTAGGTGAACTTTTTGACTGGTAGGTATTCAGATTTGGTACTTCCAGACGGCGCAGAGGGACAAACGAGGTGTCTGCGGATTCGTCTCGGCAAACGCTACTCAATGAAATCAACAAACGGATCGGAGTCCGAAGAAAATTTTTGGGAAATCACGAAAAACGTGATTTTTCAACAATTTTTGACGGTTTTTCGAAAATTGAACGCAAAATCAACGGTGCAGAACGACGTGCGGCCGTGGGCAGACGCGCCACACCACCAGGCACAAAACACAAAAGAAATTATAAAGAAACAATGGAAAACTACGATGATAGGATTTTTTGAAAATTATTATAATTACGTAAACAAGAAATGAACTAAAATGGTAAGTATTTGTATTATAAACGAGTGCACGGAATGTGCAAACGTTATTACGGTGCTAACTAAGCTAAAATGAAACGAAACTAACTACTAAAACACAAGAATTGACGAATAAGTGATATGATGTATAGCCGTTACAGTACCCCTTAGGTGAACTTTTTGACAGGTAGGTATTCAGATTTGGTACTTCCAGACGGCGCAGAGGGACAAACGAGGTGTCTGCGGATTCGTCTCGGCAAACGCTACTCAATGAAATCAACAAACGGATCGGAGTCCGAAGAAATTTTTTGGGAAATCACGAAAAACGTGATTTTTCAACAATTTTTGACGGTTTTTCGAAAATTGAACGCAAAATCAACGGTGCAGAACGACGTGCGGCCGTGGGCAGACGCGCCACACCACCAGGCACAAAACACAAAAGAAATTATAAAGAAACAATGGAAAACTACGATGATAGGATTTTTTGAAAATTATTATAATTACGTAAACAAGAAATGAACTAAAATGGTAAGTATTTGTATTATAAACGAGTGCACGGAATGTGCAAACGTTATTACGGTGCTAACTAAGCTAAAATGAAACGAAACTAACTACTAAAACACAAGAATTGACGAATAAGTGATATGATGTATAGCCGTTACAGTACCCCTTAGGTGAACTTTTTTTTTTTTTTTTTTTAGTTTATTTATGCAAAAAATATATACAATTTTATTTACATAATATTTTCTCGCCAAACTGTAATGTTTGATGGCGAGACGCGCTCTTGTTTAGTAATAATATAATAAAACGACATACTTAACCACTACATTACACACTAATAACTACCTACTGACGTAACAATAATTTAATTTTGTAATAATACAATCATTTAATACATAATACAATCAATCAGAGACACGCAAAAGATTGCGGTCACTCTGTGTACCGCCACCAGCACCTGCCGCATCTCGGCCATCGAGAAGCAAGTCTCGCAGTTTGGACCTCAGCACACCTTTACTTAACATAGGTTTCTGTCTTAATAACTTAACCTTATTGAATGTCTTTGGTACTAAATACTTTGACAGTCTTTTGCCATAATAGTTGGTTATTCGCGGTTGAATTAATCTATTTTCTCTGACTCTTCGTGTATTATATTTATTGTATACCATTTCTTTATATTCATCACTATAGTAGTATTCTAGCCCTATTAAGTATTCCACTTTTTTGTCTAATGGTAAGATTCTACAAACAGGAAATAACTTTTCATAATCTTTATTACAATTTTTCTTATCTTTTTTGCTAACTAGAAACTTAATTAATCTAATTTGTAAATCTTTTATATTCTTCAGGTATGTTTTAAAGGTTCTACCGTAAACAATAAGTCCATAACTGATAAGTGAGTCAGCTAGTGCATAATATACAATCAATAGAGTGTGTTTATTTAATACTCTATTTAATTGATAAAACTTCCCTAGTACTGATCGCAGCCTGTTGCAAATATCAACAACATGTGTTTTCCAATTAAAGTTTACATCAATATTCAAACCTAGATATTTAAATGCTTCAACGTATTCTAATTTATTACATGTGCAATTATTTTTGTTATTATGCAAACATTCGTATGTATGTCCTGTCACAGCAAGGCTTTCCCTAGAGACTGTTTTAGCCCGTCGGCCATGTGGTGAGCGTATATGCATAGATTTGGTTTTTGTGAAGTTTAATATTATGCCATTGTCATGTGCCCACTTGGTAATATTTTCGAAGTCCTCTTGTATATACCTTTGAACCTCACATATATCTTTAGCAGCGTAAACCAGACACATGTCATCCGCATACATGTACACCCGACACCTGTTCACAACATTTGACACACTATTGACGTGCATCACATAACCAACGGGCCCAAACACTGATCCAGTCGGTACCCCTAGATCCACATCCATTTCATCACCGGACACTCCACATATGGCGGTCCGAATTTTCCTATTACTCAAGTAATTTTCAAACCATTTATTAGTAGGTCCGCGTATACCGCATTCATTCATGGCCTGCAATAATATGGCATGATCCAGTGTATCAAACGCTTTTTTAAAGTCTATATATAATGCTATAAGTTGTTTACCGGCGTCTAGACTTTCATTAACATAGTCTGTAAACCCCGCTAGAGCAGTGGTAGTACTACGCCCCTTACGGAAGCCGTGCTGTGATTCTGACAGTATGTTATTACCTTCCAAGAAATTACTTATTTGCCTAACAATTATTTTTTCAAATATTTTATCAATGACTGATAATATGGCTATTGGCCTATAGTTGACATATTCCAAATGATTTCCAGACTTATAAATCGGACGCACAATTGCACTCTTTAATTGATCGGGGTAAATACCCTGTGACAAACACATATTCATGAACAAAGCTATAATAGGACTTAGTTGCTTTTTTAAATATTTAACATCCTTAACTCTGATTCTATCCAAGCCCGGTGCTTTTTCACATGACAACAAAGTTATTACTTTTTCAATATCCGACGGATTTACAGCAATATACCTAAAGCTAACCTGACTCGATATCACATATTTGTTCCTATCCAAAAACTGTGTGTTACACTTGTGTTTGATTGCTTTTATTTCTTTTGTAAATGTTTTACTAAAGTTTGTACAAATTTGATCTACATTTTCCGTTTTACCCAAATGTCTCATTATTACATCGTCTAGGCTATTTTTCTTTTGACCCAGCCATGAGTTAATTTTTGCCCATATTTTTCTATAATCCCCGTTACAGTTTTTTACTTCTGTCTGTCTATATTTATTCTTAGCTTGGTTTACTAATTTATTTACTTTATTTCTAAATTTTGTGTAGTCTAGTCTTTTATTCATGTTTTTTGGCTCTGCTTTCCACAATCTAAATAAATAATCCCTTCTTAACAACATTGTGTATAAACTTTTATCCACCCATGGCTGTGTTATTCTTTTATTTTGCACCCTAACCTTAATTGTACTTTCCTTATAAATCGTATCAAAAACTGTACTTAACGTCTGATACAACAGTAGCGGGCACGTAATGTCTAATAGTTTCGCCCAGTCATATGCGTCGAACTGATGTCTAACGAGTTTATCACTAATAATTTCACGTACACTGGTCGCCTTTGAGTCTGTATAGCTAATGTTATTACTCGTGCGTAGATCCAGAGTTAGTCCTACCGCATGATGATCGGAGATCTTAGCTTCAAATACGAACGACATCAACTCGCACTCGCTGCGTCCCGCTCGCACCCATACGTGGTCCAAGCACGACGTCACAAGTTGCCCGTCCACTATCGCCTCGCGCGTTATCTCTGCACTCGGTATTACACACTGCAGGCCGCATTCACACAAGGTGTTTTTGTATTTAATTACAATTCTTTGTATTTAATTTTTAATTTTTAATTTAATTTTTTTTGTATTTAATTCAATTTTGACAGGTAGGTATTCAGATTTGGTACTTCCAGACGGCGCAGAGGGACAAACGAGGTGTCTGCGGATTCGTCTCGGCAAACGCTACTCAATGAAATCAACAAACGGATCGGAGTCCGAAGAAAATTTTTGGGAAATCACGAAAAACGAGATTTTTCAACAATTTATGACGGTTTTTCGAAAATTTAACGCAAAATTAACGGTGCAGAACTACGTGCGGCCGTGGGCAGACGCGCCACACCACCAGGCACAAAACACAAAAGAAATTATAAAGAAACAATGGAAAACTACGATGATAGGATTTTTTGAAAATTATTATAATTACGTAAACAAGAAATGAACTAAAATGGTAAGTATTTGTATTATAAACGAGTGCACGGAATGTGCAAACGTTATTACGGTGCTAACTAAGCTAAAATGAAACGAAACTAACTACTAAAACACAAGAATTGACGAATAAGTGATATGATGTATAGCCGTTACAGTACCCCTTAGGTGAACTTTTTGACAGGTAGGTATTCAGATTTGGTACTTCCAGACGGCGCAGAGGGACAAACGAGGTGTCTGCGGATTCGTCTCGGCAAACGCTACTCAATGAAATCAACAAACGGATCGGAGTCCGAAGAAAATTTTTGGGAAATCACGAAAAACGTGATTTTTCAACAATTTTTGACGGTTTTTCGAAAATTGAACGCAAAATCAACGGTGCAGAACGACGTGCGGCCGTGGGCAGACGCGCCACACCACCAGGCACAAAACACAAAAGAAATTATAAAGAAACAATGGAAAACTACGATGATAGGATTTTTTGAAAATTATTATAATTACGTAAACAAGAAATGAACTAAAATGGTAAGTATTTGTATTATAAACGAGTGCACGGAATGTGCAAACGTTATTACGGTGCTAACTAAGCTAAAATGAAACGAAACTAACTACTAAAACACAAGAATTGACGAATAAGTGATATGATGTATAGCCGTTACAGTACCCCTTAGGTGAACTTTTTGACAGGTAGGTATTCAGATTTGGTACTTCCAGACGGCGCAGAGGGACAAACGAGGTGTCTGCGGATTCGTCTCGGCAAACGCTACTCAATGAAATCAACAAACGGATCGGAGTCCGAAGAAATTTTTTGGGAAATCACGAAAAACGTGATTTTTCAACAATTTTTGACGGTTTTTCGAAAATTGAACGCAAAATCAACGGTGCAGAACGACGTGCGGCCGTGGGCAGACGCGCCACACCACCAGGCACAAAACACAAAAGAAATTATAAAGAAACAATGGAAAACTACGATGATAGGATTTCTTGAAAATTATTATAATTACGTAAACAAGAAATGAACTAAAATGGTAAGTATTTGTATTATAAACGAGTGCACGGAATGTGCAAACGTTATTACGGTGCTAACTAAGCTAAAATGAAGCGAAACTAACTACTAAAACACAAGAATTGACGAATAAGTGATAATTATGATGTATAGCCGTTACAGTACCCCTTAGGTGAACTTTTTGACAGGTAGGTATTCAGATTTGATACTTCCAGACGGCGCAGAGGGACAAACGAGGTGTCTGCGGATTCGTCTCGGCAAACGCTACTCAATGAAATCAACAAACGGATCGGAGTCCGAAGAAAATTTTTGGGAAATCACGAAAAACGTGATTTTTCAACAATTTTTGACGGTTTTTCGAAAATTGAACGCAAAATCAACGGTGCAGAACGACGTGCGGCCGTGGGCAGACGCGCCACACCACCAGGCACAAAACACAAAAGAAATTATAAAGAAACAATGGAAAACTACGATGATAGGATTTTTTGAAAATTATTATAATTACGTAAACAAGAAATGAACTAAAATGGTAAGTATTTGTATTATAAACGAGTGCACGGAATGTGCAAACGTTATTACGGTGCTAACTAAGCTAAAATGAAACGAAACTAACTACTAAAACACAAGAATTGACGAATAAGTGATATGATGTATAGCCGTTACAGTACCCCTTAGGTGAACTTTTTGACAGGTAGGTATTCAGATTTGGTACTTCCAGACGGCGCAGAGGGACAAACGAGGTGTCTGCGGATTCGTCTCGGCAAACGCTACTCAATGAAATCAACAAACGGATCGGAGTCCGAAGAAAATTTTTGGGAAATCACGAAAAACGTGATTTTTCAACAATTTTTGACGGTTTTTCGAAAATTGAACGCAAAATCAACGGTGCAGAACGACGTGCGGCCGTGGGCAGACGCGCCACACCACCAGGCACAAAACACAAAAGAAATAATGGAAAACTACGATGATAGGATTTTTTGAAAATTATTATAATTACGTAAACAAGAAATGAACTAAAATGGTAAGTATTTGTATTATAAACGAGTGCACGGAATGTGCAAACGTTATTACGGTGCTAACTAAGCTAAAATGAAACGAAACTAACTACTAAAACACAAGAATTGACGAATAAGTGATATGATGTATAGCCGTTACAGTACCCCTTAGGTGAACTTTTTGACAGGTAGGTATTCAGATTTGGTACTTCCAGACGGCGCAGAGGGACAAACGAGGTGTCTGCGGATTCGTCTCGGCAAACGCTACTCAATGAAATCAACAAACGGATCAGAGTCCGAAGAAATTTTTTGGGAAATCACGAAAAACGTGATTTTTCAACAATTTTTGACGGTTTTTCGAAAATTGAACGCAAAATCAACGGTGCAGAACGACGTGCGGCCGTGGGCAGACGCGCCACACCACCAGGCACAAAACACAAAAGAAATTATAAAGAAACAATGGAAAACTACGATGATAGGATTTTTTGAAAATTATTATAATTACGTAAACAAGAAATGAACTAAAATGGTAAGTATTTGTATTATAAACGAGTGCACGGAATGTGCAAACGTTATTACGGTGCTAACTAAGCTAAAATGAAACGAAACTAACTACTAAAACACAAGAATTGACGAATAAGTGATAATTATGATGTATAGCCGTTACAGTACCCCTTAGGTGAACTTTTTGACAGGTAGGTATTCAGATTTGATACTTCCAGACGGCGCAGAGGGACAAACGAGGTGTCTGCGGATTCGTCTCGGCAAACGCTACTCAATGAAATCAACAAACGGATCGGAGTCCGAAGAAAATTTTTGGGAAATCACGAAAAACGTGATTTTTCAACAATTTTTGACGGTTTTTCGAAAATTGAACGCAAAATCAACGGTGCAGAACGACGTGCGGCCGTGGGCAGACGCGCCACACCACCAGGCACAAAACACAAAAGAAATTATAAAGAAACAATGGAAAACTACGATGATAGGATTTTTTGAAAATTATTATAATTACGTAAACAAGAAATGAACTAAAATGGTAAGTATTTGTATTATAAACGAGTGCACGGAATGTGCAAACGTTATTACGGTGCTAACTAAGCTAAAATGAAACGAAACTAACTACTAAAACACAAGAATTGACGAATAAGTGATATGATGTATAGCCGTTACAGTACCCCTTAGGTGAACTTTTTGACAGGTAGGTATTCAGATTTGGTACTTCCAGACGGCGCAGAGGGACAAACGAGGTGTCTGCGGATTCGTCTCGGCAAACGCTACTCAATGAAATCAACAAACGGATCGGAGTCCGAAGAAAATTTTTGGGAAATCACGAAAAACGTGATTTTTCAACAATTTTTGACGGTTTTTCGAAAATTGAACGCAAAATCAACGGTGCAGAACGACGTGCGGCCGTGGGCAGACGCGCCACACCACCAGGCACAAAACACAAAAGAAATTATAAAGAAACAATGGAAAACTACGATGATAGGATTTTTTGAAAATTATTATAATTACGTAAACAAGAAATGAACTAAAATGGTAAGTATTTGTATTATAAACGAGTGCACGGAATGTGCAAACGTTATTACGGTGCTAACTAAGCTAAAATGAAACGAAACTAACTACTAAAACACAAGAATTGACGAATAAGTGATATGATGTATAGCCGTTACAGTACCCCTTAGGTGAACTTTTTGACAGGTAGGTATTCAGATTTGGTACTTCCAGACGGCGCAGAGGGACAAACGAGGTGTCTGCGGATTCGTCTCGGCAAACGCTACTCAATGAAATCAACAAACGGATCGGAGTCTGAAGAAAATTTTTGGGAAATCACGAAAAACGTGATTTTTCAACAATTTTTGACGGTTTTTCGAAAATTGAACGCAAAATCAACGGTGCAGAACGACGTGCGGCCGTGGGCAGACGCGCCACACCACCAGGCACAAAACACAAAAGAAATTATAAAGAAACAATGGAAAACTACGATGATAGGATTTTTTGAAAATTATTATAATTACGTAAACAAGAAATGAACTAAAATGGTAAGTATTTGTATTATAAACGAGTGCACGGAATGTGCAAACGTTATTACGGTGCTAACTAAGCTAAAATGAAACGAAACTAACTACTAAAACACAAGAATTGACGAATAAGTGATATGATGTATAGCCGTTACAGTACCCCTTAGGTGAACTTTTTGACAGGTAGGTATTCAGATTTGGTACTTCCAGACGGCGCAGAGGGACAAACGAGGTGTCTGCGGATTCGTCTCGGCAAACGCTACTCAATGAAATCAACAAACGGATCGGAGTCCGAAGAAAATTTTTGGGAAATCACGAAAAACGTGATTTTTCAACAATTTTTGACGGTTTTTCGAAAATTGAACGCAAAATCAACGGTGCAGAACGACGTGCGGCCGTGGGCAGACGCGCCACACCACCAGGCACAAAACACAAAAGAAATTATAAAGAAACAATGGAAAACTACGATGATAGGATTTTTTGAAAATTATTATAATTACGTAAACAAGAAATGAACTAAAATGGTAAGTATTTGTATTATAAACGAGTGCACGGAATGTGCAAACGTTATTACGGTGCTAACTAAGCTAAAATGAAACGAAACTAACTACTAAAACACAAGAATTGACGAATAAGTGATAATTATGATGTATAGCCGTTACAGTACCCCTTAGGTGAACTTTTTGACAGGTAGGTATTCAGATTTGATACTTCCAGACGGCGCAGAGGGACAAACGAGGTGTCTGCGGATTCGTCTCGGCAAACGCTACTCAATGAAATCAACAAACGGATCGGAGTCCGAAGAAAATTTTTGGGAAATCACGAAAAACGTGATTTTTCAACAATTTTTGACGGTTTTTCGAAAATTGAACGCAAAATCAACGGTGCAGAACGACGTGCGGCCGTGGGCAGACGCGCCACACCACCAGGCACAAAACACAAAAGAAATTATAAAGAAACAATGGAAAACTACGATGATAGGATTTTTTGAAAATTATTATAATTACGTAAACAAGAAATGAACTAAAATGGTAAGTATTTGTATTATAAACGAGTGCACGGAATGTGCAAACGTTATTACGGTGCTAACTAAGCTAAAATGAAACGAAACTAACTACTAAAACACAAGAATTGACGAATAAGTGATATGATGTATAGCCGTTACAGTACCCCTTAGGTGAACTTTTTGACAGGTAGGTATTCAGATTTGGTACTTCCAGACGGCGCAGAGGGACAAACGAGGTGTCTGCGGATTCGTCTCGGCAAACGCTACTCAATGAAATCAACAAACGGATCGGAGTCCGAAGAAAATTTTTGGGAAATCACGAAAAACGTGATTTTTCAACAATTTTTGACGGTTTTTCGAAAATTGAACGCAAAATCAACGGTGCAGAACGACGTGCGGCCGTGGGCAGACGCGCCACACCACCAGGCACAAAACACAAAAGAAATTATAAAGAAACAATGGAAAACTACGATGATAGGATTTTTTGAAAATTATTATAATTACGTAAACAAGAAATGAACTAAAATGGTAAGTATTTGTATTATAAACGAGTGCACGGAATGTGCAAACGTTATTACGGTGCTAACTAAGCTAAAATGAAACGAAACTAACTACTAAAACACAAGAATTGACGAATAAGTGATAATTATGATGTATAGCCGTTACAGTACCCCTTAGGTGAACTTTTTGACAGGTAGGTATTCAGATTTGGTACTTCCAGACGGCGCAGAGGGACAAACGAGGTGTCTGCGGATTCGTCTCGGCAAACGCTACTCAATGAAATCAACAAACGGATCGGAGTCCGAAGAAAATTTTTGGGAAATTACGAAAAACGTGATTTTTCAACAATTTTTGACGGTTTTTCGAAAATTGAACGCAAAATCAACGGTGCAGAACGACGTGCGGCCGTGGGCAGACGCGCCACACCACCAGGCACAAAACACAAAAGAAATTATAAAGAAACAATGGAAAACTACGATGATAGGATTTTTTGAAAATTATTATAATTACGTAAACAAGAAATGAACTAAAATGGTAAGTATTTGTATTATAAACGAGTGCACGGAATGTGCAAACGTTATTACGGTGCTAACTAAGCTAAAATGAAACGAAACTAACTACTAAAACACAAGAATTGACGAATAAGTGATATGATGTATAGCCGTTACAGTACCCCTTAGGTGAACTTTTTGACAGGTAGGTATTCAGATTTGGTACTTCCAGACGGCGCAGAGGGACAAACGAGGTGTCTGCGGATTCGTCTCGGCAAACGCTACTCAATGAAATCAACAAACGGATCGGAGTCCGAAGAAAATTTTTGGGAAATCACGAAAAACGTGATTTTTCAACAATTTTTGACGGTTTTTCGAAAATTGAACGCAAAATCAACGGTGCAGAACGACGTGCGGCCGTGGGCAGACGCGCCACACCACCAGGCACAAAACACAAAAGAAATTATAAAGAAACAATGGAAAACTACGATGATAGGATTTTTTGAAAATTATTATAATTACGTAAACAAGAAATGAACTAAAATGGTAAGTATTTGTATTATAAACGAGTGCACGGAATGTGCAAACGTTATTACGGTGCTAACTAAGCTAAAATGAAACGAAACTAACTACTAAAACACAAGAATTGACGAATAAGTGATATGATGTATAGCCGTTACAGTACCCCTTAGGTGAACTTTTTGACAGGTAGGTATTCAGATTTGGTACTTCCAGACGGCGCAGAGGGACAAACGAGGTGTCTGCGGATTCGTCTCGGCAAACGCTACTCAATGAAATCAACAAACGGATCGGAGTCCGAAGAAAATTTTTGGGAAATCACGAAAAACGTGATTTTTCAACAATTTTTGACGGTTTTTCGAAAATTGAACGCAAAATCAACGGTGCAGAACGACGTGCGGCCGTGGGCAGACGCGCCACACCACCAGGCACAAAACACAAAAGAAATTATAAAGAAACAATGGAAAACTACGATGATAGGATTTTTTGAAAATTATTATAATTACGTAAACAAGAAATGAACTAAAATGGTAAGTATTTGTATTATAAACGAGTGCACGGAATGTGCAAACGTTATTACGGTGCTAACTAAGCTAAAATGAAACGAAACTAACTACTAAAACACAAGAATTGACGAATAAGTGATATGATGTATAGCCGTTACAGTACCCCTTAGGTGAACTTTTTGACAGGTAGGTATTCAGATTTGGTACTTCCAGACGGCGCAGAGGGACAAACGAGGTGTCTGCGGATTCGTCTCGGCAAACGCTACTCAATGAAATCAACAAACGGATCGGAGTCCGAAGAAAATTTTTGGGAAATCACGAAAAACGTGATTTTTCAACAATTTTTGACGGTTTTTCGAAAATTGAACGCAAAATCAACGGTGCAGAACGACGTGCGGCCGTGGGCAGACGCGCCACACCACCAGGCACAAAACACAAAAGAAATTATAAAGAAACAATGGAAAACTACGATGATAGGATTTTTTGAAAATTATTATAATTACGTAAACAAGAAATGAACTAAAATGGTAAGTATTTGTATTATAAACGAGTGCACGGAATGTGCAAACGTTATTACGGTGCTAACTAAGCTAAAATGAAACGAAACTAACTACTAAAACACAAGAATTGACGAATAAGTGATAATTATGATGTATAGCCGTTACAGTACCCCTTAGGTGAACTTTTTGACAGGTAGGTATTCAGATTTGGTACTTCCAGACGGCGCAGAGGGACAAACGAGGTGTCTGCGGATTCGTCTCGGCAAACGCTACTCAATGAAATCAACAAACGGATCGGAGTCCGAAGAAAATTTTTGGGAAATCACGAAAAACGTGATTTGTCAACAATTTTTGACGGTTTTTCGAAAATTGAACGCAAAATCAACGGTGCAGAACGACGTGCGGCCGTGGGCAGACGCGCCACACCACCAGGCACAAAACACAAAAGAAATTATAAAGAAACAATGGAAAACTACGATGATAGGATTTTTTGAAAATTATTATAATTACGTAAACAAGAAATGAACTAAAATGGTAAGTATTTGTATTATAAACGAGTGCACGGAATGTGCAAACGTTATTACGGTGCTAACTAAGCTAAAATGAAACGAAACTAACTACTAAAACACAAGAATTGACGAATAAGTGATAATTATGATGTATAGCCGTTACAGTACCCCTTAGGTGAACTTTTTGACAGGTAGGTATTCAGATTTGGTACTTCCAGACGGCGCAGAGGGACAAACGAGGTGTCTGCGGATTCGTCTCGGCAAACGCTACTCAATGAAATCAACAAACGGATCGGAGTCCGAAGAAAATTTTTGGGAAATCACGAAAAACGTGATTTTTCAACAATTTTTGACGGTTTTTCGAAAATTGAACGCAAAATCAACGGTGCAGAACGACGTGCGGCCGTGGGCAGACGCGCCACACCACCAGGCACAAAACACAAAAGAAATTATAAAGAAACAATGGAAAACTACGATGATAGGATTTTTTGAAAATTATTATAATTACGTAAACAAGAAATGAACTAAAATGGTAAGTATTTGTATTATAAACGAGTGCACGGAATGTGCAAACGTTATTACGGTGCTAACTAAGCTAAAATGAAACTAACTACTAAAACACAAGAATTGACGAATAAGTGATATGATGTATAGCCGTTACAGTACCCCTTAGGTGAACTTTTTGACAGGTAGGTATTCAGATTTGGTACTTCCAGACGGCGCAGAGGGACAAACGAGGTGTCTGCGGATTCGTCTCGGCAAACGCTACTCAATGAAATCAACAAACGGATCGGAGTCCGAAGAAAATTTTTGGGAAATCACGAAAAACGTGATTTTTCAACAATTTTTGACGGTTTTTCGAAAATTGAACGCAAAATCAACGGTGCAGAACGACGTGCGGCCGTGGGCAGACGTGCCACACCACCAGGCACAAAACACAAAAGAAATTATAAAGAAACAATGGAAAACTACGATGATAGGATTTTTTGAAAATTATTATAATTACGTAAACAAGAAATGAACTAAAATGGTAAGTATTTGTATTATAAACGAGTGCACGGAATGTGCAAACGTTATTACGGTGCTAACTAAGCTAAAATGAAACGAAACTAACTACTAAAACACAAGAATTGACGAATAAGTGATAATTATGATGTATAGCCGTTACAGTACCCCTTAGGTGAACTTTTTGACAGGTAGGTATTCAGATTTGGTACTTCCAGACGGCGCAGAGGGACAAACGAGGTGTCTGCGGATTCGTCTCGGCAAACGCTACTCAATGAAATCAACAAACGGATCGGAGTCCGAAGAAAATTTTTGGGAAATCACGAAAAACGTGATTTTTCAACAATTTTTGACGGTTTTTCGAAAATTGAACGCAAAATCAACGGTGCAGAACGACGTGCGGCCGTGGGCAGACGCGCCACACCACCAGGCACAAAACACAAAAGAAATTATAAAGAAACAATGGAAAACTACGATGATAGGATTTTTTGAAAATTATTATAATTACGTAAACAAGAAATGAACTAAAATGGTAAGTATTTGTATTATAAACGAGTGCACGGAATGTGCAAACGTTATTACGGTGCTAACTAAGCTAAAATGAAACGAAACTAACTACTAAAACACAAGAATTGACGAATAAGTGATATGATGTATAGCCGTTACAGTACCCCTTAGGTGAACTTTTTGACAGGTAGGTATTCAGATTTGGTACTTCCAGACGGCGCAGAGGGACAAACGAGGTGTCTGCGGATTCGTCTCGGCAAACGCTACTCAATGAAATCAACAAACGGATCGGAGTCCGAAGAAAATTTTTGGGAAATCACGA
Organism: Herminia tarsipennalis; assembly: GCA_945859575.2. NCBI lineage: Eukaryota > Metazoa > Arthropoda > Insecta > Lepidoptera > Erebidae > Herminia > Herminia tarsipennalis. Next base: position 15,262,141 of record OX243859.2, on the reverse strand, counting down.
AAAACGTGATTTTTCAACAATTTTTGACGGTTTTTCGAAAATTGAACGCAAAATCAACGGTGCAGAACGACGTGCGGCCGTGGGCAGACGCGCCACACCACCAGGCACAAAACACAAAAGAAATTATAAAGAAACAATGGAAAACTACGATGATAGGATTTTTTGAAAATTATTATAATTACGTAAACAAGAAATGAACTAAAATGGTAAGTATTTGTATTATAAACGAGTGCACGGAATGTGCAAACGTTATTACGGTGCTAACTAAGCTAAAATGAAACGAAACTAACTACTAAAACACAAGAATTGACGAATAAGTGATATGATGTATAGCCGTTACAGTACCCCTTAGGTGAACTTTTTGACAGGTAGGTATTCAGATTTGGTACTTCCAGACGGCGCAGAGGGACAAACGAGGTGTCTGCGGATTCGTCTCGGCAAACGCTACTCAATGAAATCAACAAACGGATCGGAGTCCGAAGAAAATTTTTGGGAAATCACGAAAAACGTGATTTTTCAACAATTTTTGACGGTTTTTCGAAAATTGAACGCAAAATCAACGGTGCAGAACGACGTGCGGCCGTGGGCAGACGCGCCACACCACCAGGCACAAAACACAAAAGAAATTATGAGGAAACAATGGAAAACTACGATGATAGGATTTTTTGAAAATTATTATAATTACGTAAACAAGAAATGAACTAAAATGGTAAGTATTTGTATTATAAACGAGTGCACGGAATGTGCAAACGTTATTACGGTGCTAACTAAGCTAAAATGAAACGAAACTAACTACTAAAACACAAGAATTGACGAATAAGTGATATGATGTATAGCCGTTACAGTACCCCTTAGGTGAACTTTTTGACAGGTAGGTATTCAGATTTGGTACTTCCAGACGGCGCAGAGGGACAAACGAGGTGTCTGCGGATTCGTCTCGGCAAACGCTACTCAATGAAATCAACAAACGGATCGGAGTCCGAAGAAAATTTTTGGGAAATCACGAAAAACGTGATTTTTCAACAATTTTTGACGGTTTTTCGAAAATTGAACGCAAAATCAACGGTGCAGAACGACGTGCGGCCGTGGGCAGACGCGCCACACCACCAGGCACAAAACACAAAAGAAATTATAAAGAAACAATGGAAAACTACGATGATAGGATTTTTTGAAAATTATTATAATTACGTAAACAAGAAATGAACTAAAATGGTAAGTATTTGTATTATAAACGAGTGCACGGAATGTGCAAACGTTATTACGGTGCTAACTAAGCTAAAATGAAACGAAACTAACTACTAAAACACAAGAATTGACGAATAAGTGATAATTATGATGTATAGCCGTTACAGTACCCCTTAGGTGAACTTTTTGACAGGTAGGTATTCAGATTTGGTACTTCCAGACGGCGCAGAGGGACAAACGAGGTGTCTGCGGATTCGTCTCGGCAAACGCTACTCAATGAAATCAACAAACGGATCGGAGTCCGAAGAAAATTTTTGGGAAATCACGAAAAACGTGATTTTTCAACAATTTTTGACGGTTTTTCGAAAATTGAACGCAAAATCAACGGTGCAGAACGACGTGCGGCCGTGGGCAGACGCGCCACACCACCAGGCACAAAACACAAAAGAAATTATAAAGAAACAATGGAAAACTACGATGATAGGATTTTTTGAAAATTATTATAATTACGTAAACAAGAAATGAACTAAAATGGTAAGTATTTGTATTATAAACGAGTGCACGGAATGTGCAAACGTTATTACGGTGCTAACTAAGCTAAAATGAAACGAAACTAACTACTAAAACACAAGAATTGACGAATAAGTGATATGATGTATAGCCGTTACAGTACCCCTTAGGTGAACTTTTTGACAGGTAGGTATTCAGATTTGGTACTTCCAGACGGCGCAGAGGGACAAACGAGGTGTCTGCGGATTCGTCTCGGCAAACGCTACTCAATGAAATCAACAAACGGATCGGAGTCCGAAGAAAATTTTTGGGAAATCACGAAAAACGTGATTTTTCAACAATTTTTGACGGTTTTTCGAAAATTGAACGCAAAATCAACGGTGCAGAACGACGTGCGGCCGTGGGCAGACGCGCCACACCACCAGGCACAAAACACAAAAGAAATTATAAAGAAACAATGGAAAACTACGATGATAGGATTTTTTGAAAATTATTATAATTACGTAAACAAGAAATGAACTAAAATGGTAAGTATTTGTATTATAAACGAGTGCACGGAATGTGCAAACGTTATTACGGTGCTAACTAAGCTAAAATGAAACGAAACTAACTACTAAAACACAAGAATTGACGAATAAGTGATAATTATGATGTATAGCCGTTACAGTACCCCTTAGGTGAACTTTTTGACAGGTAGGTATTCAGATTTGGTACTTCCAGACGGCGCAGAGGGACAAACGAGGTGTCTGCGGATTCGTCTCGGCAAACGCTACTCAATGAAATCAACAAACGGATCGGAGTCCGAAGAAAATTTTTGGGAAATCACGAAAAACGTGATTTTTCAACAATTTTTGACGGTTTTTCGAAAATTGAACGCAAAATCAACGGTGCAGAACGACGTGCGGCCGTGGGCAGACGCGCCACACCACCAGGCACAAAACACAAAAGAAATTATAAAGAAACAATGGAAAACTACGATGATAGGATTTTTTGAAAATTATTATAATTACGTAAACAAGAAATGAACTAAAATGGTAAGTATTTGTATTATAAACGAGTGCACGGAATGTGCAAACGTTATTACGGTGCTAACTAAGCTAAAATGAAACGAAACTAACTACTAAAACACAAGAATTGACGAATAAGTGATATGATGTATAGCCGTTACAGTACCCCTTAGGTGAACTTTTTGACAGGTAGGTATTCAGATTTGGTACTTCCAGACGGCGCAGAGGGACAAACGAGGTGTCTGCGGATTCGTCTCGGCAAACGCTACTCAATGAAATCAACAAACGGATCGGAGTCCGAAGAAAATTTTTGGGAAATCACGAAAAACGTGATTTTTCAACAATTTTTGACGGTTTTTCGAAAATTGAACGCAAAATCAACGGTGCAGAACGACGTGCGGCCGTGGGCAGACGCGCCACACCACCAGGCACAAAACACAAAAGAAATTATAAAGAAACAATGGAAAACTACGATGATAGGATTTTTTGAAAATTATTATAATTACGTAAACAAGAAATGAACTAAAATGGTAAGTATTTGTATTATAAACGAGTGCACGGAATGTGCAAACGTTATTACGGTGCTAACTAAGCTAAAATGAAACGAAACTAACTACTAAAACACAAGAATTGACGAATAAGTGATATGATGTATAGCCGTTACAGTACCCCTTAGGTGAACTTTTTGACAGGTAGGTATTCAGATTTGGTACTTCCAGACGGCGCAGAGGGACAAACGAGGTGTCTGCGGATTCGTCTCGGCAAACGCTACTCAATGAAATCAACAAACGGATCGGAGTCCGAAGAAAATTTTTGGGAAATCACGAAAAACGTGATTTTTCAACAATTTTTGACGGTTTTTCGAAAATTGAACGCAAAATCAACGGTGCAGAACGACGTGCGGCCGTGGGCAGACGCGCCACACCACCAGGCACAAAACACAAAAGAAATTATGAGGAAACAATGGAAAACTACGATGATAGGATTTTTTGAAAATTATTATAATTACGTAAACAAGAAATGAACTAAAATGGTAAGTATTTGTATTATAAACGAGTGCACGGAATGTGCAAACGTTATTACGGTGCTAACTAAGCTAAAATGAAACGAAACTAACTACTAAAACACAAGAATTGACGAATAAGTGATAATTATGATGTATAGCCGTTACAGTACCCCTTAGGTGAACTTTTTGACAGGTAGGTATTCAGATTTGGTACTTCCAGACGGCGCAGAGGGACAAACGAGGTGTCTGCGGATTCGTCTCGGCAAACGCTACTCAATGAAATCAACAAACGGATCGGAGTCCGAAGAAAATTTTTGGGAAATCACGAAAAACGTGATTTTTCAACAATTTTTGACGGTTTTTCGAAAATTGAACGCAAAATCAACGGTGCAGAACGACGTGCGGCCGTGGGCAGACGCGCCACACCACCAGGCACAAAACACAAAAGAAATTATAAAGAAACAATGGAAAACTACGATGATAGGATTTTTTGAAAATTATTATAATTACGTAAACAAGAAATGAACTAAAATGGTAAGTATTTGTATTATAAACGAGTGCACGGAATGTGCAAACGTTATTACGGTGCTAACTAAGCTAAAATGAAACGAAACTAACTACTAAAACACAAGAATTGACGAATAAGTGATAATTATGATGTATAGCCGTTACAGTACCCCTTAGGTGAACTTTTTGACAGGTAGGTATTCAGATTTGGTACTTCCAGACGGCGCAGAGGGACAAACGAGGTGTCTGCGGATTCGTCTCGGCAAACGCTACTCAATGAAATCAACAAACGGATCGGAGTCCGAAGAAAATTTTTGGGAAATCACGAAAAACGTGATTTTTCAACAATTTTTGACGGTTTTTCGAAAATTGAACGCAAAATCAACGGTGCAGAACGACGTGCGGCCGTGGGCAGACGCGCCACACCACCAGGCACAAAACACAAAAGAAATTATAAAGAAACAATGGAAAACTACGATGATAGGATTTTTTGAAAATTATTATAATTACGTAAACAAGAAATGAACTAAAATGGTAAGTATTTGTATTATAAACGAGTGCACGGAATGTGCAAACGTTATTACGGTGCTAACTAAGCTAAAATGAAACGAAACTAACTACTAAAACACAAGAATTGACGAATAAGTGATATGATGTATAGCCGTTACAGTACCCCTTAGGTGAACTTTTTGACAGGTAGGTATTCAGATTTGGTACTTCCAGACGGCGCAGAGGGACAAACGAGGTGTCTGCGGATTCGTCTCGGCAAACGCTACTCAATGAAATCAACAAACGGATCGGAGTCCGAAGAAAATTTTTGGGAAATCACGAAAAACGTGATTTTTCAACAATTTTTGACGGTTTTTCGAAAATTGAACGCAAAATCAACGGTGCAGAACGACGTGCGGCCGTGGGCAGACGCGCCACACCACCAGGCACAAAACACAAAAGAAATTATAAAGAAACAATGGAAAACTACGATGATAGGATTTTTTGAAAATTATTATAATTACGTAAACAAGAAATGAACTAAAATGGTAAGTATTTGTATTATAAACGAGTGCACGGAATGTGCAAACGTTATTACGGTGCTAACTAAGCTAAAATGAAACGAAACTAACTACTAAAACACAAGAATTGACGAATAAGTGATAATTATGATGTATAGCCGTTACAGTACCCCTTAGGTGAACTTTTTGACAGGTAGGTATTCAGATTTGGTACTTCCAGACGGCGCAGAGGGACAAACGAGGTGTCAGCGGATTCGTCTCGGCAAACGCTACTCAATGAAATCAACAAACGGATCGGAGTCCGAAGAAAATTTTTGGGAAATCACGAAAAACGTGATTTTTCAACAATTTTTGACGGTTTTTCGAAAATTGAACGCAAAATCAACGGTGCAGAACGACGTGCGGCCGTGGGCAGACGCGCCACACCACCAGGCACAAAACACAAAAGAAATTATAAAGAAACAATGGAAAACTACGATGATAGGATTTTTTGAAAATTATTATAATTACGTAAACAAGAAATGAACTAAAATGGTAAGTATTTGTATTATAAACGAGTGCACGGAATGTGCAAACGTTATTACGGTGCTAACTAAGCTAAAATGAAACGAAACTAACTACTAAAACACAAGAATTGACGAATAAGTGATAATTATGATGTATAGCCGTTACAGTACCCCTTAGGTGAACTTTTTGACAGGTAGGTATTCAGATTTGGTACTTCCAGACGGCGCAGAGGGACAAACGAGGTGTCAGCGGATTCGTCTCGGCAAACGCTACTCAATGAAATCAACAAACGGATCGGAGTCCGAAGAAAATTTTTGGGAAATCACGAAAAACGTGATTTTTCAACAATTTTTGACGGTTTTTCGAAAATTGAACGCAAAATCAACGGTGCAGAACGACGTGCGGCCGTGGGCAGACGCGCCACACCACCAGGCACAAAACACAAAAGAAATTATAAAGAAACAATGGAAAACTACGATGATAGGATTTTTTGAAAATTATTATAATTACGTAAACAAGAAATGAACTAAAATGGTAAGTATTTGTATTATAAACGAGTGCACGGAATGTGCAAACGTTATTACGGTGCTAACTAAGCTAAAATGAAACGAAACTAACTACTAAAACACAAGAATTGACGAATAAGTGATATGATGTATAGCCGTTACAGTACCCCTTAGGTGAACTTTTTGACAGGTAGGTATTCAGATTTGGTACTTCCAGACGGCGCAGAGGGACAAACGAGGTGTCTGCGGATTCGTCTCGGCAAACGCTACTCAATGAAATCAACAAACGGATCGGAGTCCGAAGAAAATTTTTGGGAAATCACGAAAAACGTGATTTTTCAACAATTTTTGACGGTTTTTCGAAAATTGAACGCAAAATCAACGGTGCAGAACGACGTGCGGCCGTGGGCAGACGCGCCACACCACCAGGCACAAAACACAAAAGAAATTATAAAGAAACAATGGAAAACTACGATGATAGGATTTTTTGAAAATTATTATAATTACGTAAACAAGAAATGAACTAAAATGGTAAGTATTTGTATTATAAACGAGTGCACGGAATGTGCAAACGTTATTACGGTGCTAACTAAGCTAAAATGAAACGAAACTAACTACTAAAACACAAGAATTGACGAATAAGTGATATGATGTATAGCCGTTACAGTACCCCTTAGGTGAACTTTTTGACAGGTAGGTATTCAGATTTGGTACTTCCAGACGGCGCAGAGGGACAAACGAGGTGTCTGCGGATTCGTCTCGGCAAACGCTACTCAATGAAATCAACAAACGGATCGGAGTCCGAAGAAAATTTTTGGGAAATCACGAAAAACGTGATTTTTCAACAATTTTTGACGGTTTTTCGAAAATTGAACGCAAAATCAACGGTGCAGAACGACGTGCGGCCGTGGGCAGACGCGCCACACCACCAGGCACAAAACACAAAAGAAATTATGAGGAAACAATGGAAAACTACGATGATAGGATTTTTTGAAAATTATTATAATTACGTAAACAAGAAATGAACTAAAATGGTAAGTATTTGTATTATAAACGAGTGCACGGAATGTGCAAACGTTATTACGGTGCTAACTAAGCTAAAATGAAACGAAACTAACTACTAAAACACAAGAATTGACGAATAAGTGATAATTATGATGTATAGCCGTTACAGTACCCCTTAGGTGAACTTTTTGACAGGTAGGTATTCAGATTTGGTACTTCCAGACGGCGCAGAGGGACAAACGAGGTGTCTGCGGATTCGTCTCGGCAAACGCTACTCAATGAAATCAACAAACGGATCGGAGTCCGAAGAAAATTTTTGGGAAATCACGAAAAACGTGATTTTTCAACAATTTTTGACGGTTTTTCGAAAATTGAACGCAAAATCAACGGTGCAGAACGACGTGCGGCCGTGGGCAGACGCGCCACACCACCAGGCACAAAACACAAAAGAAATTATAAAGAAACAATGGAAAACTACGATGATAGGATTTTTTGAAAATTATTATAATTACGTAAACAAGAAATGAACTAAAATGGTAAGTATTTGTATTATAAACGAGTGCACGGAATGTGCAAACGTTATTACGGTGCTAACTAAGCTAAAATGAAACGAAACTAACTACTAAAACACAAGAATTGACGAATAAGTGATATGATGTATAGCCGTTACAGTACCCCTTAGGTGAACTTTTTGACAGGTAGGTATTCAGATTTGGTACTTCCAGACGGCGCAGAGGGACAAACGAGGTGTCTGCGGATTCGTCTCGGCAAACGCTACTCAATGAAATCAACAAACGGATCGGAGTCCGAAGAAAATTTTTGGGAAATCACGAAAAACGTGATTTTTCAACAATTTTTGACGGTTTTTCGAAAATTGAACGCAAAATCAACGGTGCAGAACGACGTGCGGCCGTGGGCAGACGCGCCACACCACCAGGCACAAAACACAAAAGAAATTATAAAGAAACAATGGAAAACTACGATGATAGGATTTTTTGAAAATTATTATAATTACGTAAACAAGAAATGAACTAAAATGGTAAGTATTTGTATTATAAACGAGTGCACGGAATGTGCAAACGTTATTACGGTGCTAACTAAGCTAAAATGAAACGAAACTAACTACTAAAACACAAGAATTGACGAATAAGTGATAATTATGATGTATAGCCGTTACAGTACCCCTTAGGTGAACTTTTTGACAGGTAGGTATTCAGATTTGGTACTTCCAGACGGCGCAGAGGGACAAACGAGGTGTCTGCGGATTCGTCTCGGCAAACGCTACTCAATGAAATCAACAAACGGATCGGAGTCCGAAGAAAATTTTTGGGAAATCACGAAAAACGTGATTTTTCAACAATTTTTGACGGTTTTTCGAAAATTGAACGCAAAATCAACGGTGCAGAACGACGTGCGGCCGTGGGCAGACGCGCCACACCACCAGGCACAAAACACAAAAGAAATTATAAAGAAACAATGGAAAACTACGATGATAGGATTTTTTGAAAATTATTATAATTACGTAAACAAGAAATGAACTAAAATGGTAAGTATTTGTATTATAAACGAGTGCACGGAATGTGCAAACGTTATTACGGTGCTAACTAAGCTAAAATGAAACGAAACTAACTACTAAAACACAAGAATTGACGAATAAGTGATAATTATGATGTATAGCCGTTACAGTACCCCTTAGGTGAACTTTTTGACAGGTAGGTATTCAGATTTGGTACTTCCAGACGGCGCAGAGGGACAAACGAGGTGTCTGCGGATTCGTCTCGGCAAACGCTACTCAATGAAATCAACAAACGGATCGGAGTCCGAAGAAAATTTTTGGGAAATCACGAAAAACGTGATTTTTCAACAATTTTTGACGGTTTTTCGAAAATTGAACGCAAAATCAACGGTGCAGAACGACGTGCGGCCGTGGGCAGACGCGCCACACCACCAGGCACAAAACACAAAAGAAATTATAAAGAAACAATGGAAAACTACGATGATAGGATTTTTTGAAAATTATTATAATTACGTAAACAAGAAATGAACTAAAATGGTAAGTATTTGTATTATAAACGAGTGCACGGAATGTGCAAACGTTATTACGGTGCTAACTAAGCTAAAATGAAACGAAACTAACTACTAAAACACAAGAATTGACGAATAAGTGATATGATGTATAGCCGTTACAGTACCCCTTAGGTGAACTTTTTGACAGGTAGGTATTCAGATTTGGTACTTCCAGACGGCGCAGAGGGACAAACGAGGTGTCTGCGGATTCGTCTCGGCAAACGCTACTCAATGAAATCAACAAACGGATCGGAGTCCGAAGAAAATTTTTGGGAAATCACGAAAAACGTGATTTTTCAACAATTTTTGACGGTTTTTCGAAAATTGAACGCAAAATCAACGGTGCAGAACGACGTGCGGCCGTGGGCAGACGCGCCACACCACCAGGCACAAAACACAAAAGAAATTATAAAGAAACAATGGAAAACTACGATGATAGGATTTTTTGAAAATTATTATAATTACGTAAACAAGAAATGAACTAAAATGGTAAGTATTTGTATTATAAACGAGTGCACGGAATGTGCAAACGTTATTACGGTGCTAACTAAGCTAAAATGAAACGAAACTAACTACTAAAACACAAGAATTGACGAATAAGTGATATGATGTATAGCCGTTACAGTACCCCTTAGGTGAACTTTTTGACAGGTAGGTATTCAGATTTGGTACTTCCAGACGGCGCAGAGGGACAAACGAGGTGTCTGCGGATTCGTCTCGGCAAACGCTACTCAATGAAATCAACAAACGGATCGGAGTCCGAAGAAAATTTTTGGGAAATCACGAAAAACGTGATTTTTCAACAATTTTTGACGGTTTTTCGAAAATTGAACGCAAAATCAACGGTGCAGAACGACGTGCGGCCGTGGGCAGACGCGCCACACCACCAGGCACAAAACACAAAAGAAATTATAAAGAAACAATGGAAAACTACGATGATAGGATTTTTTGAAAATTATTATAATTACGTAAACAAGAAATGAACTAAAATGGTAAGTATTTGTATTATAAACGAGTGCACGGAATGTGCAAACGTTATTACGGTGCTAACTAAGCTAAAATGAAACGAAACTAACTACTAAAACACAAGAATTGACGAATAAGTGATAATTATGATGTATAGCCGTTACAGTACCCCTTAGGTGAACTTTTTGACAGGTAGGTATTCAGATTTGATACTTCCAGACGGCGCAGAGGGACAAACGAGGTGTCTGCGGATTCGTCTCGGCAAACGCTACTCAATGAAATCAACAAACGGATCGGAGTCTGAAGAAAATTTTTGGGAAATCACGAAAAACGTGATTTTTCAACAATTTTTGACGGTTTTTCGAAAATTGAACGCAAAATCAACGGTGCAGAACGACGTGCGGCCGTGGGCAGACGCGCCACACCACCAGGCACAAAACACAAAAGAAATTATAAAGAAACAATGGAAAACTACGATGATAGGATTTTTTGAAAATTATTATAATTACGTAAACAAGAAATGAACTAAAATGGTAAGTATTTGTATTATAAACGAGTGCACGGAATGTGCAAACGTTATTACGGTGCTAACTAAGCTAAAATGAAACGAAACTAACTTCTAAAGCACAAGAATTGACGAATAAGTGATATGATGTATAGCCGTTACAGTACCCCTTAGGTGAACTTTTTGACAGGTAGGTATTCAGATTTGGTACTTCCAGACGGCGCAGAGGGACAAACGACGTGATTTTTCAACAATTTTTGACGGTTTTTCGAAAATTGAACGCAAAATCAACGGTGCAGAACGACGTGCGGCCGTGGGCAGACGCGCCACACCACCAGGCACAAAACACAAAAGAAATTATAAAGAAACAATGGAAAACTACGATGATAGGATTTTTTGAAAATTATTATAATTACGTAAACAAGAAATGAACTAAAATGGTAAGTATTTGTATTATAAACGAGTGCACGGAATGTGCAAACGTTATTACGGTGCTAACTAAGCTAAAATGAAACGAAACTAACTACTAAAACACAAGAATTGACGAATAAGTGATAATTATGATGTATAGCCGTTACAGTACCCCTTAGGTGAACTTTTTGACAGGTAGGTATTCAGATTTGATACTTCCAGACGGCGCAGAGGGACAAACGAGGTGTCTGCGGATTCGTCTCGGCAAACGCTACTCAATGAAATCAACAAACGGATCGGAGTCTGAAGAAAATTTTTGGGAAATCACGAAAAACGTGATTTTTCAACAATTTTTGACGGTTTTTCGAAAATTGAACGCAAAATCAACGGTGCAGAACGACGTGCGGCCGTGGGCAGACGCGCCACACCACCAGGCACAAAACACAAAAGAAATTATAAAGAAACAATGGAAAACTACGATGATAGGATTTTTTGAAAATTATTATAATTACGTAAACAAGAAATGAACTAAAATGGTAAGTATTTGTATTATAAACGAGTGCACGGAATGTGCAAACGTTATTACGGTGCTAACTAAGCTAAAATGAAACGAAACTAACTTCTAAAGCACAAGAATTGACGAATAAGTGATATGATGTATAGCCGTTACAGTACCCCTTAGGTGAACTTTTTGACAGGTAGGTATTCAGATTTGGTACTTCCAGACGGCGCAGAGGGACAAACGACGTGATTTTTCAACAATTTTTGACGGTTTTTCGAAAATTGAACGCAAAATCAACGGTGCAGAACGACGTGCGGCCGTGGGCAGACGCGCCACACCACCAGGCACAAAACACAAAAGAAATTATAAAGAAACAATGGAAAACTACGATGATAGGATTTTTTGAAAATTATTATAATTACGTAAACAAGAAATGAACTAAAATGGTAAGTATTTGTATTATAAACGAGTGCACGGAATGTGCAAACGTTATTACGGTGCTAACTAAGCTAAAATGAAACGAAACTAACTACTAAAACACAAGAATTGACGAATAAGTGATATGATGTATAGCCGTTACAGTACCCCTTAGGTGAACTTTTTGACAGGTAGGTATTCAGATTTGGTACTTCCAGACGGCGCAGAGGGACAAACGAGGTGTCTGCGGATTCGTCTCGGCAAACGCTACTCAATGAAATCAACAAACGGATCGGAGTCCGAAGAAAATTTTTGGGAAATCACGAAAAACGTGATTTTTCAACAATTTTTGACGGTTTTTCGAAAATTGAACGCAAAATCAACGGTGCAGAACGACGTGCGGCCGTGGGCAGACGCGCCACACCACCAGGCACAAAACACAAAAGAAATTATAAAGAAACAATGGAAAACTACGATGATAGGATTTTTTGAAAATTATTATAATTACGTAAACAAGAAATGAACTAAAATGGTAAGTATTTGTATTATAAACGAGTGCACGGAATGTGCAAACGTTATTACGGTGCTAACTAAGCTAAAATGAAACGAAACTAACTACTAAAACACAAGAATTGACGAATAAGTGATATGATGTATAGCCGTTACAGTACCCCTTAGGTGAACTTTTTGACAGGTAGGTATTCAGATTTGGTACTTCCAGACGGCGCAGAGGGACAAACGAGGTGTCTGCGGATTCGTCTTGGCAAACGCTACTCAATGAAATCAACAAACGGATCGGAGTCCGAAGAAAATTTTTGGGAAATCACGAAAAACGTGATTTTTCAACAATTTTTGACGGTTTTTCGAAAATTGAACGCAAAATCAACGGTGCAGAACGACGTGCGGCCGTGGGCAGACGCGCCACACCACCAGGCACAAAACACAAAAGAAATTATAAAGAAACAATGGAAAACTACGATGATAGGATTTTTTGAAAATTATTATAATTACGTAAACAAGAAATGAACTAAAATGGTAAGTATTTGTATTATAAACGAGTGCACGGAATGTGCAAACGTTATTACGGTGCTAACTAAGCTAAAATGAAACGAAACTAACTACTAAAACACAAGAATTGACGAATAAGTGATATGATGTATAGCCGTTACAGTACCCCTTAGGTGAACTTTTTGACAGGTAGGTATTCAGATTTGGTACTTCCAGACGGCGCAGAGGGACAAACGAGGTGTCTGCGGATTCGTCTCGGCAAACGCTACTCAATGAAATCAACAAACGGATCGGAGTCCGAAGAAATTTTTTGGGAAATCACGAAAAACGTGATTTTTCAACAATTTTTGACGGTTTTTCGAAAATTGAACGCAAAATCAACGGTGCAGAACGACGTGCGGCCGTGGGCAGACGCGCCACACCACCAGGCACAAAACACAAAAGAAATTATAAAGAAACAATGGAAAACTACGATGATAGGATTTTTTGAAAATTATTATAATTACGTAAACAAGAAATGAACTAAAATGGTAAGTATTTGTATTATAAACGAGTGCACGGAATGTGCAAACGTTATTACGGTGCTAACTAAGCTAAAATGAAACGAAACTAACTACTAAAACACAAGAATTGACGAATAAGTGATAATTATGATGTATAGCCGTTACAGTACCCCTTAGGTGAACTTTTTGACAGGTAGGTATTCAGATTTGGTACTTCCAGACGGCGCAGAGGGACAAACGAGGTGTCTGCGGATTCGTCTCGGCAAACGCTACTCAATGAAATCAACAAACGGATCGGAGTCCGAAGAAAATTTTTGGGAAATCACGAAAAACGTGATTTTTCAACAATTTTTGACGGTTTTTCGAAAATTGAACGCAAAATCAACGGTGCAGAACGACGTGCGGCCGTGGGCAGACGCGCCACACCACCAGGCACAAAACACAAAAGAAATTATAAAGAAACAATGGAAAACTACGATGATAGGATTTTTTGAAAATTATTATAATTACGTAAACAAGAAATGAACTAAAATGGTAAGTATTTGTATTATAAACGAGTGCACGGAATGTGCAAACGTTATTACGGTGCTAACTAAGCTAAAATGAAACGAACCTAACTACTAAAACACAAGAATTGACGAATAAGTGATATGATGTATAGCCGTTACAGTACCCCTTAGGTGAACTTTTTGACAGGTAGGTATTCAGATTTGGTACTTCCAGGCGGCGCAGAGGGACAAACGAGGTGTCTGCGGATTCGTCTCGGCAAACGCTACTCAATGAAATCAACAAACGGATCGGAGTCCGAAGAAAATTTTTGGGAAATCACGAAAAACGTGATTTTTCAACAATTTTTGACGGTTTTTCGAAAATTGAACGCAAAATCAACGGTGCAGAACGACGTGCGGCCGTGGGCAGACGCGCCACACCACCAGGCACAAAACACAAAAGAAATTATAAAGAAACAATGGAAAACTACGATGATAGGATTTTTTGAAAATTATTATAATTACGTAAACAAGAAATGAACTAAAATGGTAAGTATTTGTATTATAAACGAGTGCACGGAATGTGCAAACGTTATTACGGTGCTAACTAAGCTAAAATGAAACGAAACTAACTACTAAAACACAAGAATTGACGAATAAGTGATATGATGTATAGCCGTTACAGTACCCCTTAGGTGAACTTTTTGACAGGTAGGTATTCAGATTTGGTACTTCCAGACGGCGCAGAGGGACAAACGAGGTATCTGCGGATTCGTCTCGGCAAACGCTACTCAATGAAATCAACAAACGGATCGGAGTCCGAAGAAAATTTTTGGGAAATCACGAAAAACGTGATTTTTCAACAATTTTTGACGGTTTTTCGAAAATTGAACGCAAAATCAACGGTGCAGAACGACGTGCGGCCGTGGGCAGACGCGCCACACCACCAGGCACAAAACACAAAAGAAATTATAAAGAAACAATGGAAAACTACGATGATAGGATTTTTTGAAAATTATTATAATTACGTAAACAAGAAATGAACTAAAATGGTAAGTATTTGTATTATAAACGAGTGCACGGAATGTGCAAACGTTATTACGGTGCTAACTAAGCTAAAATGAAACGAAACTAACTACTAAAACACAAGAATTGACGAATAAGTGATATGATGTATAGCCGTTACAGTACCCCTTAGGTGAACTTTTTGACAGGTAGGTATTCAGATTTGGTACTTCCAGACGGCGCAGAGGGACAAACGAGGTGTCTGCGGATTCGTCTCGGCAAACGCTACTCAATGAAATCAACAAACGGATCGGAGTCCGAAGAAAATTTTTGGGAAATCACGAAAAACGTGATTTTTCAACAATTTTTGACGGTTTTTCGAAAATTGAACGCAAAATCAACGGTGCAAAACGACGTGCGGCCGTGGGCAGACGCGCCACACCACCAGGCACAAAACACAAAAGAAATTATAAAGAAACAATGGAAAACTACGATGATAGGATTTTTTGAAAATTATTATAATTACGTAAACAAGAAATGAACTAAAATGGTAAGTATTTGTATTATAAACGAGTGCACGGAATGTGCAAACGTTATTACGGTGCTAACTAAGCTAAAATGAAACGAAACTAACTACTAAAACACAAGAATTGACGAATAAGTGATAATTATGATGTATAGCCGTTACAGTACCCCTTAGGTGAATTTTTTGACAGGTAGGTATTCAGATTTGATACTTCCAGACGGCGCAGAGGGACAAACGAGGTGTCTGCGGATTCGTCTCGGCAAACGCTACTCAATGAAATCAACAAACGGATCGGAGTCCGAAGAAAATTTTTGGGAAATCACGAAAAACGTGATTTTTCAACAATTTTTGACGGTTTTTCGAAAATTGAACGCAAAATCAACGGTGCAGAACGACGTGCGGCCGTGGGCAGACGCGCCACACCACCAGGCACAAAACACAAAAGAAATTATAAAGAAACAATGGAAAACTACGATGATAGGATTTTTTGAAAATTATTATAATTACGTAAACAAGAAATGAACTAAAATGGTAAGTATTTGTATTATAAACGAGTGCACGGAATGTGCAAACGTTATTACGGTGCTAACTAAGCTAAAATGAAACGAAACTAACTACTAAAACACAAGAATTGACGAATAAGTGATATGATGTATAGCCGTTACAGTACCCCTTAGGTGAACTTTTTGACAGGTAGGTATTCAGATTTGGTACTTCCAGACGGCGCAGAGGGACAAACGAGGTGTCTGCGGATTCGTCTCGGCAAACGCTACTCAATGAAATCAACAAACGGATCGGAGTCCGAAGAAAATTTTTGGGAAATCACGAAAAACGTGATTTTTCAACAATTTTTGACGGTTTTTCGAAAATTGAACGCAAAATCAACGGTGCAGAACGACGTGCGGCCGTGGGCAGACGCGCCACACCACCAGGCACAAAACACAAAAGAAATTATAAAGAAACAATGGAAAACTACGATGATAGGATTTTTTGAAAATTATTATAATTACGTAAACAAGAAATGAACTAAAATGGTAAGTATTTGTATTATAAACGAGTGCACGGAATGTGCAAACGTTATTACGGTGCTAACTAAGCTAAAATGAAACGAAACTAACTACTAAAACACAAGAATTGACGAATAAGTGATATGATGTATAGCCGTTACAGTACCCCTTAGGTGAACTTTTTGACAGGTAGGTATTCAGATTTGGTACTTCCAGACGGCGCAGAGGGACAAACGAGGTGTCTGCGGATTCGTCTTGGCAAACGCTACTCAATGAAATCAACAAACGGATCGGAGTCCGAAGAAAATTTTTGGGAAATCACGAAAAACGTGATTTTTCAACAATTTTTGACGGTTTTTCGAAAATTGAACGCAAAATCAACGGTGCAGAACGACGTGCGGCCGTGGGCAGACGCGCCACACCACCAGGCACAAAACACAAAAGAAATTATAAAGAAACAATGGAAAACTACGATGATAGGATTTTTTGAAAATTATTATAATTACGTAAACAAGAAATGAACTAAAATGGTAAGTATTTGTATTATAAACGAGTGCACGGAATGTGCAAACGTTATTACGGTGCTAACTAAGCTAAAATGAAACGAAACTAACTACTAAAACACAAGAATTGACGAATAAGTGATATGATGTATAGCCGTTACAGTACCCCTTAGGTGAACTTTTTGACAGGTAGGTATTCAGATTTGGTACTTCCAGACGGCGCAGAGGGACAAACGAGGTGTCTGCGGATTCGTCTCGGCAAACGCTACTCAATGAAATCAACAAACGGATCGGAGTCCGAAGAAATTTTTTGGGAAATCACGAAAAACGTGATTTTTCAACAATTTTTGACGGTTTTTCGAAAATTGAACGCAAAATCAACGGTGCAGAACGACGTGCGGCCGTGGGCAGACGCGCCACACCACCAGGCACAAAACACAAAAGAAATTATAAAGAAACAATGGAAAACTACGATGATAGGATTTTTTGAAAATTATTATAATTACGTAAACAAGAAATGAACTAAAATGGTAAGTATTTGTATTATAAACGAGTGCACGGAATGTGCAAACGTTATTACGGTGCTAACTAAGCTAAAATGAAACGAAACTAACTACTAAAACACAAGAATTGACGAATAAGTGATATGATGTATAGCCGTTACAGTACCCCTTAGGTGAACTTTTTGACAGGTAGGTATTCAGATTTGGTACTTCCAGACGGCGCAGAGGGACAAACGAGGTGTCTGCGGATTCGTCTCGGCAAACGCTACTCAATGAAATCAACAAACGGATCGGAGTCCGAAGAAAATTTTTGGGAAATCACGAAAAACGTGATTTTTCAACAATTTTTGACGGTTTTTCGAAAATTGAACGCAAAATCAACGGTGCAGAACGACGTGCGGCCGTGGGCAGACGCGCCACACCACCAGGCACAAAACACAAAAGAAATTATAAAGAAACAATGGAAAACTACGATGATAGGATTTTTTGAAAATTATTATAATTACGTAAACAAGAAATGAACTAAAATGGTAAGTATTTGTATTATAAACGAGTGCACGGAATGTGCAAACGTTATTACGGTGCTAACTAAGCTAAAATGAAACGAAACTAACTACTAAAACACAAGAATTGACGAATAAGTGATAATTATGATGTATAGCCGTTACAGTACCCCTTAGGTGAACTTTTTGACAGGTAGGTATTCAGATTTGGTACTTCCAGACGGCGCAGAGGGACAAACGAGGTGTCTGCGGATTCGTCTCGGCAAACGCTACTCAATGAAATCAACAAACGGATCGGAGTCCGAAGAAAATTTTTGGGAAATCACGAAAAACGTGATTTTTCAACAATTTTTGACGGTTTTTCGAAAATTGAACGCAAAATCAACGGTGCAGAACGACGTGCGGCCGTGGGCAGACGCGCCACACCACCAGGCACAAAACACAAAAGAAATTATAAAGAAACAATGGAAAACTACGATGATAGGATTTTTTGAAAATTATTATAATTACGTAAACAAGAAATGAACTAAAATGGTAAGTATTTGTATTATAAACGAGTGCACGGAATGTGCAAACGTTATTACGGTGCTAACTAAGCTAAAATGAAACGAAACTAACTACTAAAACACAAGAATTGACGAATAAGTGATAATTATGATGTATAGCCGTTACAGTACCCCTTAGGTGAACTTTTTGACAGGTAGGTATTCAGATTTGGTACTTCCAGACGGCGCAGAGGGACAAACGAGGTGTCTGCGGATTCGTCTCGGCAAACGCTACTCAATGAAATCAACAAACGGATCGGAGTCCGAAGAAAATTTTTGGGAAATCACGAAAAACGTGATTTTTCAACAATTTTTGACGGTTTTTCGAAAATTGAACGCAAAATCAACGGTGCAGAACGACGTGCGGCCGTGGGCAGACGCGCCACACCACCAGGCACAAAACACAAAAGAAATTATAAAGAAACAATGGAAAACTACGATGATAGGATTTTTTGAAAATTATTATAATTACGTAAACAAGAAATGAACTAAAATGGTAAGTATTTGTATTATAAACGAGTGCACGGAATGTGCAAACGTTATTACGGTGCTAACTAAGCTAAAATGAAACGAAACTAACTACTAAAACACAAGAATTGACGAATAAGTGATATGATGTATAGCCGTTACAGTACCCCTTAGGTGAACTTTTTGACAGGTAGGTATTCAGATTTGGTACTTCCAGACGGCGCAGAGGGACAAACGAGGTGTCTGCGGATTCGTCTCGGCAAACGCTACTCAATGAAATCAACAAACGGATCGGAGTCCGAAGAAAATTTTTGGGAAATCACGAAAAACGTGATTTTTCAACAATTTTTGACGGTTTTTCGAAAATTGAACGCAAAATCAACGGTGCAGAACGACGTGCGGCCGTGGGCAGACGCGCCACACCACCAGGCACAAAACACAAAAGAAATTATAAAGAAACAATGGAAAACTACGATGATAGGATTTTTTGAAAATTATTATAATTACGTAAACAAGAAATGAACTAAAATGGTAAGTATTTGTATTATAAACGAGTGCACGGAATGTGCAAACGTTATTACGGTGCTAACTAAGCTAAAATGAAACGAAACTAACTACTAAAACACAAGAATTGACGAATAAGTGATATGATGTATAGCCGTTACAGTACCCCTTAGGTGAACTTTTTGACAGGTAGGTATTCAGATTTGGTACTTCCAGACGGCGCAGAGGGACAAACGAGGTGTCTGCGGATTCGTCTCGGCAAACGCTACTCAATGAAATCAACAAACGGATCGGAGTCCGAAGAAAATTTTTGGGAAATCACGAAAAACGTGATTTTTCAACAATTTTTGACGGTTTTTCGAAAATTGAACGCAAAATCAACGGTGCAGAACGACGTGCGGCCGTGGGCAGACGCGCCACACCACCAGGCACAAAACACAAAAGAAATTATAAAGAAACAATGGAAAACTACGATGATAGGATTTTTTGAAAATTATTATAATTACGTAAACAAGAAATGAACTAAAATGGTAAGTATTTGTATTATAAACGAGTGCACGGAATGTGCAAACGTTATTACGGTGCTAACTAAGCTAAAATGAAACGAAACTAACTACTAAAACACAAGAATTGACGAATAAGTGATAATTATGATGTATAGCCGTTACAGTACCCCTTAGGTGAACTTTTTGACAGGTAGGTATTCAGATTTGATACTTCCAGACGGCGCAGAGGGACAAACGAGGTGTCTGCGGATTCGTCTCGGCAAACGCTACTCAATGAAATCAACAAACGGATCGGAGTCTGAAGAAAATTTTTGGGAAATCACGAAAAACGTGATTTTTCAACAATTTTTGACGGTTTTTCGAAAATTGAACGCAAAATCAACGGTGCAGAACGACGTGCGGCCGTGGGCAGACGCGCCACACCACCAGGCACAAAACACAAAAGAAATTATAAAGAAACAATGGAAAACTACGATGATAGGATTTTTTGAAAATTATTATAATTACGTAAACAAGAAATGAACTAAAATGGTAAGTATTTGTATTATAAACGAGTGCACGGAATGTGCAAACGTTATTACGGTGCTAACTAAGCTAAAATGAAACGAAACTAACTTCTAAAGCACAAGAATTGACGAATAAGTGATATGATGTATAGCCGTTACAGTACCCCTTAGGTGAACTTTTTGACAGGTAGGTATTCAGATTTGGTACTTCCAGACGGCGCAGAGGGACAAACGACGTGATTTTTCAACAATTTTTGACGGTTTTTCGAAAATTGAACGCAAAATCAACGGTGCAGAACGACGTGCGGCCGTGGGCAGACGCGCCACACCACCAGGCACAAAACACAAAAGAAATTATAAAGAAACAATGGAAAACTACGATGATAGGATTTTTTGAAAATTATTATAATTACGTAAACAAGAAATGAACTAAAATGGTAAGTATTTGTATTATAAACGAGTGCACGGAATGTGCAAACGTTATTACGGTGCTAACTAAGCTAAAATGAAACGAAACTAACTACTAAAACACAAGAATTGACGAATAAGTGATATGATGTATAGCCGTTACAGTACCCCTTAGGTGAACTTTTTGACAGGTAGGTATTCAGATTTGGTACTTCCAGACGGCGCAGAGGGACAAACGAGGTGTCTGCGGATTCGTCTCGGCAAACGCTACTCAATGAAATCAACAAACGGATCGGAGTCCGAAGAAAATTTTTGGGAAATCACGAAAAACGTGATTTTTCAACAATTTTTGACGGTTTTTCGAAAATTGAACGCAAAATCAACGGTGCAGAACGACGTGCGGCCGTGGGCAGACGCGCCACACCACCAGGCACAAAACACAAAAGAAATTATAAAGAAACAATGGAAAACTACGATGATAGGATTTTTTGAAAATTATTATAATTACGTAAACAAGAAATGAACTAAAATGGTAAGTATTTGTATTATAAACGAGTGCACGGAATGTGCAAACGTTATTACGGTGCTAACTAAGCTAAAATGAAACGAAACTAACTACTAAAACACAAGAATTGACGAATAAGTGATATGATGTATAGCCGTTACAGTACCCCTTAGGTGAACTTTTTGACAGGTAGGTATTCAGATTTGGTACTTCCAGACGGCGCAGAGGGACAAACGAGGTGTCTGCGGATTCGTCTTGGCAAACGCTACTCAATGAAATCAACAAACGGATCGGAGTCCGAAGAAAATTTTTGGGAAATCACGAAAAACGTGATTTTTCAACAATTTTTGACGGTTTTTCGAAAATTGAACGCAAAATCAACGGTGCAGAACGACGTGCGGCCGTGGGCAGACGCGCCACACCACCAGGCACAAAACACAAAAGAAATTATAAAGAAACAATGGAAAACTACGATGATAGGATTTTTTGAAAATTATTATAATTACGTAAACAAGAAATGAACTAAAATGGTAAGTATTTGTATTATAAACGAGTGCACGGAATGTGCAAACGTTATTACGGTGCTAACTAAGCTAAAATGAAACGAAACTAACTACTAAAACACAAGAATTGACGAATAAGTGATATGATGTATAGCCGTTACAGTACCCCTTAGGTGAACTTTTTGACAGGTAGGTATTCAGATTTGGTACTTCCAGACGGCGCAGAGGGACAAACGAGGTGTCTGCGGATTCGTCTCGGCAAACGCTACTCAATGAAATCAACAAACGGATCGGAGTCCGAAGAAATTTTTTGGGAAATCACGAAAAACGTGATTTTTCAACAATTTTTGACGGTTTTTCGAAAATTGAACGCAAAATCAACGGTGCAGAACGACGTGCGGCCGTGGGCAGACGCGCCACACCACCAGGCACAAAACACAAAAGAAATTATAAAGAAACAATGGAAAACTACGATGATAGGATTTTTTGAAAATTATTATAATTACGTAAACAAGAAATGAACTAAAATGGTAAGTATTTGTATTATAAACGAGTGCACGGAATGTGCAAACGTTATTACGGTGCTAACTAAGCTAAAATGAAACGAAACTAACTACTAAAACACAAGAATTGACGAATAAGTGATAATTATGATGTATAGCCGTTACAGTACCCCTTAGGTGAACTTTTTGACAGGTAGGTATTCAGATTTGGTACTTCCAGACGGCGCAGAGGGACAAACGAGGTGTCTGCGGATTCGTCTCGGCAAACGCTACTCAATGAAATCAACAAACGGATCGGAGTCCGAAGAAAATTTTTGGGAAATCACGAAAAACGTGATTTTTCAACAATTTTTGACGGTTTTTCGAAAATTGAACGCAAAATCAACGGTGCAGAACGACGTGCGGCCGTGGGCAGACGCGCCACACCACCAGGCACAAAACACAAAAGAAATTATAAAGAAACAATGGAAAACTACGATGATAGGATTTTTTGAAAATTATTATAATTACGTAAACAAGAAATGAACTAAAATGGTAAGTATTTGTATTATAAACGAGTGCACGGAATGTGCAAACGTTATTACGGTGCTAACTAAGCTAAAATGAAACGAACCTAACTACTAAAACACAAGAATTGACGAATAAGTGATATGATGTATAGCCGTTACAGTACCCCTTAGGTGAACTTTTTGACAGGTAGGTATTCAGATTTGGTACTTCCAGGCGGCGCAGAGGGACAAACGAGGTGTCTGCGGATTCGTCTCGGCAAACGCTACTCAATGAAATCAACAAACGGATCGGAGTCCGAAGAAAATTTTTGGGAAATCACGAAAAACGTGATTTTTCAACAATTTTTGACGGTTTTTCGAAAATTGAACGCAAAATCAACGGTGCAGAACGACGTGCGGCCGTGGGCAGACGCGCCACACCACCAGGCACAAAACACAAAAGAAATTATAAAGAAACAATGGAAAACTACGATGATAGGATTTTTTGAAAATTATTATAATTACGTAAACAAGAAATGAACTAAAATGGTAAGTATTTGTATTATAAACGAGTGCACGGAATGTGCAAACGTTATTACGGTGCTAACTAAGCTAAAATGAAACGAAACTAACTACTAAAACACAAGAATTGACGAATAAGTGATATGATGTATAGCCGTTACAGTACCCCTTAGGTGAACTTTTTGACAGGTAGGTATTCAGATTTGGTACTTCCAGACGGCGCAGAGGGACAAACGAGGTATCTGCGGATTCGTCTCGGCAAACGCTACTCAATGAAATCAACAAACGGATCGGAGTCCGAAGAAAATTTTTGGGAAATCACGAAAAACGTGATTTTTCAACAATTTTTGACGGTTTTTCGAAAATTGAACGCAAAATCAACGGTGCAGAACGACGTGCGGCCGTGGGCAGACGCGCCACACCACCAGGCACAAAACACAAAAGAAATTATAAAGAAACAATGGAAAACTACGATGATAGGATTTTTTGAAAATTATTATAATTACGTAAACAAGAAATGAACTAAAATGGTAAGTATTTGTATTATAAACGAGTGCACGGAATGTGCAAACGTTATTACGGTGCTAACTAAGCTAAAATGAAACGAAACTAACTACTAAAACACAAGAATTGACGAATAAGTGATATGATGTATAGCCGTTACAGTACCCCTTAGGTGAACTTTTTGACAGGTAGGTATTCAGATTTGGTACTTCCAGACGGCGCAGAGGGACAAACGAGGTGTCTGCGGATTCGTCTCGGCAAACGCTACTCAATGAAATCAACAAACGGATCGGAGTCCGAAGAAAATTTTTGGGAAATCACGAAAAACGTGATTTTTCAACAATTTTTGACGGTTTTTCGAAAATTGAACGCAAAATCAACGGTGCAAAACGACGTGCGGCCGTGGGCAGACGCGCCACACCACCAGGCACAAAACACAAAAGAAATTATAAAGAAACAATGGAAAACTACGATGATAGGATTTTTTGAAAATTATTATAATTACGTAAACAAGAAATGAACTAAAATGGTAAGTATTTGTATTATAAACGAGTGCACGGAATGTGCAAACGTTATTACGGTGCTAACTAAGCTAAAATGAAACGAAACTAACTACTAAAACACAAGAATTGACGAATAAGTGATAATTATGATGTATAGCCGTTACAGTACCCCTTAGGTGAATTTTTTGACAGGTAGGTATTCAGATTTGATACTTCCAGACGGCGCAGAGGGACAAACGAGGTGTCTGCGGATTCGTCTCGGCAAACGCTACTCAATGAAATCAACAAACGGATCGGAGTCCGAAGAAAATTTTTGGGAAATCACGAAAAACGTGATTTTTCAACAATTTTTGACGGTTTTTCGAAAATTGAACGCAAAATCAACGGTGCAGAACGACGTGCGGCCGTGGGCAGACGCGCCACACCACCAGGCACAAAACACAAAAGAAATTATAAAGAAACAATGGAAAACTACGATGATAGGATTTTTTGAAAATTATTATAATTACGTAAACAAGAAATGAACTAAAATGGTAAGTATTTGTATTATAAACGAGTGCACGGAATGTGCAAACGTTATTACGGTGCTAACTAAGCTAAAATGAAACGAAACTAACTACTAAAACACAAGAATTGACGAATAAGTGATATGATGTATAGCCGTTACAGTACCCCTTAGGTGAACTTTTTGACAGGTAGGTATTCAGATTTGGTACTTCCAGACGGCGCAGAGGGACAAACGAGGTGTCTGCGGATTCGTCTCGGCAAACGCTACTCAATGAAATCAACAAACGGATCGGAGTCCGAAGAAAATTTTTGGGAAATCACGAAAAACGTGATTTTTCAACAATTTTTGACGGTTTTTCGAAAATTGAACGCAAAATCAACGGTGCAGAACGACGTGCGGCCGTGGGCAGACGCGCCACACCACCAGGCACAAAACACAAAAGAAATTATAAAGAAACAATGGAAAACTACGATGATAGGATTTTTTGAAAATTATTATAATTACGTAAACAAGAAATGAACTAAAATGGTAAGTATTTGTATTATAAACGAGTGCACGGAATGTGCAAACGTTATTACGGTGCTAACTAAGCTAAAATGAAACGAAACTAACTACTAAAACACAAGAATTGACGATTAAGTGATATGATGTATAGCCGTTACAGTACCCCTTAGGTGAACTTTTTGACAGGTAGGTATTCAGATTTGGTACTTCCAGACGGCGCAGAGGGACAAACGAGGTGTCTGCGGATTCGTCTCGGCAAACGCTACTCAATGAAATCAACAAACGGATCGGAGTCCGAAGAAAATTTTTGGGAAATCACGAAAAACGTGATTTTTCAACAATTTTTGACGGTTTTTCGAAAATTGAACGCAAAATCAACGGTGCAGAACGACGTGCGGCCGTGGGCAGACGCGCCACACCACCAGGCACAAAACACAAAAGAAATTATAAAGAAACAATGGAAAACTACGATGATAGGATTTTTTGAAAATTATTATAATTACGTAAACAAGAAATGAACTAAAATGGTAAGTATTTGTATTATAAACGAGTGCACGGAATGTGCAAACGTTATTACGGTGCTAACTAAGCTAAAATGAAACGAAACTAACTACTAAAACACAAGAATTGACGAATAAGTGATATGATGTATAGCCGTTACAGTACCCCTTAGGTGAACTTTTTGACAGGTAGGTATTCAGATTTGGTACTTCCAGACGGCGCAGAGGGACAAACGAGGTGTCTGCGGATTCGTCTCGGCAAACGCTACTCAATGAAATCAACAAACGGATCGGAGTCCGAAGAAAATTTTTGGGAAATCACGAAAAACGTGATTTTTCAACAATTTTTGACGGTTTTTCGAAAATTGAACGCAAAATCAACGGTGCAGAACGACGTGCGGCCGTGGGCAGACGCGCCACACCACCAGGCACAAAACACAAAAGAAATTATAAAGAAACAATGGAAAACTACGATGATAGGATTTTTTGAAAATTATTATAATTACGTAAACAAGAAATGAACTAAAATGGTAAGTATTTGTATTATAAACGAGTGCACGGAATGTGCAAACGTTATTACGGTGCTAACTAAGCTAAAATAAAACGAAACTAACTACTAAAACACAAGAATTGACGAATAAGTGATATGATGTATAGCCGTTACAGTACCCCTTAGGTGAACTTTTTGACAGGTAGGTATTCAGATTTGGTACTTCCAGACGGCGCAGAGGGACAAACGAGGTGTCTGCGGATTCGTCTCGGCAAACGCTACTCAATGAAATCAACAAACGGATCGGAGTCCGAAGAAAATTTTTGGGAAATCACGAAAAACGTGATTTTTCAACAATTTTTGACGGTTTTTCGAAAATTGAACGCAAAATCAACGGTGCAGAACGACGTGCGGCCGTGGGCAGACGCGCCACACCACCAGGCACAAAACACAAAAGAAATTATAAAGAAACAATGGAAAACTACGATGATAGGATTTTTTGAAAATTATTATAATTACGTAAACAAGAAATGAACTAAAATGGTAAGTATTTGTATTATAAACGAGTGCACGGAATGTGCAAACGTTATTACGGTGCTAACTAAGCTAAAATGAAACGAAACTAACTACTAAAACACAAGAATTGACGAATAAGTGATATGATGTATAGCCGTTACAGTACCCCTTAGGTGAACTTTTTGACAGGTAGGTATTCAGATTTGGTACTTCCAGACGGCGCAGAGGGACAAACGAGGTGTCTGCGGATTCGTCTCGGCAAACGCTACTCAATGAAATCAACAAACGGATCGGAGTCCGAAGAAAATTTTTGGGAAATCACGAAAAACGTGATTTTTCAACAATTTTTGACGGTTTTTCGAAAATTGAACGCAAAATCAACGGTGCAGAACGACGTGCGGCCGTGGGCAGACGCGCCACACCACCAGGCACAAAACACAAAAGAAATTATAAAGAAACAATGGAAAACTACGATGATAGGATTTTTTGAAAATTATTATAATTACGTAAACAAGAAATGAACTAAAATGGTAAGTATTTGTATTATAAACGAGTGCACGGAATGTGCAAACGTTATTACGGTGCTAACTAAGCTAAAATGAAACGAAACTAACTACTAAAACACAAGAATTGACGAATAAGTGATATGATGTATAGCCGTTACAGTACCCCTTAGGTGAACTTTTTGACAGGTAGGTATTCAGATTTGGTACTTCCAGACGGCGCAGAGGGACAAACGAGGTGTCTGCGGATTCGTCTCGGCAAACGCTACTCAATGAAATCAACTAACGGATCGGAGTCCGAAGAAAATTTTTGGGAAATCACGAAAAACGTGATTTTTCAACAATTTTTGACGGTTTTTCGAAAATTGAACGCAAAATCAACGGTGCAGAACGACGTGCGGCCGTGGGCAGACGCGCCACACCACCAGGCACAAAACACAAAAGAAATTATAAAGAAACAATGGAAAACTACGATGATAGGATTTTTTGAAAATTATTATAATTACGTAAACAAGAAATGAACTAAAATGGTAAGTATTTGTATTATAAACGAGTGCACGGAATGTGCAAACGTTATTACGGTGCTAACTAAGCTAAAATGAAACGAAACTAACTACTAAAACACAAGAATTGACGAATAAGTGATAATTATGATGTATAGCCGTTACAGTACCCCTTAGGTGAACTTTTTGACAGGTAGGTATTCAGATTTGATACTTCCAGACGGCGCAGAGGGACAAACGAGGTGTCTGCGGATTCGTCTCGGCAAACGCTACTCAATGAAATCAACAAACGGATCGGAGTCCGAAGAAAATTTTTGGGAAATCACGAAAAACGTGATTTTTCAACAATTTTTGACGGTTTTTCGAAAATTGAACGCAAAATCAACGGTGCAGAACGACGTGCGGCCGTGGGCAGACGCGCCACACCACCAGGCACAAAACACAAAAGAAATTATAAAGAAACAATGGAAAACTACGATGATAGGATTTTTTGAAAATTATTATAATTACGTAAACAAGAAATGAACTAAAATGGTAAGTATTTGTATTATAAACGAGTGCACGGAATGTGCAAACGTTATTACGGTGCTAACTAAGCTAAAATGAAACGAAACTAACTACTAAAACACAAGAATTGACGAATAAGTGATAATTATGATGTATAGCCGTTACAGTACCCCTTAGGTGAACTTTTTGACAGGTAGGTATTCAGATTTGATACTTCCAGACGGCGCAGAGGGACAAACGAGGTGTCTGCGGATTCGTCTCGGCAAACGCTACTCAATGAAATCAACAAACGGATCGGAGTCCGAAGAAAATTTTTGGGAAATCACGAAAAACGTGATTTTTCAACAATTTTTGACGGTTTTTCGAAAATTGAACGCAAAATCAACGGTGCAGAACGACGTGCGGCCGTGGGCAGACGCGCCACACCACCAGGCACAAAACACAAAAGAAATTATAAAGAAACAATGGAAAACTACGATGATAGGATTTTTTGAAAATTATTATAATTACGTAAACAAGAAATGAACTAAAATGGTAAGTATTTGTATTATAAACGAGTGCACGGAATGTGCAAACGTTATTACGGTGCTAACTAAGCTAAAATGAAACGAAACTAACTACTAAAACACAAGAATTGACGAATAAGTGATATGATGTATAGCCGTTACAGTACCCCTTAGGTGAACTTTTTGACAGGTAGGTATTCAGATTTGGTACTTCCAGACGGCGCAGAGGGACAAACGAGGTGTCTGCGGATTCGTCTTGGCAAACGCTACTCAATGAAATCAACAAACGGATCGGAGTCCGAAGAAAATTTTTGGGAAATCACGAAAAACGTGATTTTTCAACAATTTTTGACGGTTTTTCGAAAATTGAACGCAAAATCAACGGTGCAGAACGACGTGCGGCCGTGGGCAGACGCGCCACACCACCAGGCACAAAACACAAAAGAAATTATAAAGAAACAATGGAAAACTACGATGATAGGATTTTTTGAAAATTATTATAATTACGTAAACAAGAAATGAACTAAAATGGTAAGTATTTGTATTATAAACGAGTGCACGGAATGTGCAAACGTTATTACGGTGCTAACTAAGCTAAAATGAAACGAAACTAACTACTAAAACACAAGAATTGACGAATAAGTGATATGATGTATAGCCGTTACAGTACCCCTTAGGTGAACTTTTTGACAGGTAGGTATTCAGATTTGGTACTTCCAGACGGCGCAGAGGGACAAACGAGGTGTCTGCGGATTCGTCTCGGCAAACGCTACTCAATGAAATCAACAAACGGATCGGAGTCCGAAGAAATTTTTTGGGAAATCACGAAAAACGTGATTTTTCAACAATTTTTGACGGTTTTTCGAAAATTGAACGCAAAATCAACGGTGCAGAACGACGTGCGGCCGTGGGCAGACGCGCCACACCACCAGGCACAAAACACAAAAGAAATTATAAAGAAACAATGGAAAACTACGATGATAGGATTTTTTGAAAATTATTATAATTACGTAAACAAGAAATGAACTAAAATGGTAAGTATTTGTATTATAAACGAGTGCACGGAATGTGCAAACGTTATTACGGTGCTAACTAAGCTAAAATGAAACGAAACTAACTACTAAAACACAAGAATTGACGAATAAGTGATATGATGTATAGCCGTTACAGTACCCCTTAGGTGAACTTTTTGACAGGTAGGTATTCAGATTTGGTACTTCCAGACGGCGCAGAGGGACAAACGAGGTGTCTGCGGATTCGTCTCGGCAAACGCTACTCAATGAAATCAACAAACGGATCGTTGTCCGAAAAAAATTTTTGGGAAATCACGAAAAACGTGATTTTTCAACAATTTTTGACGGTTTTTCGAAAATTGAACGCAAAATCAACGGTGCAGAACGACGTGCGGCCGTGGGCAGACGCGCCACACCACCAGGCACAAAACACAAAAGAAATTATAAAGAAACAATGGAAAACTACGATGATAGGATTTTTTGAAAATTATTATAATTACGTAAACAAGAAATGAACTAAAATGGTAAGTATTTGTATTATAAACGAGTGCACGGAATGTGCAAACGTTATTACGGTGCTAACTAAGCTAAAATGAAACGAAACTAACTACTAAAACACAAGAATTGACGAATAAGTGATATGATGTATAGCCGTTACAGTACCCCTTAGGTGAACTTTTTGACAGGTAGGTATTCAGATTTGGTACTTCCAGACGGCGCAGAGGGACAAACGAGGTGTCTGCGGATTCGTCTCGGCAAACGCTACTCAATGAAATCAACAAACGGATCGGAGTCCGAAGAAAATTTTTGGGAAATCACGAAAAACGTGATTTTTCAACAATTTTTGACGGTTTTTCGAAAATTGAACGCAAAATCAACGGTGCAGAACGACGTGCGGCCGTGGGCAGACGCGCCACACCACCAGGCACAAAACACAAAAGAAATTATAAAGAAACAATGGAAAACTACGATGATAGGATTTTTTGAAAATTATTATAATTACGTAAACAAGAAATGAACTAAAATGGTAAGTATTTGTATTATAAACGAGTGCACGGAATGTGCAAACGTTATTACGGTGCTAACTAAGCTAAAATGAAACGAAACTAACTACTAAAACACAAGAATTGACGAATAAGTGATATGATGTATAGCCGTTACAGTACCCCTTAGGTGAACTTTTTGACAGGTAGGTATTCAGATTTGGTACTTCCAGACGGCGCAGAGGGACAAACGAGGTATCTGCGGATTCGTCTCGGCAAACGCTACTTAATGAAATCAACAAACGGATCGGAGTCCGAAGAAAATTTTTGGGAAATCACGAAAAACGTGATTTTTCAACAATTTTTGACGGTTTTTCGAAAATTGAACGCAAAATCAACGGTGCAGAACGACGTGCGGCCGTGGGCAGACGCGCCACACCACCAGGCACAAAACACAAAAGAAATTATAAAGAAACAATGGAAAACTACGATGATAGGATTTTTTGAAAATTATTATAATTACGTAAACAAGAAATGAACTAAAATGGTAAGTATTTGTATTATAAACGAGTGCACGGAATGTGCAAACGTTATTACGGTGCTAACTAAGCTAAAATGAAACGAAACTAACTACTAAAACACAAGAATTGACGAACAAGTGATAATTATGATGTATAGCCGTTACAGTACCCCTTAGGTGAACTTTTTGACAGGTAGGTA
Source organism: Herminia tarsipennalis (assembly GCA_945859575.2). Classification (NCBI taxonomy): domain Eukaryota; kingdom Metazoa; phylum Arthropoda; class Insecta; order Lepidoptera; family Erebidae; genus Herminia; species Herminia tarsipennalis. The sequence goes on along the minus strand of OX243859.2, from coordinate 15,230,266 downwards.
TTCAGATTTGATACTTCCAGACGGCGCAGAGGGACAAACGAGGTGTCTGCGGATTCGTCTCGGCAAACGCTACTCAATGAAATCAACAAACGGATCGGAGTCCGAAGAAAATTTTTGGGAAATCACGAAAAACGTGATTTTTCAACAATTTTTGACGGTTTTTCGAAAATTGAACGCAAAATCAACGGTGCAGAACGACGTGCGGCCGTGGGCAGACGCGCCACACCACCAGGCACAAAACACAAAAGAAATTATAAAGAAACAATGGAAAACTACGATGATAGGATTTTTTGAAAATTATTATAATTACGTAAACAAGAAATGAACTAAAATGGTAAGTATTTGTATTATAAACGAGTGCACGGAATGTGCAAACGTTATTACGGTGCTAACTAAGCTAAAATGAAACGAAACTAACTACTAAAACACAAGAATTGACGAATAAGTGATAATTATGATGTATAGCCGTTACAGTACCCCTTAGGTGAACTTTTTGACAGGTAGGTATTCAGATTTGATACTTCCAGACGGCGCAGAGGGACAAACGAGGTGTCTGCGGATTCGTCTCGGCAAACGCTACTCAATGAAATCAACAAACGGATCGGAGTCCGAAGAAAATTTTTGGGAAATCACGAAAAACGTGATTTTTCAACAATTTTTGACGGTTTTTCGAAAATTGAACGCAAAATCAACGGTGCAGAACGACGTGCGGCCGTGGGCAGACGCGCCACACCACCAGGCACAAAACACAAAAGAAATTATAAAGAAACAATGGAAAACTACGATGATAGGATTTTTTGAAAATTATTATAATTACGTAAACAAGAAATGAACTAAAATGGTAAGTATTTGTATTATAAACGAGTGCACGGAATGTGCAAACGTTATTACGGTGCTAACTAAGCTAAAATGAAACGAAACTAACTACTAAAACACAAGAATTGACGAATAAGTGATATGATGTATAGCCGTTACAGTACCCCTTAGGTGAACTTTTTGACAGGTAGGTATTCAGATTTGGTACTTCCAGACGGCGCAGAGGGACAAACGAGGTATCTGCGGATTCGTCTCGGCAAACGCTACTCAATGAAATCAACAAACGGATCGGAGTCCGAAGAAAATTTTTGGGAAATCACGAAAAACGTGATTTTTCAACAATTTTTGACGGTTTTTCGAAAATTGAACGCAAAATCAACGGTGCAGAACGACGTGCGGCCGTGGGCAGACGCGCCACACCACCAGGCACAAAACACAAAAGAAATTATAAAGAAACAATGGAAAACTACGATGATAGGATTTTTTGAAAATTATTATAATTACGTAAACAAGAAATGAACTAAAATGGTAAGTATTTGTATTATAAACGAGTGCACGGAATGTGCAAACGTTATTACGGTGCTAACTAAGCTAAAATGAAACGAAACTAACTACTAAAACACAAGAATTGACGAACAAGTGATAATTATGATGTATAGCCGTTACAGTACCCCTTAGGTGAACTTTTTGACAGGTAGGTATTCAGATTTGATACTTCCAGACGGCGCAGAGGGACAAACGAGGTGTCTGCGGATTCGTCTCGGCAAACGCTACTCAATGAAATCAACAAACGGATCGGAGTCCGAAGAAAATTTTTGGGAAATCACGAAAAACGTGATTTTTCAACAATTTTTGACGGTTTTTCGAAAATTGAACGCAAAATCAACGGTGCAGAACGACGTGCGGCCGTGGGCAGACGCGCCACACCACCAGGCACAAAACACAAAAGAAATTATAAAGAAACAATGGAAAACTACGATGATAGGATTTTTTGAAAATTATTATAATTACGTAAACAAGAAATGAACTAAAATGGTAAGTATTTGTATTATAAACGAGTGCACGGAATGTGCAAACGTTATTACGGTGCTAACTAAGCTAAAATGAAACGAAACTAACTACTAAAACACAAGAATTGACGAATAAGTGATAATTATGATGTATAGCCGTTACAGTACCCCTTAGGTGAACTTTTTGACAGGTAGGTATTCAGATTTGATACTTCCAGACGGCGCAGAGGGACAAACGAGGTGTCTGCGGATTCGTCTCGGCAAACGCTACTCAATGAAATCAACAAACGGATCGGAGTCCGAAGAAAATTTTTGGGAAATCACGAAAAACGTGATTTTTCAACAATTTTTGACGGTTTTTCGAAAATTGAACGCAAAATCAACGGTGCAGAACGACGTGCGGCCGTGGGCAGACGCGCCACACCACCAGGCACAAAACACAAAAGAAATTATAAAGAAACAATGGAAAACTACGATGATAGGATTTTTTGAAAATTATTATAATTACGTAAACAAGAAATGAACTAAAATGGTAAGTATTTGTATTATAAACGAGTGCACGGAATGTGCAAACGTTATTACGGTGCTAACTAAGCTAAAATGAAACGAAACTAACTACTAAAACACAAGAATTGACGAATAAGTGATATGATGTATAGCCGTTACAGTACCCCTTAGGTGAACTTTTTGACAGGTAGGTATTCAGATTTGGTACTTCCAGACGGCGCAGAGGGACAAACGAGGTGTCTGCGGATTCGTCTTGGCAAACGCTACTCAATGAAATCAACAAACGGATCGGAGTCCGAAGAAAATTTTTGGGAAATCACGAAAAACGTGATTTTTCAACAATTTTTGACGGTTTTTCGAAAATTGAACGCAAAATCAACGGTGCAGAACGACGTGCGGCCGTGGGCAGACGCGCCACACCACCAGGCACAAAACACAAAAGAAATTATAAAGAAACAATGGAAAACTACGATGATAGGATTTTTTGAAAATTATTATAATTACGTAAACAAGAAATGAACTAAAATGGTAAGTATTTGTATTATAAACGAGTGCACGGAATGTGCAAACGTTATTACGGTGCTAACTAAGCTAAAATAAAACGAAACTAACTACTAAAACACAAGAATTGACGAATAAGTGATATGATGTATAGCCGTTACAGTACCCCTTAGGTGAACTTTTTGACAGGTAGGTATTCAGATTTGGTACTTCCAGACGGCGCAGAGGGACAAACGAGGTGTCTGCGGATTCGTCTCGGCAAACGCTACTCAATGAAATCAACAAACGGATCGGAGTCCGAAGAAAATTTTTGGGAAATCACGAAAAACGTGATTTTTCAACAATTTTTGACGGTTTTTCGAAAATTGAACGCAAAATCAACGGTGCAGAACGACGTGCGGCCGTGGGCAGACGCGCCACACCACCAGGCACAAAACACAAAAGAAATTATAAAGAAACAATGGAAAACTACGATGATAGGATTTTTTGAAAATTATTATAATTACGTAAACAAGAAATGAACTAAAATGGTAAGTATTTGTATTATAAACGAGTGCACGGAATGTGCAAACGTTATTACGGTGCTAACTAAGCTAAAATGAAACGAAACTAACTACTAAAACACAAGAATTGACGAATAAGTGATATGATGTATAGCCGTTACAGTACCCCTTAGGTGAACTTTTTGACAGGTAGGTATTCAGATTTGGTACTTCCAGACGGCGCAGAGGGACAAACGAGGTGTCTGCGGATTCGTCTCGGCAAACGCTACTCAATGAAATCAACAAACGGATCGGAGTCCGAAGAAAATTTTTGGGAAATCACGAAAAACGTGATTTTTCAACAATTTTTGACGGTTTTTCGAAAATTGAACGCAAAATCAACGGTGCAGAACGACGTGCGGCCGTGGGCAGACGCGCCACACCACCAGGCACAAAACACAAAAGAAATTATAAAGAAACAATGGAAAACTACGATGATAGGATTTTTTGAAAATTATTATAATTACGTAAACAAGAAATGAACTAAAATGGTAAGTATTTGTATTATAAACGAGTGCACGGAATGTGCAAACGTTATTACGGTGCTAACTAAGCTAAAATAAAACGAAACTAACTACTAAAACACAAGAATTGACGAATAAGTGATATGATGTATAGCCGTTACAGTACCCCTTAGGTGAACTTTTTGACAGGTAGGTATTCAGATTTGGTACTTCCAGACGGCGCAGAGGGACAAACGAGGTGTCTGCGGATTCGTCTCGGCAAACGCTACTCAATGAAATCAACAAACGGATCGGCGTCCGAAGAAAATGTTTGGGAAATCACGAAAAACGTGATTTTTCAACAATTTTTGACGGTTTTTCGAAAATTGAACGCAAAATCAACGGTGCAGAACGACGTGCGGCCGTGGGCAGACGCGCCACACCACCAGGCACAAAACACAAAAGAAATTATAAAGAAACAATGGAAAACTACGATGATAGGATTTTTTGAAAATTATTATAATTACGTAAACAAGAAATGAACTAAAATGGTAAGTATTTGTATTATAAACGAGTGCACGGAATGTGCAAACGTTATTACGGTGCTAACTAAGCTAAAATGAAACGAAACTAACTACTAAAACACAAGAATTGACGAATAAGTGATATGATGTATAGCCGTTACAGTACCCCTTAGGTGAACTTTTTGACAGGTAGGTATTCAGATTTGGTACTTCCAGACGGCGCAGAGGGACAAACGAGGTGTCTGCGGATTCGTCTCGGCAAACGCTACTCAATGAAATCAACAAACGGATCGGAGTCCGAAGAAAATTTTTGGGAAATCACGAAAAACGTGATTTTTCAACAATTTTTGACGGTTTTTCGAAAATTGAACGCAAAATCAACAGTGCAGAACGACGTGCGGCCGTGGGCAGACGCGCCACACCACCAGGCACAAAACACAAAAGAAATTATAAAGAAACAATGGAAAACTACGATGATAGGATTTTTTGAAAATTATTATAATTACGTAAACAAGAAATGAACTAAAATGGTAAGTATTTGTATTATAAACGAGTGCACGGAATGTGCAAACGTTATTACGGTGCTAACTAAGCTAAAATGAAACGAAACTAACTACTAAAACACAAGAATTGACGAATAAGTGATATGATGAACAGCCGTTACAGTACCCCTTAGGTGAACTTTTTGACAGGTAGGTATTCAGATTTGGTACTTCCAGACGGCGCAGAGGGACAAACGAGGTGTCTGCGGATTCGTCTCGGCAAACGCTACTCAATGAAATCAACAAACGGATCGGAGTCCGAAGAAAATTTTTGGGAAATCACGAAAAACGTGATTTTTCAACAATTTTTGACGGTTTTTCGAAAATTTAACGCAAAATCAACGGTGCAGAACGACGTGCGGCCGTGGGCAGACGCGCCACACCACCAGGCACAAAACACAAAAGAAATTATAAAGAAACAATGGAAAACTACGATGATAGGATTTTTTGAAAATTATTATAATTACGTAAACAAGAAATGAACTAAAATGGTAAGTATTTGTATTATAAACGAGTGCACGGAATGTGCAAACGTTATTACGGTGCTAACTAAGCTAAAATGAAACGAAACTAACTACTAAAACACAAGAATTGACGAATAAGTGATATGATGTATAGCCGTTACAGTACCCCTTAGGTGAACTTTTTGACAGGTAGGTATTCAGATTTGGTACTTCCAGACGGCGCAGAGGGACAAACGAGGTGTCTGCGGATTCGTCTCGGCAAACGCTACTCAATGAAATCAACAAACGGATCGGAGTCCGAAGAAATTTTTTGGGAAATCACGAAAAACGTGATTTTTCAACAATTTTTGACGGTTTTTCGAAAATTGAACGCAAAATCAACGGTGCAGAACGACGTGCGGCCGTGGGCAGACGCGCCACACCACCAGGCACAAAACACAAAAGAAATTATAAAGAAACAATGGAAAACTACGATGATAGGATTTTATGAAAATTATTATAATTACGTAAACAAGAAATGAACTAAAATGGTAAGTATTTGTATTATAAACGAGTGCACGGAATGTGCAAACGTTATTACGGTGCTAACTAAGCTAAAATGAAACGAAACTAACTACTAAAACACAAGAATTGACGAATAAGTGATAATTATGATGTATAGCCGTTACAGTACCCCTTAGGTGAACTTTTTGACAGGTAGGTATTCAGATTTGGTACTTCCAGACGGCGCAGAGGGACAAACGAGGTGTCTGCGGATTCGTCTCGGCAAACGCTACTCAATGAAATCAACAAACGGATCGGAGTCCGAAGAAAATTTTTGGGAAATCACGAAAAACGTGATTTTTCAACAATTTTTGACGGTTTTTCGAAAATTGAACGCAAAATCAACGGTGCAGAACGACGTGCGGCCGTGGGCAGACGCGCCACACCACCAGGCACAAAACACAAAAGAAATTATAAAGAAACAATGGAAAACTACGATGATAGGATTTTTTGAAAATTATTATAATTACGTAAACAAGAAATGAACTAAAATGGTAAGTATTTGTATTATAAACGAGTGCACGGAATGTGCAAACGTTATTACGGTGCTAACTAAGCTAAAATGAAACGAAACTAACCCTAGATAGATAATCATATAGCAAATAGCGTAAAAGATAATCATACGTCTCAATGACGTATGGCACATTATTAGTGTATTTACTGAAACCCTTAGACTTTTTAACATATATTAGGATTAGAAATAATTGTATGCATCATAGTCTAAAAAGTAAAACAATAATTAAGACAAAAATAAGTTTAATAAAAAAATTATAACAAAAACTGTGAACTTCCATACACTTATAAAACAAAAATACTCATTTATTTTAAAGGAACCTTTTAATTGACAATCAGTCTTAATAGTTGCTAATTTTAATTTTTTTTTGCCTAAACTAACTACAATAATCAGCCTTAGTAATATATATCACATGTTAAATGCACTCATGACATACGTCATTTCTATGTTCCCCACAGATGGATTTTTTGCACTTTACGCAAGATATCTTTGACATTCTGCGTATTTTGGACGGGCAGTATGAACAATATCTTTTCTTTTTTACAGCCGGTTCTTCTTGATCTATCTGGACAATATTTGCACTAGCATTTGGTAGCAAGTCTGTGATATTTTTTCGCAGAGTCCTCTTCAAAGTTGGAGCCTCTAACCTTTTTTCCATCCAAGGCGAACTAAGATCGGTACTTAGCTTCTTCATGAACTCTTTACGGCTTAGAGATTTTTCATTTATAGATAGGACGTTATGGCTATAAATAACGCACGAATTGACAAAAGCAATGTTAAAAATACCAATAAGCATAGCCATTGGCCACCTGTTAATTTTTCTGGAGCAAGACATTGACGAACACATTTGGTCGAATGTGTCGACACCTCCCTTTGTCTGATTGTAGTACATGATCATTTCGGGTTTGCCCATTGTTTTATTAATTGTACCTTCCTCATCACAAGATGAAAGTAAATACACCATTTTGGATGGTTTTGGTTTATAGGACACAAGTGTCACTCTGCATATCGTCTTCTAAGAGGTCGTCATCACAATCGCTGTTATTATCTGATGCCAAAACTTCTTCATTTTCCACTAAAAAGTTTTCAATTTGACTGTTATTTAACATTCTTTTGCCTGCCGTGGTGATAAAATAATAATATGTATCTGAAACTAACGAAATATATCTATAAATAACAATTAACTATTTCTGTATATATCTCACATAAGTTTCATAAAAGATAATCATACGTCTCGCCGACGTACACTATGCTTATAACTCGTCACTATAGGTACTTACCACTGTGCCACTGCCGTCTTGCGCAAGCTCCGACCGACGACTGAGTTGGTTGAAACGGACAACACGCTGTGACTTATAGTTAGAGAGAAATGACAATACATTCACGCGCTTTACGTCTCGCAGACGTAGATTATCTTTCTAGGGTTAACTACTAAAACACAAGAATTGACGAATAAGTGATATGATGTATAGCCGTTACAGTACCCCTTAGGTGAACTTTTTGACAGGTAGGTATTCAGATTTGGTACTTCCAGACGGCGCAGAGGGACAAACGAGGTGTCTGCGGATTCGTCTCGGCAAACGCTACTCAATGAAATCAACAAACGGATCGGAGTCCGAAGAAAATTTTTGGGAAATCACGAAAAACGTGATTTTTCAACAATTTTTGACGGTTTTTCGAAAATTGAACGCAAAATCAACGGTGCAGAACGACGTGCGGCCGTGGGCAGACGCGCCACACCACCAGGCACAAAACACAAAAGAAATTATAAAGAAACAATGGAAAACTACGATGATAGGATTTTTTGAAAATTATTATAATTACGTAAACAAGAAATGAACTAAAATGGTAAGTATTTGTATTATAAACGAGTGCACGGAATGTGCAAACGTTATTACGGTGCTAACTAAGCTAAAATGAAACGAAACTAACTACTAAAACACAAGAATTGACGAATAAGTGATATGATGTATAGCCGTTACAGTACCCCTTAGGTGAACTTTTTGACAGGTAGGTATTCAGATTTGATACTTCCAGACGGCGCAGAGGGACAAACGAGGTGTCTGCGGATTCGTCTCGGCAAACGCTACTCAATGAAATCAACAAACGGATCGGAGTCCGAAGAAAATTTTTGGGAAATCACGAAAAACGTGATTTTTCAACAATTTTTGACGGTTTTTCGAAAATTGAACGCAAAATCAACGGTGCAGAACGACGTGCGGCCGTGGGCAGACGCGCCACACCACCAGGCACAAAACACAAAACACAAAAGAAATTATAAAGAAACAATGGAAAACTACGATGATAGGATTTTTTGAAAATTATTATAATTACGTAAACAAGAAATGAACTAAAATGGTAAGTATTTGTATTATAAACGAGTGCACGGAATGTGCAAACGTTATTACGGTGCTAACTAAGCTAAAATGAAACGAAACTAACTACTAAAACACAAGAATTGACGAATAAGTGATAATTATGATGTATAGCCGTTACAGTACCCCTTAGGTGAACTTTTTGACAGGTAGGTATTCAGATTTGGTACTTCCAGACGGCGCAGAGGGACAAACGAGGTGTCTGCGGATTCGTCTCGGCAAACGCTACTCAATGAAATCAACAAACGGATCGGAGTCCGAAGAAAATTTTTGGGAAATCACGAAAAACGTGATTTTTCAACAATTTTTGACGGTTTTTCGAAAATTGAACGCAAAATCAACGGTGCAGAACGACGTGCGGCCGTGGGCAGACGCGCCACACCACCAGGCACAAAACACAAAAGAAATTATAAAGAAACAATGGAAAACTACGATGATAGGATTTTTTGAAAATTATTATAATTACGTAAACAAGAAATGAACTAAAATGGTAAGTATTTGTATTATAAACGAGTGCACGGAATGTGCAAACGTTATTACGGTGCTAACTAAGCTAAAATGAAACGAAACTAACTACTAAAACACAAGAATTGACGAATAAGTGATAATTATGATGTATAGCCGTTACAGTACCCCTTAGGTGAACTTTTTGACAGGTAGGTATTCAGATTTGGTACTTCCAGACGGCGCAGAGGGACAAACGAGGTGTCTGCGGATTCGTCTCGGCAAACGCTACTCAATGAAATCAACAAACGGATCGGAGTCCGAAGAAAATTTTTGGGAAATCACGAAAAACGTGATTTTTCAACAATTTTTGACGGTTTTTCGAAAATTGAACGCAAAATCAACGGTGCAGAACGACGTGCGGCCGTGGGCAGACGCGCCACACCACCAGGCACAAAACACAAAAGAAATTATAAAGAAACAATGGAAAACTACGATGATAGGATTTTTTGAAAATTATTATAATTACGTAAACAAGAAATGAACTAAAATGGTAAGTATTTGTATTATAAACGAGTGCACGGAATGTGCAAACGTTATTACGGTGCTAACTAAGCTAAAATGAAACGAAACTAACTACTAAAACACAAGAATTGACGAATAAGTGATATGATGTATAGCCGTTACAGTACCCCTTAGGTGAACTTTTTGACAGGTAGGTATTCAGATTTGGTACTTCCAGACGGCGCAGAGGGACAAACGAGGTGTCTGCGGATTCGTCTCGGCAAACGCTACTCAATGAAATCAACAAACGGATCGGAGTCCGAAGAAAATTTTTGGGAAATCACGAAAAACGTGATTTTTCAACAATTTTTGACGGTTTTTCGAAAATTGAACGCAAAATCAACGGTGCAGAACGACGTGCGGCCGTGGGCAGACGCGCCACACCACCAGGCACAAAACACAAAAGAAATTATAAAGAAACAATGGAAAACTACGATGATAGGATTTTTTGAAAATTATTATAATTACGTAAACAAGAAATGAACTAAAATGGTAAGTATTTGTATTATAAACGAGTGCACGGAATGTGCAAACGTTATTACGGTGCTAACTAAGCTAAAATGAAACGAAACTAACTACTAAAACACAAGAATTGACGAATAAGTGATATGATGTATAGCCGTTACAGTACCCCTTAGGTGAACTTTTTGACAGGTAGGTATTCAGATTTGGTACTTCCAGACGGCGCAGAGGGACAAACGAGGTGTCTGCGGATTCGTCTCGGCAAACGCTACTCAATGAAATCAACAAACGGATCGGAGTCCGAAGAAAATTTTTGGGAAATCACGAAAAACGTGATTTTTCAACAATTTTTGACGGTTTTTCGAAAATTGAACGCAAAATCAACGGTGCAGAACGACGTGCGGCCGTGGGCAGACGCGCCACACCACCAGGCACAAAACACAAAAGAAATTATAAAGAAACAATGGAAAACTACGATGATAGGATTTTTTGAAAATTATTATAATTACGTAAACAAGAAATGAACTAAAATGGTAAGTATTTGTATTATAAACGAGTGCACGGAATGTGCAAACGTTATTACGGTGCTAACTAAGCTAAAATGAAACGAAACTAACTACTAAAACACAAGAATTGACGAATAAGTGATATGATGTATAGCCGTTACAGTACCCCTTAGGTGAACTTTTTGACAGGTAGGTATTCAGATTTGGTACTTCCAGACGGCGCAGAGGGACAAACGAGGTGTCTGCGGATTCGTCTCGGCAAACGCTACTCAATGAAATCAACAAACGGATCGGAGTCCGAAGAAAATTTTTGGGAAATCACGAAAAACGTGATTTTTCAACAATTTTTGACGGTTTTTCGAAAATTGAACGCAAAATCAACGGTGCAGAACGACGTGCGGCCGTGGGCAGACGCGCCACACCACCAGGCACAAAACACAAAAGAAATTATAAAGAAACAATGGAAAACTACGATGATAGGATTTTTTGAAAATTATTATAATTACGTAAACAAGAAATGAACTAAAATGGTAAGTATTTGTATTATAAACGAGTGCACGGAATGTGCAAACGTTATTACGGTGCTAACTAAGCTAAAATGAAACGAAACTAACTACTAAAACACAAGAATTGACGAATAAGTGATATGATGTATAGCCGTTACAGTACCCCTTAGGTGAACTTTTTGACAGGTAGGTATTCAGATTTGGTACTTCCAGACGGCGCAGAGGGACAAACGAGGTGTCTGCGGATTCGTCTCGGCAAACGCTACTCAATGAAATCAACAAACGGATCGGAGTCCGAAGAAAATTTTTGGGAAATCACGAAAAACGTGATTTTTCAACAATTTTTGACGGTTTTTCGAAAATTGAACGCAAAATCAACGGTGCAAAACGACGTGCGGCCGTGGGCAGACGCGCCACACCACCAGGCACAAAACACAAAAGAAATTATAAAGAAACAATGGAAAACTACGATGATAGGATTTTTTGAAAATTATTATAATTACGTAAACAAGAAATGAACTAAAATGGTAAGTATTTGTATTATAAACGAGTGCACGGAATGTGCAAACGTTATTACGGTGCTAACTAAGCTAAAATGAAACGAAACTAACTACTAAAACACAAGAATTGACGAATAAGTGATATGATGTATAGCCGTTACAGTACCCCTTAGGTGAACTTTTTGACAGGTAGGTATTCAGATTTGGTACTTCCAGACGGCGCAGAGGGACAAACGAGGTGTCTGCGGATTCGTCTCGGCAAACGCTACTCAATGAAATCAACAAACGGATCGGAGTCCGAAGAAAATTTTTGGGAAATCACGAAAAACGTGATTTTTCAACAATTTTTGACGGTTTTTCGAAAATTGAACGCAAAATCAACGGTGCAGAACGACGTGCGGCCGTGGGCAGACGCGCCACACCACCAGGCACAAAACACAAAAGAAATTATAAAGAAACAATGGAAAACTACGATGATAGGATTTTTTGAAAATTATTATAATTACGTAAACAAGAAATGAACTAAAATGGTAAGTATTTGTATTATAAACGAGTGCACGGAATGTGCAAACGTTATTACGGTGCTAACTAAGCTAAAATGAAACGAAACTAACTACTAAAACACAAGAATTGACGAATAAGTGATAATGATGTATAGCCGTTACAGTACCCCTTAGGTGAACTTTTTGACAGGTAGGTATTCAGATTTGGTACTTCCAGACGGCGCAGAGGGACAAACGAGGTGTCTGCGGATTCGTCTCGGCAAACGCTACTCAATGAAATCAACAAACGGATCGGAGTCCGAAGAAAATTTTTGGGAAATCACGAAAAACGAGATTTTTCAACAATTATTGACGGTTTTTCGAAAATTGAACGCAAAATCAACGGTGCAGAACGACGTGCGGCCGTGGGCAGACGCGCCACACCACCAGGCACAAAACACAAAAGAAATTATAAAGAAACAATGGAAAACTACGATGATAGGATTTTTTGAAAATTATTATAATTACGTAAACAAGAAATGAACTAAAATGGTAAGTATTTGTATTATAAACGAGTGCACGGAATGTGCAAACGTTATTACGGTGCTAACTAAGCTAAAATGAAACGAAACTAACTACTAAAACACAAGAATTGACGAATAAGTGATAATTATGATGTATAGCCGTTACAGTACCCCTTAGGTGAACTTTTTGACAGGTAGGTATTCAGATTTGGTACTTCCAGACGGCGCAGAGGGATAAACGAGGTGTCTGCGGATTCGTCTCGGCAAACGCTACTCAATGAAATCAACAAACGGATCGGAGTCCGAAGAAAATTTTTGGGAAATCACGAAAAACGTGATTTTTCAACAATTTTTGACGGTTTTTCGAAAATTGAACGCAAAATCAACGGTGCAGAACGACGTGCGGCCGTGGGCAGACGCGCCACACCACCAGGCACAAAACACAAAAGAAATTATAAAGAAACAATGGAAAACTACGATGATAGGATTTTTTGAAAATTATTATAATTACGTAAACAAGAAATGAACTAAAATGGTAAGTATTTGTATTATAAACGAGTGCACGGAATGTGCAAACGTTATTACGGTGCTAACTAAGCTAAAATGAAACGAAACTAACTACTAAAACACAAGAATTGACGAATAAGTGATATGATGTATAGCCGTTACAGTACCCCTTAGGTGAACTTTTTGACAGGTAGGTATTCAGATTTGGTACTTCCAGACGGCGCAGAGGGACAAACGAGGTGTCTGCGGATTCGTCTCGGCAAACGCTACTCAATGAAATCAACAAACGGATCGGAGTCCGAAGAAAATTTTTGGGAAATCACGAAAAACGTGATTTTTCAACAATTTTTGACGGTTTTTCGAAAATTGAACGCAAAATCAACGGTGCAGAACGACGTGCGGCCGTGGGCAGACGCGCCACACCACCAGGCACAAAACACAAAAGAAATTATAAAGAAACAATGGAAAACTACGATGATAGGATTTTTTGAAAATTATTATAATTACGTAAACAAGAAATGAACTAAAATGGTAAGTATTTGTATTATAAACGAGTGCACGGAATGTGCAAACGTTATTACGGTGCTAACTAAGCTAAAATGAAACGAAACTAACTACTAAAACACAAGCATTGACGAATAAGTGATAATTATGATGTATAGCCGTTACAGTACCCCTTAGGTGAACTTTTTGACAGGTAGGTATTCAGATTTGATACTTCCAGACGGCGCAGAGGGACAAACGAGGTGTCTGCGGATTCGTCTCGGCAAACGCTACTCAATGAAATCAACAAACGGATCGGAGTCCGAAGAAAATTTTTGGGAAATCACGAAAAACGTGATTTTTCAACAATTTTTGACGGTTTTTCGAAAATTGAACGCAAAATCAACGGTGCAGAACGACGTGCGGCCGTGGGCAGACGCGCCACACCACCAGGCACAAAACACAAAAGAAATTATAAAGAAACAATGGAAAACTACGATGATAGGATTTTTTGAAAATTATTATAATTACGTAAACAAGAAATGAACTAAAATGGTAAGTATTTGTATTATAAACGAGTGCACGGAATGTGCAAACGTTATTACGGTGCTAACTAAGCTAAAATGAAACGAAACTAACTACTAAAACACAAGAATTGACGAATAAGTGATATGATGTATAGCCGTTACAGTACCCCTTAGGTGAACTTTTTGACAGGTAGGTATTCAGATTTGGTACTTCCAGACGGCGCAGAGGGACAAACGAGGTGTCTGCGGATTCGTCTCGGCAAACGCTACTCAATGAAATCAACAAACGGATCGGAGTCCGAAGAAAATTTTTGGGAAATCACGAAAAACGTGATTTTTCAACAATTTTTGACGGTTTTTCGAAAATTGAACGCAAAATCAACGGTGCAGAACGACGTGCGGCCGTGGGCAGACGCGCCACACCACCAGGCACAAAACACAAAAGAAATTATAAAGAAACAATGGAAAACTACGATGATAGGATTTTTTGAAAATTATTATAATTACGTAAACAAGAAATGAACTAAAATGGTAAGTATTTGTATTATAAACGAGTGCACGGAATGTGCAAACGTTATTACGGTGCTAACTAAGCTAAAATGAAACGAAACTAACTACTAAAACACAAGAATTGACGAATAAGTGATATGATGTATAGCCGTTACAGTACCCCTTAGGTGAACTTTTTGACAGGTAGGTATTCAGATTTGGTACTTCCAGACGGCGCAGAGGGACAAACGAGGTGTCTGCGGATTCGTCTCGGCAAACGCTACTCAATGAAATCAACAAACGGATCGGAGTCCGAAGAAAATTTTTGGGAAATCACGAAAAACGTGATTTTTCAACAATTTTTGACGGTTTTTCGAAAATTGAACGCAAAATCAACGGTGCAGAACGACGTGCGGCCGTGGGCAGACGCGCCACACCACCAGGCACAAAACACAAAAGAAATTATAAAGAAACAATGGAAAACTACGATGATAGGATTTTTTGAAAATTATTATAATTACGTAAACAAGAAATGAACTAAAATGGTAAGTATTTGTATTATAAACGAGTGCACGGAATGTGCAAACGTTATTACGGTGCTAACTAAGCTAAAATGAAACGAAACTAACTACTAAAACACAAGAATTGACGAACAAGTGATATGATGTATAGCCGTTACAGTACCCCTTAGGTGAACTTTTTGACAGGTAGGTATTCAGATTTGGTACTTCCAGACGGCGCAGAGGGACAAACGAGGTGTCTGCGGATTCGTCTCGGCAAACGCTACTCAATGAAATCAACAAACGGATCGGAGTCCGAAGAAAATTTTTGGGAAATCACGAAAAACGTGATTTTTCAACAATTTTTGACGGTTTTTCGAAAATTGAACGCAAAATCAACGGTGCAGAACGACGTGCGGCCGTGGGCAGACGCGCCACACCACCAGGCACAAAACACAAAAGAAATTATAAAGAAACAATGGAAAACTACGATGATAGGATTTTTTGAAAATTATTATAATTACGTAAACAAGAAATGAACTAAAATGGTAAGTATTTGTATTATAAACGAGTGCACGGAATGTGCAAACGTTATTACGGTGCTAACTAAGCTAAAATGAAACGAAACTAACTACTAAAACACAAGAATTGACGAATAAGTGATATGATGTATAGCCGTTACAGTACCCCTTAGGTGAACTTTTTGACAGGTAGGTATTCAGATTTGGTACTTCCAGACGGCGCAGAGGGACAAACGAGGTGTCTGCGGATTCGTCTCGGCAAACGCTACTCAATGAAATCAACAAACGGATCGGAGTCCGAAGAAAATTTTTGGGAAATCACGAAAAACGTGATTTTTCAACAATTTTTGACGGTTTTTCGAAAATTGAACGCAAAATCAACGGTGCAGAACGACGTGCGGCCGTAGGCAGACGCGCCACACCACCAGGCACAAAACACAAAAGAAATTATAAAGAAACAATGGAAAACTACGATGATAGGATTTTTTGAAAATTATTATAATTACGTAAACAAGAAATGAACTAAAATGGTAAGTATTTGTATTATAAACGAGTGCACGGAATGTGCAAACGTTATTACGGTGCTAACTAAGCTAAAATGAAACGAAACTAACTACTAAAACACAAGAATTGACGAATAAGTGATATGATGTATAGCCGTTACAGTACCCCTTAGGTGAACTTTTTGACAGGTAGGTATTCAGATTTGGTACTTCCAGACGGCGCAGAGGGACAAACGAGGTGTCTGTGGATTCGTCTCGGCAAACGCTACTCAATGAAATCAACAAACGGATCGGAGTCCAAAGAAAATTTTTGGGAAATCACGAAAAACGTGATTTTTCAACAATTTTTGACGGTTTTTCGAAAATTGAACGCAAAATCAACGGTGCAGAACGACGTGCGGCCGTGGGCAGACGCGCCACACCACCAGGCACAAAACACAAAAGAAATTATAAAGAAACAATGGAAAACTACGATGATAGGATTTTTTGAAAATTATTATAATTACGTAAACAAGAAATGAACTAAAATGGTAAGTATTTGTATTATAAACGAGTGCACGGAATGTGCAAACGTTATTACGGTGCTAACTAAGCTAAAATGAAACGAAACTAACTACTAAAACACAAGAATTGACGAACAAGTGATAATTATGATGTATAGCCGTTACAGTACCCCTTAGGTGAACTTTTTGACAGGTAGGTATTCAGATTTGATACTTCCAGACGGCGCAGAGAGACAAACGAGGTGTCTGCGGATTCGTCTCGGCAAACGCTACTCAATGAAATCAACAAACGGATCGGAGTCCGAAGAAAATTTTTGGGAAATCACGAAAAACGTGATTTTTCAACAATTTTTGACGGTTTTTCGAAAATTGAACGCAAAATCAACGGTGCAGAACGACGTGCGGCCGTGGGCAGACGCGCCACACCACCAGGCACAAAACACAAAACACAAAAGAAATTATAAAGAAACAATGGAAAACTACGATGATAGGATTTTTTGAAAATTATTATAATTACGTAAACAAGAAATGAACTAAAATGGTAAGTATTTGTATTATAAACGAGTGCACGGAATGTGCAAACGTTATTACGGTGCTAACTAAGCTAAAATGAAACGAAACTAACTACTAAAACACAAGAATTGACGAATAAGTGATATGATGTATAGCCGTTACAGTACCCCTTAGGTGAACTTTTTGACAGGTAGGTATTCAGATTTGGTACTTCCAGACGGCGCAGAGGGACAAACGAGGTGTCTGCGGATTCGTCTCGGCAAACGCTACTCAATGAAATCAACAAACGGATCGGAGTCCGAAGAAAATTTTTGGGAAATCACGAAAAACGTGATTTTTCAACAATTTTTGACGGTTTTTCGAAAATTGAACGCAAAATCAACGGTGCAGAACGACGTGCGGCCGTGGGCAGACGCGCCACACCACCAGGCACAAAACACAAAAGAAATTATAAAGAAACAATGGAAAACTACGATGATAGGATTTTTTGAAAATTATTATAATTACGTAAACAAGAAATGAACTAAAATGGTAAGTATTTGTATTATAAACAAGTGCACGGAATGTGCAAACGTTATTACGGTGCTAACTAAGCTAAAATGAAACGAAACTAACTACTAAAACACAAGAATTGACGAATAAGTGATATGATGTATAGCCGTTACAGTACCCCTTAGGTGAACTTTTTGACAGGTAGGTATTCAGATTTGGTACTTCCAGACGGCGCAGAGGGACAAACGAGGTGTCTGCGGATTCGTCTCGGCAAACGCTACTCAATGAAATCAACAAACGGATCGGAGTCCAAAGAAAATTTTTGGGAAATCACGAAAAACGTGATTTTTCAACAATTTTTGACGGTTTTTCGAAAATTGAACGCAAAATCAACGGTGCAGAACGACGTGCGGCCGTGGGCAGACGCGCCACACCACCAGGCACAAAACACAAAAGAAATTATAAAGAAACAATGGAAAACTACGATGATAGGATTTTTTGAAAATTATTATAATTACGTAAACAAGAAATGAACTAAAATGGTAAGTATTTGTATTATAAACGAGTGCACGGAATGTGCAAACGTTATTACGGTGCTAACTAAGCTAAAATGAAACGAAACTAACTACTAAAACACAAGAATTGACGAATAAGTGATATGATGTATAGCCGTTACAGTACCCCTTAGGTGAACTTTTTGACAGGTAGGTATTCAGATTTGGTACTTCCAGACGGCGCAGAGGGACAAACGAGGTGTCTGCGGATTCGTCTCGGCAAACGCTACTCAATGAAATCAACAAACGGATCGGAGTCCGAAGAAAATTTTTGGGAAATCACGAAAAACGTGATTTTTCAACAATTTTTGACGGTTTTTCGAAAATTGAACGCAAAATCAACGGTGCAGAACGACGTGCGGCCGTGGGCAGACGCGCCACACCACCAGGCACAAAACACAAAAGAAATTATAAAGAAACAATGGAAAACTACGATGATAGGATTTTTTGAAAATTATTATAATTACGTAAACAAGAAATGAACTAAAATGGTAAGTATTTGTATTATAAACGAGTGCACGGAATGTGCAAACGTTATTACGGTGCTAACTAAGCTAAAATGAAACGAAACTAACTACTAAAACACAAGAATTGACGAATAAGTGATATGATGTATAGCCGTTACAGTACCCCTTAGGTGAACTTTTTGACAGGTAGGTATTCAGATTTGGTACTTCCAGACGGCGCAGAGGGACAAACGAGGTGTCTGCGGATTCGTCTCGGCAAACGCTACTCAATGAAATCAACAAACGGATCGGAGTCCGAAGAAAATTTTTGGGAAATCACGAAAAACGTGATTTTTCAACAATTTTTGACGGTTTTTCGAAAATTGAACGCAAAATCAACGGTGCAGAACGACGTGCGGCCGTGGGCAGACGCGCCACACCACCAGGCACAAAACACAAAAGAAATTATAAAGAAACAATGGAAAACTACGATGATAGGATTTTTTGAAAATTATTATAATTACGTAAACAAGAAATGAACTAAAATGGTAAGTATTTGTATTATAAACGAGTGCACGGAATGTGCAAACGTTATTACGGTGCTAACTAAGCTAAAATGAAACGAAACTAACTACTAAAACACAAGAATTGACGAACAAGTGATATGATGTATAGCCGTTACAGTACCCCTTAGGTGAACTTTTTGACAGGTAGGTATTCAGATTTGGTACTTCCAGACGGCGCAGAGGGACAAACGAGGTGTCTGCGGATTCGTCTCGGCAAACGCTACTCAATGAAATCAACAAACGGATCGGAGTCCGAAGAAAATTTTTGGGAAATCACGAAAAACGTGATTTTTCAACAATTTTTGACGGTTTTTCGAAAATTGAACGCAAAATCAACGGTGCAGAACGACGTGCGGCCGTGGGCAGACGCGCCACACCACCAGGCACAAAACACAAAAGAAATTATAAAGAAACAATGGAAAACTACGATGATAGGATTTTTTGAAAATTATTATAATTACGTAAACAAGAAATGAACTAAAATGGTAAGTATTTGTATTATAAACGAGTGCACGGAATGTGCAAACGTTATTACGGTGCTAACTAAGCTAAAATGAAACGAAACTAACTACTAAAACACAAGAATTGACGAATAAGTGATATGATGTATAGCCGTTACAGTACCCCTTAGGTGAACTTTTTGACAGGTAGGTATTCAGATTTGGTACTTCCAGACGGCGCAGAGGGACAAACGAGGTGTCTGCGGATTCGTCTCGGCAAACGCTACTCAATGAAATCAACAAACGGATCGGAGTCCGAAGAAAATTTTTGGGAAATCACGAAAAACGTGATTTTTCAACAATTTTTGACGGTTTTTCGAAAATTGAACGCAAAATCAACGGTGCAGAACGACGTGCGGCCGTAGGCAGACGCGCCACACCACCAGGCACAAAACACAAAAGAAATTATAAAGAAACAATGGAAAACTACGATGATAGGATTTTTTGAAAATTATTATAATTACGTAAACAAGAAATGAACTAAAATGGTAAGTATTTGTATTATAAACGAGTGCACGGAATGTGCAAACGTTATTACGGTGCTAACTAAGCTAAAATGAAACGAAACTAACTACTAAAACACAAGAATTGACGAATAAGTGATATGATGTATAGCCGTTACAGTACCCCTTAGGTGAACTTTTTGACAGGTAGGTATTCAGATTTGGTACTTCCAGACGGCGCAGAGGGACAAACGAGGTGTCTGTGGATTCGTCTCGGCAAACGCTACTCAATGAAATCAACAAACGGATCGGAGTCCAAAGAAAATTTTTGGGAAATCACGAAAAACGTGATTTTTCAACAATTTTTGACGGTTTTTCGAAAATTGAACGCAAAATCAACGGTGCAGAACGACGTGCGGCCGTGGGCAGACGCGCCACACCACCAGGCACAAAACACAAAAGAAATTATAAAGAAACAATGGAAAACTACGATGATAGGATTTTTTGAAAATTATTATAATTACGTAAACAAGAAATGAACTAAAATGGTAAGTATTTGTATTATAAACGAGTGCACGGAATGTGCAAACGTTATTACGGTGCTAACTAAGCTAAAATGAAACGAAACTAACTACTAAAACACAAGAATTGACGAACAAGTGATAATTATGATGTATAGCCGTTACAGTACCCCTTAGGTGAACTTTTTGACAGGTAGGTATTCAGATTTGATACTTCCAGACGGCGCAGAGAGACAAACGAGGTGTCTGCGGATTCGTCTCGGCAAACGCTACTCAATGAAATCAACAAACGGATCGGAGTCCGAAGAAAATTTTTGGGAAATCACGAAAAACGTGATTTTTCAACAATTTTTGACGGTTTTTCGAAAATTGAACGCAAAATCAACGGTGCAGAACGACGTGCGGCCGTGGGCAGACGCGCCACACCACCAGGCACAAAACACAAAACACAAAAGAAATTATAAAGAAACAATGGAAAACTACGATGATAGGATTTTTTGAAAATTATTATAATTACGTAAACAAGAAATGAACTAAAATGGTAAGTATTTGTATTATAAACGAGTGCACGGAATGTGCAAACGTTATTACGGTGCTAACTAAGCTAAAATGAAACGAAACTAACTACTAAAACACAAGAATTGACGAATAAGTGATATGATGTATAGCCGTTACAGTACCCCTTAGGTGAACTTTTTGACAGGTAGGTATTCAGATTTGGTACTTCCAGACGGCGCAGAGGGACAAACGAGGTGTCTGCGGATTCGTCTCGGCAAACGCTACTCAATGAAATCAACAAACGGATCGGAGTCCGAAGAAAATTTTTGGGAAATCACGAAAAACGTGATTTTTCAACAATTTTTGACGGTTTTTCGAAAATTGAACGCAAAATCAACGGTGCAGAACGACGTGCGGCCGTGGGCAGACGCGCCACACCACCAGGCACAAAACACAAAAGAAATTATAAAGAAACAATGGAAAACTACGATGATAGGATTTTTTGAAAATTATTATAATTACGTAAACAAGAAATGAACTAAAATGGTAAGTATTTGTATTATAAACAAGTGCACGGAATGTGCAAACGTTATTACGGTGCTAACTAAGCTAAAATGAAACGAAACTAACTACTAAAACACAAGAATTGACGAATAAGTGATATGATGTATAGCCGTTACAGTACCCCTTAGGTGAACTTTTTGACAGGTAGGTATTCAGATTTGGTACTTCCAGACGGCGCAGAGGGACAAACGAGGTGTCTGCGGATTCGTCTCGGCAAACGCTACTCAATGAAATCAACAAACGGATCGGAGTCCAAAGAAAATTTTTGGGAAATCACGAAAAACGTGATTTTTCAACAATTTTTGACGGTTTTTCGAAAATTGAACGCAAAATCAACGGTGCAGAACGACGTGCGGCCGTGGGCAGACGCGCCACACCACCAGGCACAAAACACAAAAGAAATTATAAAGAAACAATGGAAAACTACGATGATAGGATTTTTTGAAAATTATTATAATTACGTAAACAAGAAATGAACTAAAATGGTAAGTATTTGTATTATAAACGAGTGCACGGAATGTGCAAACGTTATTACGGTGCTAACTAAGCTAAAATGAAACGAAACTAACTACTAAAACACAAGAATTGACGAATAAGTGATATGATGTATAGCCGTTACAGTACCCCTTAGGTGAACTTTTTGACAGGTAGGTATTCAGATTTGGTACTTCCAGACGGCGCAGAGGGACAAACGAGGTGTCTGCGGATTCGTCTCGGCAAACGCTACTCAATGAAATCAACAAACGGATCGGAGTCCGAAGAAAATTTTTGGGAAATCACGAAAAACGTGATTTTTCAACAATTTTTGACGGTTTTTCGAAAATTGAACGCAAAATCAACGGTGCAGAACGACGTGCGGCCGTGGGCAGACGCGCCACACCACCAGGCACAAAACACAAAAGAAATTATAAAGAAACAATGGAAAACTACGATGATAGGATTTTTTGAAAATTATTATAATTACGTAAACAAGAAATGAACTAAAATGGTAAGTATTTGTATTATAAACGAGTGCACGGAATGTGCAAACGTTATTACGGTGCTAACTAAGCTAAAATGAAACGAAACTAACTACTAAAACACAAGAATTGACGAATAAGTGATAATTATGATGTATAGCCGTTACAGTACCCCTTAGGTGAACTTTTTGACAGGTAGGTATTCAGATTTGATACTTCCAGACGGCGCAGAGGGACAAACGAGGTGTCTGCGGATTCGTCTCGGCAAACGCTACTCAATGAAATCAACAAACGGATCGGAGTCCGAAGAAAATTTTTGGGAAATCACGAAAAACGTGATTTTTCAACAATTTTTGACGGTTTTTCGAAAATTGAACGCAAAATCAACGGTGCAGAACGACGTGCGGCCGTGGGCAGACGCGCCACACCACCAGGCACAAAACACAAAAGAAATTATAAAGAAACAATGGAAAACTACGATGATAGGATTTTTTGAAAATTATTATAATTACGTAAACAAGAAATGAACTAAAATGGTAAGTATTTGTATTATAAACGAGTGCACGGAATGTGCAAACGTTATTACGGTGCTAACTAAGCTAAAATGAAACGAAACTAACTACTAAAACACAAGAATTGACGAATAAGTGATAATTATGATGTATAGCCGTTACAGTACCCCTTAGGTGAACTTTTTGACAGGTAGGTATTCAGATTTGGTACTTCCAGACGGCGCAGAGGGACAAACGAGGTGTCTGCGGATTCGTCTCGGCAAACGCTACTCAATGAAATCAACAAACGGATCGGAGTCCGAAGAAAATTTTTGGGAAATCACGAAAAACGTGATTTTTCAACAATTTTTGACGGTTTTTCGAAAATTGAACGCAAAATCAACGGTGCAGAACGACGTGCGGCCGTGGGCAGACGCGCCACACCACCAGGCACAAAACACAAAAGAAATTATAAAGAAACAATGGAAAACTACGATGATAGGATTTTTTGAAAATTATTATAATTACGTAAACAAGAAATGAACTAAAATGGTAAGTATTTGTATTATAAACGAGTGCACGGAATGTGCAAACGTTATTACGGTGCTAACTAAGCTAAAATGAAACGAAACTAACTACTAAAACACAAGAATTGACGAATAAGTGATAATTATGATGTATAGCCGTTACAGTACCCCTTAGGTGAACTTTTTGACAGGTAGGTATTCAGATTTGGTACTTCCAGACGGCGCAGAGGGACAAACGAGGTGTCTGCGGATTCGTCTCGGCAAACGCTACTCAATGAAATCAACAAACGGATCGGAGTCCGAAGAAATTTTTTGGGAAATCACGAAAAACGTGATTTTTCAACAATTTTTGACGGTTTTTCGAAAATTGAACGCAAAATCAACGGTGCAGAACGACGTGCGGCCGTGGGCAGACGCGCCACACCACCAGGCACAAAACACAAAAGAAATTATAAAGAAACAATGGAAAACTACGATGATAGGATTTTTTGAAAATTATTATAATTACGTAAACAAGAAATGAACTAAAATGGTAAGTATTTGTATTATAAACGAGTGCACGGAATGTGCAAACGTTATAACGGTGCTAACTAAGCTAAAATGAAACGAAACTAACTACTAAAACACAAGAATTGACGAATAAGTGATATGATGTATAGCCGTTACAGTACCCCTTAGGTGAACTTTTTGACAGGTAGGTATTCAGATTTGGTACTTCCAGACGGCGCAGAGGGACAAACGAGGTGTCTGCGGATTCGTCTCGGCAAACGCTACTCAATGAAATCAACAAACGGATCGGAGTCCGAAGAAAATTTTTGGGAAATCACGAAAAACGTGATTTTTCAACAATTTTTGACGGTTTTTCGAAAATTGAACGCAAAATCAACGGTGCAGAACGACGTGCGGCCGTGGGCAGACGCGCCACACCACCAGGCACAAAACACAAAAGAAATTATAAAGAAACAATGGAAAACTACGATGATAGGATTTTTTGAAAATTATTATAATTACGTAAACAAGAAATGAACTAAAATGGTAAGTATTTGTATTATAAACGAGTGCACGGAATGTGCAAACGTTATTACGGTGCTAACTAAGCTAAAATGAAACGAAACTAACTACTAAAACACAAGAATTGACGAATAAGTGATATGATGTATAGCCGTTACAGTACCCCTTAGGTGAACTTTTTGACAGGTAGGTATTCAGATTTGGTACTTCAAGACGGCGCAGAGGGACAAACGAGGTGTCTGCGGATTCGTCTCGGCAAACGCTACTCAATGAAATCAACAAACGGATCGGAGTCCGAAGAAAATTTTTGGGAAATCACGAAAAACGTGATTTTTCAACAATTTTTGACGGTTTTTCGAAAATTGAACGCAAAATCAACGGTGCAGAACGACGTGCGGCCGTGGGCAGACGCGCCACACCACCAGGCACAAAACACAAAAGAAATTATAAAGAAACAATGGAAAACTACGATGATAGGATTTTTTGAAAATTATTATAATTACGTAAACAAGAAATGAACTAAAATGGTAAGTATTTGTATTATAAACGAGTGCACGGAATGTGCAAACGTTATTACGGTGCTAACTAAGCTAAAATGAAACGAAACTAACTACTAAAACACAAGAATTGACGAATAAGTGATATGATGTATAGCCGTTACAGTACCCCTTAGGTGAACTTTTTGACAGGTAGGTATTCAGATTTGGTACTTCCAGACGGCGCAGAGGGACAAACGAGGTGTCTGCGGATTCGTCTCGGCAAACGCTACTCAATGAAATCAACAAACGGATCGGAGTCCGAAGAAAATTTTTGGGAAATCACGAAAAACGTGATTTTTCAACAATTTTTGACGGTTTTTCGAAAATTGAACGCAAAATCAACGGTGCAGAACGACGTGCGGCCGTGGGCAGACGCGCCACACCACCAGGCACAAAACACAAAAGAAATTATAAAGAAACAATGGAAAACTACGATGATAGGATTTTTTGAAAATTATTATAATTACGTAAACAAGAAATGAACTAAAATGGTAAGTATTTGTATTATAAACGAGTGCACGGAATGTGCAAACGTTATTACGGTGCTAACTAAGCTAAAATGAAACGAAACTAACTACTAAAACACAAGAATTGACGAATAAGTGATATGATGTATAGCCGTTACAGTACCCCTTAGGTGAACTTTTTGACAGGTAGGTATTCAGATTTGGTACTTCCAGACGGCGCAGAGGGACAAACGAGGTGTCTGCGGATTCGTCTCGGCAAACGCTACTCAATGAAATCAACAAACGGATCGGAGTCCGAAGAAAATTTTTGGGAAATCACGAAAAACGTGATTTTTCAACAATTTTTGACGGTTTTTCGAAAATTGAACGCAAAATCAACGGTGCAAAACGACGTGCGGCCGTGGGCAGACGCGCCACACCACCAGGCACAAAACACAAAAGAAATTATAAAGAAACAATGGAAAACTACGATGATAGGATTTTTTGAAAATTATTATAATTACGTAAACAAGAAATGAACTAAAATGGTAAGTATTTGTATTATAAACGAGTGCACGGAATGTGCAAACGTTATTACGGTGCTAACTAAGCTAAAATGAAACGAAACTAACTACTAAAACACAAGAATTGACGAATAAGTGATATGATGTATAGCCGTTACAGTACCCCTTAGGTGAACTTTTTGACAGGTAGGTATTCAGATTTGGTACTTCCAGACGGCGCAGAGGGACAAACGAGGTGTCTGCGGATTCGTCTCGGCAAACGCTACTCAATGAAATCAACAAACGGATCGGAGTCCGAAGAAAATTTTTGGGAAATCACGAAAAACGTGATTTTTCAACAATTTTTGACGGTTTTTCGAAAATTGAACGCAAAATCAACGGTGCAGAACGACGTGCGGCCGTGGGCAGACGCGCCACACCACCAGGCACAAAACACAAAAGAAATTATAAAGAAACAATGGAAAACTACGATGATAGGATTTTTTGAAAATTATTATAATTACGTAAACAAGAAATGAACTAAAATGGTAAGTATTTGTATTATAAACGAGTGCACGGAATGTGCAAACGTTATTACGGTGCTAACTAAGCTAAAATGAAACGAAACTAACTACTAAAACACAAGAATTGACGAATAAGTGATAATGATGTATAGCCGTTACAGTACCCCTTAGGTGAACTTTTTGACAGGTAGGTATTCAGATTTGGTACTTCCAGACGGCGCAGAGGGACAAACGAGGTGTCTGCGGATTCGTCTCGGCAAACGCTACTCAATGAAATCAACAAACGGATCGGAGTCCGAAGAAAATTTTTGGGAAATCACGAAAAACGTGATTTTTCAACAATTTTTGACGGTTTTTCGAAAATTGAACGCAAAATCAACGGTGCAGAACGACGTGCGGCCGTGGGCAGACGCGCCACACCACCAGGCACAAAACACAAAAGAAATTATAAAGAAACAATGGAAAACTACGATGATAGGATTTTTTGAAAATTATTATAATTACGTAAACAAGAAATGAACTAAAATGGTAAGTATTTGTATTATAAACAAGTGCACGGAATGTGCAAACGTTATTACGGTGCTAACTAAGCTAAAATGAAACGAAACTAACTACTAAAACACAAGAATTGACGAATAAGTGATATGATGTATAGCCGTTACAGTACCCCTTAGGTGAACTTTTTGACAGGTAGGTATTCAGATTTGGTACTTCCAGACGGCGCAGAGGGACAAACGAGGTGTCTGCGGATTCGTCTCGGCAAACGCTACTCAATGAAATCAACAAACGGATCGGAGTCCAAAGAAAATTTTTGGGAAATCACGAAAAACGTGATTTTTCAACAATTTTTGACGGTTTTTCGAAAATTGAACGCAAAATCAACGGTGCAGAACGACGTGCGGCCGTGGGCAGACGCGCCACACCACCAGGCACAAAACACAAAAGAAATTATAAAGAAACAATGGAAAACTACGATGATAGGATTTTTTGAAAATTATTATAATTACGTAAACAAGAAATGAACTAAAATGGTAAGTATTTGTATTATAAACGAGTGCACGGAATGTGCAAACGTTATTACGGTGCTAACTAAGCTAAAATGAAACGAAACTAACTACTAAAACACAAGAATTGACGAATAAGTGATATGATGTATAGCCGTTACAGTACCCCTTAGGTGAACTTTTTGACAGGTAGGTATTCAGATTTGGTACTTCCAGACGGCGCAGAGGGACAAACGAGGTGTCTGCGGATTCGTCTCGGCAAACGCTACTCAATGAAATCAACAAACGGATCGGAGTCCGAAGAAAATTTTTGGGAAATCACGAAAAACGTGATTTTTCAACAATTTTTGACGGTTTTTCGAAAATTGAACGCAAAATCAACGGTGCAGAACGACGTGCGGCCGTGGGCAGACGCGCCACACCACCAGGCACAAAACACAAAAGAAATTATAAAGAAACAATGGAAAACTACGATGATAGGATTTTTTGAAAATTATTATAATTACGTAAACAAGAAATGAACTAAAATGGTAAGTATTTGTATTATAAACGAGTGCACGGAATGTGCAAACGTTATTACGGTGCTAACTAAGCTAAAATGAAACGAAACTAACTACTAAAACACAAGAATTGACGAATAAGTGATATGATGTATAGCCGTTACAGTACCCCTTAGGTGAACTTTTTGACAGGTAGGTATTCAGATTTGGTACTTCCAGACGGCGCAGAGGGACAAACGAGGTGTCTGCGGATTCGTCTCGGCAAACGCTACTCAATGAAATCAACAAACGGATCGGAGTCCGAAGAAAATTTTTGGGAAATCACGAAAAACGTGATTTTTCAACAATTTTTGACGGTTTTTCGAAAATTGAACGCAAAATCAACGGTGCAGAACGACGTGCGGCCGTGGGCAGACGCGCCACACCACCAGGCACAAAACACAAAAGAAATTATAAAGAAACAATGGAAAACTACGATGATAGGATTTTTTGAAAATTATTATAATTACGTAAACAAGAAATGAACTAAAATGGTAAGTATTTGTATTATAAACGAGTGCACGGAATGTGCAAACGTTATTACGGTGCTAACTAAGCTAAAATGAAACGAAACTAACTACTAAAACACAAGAATTGACGAATAAGTGATAATTATGATGTATAGCCGTTACAGTACCCCTTAGGTGAACTTTTTGACAGGTAGGTATTCAGATTTGGTACTTCCAGACGGCGCAGAGGGACAAACGAGGTGTCTGCGGATTCGTCTCGGCAAACGCTACTCAATGAAATCAACAAACGGATCGGAGTCCGAAGAAAATTTTTGGGAAATCACGAAAAACGTGATTTTTCAACAATTTTTGACGGTTTTTCGAAAATTGAACGCAAAATCAACGGTGCAGAACGACGTGCGGCCGTGGGCAGACGCGCCACACCACCAGGCACAAAACACAAAAGAAATTATAAAGAAACAATGGAAAACTACGATGATAGGATTTTTTGAAAATTATTATAATTACGTAAACAAGAAATGAACTAAAATGGTAAGTATTTGTATTATAAACGAGTGCACGGAATGTGCAAACGTTATTACGGTGCTAACTAAGCTAAAATGAAACGAAACTAACTACTAAAACACAAGAATTGACGAATAAGTGATATGATGTATAGCCGTTACAGTACCCCTTAGGTGAACTTTTTGACAGGTAGGTATTCAGATTTGGTACTTCCAGACGGCGCAGAGGGACAAACGAGGTGTCTGCGGATTCGTCTCGGCAAACGCTACTCAATGAAATCAACAAACGGATCGGAGTCCGAAGAAAATTTTTGGGAAATCACGAAAAACGTGATTTTTCAACAATTTTTGACGGTTTTTCGAAAATTGAACGCAAAATCAACGGTGCAGAACGACGTGCGGCCGTGGGCAGACGCGCCACACCACCAGGCACAAAACACAAAAGAAATTATAAAGAAACAATGGAAAACTACGATGATAGGATTTTTTGAAAATTATTATAATTACGTAAACAAGAAATGAACTAAAATGGTAAGTATTTGTATTATAAACGAGTGCACGGAATGTGCAAACGTTATTACGGTGCTAACTAAGCTAAAATGAAACGAAACTAACTACTAAAACACAAGAATTGACGAATAAGTGATATGATGTATAGCCGTTACAGTACCCCTTAGGTGAACTTTTTGACAGGTAGGTATTCAGATTTGGTACTTCCAGACGGCGCAGAGGGACAAACGAGGTGTCTGCGGATTCGTCTCGGCAAACGCTACTCAATGAAATCAACAAACGGATCGGAGTCCGAAGAAAATTTTTGGGAAATCACGAAAAACGTGATTTTTCAACAATTTTTGACGGTTTTTCGAAAATTGAACGCAAAATCAACGGTGCAGAACGACGTGCGGCCGTGGGCAGACGCGCCACACCACCAGGCACAAAACACAAAAGAAATTATAAAGAAACAATGGAAAACTACGATGATAGGATTTTTTGAAAATTATTATAATTACGTAAACAAGAAATGAACTAAAATGGTAAGTATTTGTATTATAAACGAGTGCACGGAATGTGCAAACGTTATTACGGTGCTAACTAAGCTAAAATGAAACGAAACTAACTACTAAAACACAAGAATTGACGAATAAGTGATATGATGTATAGCCGTTACAGTACCCCTTAGGTGAACTTTTTGACAGGTAGGTATTCAGATTTGGTACTTCCAGACGGCGCAGAGGGACAAACGAGGTGTCTGCGGATTCGTCTCGGCAAACGCTACTCAATGAAATCAACAAACGGATCGGAGTCCGAAGAAAATTTTTGGGAAATCACGAAAAACGTGATTTTTCAACAATTTTTGACGGTTTTTCGAAAATTGAACGCAAAATCAACGGTGCAGAACGACGTGCGGCCGTGGGCAGACGCGCCACACCACCAGGCACAAAACACAAAAGAAATTATAAAGAAACAATGGAAAACTACGATGATAGGATTTTTTGAAAATTATTATAATTACGTAAACAAGAAATGAACTAAAATGGTAAGTATTTGTATTATAAACGAGTGCACGGAATGTGCAAACGTTATTACGGTGCTAACTAAGCTTAAATGAAACGAAACTAACTACTAAAACACAAGAATTGACGAATAAGTGATAATTATGATGTATAGCCGTTACAGTACCCCTTAGGTGAACTTTTTGACAGGTAGGTATTCAGATTTGGTACTTCCAGACGGCGCAGAGGGACAAACGAGGTGTCTGCGGATTCGTCTCGGCAAACGCTACTCAATGAAATCAACAAACGGATCGGAGTCCGAAGAAAATTTTTGGGAAATCACGAAAAACGTGATTTTTCAACAATTTTTGACGGTTTTTCGAAAATTGAACGCAAAATCAACGGTGCAGAACGACGTGCGGCCGTGGGCAGACGCGCCACACCACCAGGCACAAAACACAAAAGAAATTATAAAGAAACAATGGAAAACTACGATGATAGGATTTTTTGAAAATTATTATAATTACGTAAACAAGAAATGAACTAAAATGGTAAGTATTTGTATTATAAACGAGTGCACGGAATGTGCAAACGTTATTACGGTGCTAACTAAGCTAAAATGAAACGAAACTAACTACTAAAACACAAGAATTGACGAATAAGTGATATGATGTATAGCCGTTACAGTACCCCTTAGGTGAACTTTTTGACAGGTAGGTATTCAGATTTGATACTTCCAGACGGCGCAGAGGGACAAACGAGGTGTCTGCGGATTCGTCTCGGCAAACGCTACTCAATGAAATCAACAAACGGATCGGAGTCCGAAGAAAATTTTTGGGAAATCACGAAAAACGTGATTTTTCAACAATTTTTGACGGTTTTTCGAAAATTGAACGCAAAATCAACGGTGCAGAACGACGTGCGGCCGTGGGCAGACGCGCCACACCACCAGGCACAAAACACAAAAGAAATTATAAAGAAACAATGGAAAACTACGATGATAGGATTTTTTGAAAATTATTATAATTACGTAAACAAGAAATGAACTAAAATGGTAAGTATTTGTATTATAAACGAGTGCACGGAATGTGCAAACGTTATTACGGTGCTAACTAAGCTAAAATGAAACGAAACTAACTACTAAAACACAAGAATTGACGAATAAGTGATAATTATGATGTATAGCCGTTACAGTACCCCTTAGGTGAACTTTTTGACAGGTAGGTATTCAGATTTGGTACTTCCAGACGGCGCAGAGGGACAAACGAGGTGTCTGCGGATTCGTCTCGGCAAACGCTACTCAATGAAATCAACAAACGGATCGGAGTCCGAAGAAAATTTTTGGGAAATCACGAAAAACGTGATTTTTCAACAATTTTTGACGGTTTTTCGAAAATTGAACGCAAAATCAACGGTGCAGAACGACGTGCGGCCGTGGGCAGACGCGCCACACCACCAGGCACAAAACACAAAAGAAATTATAAAGAAACAATGGAAAACTACGATGATAGGATTTTTTGAAAATTATTATAATTACGTAAACAAGAAATGAACTAAAATGGTAAGTATTTGTATTATAAACGAGTGCACGGAATGTGCAAACGTTATTACGGTGCTAACTAAGCTAAAATGAAACGAAACTAACTACTAAAACACAAGAATTGACGAATAAGTGATAATTATGATGTATAGCCGTTACAGTACCCCTTAGGTGAACTTTTTGACAGGTAGGTATTCAGATTTGGTACTTCCAGACGGCGCAGAGGGACAAACGAGGTGTCTGCGGATTCGTCTCGGCAAACGCTACTCAATGAAATCAACAAACGGATCGGAGTCCGAAGAAAATTTTTGGGAAATCACGAAAAACGTGATTTTTCAACAATTTTTGACGGTTTTTCGAAAATTGAACGCAAAATCAACGGTGCAGAACGACGTGCGGCCGTGGGCAGACGCGCCACACCACCAGGCACAAAACACAAAAGAAATTATAAAGAAACAATGGAAAACTACGATGATAGGATTTTTTGAAAATTATTATAATTACGTAAACAAGAAATGAACTAAAATGGTAAGTATTTGTATTATAAACGAGTGCACGGAATGTGCAAACGTTATTACGGTGCTAACTAAGCTAAAATGAAACGAAACTAACTACTAAAACACAAGAATTGACGAATAAGTGATATGATGTATAGCCGTTACAGTACCCCTTAGGTGAACTTTTTGACAGGTAGGTATTCAGATTTGGTACTTCCAGACGGCGCAGAGGGACAAACGAGGTGTCTGCGGATTCGTCTCGGCAAACGCTACTCAATGAAATCAACAAACGGATCGGAGTCCGAAGAAAATTTTTGGGAAATCACGAAAAACGTGATTTTTCAACAATTTTTGACGGTTTTTCGAAAATTGAACGCAAAATCAACGGTGCAGAACGACGTGCGGCCGTGGGCAGACGCGCCACACCACCAGGCACAAAACACAAAAGAAATTATAAAGAAACAATGGAAAACTACGATGATAGGATTTTTTGAAAATTATTATAATTACGTAAACAAGAAATGAACTAAAATGGTAAGTATTTGTATTATAAACGAGTGCACGGAATGTGCAAACGTTATTACGGTGCTAACTAAGCTAAAATGAAACGAAACTAACTACTAAAACACAAGAATTGACGAATAAGTGATAATTATGATGTATAGCCGTTACAGTACCCCTTAGGTGAACTTTTTGACAGGTAGGTATTCAGATTTGGTACTTCCAGACGGCGCAGAGGGACAAACGAGGTGTCTGCGGATTCGTCTCGGCAAACGCTACTCAATGAAATCAACAAACGGATCGGAGTCCGAAGAAAATTTTTGGGAAATCACGAAAAACGTGATTTTTCAACAATTTTTGACGGTTTTTCGAAAATTGAACGCAAAATCAACGGTGCAGAACGACGTGCGGCCGTGGGCAGACGCGCCACACCACCAGGCACAAAACACAAAAGAAATTATAAAGAAACAATGGAAAACTACGATGATAGGATTTTTTGAAAATTATTATAATTACGTAAACAAGAAATGAACTAAAATGGTAAGTATTTGTATTATAAACGAGTGCACGGAATGTGCAAACGTTATTACGGTGCTAACTAAGCTAAAATGAAACGAAACTAACTACTAAAACACAAGAATTGACGAATAAGTGATATGATGTATAGCCGTTACAGTACCCCTTAGGTGAACTTTTTGACAGGTAGGTATTCAGATTTGATACTTCCAGACGGCGCAGAGGGACAAACGAGGTGTCTGCGGATTCGTCTCGGCAAACGCTACTCAATGAAATCAACAAACGGATCGGAGTCCGAAGAAAATTTTTGGGAAATCACGAAAAACGTGATTTTTCAACAATTTTTGACGGTTTTTCGAAAATTGAACGCAAAATCAACGGTGCAGAACGACGTGCGGCCGTGGGCAGACGCGCCACACCACCAGGCACAAAACACAAAAGAAATTATAAAGAAACAATGGAAAACTACGATGATAGGATTTTTTGAAAATTATTATAATTACGTAAACAAGAAATGAACTAAAATGGTAAGTATTTGTATTATAAACGAGTGCACGGAATGTGCAAACGTTATTACGGTGCTAACTAAGCTAAAATGAAACGAAACTAACTACTAAAACACAAGAATTGACGAATAAGTGATAATTATGATGTATAGCCGTTACAGTACCCCTTAGGTGAACTTTTTGACAGGTAGGTATTCAGATTTGGTACTTCCAGACGGCGCAGAGGGACAAACGAGGTGTCTGCGGATTCGTCTCGGCAAACGCTACTCAATGAAATCAACAAACGGATCGGAGTCCGAAGAAAATTTTTGGGAAATCACGAAAAACGTGATTTTTCAACAATTTTTGACGGTTTTTCGAAAATTGAACGCAAAATCAACGGTGCAGAACGACGTGCGGCCGTGGGCAGACGCGCCACACCACCAGGCACAAAACACAAAAGAAATTATAAAGAAACAATGGAAAACTACGATGATAGGATTTTTTGAAAATTATTATAATTACGTAAACAAGAAATGAACTAAAATGGTAAGTATTTGTATTATAAACGAGTGCACGGAATGTGCAAACGTTATTACGGTGCTAACTAAGCTAAAATGAAACGAAACTAACTACTAAAACACAAGAATTGACGAATAAGTGATATGATGTATAGCCGTTACAGTACCCCTTAGGTGAACTTTTTGACAGGTAGGTATTCAGATTTGGTACTTCCAGACGGCGCAGAGGGACAAACGAGGTGTCTGCGGATTCGTCTCGGCAAACGCTACTCAATGAAATCAACAAACGGATCGGAGTCCGAAGAAAATTTTTGGGAAATCACGAAAAACGTGATTTTTCAACAATTTTTGACGGTTTTTCGAAAATTGAACGCAAAATCAACGGTGCAGAACGACGTGCGGCCGTGGGCAGACGCGCCACACCACCAGGCACAAAACACAAAAGAAATTATAAAGAAACAATGGAAAACTACGATGATAGGATTTTTTGAAAATTATTATAATTACGTAAACAAGAAATGAACTAAAATGGTAAGTATTTGTATTATAAACGAGTGCACGGAATGTGCAAACGTTATTACGGTGCTAACTAAGCTAAAATGAAACGAAACTAACTACTAAAACACAAGAATTGACGAATAAGTGATATGATGTATAGCCGTTACAGTACCCCTTAGGTGAACTTTTTGACAGGTAGGTATTCAGATTTGGTACTTCAAGACGGCGCAGAGGGACAAACGAGGTGTCTGCGGATTCGTCTCGGCAAACGCTACTCAATGAAATCAACAAACGGATCGGAGTCCGAAGAAAATTTTTGGGAAATCACGAAAAACGTGATTTTTCAACAATTTTTGACGGTTTTTCGAAAATTGAACGCAAAATCAACGGTGCAGAACGACGTGCGGCCGTGGGCAGACGCGCCACACCACCAGGCACAAAACACAAAAGAAATTATAAAGAAACAATGGAAAACTACGATGATAGGATTTTTTGAAAATTATTATAATTACGTAAACAAGAAATGAACTAAAATGGTAAGTATTTGTATTATAAACGAGTGCACGGAATGTGCAAACGTTATTACGGTGCTAACTAAGCTAAAATGAAACGAAACTAACTACTAAAACACAAGAATTGACGAATAAGTGATATGATGTATAGCCGTTACAGTACCCCTTAGGTGAACTTTTTGACAGGTAGGTATTCAGATTTGGTACTTCCAGACGGCGCAGAGGGACAAACGAGGTGTCTGCGGATTCGTCTCGGCAAACGCTACTCAATGAAATCAACAAACGGATCGGAGTCCGAAGAAAATTTTTGGGAAATCACGAAAAACGTGATTTTTCAACAATTTTTGACGGTTTTTCGAAAATTGAACGCAAAATCAACGGTGCAGAACGACGTGCGGCCGTGGGCAGACGCGCCACACCACCAGGCACAAAACACAAAAGAAATTATAAAGAAACAATGGAAAACTACGATGATAGGATTTTTTGAAAATTATTATAATTACGTAAACAAGAAATGAACTAAAATGGTAAGTATTTGTATTATAAACGAGTGCACGGAATGTGCAAACGTTATTACGGTGCTAACTAAGCTAAAATGAAACGAAACTAACTACTAAAACACAAGAATTGACGAATAAGTGATATGATGTATAGCCGTTACAGTACCCCTTAGGTGAACTTTTTGACAGGTAGGTATTCAGATTTGGTACTTCCAGACGGCGCAGAGGGACAAACGAGGTGTCTGCGGATTCGTCTCGGCAAACGCTACTCAATGAAATCAACAAACGGATCGGAGTCCGAAGAAAATTTTTGGGAAATCACGAAAAACGTGATTTTTCAACAATTTTTGACGGTTTTTCGAAAATTGAACGCAAAATCAACGGTGCAAAACGACGTGCGGCCGTGGGCAGACGCGCCACACCACCAGGCACAAAACACAAAAGAAATTATAAAGAAACAATGGAAAACTACGATGATAGGATTTTTTGAAAATTATTATAATTACGTAAACAAGAAATGAACTAAAATGGTAAGTATTTGTATTATAAACGAGTGCACGGAATGTGCAAACGTTATTACGGTGCTAACTAAGCTAAAATGAAACGAAACTAACTACTAAAACACAAGAATTGACGAATAAGTGATATGATGTATAGCCGTTACAGTACCCCTTAGGTGAACTTTTTGACAGGTAGGTATTCAGATTTGGTACTTCCAGACGGCGCAGAGGGACAAACGAGGTGTCTGCGGATTCGTCTCGGCAAACGCTACTCAATGAAATCAACAAACGGATCGGAGTCCGAAGAAAATTTTTGGGAAATCACGAAAAACGTGATTTTTCAACAATTTTTGACGGTTTTTCGAAAATTGAACGCAAAATCAACGGTGCAGAACGACGTGCGGCCGTGGGCAGACGCGCCACACCACCAGGCACAAAACACAAAAGAAATTATAAAGAAACAATGGAAAACTACGATGATAGGATTTTTTGAAAATTATTATAATTACGTAAACAAGAAATGAACTAAAATGGTAAGTATTTGTATTATAAACGAGTGCACGGAATGTGCAAACGTTATTACGGTGCTAACTAAGCTAAAATGAAACGAAACTAACTACTAAAACACAAGAATTGACGAATAAGTGATATGATGTATAGCCGTTACAGTACCCCTTAGGTGAACTTTTTGACAGGTAGGTATTCAGATTTGGTACTTCCAGACGGCGCAGAGGGACAAACGAGGTGTCTGCGGATTCGTCTCGGCAAACGCTACTCAATGAAATCAACAAACGGATCGGAGTCCGAAGAAAATTTTTGGGAAATCACGAAAAACGTGATTTTTCAACAATTTTTGACGGTTTTTCGAAAATTGAACGCAAAATCAACGGTGCAGAACGACGTGCGGCCGTGGGCAGACGCGCCACACCACCAGGCACAAAACACAAAAGAAATTATAAAGAAACAATGGAAAACTACGATGATAGGATTTTTTGAAAATTATTATAATTACGTAAACAAGAAATGAACTAAAATGGTAAGTATTTGTATTATAAACGAGTGCACGGAATGTGCAAACGTTATTACGGTGCTAACTAAGCTAAAATGAAACGAAACTAACTACTAAAACACAAGAATTGACGAATAAGTGATAATTATGATGTATAGCCGTTACAGTACCCCTTAGGTGAACTTTTTGACAGGTAGGTATTCAGATTTGGTACTTCCAGACGGCGCAGAGGGACAAACGAGGTGTCTGCGGATTCGTCTCGGCAAACGCTACTCAATGAAATCAACAAACGGATCGGAGTCCGAAGAAAATTTTTGGGAAATCACGAAAAACGTGATTTTTCAACAATTTTTGACGGTTTTTCGAAAATTGAACGCAAAATCAACGGTGCAGAACGACGTGCGGCCGTGGGCAGACGCGCCACACCACCAGGCACAAAACACAAAAGAAATTATAAAGAAACAATGGAAAACTACGATGATAGGATTTTTTGAAAATTATTATAATTACGTAAACAAGAAATGAACTAAAATGGTAAGTATTTGTATTATAAACGAGTGCACGGAATGTGCAAACGTTATTACGGTGCTAACTAAGCTAAAATGAAACGAAACTAACTACTAAAACACAAGAATTGACGAATAAGTGATATGATGTATAGCCGTTACAGTACCCCTTAGGTGAACTTTTTGACAGGTAGGTATTCAGATTTGGTACTTCCAGACGGCGCAGAGGGACAAACGAGGTGTCTGCGGATTCGTCTCGGCAAACGCTACTCAATGAAATCAACAAACGGATCGGAGTCCGAAGAAAATTTTTGGGAAATCACGAAAAACGTGATTTTTCAACAATTTTTGACGGTTTTTCGAAAATTGAACGCAAAATCAACGGTGCAGAACGACGTGCGGCCGTGGGCAGACGCGCCACACCACCAGGCACAAAACACAAAAGAAATTATAAAGAAACAATGGAAAACTACGATGATAGGATTTTTTGAAAATTATTATAATTACGTAAACAAGAAATGAACTAAAATGGTAAGTATTTGTATTATAAACGAGTGCACGGAATGTGCAAACGTTATTACGGTGCTAACTAAGCTAAAATGAAACGAAACTAACTACTAAAACACAAGAATTGACGAATAAGTGATATGATGTATAGCCGTTACAGTACCCCTTAGGTGAACTTTTTGACAGGTAGGTATTCAGATTTGGTACTTCCAGACGGCGCAGAGGGACAAACGAGGTGTCTGCGGATTCGTCTCGGCAAACGCTACTCAATGAAATCAACAAACGGATCGGAGTCCGAAGAAAATTTTTGGGAAATCACGAAAAACGTGATTTTTCAACAATTTTTGACGGTTTTTCGAAAATTGAACGCAAAATCAACGGTGCAGAACGACGTGCGGCCGTGGGCAGACGCGCCACACCACCAGGCACAAAACACAAAAGAAATTATAAAGAAACAATGGAAAACTACGATGATAGGATTTTTTGAAAATTATTATAATTACGTAAACAAGAAATGAACTAAAATGGTAAGTATTTGTATTATAAACGAGTGCACGGAATGTGCAAACGTTATTACGGTGCTAACTAAGCTAAAATGAAACGAAACTAACTACTAAAACACAAGAATTGACGAATAAGTGATATGATGTATAGCCGTTACAGTACCCCTTAGGTGAACTTTTTGACAGGTAGGTATTCAGATTTGGTACTTCCAGACGGCGCAGAGGGACAAACGAGGTGTCTGCGGATTCGTCTCGGCAAACGCTACTCAATGAAATCAACAAACGGATCGGAGTCCGAAGAAAATTTTTGGGAAATCACGAAAAACGTGATTTTTCAACAATTTTTGACGGTTTTTCGAAAATTGAACGCAAAATCAACGGTGCAGAACGACGTGCGGCCGTGGGCAGACGCGCCACACCACCAGGCACAAAACACAAAAGAAATTATAAAGAAACAATGGAAAACTACGATGATAGGATTTTTTGAAAATTATTATAATTACGTAAACAAGAAATGAACTAAAATGGTAAGTATTTGTATTATAAACGAGTGCACGGAATGTGCAAACGTTATTACGGTGCTAACTAAGCTTAAATGAAACGAAACTAACTACTAAAACACAAGAATTGACGAATAAGTGATAATTATGATGTATAGCCGTTACAGTACCCCTTAGGTGAACTTTTTGACAGGTAGGTATTCAGATTTGGTACTTCCAGACGGCGCAGAGGGACAAACGAGGTGTCTGCGGATTCGTCTCGGCAAACGCTACTCAATGAAATCAACAAACGGATCGGAGTCCGAAGAAAATTTTTGGGAAATCACGAAAAACGTGATTTTTCAACAATTTTTGACGGTTTTTCGAAAATTGAACGCAAAATCAACGGTGCAGAACGACGTGCGGCCGTGGGCAGACGCGCCACACCACCAGGCACAAAACACAAAAGAAATTATAAAGAAACAATGGAAAACTACGATGATAGGATTTTTTGAAAATTATTATAATTACGTAAACAAGAAATGAACTAAAATGGTAAGTATTTGTATTATAAACGAGTGCACGGAATGTGCAAACGTTATTACGGTGCTAACTAAGCTAAAATGAAACGAAACTAACTACTAAAACACAAGAATTGACGAATAAGTGATATGATGTATAGCCGTTACAGTACCCCTTAGGTGAACTTTTTGACAGGTAGGTATTCAGATTTGATACTTCCAGACGGCGCAGAGGGACAAACGAGGTGTCTGCGGATTCGTCTCGGCAAACGCTACTCAATGAAATCAACAAACGGATCGGAGTCCGAAGAAAATTTTTGGGAAATCACGAAAAACGTGATTTTTCAACAATTTTTGACGGTTTTTCGAAAATTGAACGCAAAATCAACGGTGCAGAACGACGTGCGGCCGTGGGCAGACGCGCCACACCACCAGGCACAAAACACAAAAGAAATTATAAAGAAACAATGGAAAACTACGATGATAGGATTTTTTGAAAATTATTATAATTACGTAAACAAGAAATGAACTAAAATGGTAAGTATTTGTATTATAAACGAGTGCACGGAATGTGCAAACGTTATTACGGTGCTAACTAAGCTAAAATGAAACGAAACTAACTACTAAAACACAAGAATTGACGAATAAGTGATAATTATGATGTATAGCCGTTACAGTACCCCTTAGGTGAACTTTTTGACAGGTAGGTATTCAGATTTGGTACTTCCAGACGGCGCAGAGGGACAAACGAGGTGTCTGCGGATTCGTCTCGGCAAACGCTACTCAATGAAATCAACAAACGGATCGGAGTCCGAAGAAAATTTTTGGGAAATCACGAAAAACGTGATTTTTCAACAATTTTTGACGGTTTTTCGAAAATTGAACGCAAAATCAACGGTGCAGAACGACGTGCGGCCGTGGGCAGACGCGCCACACCACCAGGCACAAAACACAAAAGAAATTATAAAGAAACAATGGAAAACTACGATGATAGGATTTTTTGAAAATTATTATAATTACGTAAACAAGAAATGAACTAAAATGGTAAGTATTTGTATTATAAACGAGTGCACGGAATGTGCAAACGTTATTACGGTGCTAACTAAGCTAAAATGAAACGAAACTAACTACTAAAACACAAGAATTGACGAATAAGTGATAATTATGATGTATAGCCGTTACAGTACCCCTTAGGTGAACTTTTTGACAGGTAGGTATTCAGATTTGGTACTTCCAGACGGCGCAGAGGGACAAACGAGGTGTCTGCGGATTCGTCTCGGCAAACGCTACTCAATGAAATCAACAAACGGATCGGAGTCCGAAGAAAATTTTTGGGAAATCACGAAAAACGTGATTTTTCAACAATTTTTGACGGTTTTTCGAAAATTGAACGCAAAATCAACGGTGCAGAACGACGTGCGGCCGTGGGCAGACGCGCCACACCACCAGGCACAAAACACAAAAGAAATTATAAAGAAACAATGGAAAACTACGATGATAGGATTTTTTGAAAATTATTATAATTACGTAAACAAGAAATGAACTAAAATGGTAAGTATTTGTATTATAAACGAGTGCACGGAATGTGCAAACGTTATTACGGTGCTAACTAAGCTAAAATGAAACGAAACTAACTACTAAAACACAAGAATTGACGAATAAGTGATATGATGTATAGCCGTTACAGTACCCCTTAGGTGAACTTTTTGACAGGTAGGTATTCAGATTTGGTACTTCCAGACGGCGCAGAGGGACAAACGAGGTGTCTGCGGATTCGTCTCGGCAAACGCTACTCAATGAAATCAACAAACGGATCGGAGTCCGAAGAAAATTTTTGGGAAATCACGAAAAACGTGATTTTTCAACAATTTTTGACGGTTTTTCGAAAATTGAACGCAAAATCAACGGTGCAGAACGACGTGCGGCCGTGGGCAGACGCGCCACACCACCAGGCACAAAACACAAAAGAAATTATAAAGAAACAATGGAAAACTACGATGATAGGATTTTTTGAAAATTATTATAATTACGTAAACAAGAAATGAACTAAAATGGTAAGTATTTGTATTATAAACGAGTGCACGGAATGTGCAAACGTTATTACGGTGCTAACTAAGCTAAAATGAAACGAAACTAACTACTAAAACACAAGAATTGACGAATAAGTGATAATTATGATGTATAGCCGTTACAGTACCCCTTAGGTGAACTTTTTGACAGGTAGGTATTCAGATTTGGTACTTCCAGACGGCGCAGAGGGACAAACGAGGTGTCTGCGGATTCGTCTCGGCAAACGCTACTCAATGAAATCAACAAACGGATCGGAGTCCGAAGAAAATTTTTGGGAAATCACGAAAAACGTGATTTTTCAACAATTTTTGACGGTTTTTCGAAAATTGAACGCAAAATCAACGGTGCAGAACGACGTGCGGCCGTGGGCAGACGCGCCACACCACCAGGCACAAAACACAAAAGAAATTATAAAGAAACAATGGAAAACTACGATGATAGGATTTTTTGAAAATTATTATAATTACGTAAACAAGAAATGAACTAAAATGGTAAGTATTTGTATTATAAACGAGTGCACGGAATGTGCAAACGTTATTACGGTGCTAACTAAGCTAAAATGAAACGAAACTAACTACTAAAACACAAGAATTGACGAATAAGTGATATGATGTATAGCCGTTACAGTACCCCTTAGGTGAACTTTTTGACAGGTAGGTATTCAGATTTGATACTTCCAGACGGCGCAGAGGGACAAACGAGGTGTCTGCGGATTCGTCTCGGCAAACGCTACTCAATGAAATCAACAAACGGATCGGAGTCCGAAGAAAATTTTTGGGAAATCACGAAAAACGTGATTTTTCAACAATTTTTGACGGTTTTTCGAAAATTGAACGCAAAATCAACGGTGCAGAACGACGTGCGGCCGTGGGCAGACGCGCCACACCACCAGGCACAAAACACAAAAGAAATTATAAAGAAACAATGGAAAACTACGATGATAGGATTTTTTGAAAATTATTATAATTACGTAAACAAGAAATGAACTAAAATGGTAAGTATTTGTATTATAAACGAGTGCACGGAATGTGCAAACGTTATTACGGTGCTAACTAAGCTAAA
Source organism: Herminia tarsipennalis (assembly GCA_945859575.2). Lineage (NCBI taxonomy): Eukaryota > Metazoa > Arthropoda > Insecta > Lepidoptera > Erebidae > Herminia > Herminia tarsipennalis. The sequence goes on along the minus strand of OX243859.2, from coordinate 15,186,631 downwards.
ATGAAACGAAACTAACTACTAAAACACAAGAATTGACGAATAAGTGATAATTATGATGTATAGCCGTTACAGTACCCCTTAGGTGAACTTTTTGACAGGTAGGTATTCAGATTTGGTACTTCCAGACGGCGCAGAGGGACAAACGAGGTGTCTGCGGATTCGTCTCGGCAAACGCTACTCAATGAAATCAACAAACGGATCGGAGTCCGAAGAAAATTTTTGGGAAATCACGAAAAACGTGATTTTTCAACAATTTTTGACGGTTTTTCGAAAATTGAACGCAAAATCAACGGTGCAGAACGACGTGCGGCCGTGGGCAGACGCGCCACACCACCAGGCACAAAACACAAAAGAAATTATAAAGAAACAATGGAAAACTACGATGATAGGATTTTTTGAAAATTATTATAATTACGTAAACAAGAAATGAACTAAAATGGTAAGTATTTGTATTATAAACGAGTGCACGGAATGTGCAAACGTTATTACGGTGCTAACTAAGCTAAAATGAAACGAAACTAACTACTAAAACACAAGAATTGACGAATAAGTGATATGATGTATAGCCGTTACAGTACCCCTTAGGTGAACTTTTTGACAGGTAGGTATTCAGATTTGGTACTTCCAGACGGCGCAGAGGGACAAACGAGGTGTCTGCGGATTCGTCTCGGCAAACGCTACTCAATGAAATCAACAAACGGATCGGAGTCCGAAGAAAATTTTTGGGAAATCACGAAAAACGTGATTTTTCAACAATTTTTGACGGTTTTTCGAAAATTGAACGCAAAATCAACGGTGCAGAACGACGTGCGGCCGTGGGCAGACGCGCCACACCACCAGGCACAAAACACAAAAGAAATTATAAAGAAACAATGGAAAACTACGATGATAGGATTTTTTGAAAATTATTATAATTACGTAAACAAGAAATGAACTAAAATGGTAAGTATTTGTATTATAAACGAGTGCACGGAATGTGCAAACGTTATTACGGTGCTAACTAAGCTAAAATGAAACGAAACTAACTACTAAAACACAAGAATTGACGAATAAGTGATATGATGTATAGCCGTTACAGTACCCCTTAGGTGAACTTTTTGACAGGTAGGTATTCAGATTTGGTACTTCAAGACGGCGCAGAGGGACAAACGAGGTGTCTGCGGATTCGTCTCGGCAAACGCTACTCAATGAAATCAACAAACGGATCGGAGTCCGAAGAAAATTTTTGGGAAATCACGAAAAACGTGATTTTTCAACAATTTTTGACGGTTTTTCGAAAATTGAACGCAAAATCAACGGTGCAGAACGACGTGCGGCCGTGGGCAGACGCGCCACACCACCAGGCACAAAACACAAAAGAAATTATAAAGAAACAATGGAAAACTACGATGATAGGATTTTTTGAAAATTATTATAATTACGTAAACAAGAAATGAACTAAAATGGTAAGTATTTGTATTATAAACGAGTGCACGGAATGTGCAAACGTTATTACGGTGCTAACTAAGCTAAAATGAAACGAAACTAACTACTAAAACACAAGAATTGACGAATAAGTGATATGATGTATAGCCGTTACAGTACCCCTTAGGTGAACTTTTTGACAGGTAGGTATTCAGATTTGGTACTTCCAGACGGCGCAGAGGGACAAACGAGGTGTCTGCGGATTCGTCTCGGCAAACGCTACTCAATGAAATCAACAAACGGATCGGAGTCCGAAGAAAATTTTTGGGAAATCACGAAAAACGTGATTTTTCAACAATTTTTGACGGTTTTTCGAAAATTGAACGCAAAATCAACGGTGCAGAACGACGTGCGGCCGTGGGCAGACGCGCCACACCACCAGGCACAAAACACAAAAGAAATTATAAAGAAACAATGGAAAACTACGATGATAGGATTTTTTGAAAATTATTATAATTACGTAAACAAGAAATGAACTAAAATGGTAAGTATTTGTATTATAAACGAGTGCACGGAATGTGCAAACGTTATTACGGTGCTAACTAAGCTAAAATGAAACGAAACTAACTACTAAAACACAAGAATTGACGAATAAGTGATATGATGTATAGCCGTTACAGTACCCCTTAGGTGAACTTTTTGACAGGTAGGTATTCAGATTTGGTACTTCCAGACGGCGCAGAGGGACAAACGAGGTGTCTGCGGATTCGTCTCGGCAAACGCTACTCAATGAAATCAACAAACGGATCGGAGTCCGAAGAAAATTTTTGGGAAATCACGAAAAACGTGATTTTTCAACAATTTTTGACGGTTTTTCGAAAATTGAACGCAAAATCAACGGTGCAAAACGACGTGCGGCCGTGGGCAGACGCGCCACACCACCAGGCACAAAACACAAAAGAAATTATAAAGAAACAATGGAAAACTACGATGATAGGATTTTTTGAAAATTATTATAATTACGTAAACAAGAAATGAACTAAAATGGTAAGTATTTGTATTATAAACGAGTGCACGGAATGTGCAAACGTTATTACGGTGCTAACTAAGCTAAAATGAAACGAAACTAACTACTAAAACACAAGAATTGACGAATAAGTGATATGATGTATAGCCGTTACAGTACCCCTTAGGTGAACTTTTTGACAGGTAGGTATTCAGATTTGGTACTTCCAGACGGCGCAGAGGGACAAACGAGGTGTCTGCGGATTCGTCTCGGCAAACGCTACTCAATGAAATCAACAAACGGATCGGAGTCCGAAGAAAATTTTTGGGAAATCACGAAAAACGTGATTTTTCAACAATTTTTGACGGTTTTTCGAAAATTGAACGCAAAATCAACGGTGCAGAACGACGTGCGGCCGTGGGCAGACGCGCCACACCACCAGGCACAAAACACAAAAGAAATTATAAAGAAACAATGGAAAACTACGATGATAGGATTTTTTGAAAATTATTATAATTACGTAAACAAGAAATGAACTAAAATGGTAAGTATTTGTATTATAAACGAGTGCACGGAATGTGCAAACGTTATTACGGTGCTAACTAAGCTAAAATGAAACGAAACTAACTACTAAAACACAAGAATTGACGAATAAGTGATATGATGTATAGCCGTTACAGTACCCCTTAGGTGAACTTTTTGACAGGTAGGTATTCAGATTTGGTACTTCCAGACGGCGCAGAGGGACAAACGAGGTGTCTGCGGATTCGTCTCGGCAAACGCTACTCAATGAAATCAACAAACGGATCGGAGTCCGAAGAAAATTTTTGGGAAATCACGAAAAACGTGATTTTTCAACAATTTTTGACGGTTTTTCGAAAATTGAACGCAAAATCAACGGTGCAGAACGACGTGCGGCCGTGGGCAGACGCGCCACACCACCAGGCACAAAACACAAAAGAAATTATAAAGAAACAATGGAAAACTACGATGATAGGATTTTTTGAAAATTATTATAATTACGTAAACAAGAAATGAACTAAAATGGTAAGTATTTGTATTATAAACGAGTGCACGGAATGTGCAAACGTTATTACGGTGCTAACTAAGCTAAAATGAAACGAAACTAACTACTAAAACACAAGAATTGACGAATAAGTGATAATTATGATGTATAGCCGTTACAGTACCCCTTAGGTGAACTTTTTGACAGGTAGGTATTCAGATTTGGTACTTCCAGACGGCGCAGAGGGACAAACGAGGTGTCTGCGGATTCGTCTCGGCAAACGCTACTCAATGAAATCAACAAACGGATCGGAGTCCGAAGAAAATTTTTGGGAAATCACGAAAAACGTGATTTTTCAACAATTTTTGACGGTTTTTCGAAAATTGAACGCAAAATCAACGGTGCAGAACGACGTGCGGCCGTGGGCAGACGCGCCACACCACCAGGCACAAAACACAAAAGAAATTATAAAGAAACAATGGAAAACTACGATGATAGGATTTTTTGAAAATTATTATAATTACGTAAACAAGAAATGAACTAAAATGGTAAGTATTTGTATTATAAACGAGTGCACGGAATGTGCAAACGTTATTACGGTGCTAACTAAGCTAAAATGAAACGAAACTAACTACTAAAACACAAGAATTGACGAATAAGTGATATGATGTATAGCCGTTACAGTACCCCTTAGGTGAACTTTTTGACAGGTAGGTATTCAGATTTGATACTTCCAGACGGCGCAGAGGGACAAACGAGGTGTCTGCGGATTCGTCTCGGCAAACGCTACTCAATGAAATCAACAAACGGATCGGAGTCCGAAGAAAATTTTTGGGAAATCACGAAAAACGTGATTTTTCAACAATTTTTGACGGTTTTTCGAAAATTGAACGCAAAATCAACGGTGCAGAACGACGTGCGGCCGTGGGCAGACGCGCCACACCACCAGGCACAAAACACAAAAGAAATTATAAAGAAACAATGGAAAACTACGATGATAGGATTTTTTGAAAATTATTATAATTACGTAAACAAGAAATGAACTAAAATGGTAAGTATTTGTATTATAAACGAGTGCACGGAATGTGCAAACGTTATTACGGTGCTAACTAAGCTAAAATGAAACGAAACTAACTACTAAAACACAAGAATTGACGAATAAGTGATAATTATGATGTATAGCCGTTACAGTACCCCTTAGGTGAACTTTTTGACAGGTAGGTATTCAGATTTGGTACTTCCAGACGGCGCAGAGGGACAAACGAGGTGTCTGCGGATTCGTCTCGGCAAACGCTACTCAATGAAATCAACAAACGGATCGGAGTCCGAAGAAAATTTTTGGGAAATCACGAAAAACGTGATTTTTCAACAATTTTTGACGGTTTTTCGAAAATTGAACGCAAAATCAACGGTGCAGAACGACGTGCGGCCGTGGGCAGACGCGCCACACCACCAGGCACAAAACACAAAAGAAATTATAAAGAAACAATGGAAAACTACGATGATAGGATTTTTTGAAAATTATTATAATTACGTAAACAAGAAATGAACTAAAATGGTAAGTATTTGTATTATAAACGAGTGCACGGAATGTGCAAACGTTATTACGGTGCTAACTAAGCTAAAATGAAACGAAACTAACTACTAAAACACAAGAATTGACGAATAAGTGATATGATGTATAGCCGTTACAGTACCCCTTAGGTGAACTTTTTGACAGGTAGGTATTCAGATTTGGTACTTCCAGACGGCGCAGAGGGACAAACGAGGTGTCTGCGGATTCGTCTCGGCAAACGCTACTCAATGAAATCAACAAACGGATCGGAGTCCGAAGAAAATTTTTGGGAAATCACGAAAAACGTGATTTTTCAACAATTTTTGACGGTTTTTCGAAAATTGAACGCAAAATCAACGGTGCAGAACGACGTGCGGCCGTGGGCAGACGCGCCACACCACCAGGCACAAAACACAAAAGAAATTATAAAGAAACAATGGAAAACTACGATGATAGGATTTTTTGAAAATTATTATAATTACGTAAACAAGAAATGAACTAAAATGGTAAGTATTTGTATTATAAACGAGTGCACGGAATGTGCAAACGTTATTACGGTGCTAACTAAGCTAAAATGAAACGAAACTAACTACTAAAACACAAGAATTGACGAATAAGTGATATGATGTATAGCCGTTACAGTACCCCTTAGGTGAACTTTTTGACAGGTAGGTATTCAGATTTGGTACTTCAAGACGGCGCAGAGGGACAAACGAGGTGTCTGCGGATTCGTCTCGGCAAACGCTACTCAATGAAATCAACAAACGGATCGGAGTCCGAAGAAAATTTTTGGGAAATCACGAAAAACGTGATTTTTCAACAATTTTTGACGGTTTTTCGAAAATTGAACGCAAAATCAACGGTGCAGAACGACGTGCGGCCGTGGGCAGACGCGCCACACCACCAGGCACAAAACACAAAAGAAATTATAAAGAAACAATGGAAAACTACGATGATAGGATTTTTTGAAAATTATTATAATTACGTAAACAAGAAATGAACTAAAATGGTAAGTATTTGTATTATAAACGAGTGCACGGAATGTGCAAACGTTATTACGGTGCTAACTAAGCTAAAATGAAACGAAACTAACTACTAAAACACAAGAATTGACGAATAAGTGATATGATGTATAGCCGTTACAGTACCCCTTAGGTGAACTTTTTGACAGGTAGGTATTCAGATTTGGTACTTCCAGACGGCGCAGAGGGACAAACGAGGTGTCTGCGGATTCGTCTCGGCAAACGCTACTCAATGAAATCAACAAACGGATCGGAGTCCGAAGAAAATTTTTGGGAAATCACGAAAAACGTGATTTTTCAACAATTTTTGACGGTTTTTCGAAAATTGAACGCAAAATCAACGGTGCAGAACGACGTGCGGCCGTGGGCAGACGCGCCACACCACCAGGCACAAAACACAAAAGAAATTATAAAGAAACAATGGAAAACTACGATGATAGGATTTTTTGAAAATTATTATAATTACGTAAACAAGAAATGAACTAAAATGGTAAGTATTTGTATTATAAACGAGTGCACGGAATGTGCAAACGTTATTACGGTGCTAACTAAGCTAAAATGAAACGAAACTAACTACTAAAACACAAGAATTGACGAATAAGTGATATGATGTATAGCCGTTACAGTACCCCTTAGGTGAACTTTTTGACAGGTAGGTATTCAGATTTGGTACTTCCAGACGGCGCAGAGGGACAAACGAGGTGTCTGCGGATTCGTCTCGGCAAACGCTACTCAATGAAATCAACAAACGGATCGGAGTCCGAAGAAAATTTTTGGGAAATCACGAAAAACGTGATTTTTCAACAATTTTTGACGGTTTTTCGAAAATTGAACGCAAAATCAACGGTGCAAAACGACGTGCGGCCGTGGGCAGACGCGCCACACCACCAGGCACAAAACACAAAAGAAATTATAAAGAAACAATGGAAAACTACGATGATAGGATTTTTTGAAAATTATTATAATTACGTAAACAAGAAATGAACTAAAATGGTAAGTATTTGTATTATAAACGAGTGCACGGAATGTGCAAACGTTATTACGGTGCTAACTAAGCTAAAATGAAACGAAACTAACTACTAAAACACAAGAATTGACGAATAAGTGATATGATGTATAGCCGTTACAGTACCCCTTAGGTGAACTTTTTGACAGGTAGGTATTCAGATTTGGTACTTCCAGACGGCGCAGAGGGACAAACGAGGTGTCTGCGGATTCGTCTCGGCAAACGCTACTCAATGAAATCAACAAACGGATCGGAGTCCGAAGAAAATTTTTGGGAAATCACGAAAAACGTGATTTTTCAACAATTTTTGACGGTTTTTCGAAAATTGAACGCAAAATCAACGGTGCAGAACGACGTGCGGCCGTGGGCAGACGCGCCACACCACCAGGCACAAAACACAAAAGAAATTATAAAGAAACAATGGAAAACTACGATGATAGGATTTTTTGAAAATTATTATAATTACGTAAACAAGAAATGAACTAAAATGGTAAGTATTTGTATTATAAACGAGTGCACGGAATGTGCAAACGTTATTACGGTGCTAACTAAGCTAAAATGAAACGAAACTAACTACTAAAACACAAGAATTGACGAATAAGTGATAATGATGTATAGCCGTTACAGTACCCCTTAGGTGAACTTTTTGACAGGTAGGTATTCAGATTTGGTACTTCCAGACGGCGCAGAGGGACAAACGAGGTGTCTGCGGATTCGTCTCGGCAAACGCTACTCAATGAAATCAACAAACGGATCGGAGTCCGAAGAAAATTTTTGGGAAATCACGAAAAACGAGATTTTTCAACAATTTTTGACGGTTTTTCGAAAATTGAACGCAAAATCAACGGTGCAGAACGACGTGCGGCCGTGGGCAGACGCGCCACACCACCAGGCACAAAACACAAAAGAAATTATAAAGAAACAATGGAAAACTACGATGATAGGATTTTTTGAAAATTATTATAATTACGTAAACAAGAAATGAACTAAAATGGTAAGTATTTGTATTATAAACGAGTGCACGGAATGTGCAAACGTTATTACGGTGCTAACTAAGCTAAAATGAAACGAAACTAACTACTAAAACACAAGAATTGACGAATAAGTGATAATTATGATGTATAGCCGTTACAGTACCCCTTAGGTGAACTTTTTGACAGGTAGGTATTCAGATTTGGTACTTCCAGACGGCGCAGAGGGACAAACGAGGTGTCTGCGGATTCGTCTCGGCAAACGCTACTCAATGAAATCAACAAACGGATCGGAGTCCGAAGAAAATTTTTGGGAAATCACGAAAAACGTGATTTTTCAACAATTTTTGACGGTTTTTCGAAAATTGAACGCAAAATCAACGGTGCAGAACGACGTGCGGCCGTGGGCAGACGCGCCACACCACCAGGCACAAAACACAAAAGAAATTATAAAGAAACAATGGAAAACTACGATGATAGGATTTTTTGAAAATTATTATAATTACGTAAACAAGAAATGAACTAAAATGGTAAGTATTTGTATTATAAACGAGTGCACGGAATGTGCAAACGTTATTACGGTGCTAACTAAGCTAAAATGAAACGAAACTAACTACTAAAACACAAGAATTGACGAATAAGTGATATGATGTATAGCCGTTACAGTACCCCTTAGGTGAACTTTTTGACAGGTAGGTATTCAGATTTGGTACTTCCAGACGGCGCAGAGGGACAAACGAGGTGTCTGCGGATTCGTCTCGGCAAACGCTACTCAATGAAATCAACAAACGGATCGGAGTCCGAAGAAAATTTTTGGGAAATCACGAAAAACGTGATTTTTCAACAATTTTTGACGGTTTTTCGAAAATTGAACGCAAAATCAACGGTGCAGAACGACGTGCGGCCGTGGGCAGACGCGCCACACCACCAGGCACAAAACACAAAAGAAATTATAAAGAAACAATGGAAAACTACGATGATAGGATTTTTTGAAAATTATTATAATTACGTAAACAAGAAATGAACTAAAATGGTAAGTATTTGTATTATAAACGAGTGCACGGAATGTGCAAACGTTATTACGGTGCTAACTAAGCTAAAATGAAACGAAACTAACTACTAAAACACAAGAATTGACGAATAAGTGATATGATGTATAGCCGTTACAGTACCCCTTAGGTGAACTTTTTGACAGGTAGGTATTCAGATTTGGTACTTCCAGACGGCGCAGAGGGACAAACGAGGTGTCTGCGGATTCGTCTCGGCAAACGCTACTCAATGAAATCAACAAACGGATCGGAGTCCGAAGAAAATTTTTGGGAAATCACGAAAAACGTGATTTTTCAACAATTTTTGACGGTTTTTCGAAAATTGAACGCAAAATCAACGGTGCAGAACGACGTGCGGCCGTGGGCAGACGCGCCACACCACCAGGCACAAAACACAAAAGAAATTATAAAGAAACAATGGAAAACTACGATGATAGGATTTTTTGAAAATTATTATAATTACGTAAACAAGAAATGAACTAAAATGGTAAGTATTTGTATTATAAACGAGTGCACGGAATGTGCAAACGTTATTACGGTGCTAACTAAGCTAAAATGAAACGAAACTAACTACTAAAACACAAGAATTGACGAATAAGTGATATGATGTATAGCCGTTACAGTACCCCTTAGGTGAACTTTTTGACAGGTAGGTATTCAGATTTGGTACTTCCAGACGGCGCAGAGGGACAAACGAGGTGTCTGCGGATTCGTCTCGGCAAACGCTACTCAATGAAATCAACAAACGGATCGGAGTCCGAAGAAAATTTTTGGGAAATCACGAAAAACGTGATTTTTCAACAATTTTTGACGGTTTTTCGAAAATTGAACGCAAAATCAACGGTGCAGAACGACGTGCGGCCGTGGGCAGACGCGCCACACCACCAGGCACAAAACACAAAAGAAATTATAAAGAAACAATGGAAAACTACGATGATAGGATTTTTTGAAAATTATTATAATTACGTAAACAAGAAATGAACTAAAATGGTAAGTATTTGTATTATAAACGAGTGCACGGAATGTGCAAACGTTATTACGGTGCTAACTAAGCTAAAATGAAACGAAACTAACTACTAAAACACAAGAATTGACGAATAAGTGATATGATGTATAGCCGTTACAGTACCCCTTAGGTGAACTTTTTGACAGGTAGGTATTCAGATTTGGTACTTCCAGACGGCGCAGAGGGACAAACGAGGTGTCTGCGGATTCGTCTCGGCAAACGCTACTCAATGAAATCAACAAACGGATCGGAGTCCGAAGAAAATTTTTGGGAAATCACGAAAAACGTGATTTTTCAACAATTTTTGACGGTTTTTCGAAAATTGAACGCAAAATCAACGGTGCAGAACGACGTGCGGCCGTGGGCAGACGCGCCACACCACCAGGCACAAAACACAAAAGAAATTATAAAGAAACAATGGAAAACTACGATGATAGGATTTTTTGAAAATTATTATAATTACGTAAACAAGAAATGAACTAAAATGGTAAGTATTTGTATTATAAACGAGTGCACGGAATGTGCAAACGTTATTACGGTGCTAACTAAGCTAAAATGAAACGAAACTAACTACTAAAACACAAGAATTGACGAATAAGTGATATGATGTATAGCCGTTACAGTACCCCTTAGGTGAACTTTTTGACAGGTAGGTATTCAGATTTGGTACTTCCAGACGGCGCAGAGGGACAAACGAGGTGTCTGTGGATTCGTCTCGGCAAACGCTACTCAATGAAATCAACAAACGGATCGGAGTCCAAAGAAAATTTTTGGGAAATCACGAAAAACGTGATTTTTCAACAATTTTTGACGGTTTTTCGAAAATTGAACGCAAAATCAACGGTGCAGAACGACGTGCGGCCGTGGGCAGACGCGCCACACCACCAGGCACAAAACACAAAAGAAATTATAAAGAAACAATGGAAAACTACGATGATAGGATTTTTTGAAAATTATTATAATTACGTAAACAAGAAATGAACTAAAATGGTAAGTATTTGTATTATAAACGAGTGCACGGAATGTGCAAACGTTATTACGGTGCTAACTAAGCTAAAATGAAACGAAACTAACTACTAAAACACAAGAATTGACGAACAAGTGATAATTATGATGTATAGCCGTTACAGTACCCCTTAGGTGAACTTTTTGACAGGTAGGTATTCAGATTTGATACTTCCAGACGGCGCAGAGAGACAAACGAGGTGTCTGCGGATTCGTCTCGGCAAACGCTACTCAATGAAATCAACAAACGGATCGGAGTCCGAAGAAAATTTTTGGGAAATCACGAAAAACGTGATTTTTCAACAATTTTTGACGGTTTTTCGAAAATTGAACGCAAAATCAACGGTGCAGAACGACGTGCGGCCGTGGGCAGACGCGCCACACCACCAGGCACAAAACACAAAACACAAAAGAAATTATAAAGAAACAATGGAAAACTACGATGATAGGATTTTTTGAAAATTATTATAATTACGTAAACAAGAAATGAACTAAAATGGTAAGTATTTGTATTATAAACGAGTGCACGGAATGTGCAAACGTTATTACGGTGCTAACTAAGCTAAAATGAAACGAAACTAACTACTAAAACACAAGAATTGACGAATAAGTGATATGATGTATAGCCGTTACAGTACCCCTTAGGTGAACTTTTTGACAGGTAGGTATTCAGATTTGGTACTTCCAGACGGCGCAGAGGGACAAACGAGGTGTCTGCGGATTCGTCTCGGCAAACGCTACTCAATGAAATCAACAAACGGATCGGAGTCCGAAGAAAATTTTTGGGAAATCACGAAAAACGTGATTTTTCAACAATTTTTGACGGTTTTTCGAAAATTGAACGCAAAATCAACGGTGCAGAACGACGTGCGGCCGTGGGCAGACGCGCCACACCACCAGGCACAAAACACAAAACACAAAAGAAATTATAAAGAAACAATGGAAAACTACGATGATAGGATTTTTTGAAAATTATTATAATTACGTAAACAAGAAATGAACTAAAATGGTAAGTATTTGTATTATAAACGAGTGCACGGAATGTGCAAACGTTATTACGGTGCTAACTAAGCTAAAATGAAACGAAACTAACTACTAAAACACAAGAATTGACGAATAAGTGATATGATGTATAGCCGTTACAGTACCCCTTAGGTGAACTTTTTGACAGGTAGGTATTCAGATTTGGTACTTCCAGACGGCGCAGAGGGACAAACGAGGTGTCTGCGGATTCGTCTCGGCAAACGCTACTCAATGAAATCAACAAACGGATCGGAGTCCGAAGAAAATTTTTGGGAAATCACGAAAAACGTGATTTTTCAACAATTTTTGACGGTTTTTCGAAAATTGAACGCAAAATCAACGGTGCAGAACGACGTGCGGCCGTGGGCAGACGCGCCACACCACCAGGCACAAAACACAAAAGAAATTATAAAGAAACAATGGAAAACTACGATGATAGGATTTTTTGAAAATTATTATAATTACGTAAACAAGAAATGAACTAAAATGGTAAGTATTTGTATTATAAACAAGTGCACGGAATGTGCAAACGTTATTACGGTGCTAACTAAGCTAAAATGAAACGAAACTAACTACTAAAACACAAGAATTGACGAATAAGTGATATGATGTATAGCCGTTACAGTACCCCTTAGGTGAACTTTTTGACAGGTAGGTATTCAGATTTGGTACTTCCAGACGGCGCAGAGGGACAAACGAGGTGTCTGCGGATTCGTCTCGGCAAACGCTACTCAATGAAATCAACAAACGGATCGGAGTCCAAAGAAAATTTTTGGGAAATCACGAAAAACGTGATTTTTCAACAATTTTTGACGGTTTTTCGAAAATTGAACGCAAAATCAACGGTGCAGAACGACGTGCGGCCGTGGGCAGACGCGCCACACCACCAGGCACAAAACACAAAAGAAATTATAAAGAAACAATGGAAAACTACGATGATAGGATTTTTTGAAAATTATTATAATTACGTAAACAAGAAATGAACTAAAATGGTAAGTATTTGTATTATAAACGAGTGCACGGAATGTGCAAACGTTATTACGGTGCTAACTAAGCTAAAATGAAACGAAACTAACTACTAAAACACAAGAATTGACGAACAAGTGATAATTATGATGTATAGCCGTTACAGTACCCCTTAGGTGAACTTTTTGACAGGTAGGTATTCAGATTTGATACTTCCAGACGGCGCAGAGGGACAAACGAGGTGTCTGCGGATTCGTCTCGGCAAACGCTACTCAATGAAATCAACAAACGGATCGGAGTCCGAAGAAAATTTTTGGGAAATCACGAAAAACGTGATTTTTCAACAATTTTTGACGGTTTTTCGAAAATTGAACGCAAAATCAACGGTGCAGAACGACGTGCGGCCGTGGGCAGACGCGCCACACCACCAGGCACAAAACACAAAACACAAAAGAAATTATAAAGAAACAATGGAAAACTACGATGATAGGATTTTTTGAAAATTATTATAATTACGTAAACAAGAAATGAACTAAAATGGTAAGTATTTGTATTATAAACGAGTGCACGGAATGTGCAAACGTTATTACGGTGCTAACTAAGCTAAAATGAAACGAAACTAACTACTAAAACACAAGAATTGACGAATAAGTGATATGATGTATAGCCGTTACAGTACCCCTTAGGTGAACTTTTTGACAGGTAGGTATTCAGATTTGGTACTTCCAGACGGCGCAGAGGGACAAACGAGGTGTCTGTGGATTCGTCTCGGCAAACGCTACTCAATGAAATCAACAAACGGATCGGAGTCCAAAGAAAATTTTTGGGAAATCACGAAAATCGTGATTTTTCAACAATTTTTGACGGTTTTTCGAAAATTGAACGCAAAATCAACGGTGCAGAACGACGTGCGGCCGTGGGCAGACGCGCCACACCACCAGGCACAAAACACAAAAGAAATTATAAAGAAACAATGGAAAACTACGATGATAGGATTTTTTGAAAATTATTATAATTACGTAAACAAGAAATGAACTAAAATGGTAAGTATTTGTATTATAAACGAGTGCACGGAATGTGCAAACGTTATTACGGTGCTAACTAAGCTAAAATGAAACGAAACTAACTACTAAAACACAAGAATTGACGAACAAGTGATAATTATGATGTATAGCCGTTACAGTACCCCTTAGGTGAACTTTTTGACAGGTAGGTATTCAGATTTGATACTTCCAGACGGCGCAGAGGGACAAACGAGGTGTCTGCGGATTCGTCTCGGCAAACGCTACTCAATGAAATCAACAAACGGATCGGAGTCCGAAGAAAATTTTTGGGAAATCACGAAAAACGTGATTTTTCAACAATTTTTGACGGTTTTTCGAAAATTGAACGCAAAATCAACGGTGCAGAACGACGTGCGGCCGTGGGCAGACGCGCCACACCACCAGGCACAAAACACAAAACACAAAAGAAATTATAAAGAAACAATGGAAAACTACGATGATAGGATTTTTTGAAAATTATTATAATTACGTAAACAAGAAATGAACTAAAATGGTAAGTATTTGTATTATAAACGAGTGCACGGAATGTGCAAACGTTATTACGGTGCTAACTAAGCTAAAATGAAACGAAACTAACTACTAAAACACAAGAATTGACGAATAAGTGATATGATGTATAGCCGTTACAGTACCCCTTAGGTGAACTTTTTGACAGGTAGGTATTCAGATTTGGTACTTCCAGACGGCGCAGAGGGACAAACGAGGTGTCTGCGGATTCGTCTCGGCAAACGCTACTCAATGAAATCAACAAACGGATCGGAGTCCGAAGAAAATTTTTGGGAAATCACGAAAAACGTGATTTTTCAACAATTTTTGACGGTTTTTCGAAAATTGAACGCAAAATCAACGGTGCAGAACGACGTGCGGCCGTGGGCAGACGCGCCACACCACCAGGCACAAAACACAAAAGAAATTATAAAGAAACAATGGAAAACTACGATGATAGGATTTTTTGAAAATTATTATAATTACGTAAACAAGAAATGAACTAAAATGGTAAGTATTTGTATTATAAACAAGTGCACGGAATGTGCAAACGTTATTACGGTGCTAACTAAGCTAAAATGAAACGAAACTAACTACTAAAACACAAGAATTGACGAATAAGTGATATGATGTATAGCCGTTACAGTACCCCTTAGGTGAACTTTTTGACAGGTAGGTATTCAGATTTGGTACTTCCAGACGGCGCAGAGGGACAAACGAGGTGTCTGCGGATTCGTCTCGGCAAACGCTACTCAATGAAATCAACAAACGGATCGGAGTCCAAAGAAAATTTTTGGGAAATCACGAAAAACGTGATTTTTCAACAATTTTTGACGGTTTTTCGAAAATTGAACGCAAAATCAACGGTGCAGAACGACGTGCGGCCGTGGGCAGACGCGCCACACCACCAGGCACAAAACACAAAAGAAATTATAAAGAAACAATGGAAAACTACGATGATAGGATTTTTTGAAAATTATTATAATTACGTAAACAAGAAATGAACTAAAATGGTAAGTATTTGTATTATAAACGAGTGCACGGAATGTGCAAACGTTATTACGGTGCTAACTAAGCTAAAATGAAACGAAACTAACTACTAAAACACAAGAATTGACGAATAAGTGATATGATGTATAGCCGTTACAGTACCCCTTAGGTGAACTTTTTGACAGGTAGGTATTCAGATTTGGTACTTCCAGACGGCGCAGAGGGACAAACGAGGTGTCTGCGGATTCGTCTCGGCAAACGCTACTCAATGAAATCAACAAACGGATCGGAGTCCGAAGAAAATTTTTGGGAAATCACGAAAAACGTGATTTTTCAACAATTTTTGACGGTTTTTCGAAAATTGAACGCAAAATCAACGGTGCAGAACGACGTGCGGCCGTGGGCAGACGCGCCACACCACCAGGCACAAAACACAAAAGAAATTATAAAGAAACAATGGAAAACTACGATGATAGGATTTTTTGAAAATTATTATAATTACGTAAACAAGAAATGAACTAAAATGGTAAGTATTTGTATTATAAACGAGTGCACGGAATGTGCAAACGTTATTACGGTGCTAACTAAGCTAAAATGAAACGAAACTAACTACTAAAACACAAGAATTGACGAATAAGTGATATGATGTATAGCCGTTACAGTACCCCTTAGGTGAACTTTTTGACAGGTAGGTATTCAGATTTGGTACTTCCAGACGGCGCAGAGGGACAAACGAGGTGTCTGCGGATTCGTCTCGGCAAACGCTACTCAATGAAATCAACAAACGGATCGGAGTCCAAAGAAAATTTTTGGGAAATCACGAAAAACGTGATTTTTCAACAATTTTTGACGGTTTTTCGAAAATTGAACGCAAAATCAACGGTGCAGAACGACGTGCGGCCGTGGGCAGACGCGCCACACCACCAGGCACAAAACACAAAAGAAATTATAAAGAAACAATGGAAAACTACGATGATAGGATTTTTTGAAAATTATTATAATTACGTAAACAAGAAATGAACTAAAATGGTAAGTATTTGTATTATAAACGAGTGCACGGAATGTGCAAACGTTATTACGGTGCTAACTAAGCTAAAATGAAACGAAACTAACTACTAAAACACAAGAATTGACGAACAAGTGATAATTATGATGTATAGCCGTTACAGTACCCCTTAGGTGAACTTTTTGACAGGTAGGTATTCAGATTTGATACTTCCAGACGGCGCAGAGGGACAAACGAGGTGTCTGCGGATTCGTCTCGGCAAACGCTACTCAATGAAATCAACAAACGGATCGGAGTCCGAAGAAAATTTTTGGGAAATCACGAAAAACGTGATTTTTCAACAATTTTTGACGGTTTTTCGAAAATTGAACGCAAAATCAACGGTGCAGAACGACGTGCGGCCGTGGGCAGACGCGCCACACCACCAGGCACAAAACACAAAACACAAAAGAAATTATAAAGAAACAATGGAAAACTACGATGATAGGATTTTTTGAAAATTATTATAATTACGTAAACAAGAAATGAACTAAAATGGTAAGTATTTGTATTATAAACGAGTGCACGGAATGTGCAAACGTTATTACGGTGCTAACTAAGCTAAAATGAAACGAAACTAACTACTAAAACACAAGAATTGACGAATAAGTGATATGATGTATAGCCGTTACAGTACCCCTTAGGTGAACTTTTTGACAGGTAGGTATTCAGATTTGGTACTTCCAGACGGCGCAGAGGGACAAACGAGGTGTCTGTGGATTCGTCTCGGCAAACGCTACTCAATGAAATCAACAAACGGATCGGAGTCCAAAGAAAATTTTTGGGAAATCACGAAAAACGTGATTTTTCAACAATTTTTGACGGTTTTTCGAAAATTGAACGCAAAATCAACGGTGCAGAACGACGTGCGGCCGTGGGCAGACGCGCCACACCACCAGGCACAAAACACAAAAGAAATTATAAAGAAACAATGGAAAACTACGATGATAGGATTTTTTGAAAATTATTATAATTACGTAAACAAGAAATGAACTAAAATGGTAAGTATTTGTATTATAAACGAGTGCACGGAATGTGCAAACGTTATTACGGTGCTAACTAAGCTAAAATGAAACGAAACTAACTACTAAAACACAAGAATTGACGAACAAGTGATAATTATGATGTATAGCCGTTACAGTACCCCTTAGGTGAACTTTTTGACAGGTAGGTATTCAGATTTGATACTTCCAGACGGCGCAGAGGGACAAACGAGGTGTCTGCGGATTCGTCTCGGCAAACGCTACTCAATGAAATCAACAAACGGATCGGAGTCCGAAGAAAATTTTTGGGAAATCACGAAAAACGTGATTTTTCAACAATTTTTGACGGTTTTTCGAAAATTGAACGCAAAATCAACGGTGCAGAACGACGTGCGGCCGTGGGCAGACGCGCCACACCACCAGGCACAAAACACAAAACACAAAAGAAATTATAAAGAAACAATGGAAAACTACGATGATAGGATTTTTTGAAAATTATTATAATTACGTAAACAAGAAATGAACTAAAATGGTAAGTATTTGTATTATAAACGAGTGCACGGAATGTGCAAACGTTATTACGGTGCTAACTAAGCTAAAATGAAACGAAACTAACTACTAAAACACAAGAATTGACGAATAAGTGATATGATGTATAGCCGTTACAGTACCCCTTAGGTGAACTTTTTGACAGGTAGGTATTCAGATTTGGTACTTCCAGACGGCGCAGAGGGACAAACGAGGTGTCTGCGGATTCGTCTCGGCAAACGCTACTCAATGAAATCAACAAACGGATCGGAGTCCGAAGAAAATTTTTGGGAAATCACGAAAAACGTGATTTTTCAACAATTTTTGACGGTTTTTCGAAAATTGAACGCAAAATCAACGGTGCAGAACGACGTGCGGCCGTGGGCAGACGCGCCACACCACCAGGCACAAAACACAAAAGAAATTATAAAGAAACAATGGAAAACTACGATGATAGGATTTTTTGAAAATTATTATAATTACGTAAACAAGAAATGAACTAAAATGGTAAGTATTTGTATTATAAACAAGTGCACGGAATGTGCAAACGTTATTACGGTGCTAACTAAGCTAAAATGAAACGAAACTAACTACTAAAACACAAGAATTGACGAATAAGTGATATGATGTATAGCCGTTACAGTACCCCTTAGGTGAACTTTTTGACAGGTAGGTATTCAGATTTGGTACTTCCAGACGGCGCAGAGGGACAAACGAGGTGTCTGCGGATTCGTCTCGGCAAACGCTACTCAATGAAATCAACAAACGGATCGGAGTCCGAAGAAAATTTTTGGGAAATCACGAAAAACGTGATTTTTCAACAATTTTTGACGGTTTTTCGAAAATTGAACGCAAAATCAACGGTGCAGAACGACGTGCGGCCGTGGGCAGACGCGCCACACCACCAGGCACAAAACACAAAAGAAATTATAAAGAAACAATGGAAAACTACGATGATAGGATTTTTTGAAAATTATTATAATTACGTAAACAAGAAATGAACTAAAATGGTAAGTATTTGTATTATAAACGAGTGCACGGAATGTGCAAACGTTATTACGGTGCTAACTAAGCTAAAATGAAACGAAACTAACTACTAAAACACAAGAATTGACGAATAAGTGATATGATGTATAGCCGTTACAGTACCCCTTAGGTGAACTTTTTGACAGGTAGGTATTCAGATTTGGTACTTCCAGACGGCGCAGAGGGACAAACGAGGTGTCTGCGGATTCGTCTCGGCAAACGCTACTCAATGAAATCAACAAACGGATCGGAGTCCGAAGAAAATTTTTGGGAAATCACGAAAAACGTGATTTTTCAACAATTTTTGACGGTTTTTCGAAAATTGAACGCAAAATCAACGGTGCAGAACGACGTGCGGCCGTGGGCAGACGCGCCACACCACCAGGCACAAAACACAAAAGAAATTATAAAGAAACAATGGAAAACTACGATGATAGGATTTTTTGAAAATTATTATAATTACGTAAACAAGAAATGAACTAAAATGGTAAGTATTTGTATTATAAACGAGTGCACGGAATGTGCAAACGTTATTACGGTGCTAACTAAGCTAAAATGAAACGAAACTAACTACTAAAACACAAGAATTGACGAATAAGTGATATGATGTATAGCCGTTACAGTACCCCTTAGGTGAACTTTTTGACAGGTAGGTATTCAGATTTGGTACTTCCAGACGGCGCAGAGGGACAAACGAGGTGTCTGCGGATTCGTCTCGGCAAACGCTACTCAATGAAATCAACAAACGGATCGGAGTCCAAAGAAAATTTTTGGGAAATCACGAAAAACGTGATTTTTCAACAATTTTTGACGGTTTTTCGAAAATTGAACGCAAAATCAACGGTGCAGAACGACGTGCGGCCGTGGGCAGACGCGCCACACCACCAGGCACAAAACACAAAAGAAATTATAAAGAAACAATGGAAAACTACGATGATAGGATTTTTTGAAAATTATTATAATTACGTAAACAAGAAATGAACGGTAAGTATTTGTATTATAAACGAGTGCACGGAATGTGCAAACGTTATTACGGTGCTAACTAAGCTAAAATGAAACGAAACTAACTACTAAAACACAAGAATTGACGAATAAGTGATAATTATGATGTATAGCCGTTACAGTACCCCTTAGGTGAACTTTTTGACAGGTAGGTATTCAGATTTGATACTTCCAGACGGCGCAGAGGGACAAACGAGGTGTCTGCGGATTCGTCTCAGCTAACGCTACTCAATGAAATCAACAAACGGATCGGAGTCCGAAGAAAATTTTTGGGAAATCACGAAAAACGTGATTTTTCAACAATTTTTGACGGTTTTTCGAAAATTGAACGCAAAATCAACGGTGCAGAACGACGTGCGGCCGTGGGCAGACGCGCCACACCACCAGGCACAAAACACAAAAGAAATTATAAAGAAACAATGGAAAACTACGATGATAGGATTTTTTGAAAATTATTATAATTACGTGAACAAGAAATGAACTAAAATGGTAAGTATTTGTATTATAAACGAGTGCACGGAATGTGCAAACGTTATTACGGTGCTAACTAAGCTAAAATGAAACGAAACTAACTACTAAAACACAAGAATTGACGAATAAGTGATATGATGTATAGCCGTTACAGTACCCCTTAGGTGAACTTTTTGACAGGTAGGTATTCAGATTTGGTACTTCCAGACGGCGCAGAGGGACAAACGAGGTGTCTGCGGATTCGTCTCGGCAAACGCTACTCAATGAAATCAACAAACGGATCGGAGTCCGAAGAAAATTTTTGGGAAATCACGAAAAACGTGATTTTTCAACAATTTTTGACGGTTTTTCGAAAATTGAACGCAAAATCAACGGTGCAGAACGACGTGCGGCCGTGGGCAGACGCGCCACACCACCAGGCACAAAACACAAAAGAAATTATAAAGAAACAATGGAAAACTACGATGATAGGATTTTTTGAAAATTATTATAATTACGTAAACAAGAAATGAACTAAAATGGTAAGTATTTGTATTATAAACGAGTGCACGGAATGTGCAAACGTTATTACGGTGCTAACTAAGCTAAAATGAAACGAAACTAACTACTAAAACACAAGAATTGACGAATAAGTGATATGATGTATAGCCGTTACAGTACCCCTTAGGTGAACTTTTTGACAGGTAGGTATTCAGATTTGGTACTTCCAGACGGCGCAGAGGGACAAACGAGGTGTCTGCGGATTCGTCTCGGCAAACGCTACTCAATGAAATCAACAAACGGATCGGAGTCCAAAGAAAATTTTTGGGAAATCACGAAAAACGTGATTTTTCAACAATTTTTGACGGTTTTTCGAAAATTGAACGCAAAATCAACGGTGCAGAACGACGTGCGGCCGTGGGCAGACGCGCCACACCACCAGGCACAAAACACAAAAGAAATTATAAAGAAACAATGGAAAACTACGATGATAGGATTTTTTGAAAATTATTATAATTACGTAAACAAGAAATGAACTAAAATGGTAAGTATTTGTATTATAAACGAGTGCACGGAATGTGCAAACGTTATTACGGTGCTAACTAAGCTAAAATGAAACGAAACTAACTACTAAAACACAAGAATTGACGAATAAGTGATATGATGTATAGCCGTTACAGTACCCCTTAGGTGAACTTTTTGACAGGTAGGTATTCAGATTTGGTACTTCCAGACGGCGCAGAGGGACAAACGAGGTGTCTGCGGATTCGTCTCGGCAAACGCTACTCAATGAAATCAACAAACGGATCGGAGTCCGAAGAAAATTTTTGGGAAATCACGAAAAACGTGATTTTTCAACAATTTTTGACGGTTTTTCGAAAATTGAACGCAAAATCAACGGTGCAGAACGACGTGCGGCCGTGGGCAGACGCGCCACACCACCAGGCACAAAACACAAAAGAAATTATAAAGAAACAATGGAAAACTACGATGATAGGATTTTTTGAAAATTATTATAATTACGTAAACAAGAAATGAACGGTAAGTATTTGTATTATAAACGAGTGCACGGAATGTGCAAACGTTATTACGGTGCTAACTAAGCTAAAATGAAACGAAACTAACTACTAAAACACAAGAATTGACGAATAAGTGATATGATGTATAGCCGTTACAGTACCCCTTAGGTGAACTTTTTGACAGGTAGGTATTCAGATTTGGTACTTCCAGACGGCGCAGAGGGACAAACGAGGTGTCTGCGGATTCGTCTCGGCAAACGCTACTCAATGAAATCAACAAACGGATCGGAGTCCGAAGAAAATTTTTGGGAAATCACGAAAAACGTGATTTTTCAACAATTTTTGACGGTTTTTCGAAAATTGAACGCAAAATCAACGGTGCAGAACGACGTGCGGCCGTGGGCAGACGCGCCACACCACCAGGCACAAAACACAAAAGAAATTATAAAGAAACAATGGAAAACTACGATGATAGGATTTTTTGAAAATTATTATAATTACGTAAACAAGAAATGAACTAAAATGGTAAGTATTTGTATTATAAACGAGTGCACGGAATGTGCAAACGTTATTACGGTGCTAACTAAGCTAAAATGAAACGAAACTAACTACTAAAACACAAGAATTGACGAATAAGTGATATGATGTATAGCCGTTACAGTACCCCTTAGGTGAACTTTTTGACAGGTAGGTATTCAGATTTGGTACTTCCAGACGGCGCAGAGGGACAAACGAGGTGTCTGCGGATTCGTCTCGGCAAACGCTACTCAATGAAATCAACAAACGGATCGGAGTCCGAAGAAAATTTTTGGGAAATCACGAAAAACGTGATTTTTCAACAACTTTTGACGGTTTTTCGAAAATTGAACGCAAAATCAACGGTGCAGAACGACGTGCGGCCGTGGGCAGACGCGCCACACCACCAGGCACAAAACACAAAAGAAATTATAAAGAAACAATGGAAAACTACGATGATAGGATTTTTTGAAAATTATTATAATTACGTAAACAAGAAATGAACGGTAAGTATTTGTATTATAAACGAGTGCACGGAATGTGCAAACGTTATTACGGTGCTAACTAAGCTAAAATGAAACGAAACTAACTACTAAAACACAAGAATTGACGAATAAGTGATAATTATGATGTATAGCCGTTACAGTACCCCTTAGGTGAACGTTTTTTTTTTTTTTTTTTTTTTTTTTTTTTAAATTTATGGTCTGCAAAACTGAATACAATTCTAAGAAAGATACATGAAACATATGTTAATTAAATATGATTAATTGTACTCTATAATATGCAAACACAGCATGCATTTTTAATAAAGTGTCATAACTTTTATAGTTTAAAATGTGTTAACTACTACTACTGTTTAAGAGGAACATTTTGATACAGTTTTAACCTATTTTTAACGGAGGCGATAGAACCATTGAATAAGTCAACATCGTTTCGGACAGCGTTACAAGAACTCATCATGCGATATACAGGGCAATGTTGCCCGATGTTAGTTCTGCAGGTGTGAAGTTCAAATGTTTTCCTATTAGCCAGACGGCTGCCAACGCGAGGAACACTGAAGGATATATTTGCAAGGATATAGCTAGATTCTACATATCCGTGCAGAATCTTATAGAGGAACATTATATCAGTTGTCTTTCTACGTCGGTGGAGCGAAGAAACATTGTAATGTGACAATCGTTTGTCGTAGGATG
Organism: Herminia tarsipennalis; assembly: GCA_945859575.2. Taxonomy (NCBI): domain Eukaryota; kingdom Metazoa; phylum Arthropoda; class Insecta; order Lepidoptera; family Erebidae; genus Herminia; species Herminia tarsipennalis. The sequence goes on along the minus strand of OX243859.2, from coordinate 15,162,809 downwards.
TGAGAGACTTACATTTGTTATCTGTGTACGTCACATGGTATAGAAATCGTTTTTGGACTCTCTCAAGGCTGTCAGAGTGAACCTGGTAACTAGGATTCCAAACAACACTGCAATATTCAAGGATACTTCGAACAATGGAATTATATATTGTTATGGTTAGAGTGGGTTGCTTAAAGATTTTCATCTGACGTGTGATAAAACCTGACAGCTGGGACGTTTTTAAAACTAAGCTATTGATATGATGCCTAAAACTTAAAGTGGTGTCTAATAAAACTCCAAGGTCGCGAACAGTTTGGACTTCCCTTAATTCACAGTTTTCGATGGTGTATTTTGCACAACAGGGATTTTTCTTTCTAGTAAATTTTATATGGAAGCATTTTTTAACATTTAGTGACATATTATTGTTTTGGCACCATACGAGAATACGACTCAAATCTTCTTGGAGGCGGTAAATGTCTTGGGCGTTTGATATTATTCGATATATTTTCAAGTCATCAGCATACAATTTAAAACTGCTTTCTATCGTGTCACAAAGATCGTTTATAAAAACTAAGAAGAATAGCGGACCTAGGTGAGATCCTTGGGGGACTCCGGTAGGCGCATCGAAAGTAAAAGATGTAAAGCCGCGAAGTGCAACTAACTGTGAGCGATTGTGTAGGTAAGATTCACACCATCTGAGTAAAGAACCGTGGATGCCTATACGTATTAGTTTCTGCAGAAGCAGTTTATGGTCTACGAGGTCAAAAGCTTTTTTGAAGTCAGTGTAAATGGCGTGTACCTCCATGTTTTTATCAAAAGCATTGGAAATGTCAAATATATACTCTGTCAAGTTAGTCGTAGTTGATTTGCGAGGAAGGAAGCCATGTTGATTTGGGTTAACGTAGCACGTAACGTGTGTTAGGATTTTCCTGTAGACTATAGATTCGAATATTTTTCCACATGCTGATAAAATAGATATAGGCCTATAGTTTGAGACGTTGTCGTGAGATTCAGATTTATATATGGGTGTCAAATGTTTTGACAGGTAGGTATTCAGATTTGATACTTCCAGACGGCGCAGAGGGACAAACGAGGTGTCTGCGGATTCGTCTCAGCTAACGCTACTCAATGAAATCAACAAACGGATCGGAGTCCGAAGAAAATTTTTGGGAAATCACGAAAAACGTGATTTTTCAACAATTTTTGACGGTTTTTCGAAAATTGAACGCAAAATCAACGGTGCAGAACGACGTGCGGCCGTGGGCAGACGCGCCACACCACCAGGCACAAAACACAAAAGAAATTATAAAGAAACAATGGAAAACTACGATGATAGGATTTTTTGAAAATTATTATAATTACGTAAACAAGAAATGAACTAAAATGGTAAGTATTTGTATTATAAACGAGTGCACGGAATGTGCAAACGTTATTACGGTGCTAACTAAGCTAAAATGAAACGAAACTAACTACTAAAACACAAGAATTGACGAATAAGTGATATGATGTATAGCCGTTACAGTACCCCTTAGGTGAACTTTTTGACAGGTAGGTATTCAGATTTGGTACTTCCAGACGGCGCAGAGGGACAAACGAGGTGTCTGCGGATTCGTCTCGGCAAACGCTACTCAATGAAATCAACAAACGGATCGGAGTCCGAAGAAAATTTTTGGGAAATCACGAAAAACGTGATTTTTCAACAATTTTTGACGGTATTTCGAAAATTGAACGCAAAATCAACGGTGCAGAACGACGTGCGGCCGTGGGCAGACGCGCCACACCACCAGGCACAAAACACAAAAGAAATTATAAAGAAACAATGGAAAACTACGATGATAGGATTTTTTGAAAATTATTATAATTACGTAAACAAGAAATGAACTAAAATGGTAAGTATTTGTATTATAAACGAGTGCACGGAATGTGCAAACGTTATTACGGTGCTAACTAAGCTAAAATGAAACGAAACTAACTACTAAAACACAAGAATTGACGAATAAGTGATATGATGTATAGCCGTTACAGTACCCCTTAGGTGAACTTTTTGACAGGTAGGTATTCAGATTTGGTACTTCCAGACGGCGCAGAGGGACAAACGAGGTGTCTGCGGATTCGTCTCGGCAAACGCTACTCAATGAAATCAACAAACGGATCGGAGTCCGAAGAAAATTTTTGGGAAATCACAAAAAACGTGATTTTTCAACAATTTTTGACGGTTTTTCGAAAATTGAATGCAAAATCAACGGTGCAGAACGACGTGCGGCCGTGGGCAGACGCGCCACACCACCAGGCACAAAACACAAAAGAAATTATAAAGAAACAATGGAAAACTACGATGATAGGATTTTTTGAAAATTATTATAATTACGTAAACAAGAAATGAACTAAAATGGTAAGTATTTGTATTATAAACGAGTGCACGGAATGTGCAAACGTTATTACGGTGCTAACTAAGCTAAAATGAAACGAAACTAACTACTAAAACACAAGAATTGACGAATAAGTGATATGATGTATAGCCGTTACAGTACCCCTTAGGTGAACTTTTTGACAGGTAGGTATTCAGATTTGGTACTTCCAGACGGCGCAGAGGGACAAACGAGGTGTCTGCGGATTCGTCTCGGCAAACGCTACTCAATGAAATCAACAAACGGATCGGAGTCCGAAGAAAATTTTTGGGAAATCACGAAAAACGTGATTTTTCAACAATTTTTGACGGTTTTTCGAAAATTGAACGCAAAATCAACGGTGCAGAACGACGTGCGGCCGTGGGCAGACGCGCCACACCACCAGGCACAAAACACAAAAGAAATTATAAAGAAACAATGGAAAACTACGATGATAGGATTTTTTGAAAATTATTATAATTACGTAAACAAGAAATGAACTAAAATGGTAAGTATTTGTATTATAAACGAGTGCACGGAATGTGCAAACGTTATTACGGTGCTAACTAAGCTAAAATGAAACGAAACTAACTACTAAAACACAAGAATTGACGAATAAGTGATATGATGTATAGCCGTTACAGTACCCCTTAGGTGAACTTTTTGACAGGTAGGTATTCAGATTTGGTACTTCCAGACGGCGCAGAGGGACAAACGAGGTGTCTGCGGATTCGTCTCGGCAAACGCTACTCAATGAAATCAACAAACGGATCGGAGTCCGAAGAAAATTTTTGGGAAATCACGAAAAACGTGATTTTTCAACAATTTTTGACGGTTTTTCGAAAATTGAACGCAAAATCAACGGTGCAGAACGACGTGCGGCCGTGGGCAGACGCGCCACACCACCAGGCACAAAACACAAAAGAAATTATAAAGAAACAATGGAAAACTACGATGATAGGATTTTTTGAAAATTATTATAATTACGTAAACAAGAAATGAACTAAAATGGTAAGTATTTGTATTATAAACGAGTGCACGGAATGTGCAAACGTTATTACGGTGCTAACTAAGCTAAAATGAAACGAAACTAACTACTAAAACACAAGAATTGACGAATAAGTGATATGATGTATAGCCGTTACAGTACCCCTTAGGTGAACTTTTTGACAGGTAGGTATTCAGATTTGGTACTTCCAGACGGCGCAGAGGGACAAACGAGGTGTCTGCGGATTCGTCTCGGCAAACGCTACTCAATGAAATCAACAAACGGATCGGAGTCCGAAGAAAATTTTTGGGAAATCACGAAAAACGTGATTTTTCAACAATTTTTGACGGTTTTTCGAAAATTGAACGCAAAATCAACGGTGCAGAACGACGTGCGGCCGTGGGCAGACGCGCCACACCACCAGGCACAAAACACAAAAGAAATTATAAAGAAACAATGGAAAACTACGATGATAGGATTTTTTGAAAATTATTATAATTACGTAAACAAGAAATGAACTAAAATGGTAAGTATTTGTATTATAAACGAGTGCACGGAATGTGCAAACGTTATTACGGTGCTAACTAAGCTAAAATGAAACGAAACTAACTACTAAAACACAAGAATTGACGAATAAGTGATATGATGTATAGCCGTTACAGTACCCCTTAGGTGAACTTTTTGACAGGTAGGTATTCAGATTTGGTACTTCCAGACGGCGCAGAGGGACAAACGAGGTGTCTGCGGATTCGTCTCGGCAAACGCTACTCAATGAAATCAACAAACGGATCGGAGTCCGAAGAAAATTTTTGGGAAATCACGAAAAACGTGATTTTTCAACAATTTTTGACGGTTTTTCGAAAATTGAACGCAAAATCAACGGTGCAGAACGACGTGCGGCCGTGGGCAGACGCGCCACACCACCAGGCACAAAACACAAAAGAAATTATAAAGAAACAATGGAAAACTACGATGATAGGATATTTTGAAAATTATTATAATTACGTAAACAAGAAATGAACTAAAATGGTAAGTATTTGTATTATAAACGAGTGCACGGAATGTGCAAACGTTATTACGGTGCTAACTAAGCTAAAATGAAACGAAACTAACTACTAAAACACAAGAATTGACGAACAAGTGATAATTATGATGTATAGCCGTTACAGTACCCCTTAGGTGAACTTTTTGACAGGTAGGTATTCAGATTTGATACTTCCAGACGGCGCAGAGGGACAAACGAGGTGTCTGCGGATTCGTCTCGGCAAACGATACTCAATGAAATCAACAAACGGATCGGAGTCCGAAGAAAATTTTTGGGAAATCACGAAAAACGTGATTTTTCAACAATTTTTGACGGTTTTTCGAAAATTGAACGCAAAATCAACGGTGCAGAACGACGTGCGGCCGTGGGCAGACGCGCCACACCACCAGGCACAAAACACAAAAGAAATTATAAAGAAACAATGGAAAACTACGATGATAGGATTTTTTGAAAATTATTATAATTACGTAAACAAGAAATGAACTAAAATGGTAAGTATTTGTATTATAAACGAGTGCACGGAATGTGCAAACGTTATTACGGTGCTAACTAAGCTAAAATGAAACGAAACTAACTACTAAAACACAAGAATTGACGAATAAGTGATAATTATGATGTATAGCCGTTACAGTACCCCTTAGGTGAACTTTTTGACAGGTAGGTATTCAGATTTGGTACTTCCAGACGGCGCAGAGGGACAAACGAGGTGTCTGCGGATTCGTCTCGGCAAACGCTACTCAATGAAATCAACAAACGGATCGGAGTCCGAAGAAAATTTTTGGGAAATCACGAAAAACGTGATTTTTCAACAATTTTTGACGGTTTTTCGAAAATTGAACGCAAAATCAACGGTGCAGAACGACGTGCGGCCGTGGGCAGACGCGCCACACCACCAGGCACAAAACACAAAAGAAATTATAAAGAAACAATGGAAAACTACGATGATAGGATTTTTTGAAAATTATTATAATTACGTAAACAAGAAATGAACTAAAATGGTAAGTATTTGTATTATAAACGAGTGCACGGAATGTGCAAACGTTATTACGGTGCTAACTAAGCTAAAATGAAACGAAACTAACTACTAAAACACAAGAATTGACGAATAAGTGATATGATGTATAGCCGTTACAGTACCCCTTAGGTGAACTTTTTGACAGGTAGGTATTCAGATTTGGTACTTCCAGACGGCGCAGAGGGACAAACGAGGTGTCTGCGGATTCGTCTCGGCAAACGCTACTCAATGAAATCAACAAACGGATCGGAGTCCGAAGAAAATTTTTGGGAAATCACGAAAAACGTGATTTTTCAACAATTTTTGACGGTTTTTCGAAAATTGAACGCAAAATCAACGGTGCAGAACGACGTGCGGCCGTGGGCAGACGCGCCACACCACCAGGCACAAAACACAAAAGAAATTATAAAGAAACAATGGAAAACTACGATGATAGGATATTTTGAAAATTATTATAATTACGTAAACAAGAAATGAACTAAAATGGTAAGTATTTGTATTATAAACGAGTGCACGGAATGTGCAAACGTTATTACGGTGCTAACTAAGCTAAAATGAAACGAAACTAACTACTAAAACACAAGAATTGACGAACAAGTGATAATTATGATGTATAGCCGTTACAGTACCCCTTAGGTGAACTTTTTGACAGGTAGGTATTCAGATTTGATACTTCCAGACGGCGCAGAGGGACAAACGAGGTGTCTGCGGATTCGTCTCGGCAAACGCTACTCAATGAAATCAACAAACGGATCGGAATCCGAAGAAAATTTTTGGGAAATCACGAAAAACGTGATTTTTCAACAATTTTTGACGGTTTTTCGAAAATTGAACGCAAAATCAACGGTGCAGAACGACGTGCGGCCGTGGGCAGACGCGCCACACCACCAGGCACAAAACACAAAAGAAATTATAAAGAAACAATGGAAAACTACGATGATAGGATTTTTTGAAAATTATTATAATTACGTAAACAAGAAATGAACTAAAATGGTAAGTATTTGTATTATAAACGAGTGCACGGAATGTGCAAACGTTATTACGGTGCTAACTAAGCTAAAATGAAACGAAACTAACTACTAAAACACAAGAATTGACGAATAAGTGATAATTATGATGTATAGCCGTTACAGTACCCCTTAGGTGAACTTTTTGACAGGTAGGTATTCAGATTTGGTACTTCCAGACGGCGCAGAGGGACAAACGAGGTGTCTGCGGATTCGTCTCGGCAAACGCTACTCAATGAAATCAACAAACGGATCGGAGTCCGAAGAAAATTTTTGGGAAATCACGAAAAACGTGATTTTTCAACAATTTTTGACGGTTTTTCGAAAATTGAACGCAAAATCAACGGTGCAGAACGACGTGCGGCCGTGGGCAGACGCGCCACACCACCAGGCACAAAACACAAAAGAAATTATAAAGAAACAATGGAAAACTACGATGATAGGATTTTTTGAAAATTATTATAATTACGTAAACAAGAAATGAACTAAAATGGTAAGTATTTGTATTATAAACGAGTGCACGGAATGTGCAAACGTTATTACGGTGCTAACTAAGCTAAAATGAAACGAAACTAACTACTAAAACACAAGAATTGACGAATAAGTGATATGATGTATAGCCGTTACAGTACCCCTTAGGTGAACTTTTTGACAGGTAGGTATTCAGATTTGGTACTTCCAGACGGCGCAGAGGGACAAACGAGGTGTCTGCGGATTCGTCTCGGCAAACGCTACTCAATGAAATCAACAAACGGATCGGAGTCCGAAGAAAATTTTTGGGAAATCACGAAAAACGTAATTTTTCAACAATTTTTGACGGTTTTTCGAAAATTGAACGCAAAATCAACGGTGCAGAACGACGTGCGGCCGTGGGCAGACGCGCCACACCACCAGGCACAAAACACAAAAGAAATTATAAAGAAACAATGGAAAACTACGATGATAGGATTTTTTGAAAATTATTATAATTACGTAAACAAGAAATGAACTAAAATGGTAAGTATTTGTATTATAAACGAGTGCACGGAATGTGCAAACGTTATTACGGTGCTAACTAAGCTAAAATGAAACGAAACTAACTACTAAAACACAAGAATTGACGAATAAGTGATATGATGTATAGCCGTTACAGTACCCCTTAGGTGAACTTTTTGACAGGTAGGTATTCAGATTTGGTACTTCCAGACGGCGCAGAGGGACAAACGAGGTGTCTGCGGATTCGTCTCGGCAAACGCTACTCAATGAAATCAACAAACGGATCGGAGTCCGAAGAAAATTTTTGGGAAATCACGAAAAACGTGATTTTTCAACAATTTTTGACGGTTTTTCGAAAATTGAACGCAAAATCAACGGTGCAGAACGACGTGCGGCCGTGGGCAGACGCGCCACACCACCAGGCACAAAACACAAAAGAAATTATAAAGAAACAATGGTAAACTACGATGATAGGATTTTTTGAAAATTATTATAATTACGTAAACAAGAAATGAACGGTAAGTATTTGTATTATAAACGAGTGCACGGAATGTGCAAACGTTATTACGGTGCTAACTAAGCTAAAATGAAACGAAACTAACTACTAAAACACAAGAATTGACGAATAAGTGATAATTATGATGTATAGCCGTTACAGTACCCCTTAGGTGAACTTTTTGACAGGTAGGTATTCAGATTTGATACTTCCAGACGGCGCAGAGGGACAAACGAGGTGTCTGCGGATTCGTCTCAGCTAACGCTACTCAATGAAATCAACAAACGGATCGGAGTCCGAAGAAAATTTTTGGGAAATCACGAAAAACGTGATTTTTCAACAATTTTTGACGGTTTTTCGAAAATTGAACGCAAAATCAACGGTGCAGAACGACGTGCGGCCGTGGGCAGACGCGCCACACCACCAGGCACAAAACACAAAAGAAATTATAAAGAAACAATGGAAAACTACGATGATAGGATTTTTTGAAAATTATTATAATTACGTAAACAAGAAATGAACTAAAATGGTAAGTATTTGTATTATAAACGAGTGCACGGAATGTGCAAACGTTATTACGGTGCTAACTAAGCTAAAATGAAACGAAACTAACTACTAAAACACAAGAATTGACGAATAAGTGATATGATGTATAGCCGTTACAGTACCCCTTAGGTGAACTTTTTGACAGGTAGGTATTCAGATTTGGTACTTCCAGACGGCGCAGAGGGACAAACGAGGTGTCTGCGGATTCGTCTCGGCAAACGCTACTCAATGAAATCAACAAACGGATCGGAGTCCGAAGAAAATTTTTGGGAAATCACGAAAAACGTGATTTTTCAACAATTTTTGACGGTTTTTCGAAAATTGAACGCAAAATCAACGGTGCAGAACGACGTGCGGCCGTGGGCAGACGCGCCACACCACCAGGCACAAAACACAAAAGAAATTATAAAGAAACAATGGAAAACTACGATGATAGGATTTTTTGAAAATTATTATAATTACGTAAACAAGAAATGAACTAAAATGGTAAGTATTTGTATTATAAACGAGTGCACGGAATGTGCAAACGTTATTACGGTGCTAACTAAGCTAAAATGAAACGAAACTAACTACTAAAACACAAGAATTGACGAATAAGTGATATGATGTATAGCCGTTACAGTACCCCTTAGGTGAACTTTTTGACAGGTAGGTATTCAGATTTGGTACTTCCAGACGGCGCAGAGGGACAAACGAGGTGTCTGCGGATTCGTCTCGGCAAACGCTACTCAATGAAATCAACAAACGGATCGGAGTCCGAAGAAAATTTTTGGGAAATCACGAAAAACGTAATTTTTCAACAATTTTTGACGGTTTTTCGAAAATTGAACGCAAAATCAACGGTGCAGAACGACGTGCGGCCGTGGGCAGACGCGCCACACCACCAGGCACAAAACACAAAAGAAATTATAAAGAAACAATGGAAAACTACGATGATAGGATTTTTTGAAAATTATTATAATTACGTAAACAAGAAATGAACTAAAATGGTAAGTATTTGTATTATAAACGAGTGCACGGAATGTGCAAACGTTATTACGGTGCTAACTAAGCTAAAATGAAACGAAACTAACTACTAAAACACAAGAATTGACGAATAAGTGATATGATGTATAGCCGTTACAGTACCCCTTAGGTGAACTTTTTGACAGGTAGGTATTCAGATTTGGTACTTCCAGACGGCGCAGAGGGACAAACGAGGTGTCTGCGGATTCGTCTCGGCAAACGCTACTCAATGAAATCAACAAACGGATCGGAGTCCGAAGAAAATTTTTGGGAAATCACGAAAAACGTGATTTTTCAACAATTTTTGACGGTTTTTCGAAAATTGAACGCAAAATCAACGGTGCAGAACGACGTGCGGCCGTGGGCAGACGCGCCACACCACCAGGCACAAAACACAAAAGAAATTATAAAGAAACAATGGAAAACTACGATGATAGGATTTTTTGAAAATTATTATAATTACGTAAACAAGAAATGAACTAAAATGGTAAGTATTTGTATTATAAACGAGTGCACGGAATGTGCAAACGTTATTACGGTGCTAACTAAGCTAAAATGAAACGAAACTAACTACTAAAACACAAGAATTGACGAATAAGTGATATGATGTATAGCCGTTACAGTACCCCTTAGGTGAACTTTTTGACAGGTAGGTATTCAGATTTGGTACTTCCAGACGGCGCAGAGGGACAAACGAGGTGTCTGCGGATTCGTCTCGGCAAACGCTACTCAATGAAATCAACAAACGGATCGGAGTCCAAAAAAAATTTTTGGGAAATCACGAAAAACGTAATTTTTCAACAATTTTTGACGGTTTTTCGAAAATTGAACGCAAAATCAACGGTGCAGAACGACGTGCGGCCGTGGGCAGACGCGCCACACCACCAGGCACAAAACACAAAAGAAATTATAAAGAAACAATGGAAAACTACGATGATAGGATTTTTTGAAAATTATTATAATTACGTAAACAAGAAATGAACTAAAATGGTAAGTATTTGTATTATAAACGAGTGCACGGAATGTGCAAACGTTATTACGGTGCTAACTAAGCTAAAATGAAACGAAACTAACTACTAAAACACAAGAATTGACGAATAAGTGATATGATGTATAGCCGTTACAGTACCCCTTAGGTGAACTTTTTGACAGGTAGGTATTCAGATTTGGTACTTCCAGACGGCGCAGAGGGACAAACGAGGTGTCTGCGGATTCGTCTCGGCAAACGCTACTCAATGAAATCAACAAACGGATCGGAGTCCAAAAAAAATTTTTGGGAAATCACGAAAAACGTAATTTTTCAACAATTTTTGACGGTTTTTCGAAAATTGAACGCAAAATCAACGGTGCAGAACGACGTGCGGCCGTGGGCAGACGCGCCACACCACCAGGCACAAAACACAAAAGAAATTATAAAGAAACAATGGAAAACTACGATGATAGGATTTTTTGAAAATTATTATAATTACGTAAACAAGAAATGAACTAAAATGGTAAGTATTTGTATTATAAACGAGTGCACGGAATGTGCAAACGTTATTACGGTGCTAACTAAGCTAAAATGAAACGAAACTAACTACTAAAACACAAGAATTGACGAATAAGTGATATGATGTATAGCCGTTACAGTACCCCTTAGGTGAACTTTTTGACAGGTAGGTATTCAGATTTGGTACTTCCAGACGGCGCAGAGGGACAAACGAGGTGTCTGCGGATTCGTCTCGGCAAACGCTACTCAATGAAATCAACAAACGGATCGGAGTCCAAAGAAAATTTTTGGGAAATCACGAAAAACGTAATTTTTCAACAATTTTTGACGGTTTTTCGAAAATTGAACGCAAAATCAACGGTGCAGAACGACGTGCGGCCGTGGGCAGACGCGCCACACCACCAGGCACAAAACACAAAAGAAATTATAAAGAAACAATGGAAAACTACGATGATAGGATTTTTTGAAAATTATTATAATTACGTAAACAAGAAATGAACTAAAATGGTAAGTATTTGTATTATAAACGAGTGCACGGAATGTGCAAACGTTATTACGGTGCTAACTAAGCTAAAATGAAACGAAACTAACTACTAAAACACAAGAATTGACGAATAAGTGATATGATGTATAGCCGTTACAGTACCCCTTAGGTGAACTTTTTGACAGGTAGGTATTCAGATTTGGTACTTCCAGACGGCGCAGAGGGACAAACGAGGTGTCTGCGGATTCGTCTCGGCAAACGCTACTCAATGAAATCAACAAACGGATCGGAGTCCAAAGAAAATTTTTGGGAAATCACGAAAAACGTAATTTTTCAACAATTTTTGACGGTTTTTCGAAAATTGAACGCAAAATCAACGGTGCAGAACGACGTGCGGCCGTGGGCAGACGCGCCACACCACCAGGCACAAAACACAAAAGAAATTATAAAGAAACAATGGAAAACTACGATGATAGGATTTTTTGAAAATTATTATAATTACGTAAACAAGAAATGAACTAAAATGGTAAGTATTTGTATTATAAACGAGTGCACGGAATGTGCAAACGTTATTACGGTGCTAACTAAGCTAAAATGAAACGAAACTAACTACTAAAACACAAGAATTGACGAATAAGTGATATGATGTATAGCCGTTACAGTACCCCTTAGGTGAAATTTGACAGGTAGGTATTCAGATTTGGTACTTCCAGACGGCGCAGAGGGACAAACGAGGTGTCTGCGGATTCGTCTCGGCAAACGCTACTCAATGAAATCAACAAACGGATCGGAGTCCGAAGAAAATTTTTGGGAAATCACGAAAAACGTGATTTTTCAACAATTTTTGACGGTTTTTCGAAAATTGAACGCAAAATCAACGGTGCAGAATGACGTGCGGCCGTGGGCAGACGCGCCACACCACCAGGCACAAAACACAAAAGAAATTATAAAGAAACAATGGAAAACTACGATGATAGGATTTTTTGAAAATTATTATAATTACGTAAACAAGAAATGAACTAAAATGGTAAGTATTTGTATTATAAACGAGTGCACGGATTGTGCAAACGTTATTACGGTGCTAACTAAGCTAAAATGAAACGAAACTAACTACTAAAACACAAGAATTGACGAATAAGTGATATGATGTATAGCCGTTACAGTACCCCTTAGGTGAACTTTTTGACAGGTAGGTATTCAGATTTGGTACTTCCAGACGGCGCAGAGGGACAAACGAGGTGTCTGCGGATTCGTCTCGGCAAACGCTACTCAATGAAATCAACAAACGGATCGGAGTCAGAAGAAAATTTTTGGGAAATCACGAAAAACGTGATTTTTCAACAATTTTTGACGGTTTTTCGAAAATTGAACGCAAAATCAACGGTGCAGAACGACGTGCGGCCGTGGGCAGACGCGCCACACCACCAGGCACAAAACACAAAAGAAATTATAAAAAAACAATGGAAAACTACGATGATAGGATTTTTTGAAAATTATTATAATTACGTAAACAAGAAATGAACTAAAATGGTAAGTATTTGTATTATAAACGAGTGCACGGAATGTGCAAACGTTATTACGGTGCTAACTAAGCTAAAATGAAACGAAACTAACTACTAAAACACAAGAATTGACGAATAAGTGATATGATGTATAGCCGTTACAGTACCCCTTAGGTGAACTTTTTGACAGGTAGGTATTCAGATTTGGTACTTCCAGACGGCGCAGAGGGACAAACGAGGTGTCTGCGGATTCGTCTCGGCAAACGCTACTCAATGAAATCAACAAACGGATCGGAGTCCGAAGAAAATTTTTGGGAAATTTATATAATTGAAAATTAGTTCATTTCTTGTTTACGTAATTATAATAATTTTCAAAAAATCCTATCATCGTAGTTTTCCATTGTTTCTTTATAATTTCGTACCATGACAATGGTATACTACGCCCTTGCAGACTCAATACTCAGTTACGGCCTCAGTGTATATGGACGCACTTTCACATCATATATAAATGAAATAAAGTCTGTACAGACCAGACTCATAAAATTTTTAGTCAATAAGAAAGTTAAAATGAAATGTAATAAAGATTATGAAAAATTGTATCCTCTATGTAAAATATTACCGGTAGACTCAAAAGTAACATTATTAATATCTATTGAACACTATTATACAGACGAATACAAAATTAGAATGCATAATACATACAATACAAGGAGTGTAGTACAAAGAAAGATTATTAAACCTAAACCTAAAAATTATTACGGAGAGAGAATGACTGCATATCTAGTCCCTAAAATATTCAATAACATAGATTTTTTAAGAATGGAACCTAAACTTAGTAAGAATTTGTTAAAAAAGAAACTGAAGGTTCTATTGCTCGGAGATTGCGACCCCACGATCAGTGAGGTCCATTCCCTTGAATAGACCTCATACCTAGATAACTTTAAGACCTATATAGCTTTAAGTTTTAATTTTCTTTTGTTTATATTTTGTTATTTTTGTTTATGTTTTGGAAATTATTAATAAGTTAACGAGCGTATCTCGCCAACAAGCGGTGTAGCTTGGCGAGTAAATTTATTATGTATCATTTTATATTTTATTGAATAAAGAATTAAAAAAAAAAAAAAAAGTACCCCTTAGGTGAACTTTTTGACAGGTAGGTATTCAGATTTGGTACTTCCAGACGGCGCAGAGGGACAAACGAGGTGTCTGCGGATTCGTCTCGGCAAACGCTACTCAATGAAATCAACAAACGGATCGAAATCCGAAGAAAATTTTTGGGAAATCACGAAAAACGTGATTTTTCAACAATTTTTGACGGTTTTTCGAAAATTGAACGCAAAATCAACGGTGCAGAACGACGTGCGGCCGTGGGCAGACGCGCCACACCACCAGGCACAAAACACAAAAGAAATTATAAAGAAACAATGGAAAACTACGATGATAGGATTTTTTGAAAATTATTATAATTACGTAAACAAGAAATGAACTAAAATGGTAAGTATTTGTATTATAAACGAGTGCACGGAATGTGCAAACGTTATTACGGTGCTAACTAAGCTAAAATGAAACGAAACTAACTACTAAAACACAAGAATTGACGAATAAGTGATATGATGTATAGCCGTTACAGTACCCCTTAGGTGAACTTTTTGACAGGTAGGTATTCAGATTTGGTACTTCCAGACGGCGCAGAGGGACAAACGAGGTGTCTGCGGATTCGTCTCGGCAAACGCTACTCAATGAAATCAACAAACGGATCGGAGTCCGAAGAAAATTTTTGGGAAATCACGAAAAACGTGATTTTTCAACAATTTTTGACGGTTTTTCGAAAATTGAACGCAAAATCAACGGTGCAGAACGACGTGCGGCCGTGGGCAGACGCGCCACACCACCAGGCACAAAACACAAAAGAAATTATAAAGAAACAATGGAAAACTACGATGATAGGATTTTTTGAAAATTATTATAATTACGTAAACAAGAAATGAACTAAAATGGTAAGTATTTGTATTATAAACGAGTGCACGGAATGTGCAAACGTTATTACGGTGCTAACTAAGCTAAAATGAAACGAAACTAACTACTAAAACACAAGAATTGACGAATAAGTGATATGATGTATAGCCGTTACAGTACCCCTTAGGTGAACTTTTTGACAGGTAGGTATTCAGATTTGGTACTTCCAGACGGCGCAGAGGGACAAACGAGGTGTCTGCGGATTCGTCTCGGCAAACGCTACTCAATGAAATCAACAAACGGATCGGAGTCCGAAGAAAATTTTTGGGAAATCACGAAAAACGTGATTTTTCAACAATTTTTGACGGTTTTTCGAAAATTGAACGCAAAATCAACGGTGCAGAACGACGTGCGGCCGTGGGCAGACGCGCCACACCACCAGGCACAAAACACAAAAGAAATTATAAAGAAACAATGGAAAACTACGATGATAGGATTTTTTGAAAATTATTATAATTACGTAAACAAGAAATGAACTAAAATGGTAAGTATTTGTATTATAAACGAGTGCACGGAATGTGCAAACGTTATTACGGTGCTAACTAAGCTAAAATGAAACGAAACTAACTACTAAAACACAAGAATTGACGAATAAGTGATATGATGTATAGCCGTTACAGTACCCCTTAGGTGAACTTTTTGACAGGTAGGTATTCAGATTTGGTACTTCCAGACGGCGCAGAGGGACAAACGAGGTGTCTGCGGATTCGTCTCGGCAAACGCTACTCAATGAAATCAACAAACGGATCGGAGTCCGAAGAAAATTTTTGGGAAATCACGAAAAACGTGATTTTTCAACAATTTTTGACGGTTTTTCGAAAATTGAACGCAAAATCAACGGTGCAGAACGACGTGCGGCCGTGGGCAGACGCGCCACACCACCAGGCACAAAACACAAAAGAAATTATAAAGAAACAATGGAAAACTACGATGATAGGATTTTTTGAAAATTATTATAATTACGTAAACAAGAAATGAACTAAAATGGTAAGTATTTGTATTATAAACGAGTGCACGGAATGTGCAAACGTTATTACGGTGCTAACTAAGCTAAAATGAAACGAAACTAACTACTAAAACACAAGAATTGACGAATAAGTGATATGATGTATAGCCGTTACAGTACCCCTTAGGTGAACTTTTTGACAGGTAGGTATTCAGATTTGGTACTTCCAGACGGCGCAGAGGGACAAACGAGGTGTCTGCGGATTCGTCTCGGCAAACGCTACTCAATGAAATCAACAAACGGATCGGAGTCCAAAGAAAATTTTTGGGAAATCACGAAAAACGTAATTTTTCAACAATTTTTGACGGTTTTTCGAAAATTGAACGCAAAATCAACGGTGCAGAACGACGTGCGGCCGTGGGCAGACGCGCCACACCACCAGGCACAAAACACAAAAGAAATTATAAAGAAACAATGGAAAACTACGATGATAGGATTTTTTGAAAATTATTATAATTACGTAAACAAGAAATGAACTAAAATGGTAAGTATTTGTATTATAAACGAGTGCACGGAATGTGCAAACGTTATTACGGTGCTAACTAAGCTAAAATGAAACGAAACTAACTACTAAAACACAAGAATTGACGAATAAGTGATATGATGTATAGCCGTTACAGTACCCCTTAGGTGAACTTTTTGACAGGTAGGTATTCAGATTTGGTACTTCCAGACGGCGCAGAGGGACAAACGAGGTGTCTGCGGATTCGTCTCGGCAAACGCTACTCAATGAAATCAACAAACGGATCGGAGTCCGAAGAAAATTTTTGGGAAATCACGAAAAACGTGATTTTTCAACAATTTTTGACGGTTTTTCGAAAATTGAACGCAAAATCAACGGTGCAGAACGACGTGCGGCCGTGGGCAGACGCGCCACACCACCAGGCACAAAACACAAAAGAAATTATAAAGAAACAATGGAAAACTACGATGATAGGATTTTTTGAAAATTATTATAATTACGTAAACAAGAAATGAACTAAAATGGTAAGTATTTGTATTATAAACGAGTGCACGGAATGTGCAAACGTTATTACGGTGCTAACTAAGCTAAAATGAAACGAAACTAACTACTAAAACACAAGAATTGACGAATAAGTGATATGATGTATAGCCGTTACAGTACCCCTTAGGTGAACTTTTTGACAGGTAGGTATTCAGATTTGGTACTTCCAGACGGCGCAGAGGGACAAACGAGGTGTCTGCGGATTCGTCTCGGCAAACGCTACTCAATGAAATCAACAAACGGATCGGAGTCCGAAGAAAATTTTTGGGAAATCACGAAAAACGTGATTTTTCAACAATTTTTGACGGTTTTTCGAAAATTGAACGCAAAATCAACGGTGCAGAACGACGTGCGGCCGTGGGCAGACGCGCCACACCACCAGGCACAAAACACAAAAGAAATTATAAAGAAACAATGGAAAACTACGATGATAGGATTTTTTGAAAATTATTATAATTACGTAAACAAGAAATGAACTAAAATGGTAAGTATTTGTATTATAAACGAGTGCACGGAATGTGCAAACGTTATTACGGTGCTAACTAAGCTAAAATGAAACGAAACTAACTACTAAAACACAAGAATTGACGAATAAGTGATAATTATGATGTATAGCCGTTACAGTACCCCTTAGGTGAACTTTTTGACAGGTAGGTATTCAGATTTGGTACTTCCAGACGGCGCAGAGGGACAAACGAGGTGTCTGCGGATTCGTCTCGGCAAACGCTACTCAATGAAATCAACAAACGGATCGGAGTCCAAAGAAAATTTTTGGGAAATCACGAAAAACGTAATTTTTCAACAATTTTTGACGGTTTTTCGAAAATTGAACGCAAAATCAACGGTGCAGAACGACGTGCGGCCGTGGGCAGACGCGCCACACCACCAGGCACAAAACACAAAAGAAATTATAAAGAAACAATGGAAAACTACGATGATAGGATTTTTTTAAAATTATTATAATTACGTAAACAAGAAATGAACTAAAATGGTAAGTATTTGTATTATAAACGAGTGCACGGAATGTGCAAACGTTATTACGGTGCTAACTAAGCTAAAATGAAACGAAACTAACTACTAAAACACAAGAATTGACGAATAAGTGATATGATGTATAGCCGTTACAGTACCCCTTAGGTGAACTTTTTGACAGGTAGGTATTCAGATTTGGTACTTCCAGACGGCGCAGAGGGACAAACGAGGTGTCTGCGGATTCGTCTCGGCAAACGCTACTCAATGAAATCAACAAACGGATCGGAGTCCGAAGAAAATTTTTGGGAAATCACGAAAAACGTGATTTTTCAACAATTTTTGACGGTTTTTCGAAAATTGAACGCAAAATCAACGGTGCAGAACGACGTGCGGCCGTGGGCAGACGCGCCACACCACCAGGCACAAAACACAAAAGAAATTATAAAGAAACAATGGAAAACTACGATGATAGGATTTTTTGAAAATTATTATAATTACGTAAACAAGAAATGAACTAAAATGGTAAGTATTTGTATTATAAACGAGTGCACGGAATGTGCAAACGTTATTACGGTGCTAACTAAGCTAAAATGAAACGAAACTAACTACTAAAACACAAGAATTGACGAATAAGTGATATGATGTATAGCCGTTACAGTACCCCTTAGGTGAACTTTTTGACAGGTAGGTATTCAGATTTGATACTTCCAGACGGCGCAGAGGGACAAACGAGGTGTCTGCGGATTCGTCTCAGCTAACGCTACTCAATGAAATCAACAAACGGATCGGAGTCCGAAGAAAATTTTTGGGAAATCACGAAAAACGTGATTTTTCAACAATTTTTGACGGTTTTTCGAAAATTGAACGCAAAATCAACGGTGCAGAACGACGTGCGGCCGTGGGCAGACGCGCCACACCACCAGGCACAAAACACAAAAGAAATTATAAAGAAACAATGGAAAACTACGATGATAGGATTTTTTGAAAATTATTATAATTACGTAAACAAGAAATGAACTAAAATGGTAAGTATTTGTATTATAAACGAGTGCACGGAATGTGCAAACGTTATTACGGTGCTAACTAAGCTAAAATGAAACGAAACTAACTACTAAAACACAAGAATTGACGAATAAGTGATATGATGTATAGCCGTTACAGTACCCCTTAGGTGAACTTTTTGACAGGTAGGTATTCAGATTTGGTACTTCCAGACGGCGCAGAGGGACAAACGAGGTGTCTGCGGATTCGTCTCGGCAAACGCTACTCAATGAAATCAACAAACGGATCGGAGTCCGAAGAAAATTTTTGGGAAATCACGAAAAACGTGATTTTTCAACAATTTTTGACGGTTTTTCGAAAATTGAACGCAAAATCAACGGTGCAGAACGACGTGCGGCCGTGGGCAGACGCGCCACACCACCAGGCACAAAACACAAAAGAAATTATAAAGAAACAATGGAAAACTACGATGATAGGATTTTTTGAAAATTATTATAATTACGTAAACAAGAAATGAACTAAAATGGTAAGTATTTGTATTATAAACGAGTGCACGGAATGTGCAAACGTTATTACGGTGCTAACTAAGCTAAAATGAAACGAAACTAACTACTAAAACACAAGAATTGACGAATAAGTGATATGATGTATAGCCGTTACAGTACCCCTTAGGTGAACTTTTTGACAGGTAGGTATTCAGATTTGGTACTTCCAGACGGCGCAGAGGGACAAACGAGGTGTCTGCGGATTCGTCTCGGCAAACGCTACTCAATGAAATCAACAAACGGATCGGAGTCCAAAAAAAATTTTTGGGAAATCATGAAAAACGTAATTTTTCAACAATTTTTGACGGTTTTTCGAAAATTGAACGCAAAATCAACGGTGCAGAACGACGTGCGGCCGTGGGCAGACGCGCCACACCACCAGGCACAAAACACAAAAGAAATTATAAAGAAACAATGGAAAACTACGATGATAGGATTTTTTGAAAATTATTATAATTACGTAAACAAGAAATGAACTAAAATGGTGAGTATTTGTATTATAAACGAGTGCACGGAATGTGCAAACGTTATTACGGTGCTAACTAAGCTAAAATGAAACGAAACTAACTACTAAAACACAAGAATTGACGAATAAGTGATATGATGTATAGCCGTTACAGTACCCCTTAGGTGAACTTTTTGACAGGTAGGTATTCAGATTTGGTACTTCCAGACGGCGCAGAGGGACAAACGAGGTGTCTGCGGATTCGTCTCGGCAAACGCTACTCAATGAAATCAACAAACGGATCGGAGTCCAAAGAAAATTTTTGGGAAATCACGAAAAACGTGATTTTTCAACAATTTTTGACGGTTTTTCGAAAATTGAACGCAAAATCAACGGTGCAGAACGACGTGCGGCCGTGGGCAGACGCGCCACACCACCAGGCACAAAACACAAAAGAAATTATAAAGAAACAATGGAAAACTACGATGATAGGATTTTTTGAAAATTATTATAATTACGTAAACAAGAAATGAACTAAAATGGTAAGTATTTGTATTATAAACGAGTGCACGGAATGTGCAAACGTTATTACGGTGCTAACTAAGCTAAAATGAAACGAAACTAACTACTAAAACACAAGAATTGACGAATAAGTGATATGATGTATAGCCGTTACAGTACCCCTTAGGTGAACTTTTTGACAGGTAGGTATTCAGATTTGGTACTTCCAGACGGCGCAGAGGGACAAACGAGGTGTCTGCGGATTCGTCTCGGCAAACGCTACTCAATGAAATCAACAAACGGATCGGAGTCCGAAGAAAATTTTTGGGAAATCACGAAAAACGTGATTTTTCAACAATTTTTGACGGTTTTTCGAAAATTGAACGCAAAATCAACGGTGCAGAACGACGTGCGGCCGTGGGCAGACGCGCCACACCACCAGGCACAAAACACAAAAGAAATTATAAAGAAACAATGGAAAACTACGATGATAGGATTTTTTGAAAATTATTATAATTACGTAAACAAGAAATGAACTAAAATGGTAAGTATTTGTATTATAAACGAGTGCACGGAATGTGCAAACGTTATTACGGTGCTAACTAAGCTAAAATGAAACGAAACTAACTACTAAAACACAAGAATTGACGAATAAGTGATATGATGTATAGCCGTTACAGTACCCCTTAGGTGAACTTTTTGACAGGTAGGTATTCAGATTTGGTACTTCCAGACGGCGCAGAGGGACAAACGAGGTGTCTGCGGATTCGTCTCGGCAAACGCTACTCAATGAAATCAACAAACGGATCGGAGTCCGAAGAAAATTTTTGGGAAATCACGAAAAACGTGATTTTTCAACAATTTTTGACGGTTTTTCGAAAATTGAACGCAAAATCAACGGTGCAGAACGACGTGCGGCCGTGGGCAGACGCGCCACACCACCAGGCACAAAACACAAAATAAATTATAAAGAAACAATGGAAAACTACGATGATAGGATTTTTTGAAAATTATTATAATTACGTAAACAAGAAATGAACTAAAATGGTAAGTATTTGTATTATAAACGAGTGCACGGAATGTGCAAACGTTATTACGGTGCTAACTAAGCTAAAATGAAACGAAACTAACTACTAAAACACAAGAATTGACGAATAAGTGATATGATGTATAGCCGTTACAGTACCCCTTAGGTGAACTTTTTGACAGGTAGGTATTCAGATTTGGTACTTCCAGACGGCGCAGAGGGACAAACGAGGTGTCTGCGGATTCGTCTCGGCAAACGCTACTCAATGAAATCAACAAACGGATCGGAGTCCGAAGAAAATTTTTGGGAAATCACGAAAAACGTGATTTTTCAACAATTTTTGACGGTTTTTCGAAAATTGAACGCAAAATCAACGGTGCAGAACGACGTGCGGCCGTGGGCAGACGCGCCACACCACCAGGCACAAAACACAAAAGAAATTATAAAGAAACAATGGAAAACTACGATGATAGGATTTTTTGAAAATTATTATAATTACGTAAACAAGAAATGAACTAAAATGGTAAGTATTTGTATTATAAACGAGTGCACGGAATGTGCAAACGTTATTACGGTGCTAACTAAGCTAAAATGAAACGAAACTAACTACTAAAACACAAGAATTGACGAATAAGTGATATGATGTATAGCCGTTACAGTACCCCTTAGGTGAACTTTTTGACAGGTAGGTATTCAGATTTGGTACTTCCAGACGGCGCAGAGGGACAAACGAGGTGTCTGCGGATTCGTCTCGGCAAACGCTACTCAATGAAATCAACAAACGGATCGGAGTCCGAAGAAAATTTTTGGGAAATCACGAAAAACGTGATTTTTCAACAATTTTTGACGGTTTTTCGAAAATTGAACGCAAAATCAACGGTGCAGAACGACGTGCGGCCGTGGGCAGACGCGCCACACCACCAGGCACAAAACACAAAAGAAATTATAAAGAAACAATGGAAAACTACGATGATAGGATTTTTTGAAAATTATTATAATTACGTAAACAAGAAATGAACTAAAATGGTAAGTATTTGTATTATAAACGAGTGCACGGAATGTGCAAACGTTATTACGGTGCTAACTAAGCTAAAATGAAACGAAACTAACTACTAAAACACAAGAATTGACGAATAAGTGATAATTATGATGTATAGCCGTTACAGTACCCCTTAGGTGAACTTTTTGACAGGTAGGTATTCAGATTTGGTACTTCCAGACGGCGCAGAGGGACAAACGAGGTGTCTGCGGATTCGTCTCGGCAAACGCTACTCAATGAAATCAACAAACGGATCGGAGTCCGAAGAAAATTTTTGGGAAATCACGAAAAACGTGATTTTTCAACAATTTTTGACGGTTTTTCGAAAATTGAACGCAAAATCAACGGTGCAGAACGACGTGCGGCCGTGGGCAGACGCGCCACACCACCAGGCACAAAACACAAAAGAAATTATAAAGAAACAATGGAAAACTACGATGATAGGATTTTTTGAAAATTATTATAATTACGTAAACAAGAAATGAACTAAAATGGTAAGTATTTGTATTATAAACGAGTGCACGGAATGTGCAAACGTTATTACGGTGCTAACTAAGCTAAAATGAAACGAAACTAACTACTAAAACACAAGAATTGACGAATAAGTGATATGATGTATAGCCGTTACAGTACCCCTTAGGTGAACTTTTTGACAGGTAGGTATTCAGATTTGGTACTTCCAGACGGCGCAGAGGGACAAACGAGGTGTCTGCGGATTCGTCTCGGCAAACGCTACTCAATGAAATCAACAAACGGATCGGAGTCCGAAGAAAATTTTTGGGAAATCACGAAAAACGTGATTTTTCAACAATTTTTGACGGTTTTTCGAAAATTGAACGCAAAATCAACGGTGCAGAACGACGTGCGGCCGTGGGCAGACGCGCCACACCACCAGGCACAAAACACAAAATAAATTATAAAGAAACAATGGAAAACTACGATGATAAGATTTTTTGAAAATTATTATAATTACGTAAACAAGAAATGAACTAAAATGGTAAGTATTTGTATTATAAACGAGTGCACGGAATGTGCAAACGTTATTACGGTGCTAACTAAGCTAAAATGAAACGAAACTAACTACTAAAACACAAGAATTGACGAATAAGTGATATGATGTATAGCCGTTACAGTACCCCTTAGGTGAACTTTTTGACAGGTAGGTATTCAGATTTGGTACTTCCAGACGGCGCAGAGGGACAAACGAGGTGTCTGCGGATTCGTCTCGGCAAACGCTACTCAATGAAATCAACAAACGGATCGGAGTCCGAAGAAAATTTTTGGGAAATCACGAAAAACGTGATTTTTCAACAATTTTTGACGGTTTTTCGAAAATTGAACGCAAAATCAACGGTGCAGAACGACGTGCGGCCGTGGGCAGACGCGCCACACCACCAGGCACAAAACACAAAAGAAATTATAAAGAAACAATGGAAAACTACGATGATAGGATTTTTTGAAAATTATTATAATTACGTAAACAAGAAATGAACTAAAATGGTAAGTATTTGTATTATAAACGAGTGCACGGAATGTGCAAACGTTATTACGGTGCTAACTAAGCTAAAATGAAACGAAACTAACTACTAAAACACAAGAATTGACGAATAAGTGATATGATGTATAGCCGTTACAGTACCCCTTAGGTGAACTTTTTGACAGGTAGGTATTCAGATTTGGTACTTCCAGACGGCGCAGAGGGACAAACGAGGTGTCTGCGGATTCGTCTCGGCAAACGCTACTCAATGAAATCAACAAACGGATCGGAGTCCGAAGAAAATTTTTGGGAAATCACGAAAAACGTGATTTTTCAACAATTTTTGACGGTTTTTCGAAAATTGAACGCAAAATCAACGGTGCAGAACGACGTGCGGCCGTGGGCAGACGCGCCACACCACCAGGCACAAAACACAAAAGAAATTATAAAGAAACAATGGAAAACTACGATGATAGGATTTTTTGAAAATTATTATAATTACGTAAACAAGAAATGAACTAAAATGGTAAGTATTTGTATTATAAACGAGTGCACGGAATGTGCAAACGTTATTACGGTGCTAACTAAGCTAAAATGAAACGAAACTAACTACTAAAACACAAGAATTGACGAATAAGTGATATGATGTATAGCCGTTACAGTACCCCTTAGGTGAACTTTTTGACAGGTAGGTATTCAGATTTGGTACTTCCAGACGGCGCAGAGGGACAAACGAGGTGTCTGCGGATTCGTCTCGGCAAACGCTACTCAATGAAATCAACAAACGGATCGGAGTCCGAAGAAAATTTTTGGGAAATCACGAAAAACGTGATTTTTCAACAATTTTTGACGGTTTTTCGAAAATTGAACGCAAAATCAACGGTGCAGAACGACGTGCGGCCGTGGGCAGACGCGCCACACCACCAGGCACAAAACACAAAAGAAATTATAAAGAAACAATGGAAAACTACGATGATAGGATTTTTTGAAAATTATTATAATTACGTAAACAAGAAATGAACTAAAATGGTAAGTATTTGTATTATAAACGAGTGCACGGAATGTGCAAACGTTATTACGGTGCTAACTAAGCTAAAATAAAACGAAACTAACTACTAAAACACAAGAATTGACGAATAAGTGATATGATGTATAGCCGTTACAGTACCCCTTAGGTGAACTTTTTGACAGGTAGGTATTCAGATTTGGTACTTCCAGACGGCGCAGAGGGACAAACGAGGTGTCTGCGGATTCGTCTCGGCAAACGCTACTCAATGAAATCAACAAACGGATCGGAGTCCAAAGAAAATTTTTGGGAAATCACGAAAAACGTAATTTTTCAACAATTTTTGACGGTTTTTCGAAAATTGAACGCAAAATCAACGGTGCAGAACGACGTGCGGCCGTGGGCAGACGCGCCACACCACCAGGCACAAAACACAAAAGAAATTATAAAGAAACAATGGAAAACTACGATGATAAGATTTTTTGAAAATTATTATAATTACGTAAACAAGAAATGAACTAAAATGGTAAGTATTTGTATTATAAACGAGTGCACGGAATGTGCAAACGTTATTACGGTGCTAACTAAGCTAAAATGAAACGAAACTAACTACTAAAACACAAGAATTGACGAATAAGTGATATGATGTATAGCCGTTACAGTACCCCTTAGGTGAACTTTTTGACAGGTAGGTATTCAGATTTGGTACTTCCAGACGGCGCAGAGGGACAAACGAGGTGTCTGCGGATTCGTCTCGGCAAACGCTACTCAATGAAATCAACAAACGGATCGGAGTCCGAAGAAAATTTTTGGGAAATCACGAAAAACGTGATTTTTCAACAATTTTTGACGGTTTTTCGAAAATTGAACGCAAAATCAACGGTGCAGAACGACGTGCGGCCGTGGGCAGACGCGCCACACCACCAGGCACAAAACACAAAAGAAATTATAAAGAAACAATGGAAAACTACGATGATAGGATTTTTTGAAAATTATTATAATTACGTAAACAAGAAATGAACTAAAATGGTAAGTATTTGTATTATAAACGAGTGCACGGAATGTGCAAACGTTATTACGGTGCTAACTAAGCTAAAATGAAACGAAACTAACTACTAAAACACAAGAATTGACGAATAAGTGATATGATGTATAGCCGTTACAGTACCCCTTAGGTGAACTTTTTGACAGGTAGGTATTCAGATTTGGTACTTCCAGACGGCGCAGAGGGACAAACGAGGTGTCTGCGGATTCGTCTCGGCAAACGCTACTCAATGAAATCAACAAACGGATCGGAGTCCGAAGAAAATTTTTGGGAAATCACGAAAAACGTGATTTTTCAACAATTTTTGACGGTTTTTCGAAAATTGAACGCAAAATCAACGGTGCAGAACGACGTGCGGCCGTGGGCAGACGCGCCACACCACCAGGCACAAAACACAAAAGAAATTATAAAGAAACAATGGAAAACTACGATGATAGGATTTTTTGAAAATTATTATAATTACGTAAACAAGAAATGAACTAAAATGGTAAGTATTTGTATTATAAACGAGTGCACGGAATGTGCAAACGTTATTACGGTGCTAACTAAGCTAAAATGAAACGAAACTAACTACTAAAACACAAGAATTGACGAATAAGTGATATGATGTATAGCCGTTACAGTACCCCTTAGGTGAACTTTTTGACAGGTAGGTATTCAGATTTGGTACTTCCAGACGGCGCAGAGGGACAAACGAGGTGTCTGCGGATTCGTCTCGGCAAACGCTACTCAATGAAATCAACAAACGGATCGGAGTCCGAAGAAAATTTTTGGGAAATCACGAAAAACGTGATTTTTCAACAATTTTTGACGGTTTTTCGAAAATTGAACGCAAAATCAACGGTGCAGAACGACGTGCGGCCGTGGGCAGACGCGCCACACCACCAGGCACAAAACACAAAAGAAATTATAAAGAAACAATGGAAAACTACGATGATAGGATTTTTTGAAAATTATTATAATTACGTAAACAAGAAATGAACTAAAATGGTAAGTATTTGTATTATAAACGAGTGCACGGAATGTGCAAACGTTATTACGGTGCTAACTAAGCTAAAATGAAACGAAACTAACTACTAAAACACAAGAATTGACGAATAAGTGATAATTATGATGTATAGCCGTTACAGTACCCCTTAGGTGAACTTTTTGACAGGTAGGTATTCAGATTTGGTACTTCCAGACGGCGCAGAGGGACAAACGAGGTGTCTGCGGATTCGTCTCGGCAAACGCTACTCAATGAAATCAACAAACGGATCGGAGTCCAAAGAAAATTTTTGGGAAATCACGAAAAACGTAATTTTTCAACAATTTTTGACGGTTTTTCGAAAATTGAACGCAAAATCAACGGTGCAGAACGACGTGCGGCCGTGGGCAGACGCGCCACACCACCAGGCACAAAACACAAAAGAAATTATAAAGAAACAATGGAAAACTACGATGATAGGATTTTTTGAAAATTATTATAATTACGTAAACAAGAAATGAACTAAAATGGTAAGTATTTGTATTATAAACGAGTGCACGGAATGTGCAAACGTTATTACGGTGCTAACTAAGCTAAAATGAAACGAAACTAACTACTAAAACACAAGAATTGACGAATAAGTGATAATTATGATGTATAGCCGTTACAGTACCCCTTAGGTGAACTTTTTGACAGGTAGGTATTCAGATTTGATACTTCCAGACGGCGCAGAGGGACAAACGAGGTGTCTGCGGATTCGTCTCGGCAAACGCTACTCAATGAAATCAACAAACGGATCGGAGTCCGAAGAAAATTTTTGGGAAATCACGAAAAACGTGATTTTTCAACAATTTTTGACGGTTTTTCGAAAATTGAACGCAAAATCAACGGTGCAGAACGACGTGCGGCCGTGGGCAGACGCGCCACACCACCAGGCACAAAACACAAAAGAAATTATAAAGAAACAATGGAAAACTACGATGATAGGATTTTTTGAAAATTATTATAATTACGTAAACAAGAAATGAACTAAAATGGTAAGTATTTGTATTATAAACGAGTGCACGGAATGTGCAAACGTTATTACGGTGCTAACTAAGCTAAAATGAAACGAAACTAACTACTAAAACACAAGAATTGACGAATAAGTGATAATTATGATGTATAGCCGTTACAGTACCCCTTAGGTGAACTTTTTGACAGGTAGGTATTCAGATTTGGTACTTCCAGACGGCGCAGAGGGACAAACGAGGTGTCTGCGGATTCGTCTCGGCAAACGCTACTCAATGAAATCAACAAACGGATCGGAGTCCGAAGAAAATTTTTGGGAAATCACGAAAAACGTGATTTTTCAACAATTTTTGACGGTTTTTCGAAAATTGAACGCAAAATCAACGGTGCAGAACGACGTGCGGCCGTGGGCAGACGCGCCACACCACCAGGCACAAAACACAAAAGAAATTATAAAGAAACAATGGAAAACTACGATGATAGGATTTTTTGAAAATTATTATAATTACGTAAACAAGAAATGAACTAAAATGGTAAGTATTTGTATTATAAACGAGTGCACGGAATGTGCAAACGTTATTACGGTGCTAACTAAGCTAAAATGAAACGAAACTAACTACTAAAACACAAGAATTGACAAATAAGTGATATGATGTATAGCCGTTACAGTACCCCTTAGGTGAACTTTTTGACAGGTAGGTATTCAGATTTGGTACTTCCAGACGGCGCAGAGGGACAAACGAGGTGTCTGCGGATTCGTCTCGGCAAACGCTACTCAATGAAATCAACAAACGGATCGGAGTCCGAAGAAAATTTTTGGGAAATCACGAAAAACGTGATTTTTCAACAATTTTTGACGGTTTTTCGAAAATTGAACGCAAAATCAACGGTGCAGAACGACGTGCGGCCGTGGGCAGACGCGCCACACCACCAGGCACAAAACACAAAAGAAATTATAAAGAAACAATGGAAAACTACGATGATAGGATTTTTTGAAAATTATTATAATTACGTAAACAAGAAATGAACTAAAATGGTAAGTATTTGTATTATAAACGAGTGCACGGAATGTGCAAACGTTATTACGGTGCTAACTAAGCTAAAATGAAACGAAACTAACTACTAAAACACAAGAATTGACGAATAAGTGATAATTATGATGTATAGCCGTTACAGTACCCCTTAGGTGAACTTTTTGACAGGTAGGTATTCAGATTTGGTACTTCCAGACGGCGCAGAGGGACAAACGAGGTGTCTGCGGATTCGTCTCGGCAAACGCTACTCAATGAAATCAACAAACGGATCGGAGTCCGAAGAAAATTTTTGGGAAATCACGAAAAACGTGATTTTTCAACAATTTTTGACGGTTTTTCGAAAATTGAACGCAAAATCAACGGTGCAGAACGACGTGCGGCCGTGGGCAGACGCGCCACACCACCAGGCACAAAACACAAAAGAAATTATAAAGAAACAATGGAAAACTACGATGATAGGATTTTTTGAAAATTATTATAATTACGTAAACAAGAAATGAACTAAAATGGTAAGTATTTGTATTATAAACGAGTGCACGGAATGTGCAAACGTTATTACGGTGCTAACTAAGCTAAAATGAAACGAAACTAACTACTAAAACACAAGAATTGACGAATAAGTGATAATTATGATGTATAGCCGTTACAGTACCCCTTAGGTGAACTTTTTGACAGGTAGGTATTCAGATTTGATACTTCCAGACGGCGCAGAGGGACAAACGAGGTGTCTGCGGATTCGTCTCGGCAAACGCTACTCAATGAAATCAACAAACGGATCGGAGTCCGAAGAAAATTTTTGGGAAATCACGAAAAACGTGATTTTTCAACAATTTTTGACGGTTTTTCGAAAATTGAACGCAAAATCAACGGTGCAGAACGACGTGCGGCCGTGGGCAGACGCGCCACACCACCAGGCACAAAACACAAAAGAAATTATAAAGAAACAATGGAAAACTACGATGATAGGATTTTTTGAAAATTATTATAATTACGTAAACAAGAAATGAACTAAAATGGTAAGTATTTGTATTATAAACGAGTGCACGGAATGTGCAAACGTTATTACGGTGCTAACTAAGCTAAAATGAAACGAAACTAACTACTAAAACACAAGAATTGACGAATAAGTGATAATTATGATGTATAGCCGTTACAGTACCCCTTAGGTGAACTTTTTGACAGGTAGGTATTCAGATTTGGTACTTCCAGACGGCGCAGAGGGACAAACGAGGTGTCTGCGGATTCGTCTCGGCAAACGCTACTCAATGAAATCAACAAACGGATCGGAGTCCGAAGAAAATTTTTGGGAAATCACGAAAAACGTGATTTTTCAACAATTTTTGACGGTTTTTCGAAAATTGAACGCAAAATCAACGGTGCAGAACGACGTGCGGCCGTGGGCAGACGCGCCACACCACCAGGCACAAAACACAAAAGAAATTATAAAGAAACAATGGAAAACTACGATGATAGGATTTTTTGAAAATTATTATAATTACGTAAACAAGAAATGAACTAAAATGGTAAGTATTTGTATTATAAACGAGTGCACGGAATGTGCAAACGTTATTACGGTGCTAACTAAGCTAAAATGAAACGAAACTAACTACTAAAACACAAGAATTGACGAATAAGTGATATGATGTATAGCCGTTACAGTACCCCTTAGGTGAACTTTTTGACAGGTAGGTATTCAGATTTGGTACTTCCAGACGGCGCAGAGGGACAAACGAGGTGTCTGCGGATTCGTCTCGGCAAACGCTACTCAATGAAATCAACAAACGGATCGGAGTCCGAAGAAAATTTTTGGGAAATCACGAAAAACGTGATTTTTCAACAATTTTTGACGGTTTTTCGAAAATTGAACGCAAAATCAACGGTGCAGAACGACGTGCGGCCGTGGGCAGACGCGCCACACCACCAGGCACAAAACACAAAAGAAATTATAAAGAAACAATGGAAAACTACGATGATAGGATTTTTTGAAAATTATTATAATTACGTAAACAAGAAATGAACTAAAATGGTAAGTATTTGTATTATAAACGAGTGCACGGAATGTGCAAACGTTATTACGGTGCTAACTAAGCTAAAATGAAACGAAACTAACTAACTACTAAAACACAAGAATTGACGAATAAGTGATATGATGTATAGCCGTTACAGTACCCCTTAGGTGAACTTTTTGACAGGTAGGTATTCAGATTTGGTACTTCCAGACGGCGCAGAGGGACAAACGAGGTGTCTGCGGATTCGTCTCGGCAAACGCTACTCAATGAAATCAACAAACGGATCGGAGTCCGAAGAAAATTTTTGGGAAATCACGAAAAACGTGATTTTTCAACAATTTTTGACGGTTTTTCGAAAATTGAACGCAAAATCAACGGTGCAGAACGACGTGCGGCCGTGGGCAGACGCGCCACACCACCAGGCACAAAACACAAAAGAAATTATAAAGAAACAATGGAAAACTACGATGATAGGATTTTTTGAAAATTATTATAATTACGTAAACAAGAAATGAACTAAAATGGTAAGTATTTGTATTATAAACGAGTGCACGGAATGTGCAAACGTTATTACGGTGCTAACTAAGCTAAAATAAAACGAAACTAACTACTAAAACACAAGAATTGACGAATAAGTGATATGATGTATAGCCGTTACAGTACCCCTTAGGTGAACTTTTTGACAGGTAGGTATTCAGATTTGGTACTTCCAGACGGCGCAGAGGGACAAACGAGGTGTCTGCGGATTCGTCTCGGCAAACGCTACTCAATGAAATCAACAAACGGATCGGAGTCCAAAGAAAATTTTTGGGAAATCACGAAAAACGTAATTTTTTAACAATTTTTGACGGTTTATCGAAAATTGAACGCAAAATCAACGGTGCAGAACGACGTGCGGCCGTGGGCAGACGCGCCACACCACCAGGCACAAAACACAAAAGAAATTATAAAGAAACAATGGAAAACTACGATGATAAGATTTTTTGAAAATTATTATAATTACGTAAACAAGAAATGAACTAAAATGGTAAGTATTTGTATTATAAACGAGTGCACGGAATGTGCAAACGTTATTACGGTGCTAACTAAGCTAAAATGAAACGAAACTAACTACTAAAACACAAGAATTGACGAATAAGTGATATGATGTATAGCCGTTACAGTACCCCTTAGGTGAACTTTTTGACAGGTAGGTATTCAGATTTGGTACTTCCAGACGGCGCAGAGGGACAAACGAGGTGTCTGCGGATTCGTCTCGGCAAACGCTACTCAATGAAATCAACAAACGGATCGGAGTCCGAAGAAAATTTTTGGGAAATCACGAAAAACGTGATTTTTCAACAATTTTTGACGGTTTTTCGAAAATTGAACGCAAAATCAACGGTGCAGAACGACGTGCGGCCGTGGGCAGACGCGCCACACCACCAGGCACAAAACACAAAAGAAATTATAAAGAAACAATGGAAAACTACGATGATAGGATTTTTTGAAAATTATTATAATTACGTAAACAAGAAATGAACTAAAATGGTAAGTATTTGTATTATAAACGAGTGCACGGAATGTGCAAACGTTATTACGGTGCTAACTAAGCTAAAATGAAACGAAACTAACTACTAAAACACAAGAATTGACGAATAAGTGATATGATGTATAGCCGTTACAGTACCCCTTAGGTGAACTTTTTGACAGGTAGGTATTCAGATTTGGTACTTCCAGACGGCGCAGAGGGACAAACGAGGTGTCTGCGGATTCGTCTCGGCAAACGCTACTCAATGAAATCAACAAACGGATCGGAGTCCGAAGAAAATTTTTGGGAAATCACGAAAAACGTGATTTTTCAACAATTTTTGACGGTTTTTCGAAAATTGAACGCAAAATCAACGGTGCAGAACGACGTGCGGCCGTGGGCAGACGCGCCACACCACCAGGCACAAAACACAAAAGAAATTATAAAGAAACAATGGAAAACTACGATGATAGGATTTTTTGAAAATTATTATAATTACGTAAACAAGAAATGAACTAAAATGGTAAGTATTTGTATTATAAACGAGTGCACGGAATGTGCAAACGTTATTACGGTGCTAACTAAGCTAAAATGAAACGAAACTAACTACTAAAACACAAGAATTGACGAATAAGTGATATGATGTATAGCCGTTACAGTACCCCTTAGGTGAACTTTTTGACAGGTAGGTATTCAGATTTGGTACTTCCAGACGGCGCAGAGGGACAAACGAGGTGTCTGCGGATTCGTCTCGGCAAACGCTACTCAATGAAATCAACAAACGGATCGGAGTCCGAAGAAAATTTTTGGGAAATCACGAAAAACGTGATTTTTCAACAATTTTTGACGGTTTTTCGAAAATTGAACGCAAAATCAACGGTGCAGAACGACGTGCGGCCGTGGGCAGACGCGCCACACCACCAGGCACAAAACACAAAAGAAATTATAAAGAAACAATGGAAAACTACGATGATAGGATTTTTTGAAAATTATTATAATTACGTAAACAAGAAATGAACTAAAATGGTAAGTATTTGTATTATAAACGAGTGCACGGAATGTGCAAACGTTATTACGGTGCTAACTAAGCTAAAATGAAACGAAACTAACTACTAAAACACAAGAATTGACGAATAAGTGATAATTATGATGTATAGCCGTTACAGTACCCCTTAGGTGAACTTTTTGACAGGTAGGTATTCAGATTTGGTACTTCCAGACGGCGCAGAGGGACAAACGAGGTGTCTGCGGATTCGTCTCGGCAAACGCTACTCAATGAAATCAACAAACGGATCGGAGTCCGAAGAAAATTTTTGGGAAATCACGAAAAACGTGATTTTTCAACAATTTTTGACGGTTTTTCGAAAATTGAACGCAAAATCAACGGTGCAGAACGACGTGCGGCCGTGGGCAGACGCGCCACACCACCAGGCACAAAACACAAAAGAAATTATAAAGAAACAATGGAAAACTACGATGATAGGATTTTTTGAAAATTATTATAATTACGTAAACAAGAAATGAACTAAAATGGTAAGTATTTGTATTATAAACGAGTGCACGGAATGTGCAAACGTTATTACGGTGCTAACTAAGCTAAAATGAAACGAAACTAACTACTAAAACACAAGAATTGACGAATAAGTGATAATTATGATGTATAGCCGTTACAGTACCCCTTAGGTGAACTTTTTGACAGGTAGGTATTCAGATTTGATACTTCCAGACGGCGCAGAGGGACAAACGAGGTGTCTGCGGATTCGTCTCGGCAAACGCTACTCAATGAAATCAACAAACGGATCGGAGTCCGAAGAAAATTTTTGGGAAATCACGAAAAACGTGATTTTTCAACAATTTTTGACGGTTTTTCGAAAATTGAACGCAAAATCAACGGTGCAGAACGACGTGCGGCCGTGGGCAGACGCGCCACACCACCAGGCACAAAACACAAAAGAAATTATAAAGAAACAATGGAAAACTACGATGATAGGATTTTTTGAAAATTATTATAATTACGTAAACAAGAAATGAACTAAAATGGTAAGTATTTGTATTATAAACGAGTGCACGGAATGTGCAAACGTTATTACGGTGCTAACTAAGCTAAAATGAAACGAAACTAACTACTAAAACACAAGAATTGACGAATAAGTGATAATTATGATGTATAGCCGTTACAGTACCCCTTAGGTGAACTTTTTGACAGGTAGGTATTCAGATTTGGTACTTCCAGACGGCGCAGAGGGACAAACGAGGTGTCTGCGGATTCGTCTCGGCAAACGCTACTCAATGAAATCAACAAACGGATCGGAGTCCGAAGAAAATTTTTGGGAAATCACGAAAAACGTGATTTTTCAACAATTTTTGACGGTTTTTCGAAAATTGAACGCAAAATCAACGGTGCAGAACGACGTGCGGCCGTGGGCAGACGCGCCACACCACCAGGCACAAAACACAAAAGAAATTATAAAGAAACAATGGAAAACTACGATGATAGGATTTTTTGAAAATTATTATAATTACGTAAACAAGAAATGAACTAAAATGGTAAGTATTTGTATTATAAACGAGTGCACGGAATGTGCAAACGTTATTACGGTGCTAACTAAGCTAAAATGAAACGAAACTAACTACTAAAACACAAGAATTGACGAATAAGTGATATGATGTATAGCCGTTACAGTACCCCTTAGGTGAACTTTTTAACAGGTAGGTATTCAGATTTGGTACTTCCAGACGGCGCAGAGGGACAAACGAGGTGTCTGCGGATTCGTCTCGGCAAACGCTACTCAATGAAATCAACAAACGGATCGGAGTCCGAAGAAAATTTTTGGGAAATCACGAAAAACGTGATTTTTCAACAATTTTTGACGGTTTTTCGAAAATTGAACGCAAAATCAACGGTGCAGAACGACGTGCGGCCGTGGGCAGACGCGCCACACCACCAGGCACAAAACACAAAAGAAATTATAAAGAAACAATGGAAAACTACGATGATAGGATTTTTTGAAAATTATTATAATTACGTAAACAAGAAATGAACTAAAATGGTAAGTATTTGTATTATAAACGAGTGCACGGAATGTGCAAACGTTATTACGGTGCTAACTAAGCTAAAATGAAACGAAACTAACTACTAAAACACAAGAATTGACGAATAAGTGATAATTATGATGTATAGCCGTTACAGTACCCCTTAGGTGAACTTTTTGACAGGTAGGTATTCAGATTTGATACTTCCAGACGGCGCAGAGGGACAAACGAGGTGTCTGCGGATTCGTCTCGGCAAACGCTACTCAATGAAATCAACAAACGGATCGGAGTCCGAAGAAAATTTTTGGGAAATCACGAAAAACGTGATTTTTCAACAATTTTTGACGGTTTTTCGAAAATTGAACGCAAAATCAACGGTGCAGAACGACGTGCGGCCGTGGGCAGACGCGCCACACCACCAGGCACAAAACACAAAAGAAATTATAAAGAAACAATGGAAAACTACGATGATAGGATTTTTTGAAAATTATTATAATTACGTAAACAAGAAATGAACTAAAATGGTAAGTATTTGTATTATAAACGAGTGCACGGAATGTGCAAACGTTATTACGGTGCTAACTAAGCTAAAATGAAACGAAACTAACTACTAAAACACAAGAATTGACGAATAAGTGATAATTATGATGTATAGCCGTTACAGTACCCCTTAGGTGAACTTTTTGACAGGTAGGTATTCAGATTTGGTACTTCCAGACGGCGCAGAGGGACAAACGAGGTGTCTGCGGATTCGTCTCGGCAAACGCTACTCAATGAAATCAACAAACGGATCGGAGTCCGAAGAAAATTTTTGGGAAATCACGAAAAACGTGATTTTTCAACAATT
The DNA here is from genome assembly GCA_945859575.2 of Herminia tarsipennalis. NCBI lineage: Eukaryota > Metazoa > Arthropoda > Insecta > Lepidoptera > Erebidae > Herminia > Herminia tarsipennalis. Next base: position 15,126,393 of record OX243859.2, on the reverse strand, counting down.
TTTGACGGTTTTTCGAAAATTGAACGCAAAATCAACGGTGCAGAACGACGTGCGGCCGTGGGCAGACGCGCCACACCACCAGGCACAAAACACAAAAGAAATTATAAAGAAACAATGGAAAACTACGATGATAGGATTTTTTGAAAATTATTATAATTACGTAAACAAGAAATGAACTAAAATGGTAAGTATTTGTATTATAAACGAGTGCACGGAATGTGCAAACGTTATTACGGTGCTAACTAAGCTAAAATGAAACGAAACTAACTACTAAAACACAAGAATTGACGAATAAGTGATATGATGTATAGCCGTTACAGTACCCCTTAGGTGAACTTTTTGACAGGTAGGTATTCAGATTTGGTACTTCCAGACGGCGCAGAGGGACAAACGAGGTGTCTGCGGATTCGTCTCGGCAAACGCTACTCAATGAAATCAACAAACGGATCGGAGTCCGAAGAAAATTTTTGGGAAATCACGAAAAACGTGATTTTTCAACAATTTTTGACGGTTTTTCGAAAATTGAACGCAAAATCAACGGTGCAGAACGACGTGCGGCCGTGGGCAGACGCGCCACACCACCAGGCACAAAACACAAAAGAAATTATAAAGAAACAATGGAAAACTACGATGATAGGATTTTTTGAAAATTATTATAATTACGTAAACAAGAAATGAACTAAAATGGTAAGTATTTGTATTATAAACGAGTGCACGGAATGTGCAAACGTTATTACGGTGCTAACTAAGCTAACATGAAACGAAACTAACTACTAAAACACAAGAATTGACGAATAAGTGATATGATGTATAGCCGTTACAGTACCCCTTAGGTGAACTTTTTGACAGGTAGGTATTCAGATTTGGTACTTCCAGACGGCGCAGAGGGACAAACGAGGTGTCTGCGGATTCGTCTCGGCAAACGCTACTCAATGAAATCAACAAACGGATCGGAGTCCGAAGAAAATTTTTGGGAAATCACGAAAAACGTGATTTTTCAACAATTTTTGACGGTTTTTCGAAAATTGAACGCAAAATCAACGGTGCAGAACGACGTGCGGCCGTGGGCAGACGCGCCACACCACCAGGCACAAAACACAAAAGAAATTATAAAGAAACAATGGAAAACTACGATGATAGGATTTTTTGAAAATTATTATAATTACGTAAACAAGAAATGAACTAAAATGGTAAGTATTTGTATTATAAACGAGTGCACGGAATGTGCAAACGTTATTACGGTGCTAACTAAGCTAAAATGAAACGAAACTAACTACTAAAACACAAGAATTGACGAATAAGTGATAATTATGATGTATAGCCGTTACAGTACCCCTTAGGTGAACTTTTTGACAGGTAGGTATTCAGATTTGGTACTTCCAGACGGCGCAGAGGGACAAACGAGGTGTCTGCGGATTCGTCTCGGCAAACGCTACTCAATGAAATCAACAAACGGATCGGAGTCCGAAGAAAATTTTTGGGAAATCACGAAAAACGTGATTTTTCAACAATTTTTGACGGTTTTTCGAAAATTGAACGCAAAATCAACGGTGCAGAACGACGTGCGGCCGTGGGCAGACGCGCCACACCACCAGGCACAAAACACAAAAGAAATTATAAAGAAACAATGGAAAACTACGATGATAGGATTTTTTGAAAATTATTATAATTACGTAAACAAGAAATGAACTAAAATGGTAAGTATTTGTATTATAAACGAGTGCACGGAATGTGCAAACGTTATTACGGTGCTAACTAAGCTAAAATGAAACGAAACTAACTACTAAAACACAAGAATTGACGAATAAGTGATAATTATGATGTATAGCCGTTACAGTACCCCTTAGGTGAACTTTTTGACAGGTAGGTATTCAGATTTGATACTTCCAGACGGCGCAGAGGGACAAACGAGGTGTCTGCGGATTCGTCTCGGCAAACGCTACTCAATGAAATCAACAAACGGATCGGAGTCCGAAGAAAATTTTTGGGAAATCACGAAAAACGTGATTTTTCAACAATTTTTGACGGTTTTTCGAAAATTGAACGCAAAATCAACGGTGCAGAACGACGTGCGGCCGTGGGCAGACGCGCCACACCACCAGGCACAAAACACAAAAGAAATTATAAAGAAACAATGGAAAACTACGATGATAGGATTTTTTGAAAATTATTATAATTACGTAAACAAGAAATGAACTAAAATGGTAAGTATTTGTATTATAAACGAGTGCACGGAATGTGCAAACGTTATTACGGTGCTAACTAAGCTAAAATGAAACGAAACTAACTACTAAAACACAAGAATTGACGAATAAGTGATAATTATGATGTATAGCCGTTACAGTACCCCTTAGGTGAACTTTTTGACAGGTAGGTATTCAGATTTGGTACTTCCAGACGGCGCAGAGGGACAAACGAGGTGTCTGCGGATTCGTCTCGGCAAACGCTACTCAATGAAATCAACAAACGGATCGGAGTCCGAAGAAAATTTTTGGGAAATCACGAAAAACGTGATTTTTCAACAATTTTTGACGGTTTTTCGAAAATTGAACGCAAAATCAACGGTGCAGAACGACGTGCGGCCGTGGGCAGACGCGCCACACCACCAGGCACAAAACACAAAAGAAATTATAAAGAAACAATGGAAAACTACGATGATAGGATTTTTTGAAAATTATTATAATTACGTAAACAAGAAATGAACTAAAATGGTAAGTATTTGTATTATAAACGAGTGCACGGAATGTGCAAACGTTATTACGGTGCTAACTAAGCTAAAATGAAACGAAACTAACTACTAAAACACAAGAATTGACGAATAAGTGATATGATGTATAGCCGTTACAGTACCCCTTAGGTGAACTTTTTGACAGGTAGGTATTCAGATTTGGTACTTCCAGACGGCGCAGAGGGACAAACGAGGTGTCTGCGGATTCGTCTCGGCAAACGCTACTCAATGAAATCAACAAACGGATCGGAGTCCGAAGAAAATTTTTGGGAAATCACGAAAAACGTGATTTTTCAACAATTTTTGACGGTTTTTCGAAAATTGAACGCAAAATCAACGGTGCAGAACGACGTGCGGCCGTGGGCAGACGCGCCACACCACCAGGCACAAAACACAAAAGAAATTATAAAGAAACAATGGAAAACTACGATGATAGGATTTTTTGAAAATTATTATAATTACGTAAACAAGAAATGAACTAAAATGGTAAGTATTTGTATTATAAACGAGTGCACGGAATGTGCAAACGTTATTACGGTGCTAACTAAGCTAAAATGAAACGAAACTAACTACTAAAACACAAGAATTGACGAATAAGTGATATGATGTATAGCCGTTACAGTACCCCTTAGGTGAACTTTTTGACAGGTAGGTATTCAGATTTGGTACTTCCAGACGGCGCAGAGGGACAAACGAGGTGTCTGCGGATTCGTCTCGGCAAACGCTACTCAATGAAATTAACAAACGGATCGGAGTCCGAAGAAAATTTTTGGGAAATCACGAAAAACGTGATTTTTCAACAATTTTTGACGGTTTTTCGAAAATTGAACGCAAAATCAACGGTGCAGAACGACGTGCGGCCGTGGGCAGACGCGCCACACCACCAGGCACAAAACACAAAAGAAATTATAAAGAAACAATGGAAAACTACGATGATAGGATTTTTTGAAAATTATTATAATTACGTAAACAAGAAATGAACTAAAATGGTAAGTATTTGTATTATAAACGAGTGCACGGAATGTGCAAACGTTATTACGGTGCTAACTAAGCTAAAATGAAACGAAACTAACTACTAAAACACAAGAATTGACGAATAAGTGATAATTATGATGTATAGCCGTTACAGTACCCCTTAGGTGAACTTTTTGACAGGTAGGTATTCAGATTTGGTACTTCCAGACGGCGCAGAGGGACAAACGAGGTGTCTGCGGATTCGTCTCGGCAAACGCTACTCAATGAAATCAACAAACGGATCGGAGTCCGAAGAAAATTTTTGGGAAATCACGAAAAACGTGATTTTTCAACAATTTTTGACGGTTTTTCGAAAATTGAACGCAAAATCAACGGTGCAGAACGACGTGCGGCCGTGGGCAGACGCGCCACACCACCAGGCACAAAACACAAAAGAAATTATAAAGAAACAATGGAAAACTACGATGATAGGATTTTTTGAAAATTATTATAATTACGTAAACAAGAAATGAACTAAAATGGTAAGTATTTGTATTATAAACGAGTGCACGGAATGTGCAAACGTTATTACGGTGCTAACTAAGCTAACATGAAACGAAACTAACTACTAAAACACAAGAATTGACGAATAAGTGATATGATGTATAGCCGTTACAGTACCCCTTAGGTGAACTTTTTGACAGGTAGGTATTCAGATTTGGTACTTCCAGACGGCGCAGAGGGACAAACGAGGTGTCTGCGGATTCGTCTCGGCAAACGCTACTCAATGAAATCAACAAACGGATCGGAGTCCGAAGAAAATTTTTGGGAAATCACGAAAAACGTGATTTTTCAACAATTTTTGACGGTTTTTCGAAAATTGAACGCAAAATCAACGGTGCAGAACGACGTGCGGCCGTGGGCAGACGCGCCACACCACCAGGCACAAAACACAAAAGAAATTATAAAGAAACAATGGAAAACTACGATGATAGGATTTTTTGAAAATTATTATAATTACGTAAACAAGAAATGAACTAAAATGGTAAGTATTTGTATTATAAACGAGTGCACGGAATGTGCAAACGTTATTACGGTGCTAACTAAGCTAAAATGAAACGAAACTAACTACTAAAACACAAGAATTGACGAATAAGTGATATGATGTATAGCCGTTACAGTACCCCTTAGGTGAACTTTTTGACAGGTAGGTATTCAGATTTGGTACTTCCAGACGGCGCAGAGGGACAAACGAGGTGTCTGCGGATTCGTCTCGGCAAACGCTACTCAATGAAATCAACAAACGGATCGGAGTCCGAAGAAAATTTTTGGGAAATCACGAAAAACGTGATTTTTCAACAATTTTTGACGGTTTTTCGAAAATTGAACGCAAAATCAACGGTGCAGAACGACGTGCGGCCGTGGGCAGACGCGCCACACCACCAGGCACAAAACACAAAAGAAATTATAAAGAAACAATGGAAAACTACGATGATAGGATTTTTTGAAAATTATTATAATTACGTAAACAAGAAATGAACTAAAATGGTAAGTATTTGTATTATAAACGAGTGCACGGAATGTGCAAACGTTATTACGGTGCTAACTAAGCTAAAATGAAACGAAACTAACTACTAAAACACAAGAATTGACGAATAAGTGATATGATGTATAGCCGTTACAGTACCCCTTAGGTGAACTTTTTAACAGGTAGGTATTCAGATTTGGTACTTCCAGACGGCGCAGAGGGACAAACGAGGTGTCTGCGGATTCGTCTCGGCAAACGCTACTCAATGAAATCAACAAACGGATCGGAGTCCGAAGAAAATTTTTGGGAAATCACGAAAAACGTGATTTTTCAACAATTTTTGACGGTTTTTCGAAAATTGAACGCAAAATCAACGGTGCAGAACGACGTGCGGCCGTGGGCAGACGCGCCACACCACCAGGCACAAAACACAAAAGAAATTATAAAGAAACAATGGAAAACTACGATGATAGGATTTTTTGAAAATTATTATAATTACGTAAACAAGAAATGAACTAAAATGGTAAGTATTTGTATTATAAACGAGTGCACGGAATGTGCAAACGTTATTACGGTGCTAACTAAGCTAAAATGAAACGAAACTAACTACTAAAACACAAGAATTGACGAATAAGTGATAATTATGATGTATAGCCGTTACAGTACCCCTTAGGTGAACTTTTTGACAGGTAGGTATTCAGATTTGGTACTTCCAGACGGCGCAGAGGGACAAACGAGGTGTCTGCGGATTCGTCTCGGCAAACGCTACTCAATGAAATCAACAAACGGATCGGAGTCCGAAGAAAATTTTTGGGAAATCACGAAAAACGTGATTTTTCAACAATTTTTGACGGTTTTTCGAAAATTGAACGCAAAATCAACGGTGCAGAACGACGTGCGGCCGTGGGCAGACGCGCCACACCACCAGGCACAAAACACAAAAGAAATTATAAAGAAACAATGGAAAACTACGATGATAGGATTTTTTGAAAATTATTATAATTACGTAAACAAGAAATGAACTAAAATGGTAAGTATTTGTATTATAAACGAGTGCACGGAATGTGCAAACGTTATTACGGTGCTAACTAAGCTAAAATGAAACGAAACTAACTACTAAAACACAAGAATTGACGAATAAGTGATATGATGTATAGCCGTTACAGTACCCCTTAGGTGAACTTTTTGACAGGTAGGTATTCAGATTTGGTACTTCCAGACGGCGCAGAGGGACAAACGAGGTGTCTGCGGATTCGTCTCGGCAAACGCTACTCAATGAAATCAACAAACGGATCGGAGTCCGAAGAAAATTTTTGGGAAATCACGAAAAACGTGATTTTTCAACAATTTTTGACGGTTTTTCGAAAATTGAACGCAAAATCAACGGTGCAGAACGACGTGCGGCCGTGGGCAGACGCGCCACACCACCAGGCACAAAACACAAAAGAAATTATAAAGAAACAATGGAAAACTACGATGATAGGATTTTTTGAAAATTATTATAATTACGTAAACAAGAAATGAACTAAAATGGTAAGTATTTGTATTATAAACGAGTGCACGGAATGTGCAAACGTTATTACGGTGCTAACTAAGCTAAAATGAAACGAAACTAACTACTAAAACACAAGAATTGACGAATAAGTGATAATTATGATGTATAGCCGTTACAGTACCCCTTAGGTGAACTTTTTGACAGGTAGGTATTCAGATTTGATACTTCCAGACGGCGCAGAGGGACAAACGAGGTGTCTGCGGATTCGTCTCGGCAAACGCTACTCAATGAAATCAACAAACGGATCGGAGTCCGAAGAAAATTTTTGGGAAATCACGAAAAACGTGATTTTTCAACAATTTTTGACGGTTTTTCGAAAATTGAACGCAAAATCAACGGTGCAGAACGACGTGCGGCCGTGGGCAGACGCGCCACACCACCAGGCACAAAACACAAAAGAAATTATAAAGAAACAATGGAAAACTACGATGATAGGATTTTTTGAAAATTATTATAATTACGTAAACAAGAAATGAACTAAAATGGTAAGTATTTGTATTATAAACGAGTGCACGGAATGTGCAAACGTTATTACGGTGCTAACTAAGCTAAAATGAAACGAAACTAACTACTAAAACACAAGAATTGACGAATAAGTGATATGATGTATAGCCGTTACAGTACCCCTTAGGTGAACTTTTTGACAGGTAGGTATTCAGATTTGGTACTTCCAGACGGCGCAGAGGGACAAACGAGGTGTCTGCGGATTCGTCTCGGCAAACGCTACTCAATGAAATCAACAAACGGATCGGAGTCCGAAGAAAATTTTTGGGAAATCACGAAAAACGTGATTTTTCAACAATTTTTGACGGTTTTTCGAAAATTGAACGCAAAATCAACGGTGCAGAACGACGTGCGGCCGTGGGCAGACGCGCCACACCACCAGGCACAAAACACAAAAGAAATTATAAAGAAACAATGGAAAACTACGATGATAGGATTTTTTGAAAATTATTATAATTACGTAAACAAGAAATGAACTAAAATGGTAAGTATTTGTATTATAAACGAGTGCACGGAATGTGCAAACGTTATTACGGTGCTAACTAAGCTAAAATGAAACGAAACTAACTACTAAAACACAAGAATTGACGAATAAGTGATAATTATGATGTATAGCCGTTACAGTACCCCTTAGGTGAACTTTTTGACAGGTAGGTATTCAGATTTGGTACTTCCAGACGGCGCAGAGGGACAAACGAGGTGTCTGCGGATTCGTCTCGGCAAACGCTACTCAATGAAATCAACAAACGGATCGGAGTCCGAAGAAAATTTTTGGGAAATCACGAAAAACGTGATTTTTCAACAATTTTTGACGGTTTTTCGAAAATTGAACGCAAAATCAACGGTGCAGAACGACGTGCGGCCGTGGGCAGACGCGCCACACCACCAGGCACAAAACACAAAAGAAATTATAAAGAAACAATGGAAAACTACGATGATAGGATTTTTTGAAAATTATTATAATTACGTAAACAAGAAATGAACTAAAATGGTAAGTATTTGTATTATAAACGAGTGCACGGAATGTGCAAACGTTATTACGGTGCTAACTAAGCTAAAATGAAACGAAACTAACTACTAAAACACAAGAATTGACGAATAAGTGATAATTATGATGTATAGCCGTTACAGTACCCCTTAGGTGAACTTTTTGACAGGTAGGTATTCAGATTTGATACTTCCAGACGGCGCAGAGGGACAAACGAGGTGTCTGCGGATTCGTCTCGGCAAACGCTACTCAATGAAATCAACAAACGGATCGGAGTCCGAAGAAAATTTTTGGGAAATCACGAAAAACGTGATTTTTCAACAATTTTTGACGGTTTTTCGAAAATTGAACGCAAAATCAACGGTGCAGAACGACGTGCGGCCGTGGGCAGACGCGCCACACCACCAGGCACAAAACACAAAAGAAATTATAAAGAAACAATGGAAAACTACGATGATAGGATTTTTTGAAAATTATTATAATTACGTAAACAAGAAATGAACTAAAATGGTAAGTATTTGTATTATAAACGAGTGCACGGAATGTGCAAACGTTATTACGGTGCTAACTAAGCTAAAATGAAACGAAACTAACTACTAAAACACAAGAATTGACGAATAAGTGATAATTATGATGTATAGCCGTTACAGTACCCCTTAGGTGAACTTTTTGACAGGTAGGTATTCAGATTTGGTACTTCCAGACGGCGCAGAGGGACAAACGAGGTGTCTGCGGATTCGTCTCGGCAAACGCTACTCAATGAAATCAACAAACGGATCGGAGTCCGAAGAAAATTTTTGGGAAATCACGAAAAACGTGATTTTTCAACAATTTTTGACGGTTTTTCGAAAATTGAACGCAAAATCAACGGTGCAGAACGACGTGCGGCCGTGGGCAGACGCGCCACACCACCAGGCACAAAACACAAAAGAAATTATAAAGAAACAATGGAAAACTACGATGATAGGATTTTTTGAAAATTATTATAATTACGTAAACAAGAAATGAACTAAAATGGTAAGTATTTGTATTATAAACGAGTGCACGGAATGTGCAAACGTTATTACGGTGCTAACTAAGCTAAAATGAAACGAAACTAACTACTAAAACACAAGAATTGACGAATAAGTGATAATTATGATGTATAGCCGTTACAGTACCCCTTAGGTGAACTTTTTGACAGGTAGGTATTCAGATTTGATACTTCCAGACGGCGCAGAGGGACAAACGAGGTGTCTGCGGATTCGTCTCGGCAAACGCTACTCAATGAAATCAACAAACGGATCGGAGTCCGAAGAAAATTTTTGGGAAATCACGAAAAACGTGATTTTTCAACAATTTTTGACGGTTTTTCGAAAATTGAACGCAAAATCAACGGTGCAGAACGACGTGCGGCCGTGGGCAGACGCGCCACACCACCAGGCACAAAACACAAAAGAAATTATAAAGAAACAATGGAAAACTACGATGATAGGATTTTTTGAAAATTATTATAATTACGTAAACAAGAAATGAACTAAAATGGTAAGTATTTGTATTATAAACGAGTGCACGGAATGTGCAAACGTTATTACGGTGCTAACTAAGCTAAAATGAAACGAAACTAACTACTAAAACACAAGAATTGACGAATAAGTGATAATTATGATGTATAGCCGTTACAGTACCCCTTAGGTGAACTTTTTGACAGGTAGGTATTCAGATTTGGTACTTCCAGACGGCGCAGAGGGACAAACGAGGTGTCTGCGGATTCGTCTCGGCAAACGCTACTCAATGAAATCAACAAACGGATCGGAGTCCGAAGAAAATTTTTGGGAAATCACGAAAAACGTGATTTTTCAACAATTTTTGACGGTTTTTCGAAAATTGAACGCAAAATCAACGGTGCAGAACGACGTGCGGCCGTGGGCAGACGCGCCACACCACCAGGCACAAAACACAAAAGAAATTATAAAGAAACAATGGAAAACTACGATGATAGGATTTTTTGAAAATTATTATAATTACGTAAACAAGAAATGAACTAAAATGGTAAGTATTTGTATTATAAACGAGTGCACGGAATGTGCAAACGTTATTACGGTGCTAACTAAGCTAAAATGAAACGAAACTAACTACTAAAACACAAGAATTGACGAATAAGTGATAATTATGATGTATAGCCGTTACAGTACCCCTTAGGTGAACTTTTTGACAGGTAGGTATTCAGATTTGGTACTTCCAGACGGCGCAGAGGGACAAACGAGGTGTCTGCGGATTCGTCTCGGCAAACGCTACTCAATGAAATCAACAAACGGATCGGAGTCCGAAGAAAATTTTTGGGAAATCACGAAAAACGTGATTTTTCAACAATTTTTGACGGTTTTTCGAAAATTGAACGCAAAATCAACGGTGCAGAACGACGTGCGGCCGTGGGCAGACGCGCCACACCACCAGGCACAAAACACAAAAGAAATTATAAAGAAACAATGGAAAACTACGATGATAGGATTTTTTGAAAATTATTATAATTACGTAAACAAGAAATGAACTAAAATGGTAAGTATTTGTATTATAAACGAGTGCACGGAATGTGCAAACGTTATTACGGTGCTAACTAAGCTAAAATGAAACGAAACTAACTACTAAAACACAAGAATTGACGAATAAGTGATATGATGTATAGCCGTTACAGTACCCCTTAGGTGAACTTTTTGACAGGTAGGTATTCAGATTTGGTACTTCCAGACGGCGCAGAGGGACAAACGAGGTGTCTGCGGATTCGTCTCGGCAAACGCTACTCAATGAAATCAACAAACGGATCGGAGTCCGAAGAAAATTTTTGGGAAATCACGAAAAACGTGATTTTTCAACAATTTTTGACGGTTTTTCGAAAATTGAACGCAAAATCAACGGTGCAGAACGACGTGCGGCCGTGGGCAGACGCGCCACACCACCAGGCACAAAACACAAAAGAAATTATAAAGAAACAATGGAAAACTACGATGATAGGATTTTTTGAAAATTATTATAATTACGTAAACAAGAAATGAACTAAAATGGTAAGTATTTGTATTATAAACGAGTGCACGGAATGTGCAAACGTTATTACGGTGCTAACTAAGCTAAAATGAAACGAAACTAACTACTAAAACACAAGAATTGACGAATAAGTGATATGATGTATAGCCGTTACAGTACCCCTTAGGTGAACTTTTTGACAGGTAGGTATTCAGATTTGGTACTTCCAGACGGCGCAGAGGGACAAACGAGGTGTCTGCGGATTCGTCTCGGCAAACGCTACTCAATGAAATCAACAAACGGATCGGAGTCCGAAGAAAATTTTTGGGAAATCACGAAAAACGTGATTTTTCAACAATTTTTGACGGTTTTTCGAAAATTGAACGCAAAATCAACGGTGCAGAACGACGTGCGGCCGTGGGCAGACGCGCCACACCACCAGGCACAAAACACAAAAGAAATTATAAAGAAACAATGGAAAACTACGATGATAGGATTTTTTGAAAATTATTATAATTACGTAAACAAGAAATGAACTAAAATGGTAAGTATTTGTATTATAAACGAGTGCACGGAATGTGCAAACGTTATTACGGTGCTAACTAAGCTAAAATGAAACGAAACTAACTACTAAAACACAAGAATTGACGAATAAGTGATAATTATGATGTATAGCCGTTACAGTACCCCTTAGGTGAACTTTTTGACAGGTAGGTATTCAGATTTGGTACTTCCAGACGGCGCAGAGGGACAAACGAGGTGTCTGCGGATTCGTCTCGGCAAACGCTACTCAATGAAATCAACAAACGGATCGGAGTCCGAAGAAAATTTTTGGGAAATCACGAAAAACGTGATTTTTTAACAATTTTTGACGGTTTTTCGAAAATTGAACGCAAAATCAACGGTGCAGAACGACGTGCGGCCGTGGGCAGACGCGCCACACCACCAGGCACAAAACACAAAAGAAATTATAAAGAAACAATGGAAAACTACGATGATAGGATTTTTTGAAAATTATTATAATTACGTAAACAAGAAATGAACTAAAATGGTAAGTATTTGTATTATAAACGAGTGCACGGAATGTGCAAACGTTATTACGGTGCTAACTAAGCTAAAATGAAACGAAACTAACTACTAAAACACAAGAATTGACGAATAAGTGATAATTATGATGTATAGCCGTTACAGTACCCCTTAGGTGAACTTTTTGACAGGTAGGTATTCAGATTTGATACTTCCAGACGGCGCAGAGGGACAAACGAGGTGTCTGCGGATTCGTCTCGGCAAACGCTACTCAATGAAATCAACAAACGGATCGGAGTCCGAAGAAAATTTTTGGGAAATCACGAAAAACGTGATTTTTCAACAATTTTTGACGGTTTTTCGAAAATTGAACGCAAAATCAACGGTGCAGAACGACGTGCGGCCGTGGGCAGACGCGCCACACCACCAGGCACAAAACACAAAAGAAATTATAAAGAAACAATGGAAAACTACGATGATAGGATTTTTTGAAAATTATTATAATTACGTAAACAAGAAATGAACTAAAATGGTAAGTATTTGTATTATAAACGAGTGCACGGAATGTGCAAACGTTATTACGGTGCTAACTAAGCTAAAATGAAACGAAACTAACTACTAAAACACAAGAATTGACGAATAAGTGATATGATGTATAGCCGTTACAGTACCCCTTAGGTGAACTTTTTGACAGGTAGGTATTCAGATTTGGTACTTCCAGACGGCGCAGAGGGACAAACGAGGTGTCTGCGGATTCGTCTCGGCAAACGCTACTCAATGAAATCAACAAACGGATCGGAGTCCGAAGAAAATTTTTGGGAAATCACGAAAAACGTGATTTTTCAACAATTTTTGACGGTTTTTCGAAAATTGAACGCAAAATCAACGGTGCAGAACGACGTGCGGCCGTGGGCAGACGCGCCACACCACCAGGCACAAAACACAAAAGAAATTATAAAGAAACAATGGAAAACTACGATGATAGGATTTTTTGAAAATTATTATAATTACGTAAACAAGAAATGAACTAAAATGGTAAGTATTTGTATTATAAACGAGTGCACGGAATGTGCAAACGTTATTACGGTGCTAACTAAGCTAAAATGAAACGAAACTAACTACTAAAACACAAGAATTGACGAATAAGTGATAATTATGATGTATAGCCGTTACAGTACCCCTTAGGTGAACTTTTTGACAGGTAGGTATTCAGATTTGGTACTTCCAGACGGCGCAGAGGGACAAACGAGGTGTCTGCGGATTCGTCTCGGCAAACGCTACTCAATGAAATCAACAAACGGATCGGAGTCCGAAGAAAATTTTTGGGAAATCACGAAAAACGTGATTTTTCAACAATTTTTGACGGTTTTTCGAAAATTGAACGCAAAATCAACGGTGCAGAACGACGTGCGGCCGTGGGCAGACGCGCCACACCACCAGGCACAAAACACAAAAGAAATTATAAAGAAACAATGGAAAACTACGATGATAGGATTTTTTGAAAATTATTATAATTACGTAAACAAGAAATGAACTAAAATGGTAAGTATTTGTATTATAAACGAGTGCACGGAATGTGCAAACGTTATTACGGTGCTAACTAAGCTAAAATGAAACGAAACTAACTACTAAAACACAAGAATTGACGAATAAGTGATAATTATGATGTATAGCCGTTACAGTACCCCTTAGGTGAACTTTTTGACAGGTAGGTATTCAGATTTGATACTTCCAGACGGCGCAGAGGGACAAACGAGGTGTCTGCGGATTCGTCTCGGCAAACGCTACTCAATGAAATCAACAAACGGATCGGAGTCCGAAGAAAATTTTTGGGAAATCACGAAAAACGTGATTTTTCAACAATTTTTGACGGTTTTTCGAAAATTGAACGCAAAATCAACGGTGCAGAACGACGTGCGGCCGTGGGCAGACGCGCCACACCACCAGGCACAAAACACAAAAGAAATTATAAAGAAACAATGGAAAACTACGATGATAGGATTTTTTGAAAATTATTATAATTACGTAAACAAGAAATGAACTAAAATGGTAAGTATTTGTATTATAAACGAGTGCACGGAATGTGCAAACGTTATTACGGTGCTAACTAAGCTAAAATGAAACGAAACTAACTACTAAAACACAAGAATTGACGAATAAGTGATAATTATGATGTATAGCCGTTACAGTACCCCTTAGGTGAACTTTTTGACAGGTAGGTATTCAGATTTGGTACTTCCAGACGGCGCAGAGGGACAAACGAGGTGTCTGCGGATTCGTCTCGGCAAACGCTACTCAATGAAATCAACAAACGGATCGGAGTCCGAAGAAAATTTTTGGGAAATCACGAAAAACGTGATTTTTCAACAATTTTTGACGGTTTTTCGAAAATTGAACGCAAAATCAACGGTGCAGAACGACGTGCGGCCGTGGGCAGACGCGCCACACCACCAGGCACAAAACACAAAAGAAATTATAAAGAAACAATGGAAAACTACGATGATAGGATTTTTTGAAAATTATTATAATTACGTAAACAAGAAATGAACTAAAATGGTAAGTATTTGTATTATAAACGAGTGCACGGAATGTGCAAACGTTATTACGGTGCTAACTAAGCTAAAATGAAACGAAACTAACTACTAAAACACAAGAATTGACGAATAAGTGATAATTATGATGTATAGCCGTTACAGTACCCCTTAGGTGAACTTTTTGACAGGTAGGTATTCAGATTTGGTACTTCCAGACGGCGCAGAGGGACAAACGAGGTGTCTGCGGATTCGTCTCGGCAAACGCTACTCAATGAAATCAACAAACGGATCGGAGTCCGAAGAAAATTTTTGGGAAATCACGAAAAACGTGATTTTTCAACAATTTTTGACGGTTTTTCGAAAATTGAACGCAAAATCAACGGTGCAGAACGACGTGCGGCCGTGGGCAGACGCGCCACACCACCAGGCACAAAACACAAAAGAAATTATAAAGAAACAATGGAAAACTACGATGATAGGATTTTTTGAAAATTATTATAATTACGTAAACAAGAAATGAACTAAAATGGTAAGTATTTGTATTATAAACGAGTGCACGGAATGTGCAAACGTTATTACGGTGCTAACTAAGCTAAAATGAAACGAAACTAACTAACTACTAAAACACAAGAATTGACGAATAAGTGATATGATGTATAGCCGTTACAGTACCCCTTAGGTGAACTTTTTGACAGGTAGGTATTCAGATTTGGTACTTCCAGACGGCGCAGAGGGACAAACGAGGTGTCTGCGGATTCGTCTCGGCAAACGCTACTCAATGAAATCAACAAACGGATCGGAGTCCGAAGAAAATTTTTGGGAAATCACGAAAAACGTGATTTTTCAACAATTTTTGACGGTTTTTCGAAAATTGAACGCAAAATCAACGGTGCAGAACGACGTGCGGCCGTGGGCAGACGCGCCACACCACCAGGCACAAAACACAAAAGAAATTATAAAGAAACAATGGAAAACTACGATGATAGGATTTTTTGAAAATTATTATAATTACGTAAACAAGAAATGAACTAAAATGGTAAGTATTTGTATTATAAACGAGTGCACGGAATGTGCAAACGTTATTACGGTGCTAACTAAGCTAAAATAAAACGAAACTAACTACTAAAACACAAGAATTGACGAATAAGTGATATGATGTATAGCCGTTACAGTACCCCTTAGGTGAACTTTTTGACAGGTAGGTATTCAGATTTGGTACTTCCAGACGGCGCAGAGGGACAAACGAGGTGTCTGCGGATTCGTCTCGGCAAACGCTACTCAATGAAATCAACAAACGGATCGGAGTCCAAAGAAAATTTTTGGGAAATCACGAAAAACGTAATTTTTTAACAATTTTTGACGGTTTTTCGAAAATTGAACGCAAAATCAACGGTGCAGAACGACGTGCGGCCGTGGGCAGACGCGCCACACCACCAGGCACAAAACACAAAAGAAATTATAAAGAAACAATGGAAAACTACGATGATAGGATTTTTTGAAAATTATTATAATTACGTAAACAAGAAATGAACTAAAATGGTAAGTATTTGTATTATAAACGAGTGCACGGAATGTGCAAACGTTATTACGGTGCTAACTAAGCTAAAATGAAACGAAACTAACTACTAAAACACAAGAATTGACGAATAAGTGATATGATGTATAGCCGTTACAGTACCCCTTAGGTGAACTTTTTGACAGGTAGGTATTCAGATTTGGTACTTCCAGACGGCGCAGAGGGACAAACGAGGTGTCTGCGGATTCGTCTCGGCAAACGCTACTCAATGAAATCAACAAACGGATCGGAGTCCGAAGAAAATTTTTGGGAAATCACGAAAAACGTGATTTTTCAACAATTTTTGACGGTTTTTCGAAAATTGAACGCAAAATCAACGGTGCAGAACGACGTGCGGCCGTGGGCAGACGCGCCACACCACCAGGCACAAAACACAAAAGAAATTATAAAGAAACAATGGAAAACTACGATGATAGGATTTTTTGAAAATTATTATAATTACGTAAACAAGAAATGAACTAAAATGGTAAGTATTTGTATTATAAACGAGTGCACGGAATGTGCAAACGTTATTACGGTGCTAACTAAGCTAAAATGAAACGAAACTAACTACTAAAACACAAGAATTGACGAATAAGTGATATGATGTATAGCCGTTACAGTACCCCTTAGGTGAACTTTTTGACAGGTAGGTATTCAGATTTGGTACTTCCAGACGGCGCAGAGGGACAAACGAGGTGTCTGCGGATTCGTCTCGGCAAACGCTACTCAATGAAATCAACAAACGGATCGGAGTCCGAAGAAAATTTTTGGGAAATCACGAAAAACGTGATTTTTCAACAATTTTTGACGGTTTTTCGAAAATTGAACGCAAAATCAACGGTGCAGAACGACGTGCGGCCGTGGGCAGACGCGCCACACCACCAGGCACAAAACACAAAAGAAATTATAAAGAAACAATGGAAAACTACGATGATAGGATTTTTTGAAAATTATTATAATTACGTAAACAAGAAATGAACTAAAATGGTAAGTATTTGTATTATAAACGAGTGCACGGAATGTGCAAACGTTATTACGGTGCTAACTAAGCTAAAATGAAACGAAACTAACTAACTACTAAAACACAAGAATTGACGAATAAGTGATATGATGTATAGCCGTTACAGTACCCCTTAGGTGAACTTTTTGACAGGTAGGTATTCAGATTTGGTACTTCCAGACGGCGCAGAGGGACAAACGAGGTGTCTGCGGATTCGTCTCGGCAAACGCTACTCAATGAAATCAACAAACGGATCGGAGTCCGAAGAAAATTTTTGGGAAATCACGAAAAACGTGATTTTTCAACAATTTTTGACGGTTTTTCGAAAATTGAACGCAAAATCAACGGTGCAGAACGACGTGCGGCCGTGGGCAGACGCGCCACACCACCAGGCACAAAACACAAAAGAAATTATAAAGAAACAATGGAAAACTACGATGATAGGATTTTTTGAAAATTATTATAATTACGTAAACAAGAAATGAACTAAAATGGTAAGTATTTGTATTATAAACGAGTGCACGGAATGTGCAAACGTTATTACGGTGCTAACTAAGCTAAAATGAAACGAAACTAACTACTAAAACACAAGAATTGACGAATAAGTGATATGATGTATAGCCGTTACAGTACCCCTTAGGTGAACTTTTTGACAGGTAGGTATTCAGATTTGGTACTTCCAGACGGCGCAGAGGGACAAACGAGGTGTCTGCGGATTCGTCTCGGCAAACGCTACTCAATGAAATCAACAAACGGATCGGAGTCCGAAGAAAATTTTTGGGAAATCACGAAAAACGTGATTTTTCAACAATTTTTGACGGTTTTTCGAAAATTGAACGCAAAATCAACGGTGCAGAACGACGTGCGGCCGTGGGCAGACGCGCCACACCACCAGGCACAAAACACAAAAGAAATTATAAAGAAACAATGGAAAACTACGATGATAGGATTTTTTGAAAATTATTATAATTACGTAAACAAGAAATGAACTAAAATGGTAAGTATTTGTATTATAAACGAGTGCACGGAATGTGCAAACGTTATTACGGTGCTAACTAAGCTAAAATGAAACGAAACTAACTACTAAAACACAAGAATTGACGAATAAGTGATAATTATGATGTATAGCCGTTACAGTACCCCTTAGGTGAACTTTTTGACAGGTAGGTATTCAGATTTGGTACTTCCAGACGGCGCAGAGGGACAAACGAGGTGTCTGCGGATTCGTCTCGGCAAACGCTACTCAATGAAATCAACAAACGGATCGGAGTCCGAAGAAAATTTTTGGGAAATCACGAAAAACGTGATTTTTCAACAATTTTTGACGGTTTTTCGAAAATTGAACGCAAAATCAACGGTGCAGAACGACGTGCGGCCGTGGGCAGACGCGCCACACCACCAGGCACAAAACACAAAAGAAATTATAAAGAAACAATGGAAAACTACGATGATAGGATTTTTTGAAAATTATTATAATTACGTAAACAAGAAATGAACTAAAATGGTAAGTATTTGTATTATAAACGAGTGCACGGAATGTGCAAACGTTATTACGGTGCTAACTAAGCTAAAATGAAACGAAACTAACTACTAAAACACAAGAATTGACGAATAAGTGATAATTATGATGTATAGCCGTTACAGTACCCCTTAGGTGAACTTTTTGACAGGTAGGTATTCAGATTTGGTACTTCCAGACGGCGCAGAGGGACAAACGAGGTGTCTGCGGATTCGTCTCGGCAAACGCTACTCAATGAAATCAACAAACGGATCGGAGTCCGAAGAAAATTTTTGGGAAATCACGAAAAACGTGATTTTTCAACAATTTTTGACGGTTTTTCGAAAATTGAACGCAAAATCAACGGTGCAGAACGACGTGCGGCCGTGGGCAGACGCGCCACACCACCAGGCACAAAACACAAAAGAAATTATAAAGAAACAATGGAAAACTACGATGATAGGATTTTTTGAAAATTATTATAATTACGTAAACAAGAAATGAACTAAAATGGTAAGTATTTGTATTATAAACGAGTGCACGGAATGTGCAAACGTTATTACGGTGCTAACTAAGCTAAAATGAAACGAAACTAACTACTAAAACACAAGAATTGACGAATAAGTGATAATTATGATGTATAGCCGTTACAGTACCCCTTAGGTGAACTTTTTGACAGGTAGGTATTCAGATTTGATACTTCCAGACGGCGCAGAGGGACAAACGAGGTGTCTGCGGATTCGTCTCGGCAAACGCTACTCAATGAAATCAACAAACGGATCGGAGTCCGAAGAAAATTTTTGGGAAATCACGAAAAACGTGATTTTTCAACAATTTTTGACGGTTTTTCGAAAATTGAACGCAAAATCAACGGTGCAGAACGACGTGCGGCCGTGGGCAGACGCGCCACACCACCAGGCACAAAACACAAAAGAAATTATAAAGAAACAATGGAAAACTACGATGATAGGATTTTTTGAAAATTATTATAATTACGTAAACAAGAAATGAACTAAAATGGTAAGTATTTGTATTATAAACGAGTGCACGGAATGTGCAAACGTTATTACGGTGCTAACTAAGCTAAAATGAAACGAAACTAACTACTAAAACACAAGAATTGACGAATAAGTGATATGATGTATAGCCGTTACAGTACCCCTTAGGTGAACTTTTTGACAGGTAGGTATTCAGATTTGGTACTTCCAGACGGCGCAGAGGGACAAACGAGGTGTCTGCGGATTCGTCTCGGCAAACGCTACTCAATGAAATCAACAAACGGATCGGAGTCCGAAGAAAATTTTTGGGAAATCACGAAAAACGTGATTTTTCAACAATTTTTGACGGTTTTTCGAAAATTGAACGCAAAATCAACGGTGCAGAACGACGTGCGGCCGTGGGCAGACGCGCCACACCACCAGGCACAAAACACAAAAGAAATTATAAAGAAACAATGGAAAACTACGATGATAGGATTTTTTGAAAATTATTATAATTACGTAAACAAGAAATGAACTAAAATGGTAAGTATTTGTATTATAAACGAGTGCACGGAATGTGCAAACGTTATTACGGTGCTAACTAAGCTAAAATGAAACGAAACTAACTACTAAAACACAAGAATTGACGAATAAGTGATAATTATGATGTATAGCCGTTACAGTACCCCTTAGGTGAACTTTTTGACAGGTAGGTATTCAGATTTGGTACTTCCAGACGGCGCAGAGGGACAAACGAGGTGTCTGCGGATTCGTCTCGGCAAACGCTACTCAATGAAATCAACAAACGGATCGGAGTCCGAAGAAAATTTTTGGGAAATCACGAAAAACGTGATTTTTCAACAATTTTTGACGGTTTTTCGAAAATTGAACGCAAAATCAACGGTGCAGAACGACGTGCGGCCGTGGGCAGACGCGCCACACCACCAGGCACAAAACACAAAAGAAATTATAAAGAAACAATGGAAAACTACGATGATAGGATTTTTTGAAAATTATTATAATTACGTAAACAAGAAATGAACTAAAATGGTAAGTATTTGTATTATAAACGAGTGCACGGAATGTGCAAACGTTATTACGGTGCTAACTAAGCTAAAATGAAACGAAACTAACTACTAAAACACAAGAATTGACGAATAAGTGATAATTATGATGTATAGCCGTTACAGTACCCCTTAGGTGAACTTTTTGACAGGTAGGTATTCAGATTTGGTACTTCCAGACGGCGCAGAGGGACAAACGAGGTGTCTGCGGATTCGTCTCGGCAAACGCTACTCAATGAAATCAACAAACGGATCGGAGTCCGAAGAAAATTTTTGGGAAATCACGAAAAACGTGATTTTTCAACAATTTTTGACGGTTTTTCGAAAATTGAACGCAAAATCAACGGTGCAGAACGACGTGCGGCCGTGGGCAGACGCGCCACACCACCAGGCACAAAACACAAAAGAAATTATAAAGAAACAATGGAAAACTACGATGATAGGATTTTTTGAAAATTATTATAATTACGTAAACAAGAAATGAACTAAAATGGTAAGTATTTGTATTATAAACGAGTGCACGGAATGTGCAAACGTTATTACGGTGCTAACTAAGCTAAAATGAAACGAAACTAACTACTAAAACACAAGAATTGACGAATAAGTGATATGATGTATAGCCGTTACAGTACCCCTTAGGTGAACTTTTTGACAGGTAGGTATTCAGATTTGGTACTTCCAGACGGCGCAGAGGGACAAACGAGGTGTCTGCGGATTCGTCTCGGCAAACGCTACTCAATGAAATCAACAAACGGATCGGAGTCCGAAGAAAATTTTTGGGAAATCACGAAAAACGTGATTTTTCAACAATTTTTGACGGTTTTTCGAAAATTGAACGCAAAATCAACGGTGCAGAACGACGTGCGGCCGTAGGCAGACGCGCCACACCACCAGGCACAAAACACAAAAGAAATTATAAAGAAACAATGGAAAACTACGATGATAGGATTTTTTGAAAATTATTATAATTACGTAAACAAGAAATGAACTAAAATGGTAAGTATTTGTATTATAAACGAGTGCACGGAATGTGCAAACGTTATTACGGTGCTAACTAAGCTAAAATGAAACGAAACTAACTACTAAAACACAAGAATTGACGAATAAGTGATAATTATGATGTATAGCCATTACAGTACCCCTTAGGTGAACTTTTTGACAGGTAGGTATTCAGATTTGATACTTCCAGACGGCGCAGAGGGACAAACGAGGTGTCTGCGGATTCGTCTCGGCAAACGCTACTCAATGAAATCAACAAACGGATCGGAGTCCGAAGAAAATTTTTGGGAAATCACGAAAAACGTGATTTTTCAACAATTTTTGACGGTTTTTCGAAAATTGAACGCAAAATCAACGGTGCAGAACGACGTGCGGCCGTGGGCAGACGCGCCACACCACCAGGCACAAAACACAAAAGAAATTATAAAGAAACAATGGAAAACTACGATGATAGGATTTTTTGAAAATTATTATAATTACGTAAACAAGAAATGAACTAAAATGGTAAGTATTTGTATTATAAACGAGTGCACGGAATGTGCAAACGTTATTACGGTGCTAACTAAGCTAAAATGAAACGAAACTAACTACTAAAACACAAGAATTGACGAATAAGTGATATGATGTATAGCCGTTACAGTACCCCTTAGGTGAACTTTTTGACAGGTAGGTATTCAGATTTGGTACTTCCAGACGGCGCAGAGGGACAAACGAGGTGTCTGCGGATTCGTCTCGGCAAACGCTACTCAATGAAATCAACAAACGGATCGGAGTCCGAAGAAAATTTTTGGGAAATCACGAAAAACGTGATTTTTCAACAATTTTTGACGGTTTTTCGAAAATTGAACGCAAAATCAACGGTGCAGAACGACGTGCGGCCGTGGGCAGACGCGCCACACCACCAGGCACAAAACACAAAACACAAAAGAAATTATAAAGAAACAATGGAAAACTACGATGATAGGATTTTTTGAAAATTATTATAATTACGTAAACAAGAAATGAACTAAAATGGTAAGTATTTGTATTATAAACGAGTGCACGGAATGTGCAAACGTTATTACGGTGCTAACTAAGCTAAAATGAAACGAAACTAACTACTAAAACACAAGAATTGACGAATAAGTGATATGATGTATAGCCGTTACAGTACCCCTTAGGTGAACTTTTTGACAGGTAGGTATTCAGATTTGGTACTTCCAGACGGCGCAGAGGGACAAACGAGGTGTCTGCGGATTCGTCTCGGCAAACGCTACTCAATGAAATCAACAAACGGATCGGAGTCCGAAGAAAATTTTTGGGAAATCACGAAAAACGTGATTTTTCAACAATTTTTGACGGTTTTTCGAAAATTGAACGCAAAATCAACGGTGCAGAACGACGTGCGGCCGTGGGCAGACGCGCCACACCACCAGGCACAAAACACAAAAGAAATTATAAAGAAACAATGGAAAACTACGATGATAGGATTTTTTGAAAATTATTATAATTACGTAAACAAGAAATGAACTAAAATGGTAAGTATTTGTATTATAAACGAGTGCACGGAATGTGCAAACGTTATTACGGTGCTAACTAAGCTAAAATGAAACGAAACTAACTACTAAAACACAAGAATTGACGAATAAGTGATATGATGTATAGCCGTTACAGTACCCCTTAGGTGAACTTTTTGACAGGTAGGTATTCAGATTTGGTACTTCCAGACGGCGCAGAGGGACAAACGAGGTGTCTGCGGATTCGTCTCGGCAAACGCTACTCAAGGAAATCAACAAACGGATCGGAGTCCGAAGAAAATTTTTGGGAAATCACGAAAAACGTGATTTTTCAACAATTTTTGACGGTTTTTCGAAAATTGAACGCAAAATCAACGGTGCAGAACGACGTGCGGCCGTGGGCAGACGCGCCACACCACCAGGCACAAAACACAAAAGAAATTATAAAGAAACAATGGAAAACTACGATGATAGGATTTTTTGAAAATTATTATAATTACGTAAACAAGAAATGAACTAAAATGGTAAGTATTTGTATTATAAACGAGTGCACGGAATGTGCAAACGTTATTACGGTGCTAACTAAGCTAAAATGAAACGAAACTAACTACTAAAACACAAGAATTGACGAATAAGTGATATGATGTATAGCCGTTACAGTACCCCTTAGGTGAACTTTTTGACAGGTAGGTATTCAGATTTGGTACTTCCAGACGGCGCAGAGGGACAAACGAGGTGTCTGCGGATTCGTCTCGGCAAACGCTACTCAATGAAATCAACAAACGGATCGGAGTCCGAAGAAAATTTTTGGGAAATCACGAAAAACGTGATTTTTCAACAATTTTTGACGGTTTTTCGAAAATTGAACGCAAAATCAACGGTGCAGAACGACGTGCGGCCGTGGGCAGACGCGCCACACCACCAGGCACAAAACACAAAAGAAATTATAAAGAAACAATGGAAAACTACGATGATAGGATTTTTTGAAAATTATTATAATTACGTAAACAAGAAATGAACTAAAATGGTAAGTATTTGTATTATAAACGAGTGCACGGAATGTGCAAACGTTATTACGGTGCTAACTAAGCTAAAATGAAACGAAACTAACTACTAAAACACAAGAATTGACGAATAAGTGATAATTATGATGTATAGAAAAGAAAAAAAGAAAAGAAAAGAAAAGAAAATGTTTATTTTGTTGCGATTTGGGCACAGACTACATAACAACAATTACATAATACAAATAAGTAGCAAAAATACAAATAAGTTGGCGCTCGCGCTTCTCTGTGAATGTCTATAGGTCTCGCCGTTTTTATGGCTTAGGGCTGCGGCGTGCGACCAATCAGACATGCAGGCGAGACGCGCTGAGAGGCTGCCGGGCGGCAATGCGGGGCGCGGGGCGGCGCAGCGGCTCGCTCCCGTACCAAAAGTCATTATTATTATATTACACATTTATTATTATTCGCTATGCGCGTGAGCGAACCACTCGCGCTCCGCAGCGCCTTACTAAACACAACAATTGCCAAATCGTTTTAGCGGTACGCACCATTCGTCCATGCAACAAGCAACGAACGAATTAAATATATAATTCTGGAAGACATTTGACTGACATCAGACATTTGTGTATCCGGCGAGGACCCGTCAGCCATTTGATAAATGGAAATCACGATCGTGTTTGCCCGGCGAGACAGCAACACTTAACCTGTTTAGCCACACCAGAAAGGTATGTACATGTGTAACGATCACAAGGTTATGAGAGTAGTGTAACCTAATGATATATTTAGTTTTATTTATTTAAATATGTTTCAGGTCACCAGTTTGTCGCTATTTCTCCACACAAACACGCCGTAGAAGCAGCTGCTAATGCCGCGCGTCGTCGCCGTATACACACATGGAAACACATCAACCAGTGGAGGTACCTTAGCCAGACTAGTGATCGAAGCCTGTCACTTTCCTACATCTATACTATTTACACGGTATACATAGGAAAAAAAGTAATTATAAAGGTAAAACCATTATGACTATATTCAATGTTGAGTTGATGGAGAATGCAGTGTGCGCCCCAGTCCCAACAAAAAAAGATGTTACTCAGCATAATACTGCATCACAATAAGGCGACACAGAGCTGATTTTCAGTAACACCTAATTTAAACGCAGCGTCAGCTCAACAGCTGCAGATAATAGCATGTAAATAGGTACTAGTTAGCGTACATAGCTCAAAAGATATTGTTCCATACCTGTGTGTGTATTTATGCTTTAATCTAATTGTATAGGTACATCCATTCAACATAAAAGCGTGCAATAAAATATGTAAATAATAAAATAAATTGGTATAATATATAAAATTAATTAATATTTATGTAAATGTATTCCTATTACATCAAAAGTGTATTATGAAATAAATAAATTGAGTGCCTAAAATTTGAATGAAATAGAAATAAAATAAAAATTAATAGTTAAAATAAATAATAAATATTCAGATGAGATTGATGCCAAAATTGTTTAAGGATTTAATTAATTAGTTTATTAAGTTGCGTCGGATTTCTGAAAATTTAATAAATATGACTTTAAACGAGTTTTGAATGTCATAATACTTTTAGAAATCCTAATTGGTGGAGGTAGGTCGTTCCAACATCGCGTGGCAGCAAATTTGAAACTTCCTCTAAAGGCGGCTGTTTTATGGGCTGGTATACTCAGCACATGACTGGAAGCCCTAATGGGGTATGGAAAATGAGTTCGCGTCCATGTCAATTTACTATACAAGTAACCTGGCGACTCTTTGGCAATAACATCAAAAAGAAGACTAGCGAAATGAATTTCTCTCCTATGTTCCATTTTGAGCACGTTATTATTATTCAGAAACGGCGTCACATGGCTTCGGCGAGGAATATGAAAACAGAATCTAGCGCAGGCATTCTGGATTCGTTGAATGAGCTTAGCTGTTCTCGATAGTATACAGGGTCCGTACACAACGTCACCATAATTTAGTCTTGACAAAATGAGCGCATCAACCAACCGCTTTCTAAGCTCCACGCTTAAGAATTCTCGTACTCTGTACAGTACCTTGAGTCTATAGAAGCAACTACTTATTATGCTGTTTATGTGCTGTTCGAATTTAAGTTCATGGTCCATAATAATGCCAAGGTTTCTTGCAGTATACACTCTCTCCATTTTTTCCCCATTCACTATAATATCACCCACCAGATCTTTATTACCCAGGATCATAACTTTGGATTTGCCAGGGTTCAGTACCAGTGCATTCCTCTGCGCCCAGTCAAATACCCTGTCAAGGTCCTCATTGATTGCCAGTACTGAAGCCTGTGTAGAAATTGGTGACGGTTTAAAAGAGGTGTACAATTGCAAGTCGTCAGCGTACATATGATATCGACAGTTCCTTATGCACTTAGTGACATCTGCACTGTACAGAATGAACAACAGGGGGCCCAAAATCGACCCTTGTGGTACTCCTCTGGTTACGGATTTCAAAGTTGATGTTAATTTAGACCCGTCATCTTTAGAGATTTCTACTATTTGAGCTCGATCAGATAGGTAGCTCTCAAACCACCCTACCGCACCCGCATCAAGACCATAATAGGATAGCTTAGAAAGCATTAACGGCGCACTAATACAGTCAAATGCGCGGGAAAAGTCAAGTAGGGTGAGTATGGTACCCTCACCTTTGTCTCGCGCTTCTAATATGTTTCCCACTACGTCTAATAAAGCGGTTGAAGTGCTACGCCCCTTTCTAAATCCAGATTGAAGGTCAGGCAGTATATTATTGCTCTCCAGGTATTCAGACAATTGCATGTAGACGACCCTTTCCAAAATCTTCGACATGAACGGCAATATGCTAATAGGTCGTAGGTCTTTGACGCTAGATGGGTTAGATATTTTTGGAATTGGTCTGACCACAGCCATACGCCATGCGCGGGGAAATGTATTAGTGACAATGGACCTATTGACAATAGCCGTGATAGCAGACAAAGACTGAGGTAAGGTAAGAACGATCATGTCTCTGGATATACCGTCTATACCCTGCGCATTTGATTTTAGAGAGTTTATAATTTTAAGTACACAATCCTCACTGACTACCCCCAATGAAAAAACGGCATCACTGTACCTGTGGAACTCAAAATACGTCAAATCCGATATATTTATATTGGAGAGTCCTGGTACCTTAAGGAAGGCATTATTAATCACGTCAGGGTTATTAAAATAATTTGGAAGGTTGTGTTTTTGATGAGGTATAATATTTGACTTAAGATTTTTCCACAGGATTTTTGAGTCTTTTAAGTGGCCGTTAATATAATGGTCAAAGTATGCACGTTTTTCACTGGACATAGCCATAGAGGTTTGCCCTTTAAGGTCTTTATAATAAACTTTGTGCGCTTCTAATTTAGTAGACTTGTATCTCGCATGAGCATCGTTTCTAAGTCTGACCATTGCACGAATATTGTCAGTAATCCATGGAGTAGGACGGCCTTTAAACTTTCTAGTTTTCAAAGGAGCATGTAGGTCGAAAATATATGTTATGCAGGCATTGAACCTCTGAACCATCACATTCACATCGTCCAAGTTACTGATTTCATTCCACGGCATTTGGTTCAAATCCATTGTGAAGTAATCCAACAGTATGTCTCTTAACGGCCGGTATACTACAAGTTTGGTAGGAATTGTGTCTTTTTTGATCATTATTTCACACGACATGAATGCGTGGCGACCAAGATCATTAATATGATCAACAATCACATTACGAACACATGCATCAGTGCAAATAACATCAATTAAGGTCTGAGCCCCATCGGTAAAGTGAGTAGGCGTGTCAATAATTTGTCTCAAGTTAAGATGTCCCAGAAACTCGGAGAACTTCTTCGTTTTTGGATCATCTCTATCTAGTTGATTGATATTTGTATCACCCAAAAATATCACGTGATCATAGCGTGAGAATGAGCTGAAACCGTCAGTAACGGCATCAAGGTACAGGTCAGTACTCAGCCACGGTGGCCGATAAGCTGTGCCAATAAATATCTTTTTGGTATTAATATTTAAACTCAGCCACATTTGCTCGACCTGTGAGTGTACCGGATGAGGTCTGACTCGCACATTGAGACCATCCCTGACGTAGTATCCCACTCCCCCACCGCGGCACTTGGGCACACTTGCTGGCCTAGGAACATGAAGCAAGCGATACCCGGGTACAGTGGGGGCTAGTCCCTCTTGCCCCGGGCGAAGCCATGTTTCATTGATTGCCATCAAATCAACTGAGTGGTGGGCCATCGCTATAATAAACTCTTCATGTTTTGTAGATAGGGATCCTGCATTAAAAAAACCAACTTTCAAATATTTGTTACCCATTGATGCGGAAGGAATATACAAGATAGAACGAATATTTATAACCTGACATAACTACAAAATTCCGATTGACTAATATCATAGTAGTAATGTTAAAATAATTAAAATAGTGTATCGATAAATAAATGTTAGTGTGTTCATAACGTATAAGATTAAACATTTTAAAAGTGCCGCTTAATAAGATATCTTTTTTATTGCCACTGTGACGCACAACTACCTTTCCAATAGATATCATAAACCCAGTGAAATTATGAATATTGTAAATTAAATGTAACAATTGCGTTGAAAATCTTATAAAATGTAAATAAAAAATTGTATATAAAAAATTGTAATTAAGAATTGTAATGATTAAATTGAGATAGAAAATTGTAAATGTAATTTCCCTAAGTCCATATATATTGCCTTTTACGCTATGCACCAGTATCTTATTATTATTAAGTGATAAAAACAGAAAAATATAAAATTCATGATAACATAACACCATGCACAAATAAATTAAAATAGGTTCATTGTTTTTAAACTTTCTTATTTGAATCAGCACCAAAGATACGCAGTAGGTCGGTATCAGTGCGGATGAAATGCGCAGTGTCCCCATGTTTGTGCCGAACAAGAATGCGGCCTCTCTTAGTCCACACAAACTGCCAACCAAGTCGCGTAGCAGACTCCCGAGCGCGACGAAATAAGTGCCGGTTGTGAGCAGTAAGCCGTTCATTGAAGTAGATGCGCTTGGGAGGACCAGACATATCTATGTCGGCGGAAGTCATACCTCTACGCACTCGCGCACGGCGTAGCAACTCATCGCGTAAGTCACGACGTGCTAGGCGGATGACGATGCAACGCGGGCGCACTTGAGTTGCGCCGGCGGAGTCCGTCGCATTAATACGCCTACCGCCCACTCGATCCGCGCTCACTATGTCACGGTCCTCCAACTGAACACCAAGCTTGCTCGACAGCAACTTGACCGTGTGGGTGATGTTTTCTCCGGTGGGCTCAGGTATGTTGGAGACTTCGAGGTCATTAGCCAATAACTCTTGGTCGCGGTCGTTCAAGTCCTGCCTGAGTTCAGCAATAAGCCCCTCAACCTCCGGTGAATTCTGCGGCTCCAGTGGCTTGTGTTCAAGAGTAGTAACCCGCGATTCCAGTGTGTTTAAACGCTCATTACATACTTTCAAGGACTCACTGATTCGCGAAAGATCCGCACGGACCACCAAAAATTCCTCTCGCAAAGCACGAAACTCAGCACAAAGATCATTTTTAAATTGTTTTAATACAGCTGCTATGTCCCGTGTGTTAGTCTCACCCATTTCTCCCGAAAAAATTGTGAGCGGGCTTGAGTCCTGAAATTCGTCGCAACTGCTGGAATCGTTAACTTCCTGTGTCTTTGCTCCCCCTTTCTTGCCTGTAAGTGATTTTTTGTTACAGACTGTACATTGCCATGCAACTGGTATTGCGCCCTTAGGTGGTAGTGCGGCACACCCTTTATGATATGACGCACCACAATTAGTGCATTTAGCGCCCTCTATTGGTGACAGGAATTTCGCGCAGCCATTACATCTCACTGACGGCATATTGATTTATCGATGGGTCGTAATAGTTCCTGCCGCTTTGCATAGATGGCGCTGCTCTAAGGAAACTATGTTTGTACAGTTTATGTGCGATCTATTATCATAAAAGAAATGCGAGTTAGTAATTATCAGATCGATCCTAAGCGCGCGAACAAACAAACACTTTTACAGTCTTTATGAGCACTAGTTAATAATTTTCGGATAACATTATCATTATTAGGGGTAGTTTGGTAAACACTGGATTCAAAGTTTTTGTTTTTGTAATTTATTTAGTCTAATTAAGCACTTGTCACTGTATAACTTTATACGCTGTTCATTGTATTGTAATGAGTAGGTATATATTGGGCATTCAAGAACAGTTTAACACGACTCCCTGCTCACTACGTTCGCTGTCGTGTAAAACTGTTCTTGAATGCCCAATACCTAATACAAAAATCTGGCATGGATTTTTAGATACATGTTTGAACATGTATCCGCCTACATACAAATGCAGTGCATTGCACTCAGAGCTATCAAGGTTATGCAAGCTTGCAACCTTTTAGTTGGCACTTGATTAGATGTTAAATTATAGCGTATAGATATTATTTTATGATTGATTTTCCAAAAGCAGTTCAGATTGAAAAGACGTAATAATAATGTTTATTGTAGAAAATATTTTTACTTAAGTAAATCATTTACAAATCATCACTCGTCTTGAGTAGAAGTTTAATCCCAGAATATTTTGAATCGAATAAAAATAAATACTTCATAATCATGTCGACGGTAAGTTATTGTTTTTTTCGTCATTACTTGACTTAACCTTTACGTTTAGAAAACTATATTTATTTATTTTTATTTCAGGTTTCTTCAGCCTTTTTCAACCAAGACTCTGAGATTGTCTTCAGCCAATACGCTCAAGACCCTGATGAAGAATACTATGAGATGATGCGCAACAAACCCGAGTCCAAAGAAGTCACAACAGAGAAATCGAGAAAACGAAGCAAGACGAAGAAACCATTGCCCACGAAATCCTATGTTATGAGCCGTGTACAGAGACGCGGCATTAAATTAATAAAAATTTCGGTTGTGGATTTATGTGATAATGCTCCTCATAGTCAAGACAAAGACAGTGTTACGGAAAATGTAATTTTAGATGCTCAATACATCGTTAAAGATCCTATGGACAGTATAATGGACGAAACAGAGTCTTTAGTGAAAAAAATTTCAAAATCTTTGATAGATAATGATTTTTAGAAATAGTTATTTATTATTTAATATTTGTATTATATCGTATATAAATAATGCTTATTGAATGTTCTGTCATAGTATAAATATGGCAATAAAAAACATTTTGTACTTAATAAAACCTGTTTTATTTCTATTAAATATAATAGGTAACTAGACATAGGTACATTTAATTACCAATTTAAATATTTTTTAATACACAACACATTTTTAAGCGCACAATGTTTTAAATGTTTATTACAATTTAAAATAGTTTTTGCATCACAATATTTTTTATGTAACACAGATAAATTAGGACAAAATGTATCATCTAGTTCTGACACTTCACAATTCGCACATAGTTCTTTTATCCATTGCACTTTCTCTAGACCTTTAACCTTAATTTTCTGGTTTTCTAAATAAGGAATAATTATTCGTCGAAATTCTCTATAATCTATATAACCTTCACTCCAAGTTAAACCTCTGTTTCTTTCCAACCATTTAACTTGCCTTTTTTCTTCATTCGTTAAATATTTAAATAAATAGGGAGGTTTAATTAAAAAGGTTTGAGTATAATCACTATTAGCGAAAGCTAATTCTTTAACTATAAATCGATTATATTGGTCTTTAAATCCCTGAACATCCAAAATAATAGTATCTTGATTCATGTTATTTTTCTCACAATATTACTGAGTGGTTTATATTCGATTATACAATCGTTTAATATTAGACAGTAAGCAGAAGTTTGATTGGGTATGTCCGAGTCACTCTCGAGTTCCACTCTTACATCGACAACAGGTCCTGTTTTCAAATTATCTGCTTGCCTAGAACAGTCGACAACAAATAACGGTGCTAAATCTTTGAATTGTTTCTCGTTTAATAAAGGCTCTGAGCGACGTCCGTAGTAAGACTGTTGAAATCGAGTGTATTGCTCGTATAATAAAGCAATTCTGTTATTTGCAAAATTCACATTTAGATTTTCATACGGGAAGTAAGTTGAATTAAGGTACACTCTCACATCGCGAATATGACAGTGGTCGAATCTAGACATGTCGGCACTTGCATTATTTTTCCTGTTTGTTTGTAGTCCAATAATGACATATCTTGGTTTCTCAATTTGCGATGATGTTTTGATAGACCAAGTATGCTTTGTAGTTTTGGGTAAAGCAGGATATTCATATAAATCCCAATTCCTGAATATCATCTGAAGCGGTCGATCTTTTTCTAACAATTTTAACAAAGTTATTTTTTCTCTATCTGATACTTTAACATGTGGTACACGCCATATAATTTTATTTATATGAACATCTTCTACCGTTTCACCTGTGTTGAGTTTTACAGCATTAAGATTGGTATTGCTTCTTAACAATATTAGTTCGTGTCTACTATTTATAACAACTTTCTTGAAATCTTCTGCAAAACCCAAAATATTACAGAGTGGTATAGAGACAGAAAAGTTACCTCCATTCATATTTTTACCATCAATATTCCAACCCCAAGCTTGCGATATCTTCGATTCACTCTCATTCATAGATATTAAGGATTTCATGGTAGTTGTTAAGCCGACATTTTTGATTTTATCAATTTCAACCCCATTTAGCTCATACCTTATATCTTGGAATAAGTAAAGTAAAGCATTATTCGTCAAATGAACACTAGGAACAATATCTTTTAAATCTTTTTTAACAGTAAAAGTTCCTTCTAAATATAATGTGCTTGCCGACGGTAAAATATACAGATCTTGTTGGTTGATGGGTATACGGATTTCATCGTTTCTATTGAAACTAGTTACATAGGGCTTGTAAGAATGAAATTCTATTCCTTCCACTGTGTTGTCGTATGTAGGAGCTGATAAAACGTCTAAGATATTCATTTTAGTAAACCGATTGATTTGAGAAATGCTTTATTATCTTTAGTTAATTGTGGTTTCTTCTTCGAGCGAGCTCTTCTTAGATTGAGGGCTTGAATGGAACTGATAGTTTTAATTTGTTGAGGCGCATATTTATTGTAATCAATCATTTTTCCTTTTTAAATGTAAATATATCTGCACTTCTTCACCACGTAAATTTACTAAACAATTATTTGTGTCTAGTATTCTGATGTGTATGCAACTTATATTGTCTTGGTTGATAGGAAAATATATTGTATTTTTTGGACTTTCTACAATTCGATAACCGGGAGGCACGTTAAGTGCAAATTCGTGAAGAATATGGCTTGGTTCACCGTTTATGAAGGAACCGCTCACAATATCACATTCGATCCTGATCACAGTCGTAGGTAAAATGTTTACTGGATGCTGTGACACATGCCATTTATTAGCTGACAAGGTCTGCTCTTCAAATCCTAATAAACTTCTAAATGAGCCTTCTTTGTTAAAATCAATATCTTTTGTACAGTGTATTGCAGTTTTCAAAGTATTATTATTGCACTGTATTTTGAGCGAAGCATCTTTTATTTCAGATTTTAAATAATCACCGATATCTTGTAATTCATATGTACCTACAGGTAATTCAATAACTTCATTATTACCATAATAGAACTTGTTATTCGTTTCTTCAATGTTAGGAATAGAATTGAATGTTGAGAAATGTAATAAAGCGCACTCATATTGTCCTTCTAGTGATAAAGTAGTAGGATAGTATGTTGATAAGGTTGAGGAGTTACCAGTTATCGACAAAGTGAGGGACATCGTGCGAATGATCAAAAATAAAATAAAAGTTTACATTTATATGTTTTTATTCCAAAAAGTCCTTAGATACTCTAAACATAAGTGTCCACAATTTACTGTATTAAAATTCTGATATCTGGTATAGTTGTAGTAAACATGAAAGTTTTTTAAATATCTTAATAATTCTTTCGGAGGTTTCAAATCTCCAAAACTATCGAAATATTCACAATAATTATACACTTTAACATAAGCTACCCAGTGCGTTCCATCATTCTTAGATTCATCTAAGTTCACTACACCACATTCTATTTGTTTCGGCGTTCTTGGTAATTGGTCCCTCATGTATACGCCGCGAAAGTAGGGGATGTTGTTAGAGTGTTCTTGAATGTCTATATTGGTTAATGCGCGATTAGGTAGCTTCATTATCAGTTTTTTGGAGAATTTATAAACAGTCCTTTACCATTCTTATGCGGTTTAATGTATAAACCTTTACCTAACACTAAAGCCTCCATAGACCTATTATGGCGTTCCGTTTCCTTTAAATTTTGTTGTGCTGCTTTGTAATCGTTTACTGTTTTTGCAATGCCTGCCGCACCTCCTGCTAAGGTTCCTAAAGCGGATAATCCAGCAAAAATTGGTATTAAAGGAAGAATGCCCCCTGTCTTCGGTAAGGGTATTACTCGAGGTACTTTGATTTGTCGAATTTTTGGAAATATTTTCTTCGCCGCTAAATAAGCAGCATTTATTAAATTTTTATTATCTTTGAGTTTCAAATTTTTAATTTTTGATTTTATTTTCGATACGAAATTTCTAAATGATTTCAATCCTGATCCTGACTTAAGCTTGGCTTTCATAACTTTGGTAACTAACCAAGAACTAAGTTTTTCTCCTTTGCCAGCGTCTTTTGATTTAAGCCTTTGTTTAGCCATATTGTAAAGTTTTAAATCTGCTTTGTGGCGATTAGATAAATCGGTATGATTTGCATAAGCAATATCGTGGTGCATACAGGCTTCGTCTAGTTTATTAACACCTCGATCACCTCGTTGTAAACGTTTTTCGAGTTTAGTGCCAGGCCCGCAATAATTGTATCCAGGTAAATGTATTTCAAACGGAAGATGGTTAATTAAACTATTAACTAACCCACCACCTTGCATTGCTAAGAGCGTAATGACAGAAATGTGCTAACATAAAGGTTATATATTTTCTTACGACATTATTGCTGTTTTTTCAATCCAGCTATTTTCTTCATTGCTTAGACCTAACCATTTCACAAACAGTTTTGATCCTTTCTTTTTCAAAATCTTTTCAACCAAATAAATACCTGGGTAAGAGGATTTTTGAAGTTCTTGTTCGTAAAAGGTACCCAATACGGGTTGCTTGCGCTGGTCTTCTATATGATATGTTATCGGTATAGTATTATTAATCTTATTTATAGTAAATAGTTCAGTTGACCAATTAGGAGTATAACCTTTTTCAAACATATGTTTGTATTTGCTGATACGAACACAATCACCGACTTGGAATTTAGGTTTCCAGTTAATTTGCTTGTTAGTATTATTTATATTTTCTTGTATTAATGTCTCATTTAATTTATTAACATCAACTGGTTTAAATTGAATAGTTCGATGTTTTGTATTGTTATATGTTTTCAATGTAACTTCTATTGGTATACCTAGCCACTTGTACCTTCCATTCAGACTAAAATATTTATATAATTTATTTTTAATCGTTTTAATTAAACGTTCTACTATAGAAGCTTTTTTAACGGAAAATGTTGAGTAATGATTAATATTATATTTCTTAATAAGCGTTTGAAATGAGATGTTATAAAATTCTGTTCCGTTGTCAGTTTGCAAATTAGCAGGATTGCGTTTACTGTTAACCAAAATTCGTTCAAATGCTCGAGTTACGTCTACTTTATTTTTTGATTTTAATGGTTCTGTCCAAGCAAACTTTGAGAAGCAGTCGATCACTATTAAAATATAACTATATCCTTTATTGTATTTTTTCAGATTTTGCATGTCCATAAGATCTGCTTGCCACAAATCATCAATCCCCTTTAGAATAACCGCTCGTCTGCGGAAATTTCTTCGAGCTGCTTTGTGTATTTCATTAACAATTTGCTGTTTAGCCATTATAAAGGTTTAACTAATAATTTATCCACTTCTGCTTTAGTATAGTACTTGTCTGCCAAATGAGTCAAAATTTCAGACGTCGTTGTTTTTAAAGTATTTTGCAAGTCTTTCACAATTTGAGATCGCATTTTAGCATTTGCTTTAAATAAATCTTTTATAATTTTAGTTGTCAACTCATCTACATAATTCTTGTTGACAGCATCGTCTGATTCCACCGGAGTTCTAATTCCTTTCAGTCTCGATGTTTTTAAATCTAAATCACCGTTTTCCGATTTGAAAAGAACATTATCATAGCACTCAAATAATTCTGATAAACGCATTCTTTTATGAATATGATGTCCGAATTTGTCTACGTTCATTATTTTAAGTTCAAGGCGTATATTGTAATGAAAGGTTGACAGTAAAATGACTCAAGTACAATTTAAAACATATATTTATTTATTTATTATTTTACTTTCTCGTAGCTCTTCTATAATAGATAAAATTTCATTGTCTAATCCTGTGTTACCAGCTTCTCGAGATGCAGTAAGTAACTTTAATCTGTCTACCAGTTCATTTGGATCGTCCCAATACCTAATATCTACATCTTTACGCCACATTTTTGTTAAAGGCAAACCTTCTCCTTTCGGTTGACTGCCTAAAAGATTGTCAGTTATCTTAAAAAGAGGTTTAATAACTTGCAAATATTTTAGACCTTTATTACTTTTTATAGGTTTATTAGCTGTATAATCTCGACGATGTGCATTTGTATCAAGTAACATTGACTTATACTGTTGTTTATCACTGTTACCAAACTTAAATTTGGTTTCTTTTTTAACAGCAATTCCGTCAAACCAGGAGTATTTTTGTATTTGCGTTCCGCCACGATGATATTTTCATCATTGATTGTTATGCAAGCAGAGCCTAGCTTCATTCTCCCCTGCTCTACTCTAACACCAAATGGAATAGGTGTTGATGCTTCTGAAGATACTGACCAGGACGATGTATCACCACTCGGGTCGTTTTCAACTACAGATTCGTATGATGAACAACTATCGATATCAGATTTATTTAAAGAGCTCATACTAATCTCAGGATTTTCTTGCTCATATTTTTTTAATTCACCTTCCTGCGGGAAAGAGGTTTGCTTACTGGCAATCAAGTTGAGTGGTTCAGTTACGGGTCTAAAAACTGAATCAAGTGCTTGTTTATTATCAATCTCCATATCCTTCATCTTTCTAACTTTTTTCTTTACAGCTTCTGCAGCATCAACAATTTGTCTCTTTAATGATTTTTCCATAATGGTAAAACGGGTCGTGAGTGAATAAGCGCTGTCTGACGAATAACGCCATCGCAATGATCATGGTCTTAAATATTCATAAACTTAATCAAATACAACAAATGTGTCAAATTTATTTCTATAACATCCGCTATTTTTAGAACAATCTTTATTAATTACTACATAATTGAAAGACTCATTCCATATTTTCGAACACATATTACGAAATTCGATCCAAGTCATATCAGTGTTCACATGTTCATCATAAACATGTCTCAAATTGATATCATCTTGTTTAAATAGTACTATCAAGTTTGCGTTGTCTCTTATTAGCTGCTTAGGGATTTTACTATAAGTTTGGTTCAGATAAAAGCAATCGATATATTTATGTATTCCCATTGCAAAATAATCGCGCATGTTATTTTGATTTTCACAAGCAACGTCGTCAAATATAATAATTGAGTTTGGTTTCGCGTCTTGAACTTTTATTACTTCTTCATTACCTTGATATTTCTGAAGTGAAATACCAGGTACACGCTGCATAACTCTTTCCAAGAATATGTACTTGGGCTGATTTAAAGTTTTAGAATAAACGTAAACATTATTATATCGTAAACCATTTTCGTGTATCAGAAGACCAATTAGTAAATTTGTTTTTCCACAGTTCGAAGGACCGCAAATTATGCATCTTACTGTGTTAGGTAATAACGATCCATGACGATAACTCGTTTTATTAAGGTCATTACAGATTGCGTTAACATTCAGTGACTGTGGTTGTTTAACAAATTTCATGATTAATGTCCGGGATGGATAGATTGGTAATGGGTTTACGGTATGAAAACATTTATATTTATATATAATTTTTATATTGAAATCAAATCAAATCAAAAATACTTTATTCACTAAGGTTACAAAATGCAATCCTTATGAACGTCTATCAAAATCTGGAATAGTATGAGTCTACATTTAATGCCAAGTTCTCAAAAAGTTAAGCCACTGAGAAAAGAACTTGGCAATAAAAACTGATGGCCACTTTTTAAATGCCAAACAATATTCCTTCGTATACAGTTATGCCAACAAGTAGGGTGGTGCAACCATACCCTACATCATGAAACTCAAGCAATAATATTTATATTGTAAAATAAATAACCATGATTTCATTGTGATTAGCCTCCTATGGTGTAGATGGGATCATCAACCTACGGATAGAATCCATCATGTCCAAGGTAAAGGCAACATGCGATCAGATTTGGTCAATAATAATTAAAAAAAAAACATTAAATAATACAACATTTAGATTTTACAAATGTATTTATTTTTGTCACTCTTTAAAATACCATATTACAATAATTTCTTATAATTTAAAACATATATACCTAGACATTAAACAATACAACATTTAGAATTTACAAATGTATTTATTTATTTTTTTTACTCCCTGAAATACAATATTACATTCATTTCTTATTATATATTTACTGACTACAATTATTATAACTTTCAGTAAAATTAGTACAAATATGACTTATGTCCCCATGACAATGTAGATATTTTATCTTTAAGAACAATACGTTTGTCATCATTGGAAGATAATGCAATTTTGTTGACAGCTTGAGTAAATACTTCATGTTTCAACGATCGAAATACAATATTCTTTTTTCGTAAAGATATATTATGCATCAATACTTTGTTATAATCTTTGAAATCAATTTTGTTTATGACAGATCTCTTAACCCCTTTTGCCTTTTTTAGTTCTTTGTCTCGAGTTTTCACACAGTATAGTTTAGATCTCAATCCTACAAACTCGACTATAATTTGCCCTCCTAGCTCATCTTTAAATAGACCAGGTATCTTGTTGTTTTGACAAATAATATTATATTCATTGTGTTCCTTATAGTTGCTGGTGTCGAAGTAAGATATAAAACTGGACTTAATATCTTTATAGACATCTAATGTTTCTATAGAATATAACAAACTATCAGTATCAGTATAACATAGTTTTAATCTAGACTCATAAAACGGCTTCATGATAGAATAATGAAAATCATACATATGATTTTTAGCTATTTCTAAAACAGTGAACCCTATGTAAATGGGTTTGTCTAGAACCACTAATTCTGATTTCATTTGAATAGCTACAAAGTTTTCCGTAAAAACAGTGGAACTTTGATAATTTAATCGTGATATTAATTGTTCAGCAGTGTAATATTTTTTAGTTTTATTTCTAGTATCAGTCCACTGGTTCACTAAATGAACATTGAGTCTGTTTTCAGTGTTTTCTAATGTTTTTCCAAAAATGCTATTATTCAATAATTTGAAGAAATCCTGTTCGAACGTAGACTTAGCTTTCTGTCGTAATTTTGTATTTAAATCTATGTACTCCTTCAAAAAGGGATGTTGTTTGAATTTAATTACTCTATGTACTTTTTTTAATTGCAAACCGTGTCGTAAGCACGTTTTTAAGTGTACATAATGAATTACATATTTAAATTTATCATACAGATTGGGAATTAATTTTGGATTTTTAGAGCCACAAGGAGTAAATTTTTCTGGACAAAAAGGTAGATCGTTGTGTGATTCATGTAAATGTTCTGGATAAATTAAGTCGACTTCTAAAATATAACCATATTTAGAGTTATCAGGTACCTTAAAAATATTTAGTTTTTCGATTTCAGCTTGAGTAATTAATTTGAAATCAGAATATGGTAAATATGAACACATTGCAAAGCCATACAAATTATTACAATCAATATACAATAAATAATTATCAGGGATTGATGAATTATAATTTGGTAGATACTTGTTATTTGCTTTAGAGTACCTATTAGAGCAAAGGCATACCCCACCCCGAATACCGCTTTGAATCATACGTATTATTTCCAAGTCGTCTATAAGTTGCAATTGCACCTTCGTTTTAAGTAACATTGCGTCAAAGCTTAGGCTAGGAGCAGTTACATAAAATGCAGGATCTAATCTATAATTAATTTTGCATGTGCGGCGGAAATTTTCAAAAATATCTGTTAATAAAATGACATCTGTTTTAAGATAAAGATCTGTATATTCTCCTAAATTTTTTAAGTGGAATGCCTTCCAGATGCGTTGTGCATGTAAATACTCTGATTCAGAGATAATGTTATCGGTTAAAGTATTATAGAAGCTATGTCGAGGTGGTAATCGATCCTCGTTGTAACTATTCCAAGTTCTCATGTATTCATAAGGATAAACTCCTTTGCGCCTTAATAGATCAATATGATCATCTTTAGGATAAAAGTAAGATAAATGAACAAAATCATCCCTATTTAGATTTTCAGCCAATTTTTCCAAGCTAGTGCATAAAAATTTAAAAGAATCAACAAAACGAACTGGTATATATTCTTGATTACCTACCTCAAAAAATTTTGTAAATGTTACATAATTCTCTTTATTTTTTGATATTACTTTAATTCTGCCTGGTGTTTCTCCTAACTGTCGTATAAATAAGTGGCTGTCATATCCTGATAGGTTGTGGAAAAATATAGGAACAAATTTCGGTAACTGAAATTGAATATTGCAGAAATTATGGCTAACCCCACGAAAACGTCCCGTTAGGTGGCAGTGGTCTTTTACACGGTCATCGAACAGTAACCCATCACAAATATAACAGTTTTTAAAGGCGTCAACAATATTTTGCTCTTCACTTGTTAACTTAGACATCGGAACGGATTTTTTCAAAATATTATATATTTTGGTAACATCTTCATGCAGATATTTTATAAATAATTCAACACAATCTTGACCACGATATGTTACATATCTGTTGAGAGAACTATCATAAGAGCACACAATGTAGTAACCAAACGCGGCTGGTAAATGTTTTTGTAATACAGTTGTATATTTCGAATTAATTTCAGCACTATTCGATGGGGGTTGTAATAAAGATTCAAAATCAGCATAGATGACGAAAGGCATATCTTGCATTCTTTCGTAATGCTTAAATTGAATTGCGGCGCCTGGGTCCGGTAGAACAGTTCTAATACCACCACAAATATGACCACTTAGTTTATCTTCGTTATGAAAAAATATCATACAGTCATCACAAAAATATATCTTTTCGTGGTGTTTTGTAAGCTGACTTCTAAGCAATCTACTCATTTTTTTTATTAAACAATAATGTTTATAGTTATTTTTTTCTATTATTAACAAATTAACATGATGGTTTTTTCTATAATCTGTTTTATATAAGGGTCCAACAATGCTTGTTTTATTACCAAGACCATAGACATTAACACTAATATTTTTATTATTTTTTTCAAATATTTTAATGTCTGAAAATCCTACCGGAAATGTCATATCCTGAGTGTTTAGTATATTTTCAAAATGCGGATATGAAGAAGTTCTATGAGCATTGTTTTTAACGGGAAATAATGCTGCTACTATACTCCATAAAAAACAGAACGCATCGTTATTTTGTATATTTATACATGCGTGTTTAGATTTGATCCATTTAGGTAATTCAATAAATCGTGAAGCTCTTAAAGGATTATGTTTATTAATATTGACTTCTAAGTATAAATTTTGCAAAAAAGCCCAGCCACTATCTTTTTCTTCAAATTCATCGATCTTTGTCGTAATACTGTTAACTACGTATGAAAATAATTTATTAAAATCGTAATTTTTATAAAAAATAATATTTTTCGTCGCAAATGATTTCATTTCACAAGTATCATTTTTTGGTAATGTAAATTCTGCAAAAAGTTCAAAGTTAACTTTAATAGAATCATGTGTAGTTTGAAGTGTCGCGAGCAACTGTTTCACACGATGGGATAGACTCATCAAAAAATTGGTTGGCGGAATACTTTCATTGCCTTCGTTCTTTTCTAAATTGTGCACTCTGTATGATACAATACGATTCTTAAACGCGCTGCTTATTTTATCAATGCCACCAATTAATGTAATAGAATTATTATTTTTATGTATATTACTTCGTAAATGAGATGCAAATACACTACTCTTAATAGATAAACCACAAACTGTACAATACACCGTTCGTTTGGACATGGCTATAAAGAAATGTAGTAAGTAAAATAGAAAAAAAACAAAGTTTATCTGCAAAATAATGAATACTACTCAAACTGTCAACCAAAAAATCTAAATTACACTATTCTCTTATTATTCGTTATATAATCGTCGTATAATCGTTGATTGATGTTACGTGTTTAAATAATTAATATTTTTATAAAATTACAGATAGTGATGCATAATAAGAAGACAGATAATCTAATAGGTAGATATTAGAGAGTGACGGAGAATAAAAAATAAAAACATCTAATCTTTTTTGTCCGCGTAGAAAGTGCCCTCACCACCAAAACGGTCCCGACACTCTCTAAGGACCGTTTTCAACGGCTCCAACTCCGGACAGTCCGACTGTCCCTGATATTTAAGGGATACAATTGCACGTTTCCAACGGTCCTTGGGATCTACCTGTAGTATGTCTGCGGTCTTAAATATTTTAATTTCTACGTACACGTCACCCTCGAAGTTTGCGGTGCGATGCACCACCCCGTTGGCAACACGTCTCGACAGCGACGACTGCAGAACCGGAGCACGAGTCGTGGTTATCTCTTCGTCACTGTCCGAGAATTCCCACGCTTTAGCTCCTTTCCGGTACTTTTTTGTCGCAGGAGTTTTGAATGGCATCGACCGCTTAGACTTCTTGGCTATGTTTTTAGACCTGTAATTATAGAGAAATAATACTTTAGTATAAACAAACATAGGTATATTGCATGCACAACACACTCTTGCATTTAGTGTGTTTAATTCTCTCGATTTTAGCTGAAAATAACTAACATTGATGTTCATGACAGCCGGGACCGACGGTTTAACGTGCGTTCCGAGGCACGGAGCAAGAGATAATTAACAGATTTATTCGTACATAACTTCGAAAAATCATATAACATTCCGAAAAGTCATTTAGTATAAACAGTAGTTACTAATTGAAGATGAATATACAAATTAAATACATACTTTGTTTTCGATATGGGTATCTCTTCGGAGTCAGAATCAGCTTTCCTGCTTGCTTTGGCAGGACGCTTATTGTAGCATTCTGAATAC
Source organism: Herminia tarsipennalis (assembly GCA_945859575.2). NCBI lineage: Eukaryota > Metazoa > Arthropoda > Insecta > Lepidoptera > Erebidae > Herminia > Herminia tarsipennalis. The sequence continues at coordinate 15,082,707 of OX243859.2, read as the reverse complement.
TCGGAGTCCGACCTGTAATTAAATACGAATTGAACACAGTTATTATACGTACATATCTTCAACCAAACTGCACCGGTCTAAAATTAGCACTGGACAGATTATTACTTCGCAAACGATTTCTAAATAGAAAAAATATAATTATAATGGTACATTTTTTTTTTTCACCTATTCTATGATACCCCTAACGAAGTGTGCACGAGATAAAATACAAAATCGTTTCCTAGATACTGTGTACAGACTTTTGCACTTAGTACATATGTTTAATTCTCTCGATTTTAGCTGAAAACCAGTAAACTGGGCAATGGTAGTGAGCCATTATTATATCAGCACGAGATAGAAAACGAAATCGCTCCCTACTATAAGATACTGTGTACAGACTCTTGCGTTTAGTGTATTTAATTCTCTCGATTTTAGCTGAAAACCAGTAAACTGGGCAATGGTAGTGAACCATATCAATTAGTTGTTTTTTTATATCAGCACGAGATAAAAAAACAACTAATTTAAATGTATTGATGTATAAAATGAAGTAAAAAACTTACGAACATTATTGTATGATGAGTAGATTTTCGAGGTGTGGAGTAGGGCAGGGGCAGGCTGGCGACGATTTCGACGAGCGAGCGATAATTTTGGTGCAGCAACCACTGACGAACGGGCGATATGGCGCAGTAACAGACCTAGGTACTTGTAGCTAGTAAGCGGTGGCGAAAGCGGCGCGGAAAAGATTTGATAATTAAATAAACGGGGTATTTAAAGTTTTCTTATCTGAGGTTGCAAACAATTTGTTTTTTGTACAACTATTGTTCTTTTATGTTTTTTAAAAAAGACAACTCCCGCACTAGAGAACAAGCTCTGTGTCGCTGGACACTTTACAAACATACAATTTAACGAACACAAATTACACCCAGACTCAGAACAACTGTTTGTGGGTCAAACAAAGTTTTGTTCTGGGTGGGATATAACCCGCAACCTCGTACACAGCATGCGCATACTGCGGGCACTGGACTACCAAGGCATCAAAACTTTTAAATTTTTCTTACTAAATGTACCAAAAATTATTTTATATACAACCATAAAGTTGACGACCCCGGTATTAAAACCTCGTAAATTTCGTAATGTGTCGAATTACCCATAATTATGCACTTTTCATGTTTGTACGAAATCCTACATACAGGGTGATTGGTAATTAGAGCATAATCTTGTAGTGGGTGGTAGTACGGGTCATTTGAAACATTTTTGTGTTTATTATACACTCATAGGGTTACGTACCAATTTGCTCTTTTAACTCAAAATATCACCATAGCACTTGTTGTACACTTTATAAAAAATGCTTTCAAATGCGGTATAAAACTTTATCACAGATCGTCTAACGCGAAGATATTACAAACAAGGGTAAAATAAAAAAGTTGTAAATTCGATAATGCACTGTAAAAAATCAAGTTAAACTACTTAATAAACCTTTGAAAATGTAAGTATGTATTTCATCGTCCTGTATACAAATAAAAAATCTGCATAATTAACAAATCAAAAATTTACATTATAATAAATGCACTGTTGCAAGAATGTAATCGAACACCTCATATCCGTTCTATGTACATAGGTACGTATTGCGACATACCTATGTACCATATTAATAACATAAAACATATCATCACGCCTTTATTCCTCAAAGGGGTAGGCAAAAGGTATATTACTACAGCCACTTTTCGCCTGATATGTTTCTTTTTCTTGATTTAAAAAAGACAACTCCCGCAGCAGGGTACAAGCCCTGTGTCGCAGGGGGACTTTACAAACATACATTCGACGGACACAAATTACAACCACACTCAGGACCAACATTTATGAATCTCACAAAGCTCTATCCCGCGCGGGGATCCAACCCGCGACCTCTTGCACAGCAGTCGTACACACTCCCGCTGCGCCACCGAGGCTGTCATGTTAGGCCCCATATTGTATAGGGAGCGAGCTAAACGACAAAATAGTGGGACCCCACCAGATATTGCGAATATCATGCGATAAGCATTTAATACAATAATTCTACTATTTCATACTTTCATAGTAAAATTCTACACTCATAAAATTACAAAATATTCAACAAAGAAAGTGATTATTAAATTAACAAAATACATGGAGATATCTTAAACTAACCACACCAAATTTTAATATTATATAGTACAACTACATTTGAATCGTTATTATACTTTTAAAGAAAAACCCAATATCACTTTTTGTCTGACCCGGGAATCAAACCCAAGACATCGGCGCGTACTATGCACTCAGCTACCGAGGCAGTCCATGTGGATAGACGTGTCAAGTAACATGAGACAATAAAATATTTAAAATGCATACATATGAATGCGGCGAATTATTATTATTGTCCCACACCAATGTACAATACGCAATTTTAGCAATAAACAGGCGCGTGTAAATGCGAAACCCTTAGTTGTCATTTTTATGTCGTTATGTACGAGGTATAATACGTACCCGACATAAAGTAGTATCAATCATTTAGGTTTACATTGAATACGATCATTTTAAATATTGCATGGTTTTACTTCACTGTTCGTTTATAAGGCAAGACATATTGGTTAGCAATCATTACTCTCTCGTGCTGCCACCGCTTACTAGCTACAAGTACCTAGGTCTGTTACTGCGCCATATCGCCCGTTCGTCAGTGGTTGCTGCACCAAAATTATCGCTCGCTCGTCGAAATCGTCGCCAGCCTGCCCTACGCCCTGCCCTACTCCACACCTCGAAAATCTACTCATCATACAATAATGTTCGTAAGTTTTTTACTTCATTTTATACATCAATACATTTAAATTAGTTGTTTTTTTATCTCGTGCTGATATAATATATGGCTAACTACCATTGCCCAGTTTCTGGTTTTCAGCTAAAATCGAGATAGTAATTAATAATAAACCATTTATTTCAGGCATCAAAGTAATACATAAAATAAAACAACTTAAAAAACTACACGTGAAGTTATGAGTCTGTACACAGTATCTATAGTTCAGGTGTCCTCGAGCCAATCTGGTCACGAAAATGGCTATACGTGTTAACGTAATGCCTAAGTACGTGGAGAGACATGAGACAATCTGTCCTGAATTTTAAATTACTGATTTAAATTAAAATTTAGATGTCCTCGAACCAACCTGGTCACAGAAAAAAATATTTTGTGGAGAGACATGAAACAATCTGTTCTAAATTTTAGTTTAATGTATACAGTAACTTATGACTTAGCGTGATTTAAAAAAAGGTTCTTTTTAGGGCCACCATACGAATCATAGTCGCATCAAAGATATGAGTCTGTACACAGTATCTTATAGTTCAGGTGTCCTCGAGCCAATCTGGTCACGAAAATGAGTATACGTGGAGAGACATGAGACAATCTGTCCTGAATTTTAAATTACTGATTTAAATTAAAATTTAGATGTCCTCGAACCAACCTGGTCACAGAAAAAAATATTTTGTGGAGAGACATGAAACAATCTGTTCTAAATTTTAGTTTAATGTATACAGTAACTTATGACTTAGCGTGATTTAAAAAAAGGTTCTTTTTAGGGCCACCATACGAATCATAGTCGCATCAAAGATATGAGTCTGTACACAGTATCTTATAGTTCAGGTGTCCTCGAGCCAATCTGGTCACGAAAATGAGTATACGTGGAGAGACATGAGACAATCTGTCCTGAACTTAAGACTTGTGTATGCAGATCTTATAACTTAAGCGTGATTCAACAAACGGCCCTTTTCAGGGCCGCATATGAATCTTATGAACTTATTACAGTTTATGTTTCTATGACGAACAGACAAGAAAGTCTTTTAACATGCCAGATTTTTGTATTACGTATTGAGCATTCAAGAACAGTTTTACAAGATTTTTGTATTACGTATTGGGCATTCAAGAACAGTTTTACACGACAGCGAACGTAGTGAGCAGGGAGTCGTGTTAAACTGTTCTTGAATGCCCAATATATACCTACTGTAATGTCACTTTTTATATTAAAATCTGTTCAAATTACGCACTGATTTTATTTTTAAATTTTACTAGACTATGTACTGCTATGCTAACACTTTGGGATGGGTACCCGCTTTTTGATAGCCGTTACAGTACCCCTTAGGTGAACTTTTTGACAGGTAGGTATTCAGATTTGATACTTCCAGACGGCGCAGAGGGACAAACGAGGTGTCTGCGGATTCGTCTCGGCAAACGCTACTCAATGAAATCAACAAACGGATCGGAGTCCGAAGAAAATTTTTGGGAAATCACGAAAAACGTGATTTTTCAACAATTTTTGACGGTTTTTCGAAAATTGAACGCAAAATCAACGGTGCAGAACGACGTGCGGCCGTGGGCAGACGCGCCACACCACCAGGCACAAAACACAAAAGAAATTATAAAGAAACAATGGAAAACTACGATGATAGGATTTTTTGAAAATTATTATAATTACGTAAACAAGAAATGAACTAAAATGGTAAGTATTTGTATTATAAACGAGTGCACGGAATGTGCAAACGTTATTACGGTGCTAACTAAGCTAAAATGAAACGAAACTAACTACTAAAACACAAGAATTGACGAATAAGTGATATGATGTATAGCCGTTACAGTACCCCTTAGGTGAACTTTTTGACAGGTAGGTATTCAGATTTGGTACTTCCAGACGGCGCAGAGGGACAAACGAGGTGTCTGCGGATTCGTCTCGGCAAACGCTACTCAATGAAATCAACAAACGGATCGGAGTCCGAAGAAATTTTTTGGGAAATCACGAAAAACGTGATTTTTCAACAATTTTTGACGGTTTTTCGAAAATTGAACGCAAAATCAACGGTGCAGAACGACGTGCGGCCGTGGGCAGACGCGCCACACCACCAGGCACAAAACACAAAAGAAATTATAAAGAAACAATGGAAAACTACGATGATAGGATTTTTTGAAAATTATTATAATTACGTAAACAAGAAATGAACTAAAATGGTAAGTATTTGTATTATAAACGAGTGCACGGAATGTGCAAACGTTATTACGGTGCTAACTAAGCTAAAATGAAACGAAACTAACTACTAAAACACAAGAATTGACGAATAAGTGATATGATGTATAGCCGTTACAGTACCCCTTAGGTGAACTTTTTGACAGGTAGGTATTCAGATTTGGTACTTCCAGACGGCGCAGAGGGACAAACGAGGTGTCTGCGGATTCGTCTCGGCAAACGCTACTCAATGAAATCAACAAACAGATCGGAGTCCGAAGAAAATTTTTGGGAAATCACGAAAAACGTGATTTTTCAACAATTTTTGACGGTTTTTCGAAAATTGAACGCAAAATCAACGGTGCAGAACGACGTGCGGCCGTGGGCAGACGCGCCACACCACCAGGCACAAAACACAAAAGAAATTATAAAGAAACAATGGAAAACTACGATGATAGGATTTTTTGAAAATTATTATAATTACGTAAACAAGAAATGAACTAAAATGGTAAGTATTTGTATTATAAACGAGTGCACGGAATGTGCAAACGTTATTACGGTGCTAACTAAGCTAAAATGAAACGAAACTAACTACTAAAACACAAGAATTGACGAATAAGTGATATGATGTATAGCCGTTACAGTACCCCTTAGGTGAACTTTTTGACAGGTAGGTATTCAGATTTGGTACTTCCAGACGGCGCAGAGGGACAAACGAGGTGTCTGCGGATTCGTCTCGGCAAACGCTACTCAATGAAATCAACAAACGGATCGGAGTCCGAAGAAAATTTTTGGGAAATCACGAAAAACGTGATTTTTCAACAATTTTTGACGGTTTTTCGAAAATTGAACGCAAAATCAACGGTGCAGAACGACGTGCGGCCGTGGGCAGACGCGCCACACCACCAGGCACAAAACACAAAAGAAATTATAAAGAAACAATGGAAAACTACGATGATAGGATTTTTTGAAAATTATTATAATTACGTAAACAAGAAATAAACTAAAATGGTAAGTATTTGTATTATAAACGAGTGCACGGAATGTGCAAACGTTATTACGGTGCTAACTAAGCTAAAATGAAACGAAACTAACTACTAAAACACAAGAATTGACGAATAAGTGATATGATGTACAGCCGTTACAGTACCCCTTAGGTGAACTTTTTGACAGGTAGGTATTCAGATTTGGTACTTCCAGACGGCGCAGAGGGACAAACGAGGTGTCTGCGGATTCGTCTCGGCAAACGCTACTCAATGAAATCAACAAACGGATCGGAGTCCGAAGAAAATTTTTGGGAAATCACGAAAAACGTGATTTTTCAACAATTTTTGACGGTTTTTCGAAAATTGAACGCAAAATCAACGGTGCAGAACGACGTGCGGCCGTGGGCAGACGCGCCACACCACCAGGCACAAAACACAAAAGAAATTATAAAGAAACAATGGAAAACTACGATGATAGGATTTTTTGAAAATTATTATAATTACGTAAACAAGAAATGAACTAAAATGGTAAGTATTTGTATTATAAACGAGTGCACGGAATGTGCAAACGTTATTACGGTGCTAACTAAGCTAAAATGAAACGAAACTAACTACTAAAACACAAGAATTGACGAATAAGTGATATGATGTATAGCCGTTACAGTACCCCTTAGGTGAACTTTTTGACAGGTAGGTATTCAGATTTGGTACTTCCAGACGGCGCAGAGGGACAAACGAGGTGTCTGCGGATTCGTCTCGGCAAACGCTACTCAATGAAATCAACAAACGGATCGGAGTCCGAAGAAAATTTTTGGGAAATCACGAAAAACGTGATTTTTCAACAATTTTTGACGGTTTTTCGAAAATTGAACGCAAAATCAACGGTGCAGAACGACGTGCGGCCGTGGGCAGACGCGCCACACCACCAGGCACAAAACACAAAAGAAATTATAAAGAAACAATGGAAAACTACGATGATAGGATTTTTTGAAAATTATTATAATTACGTAAACAAGAAATGAACTAAAATGGTAAGTATTTGTATTATAAACGAGTGCACGGAATGTGCAAACGTTATTACGGTGCTAACTAAGCTAAAATGAAACGAAACTAACTACTAAAACACAAGAATTGACGAATAAGTGATATGATGTATAGCCGTTACAGTACCCCTTAGGTGAACTTTTTGACAGGTAGGTATTCAGATTTGGTACTTCCAGACGGCGCAGAGGGACAAACGAGGTGTCTGCGGATTCGTCTCGGCAAACGCTACTCAATGAAATCAACAAACGGATCGGAGTCCAAAGTAAATTTTTGGGAAATCACGAAAAACGTGATTTTTCAACAATTTTTGACGGTTTTTCGAAAATTGAACGCAAAATCGACGGTGCAGAACGACGTGCGGCCGTGGGCAGACGCGCCACACCACCAGGCACAAAACACAAAAGAAATTATAAAGAAACAATGGAAAACTACGATGATAGGATTTTTTGAAAATTATTATAATTACGTAAACAAGAAATGAACTAAAATGGTAAGTATTTGTATTATAAACGAGTGCACGGAATGTGCAAACGTTATTACGGTGCTAACTAAGCTAAAATGAAACGAAACTAACTACTAAAACACAAGAATTGACGAATAAGTGATATGATGTATAGCCGTTACAGTACCCCTTAGGTGAACTTTTTGACAGGTAGGTATTCAGATTTGGTACTTCCAGACGGCGCAGAGGGACAAACGAGGTGTCTGCGGATTCGTCTCGGCAAACGCTACTCAATGAAATCAACAAACGGATCGGAGTCCGAAGAAAATTTTTGGGAAATCACGAAAAACGTGATTTTTCAACAATTTTTGACGGTTTTTCGAAAATTGAACGCAAAATCAACGGTGCAGAACGACGTGCGGCCGTGGGCAGACGCACCACACCACCAGGCACAAAACACAAAAGAAATTATAAAGAAACAATGGAAAACTACGATGATAGGATTTTTTGAAAATTATTATAATTACGTAAACAAGAAATGAACTAAAATGGTAAGTATTTGTATTATAAACGAGTGCACGGAATGTGCAAACGTTATTACGGTGCTAACTAAGCTAAAATGAAACGAAACTAACTACTAAAACACAAGAATTGACGAATAAGTGATATGATGTATAGCCGTTACAGTACCCCTTAGGTGAACTTTTTGACAGGTAGGTATTCAGATTTGGTACTTCCAGACGGCGCAGAGGGACAAACGAGGTGTCTGCGGATTCGTCTCGGCAAACGCTACTCAATGAAATCAACAAACGGATCGGAGTCCGAAGAAAATTTTTGGGAAATCACGAAAAACGTGATTTTTCAACAATTTTTGACGGTTTTTCGAAAATTGAACGCAAAATCAACGGTGCAGAACGACGTGCGGCCGTGGGCAGACGCGCCACACCACCAGGCACAAAACACAAAAGAAATTATAAAGAAACAATGGAAAACTACGATGATAGGATTTTTTGAAAATTATTATAATTACGTAAACAAGAAATGAACTAAAATGGTAAGTATTTGTATTATAAACGAGTGCACGGAATGTGCAAACGTTATTACGGTGCTAACTAAGCTAAAATGAAACGAAACTAACTACTAAAACACAAGAATTGACGAATAAGTGATATGATGTATAGCCGTTACAGTACCCCTTAGGTGAACTTTTTGACAGGTAGGTATTCAGATTTGGTACTTCCAGACGGCGCAGAGGGACAAACGAGGTGTCTGCGGATTCGTCTCGGCAAACGCTACTCAATGAAATCAACAAACGGATCGGAGTCCGAAGAAAATTTTTGGGAAATCACGAAAAACGTGATTTTTCAACAATTTTTGACGGTTTTTCGAAAATTGAACGCAAAATCAACGGTGCAGAACGACGTGCGGCCGTGGGCAGACGCGCCACACCACCAGGCACAAAACACAAAAGAAATTATAAAGAAACAATGGAAAACTACGATGATAGGATTTTTTGAAAATTATAATAATTACGTAAACAAGAAATGAACTAAAATGGTAAGTATTTGTATTATAAACGAGTGCACGGAATGTGCAAACGTTATTACGGTGCTAACTAAGCTAAAATGAAACGAAACTAACTACTAAAACACAAGAATTGACGAATAAGTGATAATTATGATGTATAGCCGTTACAGTACCCCTTAGGTGAACTTTTTGACAGGTAGGTATTCAGATTTGGTACTTCCAGACGGCGCAGAGGGACAAACGAGGTGTCTGCGGATTCGTCTCGGCAAACGCTACTCAATGAAATCAACAAACGGATCGGAGTCCGAAGAAAATTTTTGGGAAATCACGAAAAACGTGATTTTTCAACAATTTTTGACGGTTTTTCGAAAATTGAACGCAAAATCAACGGTGCAGAACGACGTGCGGCCGTGGGCAGACGCGCCACACCACCAGGCACAAAACACAAAAGAAATTATAAAGAAACAATGGAAAACTACGATGATAGGATTTTTTGAAAATTATTATAATTACGTAAACAAGAAATGAACTAAAATGGTAAGTATTTGTATTATAAACGAGTGCACGGAATGTGCAAACGTTATTACGGTGCTAACTAAGCTAAAATGAAACGAAACTAACTACTAAAACACAAGAATTGACGAATAAGTGATATGATGTATAGCCGTTACAGTACCCCTTAGGTGAACTTTTTGACAGGTAGGTATTCAGATTTGGTACTTCCAGACGGCGCAGAGGGACAAACGAGGTGTCTGCGGATTCGTCTCGGCAAACGCTACTCAATGAAATCAACAAACGGATCGGAGTCCGAAGAAAATTTTTGGGAAATCACGAAAAACGTGATTTTTCAACAATTTTTGACGGTTTTTCGAAAATTGAACGCAAAATCAACGGTGCAGAACGACGTGCGGCCGTGGGCAGACGCGCCACACCACCAGGCACAAAACACAAAAGAAATTATAAAGAAACAATGGAAAACTACGATGATAGGATTTTTTGAAAATTATTATAATTACGTAAACAAGAAATGAACTAAAATGGTAAGTATTTGTATTATAAACGAGTGCACGGAATGTGCAAACGTTATTACGGTGCTAACTAAGCTAAAATGAAACGAAACTAACTACTAAAACACAAGAATTGACGAATAAGTGATAATTATGATGTATAGCCGTTACAGTACCCCTTAGGTGAACTTTTTGACAGGTAGGTATTCAGATTTGGTACTTCCAGACGGCGCAGAGGGACAAACGAGGTGTCTGCGGATTCGTCTCGGCAAACGCTACTCAATGAAATCAACAAACGGATCGGAGTCCGAAGAAAATTTTTGGGAAATCACGAAAAACGTGATTTTTCAACAATTTTTGACGGTTTTTCGAAAATTGAACGCAAAATCAACGGTGCAGAACGACGTGCGGCCGTGGGCAGACGCGCCACACCACCAGGCACAAAACACAAAAGAAATTATAAAGAAACAATGGAAAACTACGATGATAGGATTTTTTGAAAATTATTATAATTACGTAAACAAGAAATGAACTAAAATGGTAAGTATTTGTATTATAAACGAGTGCACGGAATGTGCAAACGTTATTACGGTGCTAACTAAGCTAAAATGAAACGAAACTAACTACTAAAACACAAGAATTGACGAATAAGTGATATGATGTATAGCCGTTACAGTACCCCTTAGGTGAACTTTTTGACAGGTAGGTATTCAGATTTGGTACTTCCAGACGGCGCAGAGGGACAAACGAGGTGTCTGCGGATTCGTCTCGGCAAACGCTACTCAATGAAATCAACAAACGGATCGGAGTCCGAAGAAAATTTTTGGGAAATCACGAAAAACGTGATTTTTCAACAATTTTTGACGGTTTTTCGAAAATTGAACGCAAAATCAACGGTGCAGAACGACGTGCGGCCGTGGGCAGACGCGCCACACCACCAGGCACAAAACACAAAAGAAATTATAAAGAAACAATGGAAAACTACGATGATAGGATTTTTTGAAAATTATTATAATTACGTAAACAAGAAATGAACTAAAATGGTAAGTATTTGTATTATAAACGAGTGCACGGAATGTGCAAACGTTATTACGGTGCTAACTAAGCTAAAATGAAACGAAACTAACTACTAAAACACAAGAATTGACGAATAAGTGATATGATGTATAGCCGTTACAGTACCCCTTAGGTGAACTTTTTGACAGGTAGGTATTCAGATTTGGTACTTCCAGACGGCGCAGAGGGACAAACGAGGTGTCTGCGGATTCGTCTCGGCAAACGCTACTCAATGAAATCAACAAACGGATCGGAGTCCGAAGAAAATTTTTGGGAAATCACGAAAAACGTGATTTTTCAACAATTTTTGACGGTTTTTCGAAAATAGAACGCAAAATCAACGGTGCAGAACGACGTGCGGCCGTGGGCAGACGCGCCACACCACCAGGCACAAAACACAAAAGAAATTATAAAGAAACAATGGAAAACTACGATGATAGGATTTTTTGAAAATTATTATAATTACGTAAACAAGAAATGAACTAAAATGGTAAGTATTTGTATTATAAACGAGTGCACGGAATGTGCAAACGTTATTACGGTGCTAACTAAGCTAAAATGAAACGAAACTAACTACTAAAACACAAGAATTGACGAATAAGTGATATGATGTATAGCCGTTACAGTACCCCTTAGGTGAACTTTTTGACAGGTAGGTATTCAGATTTGGTACTTCCAGACGGCGCAGAGGGACAAACGAGGTGTCTGCGGATTCGTCTCGGCAAACGCTACTCAATGAAATCAACAAACGGATCGGAGTCCGAAGAAAATTTTTGGGAAATCACGAAAAACGTGATTTTTCAACAATTTTTGACGGTTTTTCGAAAATTGAACGCAAAATCAACGGTGCAGAACGACGTGCGGCCGTGGGCAGACGCGCCACACCACCAGGCACAAAACACAAAAGAAATTATAAAGAAACAATGGAAAACTACGATGATAGGATTTTTTGAAAATTATTATAATTACGTAAACAAGAAATGAACTAAAATGGTAAGTATTTGTATTATAAACGAGTGCACGGAATGTGCAAACGTTATTACGGTGCTAACTAAGCTAAAATGAAACGAAACTAACTACTAAAACACAAGAATTGACGAATAAGTGATATGATGTATAGCCGTTACAGTACCCCTTAGGTGAACTTTTTGACAGGTAGGTATTCAGATTTGGTACTTCCAGACGGCGCAGAGGGACAAACGAGGTGTCTGCGGATTCGTCTCGGCAAACGCTACTCAATGAAATCAACAAACGGATCGGAGTCCGAAGAAAATTTTTGGGAAATCACGAAAAACGTGATTTTTCAACAATTTTTGACGGTTTTTCGAAAATTGAACGCAAAATCAACGGTGCAGAACGACGTGCGGCCGTGGGCAGACGCGCCACACCACCAGGCACAAAACACAAAAGAAATTATAAAGAAACAATGGAAAACTACGATGATAGGATTTTTTGAAAATTATTATAATTACGTAAACAAGAAATGAACTAAAATGGTAAGTATTTGTATTATAAACGAGTGCACGGAATGTGCAAACGTTATTACGGTGCTAACTAAGCTAAAATGAAACGAAACTAACTACTAAAACACAAGAATTGACGAATAAGTGATATGATGTATAGCCGTTACAGTACCCCTTAGGTGAACTTTTTGACAGGTAGGTATTCAGATTTGGTACTTCCAGACGGCGCAGAGGGACAAACGAGGTGTCTGCGGATTCGTCTCGGCAAACGCTACTCAATGAAATCAACAAACGGATCGGAGTCCGAAGAAAATTTTTGGGAAATCACGAAAAACGTGATTTTTCAACAATTTTTGACGGTTTTTCGAAAATTGAACGCAAAATCAACGGTGCAGAACGACGTGCGGCCGTGGGCAGACGCGCCACACCACCAGGCACAAAACACAAAAGAAATTATAAAGAAACAATGGAAAACTACGATGATAGGATTTTTTGAAAATTATTATAATTACGTAAACAAGAAATGAACTAAAATGGTAAGTATTTGTATTATAAACGAGTGCACGGAATGTGCAAACGTTATTACGGTGCTAACTAAGCTAAAATGAAACGAAACTAACTACTAAAACACAAGAATTGACGAATAAGTGATATGATGTATAGCCGTTACAGTACCCCTTAGGTGAACTTTTTGACAGGTAGGTATTCAGATTTGGTACTTCCAGACGGCGCAGAGGGACAAACAAGGTGTCTGCGGATTCGTCTCGGCAAACGCTACTCAATGAAATCAACAAACGGATCGGAGTCCGAAGAAAATTTTTGGGAAATCACGAAAAACGTGATTTTTCAACAATTTTTGACGGTTTTTCGAAAATTGAACGCAAAATCAACGGTGCAGAACGACGTGCGGCCGTGGGCAGACGCGCCACACCACCAGGCACAAAACACAAAAGAAATTATAAAGAAACAATGGAAAACTACGATGATAGGATTTTTTGAAAATTATTATAATTACGTAAACAAGAAATGAACTAAAATGGTAAGTATTTGTATTATAAACGAGTGCACGGAATGTGCAAACGTTATTACGGTGCTAACTAAGCTAAAATGAAACGAAACTAACTACTAAAACACAAGAATTGACGAATAAGTGATATGATGTATAGCCGTTACAGTACCCCTTAGGTGAACTTTTTGACAGGTAGGTATTCAGATTTGGTACTTCCAGACGGCGCAGAGGGACAAACGAGGTGTCTGCGGATTCGTCTCGGCAAACGCTACTCAATGAAATCAACAAACGGATCGGAGTCCGAAGAAAATTTTTGGGAAATCACGAAAAACGTGATTTTTCAACAATTTTTGACGGTTTTTCGAAAATTGAACGCAAAATCAACGGTGCAGAACGACGTGCGGCCGTGGGCAGACGCGCCACACCACCAGGCACAAAACACAAAAGAAATTATAAAGAAACAATGGAAAACTACGATGATAGGATTTTTTGAAAATTATTATAATTACGTAAACAAGAAATGAACTAAAATGGTAAGTATTTGTATTATAAACGAGTGCACGGAATGTGCAAACGTTATTACGGTGCTAACTAAGCTAAAATGAAACGAAACTAACTACTAAAACACAAGAATTGACGAATAAGTGATATGATGTATAGCCGTTACAGTACCCCTTAGGTGAACTTTTTGACAGGTAGGTATTCAGATTTGGTACTTCCAGACGGCGCAGAGGGACAAACAAGGTGTCTGCGGATTCGTCTCGGCAAACGCTACTCAATGAAATCAACAAACGGATCGGAGTCCGAAGAAAATTTTTGGGAAATCACGAAAAACGTGATTTTTCAACAATTTTTGACGGTTTTTCGAAAATTGAACGCAAAATCAACGGTGCAGAACGACGTGCGGCCGTGGGCAGACGCGCCACACCACCAGGCACAAAACACAAAAGAAATTATAAAGAAACAATGGAAAACTACGATGATAGGATTTTTTGAAAATTATTATAATTACGTAAACAAGAAATGAACTAAAATGGTAAGTATTTGTATTATAAACGAGTGCACGGAATGTGCAAACGTTATTACGGTGCTAACTAAGCTAAAATGAAACGAAACTAACTACTAAAACACAAGAATTGACGAATAAGTGATATGATGTATAGCCGTTACAGTACCCCTTAGGTGAACTTTTTGACAGGTAGGTATTCAGATTTGGTACTTCCAGACGGCGCAGAGGGACAAACGAGGTGTCTGCGGATTCGTCTCGGCAAACGCTACTCAATGAAATCAACAAACGGATCGGAGTCCGAAGAAAATTTTTGGGAAATCACGAAAAACGTGATTTTTCAACAATTTTTGACGGTTTTTCGAAAATTGAACGCAAAATCAACGGTGCAGAACGACGTGCGGCCGTGGGCAGACGCGCCACACCACCAGGCACAAAACACAAAAGAAATTATAAAGAAACAATGGAAAACTACGATGATAGGATTTTTTGAAAATTATTATAATTACGTAAACAAGAAATGAACTAAAATGGTAAGTATTTGTATTATAAACGAGTGCACGGAATGTGCAAACGTTATTACGGTGCTAACTAAGCTAAAATGAAACGAAACTAACTACTAAAACACAAAAATTGACGAATAAGTGATATGATGTATAGCCGTTACAGTACCCCTTAGGTGAACTTTTTGACAGGTAGGTATTCAGATTTGGTACTTCCAGACGGCGCAGAGGGACAAACGAGGTGTCTGCGGATTCGTCTCGGCAAACGCTACTCAATGAAATCAACAAACGGATCGGAGTCCGAAGAAAATTTTTGGGAAATCACGAAAAACGTGATTTTTCAACAATTTTTGACGGTTTTTCGAAAATTGAACGCAAAATCAACGGTGCAGAACGACGTGCGGCCGTGGGCAGACGCGCCACACCACCAGGCACAAAACACAAAAGAAATTATAAAGAAACAATGGAAAACTACGATGATAGGATTTTTTGAAAATTATTATAATTACGTAAACAAGAAATGAACTAAAATGGTAAGTATTTGTATTATAAACGAGTGCACGGAATGTGCAAACGTTATTACGGTGCTAACTAAGCTAAAATGAAACGAAACTAACTACTAAAACACAAGAATTGACGAATAAGTGATATGATGTATAGCCGTTACAGTACCCCTTAGGTGAACTTTTTGACAGGTAGGTATTCAGATTTGGTACTTCCAGACGGCGCAGAGGGACAAACAAGGTGTCTGCGGATTCGTCTCGGCAAACGCTACTCAATGAAATCAACAAACGGATCGGAGTCCGAAGAAAATTTTTGGGAAATCACGAAAAACGTGATTTTTCAACAATTTTTGACGGTTTTTCGAAAATTGAACGCAAAATCAACGGTGCAGAACGACGTGCGGCCGTGGGCAGACGCGCCACACCACCAGGCACAAAACACAAAAGAAATTATAAAGAAACAATGGAAAACTACGATGATAGGATTTTTTGAAAATTATTATAATTACGTAAACAAGAAATGAACTAAAATGGTAAGTATTTGTATTATAAACGAGTGCACGGAATGTGCAAACGTTATTACGGTGCTAACTAAGCTAAAATGAAACGAAACTAACTACTAAAACACAAGAATTGACGAATAAGTGATATGATGTATAGCCGTTACAGTACCCCTTAGGTGAACTTTTTGACAGGTAGGTATTCAGATTTGGTACTTCCAGACGGCGCAGAGGGACAAACGAGGTGTCTGCGGATTCGTCTCGGCAAACGCTACTCAATGAAATCAACAAACGGATCGGAGTCCGAAGAAAATTTTTGGGAAATCACGAAAAACGTGATTTTTCAACAATTTTTGACGGTTTTTCGAAAATTGAACGCAAAATCAACGGTGCAGAACGACGTGCGGCCGTGGGCAGACGCGCCACACCACCAGGCACAAAACACAAAAGAAATTATAAAGAAACAATGGAAAACTACGATGATAGGATTTTTTGAAAATTATTATAATTACGTAAACAAGAAATGAACTAAAATGGTAAGTATTTGTATTATAAACGAGTGCACGGAATGTGCAAACGTTATTACGGTGCTAACTAAGCTAAAATGAAACGAAACTAACTACTAAAACACAAAAATTGACGAATAAGTGATATGATGTATAGCCGTTACAGTACCCCTTAGGTGAACTTTTTGACAGGTAGGTATTCAGATTTGGTACTTCCAGACGGCGCAGAGGGACAAACGAGGTGTCTGCGGATTCGTCTCGGCAAACGCTACTCAATGAAATCAACAAACGGATCGGAGTCCGAAGAAAATTTTTGGGAAATCACGAAAAACGTGATTTTTCAACAATTTTTGACGGTTTTTCGAAAATTGAACGCAAAATCAACGGTGCAGAACGACGTGCGGCCGTGGGCAGACGCGCCACACCACCAGGCACAAAACACAAAAGAAATTATAAAGAAACAATGGAAAACTACGATGATAGGATTTTTTGAAAATTATTATAATTACGTAAACAAGAAATGAACTAAAATGGTAAGTATTTGTATTATAAACGAGTGCACGGAATGTGCAAACGTTATTACGGTGCTAACTAAGCTAAAATGAAACGAAACTAACTACTAAAACACAAGAATTGACGAATAAGTGATATGATGTATAGCCGTTACAGTACCCCTTAGGTGAACTTTTTGACAGGTAGGTATTCAGATTTGGTACTTCCAGACGGCGCAGAGGGACAAACGAGGTGTCTGCGGATTCGTCTCGGCAAACGCTACTCAATGAAATCAACAAACGGATCGGAGTCCGAAGAAAATTTTTGGGAAATCACGAAAAACGTGATTTTTCAACAATTTTTGACGGTTTTTCGAAAATTGAACGCAAAATCAACGGTGCAGAACGACGTGCGGCCGTGGGCAGACGCGCCACACCACCAGGCACAAAACACAAAAGAAATTATAAAGAAACAATGAAAAACTACGATGATAGGATTTTTTGAAAATTATTATAATTACGTAAACAAGAAATGAACTAAAATGGTAAGTATTTGTATTATAAACGAGTGCACGGAATGTGCAAACGTTATTACGGTGCTAACTAAGCTAAAATGAAACGAAACTAACTACTAAAACACAAGAATTGACGAATAAGTGATATGATGTATAGCCGTTACAGTACCCCTTAGGTGAACTTTTTGACAGGTAGGTATTCAGATTTGGTACTTCCAGACGGCGCAGAGGGACAAACGAGGTGTCTGCGGATTCGTCTCGGCAAACGCTACTCAATGAAATCAACAAACGGATCGGAGTCCGAAGAAAATTTTTGGGAAATCACGAAAAAC
Source organism: Herminia tarsipennalis (assembly GCA_945859575.2). NCBI lineage: Eukaryota > Metazoa > Arthropoda > Insecta > Lepidoptera > Erebidae > Herminia > Herminia tarsipennalis. Next base: position 15,064,841 of record OX243859.2, on the reverse strand, counting down.
GTGATTTTTCAACAATTTTTGACGGTTTTTCGAAAATTGAACGCAAAATCAACGGTGCAGAACGACGTGCGGCCGTGGGCAGACGCGCCACACCACCAGGCACAAAACACAAAAGAAATTATAAAGAAACAATGGAAAACTACGATGATAGGATTTTTTGAAAATTATTATAATTACGTAAACAAGAAATAAACTAAAATGGTAAGTATTTGTATTATAAACGAGTGCACGGAATGTGCAAACGTTATTACGGTGCTAACTAAGCTAAAATGAAACGAAACTAACTACTAAAACACAAGAATTGACGAATAAGTGATATGATGTACAGCCGTTACAGTACCCCTTAGGTGAACTTTTTGACAGGTAGGTATTCAGATTTGGTACTTCCAGACGGCGCAGAGGGACAAACGAGGTGTCTGCGGATTCGTCTCGGCAAACGCTACTCAATGAAATCAACAAACGGATCGGAGTCCGAAGAAAATTTTTGGGAAATCACGAAAAACGTGATTTTTCAACAATTTTTGACGGTTTTTCGAAAATTGAACGCAAAATCAACGGTGCAGAACGACGTGCGGCCGTGGGCAGACGCGCCACACCACCAGGCACAAAACACAAAAGAAATTATAAAGAAACAATGGAAAACTACGATGATAGGATTTTTTGAAAATTATTATAATTACGTAAACAAGAAATGAACTAAAATGGTAAGTATTTGTATTATAAACGAGTGCACGGAATGTGCAAACGTTATTACGGTGCTAACTAAGCTAAAATGAAACGAAACTAACTACTAAAACACAAGAATTGACGAATAAGTGATATGATGTATAGCCGTTACAGTACCCCTTAGGTGAACTTTTTGACAGGTAGGTATTCAGATTTGGTACTTCCAGACGGCGCAGAGGGACAAACGAGGTGTCTGCGGATTCGTCTCGGCAAACGCTACTCAATGAAATCAACAAACGGATCGGAGTCCGAAGAAAATTTTTGGGAAATCACGAAAAACGTGATTTTTCAACAATTTTTGACGGTTTTTCGAAAATTGAACGCAAAATCAACGGTGCAGAACGACGTGCGGCCGTGGGCAGACGCGCCACACCACCAGGCACAAAACACAAAAGAAATTATAAAGAAACAATGGAAAACTACGATGATAGGATTTTTTGAAAATTATAATAATTACGTAAACAAGAAATGAACTAAAATGGTAAGTATTTGTATTATAAACGAGTGCACGGAATGTGCAAACGTTATTACGGTGCTAACTAAGCTAAAATGAAACGAAACTAACTACTAAAACACAAGAATTGACGAATAAGTGATATGATGTATAGCCGTTACAGTACCCCTTAGGTGAACTTTTTGACAGGTAGGTATTCAGATTTGGTACTTCCAGACGGCGCAGAGGGACAAACGAGGTGTCTGCGGATTCGTCTCGGCAAACGCTACTCAATGAAATCAACAAACGGATCGGAGTCCGAAGAAAATTTTTGGGAAATCACGAAAAACGTGATTTTTCAACAATTTTTGACGGTTTTTCGAAAATTGAACGCAAAATCAACGGTGCAGAACGACGTGCGGCCGTGGGCAGACGCGCCACACCACCAGGCACAAAACACAAAAGAAATTATAAAGAAACAATGGAAAACTACGATGATAGGATTTTTTGAAAATTATTATAATTACGTAAACAAGAAATGAACTAAAATGGTAAGTATTTGTATTATAAACGAGTGCACGGAATGTGCAAACGTTATTACGGTGCTAACTAAGCTAAAATGAAACGAAACTAACTACTAAAACACAAGAATTGACGAATAAGTGATATGATGTACAGCCGTTACAGTACCCCTTAGGTGAACTTTTTGACAGGTAGGTATTCAGATTTGGTACTTCCAGACGGCGCAGAGGGACAAACGAGGTGTCTGCGGATTCGTCTCGGCAAACGCTACTCAATGAAATCAACAAACGGATCGGAGTCCGAAGAAAATTTTTGGGAAATCACGAAAAACGTGATTTTTCAACAATTTTTGACGGTTTTTCGAAAATTGAACGCAAAATCAACGGTGCAGAACGACGTGCGGCCGTGGGCAGACGCGCCACACCACCAGGCACAAAACACAAAAGAAATTATAAAGAAACAATGGAAAACTACGATGATAGGATTTTTTGAAAATTATTATAATTAAGTAAACAAGAAATAAACTAAAATGGTAAGTATTTGTATTATAAACGAGTGCACGGAATGTGCAAACGTTATTACGGTGCTAACTAAGCTAAAATGAAACGAAACTAACTACTAAAACACAAGAATTGACGAATAAGTGATATGATGTATAGCCGTTACAGTACCCCTTAGGTGAACTTTTTGACAGGTAGGTATTCAGATTTGGTACTTCCAGACGGCGCAGAGGGACAAACGAGGTGTCTGCGGATTCGTCTCGGTAAACGCTACTCAATGAAATCAACAAACGGATCGGAGTCTGAAGAAAATTTTTGGGAAATCACGAAAAACGTGATTTTTCAACAATTTTTGACGGTTTTTCGAAAATTGAACGCAAAATCAACGGTGCAGAACGACGTGCGGCCGTGGGCAGACGCGCCACACCACCAGGCACAAAACACAAAAGAAATTATAAAGAAACAATGGAAAACTACGATGATAGGATTTTTTGAAAATTATTATAATTACGTAAACAAGAAATGAACTAAAATGGTAAGTATTTGTATTATAAACGAGTGCACGGAATGTGCAAACGTTATTACGGTGCTAACTAAGCTAAAATGAAACGAAACTAACTACTAAAACACAAGAATTGACGAATAAGTGATATGATGTATAGCCGTTACAGTACCCCTTAGGTGAACTTTTTGACAGGTAGGTATTCAGATTTGGTACTTCCAGACGGCGCAGAGGGACAAACGAGGTGTCTGCGGATTCGTCTCGGCAAACGCTACTCAATGAAATCAACAAACGGATCGGAGTCCGAAGAAAATTTTTGAGAAATCACGAAAAACGTGATTTTTCAACAATTTTTGACGGTTTTTCGAAAATTGAACGCAAAATCAACGGTGCAGAACGACGTGCGGCCGTGGGCAGACGCGCCACACCACCAGGCACAAAACACAAAAGAAATTATAAAGAAACAATGGAAAACTACGATGATAGGATTTTTTGAAAATTATTATAATTACGTAAACAAGAAATGAACTAAAATGGTAAGTATTTGTATTATAAACGAGTGCACGGAATGTGCAAACGTTATTACGGTGCTAACTAAGCTAAAATGAAACGAAACTAACTACTAAAACACAAGAATTGACGAATAAGTGATATGATGTATAGCCGTTACAGTACCCCTTAGGTGAACTTTTTGACAGGTAGGTATTCAGATTTGGTACTTCCAGACGGCGCAGAGGGACAAACGAGGTGTCTGCGGATTCGTCTCGGCAAACGCTACTCAATGAAATCAACAAACGGATCGGAGTCCGAAGAAAATTTTTGGGAAATCACGAAAAACGTGATTTTTCAACAATTTTTGACGGTTTTTCGAAAATTGAACGCAAAATCAACGGTGCAGAACGACGTGCGGCCGTGGGCAGACGCGCCACACCACCAGGCACAAAACACAAAAGAAATTATAAAGAAACAATGAAAAACTACGATGATAGGATTTTTTGAAAATTATTATAATTACGTAAACAAGAAATGAACTAAAATGGTAAGTATTTGTATTATAAACGAGTGCACGGAATGTGCAAACGTTATTACGGTGCTAACTAAGCTAAAATGAAACGAAACTAACTACTAAAACACAAGAATTGACGAATAAGTGATATGATGTATAGCCGTTACAGTACCCCTTAGGTGAACTTTTTGACAGGTAGGTATTCAGATTTGGTACTTCCAGACGGCGCAGAGGGACAAACGAGGTGTCTGCGGATTCGTCTCGGCAAACGCTACTCAATGAAATCAACAAACGGATCGGAGTCCGAAGAAAATTTTTGGGAAATCACGAAAAACGTGATTTTTCAACAATTTTTGACGGTTTTTCGAAAATTGAACGCAAAATCAACGGTGCAGAACGACGTGCGGCCGTGGGCAGACGCGCCACACCACCAGGCACAAAACACAAAAGAAATTATAAAGAAACAATGGAAAACTACGATGATAGGATTTTTTGAAAATTATTATAATTACGTAAACAAGAAATAAACTAAAATGGTAAGTATTTGTATTATAAACGAGTGCACGGAATGTGCAAACGTTATTACGGTGCTAACTAAGCTAAAATGAAACGAAACTAACTACTAAAACACAAGAATTGACGAATAAGTGATATGATGTACAGCCGTTACAGTACCCCTTAGGTGAACTTTTTGACAGGTAGGTATTCAGATTTGGTACTTCCAGACGGCGCAGAGGGACAAACGAGGTGTCTGCGGATTCGTCTCGGCAAACGCTACTCAATGAAATCAACAAACGGATCGGAGTCCGAAGAAAATTTTTGGGAAATCACGAAAAACGTGATTTTTCAACAATTTTTGACGGTTTTTCGAAAATTGAACGCAAAATCAACGGTGCAGAACGACGTGCGGCCGTGGGCAGACGCGCCACACCACCAGGCACAAAACACAAAAGAAATTATAAAGAAACAATGGAAAACTACGATGATAGGATTTTTTGAAAATTATTATAATTACGTAAACAAGAAATGAACTAAAATGGTAAGTATTTGTATTATAAACGAGTGCACGGAATGTGCAAACGTTATTACGGTGCTAACTAAGCTAAAATGAAACGAAACTAACTACTAAAACACAAGAATTGACGAATAAGTGATATGATGTATAGCCGTTACAGTACCCCTTAGGTGAACTTTTTGACAGGTAGGTATTCAGATTTGGTACTTCCAGACGGCGCAGAGGGACAAACGAGGTGTCTGCGGATTCGTCTCGGCAAACGCTACTCAATGAAATCAACAAACGGATCGGAGTCCGAAGAAAATTTTTGGGAAATCACGAAAAACGTGATTTTTCAACAATTTTTGACGGTTTTTCGAAAATTGAACGCAAAATCAACGGTGCAGAACGACGTGCGGCCGTGGGCAGACGCGCCACACCACCAGGCACAAAACACAAAAGAAATTATAAAGAAACAATGGAAAACTACGATGATAGGATTTTTTGAAAATTATAATAATTACGTAAACAAGAAATGAACTAAAATGGTAAGTATTTGTATTATAAACGAGTGCACGGAATGTGCAAACGTTATTACGGTGCTAACTAAGCTAAAATGAAACGAAACTAACTACTAAAACACAAGAATTGACGAATAAGTGATATGATGTATAGCCGTTACAGTACCCCTTAGGTGAACTTTTTGACAGGTAGGTATTCAGATTTGGTACTTCCAGACGGCGCAGAGGGACAAACGAGGTGTCTGCGGATTCGTCTCGGCAAACGCTACTCAATGAAATCAACAAACGGATCGGAGTCCGAAGAAAATTTTTGGGAAATCACGAAAAACGTGATTTTTCAACAATTTTTGACGGTTTTTCGAAAATTGAACGCAAAATCAACGGTGCAGAACGACGTGCGGCCGTGGGCAGACGCGCCACACCACCAGGCACAAAACACAAAAGAAATTATAAAGAAACAATGGAAAACTACGATGATAGGATTTTTTGAAAATTATTATAATTACGTAAACAAGAAATGAACTAAAATGGTAAGTATTTGTATTATAAACGAGTGCACGGAATGTGCAAACGTTATTACGGTGCTAACTAAGCTAAAATGAAACGAAACTAACTACTAAAACACAAGAATTGACGAATAAGTGATATGATGTACAGCCGTTACAGTACCCCTTAGGTGAACTTTTTGACAGGTAGGTATTCAGATTTGGTACTTCCAGACGGCGCAGAGGGACAAACGAGGTGTCTGCGGATTCGTCTCGGCAAACGCTACTCAATGAAATCAACAAACGGATCGGAGTCCGAAGAAAATTTTTGGGAAATCACGAAAAACGTGATTTTTCAACAATTTTTGACGGTTTTTCGAAAATTGAACGCAAAATCAACGGTGCAGAACGACGTGCGGCCGTGGGCAGACGCGCCACACCACCAGGCACAAAACACAAAAGAAATTATAAAGAAACAATGGAAAACTACGATGATAGGATTTTTTGAAAATTATTATAATTAAGTAAACAAGAAATAAACTAAAATGGTAAGTATTTGTATTATAAACGAGTGCACGGAATGTGCAAACGTTATTACGGTGCTAACTAAGCTAAAATGAAACGAAACTAACTACTAAAACACAAGAATTGACGAATAAGTGATATGATGTATAGCCGTTACAGTACCCCTTAGGTGAACTTTTTGACAGGTAGGTATTCAGATTTGGTACTTCCAGACGGCGCAGAGGGACAAACGAGGTGTCTGCGGATTCGTCTCGGTAAACGCTACTCAATGAAATCAACAAACGGATCGGAGTCTGAAGAAAATTTTTGGGAAATCACGAAAAACGTGATTTTTCAACAATTTTTGACGGTTTTTCGAAAATTGAACGCAAAATCAACGGTGCAGAACGACGTGCGGCCGTGGGCAGACGCGCCACACCACCAGGCACAAAACACAAAAGAAATTATAAAGAAACAATGGAAAACTACGATGATAGGATTTTTTGAAAATTATTATAATTACGTAAACAAGAAATGAACTAAAATGGTAAGTATTTGTATTATAAACGAGTGCACGGAATGTGCAAACGTTATTACGGTGCTAACTAAGCTAAAATGAAACGAAACTAACTACTAAAACACAAGAATTGACGAATAAGTGATATGATGTATAGCCGTTACAGTACCCCTTAGGTGAACTTTTTGACAGGTAGGTATTCAGATTTGGTACTTCCAGACGGCGCAGAGGGACAAACGAGGTGTCTGCGGATTCGTCTCGGCAAACGCTACTCAATGAAATCAACAAACGGATCGGAGTCCGAAGAAAATTTTTGAGAAATCACGAAAAACGTGATTTTTCAACAATTTTTGACGGTTTTTCGAAAATTGAACGCAAAATCAACGGTGCAGAACGACGTGCGGCCGTGGGCAGACGCGCCACACCACCAGGCACAAAACACAAAAGAAATTATAAAGAAACAATGGAAAACTACGATGATAGGATTTTTTGAAAATTATTATAATTACGTAAACAAGAAATGAACTAAAATGGTAAGTATTTGTATTATAAACGAGTGCACGGAATGTGCAAACGTTATTACGGTGCTAACTAAGCTAAAATGAAACGAAACTAACTACTAAAACACAAGAATTGACGAATAAGTGATATGATGTATAGCCGTTACAGTACCCCTTAGGTGAACTTTTTGACAGGTAGGTATTCAGATTTGGTACTTCCAGACGGCGCAGAGGGACAAACGAGGTGTCTGCGGATTCGTCTCGGCAAACGCTACTCAATGAAATCAACAAACGGATCGGAGTCCGAAGAAAATTTTTGGGAAATCACGAAAAACGTGATTTTTCAACAATTTTTGACGGTTTTTCGAAAATTGAACGCAAAATCAACGGTGCAGAACGACGTGCGGCCGTGGGCAGACGCGCCACACCACCAGGCACAAAACACAAAAGAAATTATAAAGAAACAATGGAAAACTACGATGATAGGATTTTTTGAAAATTATTATAATTACGTAAACAAGAAATGAACTAAAATGGTAAGTATTTGTATTATAAACGAGTGCACGGAATGTGCAAACGTTATTACGGTGCTAACTAAGCTAAAATGAAACGAAACTAACTACTAAAACACAAGAATTGACGAATAAGTGATATGATGTACAGCCGTTACAGTACCCCTTAGGTGAACTTTTTGACAGGTAGGTATTCAGATTTGGTACTTCCAGACGGCGCAGAGGGACAAACGAGGTGTCTGCGGATTCGTCTCGGCAAACGCTACTCAATGAAATCAACAAACGGATCGGAGTCCAAAGAAAATTTTTGGGAAATCACGAAAAACGTGATTTTTCAACAATTTTTGACGGTTTTTCGAAAATTGAACGCAAAATCAACGGTGCAGAACGACGTGCGGCCGTGGGCAGACGCGCCACACCACCAGGCACAAAACACAAAAGAAATTATAAAGAAACAATGGAAAACTACGATGATAGGATTTTTTGAAAATTATTATAATTAAGTAAACAAGAAATAAACTAAAATGGTAAGTATTTGTATTATAAACGAGTGCACGGAATGTGCAAACGTTATTACGGTGCTAACTAAGCTAAAATGAAACGAAACTAACTACTAAAACACAAGAATTGACGAATAAGTGATATGATGTATAGCCGTTACAGTACCCCTTAGGTGAACTTATTGACAGGTAGGTATTCAGATTTGGTACTTCCAGACGGCGCAGAGGGACAAACGAGGTGTCTGCGGATTCGTCTCGGTAAACGCTACTCAATGAAATCAACAAACGGATCGGAGTCTGAAGAAAATTTTTGGGAAATCACGAAAAACGTGATTTTTCAACAATTTTTGACGGTTTTTCGAAAATTGAACGCAAAATCAACGGTGCAGAACGACGTGCGGCCGTGGGCAGACGCGCCACACCACCAGGCACAAAACACAAAAGAAATTATAAAGAAACAATGGAAAACTACGATGATAGGATTTTTTGAAAATTATTATAATTACGTAAACAAGAAATGAACTAAAATGGTAAGTATTTGTATTATAAACGAGTGCACGGAATGTGCAAACGTTATTACGGTGCTAACTAAGCTAAAATGAAACGAAACTAACTACTAAAACACAAGAATTGACGAATAAGTGATATGATGTATAGCCGTTACAGTACCCCTTAGGTGAACTTTTTGACAGGTAGGTATTCAGATTTGGTACTTCCAGACGGCGCAGAGGGACAAACGAGGTGTCTGCGGATTCGTCTCGGCAAACGCTACTCAATGAAATCAACAAACGGATCGGAGTCCGAAGAAAATTTTTGAGAAATCATGAAAAACGTGATTTTTCAACAATTTTTGACGGTTTTTCGAAAATTGAACGCAAAATCAACGGTGCAGAACGACGTGCGGCCGTGGGCAGACGCGCCACACCACCAGGCACAAAACACAAAAGAAATTATAAAGAAACAATGGAAAACTACGATGATAGGATTTTTTGAAAATTATTATAATTACGTAAACAAGAAATGAACTAAAATGGTAAGTATTTGTATTATAAACGAGTGCACGGAATGTGCAAACGTTATTACGGTGCTAACTAAGCTAAAATGAAACGAAACTAACTACTAAAACACAAGAATTGACGAATAAGTGATATGATGTATAGCCGTTACAGTACTCCTTAGGTGAACTTTTTGACAGGTAGGTATTCAGATTTGGTACTTCCAGACGGCGCAGAGGGACAAACGAGGTGTCTGCGGATTCGTCTCGGCAAACGCTACTCAATGAAATCAACAAACGGATCGGAGTCCGAAGAAAATTTTTGGGAAATCACGAAAAACGTGATTTTTCAACAATTTTTGACGGTTTTTCGAAAATTGAACGCAAAATCAACGGTGCAGAACGACGTGCGGCCGTGGGCAGACGCGCCACACCACCAGGCACAAAACACAAAAGAAATTATAAAGAAACAATGGAAAACTACGATGATAGGATTTTTTGAAAATTATTATAATTACGTAAACAAGAAATGAACTAAAATGGTAAGTATTTGTATTATAAACGAGTGCACGGAATGTGCAAACGTTATTACGGTGCTAACTAAGCTAAAATGAAACGAAACTAACTACTAAAACACAAGAATTGACGAATAAGTGATATGATGTATAGCCGTTACAGTACCCCTTAGGTGAACTTTTTGACAGGTAGGTATTCAGATTTGGTACTTCCAGACGGCGCAGAGGGACAAACGAGGTGTCTGCGGATTCGTCTCGGCAAACGCTACTCAATGAAATCAACAAACGGATCGGAGTCCGAAGAAAATTTTTGGGAAATCACGAAAAACGTGATTTTTCAACAATTTTTGACGGTTTTTCGAAAATTGAACGCAAAATCAACGGTGCAGAACGACGTGCGGCCGTGGGCAGACGCGCCACACCACCAGGCACAAAACACAAAAGAAATTATAAAGAAACAATGGAAAACTACGATGATAGGATTTTTTGAAAATTATTATAATTACGTAAACAAGAAATGAACTAAAATGGTAAGTATTTGTATTATAAACGAGTGCACGGAATGTGCAAACGTTATTACGGTGCTAACTAAGCTAAAATGAAACGAAACTAACTACTAAAACACAAGAATTGACGAATAAGTGATATGATGTATAGCCGTTACAGTACCCCTTAGGTGAACTTTTTGACAGGTAGGTATTCAGATTTGGTACTTCCAGACGGCGCAGAGGGACAAACGAGGTGTCTGCGGATTCGTCTCGGTAAACGCTACTCAATGAAATCAACAAACGGATCGGAGTCTGAAGAAAATTTTTGGGAAATCACGAAAAACGTGATTTTTCAACAATTTTTGACGGTTTTTCGAAAATTGAACGCAAAATCAACGGTGCAGAACGACGTGCGGCCGTGGGCAGACGCGCCACACCACCAGGCACAAAACACAAAAGAAATTATAAAGAAACAATGGAAAACTACGATGATAGGATTTTTTGAAAATTATTATAATTACGTAAACAAGAAATGAACTAAAATGGTAAGTATTTGTATTATAAACGAGTGCACGGAATGTGCAAACGTTATTACGGTGCTAACTAAGCTAAAATGAAACGAAACTAACTACTAAAACACAAGAATTGACGAATAAGTGATATGATGTATAGCCGTTACAGTACCCCTTAGGTGAACTTTTTGACAGGTAGGTATTCAGATTTGGTACTTCCAGACGGCGCAGAGGGACAAACGAGGTGTCTGCGGATTCGTCTCGGCAAACGCTACTCAATGAAATCAACAAACGGATCGGAGTCCGAAGAAAATTTTTGAGAAATCACGAAAAACGTGATTTTTCAACAATTTTTGACGGTTTTTCGAAAATTGAACGCAAAATCAACGGTGCAGAACGACGTGCGGCCGTGGGCAGACGCGCCACACCACCAGGCACAAAACACAAAAGAAATTATAAAGAAACAATGGAAAACTACGATGATAGGATTTTTTGAAAATTATTATAATTACGTAAACAAGAAATGAACTAAAATGGTAAGTATTTGTATTATAAACGAGTGCACGGAATGTGCAAACGTTATTACGGTGCTAACTAAGCTAAAATGAAACGAAACTAACTACTAAAACACAAGAATTGACGAATAAGTGATATGATGTATAGCCGTTACAGTACCCCTTAGGTGAACTTTTTGACAGGTAGGTATTCAGATTTGGTACTTCCAGACGGCGCAGAGGGACAAACGAGGTGTCTGCGGATTCGTCTCGGCAAACGCTACTCAATGAAATCAACAAACGGATCGGAGTCCGAAGAAAATTTTTGGGAAATCACGAAAAACGTGATTTTTCAACAATTTTTGACGGTTTTTCGAAAATTGAACGCAAAATCAACGGTGCAGAACGACGTGCGGCCGTGGGCAGACGCGCCACACCACCAGGCACAAAACACAAAAGAAATTATAAAGAAACAATGGAAAACTACGATGATAGGATTTTTTGAAAATTATTATAATTACGTAAACAAGAAATGAACTAAAATGGTAAGTATTTGTATTATAAACGAGTGCACGGAATGTGCAAACGTTATTACGGTGCTAACTAAGCTAAAATGAAACGAAACTAACTACTAAAACACAAGAATTGACGAATAAGTGATATGATGTACAGCCGTTACAGTACCCCTTAGGTGAACTTTTTGACAGGTAGGTATTCAGATTTGGTACTTCCAGACGGCGCAGAGGGACAAACGAGGTGTCTGCGGATTCGTCTCGGCAAACGCTACTCAATGAAATCAACAAACGGATCGGAGTCCAAAGAAAATTTTTGGGAAATCACGAAAAACGTGATTTTTCAACAATTTTTGACGGTTTTTCGAAAATTGAACGCAAAATCAACGGTGCAGAACGACGTGCGGCCGTGGGCAGACGCGCCACACCACCAGGCACAAAACACAAAAGAAATTATAAAGAAACAATGGAAAACTACGATGATAGGATTTTTTGAAAATTATTATAATTAAGTAAACAAGAAATAAACTAAAATGGTAAGTATTTGTATTATAAACGAGTGCACGGAATGTGCAAACGTTATTACGGTGCTAACTAAGCTAAAATGAAACGAAACTAACTACTAAAACACAAGAATTGACGAATAAGTGATATGATGTATAGCCGTTACAGTACCCCTTAGGTGAACTTATTGACAGGTAGGTATTCAGATTTGGTACTTCCAGACGGCGCAGAGGGACAAACGAGGTGTCTGCGGATTCGTCTCGGTAAACGCTACTCAATGAAATCAACAAACGGATCGGAGTCTGAAGAAAATTTTTGGGAAATCACGAAAAACGTGATTTTTCAACAATTTTTGACGGTTTTTCGAAAATTGAACGCAAAATCAACGGTGCAGAACGACGTGCGGCCGTGGGCAGACGCGCCACACCACCAGGCACAAAACACAAAAGAAATTATAAAGAAACAATGGAAAACTACGATGATAGGATTTTTTGAAAATTATTATAATTACGTAAACAAGAAATGAACTAAAATGGTAAGTATTTGTATTATAAACGAGTGCACGGAATGTGCAAACGTTATTACGGTGCTAACTAAGCTAAAATGAAACGAAACTAACTACTAAAACACAAGAATTGACGAATAAGTGATATGATGTATAGCCGTTACAGTACCCCTTAGGTGAACTTTTTGACAGGTAGGTATTCAGATTTGGTACTTCCAGACGGCGCAGAGGGACAAACGAGGTGTCTGCGGATTCGTCTCGGCAAACGCTACTCAATGAAATCAACAAACGGATCGGAGTCCGAAGAAAATTTTTGAGAAATCATGAAAAACGTGATTTTTCAACAATTTTTGACGGTTTTTCGAAAATTGAACGCAAAATCAACGGTGCAGAACGACGTGCGGCCGTGGGCAGACGCGCCACACCACCAGGCACAAAACACAAAAGAAATTATAAAGAAACAATGGAAAACTACGATGATAGGATTTTTTGAAAATTATTATAATTACGTAAACAAGAAATGAACTAAAATGGTAAGTATTTGTATTATAAACGAGTGCACGGAATGTGCAAACGTTATTACGGTGCTAACTAAGCTAAAATGAAACGAAACTAACTACTAAAACACAAGAATTGACGAATAAGTGATATGATGTATAGCCGTTACAGTACTCCTTAGGTGAACTTTTTGACAGGTAGGTATTCAGATTTGGTACTTCCAGACGGCGCAGAGGGACAAACGAGGTGTCTGCGGATTCGTCTCGGCAAACGCTACTCAATGAAATCAACAAACGGATCGGAGTCCGAAGAAAATTTTTGGGAAATCACGAAAAACGTGATTTTTAAACAATTTTTGACGGTTTTTCGAAAATTGAACGCAAAATCAACGGTGCAGAACGACGTGCGGCCGTGGGCAGACGCGCCACACCACCAGGCACAAAACACAAAAGAAATTATAAAGAAACAATGGAAAACTACGATGATAGGATTTTTTGAAAATTATTATAATTACGTAAACAAGAAATGAACTAAAATGGTAAGTATTTGTATTATAAACGAGTGCACGGAATGTGCAAACGTTATTACGGTGCTAACTAAGCTAAAATGAAACGAAACTAACTACTAAAACACAAGAATTGACGAATAAGTGATATGATGTATAGCCGTTACAGTACCCCTTAGGTGAACTTTTTGACAGGTAGGTATTCAGATTTGGTACTTCCAGACGGCGCAGAGGGACAAACGAGGTGTCTGCGGATTCGTCTCGGCAAACGCTACTCAATGAAATCAACAAACGGATCGGAGTCCGAAGAAAATTTTTGGGAAATCACGAAAAACGTGATTTTTCAACAATTTTTGACGGTTTTTCGAAAATTGAACGCAAAATCAACGGTGCAGAACGACGTGCGGCCGTGGGCAGACGCGCCACACCACCAGGCACAAAACACAAAAGAAATTATAAAGAAACAATGGAAAACTACGATGATAGGATTTTTTGAAAATTATTATAATTACGTAAACAAGAAATGAACTAAAATGGTAAGTATTTGTATTATAAACGAGTGCACGGAATGTGCAAACGTTATTACGGTGCTAACTAAGCTAAAATGAAACGAAACTAACTACTAAAACACAAGAATTGACGAATAAGTGATATGATGTATAGCCGTTACAGTACCCCTTAGGTGAACTTTTTGACAGGTAGGTATTCAGATTTGGTACTTCCAGACGGCGCAGAGGGACAAACGAGGTGTCTGCGGATTCGTCTCGGCAAACGCTACTCAATGAAATCAACAAACGGATCGGAGTCCGAAGAAAATTTTTGAGAAATCACGAAAAACGTGATTTTTCAACAATTTTTGACGGTTTTTCGAAAATTGAACGCAAAATCAACGGTGCAGAACGACGTGCGGCCGTGGGCAGACGCGCCACACCACCAGGCACAAAACACAAAAGAAATTATAAAGAAACAATGGAAAACTACGATGATAGGATTTTTTGAAAATTATTATAATTACGTAAACAAGAAATGAACTAAAATGGTAAGTATTTGTATTATAAACGAGTGCACGGAATGTGCAAACGTTATTACGGTGCTAACTAAGCTAAAATGAAACGAAACTAACTACTAAAACACAAGAATTGACGAATAAGTGATATGATGTATAGCCGTTACAGTACCCCTTAGGTGAACTTTTTGACAGGTAGGTATTCAGATTTGGTACTTCCAGACGGCGCAGAGGGACAAACGAGGTGTCTGCGGATTCGTCTCGGCAAACGCTACTCAATGAAATCAACAAACGGATCGGAGTCCGAAGAAAATTTTTGGGAAATCACGAAAAACGTGATTTTTCAACAATTTTTGACGGTTTTTCGAAAATTGAACGCAAAATCAACGGTGCAGAACGACGTGCGGCCGTGGGCAGACGCGCCACACCACCAGGCACAAAACACAAAAGAAATTATAAAGAAACAATGGAAAACTACGATGATAGGATTTTTTGAAAATTATTATAATTACGTAAACAAGAAATGAACTAAAATGGTAAGTATTTGTATTATAAACGAGTGCACGGAATGTGCAAACGTTATTACGGTGCTAACTAAGCTAAAATGAAACGAAACTAACTACTAAAACACAAGAATTGACGAATAAGTGATATGATGTACAGCCGTTACAGTACCCCTTAGGTGAACTTTTTGACAGGTAGGTATTCAGATTTGGTACTTCCAGACGGCGCAGAGGGACAAACGAGGTGTCTGCGGATTCGTCTCGGCAAACGCTACTCAATGAAATCAACAAACGGATCGGAGTCCAAAGAAAATTTTTGGGAAATCACGAAAAACGTGATTTTTCAACAATTTTTGACGGTTTTTCGAAAATTGAACGCAAAATCAACGGTGCAGAACGACGTGCGGCCGTGGGCAGACGCGCCACACCACCAGGCACAAAACACAAAAGAAATTATAAAGAAACAATGGAAAACTACGATGATAGGATTTTTTGAAAATTATTATAATTAAGTAAACAAGAAATAAACTAAAATGGTAAGTATTTGTATTATAAACGAGTGCACGGAATGTGCAAACGTTATTACGGTGCTAACTAAGCTAAAATGAAACGAAACTAACTACTAAAACACAAGAATTGACGAATAAGTGATATGATGTATAGCCGTTACAGTACCCCTTAGGTGAACTTATTGACAGGTAGGTATTCAGATTTGGTACTTCCAGACGGCGCAGAGGGACAAACGAGGTGTCTGCGGATTCGTCTCGGTAAACGCTACTCAATGAAATCAACAAACGGATCGGAGTCTGAAGAAAATTTTTGGGAAATCACGAAAAACGTGATTTTTCAACAATTTTTGACGGTTTTTCGAAAATTGAACGCAAAATCAACGGTGCAGAACGACGTGCGGCCGTGGGCAGACGCGCCACACCACCAGGCACAAAACACAAAAGAAATTATAAAGAAACAATGGAAAACTACGATGATAGGATTTTTTGAAAATTATTATAATTACGTAAACAAGAAATGAACTAAAATGGTAAGTATTTGTATTATAAACGAGTGCACGGAATGTGCAAACGTTATTACGGTGCTAACTAAGCTAAAATGAAACGAAACTAACTACTAAAACACAAGAATTGACGAATAAGTGATATGATGTATAGCCGTTACAGTACCCCTTAGGTGAACTTTTTGACAGGTAGGTATTCAGATTTGGTACTTCCAGACGGCGCAGAGGGACAAACGAGGTGTCTGCGGATTCGTCTCGGCAAACGCTACTCAATGAAATCAACAAACGGATCGGAGTCCGAAGAAAATTTTTGAGAAATCATGAAAAACGTGATTTTTCAACAATTTTTGACGGTTTTTCGAAAATTGAACGCAAAATCAACGGTGCAGAACGACGTGCGGCCGTGGGCAGACGCGCCACACCACCAGGCACAAAACACAAAAGAAATTATAAAGAAACAATGGAAAACTACGATGATAGGATTTTTTGAAAATTATTATAATTACGTAAACAAGAAATGAACTAAAATGGTAAGTATTTGTATTATAAACGAGTGCACGGAATGTGCAAACGTTATTACGGTGCTAACTAAGCTAAAATGAAACGAAACTAACTACTAAAACACAAGAATTGACGAATAAGTGATATGATGTATAGCCGTTACAGTACTCCTTAGGTGAACTTTTTGACAGGTAGGTATTCAGATTTGGTACTTCCAGACGGCGCAGAGGGACAAACGAGGTGTCTGCGGATTCGTCTCGGCAAACGCTACTCAATGAAATCAACAAACGGATCGGAGTCCGAAGAAAATTTTTGGGAAATCACGAAAAACGTGATTTTTCAACAATTTTTGACGGTTTTTCGAAAATTGAACGCAAAATCAACGGTGCAGAACGACGTGCGGCCGTGGGCAGACGCGCCACACCACCAGGCACAAAACACAAAAGAAATTATAAAGAAACAATGGAAAACTACGATGATAGGATTTTTTGAAAATTATTATAATTACGTAAACAAGAAATGAACTAAAATGGTAAGTATTTGTATTATAAACGAGTGCACGGAATGTGCAAACGTTATTACGGTGCTAACTAAGCTAAAATGAAACGAAACTAACTACTAAAACACAAGAATTGACGAATAAGTGATATGATGTATAGCCGTTACAGTACCCCTTAGGTGAACTTTTTGACAGGTAGGTATTCAGATTTGGTACTTCCAGACGGCGCAGAGGGACAAACGAGGTGTCTGCGGATTCGTCTCGGCAAACGCTACTCAATGAAATCAACAAACGGATCGGAGTCCGAAGAAAATTTTTGGGAAATCACGAAAAACGTGATTTTTCAACAATTTTTGACGGTTTTTCGAAAATTGAACGCAAAATCAACGGTGCAGAACGACGTGCGGCCGTGGGCAGACGCGCCACACCACCAGGCACAAAACACAAAAGAAATTATAAAGAAACAATGGAAAACTACGATGATAGGATTTTTTGAAAATTATTATAATTACGTAAACAAGAAATGAACTAAAATGGTAAGTATTTGTATTATAAACGAGTGCACGGAATGTGCAAACGTTATTACGGTGCTAACTAAGCTAAAATGAAACGAAACTAACTACTAAAACACAAGAATTGACGAATAAGTGATATGATGTATAGCCGTTACAGTACCCCTTAGGTGAACTTTTTGACAGGTAGGTATTCAGATTTGGTACTTCCAGACGGCGCAGAGGGACAAACGAGGTGTCTGCGGATTCGTCTCGGCAAACGCTACTCAATGAAATCAACAAACGGATCGGAGTCCGAAGAAAATTTTTGGGAAATCACGAAAAACGTGATTTTTCAACAATTTTTGACGGTTTTTCGAAAATTGAACGCAAAATCAACGGTGCAGAACGACGTGCGGCCGTGGGCAGACGCGCCACACCACCAGGCACAAAACACAAAAGAAATTATAAAGAAACAATGGAAAACTACGATGATAGGATTTTTTGAAAATTATTATAATTACGTAAACAAGAAATGAACTAAAATGGTAAGTATTTGTATTATAAACGAGTGCACGGAATGTGCAAACGTTATTACGGTGCTAACTAAGCTAAAATGAAACGAAACTAACTACTAAAACACAAGAATTGACGAATAAGTGATATGATGTATAGCCGTTACAGTACCCCTTAGGTGAACTTTTTGACAGGTAGGTATTCAGATTTGGTACTTCCAGACGGCGCAGAGGGACAAACGAGGTGTCTGCGGATTCGTCTCGGCAAACGCTACTCAATGAAATCAACAAACGGATCGGAGTCCGAAGAAAATTTTTGGGAAATCACGAAAAACGTGATTTTTCAACAATTTTTGACGGTTTTTCGAAAATTGAACGCAAAATCAACGGTGCAGAACGACGTGCGGCCGTGGGCAGACGCGCCACACCACCAGGCACAAAACACAAAAGAAATTATAAAGAAACAATGGAAAACTACGATGATAGGATTTTATGAAAATTATTATAATTACGTAAACAAGAAATGAACTAAAATGGTAAGTATTTGTATTATAAACGAGTGCACGGAATGTGCAAACGTTATTACGGTGCTAACTAAGCTAAAATGAAACGAAACTAACTACTAAAACACAACAATTGACGAATAAGTGATAATTATGATGTATAGCCGTTACAGTACCCCTTAGGTGAACTTTTTGACAGGTAGGTATTCAGATTTGGTACTTCCAGACGGCGCAGAGGGACAAACGAGGTGTCTGCGGATTCGTCTCGGCAAACGCTACTCAATGAAATCAACAAACGGATCGGAGTCCGAAGAAAATTTTTGGGAAATCACGAAAAACGTGATTTTTCAACAATTTTTGACGGTTTTTCGAAAATTGAACGCATAATCAACGGTGCAGAACGACGTGCGGCCGTGGGCAGACGCGCCACACCACCAGGCACAAAACACAAAAGAAATTATAAAGAAACAATGGAAAACTACGATGATAGGATTTTTTGAAAATTATTATAATTACGAAAACAAGAAATGAACTAAAATGGTAAGTATTTGTATTATAAACGAGTGCACGGAATGTGCAAACGTTATTACGGTGCTAACTAAGCTAAAATGAAACGAAACTAACTACTAAAACACAAGAATTGACGAATAAGTGATATGATGTATAGCCGTTACAGTACCCCTTAGGTGAACTTTTTGACAGGTAGGTATTCAGATTTGGTACTTCCAGACGGCGCAGAGGGACAAACGAGGTGTCTGCGGATTCGTCTCGGCAAACGCTACTCAATGAAATCAACAAACGGATCGGAGTCCGAAGAAAATTTTTGGGAAATCACGAAAAACGTGATTTTTCAACAATTTTTGACGGTTTTTCGAAAATTGAACGCAAAATCAACGGTGCAGAACGACGTGCGGCCGTGGGCAGACGCGCCACACCACCAGGCACAAAACACAAAATAAATTATAAAGAAACAATGGAAAACTACGATGATAGGATTTTTTGAAAATTATTATAATTACGTAAACAAGAAATGAACTAAAATGGTAAGTATTTGTATTATAAACGAGTGCACGGAATGTGCAAACGTTATTACGGTGCTAACTAAGCTAAAATGAAACGAAACTAACTACTAAAACACAAAAATTGACGAATAAGTGATATGATGTATAGCCGTTACAGTACCCCTTAGGTGAACTTTTTGACAGGTAGGTATTCAGATTTGGTACTTCCAGACGGCGCAGAGGGACAAACGAGGTGTCTGCGGATTCGTCTCGGCAAACGCTACTCAATGAAATCAACAAACGGATCGGAGTCCGAAGAAAATTTTTGGGAAATCACGAAAAACGTGATTTTTCAACAATTTTTGACGGTTTTTCGAAAATTGAACGCAAAATCAACGGTGCAGAACGACGTGCGGCCGTGGGCAGACGCGCCACACCACCAGGCACAAAACACAAAAGAAATTATAAAGAAACAATGGAAAACTACGATGATAGGATTTTTTGAAAATTATTATAATTACGTAAACAAGAAATGAACTAAAATGGTAAGTATTTGTATTATAAACGAGTGCACGGAATGTGCAAACGTTATTACGGTGCTAACTAAGCTAAAATGAAACGAAACTAACTACTAAAACACAAGAATTGACGAATAAGTGATATGATGTATAGCCGTTACAGTACCCCTTAGGTGAACTTTTTGACAGGTAGGTATTCAGATTTGGTACTTCCAGACGGCGCAGAGGGACAAACGAGGTGTCTGCGGATTCGTCTCGGCAAACGCTACTCAATGAAATCAACAAACGGATCGGAGTCCGAAGAAAATTTTTGGGAAATCACGAAAAACGTGATTTTTCAACAATTTTTGACGGTTTTTCGAAAATTGAACGCAAAATCAACGGTGCAGAACGACGTGCGGCCGTGGGCAGACGCGCCACACCACCAGGCACAAAACACAAAAGAAATTATAAAGAAACAATGGAAAACTACGATGATAGGATTTTTTGAAAATTATTATAATTACGTAAACAAGAAATGAACTAAAATGGTAAGTATTTGTATTATAAACGAGTGCACGGAATGTGCAAACGTTATTACGGTGCTAACTAAGCTAAAATGAAACGAAACTAACTACTAAAACACAAGAATTGACGAATAAGTGATATGATGTATAGCCGTTACAGTACCCCTTAGGTGAACTTTTTGACAGGTAGGTATTCAGATTTGGTACTTCCAGACGGCGCAGAGGGACAAACGAGGTGTCTGCGGATTCGTCTCGGCAAACGCTACTCAATGAAATCAACAAACGGATCGGAGTCCGAAGAAAATTTTTGGGAAATCACGAAAAACGTGATTTTTCAACAACTTTTGACGGTTTTTCGAAAATTGAACGCAAAATCAACGGTGCAGAACGACGTGCGGCCGTGGGCAGACGCGCCACACCACCAGGCACAAAACACAAAAGAAATTATAAAGAAACAATGGAAAACTACGATGATAGGATTTTTTGAAAATTATTATAATTACGTAAACAAGAAATGAACTAAAATGGTAAGTATTTGTATTATAAACGAGTGCACGGAATGTGCAAACGTTATTACGGTGCTAACTAAGCTAAAATGAAACGAAACTAACTACTAAAACACAAGAATTGACGAATAAGTGATATGATGTATAGCCGTTACAGTACCCCTTAGGTGAACTTTTTGACAGGTAGGTATTCAGATTTGGTACTTCCAGACGGCGCAGAGGGACAAACGAGGTGTCTGCGGATTCGTCTCGGCAAACGCTACTCAATGAAATCAACAAACGGATCGGAGTCCGAAGAAAATTTTTGGGAAATCACGAAAAACGTGATTTTTCAACAATTTTTGACGGTTTTTCGAAAATTGAACGCAAAATCAACGGTGCAGAACGACGTGCGGCCGTGGGCAGACGCGCCACACCACCAGGCACAAAACACAAAAGAAATTATAAAGAAACAATGGAAAACTACGATGATAGGATTTTTTGAAAATTATTATAATTACGTAAACAAGAAATGAACTAAAATGGTAAGTATTTGTATTATAAACGAGTGCACGGAATGTGCAAACGTTATTACGGTGCTAACTAAGCTAAAATGAAACGAAACTAACTACTAAAACACAAGAATTGACGAATAAGTGATAATTATGATGTATAGCCGTTACAGTACCCCTTAGGTGAACTTTTTGACAGGTAGGTATTCAGATTTGGTACTTCCAGACGGCGCAGAGGGACAAACGAGGTGTCTGCGGATTCGTCTCGGCAAACGCTACTCAATGAAATCAACAAACGGATCGGAGTCCGAAGAAAATTTTTGGGAAATCACGAAAAACGTGATTTTTCAACAATTTTTGACGGTTTTTCGAAAATTGAACGCAAAATCAACGGTGCAGAACGACGTGCGGCCGTGGGCAGACGCGCCACACCACCAGGCACAAAACACAAAAGAAATTATAAAGAAACAATGGAAAACTACGATGATAGGATTTTTTGAAAATTATTATAATTACGTAAACAAGAAATGAACTAAAATGGTAAGTATTTGTATTATAAACGAGTGCACGGAATGTGCAAACGTTATTACGGTGCTAACTAAGCTAAAATGAAACGAAACTAACTACTAAAACACAAGAATTGACGAATAAGTGATATGATGTATAGCCGTTACAGTACCCCTTAGGTGAACTTTTTGACAGGTAGGTATTCAGATTTGATACTTCCAGACGGCGCAGAGGGACAAACGAGGTGTCTGCGGATTCGTCTCGGCAAACGCTACTCAATGAAATCAACAAACGGATCGGAGTCCGAAGAAAATTTTTGGGAAATCACGAAAAACGTGATTTTTCAACAATTTTTGACGGTTTTTCGAAAATTGAACGCAAAATCAACGGTGCAGAACGACGTGCGGCCGTGGGCAGACGCGCCACACCACCAGGCACAAAACACAAAAGAAATTATAAAGAAACAATGGAAAACTACGATGATAGGATTTTTTGAAAATTATTATAATTACGTAAACAAGAAATGAACTAAAATGGTAAGTATTTGTATTATAAACGAGTGCACGGAATGTGCAAACGTTATTACGGTGCTAACTAAGCTAAAATGAAACGAAACTAACTACTAAAACACAAGAATTGACGAATAAGTGATAATTATGATGTATAGCCGTTACAGTACCCCTTAGGTGAACTTTTTGACAGGTAGGTATTCAGATTTGGTACTTCCAGACGGCGCAGAGGGACAAACGAGGTGTCTGCGGATTCGTCTCGGCAAACGCTACTCAATGAAATCAACAAACGGATCGGAGTCCGAAGAAAATTTTTGGGAAATCACGAAAAACGTGATTTTTCAACAATTTTTGACGGTTTTTCGAAAATTGAACGCAAAATCAACGGTGCAGAACGACGTGCGGCCGTGGGCAGACGCGCCACACCACCAGGCACAAAACACAAAAGAAATTATAAAGAAACAATGGAAAACTACGATGATAGGATTTTTTGAAAATTATTATAATTACGTAAACAAGAAATGAACTAAAATGGTAAGTATTTGTATTATAAACGAGTGCACGGAATGTGCAAACGTTATTACGGTGCTAACTAAGCTAAAATGAAACGAAACTAACTACTAAAACACAAGAATTGACGAATAAGTGATATGATGTATAGCCGTTACAGTACCCCTTAGGTGAACTTTTTGACAGGTAGGTATTCAGATTTGGTACTTCCAGACGGCGCAGAGGGACAAACGAGGTGTCTGCGGATTCGTCTCGGCAAACGCTACTCAATGAAATCAACAAACGGATCGGAGTCCGAAGAAAATTTTTGGGAAATCACGAAAAACGTGATTTTTCAACAATTTTTGACGGTTTTTCGAAAATTGAACGCAAAATCAACGGTGCAGAACGACGTGCGGCCGTGGGCAGACGCGCCACACCACCAGGCACAAAACACAAAAGAAATTATAAAGAAACAATGGAAAACTACGATGATAGGATTTTTTGAAAATTATTATAATTACGTAAACAAGAAATGAACTAAAATGGTAAGTATTTGTATTATAAACGAGTGCACGGAATGTGCAAACGTTATTACGGTGCTAACTAAGCTAAAATGAAACGAAACTAACTACTAAAACACAAGAATTGACGAATAAGTGATATGATGTATAGCCGTTACAGTACCCCTTAGGTGAACTTTTTGACAGGTAGGTATTCAGATTTGGTACTTCCAGACGGCGCAGAGGGACAAACGAGGTGTCTGCGGATTCGTCTCGGCAAACGCTACTCAATGAAATCAACAAACGGATCGGAGTCCGAAGAAAATTTTTGGGAAATCCCGAAAAACGTGATTTTTCAACAATTTTTGACGGTTTTTCGAAAATTGAACGCAAAATCAACGGTGCAGAACGACGTGCGGCCGTGGGCAGACGCGCCACACCACCAGGCACAAAACACAAAAGAAATTATAAAGAAACAATGGAAAACTACGATGATAGGATTTTTTGAAAATTATTATAATTACGTAAACAAGAAATGAACTAAAATGGTAAGTATTTGTATTATAAACGAGTGCACGGAATGTGCAAACGTTATTACGGTGCTAACTAAGCTAAAATGAAACGAAACTAACTACTAAAACACAAGAATTGACGAATAAGTGATATGATGTATAGCCGTTACAGTACCCCTTAGGTGAACTTTTTGACAGGTAGGTATTCAGATTTGGTACTTCCAGACGGCGCAGAGGGACAAACGAGGTGTCTGCGGATTCGTCTCGGCAAACGCTACTCAATGAAATCAACAAACGGATCGGAGTCCGAAGAAAATTTTTGGGAAATCACGAAAAACGTGATTTTTCAACAATTTTTGACGGTTTTTCGAAAATTGAACGCAAAATCAACGGTGCAGAACGACGTGCGGCCGTGGGCAGACGCGCCACACCACCAGGCACAAAACACAAAAGAAATTATAAAGAAACAATGGATAACTACGATGATAGGATTTTTTGAAAATTATTATAATTACGTAAACAAGAAATGAACTAAAATGGTAAGTATTTGTATTATAAACGAGTGCACGGAATGTGCAAACGTTATTACGGTGCTAACTAAGCTAAAATGAAACGAAACTAACTACTAAAACACAAGAATTGACGAATAAGTGATATGATGTATAGCCGTTACAGTACCCCTTAGGTGAACTTTTTGACAGGTAGGTATTCAGATTTGGTACTTCCAGACGGCGCAGAGGGACAAACGAGGTGTCTGCGGATTCGTCTCGGCAAACGCTACTCAATGAAATCAACAAACGGATCGGAGTCCGAAGAAAATTTTTGGGAAATCACGAAAAACGTGATTTTTCAACAATTTTTGACGGTTTTTCGAAAATTGAACGCAAAATCAACGGTGCAGAACGACGTGCGGCCGTGGGCAGACGCGCCACACCACCAGGCACAAAACACAAAAGAAATTATAAAGAAACAATGGAAAACTACGATGATAGGATTTTTTGAAAATTATTATAATTACGTAAACAAGAAATGAACTAAAATGGTAAGTATTTGTATTATAAACGAGTGCACGGAATGTGCAAACGTTATTACGGTGCTAACTAAGCTAAAATGAAACGAAACTAACTACTAAAACACAAGAATTGACGAATAAGTGATATGATGTATAGCCGTTACAGTACCCCTTAGGTGAACTTTTTGACAGGTAGGTATTCAGATTTGGTACTTCCAGACGGCGCAGAGGGACAAACGAGGTGTCTGCGGATTCGTCTCGGCAAACGCTACTCAATGAAATCAACAAACGGATCGGAGTCCGAAGAAAATTTTTGGGAAATCACGAAAAACGTGATTTTTCAACAATTTTTGACGGTTTTTCGAAAATTGAACGCAAAATCAACGGTGCAGAACGACGTGCGGCCGTGGGCAGACGCGCCACACCACCAGGCACAAAACACAAAAGAAATTATAAAGAAACAATGGAAAACTACGATGATAGGATTTTTTGAAAATTATTATAATTACGTAAACAAGAAATGAACTAAAATGGTAAGTATTTGTATTATAAACGAGTGCACGGAATGTGCAAACGTTATTACGGTGCTAACTAAGCTAAAATGAAACGAAACTAACTACTAAAACACAAGAATTGACGAATAAGTGATATGATGTATAGCCGTTACAGTACCCCTTAGGTGAACTTTTTGACAGGTAGGTATTCAGATTTGGTACTTCCAGACGGCGCAGAGGGACAAACGAGGTGTCTGCGGATTCGTCTCGGCAAACGCTACTCAATGAAATCAACAAACGGATCGGAGTCCGAAGAAAATTTTTGGGAAATCACGAAAAACGTGATTTTTCAACAATTTTTGACGGTTTTTCGAAAATTGAACGCAAAATCAACGGTGCAGAACGACGTGCGGCCGTGGGCAGACGCGCCACACCACCAGGCACAAAACACAAAAGAAATTATAAAGAAACAATGGATAACTACGATGATAGGATTTTTTGAAAATTATTATAATTACGTAAACAAGAAATGAACTAAAATGGTAAGTATTTGTATTATAAACGAGTGCACGGAATGTGCAAACGTTATTACGGTGCTAACTAAGCTAAAATGAAACGAAACTAACTACTAAAACACAAGAATTGACGAATAAGTGATATGATGTATAGCCGTTACAGTACCCCTTAGGTGAACTTTTTGACAGGTAGGTATTCAGATTTGGTACTTCCAGACGGCGCAGAGGGACAAACGAGGTGTCTGCGGATTCGTCTCGGCAAACGCTACTCAATGAAATCAACAAACGGATCGGAGTCCGAAGAAAATTTTTGGGAAATCACGAAAAACGTGATTTTTCAACAATTTTTGACGGTTTTTCGAAAATTGAACGCAAAATCAACGGTGCAGAACGACGTGCGGCCGTGGGCAGACGCGCCACACCACCAGGCACAAAACACAAAAGAAATTATAAAGAAACAATGGAAAACTACGATGATAGGATTTTTTGAAAATTATTATAATTACGTAAACAAGAAATGAACTAAAATGGTAAGTATTTGTATTATAAACGAGTGCACGGAATGTGCAAACGTTATTACGGTGCTAACTAAGCTAAAATGAAACGAAACTAACTACTAAAACACAAGAATTGACGAATAAGTGATATGATGTATAGCCGTTACAGTACCCCTTAGGTGAACTTTTTGACAGGTAGGTATTCAGATTTGGTACTTCCAGACGGCGCAGAGGGACAAACGAGGTGTCTGCGGATTCGTCTCGGCAAACGCTACTCAATGAAATCAACAAACGGATCGGAGTCCGAAGAAAATTTTTGGGAAATCACGAAAAACGTGATTTTTCAACAATTTTTGACGGTTTTTCGAAAATTGAACGCAAAATCAACGGTGCAGAACGACGTGCGGCCGTGGGCAGACGCGCCACACCACCAGGCACAAAACACAAAAGAAATTATAAAGAAACAATGGAAAACTACGATGATAGGATTTTTTGAAAATTATTATAATTACGTAAACAAGAAATGAACTAAAATGGTAAGTATTTGTATTATAAACGAGTGCACGGAATGTGCAAACGTTATTACGGTGCTAACTAAGCTAAAATGAAACGAAACTAACTACTAAAACACAAGAATTGACGAATAAGTGATATGATGTATAGCCGTTACAGTACCCCTTAGGTGAACTTTTTGACAGGTAGGTATTCAGATTTGGTACTTCCAGACGGCGCAGAGGGACAAACGAGGTGTCTGCGGATTCGTCTCGGCAAACGCTACTCAATGAAATCAACAAACGGATCGGAGTCCGAAGAAAATTTTTGGGAAATCACGAAAAACGTGATTTTTCAACAATTTTTGACGGTTTTTCGAAAATTGAACGCAAAATCAACGGTGCAGAACGACGTGCGGCCGTGGGCAGACGCGCCACACCACCAGGCACAAAACACAAAAGAAATTATAAAGAAACAATGGAAAACTACGATGATAGGATTTTTTGAAAATTATTATAATTACGTAAACAAGAAATGAACTAAAATGGTAAGTATTTGTATTATAAACGAGTGCACGGAATGTGCAAACGTTATTACGGTGCTAACTAAGCTAAAATGAAACGAAACTAACTACTAAAACACAAGAATTGACGAAGAAGTGATATGATGTATAGCCGTTACAGTACCCCTTAGGTGAACTTTTTGACAGGTAGGTATTCAGATTTGGTACTTCCAGACGGCGCAGAGGGACAAACGAGGTGTCTGCGGATTCGTCTCGGCAAACGCTACTCAATGAAATCAACAAACGGATCGGAGTCCGAAGAAAATTTTTTGGTAATCACGAAAAACGTGATTTTTCAACAATTTTTGACGGTTTTTCGAAAATTGAACGCAAAATCAACGGTGCAGAACGACGTGCGGCCGTGGGCAGACGCGCCACACCACCAGGCACAAAACACAAAAGAAATTATAAAGAAACAATGGAAAACTACGATGATAGGATTTTTTGAAAATTATTATAATTACGTAAACAAGAAATGAACAAAAATGGTAAGTATTTGTATTATAAACGAGTGCACGGAATGTGCAAACGTTATTACGGTGCTAACTAAGCTAAAATGAAACGAAACTAACTACTAAAACACAAGAATTGACGAATAAGTGATATGATGTATAGCCGTTACAGTACCCCTTAGGTGAACTTTTTGACAGGTAGGTATTCAGATTTGGTACTTCCAGACGGCGCAGAGGGACAAACGAGGTGTCTGCGGATTCGTCTCGGCAAACGCTACTCAATGAAATCAACAAACGGATCGGAGTCCGAAGAAAATTTTTGGGAAATCACGAAAAACGTGATTTTTCAACAATTTTTGACGGTTTTTCGAAAATTGAACGCAAAATCAACGGTGCAGAACGACGTGCGGCCGTGGGCAGACGCGCCACACCACCAGGCACAAAACACAAAAGAAATTATAAAGAAACAATGGAAAACTACGATGATAGGATTTTTTGAAAATTATTATAATTACGTAAACAAGAAATGAACTAAAATGGTAAGTATTTGTATTATAAACGAGTGCACGGAATGTGCAAACGTTATTACGGTGCTAACTAAGCTAAAATGAAACGAAACTAACTACTAAAACACAAGAATTGACGAATAAGTGATATGATGTATAGCCGTTACAGTACCCCTTAGGTGAACTTTTTGAAAGAAAGAAAGAAAAGAAAGAAAAAACATTTATTTGACCTTCCATACATACTTATAAAATAATACAGAATACACAAATATGAATAATAATAAAAACATTACATCTAATTAACAATAAGTATGTACGAGAGCAAATAGGTACCTACGTCAGCTAATGTTGCGGTCTGTGACCGCAACGCTGGTATTCTCGTAGGTCCCGGCTACCAAACTATAGATACATAAAAATATTATACCATAAATGATTATAATAAATAAATAAATAAATAATTGTTTCTAAAATAAAACATACAGAAAAATTAAAGTAATTAAAATGAAACAACCGAAAAAACACAAAATATAAATTTCCGAACCAGTTTCCGAACGTTCATTCAACCTCCCTCTGTAAAAGCGATCAACCAATCAGCAGCGTCGCTAGGTACGCTTTCAGTTGATTGGTTTGAGTTTTGACTGTTCGACTAGAGGAAAAGTCTTGGAAAGTTGGAAAAGTTTAAAATAAACAATATTAAACACTATTACGGGGAAACTTAATAAATATTATCATCATGTACTGTATATGTGACTAAGGATATAAATATAAATGTATATTATTACAATTAAAAACTACGATATGATGAGTACAACTAAAACGTTTCAAAGTTACCACCGGTAAGTACCTAACTCAGACATCTAATTTATAATTCCTAGTTTTTGTTTATTTAATAAAATTTGTTTCAGTTTTGTTTGAAAGGAATATCTTGTTTTCAGATTTTTCAGTGGAGGGTCAAGGTCGTTCCAGCATTTCGTAGCGGTATACCTAAAACTCCCCCTGAAAGCGGTCGTTCTATGCCTTGAGGTGATTAGCAGATGCGATGATGCCCTTGTCGTGTATTGGTTAAGATCCCTTGACCAAGTCAACCTACTATACAAATAATCAGGTTTACCGTTTAAAATAACGCCAAAGAGCAGGGAAGCTAAATGAAGATGCCTGCGAGCAGCCATCTTCATGAGATTCCCGCAATTAAGGAATGGAGTGACATGTGAACGAGGCGGCACATTAAAACAAAACCGAGCACATGCGTTCTGTACTCTCTGTATCACATTTTGTGTTCTTTTCAAGATACATGCACCATACACTGTGTCAACGTAATTTAATTTAGATAAAATTAGAGTTTCACAAAGGGTAATTCGCAAATCGATACTGAGATGCTGACGAATCCGATACAACAGTTTGAGACGGTAAAAACAGTTTCGAACAGCTTCAAGCACATGCGTCTCAAAGTGAAGCTCACCATCCATTATCAAACCCAGATTACGAGCCTCAGATACTTGCTCTATTGGACAACCATCAACCATTACCACAGGGTGTGAGGCTTTTATCTTTTTGATGCAATCCTTTGAGCCCAATATCAAAAATTTGGATTTATCAGGGTTAAGGACTAAGGAATTACTTTTTGCCCAAGCAGATACTCTGTCTAAGTCAAGGTTGATTTTGTTTATTGCCTCATGACACTCTTCCGGATAACACGATAAATATATTTGGAGGTCATCTGCATACATGTGAAATTGGGTGTTTAGTATATGGTTAGTAGCATCGGCACTGTAAAGTATAAATAAGAGGGGGCCGAGGATAGATCCCTGAGGAACACCACGGTTTACCCGACAACAGGACGACCTGGTTGTATTGCCGTCTGCATCATTATCCATTTGGACGAATTGAGATCTGTCAGTCAGATAGCTATGGAACCACTTCACTGTTGTAGAGTTACACCCGTAGTAAGAGAGCTTAGCAAGAAGAAGAGAAACATTAATAGTCTCAAATGCACGGGAAAAATCAAGCAAAACCAGCACAGTACCCATACCCTGGTCCCTAGCCTCCAGAATATTGTCAACAACATCATGGAGAGCCGTCGCAGTGCTATGTCCCCGACGGAAACCAGACTGTCTTACAGGTAAGATGTTATACCTCTCCAAGTATTTCCTCATCTGGGTACACACCACCCTCTCCAAGACCTTGGACAGACAAGGGAGTAAGTTAATTGGTCTAAGGTCTTTGGCAACTGTAGGGTTAGGGATTTTGGGTATAGGCACAATTGCGACTTTCCATATATCTGGGAAGGTTGATGTAATAATTGATTTATTTATAATTGCAGTGACAGACGGGAGACTTTGAGGAAGGGTCATCAATAGCATCTGTAATGAAATACCATCTATACCAAGAGCATTTGATTTGAGACTGTAGATATGCGAACGAACTACATCCTCAGTGACAGGCTCCAGAGTGAAGGTGTTATTGTGGAACCTGTTGGACTCGAAATAAATCAAGTCAGAGAGATTTACAGTGTCAAGGCCCGGTACATTCAGGAAATGTTTATTCAGTTCTTCCGGGTTATTAAATATGTTTGGTAATGTATGTTTTTTTTTGTTTACCAATTGCAATGGTTGATTTTAAGTTGTTCCATAGTTTTTTAGGGTTTTGAATATGTCTGTTTATGTGTGTGTCAAAATATGCTCTTTTTTCGTTATCAATTGCTGTTGTTACAATATATTTCAGATCTTTGTAAGTTTTTTTATGTGATTCAGATCTTGTTAATTTGAAACGTGAGTGATAACTGTCACGTAATTTAACCATTTCTTTGATAGTATCTGTGATCCATGGGTAGGGCTTTTCTTTAATTAGGATTTTAGTGATAGGTGCATGTAAATTGAAAAGAGTGTTTATAAATGTATTCAACATAGCCACCATGCCATTTACATTCTCCCCGCCCAGTATGTAAGCCCAGTCCAGGCTGCAAAGGTCTTTATGAAATAGATCCGAAATTATGTCCTTAAACGGTCTGAAACAGATCCACTGTGGATCAGGTTTACTTATTTTAAATTTAAACTGCACAGATATAATGGCATGATTTCCTAGGTCAGGCTTGTGCAGAACAGAGAGGTCATTAATCCAGGCATCAGTGCAAACAACATCTATTAGTGTCTCACTCTGGGCTAAAAAATGAGTAGGCTGATGTACAACCTGGTTAAGGCTACAGTAGTGCAAAAAGTTATTAAGTAAAGCAGTATTCCTGTTTGTGGTGCTTAAACAATCGATATTGAAATCACCCAGAAGTATAGTTTTGTCAATCCCTGTGAAGGAAGTCAGAGTGTCTGTGATAGCATCCAAAAAGATATTTGCGTCCAACCATGGCGGTCTGTATGCTGTGCCTATAGCTAAGTGTATGTTGTTAATAGTGAGTTTTAGCCACATTTGTTCTACATTAGGCGTCACCGGATGTTTAAGGGTACGAACCACGAGATCCCGCCTCACATAGAAGCCGACACCTCCCCCTCGGCCTCCCCGCACGGCCAGCGGTCTTGGAATATGTCGCAGCCGATAATTAGGGACTATCGGTGCGCGGCCCTCTTCACCTACTCGCAGCCACGTTTCATTAATAGCTAAAATATCCAGAGCAAGCTCTTCCATCATTAATAAGAATTCGTCGTGGCGTGTTCCTAGCGACCCAGCGTTAAATAAACCTACCTTCAAATATTTAGTCTTAACCATTTGTGCAGGATAGTGGTATGCTCTTTTTGTGTTTAAATTTTGTAGAATATAGATAAAAATGTATAAACTCTTTGTATATAATTATTGTATGTAGTGCTTTATGTAAAAAATAATTGGTATTATATGTGAGATAAGGTAATATTAAATTAATTACAAATTTGTACATATTGTATATATTGTTTTTATATTGCAAGTATTTACTTGTACCATGTAGAACTAAGAGCCAAAATATATTAAATAAATGTATTTTTTTGTATAATATAAAATTATAAGTGAGGTGCTGTATATTATTAATATATAAGTTTTTATATTTGTATATAATGTAAATATTATATTTATATTGTAAATAGTCAATAGAATTTAGTAGCCAGATCATTTTACCAAAATAACATATTTTTATATAAATTTTAAGGTTATGTATAATTAACAATTTTACCAAAGAGAGCTCATAACTAACTACGGCTAAAAACCTGGTCGATGTCGGCTTCGCATCGGATCGAGTAGGCTCGGTCTCCTGGTTTGTTGCGAGCGAGGATGCGACCTCGCGCAACCCACACAAACCTCCATCCTCGAGATTGGCCGGCGTCTCTCGCCAATCGAAACAACTGGCGGTTCGACTTAGTGAGACGTTCATTGATGTAGAAGCGCCTCGGAGTACCCGGTAGTCCGCAACCTTCTGACGTCACTCCGCGCCGCACTCGCGCATTGCGAAGCATGTCGTCACGCACATCGCGACGTGCCAAACGCACAGCCATCGGGCGCGGTCGCGCCTCGGGGCCCTCAGCGTCTGTCGCCACGAGGTGGCGGCCGCCGACGCGCTCGGCACTCACAACGTCGCGCTCCTCAATGCTCATGCCGAGCTTCACGGCGATCTGCATGACCACGTGCACAGGATTCTCTCCGTTGCTCTCGGGAAAGTTGGCGATCTCAATGTCGTTCGCCAGCAACTCTTGATCTCGGTCGTTAAGGTCCTGACGCAGCTGCGTAATAGTTTCGCCCAGATTGTCGGACCGCAATGGTTGCCGCTCTTCAAGGGCGCTCACCCTATCCTCTACGTTCTTTACTTTTTCCTGACATGCATTTACCGTCGCCCTAATTTCCGCCAACTCGTCTCTAAAGAGTTGCAAATCCTTATTTATAGAGCGCAAGTGATTCCTGAACGTTCGCAGCTCGTCCGTAATTTCTATAGCAAGATCTTGGGTCGACTCTGCTGAACTCACTGGGTGATTTGCATTCTGTTTGTCTTTAGAACTGCGTTGTACAGATAAGTCGAGCTCTGTAGGCGTCAAGGTCCTGTTTCCATTACCTTTATTTTTTATGCATCCAGGACACTGCCAGGAGGGAGAAATGCTACCTGCAGGAGGTAAGGCAGCGCAACGTCGATGAAAATAAACACTGCACTCCTGACATCTGGCGGACTCAGTCTGCGACAGAAAGCGATGGCATCGACCACAATTCTTTGACATTATTGATTAGGTCGTAGTACAATAAGTCGAAAGTAGATGGCGAGCAGGTCGGCCCCTCACTAGATGGCGCTGTTCCAAAGAAAACTTTGCAGGCCGTAATAAGGCTATGAAATTATTTTTCAGTGTCAATTTAGTGAAGCTTATTGTCACTGCACACTACACTTTACAACCTGCACTAGATCAAAGAGAAATCAGGCAATTTTAATTGTATTCGTTCAATTATTTTTAATTTCGGGTATTCTGTAATCACTTTAGCTTTAGTGGAGTTTATTTTAAGTTTAATTTAGTTATTAATTTGCCCTGACACTGTACTATACTTGTATGTTCACTATTGTGTCACTATATATTATTATACAATAGCACTACTCAAACAAATGATGTTTATTATTTTTAAAACAAGAAAATATAAAGAACAATACAATACGCGTGAACTGTCAGTCGTCTCTCCTTTTTGACAGGTAGGTATTCAGATTTGGTACTTCCAGACGGCGCAGAGGGACAAACGAGGTGTCTGCGGATTCGTCTCGGCAAACGCTACTCAATGAAATCAACAAACGGATCGGAGTCCGAAGAAATTTTTTGGGAAATCACGAAAAACGTGATTTTTCAACAATTTTTGACGGTTTTTCGAAAATTGAACGCAAAATCAACGGTGCAGAACGACGTGCGGCCGTGGGCAGACGCGCCACACCACCAGGCACAAAACACAAAAGAAATTATAAAGAAACAATGGAAAACTACGATGATAGGATTTTTTGAAAATTATTATAATTACGTAAACAAGAAATGAACTAAAATGGTAAGTATTTGTATTATAAACGAGTGCACGGAATGTGCAAACGTTATTACGGTGCTAACTAAGCTAAAATGAAACGAAACTAACTACTAAAACACAAGAATTGACGAATAAGTGATATGATGTATAGCCGTTACAGTACCCCTTAGGTGAACTTTTTGACAGGTAGGTATTCAGATTTGGTACTTCCAGACGGCGCAGAGGGACAAACGAGGTGTCTGCGGATTCGTCTCGGCAAACGCTACTCAATGAAATCAACAAACGGATCGGAGTCCGAAGAAAATTTTTGGGAAATCACGAAAAACGTGATTTTTCAACAATTTTTGACGGTTTTTCGAAAATTGAACGCAAAATCAACGGTGCAGAACGACGTGCGGCCGTGGGCAGACGCGCCACACCACCAGGCACAAAACACAAAAGAAATTATAAAGAAACAATGGATAACTACGATGATAGGATTTTTTGAAAATTATTATAATTACGTAAACAAGAAATGAACTAAAATGGTAAGTATTTGTATTATAAACGAGTGCACGGAATGTGCAAACGTTATTACGGTGCTAACTAAGCTAAAATGAAACGAAACTAACTACTAAAACACAAGAATTGACGAATAAGTGATATGATGTATAGCCGTTACAGTACCCCTTAGGTGAACTTTTTGACAGGTAGGTATTCAGATTTGGTACTTCCAGACGGCGCAGAGGGACAAACGAGGTGTCTGCGGATTCGTCTCGGCAAACGCTACTCAATGAAATCAACAAACGGATCGGAGTCCGAAGAAAATTTTTGGGAAATCACGAAAAACGTGATTTTTCAACAATTTTTGACGGTTTTTCGAAAATTGAACGCAAAATCAACGGTGCAGAAAGACGTGCGGCCGTGGGCAGACGCGCCACACCACCAGGCACAAAACACAAAAGAAATTATAAAGAAACAATGGAAAACTACGATGATAGGATTTTTTGAAAATTATTATAATTACGTAAACAAGAAATGAACTAAAATGGTAAGTATTTGTATTATAAACGAGTGCACGGAATGTGCAAACGTTATTACGGTGCTAACTAAGCTAAAATGAAACGAAACTAACTACTAAAACACAAGAATTGACGAATAAGTGATATGATGTATAGCCGTTACAGTACCCCTTAGGTGAACTTTTTGACAGGTAGGTATTCAGATTTGGTACTTCCAGACGGCGCAGAGGGACAAACGAGGTGTCTGCGGATTCGTCTCGGCAAACGCTACTCAATGAAATCAACAAACGGATCGGAGTCCGAAGAAAATTTTTGGGAAATCACGAAAAACGTGATTTTTCAACAATTTTTGACGGTTTTTCGAAAATTGAACGCAAAATCAACGGTGCAGAACGACGTGCGGCCGTGGGCAGACGCGCCACACCACCAGGCACAAAACACAAAAGAAATTATAAAGAAACAATGGAAAACTACGATGATAGGATTTTTTGAAAATTATTATAATTACGTAAACAAGAAATGAACTAAAATGGTAAGTATTTGTATTATAAACGAGTGCACGGAATGTGCAAACGTTATTACGGTGCTAACTAAGCTAAAATGAAACGAAACTAACTACTAAAACACAAGAATTGACGAATAAGTGATATGATGTATAGCCGTTACAGTACCCCTTAGGTGAACTTTTTGACAGGTAGGTATTCAGATTTGGTACTTCCAGACGGCGCAGAGGGACAAACGAGGTGTCTGCGGATTCGTCTCGGCAAACGCTACTCAATGAAATCAACAAACGGATCGGAGTCCGAAGAAAATTTTTGGGAAATCACGAAAAACGTGATTTTTCAACAATTTTTGACGGTTTTTCGAAAATTGAACGCAAAATCAACGGTGCAGAACGACGTGCGGCCGTGGGCAGACGCGCCACACCACCAGGCACAAAACACAAAAGAAATTATAAAGAAACAATGGAAAACTACGATGATAGGATTTTTTGAAAATTATTATAATTACGTAAACAAGAAATGAACTAAAATGGTAAGTATTTGTATTATAAACGAGTGCACGGAATGTGCAAACGTTATTACGGTGCTAACTAAGCTAAAATGAAACGAAACTAACTACTAAAACACAAGAATTGACGAATAAGTGATATGATGTATAGCCGTTACAGTACCCCTTAGGTGAACTTTTTGACAGGTAGGTATTCAGATTTGGTACTTCCAGACGGCGCAGAGGGACAAACGAGGTGTCTGCGGATTCGTCTCGGCAAACGCTACTCAATGAAATCAACAAACGGATCGGAGTCCGAAGAAAATTTTTGGGAAATCACGAAAAACGTGATTTTTCAACAATTTTTGACGGTTTTTCGAAAATTGAACGCAAAATCAACGGTGCAGAACGACGTGCGGCCGTGGGCAGACGCGCCACACCACCAGGCACAAAACACAAAAGAAATTATAAAGAAACAATGGAAAACTACGATGATAGGATTTTTTGAAAATTATTATAATTACGTAAACAAGAAATGAACTAAAATGGTAAATATTTGTATTATAAACGAGTGCACGGAATGTGCAAACGTTATTACGGTGCTAACTAAGCTAAAATGAAACGAAACTAACTACTAAAACACAAGAATTGACGAATAAGTGATATGATGTATAGCCGTTACAGTACCCCTTAGGTGAACTTTTTGACAGGTAGGTATTCAGATTTGGTACTTCCAGACGGCGCAGAGGGACAAACGAGGTGTCTGCGGATTCGTCTCGGCAAACGCTACTCAATGAAATCAACAAACGGATCGGAGTCCGAAGAAAATTTTTGGGAAATCACGAAAAACGTGATTTTTCAACAATTTTTGACGGTTTTTCGAAAATTGAACGCAAAATCAACGGTGCAGAACGACGTGCGGCCGTGGGCAGACGCGCCACACCACCAGGCACAAAACACAAAAGAAATTATAAAGAAACAATGGATAACTACGATGATAGGATTTTTTGAAAATTATTATAATTACGTAAACAAGAAATGAACTAAAATGGTAAGTATTTGTATTATAAACGAGTGCACGGAATGTGCAAACGTTATTACGGTGCTAACTAAGCTAAAATGAAACGAAACTAACTACTAAAACACAAGAATTGACGAATAAGTGATATGATGTATAGCCGTTACAGTAGCCCTTAGGTGAACTTTTTGACAGGTAGGTATTCAGATTTGGTACTTCCAGACGGCGCAGAGGGACAAACGAGGTGTCTGCGGATTCGTCTCGGCAAACGCTACTCAATGAAATCAACAAACGGATCGGAGTCCGAAGAAAATTTTTGGGAAATCACGAAAAACGTGATTTTTCAACAATTTTTGACGGTTTTTCGAAAATTGAACGCAAAATCAACGGTGCAGAACGACGTGCGGCCGTGGGCAGACGCGCCACACCACCAGGCACAAAACACAAAAGAAATTATAAAGAAACAATGGAAAACTACGATGATAGGATTTTTTGAAAATTATTATAATTACGTAAACAAGAAATGAACTAAAATGGTAAATATTTGTATTATAAACGAGTGCACGGAATGTGCAAACGTTATTACGGTGCTAACTAAGCTAAAATGAAACGAAACTAACTACTAAAACACAAGAATTGACGAATAAGTGATATGATGTATAGCCGTTACAGTACCCCTTAGGTGAACTTTTTGACAGGTAGGTATTCAGATTTGGTACTTCCAGACGGCGCAGAGGGACAAACGAGGTGTCTGCGGATTCGTCTCGGCAAACGCTACTCAATGAAATCAACAAACGGATCGGAGTCCGAAGAAAATTTTTGGGAAATCACGAAAAACGTGATTTTTCAACAATTTTTGACGGTTTTTCGAAAATTGAACGCAAAATCAACGGTGCAGAACGACGTGCGGCCGTGGGCAGACGCGCCACACCACCAGGCACAAAACACAAAAGAAATTATAAAGAAACAATGGATAACTACGATGATAGGATTTTTTGAAAATTATTATAATTACGTAAACAAGAAATGAACTAAAATGGTAAGTATTTGTATTATAAACGAGTGCACGGAATGTGCAAACGTTATTACGGTGCTAACTAAGCTAAAATGAAACGAAACTAACTACTAAAACACAAGAATTGACGAATAAGTGATATGATGTATAGCCGTTACAGTAGCCCTTAGGTGAACTTTTTGACAGGTAGGTATTCAGATTTGGTACTTCCAGACGGCGCAGAGGGACAAACGAGGTGTCTGCGGATTCGTCTCGGCAAACGCTACTCAATGAAATCAACAAACGGATCGGAGTCCGAAGAAAATTTTTGGGAAATCACGAAAAACGTGATTTTTCAACAATTTTTGACGGTTTTTCGAAAATTGAACGCAAAATCAACGGTGCAGAACGACGTGCGGCCGTGGGCAGACGCGCCACACCACCAGGCACAAAACACAAAAGAAATTATAAAGAAACAATGGAAAACTACGATGATAGGATTTTTTGAAAATTATTATAATTACGTAAACAAGAAATGAACTAAAATGGTAAGTATTTGTATTATAAACGAGTGCACGGAATGTGCAAACGTTATTACGGTGCTAACTAAGCTAAAATGAAACGAAACTAACTAAAGGGTCTTTCAAATAGAGCGGGTCGATATTAATAATCTGTGGCGGCCATTTTGATTTGGCGGCATCTGTCAAATCTGTTTTTTCTTATTCAGTCACTGATGCCAAATCACCATGGCAAGTTACACGGTTGAGCAGCATGTGCAAATGATAAAACTTTATTATCAAAATGAGTGTTCGTTAGTGAAAACGTTGCGCGCATTGCGCCCATTTTACGGCAGACGCGGTGGCCCTTCAAAGTCTACTCTCCAACGATTGGTGACTAAATTCGAGACGACCGGTTCGGTAAACAACCAACCAACACCTTTACGTCAAAGGAACGCCAGATCGGCCGAGAACATCGCCGCTGTACGTGAGAGTGTTCAGGAGACTCCGAAGCAGTCGATTTCTCGCCGTGCACAAGAACTCGGCCTTTCGCAGACTTCAACTTGGAGAATTTTGCGTCGGGACTTGGGTCTGCATCCATACAAGATCCAACTGACCCAGGAGCTCAAAGTTAATGACCATAGACAACGCCGTGTGTTCGCTGAATGGGCGTCGGAACGCTT
This sequence comes from Herminia tarsipennalis, assembly GCA_945859575.2. NCBI lineage: Eukaryota > Metazoa > Arthropoda > Insecta > Lepidoptera > Erebidae > Herminia > Herminia tarsipennalis. The sequence continues at coordinate 15,024,852 of OX243859.2, read as the reverse complement.
GGAAGAGGACCCCGATTTTGGCCAAAAAATAATCTTTAGCGACGAGGCACATTTTTGGGTGAATGGTTTTGTTAATAAGCAAAATTGCCGTATATGGGATGACCACAACCCACATGAGGTTCACCAGATAGCAATGCATCCAACATAACGCAGGCCATCGCTCAGATTCAGCCGGATCTATGCAGCAGAGTCATTAAAAATTGGACCTCTCGGATTTGTGCCACCATGCGAAGCCGCGGCGGACATTTGAACGATGTCATATTTCATGCATAATGGCATAAACGGGCCTTTCAAATAAAAAATAAATTTCGTTAATATCTCACACACATCTAGTTTTATTCAATTTTAACATCGACCCGTCTTTGTTGAAAGACCCTTTACTAAAACACAAGAATTGACGAATAAGTGATATGATGTATAGCCGTTACAGTACCCCTTAGGTGAACTTTTTGACAGGTAGGTATTCAGATTTGGTACTTCCAGACGGCGCAGAGGGACAAACGAGGTGTCTGCGGATTCGTCTCGGCAAACGCTACTCAATGAAATCAACAAACGGATCGGAGTCCGAAGAAAATTTTTGGGAAATCACGAAAAACGTGATTTTTCAACAATTTTTGACGGTTTTTCGAAAATTGAACGCAAAATCAACGGTGCAGAACGACGTGCGGCCGTGGGCAGACGCGCCACACCACCAGGCACAAAACACAAAAGAAATTATAAAGAAACAATGGAAAACTACGATGATAGGATTTTTTGAAAATTATTATAATTACGTAAACAAGAAATGAACTAAAATGGTAAGTATTTGTATTATAAACGAGTGCACGGAATGTGCAAACGTTATTACGGTGCTAACTAAGCTAAAATGAAACGAAACTAACTACTAAAACACAAGAATTGACGAATAAGTGATATGATGTATAGCCGTTACAGTACCCCTTAGGTGAACTTTTTGACAGGTAGGTATTCAGATTTGGTACTTCCAGACGGCGCAGAGGGACAAACGAGGTGTCTGCGGATTCGTCTTGGCAAACGCTACTCAATGAAATCAACAAACGGATCGGAGTCCGAAGAAAATTTTTGGGAAATCACGAAAAACGTGATTTTTCAACAATTTTTGACGGTTTTTCGAAAATTGAACGCAAAATCAACGGTGCAGAACGACGTGCGGCCGTGGGCAGACGCGCCACACCACCAGGCACAAAACACAAAATAAATTATAAAGAAACAATGGAAAACTACGATGATAGGATTTTTTGAAAATTATTATAATTACGTAAACAAGAAATGAACTAAAATGGTAAGTATTTGTATTATAAACGAGTGCACGGAATGTGCAAACGTTATTACGGTGCTAACTAAGCTAAAATGAAACGAAACTAACTACTAAAACACAAGAATTGACGAATAAGTGATATGATGTATAGCCGTTACAGTACCCCTTAGGTGAACTTTTTGACAGGTAGGTATTCAGATTTGGTACTTCCAGACGGCGCAGAGGGACAAACGAGGTGTCTGCGGATTCGTCTCGGCAAACGCTACTCAATGAAATCAACAAACGGATCGGAGTCCGAAGAAAATTTTTGGGAAATCACGAAAAACGTGATTTTTCAACAATTTTTGACGGTTTTTCGAAAATTGAACGCAAAATCAACGGTGCAGAACGACGTGCGGCCGTGGGCAGACGCGCCACACCACCAGGCACAAAACACAAAAGAAATTATAAAGAAACAATGGAAAACTACGATGATAGGATTTTTTGAAAATTATTATAATTACGTAAACAAGAAATGAACTAAAATGGTAAGTATTTGTATTATAAACGAGTGCACGGAATGTGCAAACGTTATTACGGTGCTAACTAAGCTAAAATGAAACGAAACTAACTACTAAAACACAAGAATTGACGAATAAGTGATATGATGTATAGCCGTTACAGTACCCCTTAGGTGAACTTTTTGACAGGTAGGTATTCAGATTTGGTACTTCCAGACGGCGCAGAGGGACAAACGAGGTGTCTGCGGATTCGTCTCGGCAAACGCTACTCAATGAAATCAACAAACGGATCGGAGTCCGAAGAAAATTTTTGGGAAATCACGAAAAACGTGATTTTTCAACAATTTTTGACGGTTTTTCGAAAATTGAACGCAAAATCAACGGTGCAGAACGACGTGCGGCCGTGGGCAGACGCGCCACACCACCAGGCACAAAACACAAAAGAAATTATAAAGAAACAATGGAAAACTACGATGATAGGATTTTTTGAAAATTATTATAATTACGTAAACAAGAAATGAACTAAAATGGTAAGTATTTGTATTATAAACGAGTGCACGGAATGTGCAAACGTTATTACGGTGCTAACTAAGCTAAAATGAAACGAAACTAACTACTAAAACACAAGAATTGACGAATAAGTGATATGATGTATAGCCGTTACAGTACCCCTTAGGTGAACTTTTTGACAGGTAGGTATTCAGATTTGGTACTTCCAGACGGCGCAGAGGGACAAACGAGGTGTCTGCGGATTCGTCTCGGCAAACGCTACTCAATGAAATCAACAAACGGATCGGAGTCCGAAGAAAATTTTTGGGAAATCACGAAAAACGTGATTTTTCAACAATTTTTGACGGTTTTTCGAAAATTGAACGCAAAATCAACGGTGCAGAACGACGTGCGGCCGTGGGCAGACGCGCCACACCACCAGGCACAAAACACAAAAGAAATTATAAAGAAACAATGGAAAACTACGATGATAGGATTTTTTGAAAATTATTATAATTACGTAAACAAGAAATGAACTAAAATGGTAAGTATTTGTATTATAAACGAGTGCACGGAATGTGCAAACGTTATTACGGTGCTAACTAAGCTAAAATGAAACGAAACTAACTACTAAAACACAAGAATTGACGAATAAGTGATATGATGTATAGCCGTTACAGTACCCCTTAGGTGAACTTTTTGACAGGTAGGTATTCAGATTTGGTACTTCCAGACGGCGCAGAGGGACAAACGAGGTGTCTGCGGATTCGTCTCGGCAAACGCTACTCAATGAAATCAACAAACGGATCGGAGTCCGAAGAAAATTTTTGGGAAATCACGAAAAACGTGATTTTTCAACAATTTTTGACGGTTTTTCGAAAATTAAACGCAAAATCAACGGTGCAGAACGACGTGCGGCCGTGGGCAGACGCGCCACACCACCAGGCACAAAACACAAAAGAAATTATAAAGAAACAATGGAAAACTACGATGATAGGATTTTTTGAAAATTATTATAATTACGTAAACAAGAAATGAACTAAAATGGTAAGTATTTGTATTATAAACGAGTGCACGGAATGTGCAAACGTTATTACGGTGCTAACTAAGCTAAAATGAAACGAAACTAACTACTAAAACACAAGAATTGACGAATAAGTGATATGATGTATAGCCGTTACAGTACCCCTTAGGTGAACTTTTTGACAGGTAGGTATTCAGATTTGGTACTTCCAGACGGCGCAGAGGGACAAACGAGGTGTCTGCGGATTCGTCTCGGCAAACGCTACTCAATGAAATCAACAAACGGATCGGAGTCCGAAGAAAATTTTTGGGAAATCACGAAAAACGTGATTTTTCAACAATTTTTGACGGTTTTTCGAAAATTGAACGCAAAATCAACGGCGCAGAACGACGTGCGGCCGTGGGCAGACGCGCCACACCACCAGGCACAAAACACAAAAGAAATTATAAAGAAACAATGGAAAACTACGATGATAGGATTTTTTGAAAATTATTATAATTACGTAAACAAGAAATGAACTAAAATGGTAAGTATTTGTATTATAAACGAGTGCACGGAATGTGCAAACGTTATTACGGTGCTAACTAAGCTAAAATGAAACGAAACTAACTACTAAAACACAAGAATTGACGAATAAGTGATATGATGTATAGCCGTTACAGTACCCCTTAGGTGAACTTTTTGACAGGTAGGTATTCAGATTTGGTACTTCCAGACGGCGCAGAGGGACAAACGAGGTGTCTGCGGATTCGTCTCGGCAAACGCTACTCAATGAAATCAACAAACGGATCGGAGTCCGAAGAAAATTTTTGGGAAATCACGAAAAACGTGATTTTTCAACAATTTTTGACGGTTTTTCGAAAATTGAACGCAAAATCAACGGTGCAGAACGACGTGCGGCCGTGGGCAGACGCGCCACACCACCAGGCACAAAACACAAAAGAAATTATAAAGAAACAATGGAAAACTACGATGATAGGATTTTTTGAAAATTATTATAATTACGTAAACAAGAAATGAACTAAAATGGTAAGTATTTGTATTATAAACGAGTGCACGGAATGTGCAAACGTTATTACGGTGCTAACTAAGCTAAAATGAAACGAAACTAACTACTAAAACACAAGAATTGACGAATAAGTGATATGATGTATAGCCGTTACAGTACCCCTTAGGTGAACTTTTTGACAGGTAGGTATTCAGATTTGGTACTTCCAGACGGCGCAGAGGGACAAACGAGGTGTCTGCGGACTCGTCTCGGCAAACGCTACTCAATGAAATCAACAAACGGATCGGAGTCCGAAGAAAATTTTTGGGAAATCACGAAAAACGTGATTTTTCAACAATTTTTGACGGTTTTTCGAAAATTGAACGCAAAATCAACGGTGCAGAACGACGTGCGGCCGTGGGCAGACGCGCCACACCACCAGGCACAAAACACAAAAGAAATTATAAAGAAACAATGGAAAACTACGATGATAGGATTTTTTGAAAATTATTATAATTACGTAAACAAGAAATGAACTAAAATGGTAAGTATTTGTATTATAAACGAGTGCACGGAATGTGCAAACGTTATTACGGTGCTAACTAAGCTAAAATGAAACGAAACTAACTACTAAAACACAAGAATTGACGAATAAGTGATATGATGTATAGCCGTTACAGTACCCCTTAGGTGAACTTTTTGACAGGTAGGTATTCAGATTTGGTACTTCCAGACGGCGCAGAGGGACAAACGAGGTGTCTGCGGATTCGTCTCGGCAAACGCTACTCAATGAAATCAACAAACGGATCGGAGTCCGAAGAAAATTTTTGGGAAATCACGAAAAACGTGATTTTTCAACAATTTTTGACGGTTTTTCGAAAATTGAACGCAAAATCAACGGTGCAGAACGACGTGCGGCCGTGGGCAGACGCGCCACACCACCAGGCACAAAACACAAAAGAAATTATAAAGAAACAATGGAAAACTACGATGATAGGATTTTTTGAAAATTATTATAATTACGTAAACAAGAAATGAACTAAAATGGTAAGTATTTGTATTATAAACGAGTGCACGGAATGTGCAAACGTTATTACGGTGCTAACTAAGCTAAAATGAAACGAAACTAACTACTAAAACACAAGAATTGACGAATAAGTGATATGATGTATAGCCGTTACAGTACCCCTTAGGTGAACTTTTTGACAGGTAGGTATTCAGATTTGGTACTTCCAGACGGCGCAGAGGGACAAACGAGGTGTCTGCGGATTCGTCTCGGCAAACGCTACTCAATGAAATCAACAAACGGATCGGAGTCCGAAGAAAATTTTTGGGAAATCACGAAAAACGTGATTTTTCAACAATTTTTGACGGTTTTTCGAAAATTGAACGCAAAATCAACGGTGCAGAACGACGTGCGGCCGTGGGCAGACGCGCCACACCACCAGGCACAAAACACAAAAGAAATTATAAAGAAACAATGGAAAACTACGATGATAGGATTTTTTGAAAATTATTATAATTACGTAAACAAGAAATGAACTAAAATGGTAAGTATTTGTATTATAAACGAGTGCACGGAATGTGCAAACGTTATTACGGTGCTAACTAAGCTAAAATGAAACGAAACTAACTACTAAAACACAAGAATTGACGAATAAGTGATATGATGTATAGCCGTTACAGTACCCCTTAGGTGAACTTTTTGACAGGTAGGTATTCAGATTTGGTACTTCCAGACGGCGCAGAGGGACAAACGAGGTGTCTGCGGACTCGTCTCGGCAAACGCTACTCAATGAAATCAACAAACGGATCGGAGTCCGAAGAAAATTTTTGGGAAATCACGAAAAACGTGATTTTTCAACAATTTTTGACGGTTTTTCGAAAATTGAACGCAAAATCAACGGTGCAGAACGACGTGCGGCCGTGGGCAGACGCGCCACACCACCAGGCACAAAACACAAAAGAAATTATAAAGAAACAATGGAAAACTACGATGATAGGATTTTTTGAAAATTATTATAATTACGTAAACAAGAAATGAACTAAAATGGTAAGTATTTGTATTATAAACGAGTGCACGGAATGTGCAAACGTTATTACGGTGCTAACTAAGCTAAAATGAAACGAAACTAACTACTAAAACACAAGAATTGACGAATAAGTGATATGATGTATAGCCGTTACAGTACCCCTTAGGTGAACTTTTTGACAGGTAGGTATTCAGATTTGGTACTTCCAGACGGCGCAGAGGGACAAACGAGGTGTCTGCGGATTCGTCTCGGCAAACGCTACTCAATGAAATCAACAAACGGATCGGAGTCCGAAGAAAATTTTTGGGAAATCACGAAAAACGTGATTTTTCAACAATTTTTGACGGTTTTTCGAAAATTGAACGCAAAATCAACGGTGCAGAACGACGTGCGGCCGTGGGCAGACGCGCCACACCACCAGGCACAAAACACAAAAGAAATTATAAAGAAACAATGGAAAACTACGATGATAGGATTTTTTGAAAATTATTATAATTACGTAAACAAGAAATGAACTAAAATGGTAAGTATTTGTATTATAAACGAGTGCACGGAATGTGCAAACGTTATTACGGTGCTAACTAAGCTAAAATGAAACGAAACTAACTACTAAAACACAAGAATTGACGAATAAGTGATATGATGTATAGCCGTTACAGTACCCCTTAGGTGAACTTTTTGACAGGTAGGTATTCAGATTTGGTACTTCCAGACGGCGCAGAGGGACAAACGAGGTGTCTGCGGATTCGTCTCGGCAAACGCTACTCAATGAAATCAACAAACGGATCGGAGTCCGAAGAAAATTTTTGGGAAATCACGAAAAACGTGATTTTTCAACAATTTTTGACGGTTTTTCGAAAATTGAACGCAAAATCAACGGTGCAGAACGACGTGCGGCCGTGGGCAGACGCGCCACACCACCAGGCACAAAACACAAAAGAAATTATAAAGAAACAATGGAAAACTACGATGATAGGATTTTTTGAAAATTATTATAATTACGTAAACAAGAAATGAACTAAAATGGTAAGTATTTGTATTATAAACGAGTGCACGGAATGTGCAAACGTTATTACGGTGCTAACTAAGCTAAAATGAAACGAAACTAACTACTAAAACACAAGAATTGACGAATAAGTGATATGATGTATAGCCGTTACAGTACCCCTTAGGTGAACTTTTTGACAGGTAGGTATTCAGATTTGGTACTTCCAGACGGCGCAGAGGGACAAACGAGGTGTCTGCGGATTCGTCTCGGCAAACGCTACTCAATGAAATCAACAAACGGATCGGAGTCCGAAGAAAATTTTTGGGAAATCACGAAAAACGTGATTTTTCAACAATTTTTGACGGTTTTTCGAAAATTGAACGCAAAATCAACGGTGCAGAACGACGTGCGGCCGTGGGCAGACGCGCCACACCACCAGGCACAAAACACAAAAGAAATTATAAAGAAACAATGGAAAACTACGATGATAGGATTTTTTGAAAATTATTATAATTACGTAAACAAGAAATGAACTAAAATGGTAAGTATTTGTATTATAAACGAGTGCACGGAATGTGCAAACGTTATTACGGTGCTAACTAAGCTAAAATGAAACGAAACTAACTACTAAAACACAAGAATTGACGAATAAGTGATATGATGTATAGCCGTTACAGTACCCCTTAGGTGAACTTTTTGACAGGTAGGTATTCAGATTTGGTACTTCCAGACGGCGCAGAGGGACAAACGAGGTGTCTGCGGATTCGTCTCGGCAAACGCTACTCAATGAAATCAACAAACGGATCGGAGTCCGAAGAAAATTTTTGGGAAATCACGAAAAACGTGATTTTTCAACAATTTTTGACGGTTTTTCGAAAATTGAACGCAAAATCAACGGTGCAGAACGACGTGCGGCCGTGGGCAGACGCGCCACACCACCAGGCACAAAACACAAAAGAAATTATAAAGAAACAATGGAAAACTACGATGATAGGATTTTTTGAAAATTATTATAATTACGTAAACAAGAAATGAACTAAAATGGTAAGTATTTGTATTATAAACGAGTGCACGGAATGTGCAAACGTTATTACGGTGCTAACTAAGCTAAAATGAAACGAAACTAACTACTAAAACACAAGAATTGACGAATAAGTGATATGATGTATAGCCGTTACAGTACCCCTTAGGTGAACTTTTTGACAGGTAGGTATTCAGATTTGGTACTTCCAGACGGCGCAGAGGGACAAACGAGGTGTCTGCGGATTCGTCTCGGCAAACGCTACTCAATGAAATCAACAAACGGATCGGAGTCCGAAGAAAATTTTTGGGAAATCACGAAAAACGTGATTTTTCAACAATTTTTGACGGTTTTTCGAAAATTGAACGCAAAATCAACGGTGCAGAACGACGTGCGGCCGTGGGCAGACGCGCCACACCACCAGGCACAAAACACAAAAGAAATTATAAAGAAACAATGGAAAACTACGATGATAGGATTTTTTTAAAATTATTATAATTACGTAAACAAGAAATGAACTAAAATGGTAAGTATTTGTATTATAAACGAGTGCACGGAATGTGCAAACGTTATTACGGTGCTAACTAAGCTAAAATGAAACGAAACTAACTACTAAAACACAAGAATTGACGAATAAGTGATATGATGTATAGCCGTTACAGTACCCCTTAGGTGAACTTTTTGACAGGTAGGTATTCAGATTTGGTACTTCCAGACGGCGCAGAGGGACAAACGAGGTGTCTGCGGATTCGTCTCGGCAAACGCTACTCAATGAAATCAACAAACGGATCGGAGTCCGAAGAAAATTTTTGGGAAATCACGAAAAACGTGATTTTTCAACAATTTTTGACGGTTTTTCGAAAATAGAACGCAAAATCAACGGTGCAGAACGACGTGCGGCCGTGGGCAGACGCGCCACACCACCAGGCACAAAACACAAAAGAAATTATAAAGAAACAATGGAAAACTACGATGATAGGATTTTTTGAAAATTATTATAATTACGTAAACAAGAAATGAACTAAAATGGTAAGTATTTGTATTATAAACGAGTGCACGGAATGTGCAAACGTTATTACGGTGCTAACTAAGCTAAAATGAAACGAAACTAACTACTAAAACACAAGAATTGACGAATAAGTGATATGATGTATAGCCGTTACAGTACCCCTTAGGTGAACTTTTTGACAGGTAGGTATTCAGATTTGGTACTTCCAGACGGCGCAGAGGGACAAACGAGGTGTCTGCGGATTCGTCTCGGCAAACGCTACTCAATGAAATCAACAAACGGATCGGAGTCCGAAGAAAATTTTTGGGAAATCACGAAAAACGTGATTTTTCAACAATTTTTGACGGTTTTTCGAAAATTGAACGCAAAATCAACGGTGCAGAACGACGTGCGGCCGTGGGCAGACGCGCCACACCACCAGGCACAAAACACAAAAGAAATTATAAAGAAACAATGGAAAACTACGATGATAGGATTTTTTGAAAATTATTATAATTACGTAAACAAGAAATGAACTAAAATGGTAAGTATTTGTATTATAAACGAGTGCACGGAATGTGCAAACGTTATTACGGTGCTAACTAAGCTAAAATGAAACGAAACTAACTACTAAAACACAAGAATTGACGAATAAGTGATATGATGTATAGCCGTTACAGTACCCCTTAGGTGAACTTTTTGACAGGTAGGTATTCAGATTTGGTACTTTCAGACGGCGCAGAGGGACAAACGAGGTGTCTGCGGATTCGTCTCGGCAAACGCTACTCAATGAAATCAACAAACGGATCGGAGTCCGAAGAAAATTTTTGGGAAATCACGAAAAACGTGATTTTTCAACAATTTTTGACGGTTTTTCGAAAATTGAACGCAAAATCAACGGTGCAGAACGACGTGCGGCCGTGGGCAGACGCGCCACACCACCAGGCACAAAACACAAAAGAAATTATAAAGAAACAATGGAAAACTACGATGATAGGATTTTTTGAAAATTATTATAATTACGTAAACAAGAAATGAACTAAAATGGTAAGTATTTGTATTATAAACGAGTGCACGGAATGTGCAAACGTTATTACGGTGCTAACTAAGCTAAAATGAAACGAAACTAACTACTAAAACACAAGAATTGACGAATAAGTGATATGATGTATAGCCGTTACAGTACCCCTTAGGTGAACTTTTTGACAGGTAGGTATTCAGATTTGGTACTTCCAGACGGCGCAGAGGGACAAACGAGGTGTCTGCGGATTCGTCTCGGCAAACGCTACTCAATGAAATCAACAAACGGATCGGAGTCCGAAGAAAATTTTTGGGAAATCACGAAAAACGTGATTTTTCAACAATTTTTGACGGTTTTTCGAAAATTGAACGCAAAATCAACGGTGCAGAACGACGTGCGGCCGTGGGCAGACGCGCCACACCACCAGGCACAAAACACAAAAGAAATTATAAAGAAACAATGGAAAACTACGATGATAGGATTTTTTGAAAATTATTATAATTACGTAAACAAGAAATGAACTAAAATGGTAAGTATTTGTATTATAAACGAGTGCACGGAATGTGCAAACGTTATTACGGTGCTAACTAAGCTAAAATGAAACGAAACTAACTACTAAAACACAAGAATTGACGAATAAGTGATATGATGTATAGCCGTTACAGTACCCCTTAGGTGAACTTTTTGACAGGTAGGTATTCAGATTTGGTACTTCCAGACGGCGCAGAGGGACAAACGAGGTGTCTGCGGATTCGTCTCGGCAAACGCTACTCAATGAAATCAACAAACGGATCGGAGTCCGAAGAAAATTTTTGGGAAATCACGAAAAACGTGATTTTTCAACAATTTTTGACGGTTTTTCGAAAATTGAACGCAAAATCAACGGTGCAGAACGACGTGCGGCCGTGGGCAGACGCGCCACACCACCAGGCACAAAACACAAAAGAAATTATAAAGAAACAATGGAAAACTACGATGATAGGATTTTTTGAAAATTATTATAATTACGTAAACAAGAAATGAACTAAAATGGTAAGTATTTGTATTATAAACGAGTGCACGGAATGTGCAAACGTTATTACGGTGCTAACTAAGCTAAAATGAAACGAAACTAACTACTAAAACACAAGAATTGACGAATAAGTGATATGATGTATAGCCGTTACAGTACCCCTTAGGTGAACTTTTTGACAGGTAGGTATTCAGATTTGGTACTTCCAGACGGCGCAGAGGGACAAACGAGGTGTCTGCGGATTCGTCTCGGCAAACGCTACTCAATGAAATCAACAAACGGATCGGAGTCCGAAGAAAATTTTTGGGAAATCACGAAAAACGTGATTTTTCAACAATTTTTGACGGTTTTTCGAAAATTGAACGCAAAATCAACGGTGCAGAACGACGTGCGGCCGTGGGCAGACGCGCCACACCACCAGGCACAAAACACAAAAGAAATTATAAAGAAACAATGGAAAACTACGATGATAGGATTTTTTGAAAATTATTATAATTACGTAAACAAGAAATGAACTAAAATGGTAAGTATTTGTATTATAAACGAGTGCACGGAATGTGCAAACGTTATTACGGTGCTAACTAAGCTAAAATGAAACGAAACTAACTACTAAAACACAAGAATTGACGAATAAGTGATATGATGTATAGCCGTTACAGTACCCCTTAGGTGAACTTTTTGACAGGTAGGTATTCAGATTTGGTACTTCCAGACGGCGCAGAGGGACAAACGAGGTGTCTGCGGACTCGTCTCGGCAAACGCTACTCAATGAAATCAACAAACGGATCGGAGTCCGAAGAAAATTTTTGGGAAATCACGAAAAACGTGATTTTTCAACAATTTTTGACGGTTTTTCGAAAATTTAACGCAAAATCAACGGTGCAGAACGACGTGCGGCCGTGGGCAGACGCGCCACACCACCAGGCACAAAACACAAAAGAAATTATAAAGAAACAATGGAAAACTACGATGATAGGATTTTTTGAAAATTATTATAATTACGTAAACAAGAAATGAACTAAAATGGTAAGTATTTGTATTATAAACGAGTGCACGGAATGTGCAAACGTTATTACGGTGCTAACTAAGCTAAAATGAAACGAAACTAACTACTAAAACACAAGAATTGACGAATAAGTGATATGATGTATAGCCGTTACAGTACCCCTTAGGTGAACTTTTTGACAGGTAGGTATTCAGATTTGGTACTTCCAGACGGCGCAGAGGGACAAACGAGGTGTCTGCGGATTCGTCTCGGCAAACGCTACTCAATGAAATCAACAAACGGATCGGAGTCCGAAGAAAATTTTTGGGAAATCACGAAAAACGTGATTTTTCAACAATTTTTGACGGTTTTTCGAAAATTGAACGCAAAATCAACGGTGCAGAACGACGTGCGGCCGTGGGCAGACGCGCCACACCACCAGGCACAAAACACAAAAGAAATTATAAAGAAACAATGGAAAACTACGATGATAGGATTTTTTGAAAATTATTATAATTACGTAAACAAGAAATGAACTAAAATGGTAAGTATTTGTATTATAAACGAGTGCACGGAATGTGCAAACGTTATTACGGTGCTAACTAAGCTAAAATGAAACGAAACTAACTACTAAAACACAAGAATTGACGAATAAGTGATATGATGTATAGCCGTTACAGTACCCCTTAGGTGAACTTTTTGACAGGTAGGTATTCAGATTTGGTACTTCCAGACGGCGCAGAGGGACAAACGAGGTGTCTGCGGATTCGTCTCGGCAAACGCTACTCAATGAAATCAACAAACGGATCGGAGTCCGAAGAAAATTTTTGGGAAATCACGAAAAACGTGATTTTTCAACAATTTTTGACGGTTTTTCGAAAATTGAACGCAAAATCAACGGTGCAGAAAGACGTGCGGCCGTGGGCAGACGCGCCACACCACCAGGCACAAAACACAAAAGAAATTATAAAGAAACAATGGAAAACTACGATGATAGGATTTTTTGAAAATTATTATAATTACGTAAACAAGAAATGAACTAAAATGGTAAGTATTTGTATTATAAACGAGTGCACGGAATGTGCAAACGTTATTACGGTGCTAACTAAGCTAAAATGAAACGAAACTAACTACTAAAACACAAGAATTGACGAATAAGTGATAATTATGATGTATAGCCGTTACAGTACCCCTTAGGTGAACTTTTTGACAGGTAGGTATTCAGATTTGGTACTTCCAGACGGCGCAGAGGGACAAACGAGGTGTCTGCGGATTCGTCTCGGCAAACGCTACTCAATGAAATCAACAAACGGATCGGAGTCCGAAGAAAATTTTTGGGAAATCACGAAAAACGTGATTTTTCAACAATTTTTGACGGTTTTTCGAAAATTGAACGCAAAATCAACGGTGCAGAACGACGTGCGGCCGTGGGCAGACGCGCCACACCACCAGGCACAAAACACAAAAGAAATTATAAAGAAACAATGGAAAACTACGATGATAGGATTTTTTGAAAATTATTATAATTACGTAAACAAGAAATGAACTAAAATGGTAAGTATTTGTATTATAAACGAGTGCACGGAATGTGCAAACGTTATTACGGTGCTAACTAAGCTAAAATGAAACGAAACTAACTACTAAAACACAAGAATTGACGAATAAGTGATATGATGTATAGCCGTTACAGTACCCCTTAGGTGAACTTTTTGACAGGTAGGTATTCAGATTTGGTACTTCCAGACGGCGCAGAGGGACAAACGAGGTGTCTGCGGATTCGTCTCGGCAAACGCTACTCAATGAAATCAACAAACGGATCGGAGTCCGAAGAAAATTTTTGGGAAATCACGAAAAACGTGATTTTTCAACAATTTTTGACGGTTTTTCGAAAATTGAACGCAAAATCAACGGTGCAGAACGACGTGCGGCCGTGGGCAGACGCGCCACACCACCAGGCACAAAACATAAAAGAAATTATAAAGAAACAATGGAAAACTACGATGATAGGATTTTTTGAAAATTATTATAATTACGTAAACAAGAAATGAACTAAAATGGTAAGTATTTGTATTATAAACGAGTGCACGGAATGTGCAAACGTTATTACGGTGCTAACTAAGCTAAAATGAAACGAAACTAACTACTAAAACACAAGAATTGACGAATAAGTGATATGATGTATAGCCGTTACAGTACCCCTTAGGTGAACTTTTTGACAGGTAGGTATTCAGATTTGGTACTTCCAGACGGCGCAGAGGGACAAACGAGGTGTCTGCGGATTCGTCTCGGCAAACGCTACTCAATGAAATCAACAAACGGATCGGAGTCCGAAGAAAATTTTTGGGAAATCACGAAAAACGTGATTTTTCAACAATTTTTGACGGTTTTTCGAAAATTGAACGCAAAATCAACGGTGCAGAACGACGTGCGGCCGTGGGCAGACGCGCCACACCACCAGGCACAAAACACAAAAGAAATTATAAAGAAACAATGGAAAACTACGATGATAGGATTTTTTGAAAATTATTATAATTACGTAAACAAGAAATGAACTAAAATGGTAAGTATTTGTATTATAAACGAGTGCACGGAATGTGCAAACGTTATTACGGTGCTAACTAAGCTAAAATGAAACGAAACTAACTACTAAAACACAAGAATTGACGAATAAGTGATATGATGTATAGCCGTTACAGTACCCCTTAGGTGAACTTTTTGACAGGTAGGTATTCAGATTTGGTACTTTCAGACGGCGCAGAGGGACAAACGAGGTGTCTGCGGATTCGTCTCGGCAAACGCTACTCAATGAAATCAACAAACGGATCGGAGTCCGAAGAAAATTTTTGGGAAATCACGAAAAACGTGATTTTTCAACAATTTTTGACGGTTTTTCGAAAATTGAACGCAAAATCAACGGTGCAGAACGACGTGCGGCCGTGGGCAGACGCGCCACACCACCAGGCACAAAACACAAAAGAAATTATAAAGAAACAATGGAAAACTACGATGATAGGATTTTTTGAAAATTATTATAATTACGTAAACAAGAAATGAACTAAAATGGTAAGTATTTGTATTATAAACGAGTGCACGGAATGTGCAAACGTTATTACGGTGCTAACTAAGCTAAAATGAAACGAAACTAACTACTAAAACACAAGAATTGACGAATAAGTGATATGATGTATAGCCGTTACAGTACCCCTTAGGTGAACTTTTTGACAGGTAGGTATTCAGATTTGGTACTTCCAGACGGCGCAGAGGGACAAACGAGGTGTCTGCGGATTCGTCTCGGCAAACGCTACTCAATGAAATCAACAAACGGATCGGAGTCCGAAGAAAATTTTTGGGAAATCACGAAAAACGTGATTTTTCAACAATTTTTGACGGTTTTTCGAAAATTGAACGCAAAATCAACGGTGCAGAACGACGTGCGGCCGTGGGCAGACGCGCCACACCACCAGGCACAAAACACAAAAGAAATTATAAAGAAACAATGGAAAACTACGATGATAGGATTTTTTGAAAATTATTATAATTACGTAAACAAGAAATGAACTAAAATGGTAAGTATTTGTATTATAAACGAGTGCACGGAATGTGCAAACGTTATTACGGTGCTAACTAAGCTAAAATGAAACGAAACTAACTACTAAAACACAAGAATTGACGAATAAGTGATATGATGTATAGCCGTTACAGTACCCCTTAGGTGAACTTTTTGACAGGTAGGTATTCAGATTTGGTACTTTCAGACGGCGCAGAGGGACAAACGAGGTGTCTGCGGATTCGTCTCGGCAAACGCTACTCAATGAAATCAACAAACGGATCGGAGTCCGAAGAAAATTTTTGGGAAATCACGAAAAACGTGATTTTTCAACAATTTTTGACGGTTTTTCGAAAATTGAACGCAAAATCAACGGTGCAGAACGACGTGCGGCCGTGGGCAGACGCGCCACACCACCAGGCACAAAACACAAAAGAAATTATAAAGAAACAATGGAAAACTACGATGATAGGATTTTTTGAAAATTATTATAATTACGTAAACAAGAAATGAACTAAAATGGTAAGTATTTGTATTATAAACGAGTGCACGGAATGTGCAAACGTTATTACGGTGCTAACTAAGCTAAAATGAAACGAAACTAACTACTAAAACACAAGAATTGACGAATAAGTGATATGATGTATAGCCGTTACAGTACCCCTTAGGTGAACTTTTTGACAGGTAGGTATTCAGATTTGGTACTTTCAGACGGCGCAGAGGGACAAACGAGGTGTCTGCGGATTCGTCTCGGCAAACGCTACTCAATGAAATCAACAAACGGATCGGAGTCCGAAGAAAATTTTTGGGAAATCACGAAAAACGTGATTTTTCAACAATTTTTGACGGTTTTTCGAAAATTGAACGCAAAATCAACGGTGCAGAACGACGTGCGGCCGTGGGCAGACGCGCCACACCACCAGGCACAAAACACAAAAGAAATTATAAAGAAACAATGGAAAACTACGATGATAGGATTTTTTGAAAATTATTATAATTACGTAAACAAGAAATGAACTAAAATGGTAAGTATTTGTATTATAAACGAGTGCACGGAATGTGCAAACGTTATTACGGTGCTAACTAAGCTAAAATGAAACGAAACTAACTACTAAAACACAAGAATTGACGAATAAGTGATATGATGTATAGCCGTTACAGTACCCCTTAGGTGAACTTTTTGACAGGTAGGTATTCAGATTTGGTACTTCCAGACGGCGCAGAGGGACAAACGAGGTGTCTGCGGATTCGTCTCGGCAAACGCTACTCAATGAAATCAACAAACGGATCGGAGTCCGAAGAAAATTTTTGGGAAATCACGAAAAACGTGATTTTTCAACAATTTTTGACGGTTTTTCGAAAATTGAACGCAAAATCAACGGTGCAGAACGACGTGCGGCCGTGGGCAGACGCGCCACACCACCAGGCACAAAACACAAAACACAAAAGAAATTATAAAGAAACAATGGAAAACTACGATGATAGGATTTTTTGAAAATTATTATAATTACGTAAACAAGAAATGAACTAAAATGGTAAGTATTTGTATTATAAACGAGTGCACGGAATGTGCAAACGTTATTACGGTGCTAACTAAGCTAAAATGAAACGAAACTAACTACTAAAACACAAGAATTGACGAATAAGTGATATGATGTATAGCCGTTACAGTACCCCTTAGGTGAACTTTTTGACAGGTAGGTATTCAGATTTGGTACTTCCAGACGGCGCAGAGGGACAAACGAGGTGTCTGCGGATTCGTCTCGGCAAACGCTACTCAATGAAATCAACAAACGGATCGGAGTCCGAAGAAAATTTTTGGGAAATCACGAAAAACGTGATTTTTCAACAATTTTTGACGGTTTTTCGAAAATTGAACGCAAAATCAACGGTGCAGAACGACGTGCGGCCGTGGGCAGACGCGCCACACCACCAGGCACAAAACACAAAAGAAATTATAAAGAAACAATGGAAAACTACGATGATAGGATTTTTTGAAAATTATAATAATTACGTAAACAAGAAATGAACTAAAATGGTAAGTATTTGTATTATAAACGAGTGCACGGAATGTGCAAACGTTATTACGGTGCTAACTAAGCTAAAATGAAACGAAACTAACTACTAAAACACAAGAATTGACGAATAAGTGATAATTATGATGTATAGCCGTTACAGTACCCCTTAGGTGAACTTTTTGACAGGTAGGTATTCAGATTTGGTACTTCCAGACGGCGCAGAGGGACAAACGAGGTGTCTGCGGATTCGTCTCAGCAAACGCTACTCAATGAAATCAACAAACGGATCGGAGTCCGAAGAAAATTTTTGGGAAATCACGAAAAACGTGATTTTTCAACAATTTTTGACGGTTTTTCGAAAATTGAACGCAAAATCAACGGTGCAGAACGACGTGCGGCCGTGGGCAGACGCGCCACACCACCAGGCACAAAACACAAAAGAAATTATAAAGAAACAATGGAAAACTACGATGATAGGATTTTTTGAAAATTATTATAATTACGTAAACAAGAAATGAACTAAAATGGTAAGTATTTGTATTATAAACGAGTGCACGGAATGTGCAAACGTTATTACGGTGCTAACTAAGCTAAAATGAAACGAAACTAACTACTAAAACACAAGAATTGACGAATAAGTGATATGATGTACAGCCGTTACAGTACCCCTTAGGTGAACTTTTTGACAGGTAGGTATACAGATTTGGTACTTCCAGACGGCGCAGAGGGACAAACGAGGTGTCTGCGGATTCGTCTCGGCAAACGCTACTCAATGAAATCAACAAACGGATCGGAGTCCAAAGAAAATTTTTGGGAAATCACGAAAAACGTGATTTTTCAACAATTTTTGACGGTTTTTCGAAAATTGAACGCAAAATCAACGGTGCAGAACGACGTGCGGCCGTGGGCAGACGCGCCACACCACCAGGCACAAAACACAAAAGAAATTATAAAGAAACAATGGAAAACTACGATGATAGGATTTTTTGAAAATTATTATAATTAAGTAAACAAGAAATAAACTAAAATGGTAAGTATTTGTATTATAAACGAGTGCACGGAATGTGCAAACGTTATTACGGTGCTAACTAAGCTAAAATGAAACGAAACTAACTACTAAAACACAAGAATTGACGAATAAGTGATATGATGTATAGCCGTTACAGTACCCCTTAGGTGAACTTTTTGACAGGTAGGTATTCAGATTTGGTACTTCCAGACGGCGCAGAGGGACAAACGAGGTGTCTGCGGATTCGTCTCGGTAAACGCTACTCAATGAAATCAACAAACGGATCGGAGTCCGAAGAAAATTTATGGGAAATCACGAAAAACGTGATTTTTCAACAATTTTTGACGGTTTTTCGAAAATTGAACGCAAAATCAACGGTGCAGAACGACGTGCGGCCGTGGGCAGACGCGCCACACCACCAGGCACAAAACACAAAAGAAATTATAAAGAAACAATGGAAAACTACGATGATAGGATTTTTTGAAAATTATTATAATTACGTAAACAAGAAATGAACTAAAATGGTAAGTATTTGTATTATAAACGAGTGCACGGAATGTGCAAACGTTATTACGGTGCTAACTAAGCTAAAATGAAACGAAACTAACTACTAAAACACAAGAATTGACGAATAAGTGATATGATGTATAGCCGTTACAGTACCCCTTAGGTGAACTTTTTGACAGGTAGGTATTCAGATTTGGTACTTCCAGACGGCGCAGAGGGACAAACGAGGTGTCTGCGGATTCGTCTCGGCAAACGCTACTCAATGAAATCAACAAACGGATCGGAGTCCGAAGAAAATTTTTGGGAAATCACTAAAAACGTGATTTTTCAACAATTTTTGACGGTTTTTCGAAAATTGAACGCAAAATCAACGGTGCTGAACGACGTGCGGCCGTGGGCAGACGCGCCACACCACCAGGCACAAAACACAAAAGAAATTATAAAGAAACAATGGAAAACTACGATGATAGGATTTTTTGAAAATTATAATAATTACGTAAACAAGAAATGAACTAAAATGGTAAGTATTTGTATTATAAACGAGTGCACGGAATGTGCAAACGTTATTACGGTGCTAACTAAGCTAAAATGAAACGAAACTAACTACTAAAACACAAGAATTGACGAATAAGTGATAATTATGATGTATAGCCGTTACAGTACCCCTTAGGTGAACTTTTTGAGGGATACCTTTTTTACTCATAATGATTTTTGTCCTATTTGAAATTGTCATAATAAATTAGGCATAATTTTCTTTGTCATAAAAATAGTGTGCCATAACTGGTTTTTAGCATACTGTGTTATTAAGCATAAATATTATATATCCTATTATATTTATTCATAACTTTGATATGCATAAAGTTGTAAAGCATAATAATTAGTTTCCATAAGTAACACGTCTCATAATCGACTCTTGACATAATCAAAATTTGATATAATTATGAAAATAATACATAATATTGTTAGGTCGAAATTAATTATCTTTAACACCCCGACTCAGAGCAATCCGACTCGGATAGGTTAGGTTAGAAGACTAAGGCGGGAGCGAAGCGAAGCGGAGCTCCCGCCTTAGTCTTCGTGTTAGGTTTTTTTTTTTAAACCACCCAAAAGTAGGAGCCCCGCGAAGCGGGGCTCCGTCGAAGATAGTACAATTTTATGCGCCTACATGTTTGACGATAGCAATGTATAAAATAGTGTAATATTGTTATTAAAACTTTTGTAGTTAATTTTTCGGCATATAGTTTGTATGCTTATAATAGTTATGGTTATGCGTCGTTATGCGTAAGTAAAGTTATGCTTTGGCATAGTATGCGTTTTAAATATTATGCTTATAGTGATTAGGATTAAAAAATTATGATTAAAAAAGTTATGACGCATGAGAATTATGCGTAACTAATATTAGGAGTATAAACATTATGCAATGTTAAATTATGACATAAAATCGTAGGAATAAAAATAGAGAACCACTTTTTGACAGGTAGGTATTCAGATTTGGTACTTCCAGACGGCGCAGAGGGACAAACGAGGTGTCTGCGGATTCGTCTCGGCAAACGCTACTCAATGAAATCAACAAACGGATCGGAGTCCGAAGAAAATTTTTGGGAAATCACGAAAAACGTGATTTTTCAACAATTTTTGACGGTTTTTCGAAAATTGAACGCAAAATCAACGGTGCAGAACGACGTGCGGCCGTGGGCAGACGCGCCACACCACCAGGCACAAAACACAAAAGAAATTATAAAGAAACAATGGAAAACTACGATGATAGGATTTTTTGAAAATTATTATAATTACGTAAACAAGAAATGAACTAAAATGGTAAGTATTTGTATTATAAACGAGTGCACGGAATGTGCAAACGTTATTACGGTGCTAACTAAGCTAAAATGAAACGAAACTAACTACTAAAACACAAGAATTGACGAATAAGTGATATGATGTATAGCCGTTACAGTACCCCTTAGGTGAACTTTTTGACAGGTAGGTATTCAGATTTGGTACTTCCAGACGGCGCAGAGGGACAAACGAGGTGTCTGCGGATTCGTCTCGGCAAACGCTACTCAATGAAATCAACAAACGGATCGGAGTCCGAAGAAAATTTTTGGGAAATCACGAAAAACGTGATTTTTCAACAATTTTTGACGGTTTTTCGAAAATTGAACGCAAAATCAACGGTGCAGAACGACGTGCGGCCGTGGGCAGACGCGCCACACCACCAGGCACAAAACACAAAAGAAATTATAAAGAAACAATGGAAAACTACGATGATAGGATTTTTTGAAAATTATTATAATTACGTAAACAAGAAATGAACTAAAATGGTAAGTATTTGTATTATAAACGAGTGCACGGAATGTGCAAACGTTATTACGGTGCTAACTAAGCTAAAATGAAACGAAACTAACTACTAAAACACAAGAATTGACGAATAAGTGATATGATGTATAGCCGTTACAGTACCCCTTAGGTGAACTTTTTGACAGGTAGGTATTCAGATTTGGTACTTCCAGACGGCGCAGAGGGACAAACGAGGTGTCTGCGGATTCGTCTCGGCAAACACTACTCAATGAAATCAACAAACGGATCGGAGTCCGAAGAAAATTTTTGGGAAATCACTAAAAACGTGATTTTTCAACAATTTTTGACGGTTTTTCGAAAATTGAACGCAAAATCAACGGTGCTGAACGACGTGCGGCCGTGGGCAGACGCGCCACACCACCAGGCACAAAACACAAAAGAAATTATAAAGAAACAATGGAAAACTACGATGATAGGATTTTTTGAAAATTATTATAATTACGTAAACAAGAAATGAACTAAAATGGTAAGTATTTGTATTATAAACGAGTGCACGGAATGTGCAAACGTTATTACGGTGCTAACTAAGCTAAAATGAAACGAAACTAACTACTAAAACACAAGAATTGACGAATAAGTGATATGATGTATAGCCGTTACAGTACCCCTTAGGTGAACTTTTTGACAGGTAGGTATTCAGATTTGGTACTTCCAGACGGCGCAGAGGGACAAACGAGGTGTCTGCGGATTCGTCTCGGCAAACGCTACTCAATGAAATCAACAAACGGATCGGAGTCCGAAGAAAATTTTTGGGAAATCACGAAAAACGTGATTTTTCAACAATTTTTGACGGTTTTTCGAAAATTGAACGCAAAATCAACGGTGCAGAACGACGTGCGGCCGTGGGCAGACGCGCCACACCACCAGGCACAAAACACAAAAGAAATTATAAAGAAACAATGGAAAACTACGATGATAGGATTTTTTGAAAATTATTATAATTACGTAAACAAGAAATGAACTAAAATGGTAAGTATTTGTATTATAAACGAGTGCACGGAATGTGCAAACGTTATTACGGTGCTAACTAAGCTAAAATGAAACGAAACTAACTACTAAAACACAAGAATTGACGAATAAGTGATATGATGTATAGCCGTTACAGTACCCCTTAGGTGAACTTTTTGACAGGTAGGTATTCAGATTTGGTACTTCCAGACGGCGCAGAGGAACAAACGAGGTGTCTGCGGATTCGTCTCGGCAAACGCTACTCAATGAAATCAACAAACGGATCGGAGTCCGAAGAAAATTTTTGGGAAATCACGAAAATCGTGATTTTTCAACAATTTTTGACGGTTTTTCGAAAATTGAACGCAAAATCAACGGTGCAGAACGACGTGCGGCCGTGGGCAGACGCGCCACACCACCAGGCACAAAACACAAAAGAAATTATAAAGAAACAATGGAAAACTACGATGATAGGATTTTTTGAAAATTATTATAATTACGTAAACAAGAAATGAACTAAAATGGTAAGTATATGTATTATAAACGAGTGCACGGAATGTGCAAACGTTATTACGGTGCTAACTAAGCTAAAATGAAACGAAACTAACTACTAAAACACAAGAATTGACGAATAAGTGATAATTATGATGTATAGCCGTTACAGTACCCCTTAGGTGAACTTTTTGACAGGTAGGTATTCAGATTTGGTACTTCCAGACGGCGCAGAGGGACAAACGAGGTGTCTGCGGATTCGTCTCAGCAAACGCTACTCAATGAAATCAACAAACGGAACGGAGTCCGAAGAAAATTTTTGGGAAATCACGAAAAACGTGATTTTTCAACAATTTTTGACGGTTTTTCGAAAATTGAACGCAAAATCAACGGTGCAGAACGACGTGCGGCCGTGGGCAGACGCGCCACACCACCAGGCACAAAACACAAAAGAAATTATAAAGAAACAATGGAAAACTACGATGATAGGATTTTTTGAAAATTATTATAATTACGTAAACAAGAAATGAACTAAAATGGTAAGTATTTGTATTATAAACGAGTGCACGGAATGTGCAAACGTTATTACGGTGCTAACTAAGCTAAAATGAAACGAAACTAACTACTAAAACACAAGAATTGACGAATAAGTGATATGATGTATAGCCGTTACAGTACCCCTTAGGTGAACTTTTTGACAGGTAGGTATTCAGATTTGGTACTTCCAGACGGCGCAGAGGGACAAACGAGGTGTCTGCGGATTCGTCTCGGCAAACGCTACTCAATGAAATCAACAAACGGATCGGAGTCCGAAGAAAATTTTTGAGAAATCACGAAAAACGTGATTTTTCAACAATTTTTGACGGTTTTTCGAAAATTGAACGCAAAATCAACGGTGCAGAACGACGTGCGGCCGTGGGCAGACGCGCCACACCACCAGGCACAAAACACAAAAGAAATTATAAAGAAACAATGGAAAACTACGATGATAGGAGTTTTTGAAAATTATTATAATTACGTAAACAAGAAATGAACTAAAATGGTAAGTATTTGTATTATAAACGAGTGCACGGAATGTGCAAACGTTATTACGGTGCTAACTAAGCTAAAATGAAACGAAACTAACTACTAAAACACAAGAATTGACGAATAAGTGATATGATGTATAGCCGTTACAGTACCCCTTAGGTGAACTTTTTGACAGGTAGGTATTCAGATTTGGTACTTCCAGACGGCGCAGAGGGACAAACGAGGTGTCTGCGGATTCGTCTCGGCAAACGCTACTCAATGAAATCAACAAACGGATCGGAGTCCGAAGAAAATTTTTGGGAAATCACGAAAAACGTGATTTTTCAACAATTTTTGACGGTTTTTCGAAAATTGAACGCAAAATCAACGGTGCAGAACGACGTGCGGCCGTGGGCAGACGCGCCACACCACCAGGCACAAAACACAAAAGAAATTATAAAGAAACAATGGAAAACTACGATGATAGGATTTTTTGAAAATTATTATAATTACGTAAACAAGAAATGAACTAAAATGGTAAGTATTTGTATTATAAACGAGTGCACGGAATGTGCAAACGTTATTACGGTGCTAACTAAGCTAAAATGAAACGAAACTAACTACTAAAACACAAGAATTGACGAATAAGTGATAATTATGATGTATAGCCGTTACAGTACCCCTTAGGTGAACTTTTTGACAGGTAGGTATTCAGATTTGGTACTTCCAGACGGCGCAGAGGGACAAACGAGGTGTCTGCGGATTCGTCTCGGCAAACGCTACTCAATGAAATCAACAAACGGATCGGAGTCCGAAGAAAATTTTTGGGAAATCACGAAAAACGTGATTTTTCAACAATTTTTGACGGTTTTTCGAAAATTGAACGCAAAATCAACGGTGCAGAACGACGTGCGGCCGTGGGCAGACGCGCCACACCACCAGGCACAAAACACAAAAGAAATTATAAAGAAACAATGGAAAACTACGATGATAGGATTTTTTGAAAATTATTATAATTACGTAAACAAGAAATGAACTAAAATGGTAAGTATTTGTATTATAAACGAGTGCACGGAATGTGCAAACGTTATTACGGTGCTAACTAAGCTAACATGAAACGAAACTAACTACTAAAACACAAGAATTGACGAATAAGTGATAATTATGATGTATAGCCATTACAGTACCCCTTAGGTGAACTTTTTGACAGGTAGGTATTCAGATTTGGTACTTCCAGACGGCGCAGAGGGACAAACGAGGTGTCTGCGGATTCGTCTCGGCAAACGCTACTCAATGAAATCAACAAACGGATCGGAGTCCGAAGAAAATTTTTGGGAAATCACGAAAAACGTGATTTTTCAACAATTTTTGACGGTTTTTCGAAAATTGAACGCAAAATCAACGGTGCAGAACGACGTGCGGCCGTGGGCAGACGCGCCACACCACCAGGCACAAAACACAAAAGAAATTATAAAGAAACAATGGAAAACTACGATGATAGGATTTTTTGAAAATTATTATAATTACGTAAACAAGAAATGAACTAAAATGGTAAGTATTTGTATTATAAACGAGTGCACGGAATGTGCAAACGTTATTACGGTGCTAACTAAGCTAAAATGAAACGAAACTAACTACTAAAACACAAGAATTGACGAATAAGTGATAATTATGATGTATAGCCGTTACAGTACCCCTTAGGTGAACTTTTTGACAGGTAGGTATTCAGATTTGGTACTTCCAGACGGCGCAGAGGGACAAACGAGGTGTCTGCGGATTCGTCTCGGCAAACGCTACTCAATGAAATCAACAAACGGATCGGAGTCCGAAGAAAATTTTTGGGAAATCACGAAAAACGTGATTTTTCAACAATTTTTGACGGTTTTTCGAAAATTGAACGCAAAATCAACGGTGCAGAACGACGTGCGGCCGTGGGCAGACGCGCCACACCACCAGGCACAAAACACAAAAGAAATTATAAAGAAACAATGGAAAACTACGATGATAGGATTTTTTGAAAATTATTATAATTACGTAAACAAGAAATGAACTAAAATGGTAAGTATTTGTATTATAAACGAGTGCACGGAATGTGCAAACGTTATTACGGTGCTAACTAAGCTAAAATGAAACGAAACTAACTACTAAAACACAAGAATTGACGAATAAGTGATATGATGTATAGCCGTTACAGTACCCCTTAGGTGAACTTTTTGACAGGTAGGTATTCAGATTTGGTACTTCCAGACGGCGCAGAGGGACAAACGAGGTGTCTGCGGATTCGTCTCGGCAAACGCTACTCAATGAAATCAACAAACGGATCGGAGTCCGAAGAAAATTTTTGGGAAATCACGAAAAACGTGATTTTTCAACAATTTTTGACGGTTTTTCGAAAATTGAACGCAAAATCAACGGTGCAGAACGACGTGCGGCCGTGGGCAGACGCGCCACACCACCAGGCACAAAACACAAAAGAAATTATAAAGAAACAATGGAAAACTACGATGATAGGATTTTTTGAAAATTATTATAATTACGTAAACAAGAAATGAACTAAAATGGTAAGTATTTGTATTATAAACGAGTGCACGGAATGTGCAAACGTTATTACGGTGCTAACTAAGCTAAAATGAAACGAAACTAACTACTAAAACACAAGAATTGACGAATAAGTGATATGATGTATAGCCGTTACAGTACCCCTTAGGTGAACTTTTTGACAGGTAGGTATTCAGATTTGGTACTTCCAGACGGCGCAGAGGGACAAACGAGGTGTCTGCGGATTCGTCTCGGCAAACGCTACTCAATGAAATCAACAAACGGATCGGAGTCCGAAGAAAATTTTTGGGAAATCACGAAAAACGTGATTTTTCAACAATTTTTGACGGTTTTTCGAAAATTGAACGCAAAATCAACGGTGCAGAACGACGTGCGGCCGTGGGCAGACGCGCCACACCACCAGGCACAAAACACAAAAGAAATTATAAAGAAACAATGGAAAACTACGATGATAGGATTTTTTGAAAATTATTATAATTACGTAAACAAGAAATGAACTAAAATGGTAAGTATTTGTATTATAAACGAGTGCACGGAATGTGCAAACGTTATTACGGTGCTAACTAAGCTAAAATGAAACGAAACTAACTACTAAAACACAAGAATTGACGAATAAGTGATATGATGTATAGCCGTTACAGTACCCCTTAGGTGAACTTTTTGACAGGTAGGTATTCAGATTTGGTACTTCCAGACGGCGCAGAGGGACAAACGAGGTGTCTGCGGATTCGTCTCGGCAAACGCTACTCAATGAAATCAACAAACGGATCGGAGTCCGAAGAAAATTTTTGGGAAATCACGAAAAACGTGATTTTTCAACAATTTTTGACGGTTTTTCGAAAATTTAACGCAAAATCAACGGTGCAGAACGACGTGCGGCCGTGGGCAGACGCGCCACACCACCAGGCACAAAACACAAAAGAAATTATAAAGAAACAATGGAAAACTACGATGATAGGATTTTTTGAAAATTATTATAATTACGTAAACAAGAAATGAACTAAAATGGTAAGTATTTGTATTATAAACGAGTGCACGGAATGTGCAAACGTTATTACGGTGCTAACTAAGCTAAAATGAAACGAAACTAACTACTAAAACACAAGAATTGACGAATAAGTGATAATTATGATGTATAGCCGTTACAGTACCCCTTAGGTGAACTTTTTGACAGGTAGGTATTCAGATTTGGTACTTCCAGACGGCGCAGAGGAACAAACGAGGTGTCTGCGGATTCGTCTCGGCAAACGCTACTCAATGAAATCAACAAACGGATCGGAGTCCGAAGAAAATTTTTGGGAAATCACGAAAAACGTGATTTTTCAACAATTTTTGACGGTTTTTCGAAAATTGAACGCAAAATCAACGGTGCAGAACGACGTGCGGCCGTGGGCAGACGCGCCACACCACCAGGCACAAAACACAAAAGAAATTATAAAGAAACAATGGAAAACTACGATGATAGGATTTTTTGAAAATTATTATAATTACGTAAACAAGAAATGAACTAAAATGGTAAGTATTTGTATTATAAACGAGTGCACGGAATGTGCAAACGTTATTACGGTGCTAACTAAGCTAAAATGAAACGAAACTAACTACTAAAACACAAGAATTGACGAATAAGTGATAATTATGATGTATAGCCGTTACAGTACCCCTTAGGTGAACTTTTTGACAGGTAGGTATTCAGATTTGGTACTTCCAGACGGCGCAGAGGGACAAACGAGGTGTCTGCGGATTCGTCTCGGCAAACGCTACTCAATGAAATCAACAAACGGATCGGAGTCCGAAGAAAATTTTTGGGAAATCACGAAAAACGTGATTTTTCAACAATTTTTGACGGTTTTTCGAAAATTGAACGCAAAATCAACGGTGCAGAACGACGTGCGGCCGTGGGTAGACGCGCCACACCACCAGGCACAAAACACAAAAGAAATTATAAAGAAACAATGGAAAACTACGATGATAGGATTTTTTGAAAATTATTATAATTACGTAAACAAGAAATGAACTAAAATGGTAAGTATTTGTATTATAAACGAGTGCACGGAATGTGCAAACGTTATTACGGTGCTAACTAAGCTAAAATGAAACGAAACTAACTACTAAAACACAAGAATTGACGAATAAGTGATAATTATGATGTATAGCCGTTACAGTACCCCTTAGGTGAACTTTTTGACAGGTAGGTATTCAGATTTGGTACTTCCAGACGGCGCAGAGGGACAAACGAGGTGTCTGCGGATTCGTCTCGGCAAACGCTACTCAATGAAATCAACAAACGGATCGGAGTCCGAAGAAAATTTTTGGGAAATCACGAAAAACGTGATTTTTCAACAATTTTTGACGGTTTTTCGAAAATTGAACGCAAAATCAACGGTGCAGAACGACGTGCGGCCGTGGGCAGACGCGCCACACCACCAGGCACAAAACACAAAAGAAATTATAAAGAAACAATGGAAAACTACGATGATAGGATTTTTTGAAAATTATTATAATTACGTAAACAAGAAATGAACTAAAATGGTAAGTATTTGTATTATAAACGAGTGCACGGAATGTGCAAACGTTATTACGGTGCTAACTAAGCTAAAATGAAACGAAACTAACTACTAAAACACAAGAATTGACGAATAAGTGATATGATGTATAGCCGTTACAGTACCCCTTAGGTGAACTTTTTGACAGGTAGGTATTCAGATTTGGTACTTCCAGACGGCGCAGAGGGACAAACGAGGTGTCTGCGGATTCGTCTCGGCAAACGCTACTCAATGAAATCAACAAACGGATCGGAGTCCGAAGAAAATTTTTGGGAAATCACGAAAAACGTGATTTTTCAACAATTTTTGACGGTTTTTCGAAAATTGAACGCAAAATCAACGGTGCAGAACGACGTGCGGCCGTGGGCAGACGCGCCACACCACCAGGCACAAAACACAAAAGAAATTATAAAGAAACAATGGAAAACTACGATGATAGGATTATTTGAAAATTATTATAATTACGTAAACAAGAAATGAACTAAAATGGTAAGTATTTGTATTATAAACGAGTGCACGGAATGTGCAAACGTTATTACGGTGCTAACTAAGCTAAAATGAAACGAAACTAACTACTAAAACACAAGAATTGACGAATAAGTGATAATTATGATGTACAGCCGTTACAGTACCCCTTAGGTGAACTTTTTGACAGGTAGGTATTCAGATTTGGTACTTCCAGACGGCGCAGAGGGACAAACGAGGTGTCTGCGGATTCGTCTCGGCAAACGCTACTCAATGAAATCAACAAACGGATCGGAGTCCGAAGAAAATTTTTGGGAAATCACGAAAAACGTGATTTTTCAACAATTTTTGACGGTTTTTCGAAAATTGAACGCAAAATCAACGGTGCAGAACGACGTGCGGCCGTGGGCAGACGCGCCACACCACCAGGCACAAAACACAAAAGAAATTATAAAGAAACAATGGAAAACTACGATGATAGGATTTTTTGAAAATTATTATAATTACGTAAACAAGAAATGAACTAAAATGGTAAGTATTTGTATTATAAACGAGTGCACGGAATGTGCAAACGTTATTACGGTGCTAACTAAGCTAAAATGAAACGAAACTAACTACTAAAACACAAGAATTGACGAATAAGTGATATGATGTATAGCCGTTACAGTACCCCTTAGGTGAACTTTTTGACAGGTAGGTATTCAGATTTGGTACTTCCAAACGGCGCAGAGGGACAAACGAGGTGTCTGCGGATTCGTCTCGGCAAACGCTACTCAATGAAATCAACAAACGGATCGGAGTCCGAAGAAAATTTTTGGGAAATCACGAAAAACGTGATTTTTCAACAATTTTTGACGGTTTTTCGAAAATTGAACGCAAAATCAACGGTGCAGAACGACGTGCGGCCGTGGGCAGACGCGCCACACCACCAGGCACAAAACACAAAAGAAATTATAAAGAAACAATGGAAAACTACGATGATAGGATTTTTTGAAAATTATTATAATTACGTAAACAAGAAATGAACTAAAATGGTAAGTATTTGTATTATAAACGAGTGCACGGAATGTGCAAACGTTATTACGGTGCTAACTAAGCTAAAATGAAACGAAACTAACTACTAAAACACAAGAATTGACGAATAAGTGATAATTATGATGTATAGCCGTTAGAGTACCCCTTAGGTGAACTTTTTGACAGGTAGGTATTCAGATTTGGTACTTCCAGACGGCGCAGAGGGACAAACGAGGTGTCTGCGGATTCGTCTCGGCAAACGCTACTCAATGAAATCAACAAACGGATCGGAGTCCGAAGAAAATTTTTGGGAAATCACGAAAAACGTGATTTTTCAACAATTTTTGACGGTTTTTCGAAAATTGAACGCAAAATCAACGGTGCAGAACGACGTGCGGCCGTGGGCAGACGCGCCACACCACCAGGCACAAAACACAAAAGAAATTATAAAGAAACAATGGAAAACTACGATGATAGGATTTTTTGAAAATTATTATAATTACGTAAACAAGAAATGAACTAAAATGGTAAGTATTTGTATTATAAACGAGTGCACGGAATGTGCAAACGTTATTACGGTGCTAACTAAGCTAAAATGAAACGAAACTAACTACTAAAACACAAGAATTGACGAATAAGTGATAATTATGATGTATAGCCGTTACAGTACCCCTTAGGTGAACTTTTTGACAGGTAGGTATTCAGATTTGGTACTTCCAGACGGCGCAGAGGGACAAACGAGGTGTCTGCGGATTCGTCTCGGCAAACGCTACTCAATGAAATCAACAAACGGATCGGAGTCCGAAGAAAATTTTTGGGAAATCACGAAAAACGTGATTTTTCAACAATTTTTGACGGTTTTTCGAAAATTGAACGCAAAATCAACGGTGCAGAACGACGTGCGGCCGTGGGCAGACGCGCCACACCACCAGGCACAAAACACAAAAGAAATTATAAAGAAACAATGGATAACTACGATGATAGGATTTTTTGAAAATTATTATAATTACGTAAACAAGAAATGAACTAAAATGGTAAGTATTTGTATTATAAACGAGTGCACGGAATGTGCAAACGTTATTACGGTGCTAACTAAGCTAAAATGAAACGAAACTAACTACTAAAACACAAGAATTGACGAATAAGTGATAATTATGATGTATAGCCGTTACAGTACCCCTTAGGTGAACTTTTTGACAGGTAGGTATTCAGATTTGGTACTTCCAGACGGCGCAGAGGGACAAACGAGGTGTCTGCGGATTCGTCTCGGCAAACGCTACTCAATGAAATCAACAAACGGATCGGAGTCCGAAGAAAATTTTTGGGAAATCACGAAAAACGTGATTTTTCAACAATTTTTGACGGTTTTTCGAAAATTGAACGCAAAATCAACGGTGCAGAACGACGTGCGGCCGTGGGCAGACGCGCCACACCACCAGGCACAAAACACAAAAGAAATTATAAAGAAACAATGGAAAACTACGATGATAGGATTTTTTGAAAATTATTATAATTACGTAAACAAGAAATGAACTAAAATGGTAAGTATTTGTATTATAAACGAGTGCACGGAATGTGCAAACGTTATTACGGTGCTAACTAAGCTAAAATGAAACGAAACTAACTACTAAAACACAAGAATTGACGAATAAGTGATAATTATGATGTATAGCCGTTACAGTACCCCTTAGGTGAACTTTTTGACAGGTAGGTATTCAGATTTGGTACTTCCAGACGGCGCAGAGGGACAAACGAGGTGTCTGCGGATTCGTCTCGGCAAACGCTACTCAATGAAATCAACAAACGGATCGGAGTCCGAAGAAAATTTTTGGGAAATCACGAAAAACGTGATTTTTCAACAATTTTTGACGGTTTTTCGAAAATTGAACGCAAAATCAACGGTGCAGAACGACGTGCGGCCGTGGGCAGACGCGCCACACCACCAGGCACAAAACACAAAAGAAATTATAAAGAAACAATGGAAAACTACGATGATAGGATTTTTTGAAAATTATTATAATTACGTAAACAAGAAATGAACTAAAATGGTAAGTATTTGTATTATAAACGAGTGCACGGAATGTGCAAACGTTATTACGGTGCTAACTAAGCTAACATGAAACGAAAC
The DNA here is from genome assembly GCA_945859575.2 of Herminia tarsipennalis. Taxonomy (NCBI): domain Eukaryota; kingdom Metazoa; phylum Arthropoda; class Insecta; order Lepidoptera; family Erebidae; genus Herminia; species Herminia tarsipennalis. The sequence goes on along the minus strand of OX243859.2, from coordinate 14,991,931 downwards.
TAACTACTAAAACACAAGAATTGACGAATAAGTGATAATTATGATGTATAGCCGTTACAGTACCCCTTAGGTGAACTTTTTGACAGGTAGGTATTCAGATTTGGTACTTCCAGACGGCGCAGAGGGACAAACGAGGTGTCTGCGGATTCGTCTCGGCAAACGCTACTCAATGAAATCAACAAACGGATCGGAGTCCGAAGAAAATTTTTGGGAAATCACGAAAAACGTGATTTTTCAACAATTTTTGACGGTTTTTCGAAAATTGAACGCAAAATCAACGGTGCAGAACGACGTGCGGCCGTGGGCAGACGCGCCACACCACCAGGCACAAAACACAAAAGAAATTATAAAGAAACAATGGAAAACTACGATGATAGGATTTTTTGAAAATTATTATAATTACGTAAACAAGAAATGAACTAAAATGGTAAGTATTTGTATTATAAACGAGTGCACGGAATGTGCAAACGTTATTACGGTGCTAACTAAGCTAAAATGAAACGAAACTAACTACTAAAACACAAGAATTGACGAATAAGTGATAATTATGATGTATAGCCGTTACAGTACCCCTTAGGTGAACTTTTTGACAGGTAGGTATTCAGATTTGGTACTTCCAGACGGCGCAGAGGGACAAACGAGGTGTCTGCGGATTCGTCTCGGCAAACGCTACTCAATGAAATCAACAAACGGATCGGAGTCCGAAGAAAATTTTTGGGAAATCACGAAAAACGTGATTTTTCAACAATTTTTGACGGTTTTTCGAAAATTGAACGCAAAATCAACGGTGCAGAACGACGTGCGGCCGTGGGCAGACGCGCCACACCACCAGGCACAAAACACAAAAGAAATTATAAAGAAACAATGGAAAACTACGATGATAGGATTTTTTGAAAATTATTATAATTACGTAAACAAGAAATGAACTAAAATGGTAAGTATTTGTATTATAAACGAGTGCACGGAATGTGCAAACGTTATTACGGTGCTAACTAAGCTAAAATGAAACGAAACTAACTACTAAAACACAAGAATTGACGAATAAGTGATAATTATGATGTATAGCCGTTACAGTACCCCTTAGGTGAACTTTTTGACAGGTAGGTATTCAGATTTGGTACTTCCAGACGGCGCAGAGGAACAAACGAGGTGTCTGCGGATTCGTCTCGGCAAACGCTACTCAATGAAATCAACAAACGGATCGGAGTCCGAAGAAAATTTTTGGGAAATCACGAAAAACGTGATTTTTCAACAATTTTTGACGGTTTTTCGAAAATTGAACGCAAAATCAACGGTGCAGAACGACGTGCGGCCGTGGGCAGACGCGCCACACCACCAGGCACAAAACACAAAAGAAATTATAAAGAAACAATGGAAAACTACGATGATAGGATTTTTTGAAAATTATTATAATTACGTAAACAAGAAATGAACTAAAATGGTAAGTATTTGTATTATAAACGAGTGCACGGAATGTGCAAACGTTATTACGGTGCTAACTAAGCTAAAATGAAACGAAACTAACTACTAAAACACAAGAATTGACGAATAAGTGATAATTATGATGTATAGCCGTTACAGTACCCCTTAGGTGAACTTTTTGACAGGTAGGTATTCAGATTTGGTACTTCCAGACGGCGCAGAGGGACAAACGAGGTGTCTGCGGATTCGTCTCGGCAAACGCTACTCAATGAAATCAACAAACGGATCGGAGTCCGAAGAAAATTTTTGGGAAATCACGAAAAACGTGATTTTTCAACAATTTTTGACGGTTTTTCGAAAATTGAACGCAAAATCAACGGTGCAGAACGACGTGCGGCCGTGGGCAGACGCGCCACACCACCAGGCACAAAACACAAAAGAAATTATAAAGAAACAATGGAAAACTACGATGATAGGATTTTTTGAAAATTATTATAATTACGTAAACAAGAAATGAACTAAAATGGTAAGTATTTGTATTATAAACGAGTGCACGGAATGTGCAAACGTTATTACGGTGCTAACTAAGCTAAAATGAAACGAAACTAACTACTAAAACACAAGAATTGACGAATAAGTGATAATTATGATGTATAGCCGTTACAGTACCCCTTAGGTGAACTTTTTGACAGGTAGGTATTCAGATTTGATACTTCCAGACGGCGCAGAGGGACAAACGAGGTGTCTGCGGATTCGTCTCGGCAAACGCTACTCAATGAAATCAACAAACGGATCGGAGTCCGAAGAAAATTTTTGGGAAATCACGAAAAACGTGATTTTTCAACAATTTTTGACGGTTTTTCGAAAATTGAACGCAAAATCAACGGTGCAGAACGACGTGCGGCCGTGGGCAGACGCGCCACACCACCAGGCACAAAACACAAAAGAAATTATAAAGAAACAATGGAAAACTACGATGATAGGATTTTTTGAAAATTATTATAATTACGTAAACAAGAAATGAACTAAAATGGTAAGTATTTGTATTATAAACGAGTGCACGGAATGTGCAAACGTTATTACGGTGCTAACTAAGCTAAAATGAAACGAAACTAACTACTAAAACACAAGAATTGACGAATAAGTGATATGATGTATAGCCGTTACAGTACCCCTTAGGTGAACTTTTTGACAGGTAGGTATTCAGATTTGGTACTTCCAGACGGCGCAGAGGGACAAACGAGGTGTCTGCGGATTCGTCTCGGCAAACGCTACTCAATGAAATCAACAAACGGATCGGAGTCCGAAGAAAATTTTTGGGAAATCACGAAAAACGTGATTTTTCAACAATTTTTGACGGTTTTTCGAAAATTGAACGCAAAATCAACGGTACAGAACGACGTGCGGCCGTGGGCAGACGCGCCACACCACCAGGCACAAAACACAAAAGAAATTATAAAGAAACAATGGAAAACTACGATGATAGGATTTTTTGAAAATTATTATAATTACGTAAACAAGAAATGAACTAAAATGGTAAGTATTTGTATTATAAACGAGTGCACGGAATGTGCAAACGTTATTACGGTGCTAACTAAGCTAAAATGAAACGAAACTAACTACTAAAACACAAGAATTGACGAATAAGTGATAATTATGATGTATAGCCGTTACAGTACCCCTTAGGTGAACTTTTTGACAGGTAGGTATTCAGATTTGGTACTTCCAGACGGCGCAGAGGGACAAACGAGGTGTCTGCGGATTCGTCTCGGCAAACGCTACTCAATGAAATCAACAAACGGATCGGAGTCCGAAGAAAATTTTTGGGAAATCACGAAAAACGTGATTTTTCAACAATTTTTGACGGTTTTTCGAAAATTGAACGCAAAATCAACGGTGCAGAACGACGTGCGGCCGTGGGCAGACGCGCCACACCACCAGGCACAAAACACAAAAGAAATTATAAAGAAACAATGGAAAACTACGATGATAGGATTTTTTGAAAATTATTATAATTACGTAAACAAGAAATGAACTAAAATGGTAAGTATTTGTATTATAAACGAGTGCACGGAATGTGCAAACGTTATTACGGTGCTAACTAAGCTAAAATGAAACGAAACTAACTACTAAAACACAAGAATTGACGAATAAGTGATAATTATGATGTATAGCCGTTACAGTACCCCTTAGGTGAACTTTTTGACAGGTAGGTATTCAGATTTGGTACTTCCAGACGGCGCAGAGGGACAAACGAGGTGTCTGCGGATTCGTCTCGGCAAACGCTACTCAATGAAATCAACAAACGGATCGGAGTCCGAAGAAAATTTTTGGGAAATCACGAAAAACGTGATTTTTCAACAATTTTTGACGGTTTTTCGAAAATTGAACGCAAAATCAACGGTGCAGAACGACGTGCGGCCGTGGGCAGACGCGCCACACCACCAGGCACAAAACACAAAAGAAATTATAAAGAAACAATGGAAAACTACGATGATAGGATTTTTTGAAAATTATTATAATTACGTAAACAAGAAATGAACTAAAATGGTAAGTATTTGTATTATAAACGAGTGCACGGAATGTGCAAACGTTATTACGGTGCTAACTAAGCTAAAATGAAACGAAACTAACTACTAAAACACAAGAATTGACGAATAAGTGATAATTATGATGTATAGCCGTTACAGTACCCCTTAGGTGAACTTTTTGACAGGTAGGTATTCAGATTTGGTACTTCCAGACGGCGCAGAGGGACAAACGAGGTGTCTGCGGATTCGTCTCGGCAAACGCTACTCAATGAAATCAACAAACGGATCGGAGTCCGAAGAAAATTTTTGGGAAATCACGAAAAACGTGATTTTTCAACAATTTTTGACGGTTTTTCGAAAATTGAACGCAAAATCAACGGTGCAGAACGACGTGCGGCCGTGGGCAGACGCGCCACACCACCAGGCACAAAACACAAAAGAAATTATAAAGAAACAATGGAAAACTACGATGATAGGATTTTTTGAAAATTATTATAATTACGTAAACAAGAAATGAACTAAAATGGTAAGTATTTGTATTATAAACGAGTGCACGGAATGTGCAAACGTTATTACGGTGCTAACTAAGCTAAAATGAAACGAAACTAACTACTAAAACACAAGAATTGACGAATAAGTGATAATTATGATGTATAGCCGTTACAGTACCCCTTAGGTGAACTTTTTAACAGGTAGGTATTCAGATTTGGTACTTCCAGACGGCGCAGAGGGACAAACGAGGTGTCTGCGGATTCGTCTCGGCAAACGCTACTCAATGAAATCAACAAACGGATCGGAGTCCGAAGAAAATTTTTGGGAAATCACGAAAAACGTGATTTTTCAACAATTTTTGACGGTTTTTCGAAAATTGAACGCAAAATCAACGGTGCAGAACGACGTGCGGCCGTGGGCAGACGCGCCACACCACCAGGCACAAAACACAAAAGAAATTATAAAGAAACAATGGAAAACTACGATGATAGGATTTTTTGAAAATTATTATAATTACGTAAACAAGAAATGAACTAAAATGGTAAGTATTTGTATTATAAACGAGTGCACGGAATGTGCAAACGTTATTACGGTGCTAACTAAGCTAAAATGAAACGAAACTAACTACTAAAACACAAGAATTGACGAATAAGTGATATGATGTATAGCCGTTACAGTACCCCTTAGGTGAACTTTTTGACAGGTAGGTATTCAGATTTGGTACTTCCAGACGGCGCAGAGGGACAAACGAGGTGTCTGCGGATTCGTCTCGGCAAACGCTACTCAATGAAATCAACAAACGGATCGGAGTCCGAAGAAAATTTTTGGGAAATCACGAAAAACGTGATTTTTCAACAATTTTTGACGGTTTTTCGAAAATTGAACGCAAAATCAACGGTGCAGAACGACGTGCGGCCGTGGGCAGACGCGCCACACCACCAGGCACAAAACACAAAAGAAATTATAAAGAAACAATGGAAAACTACGATGATAGGATTTTTTGAAAATTATTATAATTACGTAAACAAGAAATGAACTAAAATGGTAAGTATTTGTATTATAAACGAGTGCACGGAATGTGCAAACGTTATTACGGTGCTAACTAAGCTAAAATGAAACGAAACTAACTACTAAAACACAAGAATTGACGAATAAGTGATATGATGTATAGCCGTTACAGTACCCCTTAGGTGAACTTTTTGACAGGTAGGTATTCAGATTTGGTACTTCCAAACGGCGCAGAGGGACAAACGAGGTGTCTGCGGATTCGTCTCGGCAAACGCTACTCAATGAAATCAACAAACGGATCGGAGTCCGAAGAAAATTTTTGGGAAATCACGAAAAACGTGATTTTTCAACAATTTTTGACGGTTTTTCGAAAATTGAACGCAAAATCAACGGTGCAGAACGACGTGCGGCCGTGGGCAGACGCGCCACACCACCAGGCACAAAACACAAAAGAAATTATAAAGAAACAATGGAAAACTACGATGATAGGATTTTTTGAAAATTATTATAATTACGTAAACAAGAAATGAACTAAAATGGTAAGTATTTGTATTATAAACGAGGGCACGGAATGTGCAAACGTTATTACGGTGCTAACTAAGCTAAAATGAAACGAAACTAACTACTAAAACACAAGAATTGACGAATAAGTGATAATTATGATGTATAGCCGTTAGAGTACCCCTTAGGTGAACTTTTTGACAGGTAGGTATTCAGATTTGGTACTTCCAGACGGCGCAGAGGGACAAACGAGGTGTCTGCGGATTCGTCTCGGCAAACGCTACTCAATGAAATCAACAAACGGATCGGAGTCCGAAGAAAATTTTTGGGAAATCACGAAAAACGTGATTTTTCAACAATTTTTGACGGTTTTTCGAAAATTGAACGCAAAATCAACGGTGCAGAACGACGTGCGGCCGTGGGCAGACGCGCCACACCACCAGGCACAAAACACAAAAGAAATTATAAAGAAACAATGGAAAACTACGATGATAGGATTTTTTGAAAATTATTATAATTACGTAAACAAGAAATGAACTAAAATGGTAAGTATTTGTATTATAAACGAGTGCACGGAATGTGCAAACGTTATTACGGTGCTAACTAAGCTAAAATGAAACGAAACTAACTACTAAAACACAAGAATTGACGAATAAGTGATAATTATGATGTATAGCCGTTACAGTACCCCTTAGGTGAACTTTTTGACAGGTAGGTATTCAGATTTGGTACTTCCAGACGGCGCAGAGGGACAAACGAGGTGTCTGCGGATTCGTCTCGGCAAACGCTACTCAATGAAATCAACAAACGGATCGGAGTCCGAAGAAAATTTTTGGGAAATCACGAAAAACGTGATTTTTCAACAATTTTTGACGGTTTTTCGAAAATTGAACGCAAAATCAACGGTGCAGAACGACGTGCGGCCGTGGGCAGACGCGCCACACCACCAGGCACAAAACACAAAAGAAATTATAAAGAAACAATAGAAAACTACGATGATAGGATTTTTTGAAAATTATTATAATTACGTAAACAAGAAATGAACTAAAATGGTAAGTATTTGTATTATAAACGAGTGCACGGAATGTGCAAACGTTATTACGGTGCTAACTAAGCTAAAATGAAACGAAACTAACTACTAAAACACAAGAATTGACGAATAAGTGATAATTATGATGTATAGCCGTTACAGTACCCCTTAGGTGAACTTTTTGACAGGTAGGTATTCAGATTTGGTACTTCCAGACGGCGCAGAGGGACAAACGAGGTGTCTGCGGATTCGTCTCGGCAAACGCTACTCAATGAAATCAACAAACGGATCGGAGTCCGAAGAAAATTTTTGGGAAATCACGAAAAACGTGATTTTTCAACAATTTTTGACGGTTTTTCGAAAATTGAACGCAAAATCAACGGTGCAGAACGACGTGCGGCCGTGGGCAGACGCGCCACACCACCAGGCACAAAACACAAAAGAAATTATAAAGAAACAATGGAAAACTACGATGATAGGATTTTTTGAAAATTATTATAATTACGTAAACAAGAAATGAACTAAAATGGTAAGTATTTGTATTATAAACGAGTGCACGGAATGTGCAAACGTTATTACGGTGCTAACTAAGCTAAAATGAAACGAAACTAACTACTAAAACACAAGAATTGACGAATAAGTGATAATTATGATGTATAGCCGTTACAGTACCCCTTAGGTGAACTTTTTGACAGGTAGGTATTCAGATTTGGTACTTCCAGACGGCGCAGAGGGACAAACGAGGTGTCTGCGGATTCGTCTCGGCAAACGCTACTCAATGAAATCAACAAACGGATCGGAGTCCGAAGAAAATTTTTGGGAAATCACGAAAAACGTGATTTTTCAACAATTTTTGACGGTTTTTCGAAAATTGAACGCAAAATCAACGGTGCAGAACGACGTGCGGCCGTGGGCAGACGCGCCACACCACCAGGCACAAAACACAAAAGAAATTATAAAGAAACAATGGAAAACTACGATGATAGGATTTTTTGAAAATTATTATAATTACGTAAACAAGAAATGAACTAAAATGGTAAGTATTTGTATTATAAACGAGTGCACGGAATGTGCAAACGTTATTACGGTGCTAACTAAGCTAAAATGAAACGAAACTAACTACTAAAACACAAGAATTGACGAATAAGTGATAATTATGATGTATAGCCGTTACAGTACCCCTTAGGTGAACTTTTTGACAGGTAGGTATTCAGATTTGGTACTTCCAGACGGCGCAGAGGGACAAACGAGGTGTCTGCGGATTCGTCTCGGCAAACGCTACTCAATGAAATCAACAAACGGATCGGAGTCCGAAGAAAATTTTTGGGAAATCACGAAAAACGTGATTTTTCAACAATTTTTGACGGTTTTTCGAAAATTGAACGCAAAATCAACGGTGCAGAACGACGTGCGGCCGTGGGCAGACGCGCCACACCACCAGGCACAAAACACAAAAGAAATTATAAAGAAACAATGGAAAACTACGATGATAGGATTTTTTGAAAATTATTATAATTACGTAAACAAGAAATGAACTAAAATGGTAAGTATTTGTATTATAAACGAGTGCACGGAATGTGCAAACGTTATTACGGTGCTAACTAAGCTAACATGAAACGAAACTAACTACTAAAACACAAGAATTGACGAATAAGTGATAATTATGATGTATAGCCGTTACAGTACCCCTTAGGTGAACTTTTTGACAGGTAGGTATTCAGATTTGGTACTTCCAGACGGCGCAGAGGGACAAACGAGGTGTCTGCGGATTCGTCTCGGCAAACGCTACTCAATGAAATCAACAAACGGATCGGAGTCCGAAGAAAATTTTTGGGAAATCACGAAAAACGTGATTTTTCAACAATTTTTGACGGTTTTTCGAAAATTGAACGCAAAATCAACGGTGCAGAACGACGTGCGGCCGTGGGCAGACGCGCCACACCACCAGGCACAAAACACAAAAGAAATTATAAAGAAACAATGGAAAACTACGATGATAGGATTTTTTGAAAATTATTATAATTACGTAAACAAGAAATGAACTAAAATGGTAAGTATTTGTATTATAAACGAGTGCGCGGAATGTGCAAACGTTATTACGGTGCTAACTAAGCTAAAATGAAACGAAACTAACTACTAAAACACAAGAATTGACGAATAAGTGATATGATGTATAGCCGTTACAGTACCCCTTAGGTGAACTTTTTGACAGGTAGGTATTCAGATTTGGTACTTCCAAACGGCGCAGAGGGACAAACGAGGTGTCTGCGGATTCGTCTCGGCAAACGCTACTCAATGAAATCAACAAACGGATCGGAGTCCGAAGAAAATTTTTGGGAAATCACGAAAAACGTGATTTTTCAACAATTTTTGACGGTTTTTCGAAAATTGAACGCAAAATCAACGGTGCAGAACGACGTGCGGCCGTGGGCAGACGCGCCACACCACCAGGCACAAAACACAAAAGAAATTATAAAGAAACAATGGAAAACTACGATGATAGGATTTTTTGAAAATTATTATAATTACGTAAACAAGAAATGAACTAAAATGGTAAGTATTTGTATTATAAACGAGTGCACGGAATGTGCAAACGTTATTACGGTGCTAACTAAGCTAAAATGAAACGAAACTAACTACTAAAACACAAGAATTGACGAATAAGTGATATGATGTATAGCCGTTACAGTACCCCTTAGGTGAACTTTTTGACAGGTAGGTATTCAGATTTGGTACTTCCAGACGGCGCAGAGGGACAAACGAGGTGTCTGCGGATTCGTCTCGGCAAACGCTACTCAATGAAATCAACAAACGGATCGGAGTCCGAAGAAAATTTTTGGGAAATCACGAAAAACGTGATTTTTCAACAATTTTTGACGGTTTTTCGAAAATTGAACGCAAAATCAACGGTGCAGAACGACGTGCGGCCGTGGGCAGACGCGCCACACCACCAGGCACAAAACACAAAAGAAATTATAAAGAAACAATGGAAAACTACGATGATAGGATTTTTTGAAAATTATTATAATTACGTAAACAAGAAATGAACTAAAATGGTAAGTATTTGTATTATAAACGAGTGCACGGAATGTGCAAACGTTATTACGGTGCTAACTAAGCTAAAATGAAACGAAACTAACTACTAAAACACAAGAATTGACGAATAAGTGATATGATGTATAGCCGTTACAGTACCCCTTAGGTGAACTTTTTGACAGGTAGGTATTCAGATTTGGTACTTCCAGACGGCGCAGAGGGACAAACGAGGTGTCTGCGGATTCGTCTCGGCAAACGCTACTCAATGAAATCAACAAACGGATCGGAGTCCGAAGAAAATTTTTGGGAAATCACGAAAAACGTGATTTTTCAACAATTTTTGACGGTTTTTCGAAAATTGAACGCAAAATCAACGGTGCAGAACGACGTGCGGCCGTGGGCAGACGCGCCACACCACCAGGCACAAAACACAAAAGAAATTATAAAGAAACAATGGAAAACTACGATGATAGGATTTTTTGAAAATTATTATAATTACGTAAACAAGAAATGAACTAAAATGGTAAGTATTTGTATTATAAACGAGTGCACGGAATGTGCAAACGTTATTACGGTGCTAACTAAGCTAAAATGAAACGAAACTAACTACTAAAACACAAGAATTGACGAATAAGTGATAATTATGATGTATAGCCGTTACAGTACCCCTTAGGTGAACTTTTTGACAGGTAGGTATTCAGATTTGGTACTTCCAGACGGCGCAGAGGGACAAACGAGGTGTCTGCGGATTCGTCTCGGCAAACGCTACTCAATGAAATCAACAAACGGATCGGAGTCCGAAGAAAATTTTTGGGAAATCACGAAAAACGTGATTTTTCAACAATTTTTGACGGTTTTTCGAAAATTGAACGCAAAATCAACGGTGCAGAACGACGTGCGGCCGTGGGCAGACGCGCCACACCACCAGGCACAAAACACAAAAGAAATTATAAAGAAACAATGGAAAACTACGATGATAGGATTTTTTGAAAATTATTATAATTACGTAAACAAGAAATGAACTAAAATGGTAAGTATTTGTATTATAAACGAGTGCACGGAATGTGCAAACGTTATTACGGTGCTAACTAAGCTAAAATGAAACGAAACTAACTACTAAAACACAAGAATTGACGAATAAGTGATAATTATGATGTATAGCCGTTACAGTACCCCTTAGGTGAACTTTTTGACAGGTAGGTATTCAGATTTGGTACTTCCAGACGGCGCAGAGGAACAAACGAGGTGTCTGCGGATTCGTCTCGGCAAACGCTACTCAATGAAATCAACAAACGGATCGGAGTCCGAAGAAAATTTTTGGGAAATCACGAAAAACGTGATTTTTCAACAATTTTTGACGGTTTTTCGAAAATTGAACGCAAAATCAACGGTGCAGAACGACGTGCGGCCGTGGGCAGACGCGCCACACCACCAGGCACAAAACACAAAAGAAATTATAAAGAAACAATGGAAAACTACGATGATAGGATTTTTTGAAAATTATTATAATTACGTAAACAAGAAATGAACTAAAATGGTAAGTATTTGTATTATAAACGAGTGCACGGAATGTGCAAACGTTATTACGGTGCTAACTAAGCTAAAATGAAACGAAACTAACTACTAAAACACAAGAATTGACGAATAAGTGATAATTATGATGTATAGCCGTTACAGTACCCCTTAGGTGAACTTTTTGACAGGTAGGTATTCAGATTTGGTACTTCCAGACGGCGCAGAGGGACAAACGAGGTGTCTGCGGATTCGTCTCGGCAAACGCTACTCAATGAAATCAACAAACGGATCGGAGTCCGAAGAAAATTTTTGGGAAATCACGAAAAACGTGATTTTTCAACAATTTTTGACGGTTTTTCGAAAATTGAACGCAAAATCAACGGTGCAGAACGACGTGCGGCCGTGGGCAGACGCGCCACACCACCAGGCACAAAACACAAAAGAAATTATAAAGAAACAATGGAAAACTACGATGATAGGATTTTTTGAAAATTATTATAATTACGTAAACAAGAAATGAACTAAAATGGTAAGTATTTGTATTATAAACGAGTGCACGGAATGTGCAAACGTTATTACGGTGCTAACTAAGCTAAAATGAAACGAAACTAACTACTAAAACACAAGAATTGACGAATAAGTGATAATTATGATGTATAGCCGTTACAGTACCCCTTAGGTGAACTTTTTGACAGGTAGGTATTCAGATTTGGTACTTCCAGACGGCGCAGAGGGACAAACGAGGTGTCTGCGGATTCGTCTCGGCAAACGCTACTCAATGAAATCAACAAACGGATCGGAGTCCGAAGAAAATTTTTGGGAAATCACGAAAAACGTGATTTTTCAACAATTTTTGACGGTTTTTCGAAAATTGAACGCAAAATCAACGGTGCAGAACGACGTGCGGCCGTGGGCAGACGCGCCACACCACCAGGCACAAAACACAAAAGAAATTATAAAGAAACAATGGAAAACTACGATGATAGGATTTTTTGAAAATTATTATAATTACGTAAACAAGAAATGAACTAAAATGGTAAGTATTTGTATTATAAACGAGTGCACGGAATGTGCAAACGTTATTACGGTGCTAACTAAGCTAAAATGAAACGAAACTAACTACTAAAACACAAGAATTGACGAATAAGTGATAATTATGATGTATAGCCGTTACAGTACCCCTTAGGTGAACTTTTTGACAGGTAGGTATTCAGATTTGGTACTTCCAGACGGCGCAGAGGGACAAACGAGGTGTCTGCGGATTCGTCTCGGCAAACGCTACTCAATGAAATCAACAAACGGATCGGAGTCCGAAGAAAATTTTTGGGAAATCACGAAAAACGTGATTTTTCAACAATTTTTGACGGTTTTTCGAAAATTGAACGCAAAATCAACGGTGCAGAACGACGTGCGGCCGTGGGCAGACGCGCCACACCACCAGGCACAAAACACAAAAGAAATTATAAAGAAACAATGGAAAACTACGATGATAGGATTTTTTGAAAATTATTATAATTACGTAAACAAGAAATGAACTAAAATGGTAAGTATTTGTATTATAAACGAGTGCACGGAATGTGCAAACGTTATTACGGTGCTAACTAAGCTAAAATGAAACGAAACTAACTACTAAAACACAAGAATTGACGAATAAGTGATAATTATGATGTATAGCCGTTACAGTACCCCTTAGGTGAACTTTTTGACAGGTAGGTATTCAGATTTGGTACTTCCAGACGGCGCAGAGGGACAAACGAGGTGTCTGCGGATTCGTCTCGGCAAACGCTACTCAATGAAATCAACAAACGGATCGGAGTCCGAAGAAAATTTTTGGGAAATCACGAAAAACGTGATTTTTCAACAATTTTTGACGGTTTTTCGAAAATTGAACGCAAAATCAACGGTGCAGAACGACGTGCGGCCGTGGGCAGACGCGCCACACCACCAGGCACAAAACACAAAAGAAATTATAAAGAAACAATGGAAAACTACGATGATAGGATTTTTTGAAAATTATTATAATTACGTAAACAAGAAATGAACTAAAATGGTAAGTATTTGTATTATAAACGAGTGCACGGAATGTGCAAACGTTATTACGGTGCTAACTAAGCTAACATGAAACGAAACTAACTACTAAAACACAAGAATTGACGAATAAGTGATAATTATGATGTATAGCCGTTACAGTACCCCTTAGGTGAACTTTTTGACAGGTAGGTATTCAGATTTGGTACTTCCAGACGGCGCAGAGGGACAAACGAGGTGTCTGCGGATTCGTCTCGGCAAACGCTACTCAATGAAATCAACAAACGGATCGGAGTCCGAAGAAAATTTTTGGGAAATCACGAAAAACGTGATTTTTCAACAATTTTTGACGGTTTTTCGAAAATTGAACGCAAAATCAACGGTGCAGAACGACGTGCGGCCGTGGGCAGACGCGCCACACCACCAGGCACAAAACACAAAAGAAATTATAAAGAAACAATGGAAAACTACGATGATAGGATTTTTTGAAAATTATTATAATTACGTAAACAAGAAATGAACTAAAATGGTAAGTATTTGTATTATAAACGAGTGCGCGGAATGTGCAAACGTTATTACGGTGCTAACTAAGCTAAAATGAAACGAAACTAACTACTAAAACACAAGAATTGACGAATAAGTGATATGATGTATAGCCGTTACAGTACCCCTTAGGTGAACTTTTTGACAGGTAGGTATTCAGATTTGGTACTTCCAAACGGCGCAGAGGGACAAACGAGGTGTCTGCGGATTCGTCTCGGCAAACGCTACTCAATGAAATCAACAAACGGATCGGAGTCCGAAGAAAATTTTTGGGAAATCACGAAAAACGTGATTTTTCAACAATTTTTGACGGTTTTTCGAAAATTGAACGCAAAATCAACGGTGCAGAACGACGTGCGGCCGTGGGCAGACGCGCCACACCACCAGGCACAAAACACAAAAGAAATTATAAAGAAACAATGGAAAACTACGATGATAGGATTTTTTGAAAATTATTATAATTACGTAAACAAGAAATGAACTAAAATGGTAAGTATTTGTATTATAAACGAGTGCACGGAATGTGCAAACGTTATTACGGTGCTAACTAAGCTAAAATGAAACGAAACTAACTACTAAAACACAAGAATTGACGAATAAGTGATATGATGTATAGCCGTTACAGTACCCCTTAGGTGAACTTTTTGACAGGTAGGTATTCAGATTTGGTACTTCCAGACGGCGCAGAGGGACAAACGAGGTGTCTGCGGATTCGTCTCGGCAAACGCTACTCAATGAAATCAACAAACGGATCGGAGTCCGAAGAAAATTTTTGGGAAATCACGAAAAACGTGATTTTTCAACAATTTTTGACGGTTTTTCGAAAATTGAACGCAAAATCAACGGTGCAGAACGACGTGCGGCCGTGGGCAGACGCGCCACACCACCAGGCACAAAACACAAAAGAAATTATAAAGAAACAATGGAAAACTACGATGATAGGATTTTTTGAAAATTATTATAATTACGTAAACAAGAAATGAACTAAAATGGTAAGTATTTGTATTATAAACGAGTGCACGGAATGTGCAAACGTTATTACGGTGCTAACTAAGCTAAAATGAAACGAAACTAACTACTAAAACACAAGAATTGACGAATAAGTGATATGATGTATAGCCGTTACAGTACCCCTTAGGTGAACTTTTTGACAGGTAGGTATTCAGATTTGGTACTTCCAGACGGCGCAGAGGGACAAACGAGGTGTCTGCGGATTCGTCTCGGCAAACGCTACTCAATGAAATCAACAAACGGATCGGAGTCCGAAGAAAATTTTTGGGAAATCACGAAAAACGTGATTTTTCAACAATTTTTGACGGTTTTTCGAAAATTGAACGCAAAATCAACGGTGCAGAACGACGTGCGGCCGTGGGCAGACGCGCCACACCACCAGGCACAAAACACAAAAGAAATTATAAAGAAACAATGGAAAACTACGATGATAGGATTTTTTGAAAATTATTATAATTACGTAAACAAGAAATGAACTAAAATGGTAAGTATTTGTATTATAAACGAGTGCACGGAATGTGCAAACGTTATTACGGTGCTAACTAAGCTAAAATGAAACGAAACTAACTACTAAAACACAAGAATTGACGAATAAGTGATAATTATGATGTATAGCCGTTACAGTACCCCTTAGGTGAACTTTTTGACAGGTAGGTATTCAGATTTGGTACTTCCAGACGGCGCAGAGGGACAAACGAGGTGTCTGCGGATTCGTCTCGGCAAACGCTACTCAATGAAATCAACAAACGGATCGGAGTCCGAAGAAAATTTTTGGGAAATCACGAAAAACGTGATTTTTCAACAATTTTTGACGGTTTTTCGAAAATTGAACGCAAAATCAACGGTGCAGAACGACGTGCGGCCGTGGGCAGACGCGCCACACCACCAGGCACAAAACACAAAAGAAATTATAAAGAAACAATGGAAAACTACGATGATAGGATTTTTTGAAAATTATTATAATTACGTAAACAAGAAATGAACTAAAATGGTAAGTATTTGTATTATAAACGAGTGCACGGAATGTGCAAACGTTATTACGGTGCTAACTAAGCTAAAATGAAACGAAACTAACTACTAAAACACAAGAATTGACGAATAAGTGATAATTATGATGTATAGCCGTTACAGTACCCCTTAGGTGAACTTTTTGACAGGTAGGTATTCAGATTTGGTACTTCCAGACGGCGCAGAGGAACAAACGAGGTGTCTGCGGATTCGTCTCGGCAAACGCTACTCAATGAAATCAACAAACGGATCGGAGTCCGAAGAAAATTTTTGGGAAATCACGAAAAACGTGATTTTTCAACAATTTTTGACGGTTTTTCGAAAATTGAACGCAAAATCAACGGTGCAGAACGACGTGCGGCCGTGGGCAGACGCGCCACACCACCAGGCACAAAACACAAAAGAAATTATAAAGAAACAATGGAAAACTACGATGATAGGATTTTTTGAAAATTATTATAATTACGTAAACAAGAAATGAACTAAAATGGTAAGTATTTGTATTATAAACGAGTGCACGGAATGTGCAAACGTTATTACGGTGCTAACTAAGCTAAAATGAAACGAAACTAACTACTAAAACACAAGAATTGACGAATAAGTGATAATTATGATGTATAGCCGTTACAGTACCCCTTAGGTGAACTTTTTGACAGGTAGGTATTCAGATTTGGTACTTCCAGACGGCGCAGAGGGACAAACGAGGTGTCTGCGGATTCGTCTCGGCAAACGCTACTCAATGAAATCAACAAACGGATCGGAGTCCGAAGAAAATTTTTGGGAAATCACGAAAAACGTGATTTTTCAACAATTTTTGACGGTTTTTCGAAAATTGAACGCAAAATCAACGGTGCAGAACGACGTGCGGCCGTGGGCAGACGCGCCACACCACCAGGCACAAAACACAAAAGAAATTATAAAGAAACAATGGAAAACTACGATGATAGGATTTTTTGAAAATTATTATAATTACGTAAACAAGAAATGAACTAAAATGGTAAGTATTTGTATTATAAACGAGTGCACGGAATGTGCAAACGTTATTACGGTGCTAACTAAGCTAAAATGAAACGAAACTAACTACTAAAACACAAGAATTGACGAATAAGTGATAATTATGATGTATAGCCGTTACAGTACCCCTTAGGTGAACTTTTTGACAGGTAGGTATTCAGATTTGGTACTTCCAGACGGCGCAGAGGGACAAACGAGGTGTCTGCGGATTCGTCTCGGCAAACGCTACTCAATGAAATCAACAAACGGATCGGAGTCCGAAGAAAATTTTTGGGAAATCACGAAAAACGTGATTTTTCAACAATTTTTGACGGTTTTTCGAAAATTGAACGCAAAATCAACGGTGCAGAACGACGTGCGGCCGTGGGCAGACGCGCCACACCACCAGGCACAAAACACAAAAGAAATTATAAAGAAACAATGGAAAACTACGATGATAGGATTTTTTGAAAATTATTATAATTACGTAAACAAGAAATGAACTAAAATGGTAAGTATTTGTATTATAAACGAGTGCACGGAATGTGCAAACGTTATTACGGTGCTAACTAAGCTAAAATGAAACGAAACTAACTACTAAAACACAAGAATTGACGAATAAGTGATAATTATGATGTATAGCCGTTACAGTACCCCTTAGGTGAACTTTTTGACAGGTAGGTATTCAGATTTGGTACTTCCAGACGGCGCAGAGGAACAAACGAGGTGTCTGCGGATTCGTCTCGGCAAACGCTACTCAATGAAATCAACAAACGGATCGGAGTCCGAAGAAAATTTTTGGGAAATCACGAAAAACGTGATTTTTCAACAATTTTTGACGGTTTTTCGAAAATTGAACGCAAAATCAACGGTGCAGAACGACGTGCGGCCGTGGGCAGACGCGCCACACCACCAGGCACAAAACACAAAAGAAATTATAAAGAAACAATGGAAAACTACGATGATAGGATTTTTTGAAAATTATTATAATTACGTAAACAAGAAATGAACTAAAATGGTAAGTATTTGTATTATAAACGAGTGCACGGAATGTGCAAACGTTATTACGGTGCTAACTAAGCTAAAATGAAACGAAACTAACTACTAAAACACAAGAATTGACGAATAAGTGATAATTATGATGTATAGCCGTTACAGTACCCCTTAGGTGAACTTTTTGACAGGTAGGTATTCAGATTTGGTACTTCCAGACGGCGCAGAGGGACAAACGAGGTGTCTGCGGATTCGTCTCGGCAAACGCTACTCAATGAAATCAACAAACGGATCGGAGTCCGAAGAAAATTTTTGGGAAATCACGAAAAACGTGATTTTTCAACAATTTTTGACGGTTTTTCGAAAATTGAACGCAAAATCAACGGTGCAGAACGACGTGCGGCCGTGGGCAGACGCGCCACACCACCAGGCACAAAACACAAAAGAAATTATAAAGAAACAATGGAAAACTACGATGATAGGATTTTTTGAAAATTATTATAATTACGTAAACAAGAAATGAACTAAAATGGTAAGTATTTGTATTATAAACGAGTGCACGGAATGTGCAAACGTTATTACGGTGCTAACTAAGCTAAAATGAAACGAAACTAACTACTAAAACACAAGAATTGACGAATAAGTGATATGATGTATAGCCGTTACAGTACCCCTTAGGTGAACTTTTTGACAGGTAGGTATTCAGATTTGGTACTTCCAGACGGCGCAGAGGGACAAACGAGGTGTCTGCGGATTCGTCTCGGCAAACGCTACTCAATGAAATCAACAAACGGATCGGAGTCCGAAGAAAATTTTTGGGAAATCACGAAAAACGTGATTTTTCAACAATTTTTGACGGTTTTTCGAAAATTGAACGCAAAATCAACGGTGCAGAACGACGTGCGGCCGTGGGCAGACGCGCCACACCACCAGGCACAAAACACAAAAGAAATTATAAAGAAACAATGGAAAACTACGATGATAGGATTTTTTGAAAATTATTATAATTACGTAAACAAGAAATGAACTAAAATGGTAAGTATTTGTATTATAAACGAGTGCACGGAATGTGCAAACGTTATTACGGTGCTAACTAAGCTAAAATGAAACGAAACTAACTACTAAAACACAAGAATTGACGAATAAGTGATAATTATGATGTATAGCCGTTACAGTACCCCTTAGGTGAACTTTTTGACAGGTAGGTATTCAGATTTGGTACTTCCAGACGGCGCAGAGGGACAAACGAGGTGTCTGCGGATTCGTCTCGGCAAACGCTACTCAATGAAATCAACAAACGGATCGGAGTCCGAAGAAAATTTTTGGGAAATCACGAAAAACGTGATTTTTCAACAATTTTTGACGGTTTTTCGAAAATTGAACGCAAAATCAACGGTGCAGAACGACGTGCGGCCGTGGGCAGACGCGCCACACCACCAGGCACAAAACACAAAAGAAATTATAAAGAAACAATGGAAAACTACGATGATAGGATTTTTTGAAAATTATTATAATTACGTAAACAAGAAATGAACTAAAATGGTAAGTATTTGTATTATAAACGAGTGCACGGAATGTGCAAACGTTATTACGGTGCTAACTAAGCTAAAATGAAACGAAACTAACTACTAAAACACAAGAATTGACGAATAAGTGATAATTATGATGTATAGCCGTTACAGTACCCCTTAGGTGAACTTTTTGACAGGTAGGTATTCAGATTTGGTACTTCCAGACGGCGCAGAGGGACAAACGAGGTGTCTGCGGATTCGTCTCGGCAAACGCTACTCAATGAAATCAACAAACGGATCGGAGTCCGAAGAAAATTTTTGGGAAATCACGAAAAACGTGATTTTTCAACAATTTTTGACGGTTTTTCGAAAATTGAACGCAAAATCAACGGTGCAGAACGACGTGCGGCCGTGGGCAGACGCGCCACACCACCAGGCACAAAACACAAAAGAAATTATAAAGAAACAATGGAAAACTACGATGATAGGATTTTTTGAAAATTATTATAATTACGTAAACAAGAAATGAACTAAAATGGTAAGTATTTGTATTATAAACGAGTGCACGGAATGTGCAAACGTTATTACGGTGCTAACTAAGCTAAAATGAAACGAAACTAACTACTAAAACACAAGAATTGACGAATAAGTGATATGATGTATAGCCGTTACAGTACCCCTTAGGTGAACTTTTTGACAGGTAGGTATTCAGATTTGGTACTTCCAAACGGCGCAGAGGGACAAACGAGGTGTCTGCGGATTCGTCTCGGCAAACGCTACTCAATGAAATCAACAAACGGATCGGAGTCCGAAGAAAATTTTTGGGAAATCACGAAAAACGTGATTTTTCAACAATTTTTGACGGTTTTTCGAAAATTGAACGCAAAATCAACGGTGCAGAACGACGTGCGGCCGTGGGCAGACGCGCCACACCACCAGGCACAAAACACAAAAGAAATTATAAAGAAACAATGGAAAACTACGATGATAGGATTTTTTGAAAATTATTATAATTACGTAAACAAGAAATGAACTAAAATGGTAAGTATTTGTATTATAAACGAGTGCACGGAATGTGCAAACGTTATTACGGTGCTAACTAAGCTAAAATGAAACGAAACTAACTACTAAAACACAAGAATTGACGAATAAGTGATATGATGTTTTCTTTTTTTCTGTCAAAACTCTTTCTACGAAGCAGACGCGTTTGTGTACATCTAGTGTTTAGAAAATAAAAAAGACAGTAAAACCTTAACTACTTGGACAGTGCTATGTACCATACTGTGCGTTGAAACAACAGTTTTTATCAGTGAAAAAACTACAACAGTGTACATAATAAGTGAAGTACAATTGTGAAATAACTAAAGATATATATTGTGAGCAAACTATTGTTGTGGGTAAATGTGATTATCGTTCAGTTGTTTTGTCAATCTACTTATGAGTTTACCCTCCTATGCAACATTCGCTAACTATACCATACTGAACTGTTTATTAAGCCAAAAGTTCGTAGACGCCGTGGCTTGGATGCTATAGTGTGGGCCTCTTGTTCAAGCGACTCGAGTTCGATTCCTGGTCTCGACTATTTGTTTTTGAGCTTTTCAATCGAGCCTACAATAACGTCAACTAAAGACGTACACAAAATTCACCAAAAAATCGTAAATTTTTTGGCAAATTTTTTATTCCTTCTTTTTTTATTTTTTATTTGGAAATATTTGCTTTTACTACCACACCCAAGATGCGTTGCCAGGGATGCACAAAAGATACAAATGGGTCTAAATTCCTGAAATGTAATACTTGCTCCTCGAAGTACTGTTATGAATGCTTAAATTTAACAGCCGAAGACTGCAGCAACTTAACTACTAAACAGGCAGCTTCTTTAAGATGCCCTTATTGCCAATATGTGACAGAAAGAAAATCCAGCGATAGCACACAGCGTCGACAACACCGAGATGTTGATCTATCGGACGAATCGATGAACATGTCGCCGCCGTCTCAAACCATTGAGCCCGCAGTTCTTAACGCAAGCGTTGCTAACACTATTTCATCAGGCGCTGACTTAGCAAATGAACCGGTCACTATGGAGAGTATTAGTAAACTTTTTGACATTAAACTGGCCCCCGACTCTGCAATCATGGTTAACCTTAGATCTGCGCTCAAGAAGGATGTGGAGAAAATGGTATCGGTGGAGGTCAACAGAGCGGTGGAGAAACTCAAAAGTGAATTTACCGCTACAACTGATTTTATCTCTGCGGAACATTTGGATTTAAAATCTGATTTTAATAAACGGGACACTCAAATTAAACACCTGGAAGAGGAAGTTTCCAAGTCTAAACGTACCATACAAAAGTTAGAGGCCAAATTGTCTAATATGGAAAGAATTTCCCGAAATTTAAACTTGGAGATACACGAAGTTCCCGAAAATAGAAATGAAAATTTGATGGTTATGTTTAAAAAGCTTTGTGAAAGTCTGCAAGTTGATGTTCCCGACAGCGATGTGAGATCCTGTCGCCGCGTTGCCAAAATGGATCCGTCATCAAAGCGCCCACGCAATATTTTGATTAATCTTTCCTCACAAAGACTTCGTGATCTCATATTGTCGTCTGCAACGCGCTTTAATAAAGCTCATCCTAACGAAAAACTTGCAACAATACATATTGGGTCAACAGGCGATACTCAGCGAATCTACTTGTCGGAACATCTATCTCCCGAAATCAAAGAATTACATAGCAGCGCTCGCAAGTTTTGCAAGGATATGAAATTCATGTTTGTCTGGGTACGCTTTGGGCAAATTTATATACGTAAAGATGAGAAAAGCTCTGCAATACTTGTAAAAAACATTGATGATTTGAATAAACTAAAGTAATCCACCTCATTATACAAATTTTATGTTTTGTTTACTTTTAAACTAAAAATGATTAGCTTCTATTACCAAAACGTTAATAGAATACGTAGTAAACTTACACAGTTCTATATAAATGTATTAAACAGTAACTATGATATTATTTGTCTAACGGAAACTAATCTTAATTCGGGTGTTTTCGACGGAGAGGTTATTGATGGTCGCTATAACGTTTTTAGACGAGATCGCGAGAGCACAACTTCATCCAAATGTGAGGGGGGCGGCGTGCTCATCGCTACCCTAAAAAGTTTTAAAATTATTCACCAATTGTCGTGGCAATCTGGTATGGAGGATATCTGGCTCACAATAGTGTCAGATGAGAGCGGTGTACCGAATACGAATGTTTGTGTCTGCTACTTGCCTCCTAATATTGATGTTGCTAAGATTGATGAATTCTATTCTAATTGTCAAAAAATTATGTTACACGATCATCCCGATGACAGCTTCTTACTTATAGGCGATTTTAATACCCCTGAACTACTTACAGACTCTTCGGTTGACTCAAGCGCGGTTAAAAATTCTAAAAAGCTACAGTTACTGAAGGAGTTAATTGCACTTTGCAGTTTTAAACAATACAATAGTGTCATAAACGAGAACGGGCGAATCTTAGACTTAGTTCTATCAAATTTGGACTCCGTCTCTGTAAGCGATACGTTTCCCCTGAGTTTAGTTGATAAGCACCACCCGGCTCTAGCAATTGAGGTAACATTTCCCCATAAAACAAAAGGTCTCGCTAAATGCCCACGTGAAGTGCTGTTATTTTCAAAATGTAATTTGGAGTGCATTAAGACGGAGTTAGATTCGACTCCTTGGCACGAACTTTTATGTACCGTGGATGTTGACATATGTACAGATGTTTTTTATAAAGTTTTGTTTGATATTATATATAAACACACACCGTTGAGGAAGCTTAAACATCAAACGTTCCCAAGTTGGTACAGTAAAAGTTTAATCAAATGTCACCAGGAGAAGAAAAAATATCACAAGCTTTTTAAAAGATACAATAATCCTCGTGACTATGATACTTTCTCATTACTTCGCTCAAGGTGTCATAAATTAGCTAATGAGTGTTATAAACAATACTTAGCCTCCACGGAAGACTCTATCAATAAGAACATTAAATTGTTTTGGAAATATGTAAACAATAGGAAGGGCAACCATACCTCAATGCCTCGAGTAATGTCTATGGGTGAGTCATCTTCAACAGGTGGTCAGGGAATTTGCGAACTCTTTTCTGCGTACTTTGGATCTGTCTTCGAGACACCGAACTGTAATGATTCTTCTTCTTCCTCAGTAAATGGTTCGGATTTTAATGTCACCAACACATGCCTGGACACTGTGTTGTCCTGTATCTCATTTACTGACAATGATATCCTACACAAAATTCAGCAATTGGATATAAGCAAGGGTGCGGGCCCCGACATGCTGCCGCCTTCTTTTATTAAGTTATGTGCCAAACAACTCTCGATTCCTCTCTGTATTATATTTAATAAGTCAGTTTGTCGCGGTATCTTCCCACAACGATGGAAAACTGCGTATATAACCCCTATCTTCAAAAATGGTGACAAGTCGCGTTGCGAAAACTACAGACCTATAAGTATATTGTCTTGTTTTGCCAAATTATTTGAGTCCTTAGTATACCACTCTCTGTACAGTCACGTTAAGCCCATTCTCTCGGAGCAACAACACGGCTTCGTAAAAAACAGATCTACAGTCACGAATCTTTTGGAATACAAGAATTATCTTTGCAGGAATTTTGCGGTGGGCGGTCAGGTGGACGCCATCTACACTGACTTTTCAAAAGCTTTTGACAAAGTGAATCATAATTTGCTTTGCAAGAAACTTGTGTCTTACGGCATTCAGGGTAATTTACTTCGTTGGCTGTCCTCATATCTCAGTAACCGAAGTCAATTAGTTGCGTTAAAAGGATATTTTTCTCAACCTGTGATAGTATCCTCTGGGGTGCCACAAGGGTCACATTTAGGTCCTTTATTTTTCGTTCTATTTATTAATGACCTAATCGAGCGTCTGTCCTGCCAATGTCTCTTGTACGCCGACGACCTCAAAATATTTACCAGAATCATATCACTCAATGACTGCTTGTGTTTGCAGAAAGACTTGCACACTGTCTCTGAGTGGTGTAAATCAAATAAAATGTATCTTAATGTGAGTAAATGTTTCACTATATCTTTCTCAAATAAACGTAACAAAATTGTTAACAATTACATCATCGATGGACAGATTCTTCAGAGGGCCACAGTCGTCAAAGACCTGGGCATTCTATTTGACGATAAGCTCTCTTTCAGACCTCATTACCAGTATATTATAACGAAAGCTAACAAACTGCTTGGCTTTGTTCTACGTTCAACTAAGGATTTTAAGAAACCTCGTAGCGTACTTTATCCCTATTTTGCTCTGGTGCGGAGTGTTTTAGAATATGGTTCTCCAATTTGGTCTCCGTTTTACAAGGTCCACACTGGCGATATAGAACGGATTCAAAGAAAGTGCTTAAGGGTTTTATGTTATCGTCAGCAAGAAGTTCGCTCGTGCCCTAGTTATGATTTAAGACTGTTAAAATTTGGAGTAAACTCGCTAGATACGCGTCGTAAATACTTTGACTTTGTTTACTTGTATA
Organism: Herminia tarsipennalis; assembly: GCA_945859575.2. NCBI lineage: Eukaryota > Metazoa > Arthropoda > Insecta > Lepidoptera > Erebidae > Herminia > Herminia tarsipennalis. The sequence continues at coordinate 14,966,775 of OX243859.2, read as the reverse complement.
AAATAATTCATTCCATAATTGACTCCCCTACACTGCTTTCAAATATTTCCTTGAATATTAAATATAGTGCACGTAGATCTAACCATATTAATCTTTTCGCTTTACAAATTTTCAAAAACAACATATCATATTTTAACCCACTAGTAAGGATGGCGCGACAATACAATGAACTGGCAACAAGCAATCTAAATCTGGATATTTTTAATCCCAGATTTATTTCGTACATGAAAATTGTCAAAGATATCCTCTATCCCAAGCCACAACTTTCTGCGTCGGACTGAACTCCCTAAATAGCACCCACCAATACCCACTTGTAAGCTTGTATTTAATTTACTTTTCTTGTTATCATCATGTATGTACACATAATTTCATACTCAATCTAATTTAAGTTACCTATATTATAATGTATAGTAGATATATTTGTGTTTACTGTATGCACATATGTTGAGTTTCAATTTAGACTTAAGATAGCGATTTATATATTTGATACCTACAAAATTGTAACTTGTTTTGTGCAATAAATAAATAAAAATAAAAATAAAATGTATAGCCGTTACAGTACCCCTTAGGTGAACTTTTTGACAGGTAGGTATTCAGATTTGGTACTTCCAGACGGCGCAGAGGGACAAACGAGGTGTCTGCGGATTCGTCTCGGCAAACGCTACTCAATGAAATCAACAAACGGATCGGAGTCCGAAGAAAATTTTTGGGAAATCACGAAAAACGTGATTTTTCAACAATTTTTGACGGTTTTTCGAAAATTGAACGCAAAATCAACGGTGCAGAACGACGTGCGGCCGTGGGCAGACGCGCCACACCACCAGGCACAAAACACAAAAGAAATTATAAAGAAACAATGGAAAACTACGATGATAGGATTTTTTGAAAATTATTATAATTACGTAAACAAGAAATGAACTAAAATGGTAAGTATTTGTATTATAAACGAGTGCACGGAATGTGCAAACGTTATTACGGTGCTAACTAAGCTAAAATGAAACGAAACTAACTACTAAAACACAAGAATTGACGAATAAGTGATATGATGTATAGCCGTTACAGTACCCCTTAGGTGAACTTTTTGACAGGTAGGTATTCAGATTTGGTACTTCCAGACGGCGCAGAGGGACAAACGAGGTGTCTGCGGATTCGTCTCGGCAAACGCTACTCAATGAAATCAACAAACGGATCGGAGTCCGAAGAAAATTTTTGGGAAATCACGAAAAACGTGATTTTTCAACAATTTTTGACGGTTTTTCGAAAATTGAACGCAAAATCAACGGTGCAGAACGACGTGCGGCCGTGGGCAGACGCGCCACACCACCAGGCACAAAACACAAAAGAAATTATAAAGAAACAATGGAAAACTACGATGATAGGATTTTTTGAAAATTATTATAATTACGTAAACAAGAAATGAACTAAAATGGTAAGTATTTGTATTATAAACGAGTGCACGGAATGTGCAAACGTTATTACGGTGCTAACTAAGCTAAAATGAAACGAAACTAACTACTAAAACACAAGAATTGACGAATAAGTGATAATTATGATGTATAGCCGTTACAGTACCCCTTAGGTGAACTTTTTGACAGGTAGGTATTCAGATTTGGTACTTCCAGACGGCGCAGAGGGACAAACGAGGTGTCTGCGGATTCGTCTCGGCAAACGCTACTCAATGAAATCAACAAACGGATCGGAGTCCGAAGAAAATTTTTGGGAAATCACGAAAAACGTGATTTTTCAACAATTTTTGACGGTTTTTCGAAAATTGAACGCAAAATCAACGGTGCAGAACGACGTGCGGCCGTGGGCAGACGCGCCACACCACCAGGCACAAAACACAAAAGAAATTATAAAGAAACAATGGAAAACTACGATGATAGGATTTTTTGAAAATTATTATAATTACGTAAACAAGAAATGAACTAAAATGGTAAGTATTTGTATTATAAACGAGTGCACGGAATGTGCAAACGTTATTACGGTGCTAACTAAGCTAAAATGAAACGAAACTAACTACTAAAACACAAGAATTGACGAATAAGTGATAATTATGATGTATAGCCGTTACAGTACCCCTTAGGTGAACTTTTTGACAGGTAGGTATTCAGATTTGGTACTTCCAGACGGCGCAGAGGGACAAACGAGGTGTCTGCGGATTCGTCTCGGCAAACGCTACTCAATGAAATCAACAAACGGATCGGAGTCCGAAGAAAATTTTTGGGAAATCACGAAAAACGTGATTTTTCAACAATTTTTGACGGTTTTTCGAAAATTGAACGCAAAATCAACGGTGCAGAACGACGTGCGGCCGTGGGCAGACGCGCCACACCACCAGGCACAAAACACAAAAGAAATTATAAAGAAACAATGGAAAACTACGATGATAGGATTTTTTGAAAATTATTATAATTACGTAAACAAGAAATGAACTAAAATGGTAAGTATTTGTATTATAAACGAGTGCACGGAATGTGCAAACGTTATTACGGTGCTAACTAAGCTAAAATGAAACGAAACTAACTACTAAAACACAAGAATTGACGAATAAGTGATAATTATGATGTATAGCCGTTACAGTACCCCTTAGGTGAACTTTTTGACAGGTAGGTATTCAGATTTGGTACTTCCAGACGGCGCAGAGGGACAAACGAGGTGTCTGCGGATTCGTCTCGGCAAACGCTACTCAATGAAATCAACAAACGGATCGGAGTCCGAAGAAAATTTTTGGGAAATCACGAAAAACGTGATTTTTCAACAATTTTTGACGGTTTTTCGAAAATTGAACGCAAAATCAACGGTGCAGAACGACGTGCGGCCGTGGGCAGACGCGCCACACCACCAGGCACAAAACACAAAAGAAATTATAAAGAAACAATGGAAAACTACGATGATAGGATTTTTTGAAAATTATTATAATTACGTAAACAAGAAATGAACTAAAATGGTAAGTATTTGTATTATAAACGAGTGCACGGAATGTGCAAACGTTATTACGGTGCTAACTAAGCTAAAATGAAACGAAACTAACTACTAAAACACAAGAATTGACGAATAAGTGATATGATGTATAGCCGTTACAGTACCCCTTAGGTGAACTTTTTGACAGGTAGGTATTCAGATTTGGTACTTCCAAACGGCGCAGAGGGACAAACGAGGTGTCTGCGGATTCGTCTCGGCAAACGCTACTCAATGAAATCAACAAACGGATCGGAGTCCGAAGAAAATTTTTGGGAAATCACGAAAAACGTGATTTTTCAACAATTTTTGACGGTTTTTCGAAAATTGAACGCAAAATCAACGGTGCAGAACGACGTGCGGCCGTGGGCAGACGCGCCACACCACCAGGCACAAAACACAAAAGAAATTATAAAGAAACAATGGAAAACTACGATGATAGGATTTTTTGAAAATTATTATAATTACGTAAACAAGAAATGAACTAAAATGGTAAGTATTTGTATTATAAACGAGTGCACGGAATGTGCAAACGTTATTACGGTGCTAACTAAGCTAAAATGAAACGAAACTAACTACTAAAACACAAGAATTGACGAATAAGTGATATGATGTATAGCCGTTACAGTACCCCTTAGGTGAACTTTTTGACAGGTAGGTATTCAGATTTGGTACTTCCAGACGGCGCAGAGGGACAAACGAGGTGTCTGCGGATTCGTCTCGGCAAATGCTACTCAATGAAATCAACAAACGGATCGGAGTCCGAAGAAAATTTTTGGGAAATCACGAAAAACGTGATTTTTCAACAATTTTTGACGGTTTTTCGAAAATTGAACGCAAAATCAACGGTGCAGAACGACGTGCGGCCGTGGGCAGACGCGCCACACCACCAGGCACAAAACACAAAAGAAATTATAAAGAAACAATGGAAAACTACGATGATAGGATTTTTTGAAAATTATTATAATTACGTAAACAAGAAATGAACTAAAATGGTAAGTATTTGTATTATAAACGAGTGCACGGAATGTGCAAACGTTATTACGGTGCTAACTAAGCTAAAATGAAACGAAACTAACTACTAAAACACAAGAATTGACGAATAAGTGATAATTATGATGTATAGCCGTTACAGTACCCCTTAGGTGAACTTTTTGACAGGTAGGTATTCAGATTTGGTACTTCCAGACGGCGCAGAGGGACAAACGAGGTGTCTGCGGATTCGTCTCGGCAAACGCTACTCAATGAAATCAACAAACGGATCGGAGTCCGAAGAAAATTTTTGGGAAATCACGAAAAACGTGATTTTTCAACAATTTTTGACGGTTTTTCGAAAATTGAACGCAAAATCAACGGTGCAGAACGACGTGCGGCCGTGGGCAGACGCGCCACACCACCAGGCACAAAACACAAAAGAAATTATAAAGAAACAATGGAAAACTACGATGATAGGATTTTTTGAAAATTATTATAATTACGTAAACAAGAAATGAACTAAAATGGTAAGTATTTGTATTATAAACGAGTGCACGGAATGTGCAAACGTTATTACGGTGCTAACTAAGCTAAAATGAAACGAAACTAACTACTAAAACACAAGAATTGACGAATAAGTGATAATTATGATGTATAGCCGTTACAGTACCCCTTAGGTGAACTTTTTGACAGGTAGGTATTCAGATTTGGTACTTCCAGACGGCGCAGAGGAACAAACGAGGTGTCTGCGGATTCGTCTCGGCAAACGCTACTCAATGAAATCAACAAACGGATCGGAGTCCGAAGAAAATTTTTGGGAAATCACGAAAAACGTGATTTTTCAACAATTTTTGACGGTTTTTCGAAAATTGAACGCAAAATCAACGGTGCAGAACGACGTGCGGCCGTGGGCAGACGCGCCACACCACCAGGCACAAAACACAAAAGAAATTATAAAGAAACAATGGAAAACTACGATGATAGGATTTTTTGAAAATTATTATAATTACGTAAACAAGAAATGAACTAAAATGGTAAGTATTTGTATTATAAACGAGTGCACGGAATGTGCAAACGTTATTACGGTGCTAACTAAGCTAAAATGAAACGAAACTAACTACTAAAACACAAGAATTGACGAATAAGTGATAATTATGATGTATAGCCGTTACAGTACCCCTTAGGTGAACTTTTTGACAGGTAGGTATTCAGATTTGGTACTTCCAGACGGCGCAGAGGGACAAACGAGGTGTCTGCGGATTCGTCTCGGCAAACGCTACTCAATGAAATCAACAAACGGATCGGAGTCCGAAGAAAATTTTTGGGAAATCACGAAAAACGTGATTTTTCAACAATTTTTGACGGTTTTTCGAAAATTGAACGCAAAATCAACGGTGCAGAACGACGTGCGGCCGTGGGCAGACGCGCCACACCACCAGGCACAAAACACAAAAGAAATTATAAAGAAACAATGGAAAACTACGATGATAGGATTTTTTGAAAATTATTATAATTACGTAAACAAGAAATGAACTAAAATGGTAAGTATTTGTATTATAAACGAGTGCACGGAATGTGCAAACGTTATTACGGTGCTAACTAAGCTAAAATGAAACGAAACTAACTACTAAAACACAAGAATTGACGAATAAGTGATAATTATGATGTATAGCCGTTACAGTACCCCTTAGGTGAACTTTTTGACAGGTAGGTATTCAGATTTGGTACTTCCAGACGGCGCAGAGGGACAAACGAGGTGTCTGCGGATTCGTCTCGGCAAACGCTACTCAATGAAATCAACAAACGGATCGGAGTCCGAAGAAAATTTTTGGGAAATCACGAAAAACGTGATTTTTCAACAATTTTTGACGGTTTTTCGAAAATTGAACGCAAAATCAACGGTGCAGAACGACGTGCGGCCGTGGGCAGACGCGCCACACCACCAGGCACAAAACACAAAAGAAATTATAAAGAAACAATGGAAAACTACGATGATAGGATTTTTTGAAAATTATTATAATTACGTAAACAAGAAATGAACTAAAATGGTAAGTATTTGTATTATAAACGAGTGCACGGAATGTGCAAACGTTATTACGGTGCTAACTAAGCTAAAATGAAACGAAACTAACTACTAAAACACAAGAATTGACGAATAAGTGATAATTATGATGTATAGCCGTTACAGTACCCCTTAGGTGAACTTTTTGACAGGTAGGTATTCAGATTTGGTACTTCCAGACGGCGCAGAGGGACAAACGAGGTGTCTGCGGATTCGTCTCGGCAAACGCTACTCAATGAAATCAACAAACGGATCGGAGTCCGAAGAAAATTTTTGGGAAATCACGAAAAACGTGATTTTTCAACAATTTTTGACGGTTTTTCGAAAATTGAACGCAAAATCAACGGTGCAGAACGACGTGCGGCCGTGGGCAGACGCGCCACACCACCAGGCACAAAACACAAAAGAAATTATAAAGAAACAATGGAAAACTACGATGATAGGATTTTTTGAAAATTATTATAATTACGTAAACAAGAAATGAACTAAAATGGTAAGTATTTGTATTATAAACGAGTGCACGGAATGTGCAAACGTTATTACGGTGCTAACTAAGCTAAAATGAAACGAAACTAACTACTAAAACACAAGAATTGACGAATAAGTGATATGATGTATAGCCGTTACAGTACCCCTTAGGTGAACTTTTTGACAGGTAGGTATTCAGATTTGGTACTTCCAAACGGCGCAGAGGGACAAACGAGGTGTCTGCGGATTCGTCTCGGCAAGCGCTACTCAATGAAATCAACAAACGGATCGGAGTCCGAAGAAAATTTTTGGGAAATCACGAAAAACGTGATTTTTCAACAATTTTTGACGGTTTTTCGAAAATTGAACGCAAAATCAACGGTGCAGAACGACGTGCGGCCGTGGGCAGACGCGCCACACCACCAGGCACAAAACACAAAAGAAATTATAAAGAAACAATGGAAAACTACGATGATAGGATTTTTTGAAAATTATTATAATTACGTAAACAAGAAATGAACTAAAATGGTAAGTATTTGTATTATAAACGAGTGCACGGAATGTGCAAACGTTATTACGGTGCTAACTAAGCTAAAATGAAACGAAACTAACTACTAAAACACAAGAATTGACGAATAAGTGATATGATGTATAGCCGTTACAGTACCCCTTAGGTGAACTTTTTGACAGGTAGGTATTCAGATTTGGTACTTCCAGACGGCGCAGAGGGACAAACGAGGTGTCTGCGGATTCGTCTCGGCAAATGCTACTCAATGAAATCAACAAACGGATCGGAGTCCGAAGAAAATTTTTGGGAAATCACGAAAAACGTGATTTTTCAACAATTTTTGACGGTTTTTCGAAAATTGAACGCAAAATCAACGGTGCAGAACGACGTGCGGCCGTGGGCAGACGCGCCACACCACCAGGCACAAAACACAAAAGAAATTATAAAGAAACAATGGAAAACTACGATGATAGGATTTTTTGAAAATTATTATAATTACGTAAACAAGAAATGAACTAAAATGGTAAGTATTTGTATTATAAACGAGTGCACGGAATGTGCAAACGTTATTACGGTGCTAACTAAGCTAAAATGAAACGAAACTAACTACTAAAACACAAGAATTGACGAATAAGTGATAATTATGATGTATAGCCGTTACAGTACCCCTTAGGTGAACTTTTTGACAGGTAGGTATTCAGATTTGGTACTTCCAGACGGCGCAGAGGGACAAACGAGGTGTCTGCGGATTCGTCTCGGCAAACGCTACTCAATGAAATCAACAAACGGATCGGAGTCCGAAGAAAATTTTTGGGAAATCACGAAAAACGTGATTTTTCAACAATTTTTGACGGTTTTTCGAAAATTGAACGCAAAATCAACGGTGCAGAACGACGTGCGGCCGTGGGCAGACGCGCCACACCACCAGGCACAAAACACAAAAGAAATTATAAAGAAACAATGGAAAACTACGATGATAGGATTTTTTGAAAATTATTATAATTACGTAAACAAGAAATGAACTAAAATGGTAAGTATTTGTATTATAAACGAGTGCACGGAATGTGCAAACGTTATTACGGTGCTAACTAAGCTAAAATGAAACGAAACTAACTACTAAAACACAAGAATTGACGAATAAGTGATAATTATGATGTATAGCCGTTACAGTACCCCTTAGGTGAACTTTTTGACAGGTAGGTATTCAGATTTGGTACTTCCAGACGGCGCAGAGGGACAAACGAGGTGTCTGCGGATTCGTCTCGGCAAACGCTACTCAATGAAATCAACAAACGGATCGGAGTCCGAAGAAAATTTTTGGGAAATCACGAAAAACGTGATTTTTCAACAATTTTTGACGGTTTTTCGAAAATTGAACGCAAAATCAACGGTGCAGAACGACGTGCGGCCGTGGGCAGACGCGCCACACCACCAGGCACAAAACACAAAAGAAATTATAAAGAAACAATGGAAAACTACGATGATAGGATTTTTTGAAAATTATTATAATTACGTAAACAAGAAATGAACTAAAATGGTAAGTATTTGTATTATAAACGAGTGCACGGAATGTGCAAACGTTATTACGGTGCTAACTAAGCTAAAATGAAACGAAACTAACTACTAAAACACAAGAATTGACGAATAAGTGATAATTATGATGTATAGCCGTTACAGTACCCCTTAGGTGAACTTTTTGACAGGTAGGTATTCAGATTTGGTACTTCCAGACGGCGCAGAGGAACAAACGAGGTGTCTGCGGATTCGTCTCGGCAAACGCTACTCAATGAAATCAACAAACGGATCGGAGTCCGAAGAAAATTTTTGGGAAATCACGAAAAACGTGATTTTTCAACAATTTTTGACGGTTTTTCGAAAATTGAACGCAAAATCAACGGTGCAGAACGACGTGCGGCCGTGGGCAGACGCGCCACACCACCAGGCACAAAACACAAAAGAAATTATAAAGAAACAATGGAAAACTACGATGATAGGATTTTTTGAAAATTATTATAATTACGTAAACAAGAAATGAACTAAAATGGTAAGTATTTGTATTATAAACGAGTGCACGGAATGTGCAAACGTTATTACGGTGCTAACTAAGCTAAAATGAAACGAAACTAACTACTAAAACACAAGAATTGACGAATAAGTGATAATTATGATGTATAGCCGTTACAGTACCCCTTAGGTGAACTTTTTGACAGGTAGGTATTCAGATTTGGTACTTCCAGACGGCGCAGAGGGACAAACGAGGTGTCTGCGGATTCGTCTCGGCAAACGCTACTCAATGAAATCAACAAACGGATCGGAGTCCGAAGAAAATTTTTGGGAAATCACGAAAAACGTGATTTTTCAACAATTTTTGACGGTTTTTCGAAAATTGAACGCAAAATCAACGGTGCAGAACGACGTGCGGCCGTGGGCAGACGCGCCACACCACCAGGCACAAAACACAAAAGAAATTATAAAGAAACAATGGAAAACTACGATGATAGGATTTTTTGAAAATTATTATAATTACGTAAACAAGAAATGAACTAAAATGGTAAGTATTTGTATTATAAACGAGTGCACGGAATGTGCAAACGTTATTACGGTGCTAACTAAGCTAAAATGAAACGAAACTAACTACTAAAACACAAGAATTGACGAATAAGTGATATGATGTATAGCCGTTACAGTACCCCTTAGGTGAACTTTTTGACAGGTAGGTATTCAGATTTGGTACTTCCAAACGGCGCAGAGGGACAAACGAGGTGTCTGCGGATTCGTCTCGGCAAGCGCTACTCAATGAAATCAACAAACGGATCGGAGTCCGAAGAAAATTTTTGGGAAATCACGAAAAACGTGATTTTTCAACAATTTTTGACGGTTTTTCGAAAATTGAACGCAAAATCAACGGTGCAGAACGACGTGCGGCCGTGGGCAGACGCGCCACACCACCAGGCACAAAACACAAAAGAAATTATAAAGAAACAATGGAAAACTACGATGATAGGATTTTTTGAAAATTATTATAATTACGTAAACAAGAAATGAACTAAAATGGTAAGTATTTGTATTATAAACGAGTGCACGGAATGTGCAAACGTTATTACGGTGCTAACTAAGCTAAAATGAAACGAAACTAACTACTAAAACACAAGAATTGACGAATAAGTGATATGATGTATAGCCGTTACAGTACCCCTTAGGTGAACTTTTTGACAGGTAGGTATTCAGATTTGGTACTTCCAGACGGCGCAGAGGGACAAACGAGGTGTCTGCGGATTCGTCTCGGCAAATGCTACTCAATGAAATCAACAAACGGATCGGAGTCCGAAGAAAATTTTTGGGAAATCACGAAAAACGTGATTTTTCAACAATTTTTGACGGTTTTTCGAAAATTGAACGCAAAATCAACGGTGCAGAACGACGTGCGGCCGTGGGCAGACGCGCCACACCACCAGGCACAAAACACAAAAGAAATTATAAAGAAACAATGGAAAACTACGATGATAGGATTTTTTGAAAATTATTATAATTACGTAAACAAGAAATGAACTAAAATGGTAAGTATTTGTATTATAAACGAGTGCACGGAATGTGCAAACGTTATTACGGTGCTAACTAAGCTAAAATGAAACGAAACTAACTACTAAAACACAAGAATTGACGAATAAGTGATAATTATGATGTATAGCCGTTACAGTACCCCTTAGGTGAACTTTTTGACAGGTAGGTATTCAGATTTGGTACTTCCAGACGGCGCAGAGGGACAAACGAGGTGTCTGCGGATTCGTCTCGGCAAACGCTACTCAATGAAATCAACAAACGGATCGGAGTCCGAAGAAAATTTTTGGGAAATCACGAAAAACGTGATTTTTCAACAATTTTTGACGGTTTTTCGAAAATTGAACGCAAAATCAACGGTGCAGAACGACGTGCGGCCGTGGGCAGACGCGCCACACCACCAGGCACAAAACACAAAAGAAATTATAAAGAAACAATGGAAAACTACGATGATAGGATTTTTTGAAAATTATTATAATTACGTAAACAAGAAATGAACTAAAATGGTAAGTATTTGTATTATAAACGAGTGCACGGAATGTGCAAACGTTATTACGGTGCTAACTAAGCTAAAATGAAACGAAACTAACTACTAAAACACAAGAATTGACGAATAAGTGATAATTATGATGTATAGCCGTTACAGTACCCCTTAGGTGAACTTTTTGACAGGTAGGTATTCAGATTTGGTACTTCCAGACGGCGCAGAGGGACAAACGAGGTGTCTGCGGATTCGTCTCGGCAAACGCTACTCAATGAAATCAACAAACGGATCGGAGTCCGAAGAAAATTTTTGGGAAATCACGAAAAACGTGATTTTTCAACAATTTTTGACGGTTTTTCGAAAATTGAACGCAAAATCAACGGTGCAGAACGACGTGCGGCCGTGGGCAGACGCGCCACACCACCAGGCACAAAACACAAAAGAAATTATAAAGAAACAATGGAAAACTACGATGATAGGATTTTTTGAAAATTATTATAATTACGTAAACAAGAAATGAACTAAAATGGTAAGTATTTGTATTATAAACGAGTGCACGGAATGTGCAAACGTTATTACGGTGCTAACTAAGCTAAAATGAAACGAAACTAACTACTAAAACACAAGAATTGACGAATAAGTGATAATTATGATGTATAGCCGTTACAGTACCCCTTAGGTGAACTTTTTGACAGGTAGGTATTCAGATTTGGTACTTCCAGACGGCGCAGAGGAACAAACGAGGTGTCTGCGGATTCGTCTCGGCAAACGCTACTCAATGAAATCAACAAACGGATCGGAGTCCGAAGAAAATTTTTGGGAAATCACGAAAAACGTGATTTTTCAACAATTTTTGACGGTTTTTCGAAAATTGAACGCAAAATCAACGGTGCAGAACGACGTGCGGCCGTGGGCAGACGCGCCACACCACCAGGCACAAAACACAAAAGAAATTATAAAGAAACAATGGAAAACTACGATGATAGGATTTTTTGAAAATTATTATAATTACGTAAACAAGAAATGAACTAAAATGGTAAGTATTTGTATTATAAACGAGTGCACGGAATGTGCAAACGTTATTACGGTGCTAACTAAGCTAAAATGAAACGAAACTAACTACTAAAACACAAGAATTGACGAATAAGTGATAATTATGATGTATAGCCGTTACAGTACCCCTTAGGTGAACTTTTTGACAGGTAGGTATTCAGATTTGGTACTTCCAGACGGCGCAGAGGGACAAACGAGGTGTCTGCGGATTCGTCTCGGCAAACGCTACTCAATGAAATCAACAAACGGATCGGAGTCCGAAGAAAATTTTTGGGAAATCACGAAAAACGTGATTTTTCAACAATTTTTGACGGTTTTTCGAAAATTGAACGCAAAATCAACGGTGCAGAACGACGTGCGGCCGTGGGCAGACGCGCCACACCACCAGGCACAAAACACAAAAGAAATTATAAAGAAACAATGGAAAACTACGATGATAGGATTTTTTGAAAATTATTATAATTACGTAAACAAGAAATGAACTAAAATGGTAAGTATTTGTATTATAAACGAGTGCACGGAATGTGCAAACGTTATTACGGTGCTAACTAAGCTAACATGAAACGAAACTAACTACTAAAACACAAGAATTGACGAATAAGTGATAATTATGATGTATAGCCGTTACAGTACCCCTTAGGTGAACTTTTTGACAGGTAGGTATTCAGATTTGGTACTTCCAGACGGCGCAGAGGGACAAACGAGGTGTCTGCGGATTCGTCTCGGCAAACGCTACTCAATGAAATCAACAAACGGATCGGAGTCCGAAGAAAATTTTTGGGAAATCACGAAAAACGTGATTTTTCAACAATTTTTGACGGTTTTTCGAAAATTGAACGCAAAATCAACGGTGCAGAACGACGTGCGGCCGTGGGCAGACGCGCCACACCACCAGGCACAAAACACAAAAGAAATTATAAAGAAACAATGGAAAACTACGATGATAGGATTTTTTGAAAATTATTATAATTACGTAAACAAGAAATGAACTAAAATGGTAAGTATTTGTATTATAAACGAGTGCGCGGAATGTGCAAACGTTATTACGGTGCTAACTAAGCTAAAATGAAACGAAACTAACTACTAAAACACAAGAATTGACGAATAAGTGATATGATGTATAGCCGTTACAGTACCCCTTAGGTGAACTTTTTGACAGGTAGGTATTCAGATTTGGTACTTCCAAACGGCGCAGAGGGACAAACGAGGTGTCTGCGGATTCGTCTCGGCAAACGCTACTCAATGAAATCAACAAACGGATCGGAGTCCGAAGAAAATTTTTGGGAAATCACGAAAAACGTGATTTTTCAACAATTTTTGACGGTTTTTCGAAAATTGAACGCAAAATCAACGGTGCAGAACGACGTGCGGCCGTGGGCAGACGCGCCACACCACCAGGCACAAAACACAAAAGAAATTATAAAGAAACAATGGAAAACTACGATGATAGGATTTTTTGAAAATTATTATAATTACGTAAACAAGAAATGAACTAAAATGGTAAGTATTTGTATTATAAACGAGTGCACGGAATGTGCAAACGTTATTACGGTGCTAACTAAGCTAAAATGAAACGAAACTAACTACTAAAACACAAGAATTGACGAATAAGTGATATGATGTATAGCCGTTACAGTACCCCTTAGGTGAACTTTTTGACAGGTAGGTATTCAGATTTGGTACTTCCAAACGGCGCAGAGGGACAAACGAGGTGTCTGCGGATTCGTCTCGGCAAACGCTACTCAATGAAATCAACAAACGGATCGGAGTCCGAAGAAAATTTTTGGGAAATCACGAAAAACGTGATTTTTCAACAATTTTTGACGGTTTTTCGAAAATTGAACGCAAAATCAACGGTGCAGAACGACGTGCGGCCGTGGGCAGACGCGCCACACCACCAGGCACAAAACACAAAAGAAATTATAAAGAAACAATGGAAAACTACGATGATAGGATTTTTTGAAAATTATTATAATTACGTAAACAAGAAATGAACTAAAATGGTAAGTATTTGTATTATAAACGAGTGCACGGAATGTGCAAACGTTATTACGGTGCTAACTAAGCTAAAATGAAACGAAACTAACTACTAAAACACAAGAATTGACGAATAAGTGATATGATGTATAGCCGTTACAGTACCCCTTAGGTGAACTTTTTGACAGGTAGGTATTCAGATTTGGTACTTCCAGACGGCGCAGAGGGACAAACGAGGTGTCTGCGGATTCGTCTCGGCAAACGCTACTCAATGAAATCAACAAACGGATCGGAGTCCGAAGAAAATTTTTGGGAAATCACGAAAAACGTGATTTTTCAACAATTTTTGACGGTTTTTCGAAAATTGAACGCAAAATCAACGGTGCAGAACGACGTGCGGCCGTGGGCAGACGCGCCACACCACCAGGCACAAAACACAAAAGAAATTATAAAGAAACAATGGAAAACTACGATGATAGGATTTTTTGAAAATTATTATAATTACGTAAACAAGAAATGAACTAAAATGGTAAGTATTTGTATTATAAACGAGTGCACGGAATGTGCAAACGTTATTACGGTGCTAACTAAGCTAAAATGAAACGAAACTAACTACTAAAACACAAGAATTGACGAATAAGTGATATGATGTATAGCCGTTACAGTACCCCTTAGGTGAACTTTTTGACAGGTAGGTATTCAGATTTGGTACTTCCAGACGGCGCAGAGGGACAAACGAGGTGTCTGCGGATTCGTCTCGGCAAACGCTACTCAATGAAATCAACAAACGGATCGGAGTCCGAAGAAAATTTTTGGGAAATCACGAAAAACGTGATTTTTCAACAATTTTTGACGGTTTTTCGAAAATTGAACGCAAAATCAACGGTGCAGAACGACGTGCGGCCGTGGGCAGACGCGCCACACCACCAGGCACAAAACACAAAAGAAATTATAAAGAAACAATGGAAAACTACGATGATAGGATTTTTTGAAAATTATTATAATTACGTAAACAAGAAATGAACTAAAATGGTAAGTATTTGTATTATAAACGAGTGCACGGAATGTGCAAACGTTATTACGGTGCTAACTAAGCTAAAATGAAACGAAACTAACTACTAAAACACAAGAATTGACGAATAAGTGATAATTATGATGTATAGCCGTTACAGTACCCCTTAGGTGAACTTTTTGACAGGTAGGTATTCAGATTTGGTACTTCCAGACGGCGCAGAGGGACAAACGAGGTGTCTGCGGATTCGTCTCGGCAAACGCTACTCAATGAAATCAACAAACGGATCGGAGTCCGAAGAAAATTTTTGGGAAATCACGAAAAACGTGATTTTTCAACAATTTTTGACGGTTTTTCGAAAATTGAACGCAAAATCAACGGTGCAGAACGACGTGCGGCCGTGGGCAGACGCGCCACACCACCAGGCACAAAACACAAAAGAAATTATAAAGAAACAATGGAAAACTACGATGATAGGATTTTTTGAAAATTATTATAATTACGTAAACAAGAAATGAACTAAAATGGTAAGTATTTGTATTATAAACGAGTGCACGGAATGTGCAAACGTTATTACGGTGCTAACTAAGCTAAAATGAAACGAAACTAACTACTAAAACACAAGAATTGACGAATAAGTGATAATTATGATGTATAGCCGTTACAGTACCCCTTAGGTGAACTTTTTGACAGGTAGGTATTCAGATTTGGTACTTCCAGACGGCGCAGAGGGACAAACGAGGTGTCTGCGGATTCGTCTCGGCAAACGCTACTCAATGAAATCAACAAACGGATCGGAGTCCGAAGAAAATTTTTGGGAAATCACGAAAAACGTGATTTTTCAACAATTTTTGACGGTTTTTCGAAAATTGAACGCAAAATCAACGGTGCAGAACGACGTGCGGCCGTGGGCAGACGCGCCACACCACCAGGCACAAAACACAAAAGAAATTATAAAGAAACAATGGAAAACTACGATGATAGGATTTTTTGAAAATTATTATAATTACGTAAACAAGAAATGAACTAAAATGGTAAGTATTTGTATTATAAACGAGTGCACGGAATGTGCAAACGTTATTACGGTGCTAACTAAGCTAAAATGAAACGAAACTAACTACTAAAACACAAGAATTGACGAATAAGTGATAATTATGATGTATAGCCGTTACAGTACCCCTTAGGTGAACTTTTTGACAGGTAGGTATTCAGATTTGGTACTTCCAGACGGCGCAGAGGGACAAACGAGGTGTCTGCGGATTCGTCTCGGCAAACGCTACTCAATGAAATCAACAAACGGATCGGAGTCCGAAGAAAATTTTTGGGAAATCACGAAAAACGTGATTTTTCAACAATTTTTGACGGTTTTTCGAAAATTGAACGCAAAATCAACGGTGCAGAACGACGTGCGGCCGTGGGCAGACGCGCCACACCACCAGGCACAAAACACAAAAGAAATTATAAAGAAACAATGGAAAACTACGATGATAGGATTTTTTGAAAATTATTATAATTACGTAAACAAGAAATGAACTAAAATGGTAAGTATTTGTATTATAAACGAGTGCACGGAATGTGCAAACGTTATTACGGTGCTAACTAAGCTAAAATGAAACGAAACTAACTACTAAAACACAAGAATTGACGAATAAGTGATATGATGTATAGCCGTTACAGTACCCCTTAGGTGAACTTTTTGACAGGTAGGTATTCAGATTTGGTACTTCCAAACGGCGCAGAGGGACAAACGAGGTGTCTGCGGATTCGTCTCGGCAAACGCTACTCAATGAAATCAACAAACGGATCGGAGTCCGAAGAAAATTTTTGGGAAATCACGAAAAACGTGATTTTTCAACAATTTTTGACGGTTTTTCGAAAATTGAACGCAAAATCAACGGTGCAGAACGACGTGCGGCCGTGGGCAGACGCGCCACACCACCAGGCACAAAACACAAAAGAAATTATAAAGAAACAATGGAAAACTACGATGATAGGATTTTTTGAAAATTATTATAATTACGTAAACAAGAAATGAACTAAAATGGTAAGTATTTGTATTATAAACGAGTGCACGGAATGTGCAAACGTTATTACGGTGCTAACTAAGCTAAAATGAAACGAAACTAACTACTAAAACACAAGAATTGACGAATAAGTGATATGATGTATAGCCGTTACAGTACCCCTTAGGTGAACTTTTTGACAGGTAGGTATTCAGATTTGGTACTTCCAGACGGCGCAGAGGGACAAACGAGGTGTCTGCGGATTCGTCTCGGCAAACGCTACTCAATGAAATCAACAAACGGATCGGAGTCCGAAGAAAATTTTTGGGAAATCACGAAAAACGTGATTTTTCAACAATTTTTGACGGTTTTTCGAAAATTGAACGCAAAATCAACGGTGCAGAACGACGTGCGGCCGTGGGCAGACGCGCCACACCACCAGGCACAAAACACAAAAGAAATTATAAAGAAACAATGGAAAACTACGATGATAGGATTTTTTGAAAATTATTATAATTACGTAAACAAGAAATGAACTAAAATGGTAAGTATTTGTATTATAAACGAGTGCACGGAATGTGCAAACGTTATTACGGTGCTAACTAAGCTAAAATGAAACGAAACTAACTACTAAAACACAAGAATTGACGAATAAGTGATAATTATGATGTATAGCCGTTACAGTACCCCTTAGGTGAACTTTTTGACAGGTAGGTATTCAGATTTGGTACTTCCAGACGGCGCAGAGGGACAAACGAGGTGTCTGCGGATTCGTCTCGGCAAACGCTACTCAATGAAATCAACAAACGGATCGGAGTCCGAAGAAAATTTTTGGGAAATCACGAAAAACGTGATTTTTCAACAATTTTTGACGGTTTTTCGAAAATTGAACGCAAAATCAACGGTGCAGAACGACGTGCGGCCGTGGGCAGACGCGCCACACCACCAGGCACAAAACACAAAAGAAATTATAAAGAAACAATGGAAAACTACGATGATAGGATTTTTTGAAAATTATTATAATTACGTAAACAAGAAATGAACTAAAATGGTAAGTATTTGTATTATAAACGAGTGCACGGAATGTGCAAACGTTATTACGGTGCTAACTAAGCTAAAATGAAACGAAACTAACTACTAAAACACAAGAATTGACGAATAAGTGATAATTATGATGTATAGCCGTTACAGTACCCCTTAGGTGAACTTTTTGACAGGTAGGTATTCAGATTTGGTACTTCCAGACGGCGCAGAGGGACAAACGAGGTGTCTGCGGATTCGTCTCGGCAAACGCTACTCAATGAAATCAACAAACGGATCGGAGTCCGAAGAAAATTTTTGGGAAATCACGAAAAACGTGATTTTTCAACAATTTTTGACGGTTTTTCGAAAATTGAACGCAAAATCAACGGTGCAGAACGACGTGCGGCCGTGGGCAGACGCGCCACACCACCAGGCACAAAACACAAAAGAAATTATAAAGAAACAATGGAAAACTACGATGATAGGATTTTTTGAAAATTATTATAATTACGTAAACAAGAAATGAACTAAAATGGTAAGTATTTGTATTATAAACGAGTGCACGGAATGTGCAAACGTTATTACGGTGCTAACTAAGCTAAAATGAAACGAAACTAACTACTAAAACACAAGAATTGACGAATAAGTGATAATTATGATGTATAGCCGTTACAGTACCCCTTAGGTGAACTTTTTGACAGGTAGGTATTCAGATTTGGTACTTCCAGACGGCGCAGAGGGACAAACGAGGTGTCTGCGGATTCGTCTCGGCAAACGCTACTCAATGAAATCAACAAACGGATCGGAGTCCGAAGAAAATTTTTGGGAAATCACGAAAAACGTGATTTTTCAACAATTTTTGACGGTTTTTCGAAAATTGAACGCAAAATCAACGGTGCAGAACGACGTGCGGCCGTGGGCAGACGCGCCACACCACCAGGCACAAAACACAAAAGAAATTATAAAGAAACAATGGAAAACTACGATGATAGGATTTTTTGAAAATTATTATAATTACGTAAACAAGAAATGAACTAAAATGGTAAGTATTTGTATTATAAACGAGTGCACGGAATGTGCAAACGTTATTACGGTGCTAACTAAGCTAAAATGAAACGAAACTAACTACTAAAACACAAGAATTGACGAATAAGTGATATGATGTATAGCCGTTACAGTACCCCTTAGGTGAACTTTTTGACAGGTAGGTATTCAGATTTGGTACTTCCAGACGGCGCAGAGGGACAAACGAGGTGTCTGCGGATTCGTCTCGGCAAACGCTACTCAATGAAATCAACAAACGGATCGGAGTCCGAAGAAAATTTTTGGGAAATCACGAAAAACGTGATTTTTCAACAATTTTTGACGGTTTTTCGAAAATTGAACGCAAAATCAACGGTGCAGAACGACGTGCGGCCGTGGGCAGACGCGCCACACCACCAGGCACAAAACACAAAAGAAATTATAAAGAAACAATGGAAAACTACGATGATAGGATTTTTTGAAAATTATTATAATTACGTAAACAAGAAATGAACTAAAATGGTAAGTATTTGTATTATAAACGAGTGCACGGAATGTGCAAACGTTATTACGGTGCTAACTAAGCTAAAATGAAACGAAACTAACTACTAAAACACAAGAATTGACGAATAAGTGATAATTATGATGTATAGCCGTTACAGTACCCCTTAGGTGAACTTTTTGACAGGTAGGTATTCAGATTTGGTACTTCCAGACGGCGCAGAGGGACAAACGAGGTGTCTGCGGATTCGTCTCGGCAAACGCTACTCAATGAAATCAACAAACGGATCGGAGTCCGAAGAAAATTTTTGGGAAATCACGAAAAACGTGATTTTTCAACAATTTTTGACGGTTTTTCGAAAATTGAACGCAAAATCAACGGTGCAGAACGACGTGCGGCCGTGGGCAGACGCGCCACACCACCAGGCACAAAACACAAAAGAAATTATAAAGAAACAATGGAAAACTACGATGATAGGATTTTTTGAAAATTATTATAATTACGTAAACAAGAAATGAACTAAAATGGTAAGTATTTGTATTATAAACGAGTGCACGGAATGTGCAAACGTTATTACGGTGCTAACTAAGCTAAAATGAAACGAAACTAACTACTAAAACACAAGAATTGACGAATAAGTGATAATTATGATGTATAGCCGTTACAGTACCCCTTAGGTGAACTTTTTGACAGGTAGGTATTCAGATTTGGTACTTCCAGACGGCGCAGAGGGACAAACGAGGTGTCTGCGGATTCGTCTCGGCAAACGCTACTCAATGAAATCAACAAACGGATCGGAGTCCGAAGAAAATTTTTGGGAAATCACGAAAAACGTGATTTTTCAACAATTTTTGACGGTTTTTCGAAAATTGAACGCAAAATCAACGGTGCAGAACGACGTGCGGCCGTGGGCAGACGCGCCACACCACCAGGCACAAAACACAAAAGAAATTATAAAGAAACAATGGAAAACTACGATGATAGGATTTTTTGAAAATTATTATAATTACGTAAACAAGAAATGAACTAAAATGGTAAGTATTTGTATTATAAACGAGTGCACGGAATGTGCAAACGTTATTACGGTGCTAACTAAGCTAAAATGAAACGAAACTAACTACTAAAACACAAGAATTGACGAATAAGTGATATGATGTATAGCCGTTACAGTACCCCTTAGGTGAACTTTTTGACAGGTAGGTATTCAGATTTGGTACTTCCAGACGGCGCAGAGGGACAAACGAGGTGTCTGCGGATTCGTCTCGGCAAACGCTACTCAATGAAATCAACAAACGGATCGGAGTCCGAAGAAAATTTTTGGGAAATCACGAAAAACGTGATTTTTCAACAATTTTTGACGGTTTTTCGAAAATTGAACGCAAAATCAACGGTGCAGAACGACGTGCGGCCGTGGGCAGACGCGCCACACCACCAGGCACAA
The DNA here is from genome assembly GCA_945859575.2 of Herminia tarsipennalis. Classification (NCBI taxonomy): domain Eukaryota; kingdom Metazoa; phylum Arthropoda; class Insecta; order Lepidoptera; family Erebidae; genus Herminia; species Herminia tarsipennalis. The sequence goes on along the minus strand of OX243859.2, from coordinate 14,945,725 downwards.
AACACAAAAGAAATTATAAAGAAACAATGGAAAACTACGATGATAGGATTTTTTGAAAATTATTATAATTACGTAAACAAGAAATGAACTAAAATGGTAAGTATTTGTATTATAAACGAGTGCACGGAATGTGCAAACGTTATTACGGTGCTAACTAAGCTAAAATGAAACGAAACTAACTACTAAAACACAAGAATTGACGAATAAGTGATATGATGTATAGCCGTTACAGTACCCCTTAGGTGAACTTTTTGACAGGTAGGTATTCAGATTTGGTACTTCCAGACGGCGCAGAGGGACAAACGAGGTGTCTGCGGATTCGTCTCGGCAAACGCTACTCAATGAAATCAACAAACGGATCGGAGTCCGAAGAAAATTTTTGGGAAATCACGAAAAACGTGATTTTTCAACAATTTTTGACGGTTTTTCGAAAATTGAACGCAAAATCAACGGTGCAGAACGACGTGCGGCCGTGGGCAGACGCGCCACACCACCAGGCACAAAACACAAAAGAAATTATAAAGAAACAATGGAAAACTACGACGATAGGATTTTTTGAAAATTATTATAATTACGTAAACAAGAAATGAACTAAAATGGTAAGTATTTGTATTATAAACGAGTGCACGGAATGTGCAAACGTTATTACGGTGCTAACTAAGCTAAAATGAAACGAAACTAACTACTAAAACACAAGAATTGACGAATAAGTGATAATTATGATGTATAGCCGTTACAGTACCCCTTAGGTGAACTTTTTGACAGGTAGGTATTCAGATTTGGTACTTCCAGACGGCGCAGAGGGACAAACGAGGTGTCTGCGGATTCGTCTCGGCAAACGCTACTCAATGAAATCAACAAACGGATCGGAGTCCGAAGAAAATTTTTGGGAAATCACGAAAAACGTGATTTTTCAACAATTTTTGACGGTTTTTCGAAAATTGAACGCAAAATCAACGGTGCAGAACGACGTGCGGCCGTGGGCAGACGCGCCACACCACCAGGCACAAAACACAAAAGAAATTATAAAGAAACAATGGAAAACTACGATGATAGGATTTTTTGAAAATTATTATAATTACGTAAACAAGAAATGAACTAAAATGGTAAGTATTTGTATTATAAACGAGTGCACGGAATGTGCAAACGTTATTACGGTGCTAACTAAGCTAAAATGAAACGAAACTAACTACTAAAACACAAGAATTGACGAATAAGTGATAATTATGATGTATAGCCGTTACAGTACCCCTTAGGTGAACTTTTTGACAGGTAGGTATTCAGATTTGGTACTTCCAGACGGCGCAGAGGGACAAACGAGGTGTCTGCGGATTCGTCTCGGCAAACGCTACTCAATGAAATCAACAAACGGATCGGAGTCCGAAGAAAATTTTTGGGAAATCACGAAAAACGTGATTTTTCAACAATTTTTGACGGTTTTTCGAAAATTGAACGCAAAATCAACGGTGCAGAACGACGTGCGGCCGTGGGCAGACGCGCCACACCACCAGGCACAAAACACAAAAGAAATTATAAAGAAACAATGGAAAACTACGATGATAGGATTTTTTGAAAATTATTATAATTACGTAAACAAGAAATGAACTAAAATGGTAAGTATTTGTATTATAAACGAGTGCACGGAATGTGCAAACGTTATTACGGTGCTAACTAAGCTAAAATGAAACGAAACTAACTACTAAAACACAAGAATTGACGAATAAGTGATAATTATGATGTATAGCCGTTACAGTACCCCTTAGGTGAACTTTTTGACAGGTAGGTATTCAGATTTGGTACTTCCAGACGGCGCAGAGGGACAAACGAGGTGTCTGCGGATTCGTCTCGGCAAACGCTACTCAATGAAATCAACAAACGGATCGGAGTCCGAAGAAAATTTTTGGGAAATCACGAAAAACGTGATTTTTCAACAATTTTTGACGGTTTTTCGAAAATTGAACGCAAAATCAACGGTGCAGAACGACGTGCGGCCGTGGGCAGACGCGCCACACCACCAGGCACAAAACACAAAAGAAATTATAAAGAAACAATGGAAAACTACGATGATAGGATTTTTTGAAAATTATTATAATTACGTAAACAAGAAATGAACTAAAATGGTAAGTATTTGTATTATAAACGAGTGCACGGAATGTGCAAACGTTATTACGGTGCTAACTAAGCTAAAATGAAACGAAACTAACTACTAAAACACAAGAATTGACGAATAAGTGATAATTATGATGTATAGCCGTTACAGTACCCCTTAGGTGAACTTTTTGACAGGTAGGTATTCAGATTTGGTACTTCCAGACGGCGCAGAGGGACAAACGAGGTGTCTGCGGATTCGTCTCGGCAAACGCTACTCAATGAAATCAACAAACGGATCGGAGTCCGAAGAAAATTTTTGGGAAATCACGAAAAACGTGATTTTTCAACAATTTTTGACGGTTTTTCGAAAATTGAACGCAAAATCAACGGTGCAGAACGACGTGCGGCCGTGGGCAGACGCGCCACACCACCAGGCACAAAACACAAAAGAAATTATAAAGAAACAATGGAAAACTACGATGATAGGATTTTTTGAAAATTATTATAATTACGTAAACAAGAAATGAACTAAAATGGTAAGTATTTGTATTATAAACGAGTGCACGGAATGTGCAAACGTTATTACGGTGCTAACTAAGCTAAAATGAAACGAAACTAACTACTAAAACACAAGAATTGACGAATAAGTGATATGATGTATAGCCGTTACAGTACCCCTTAGGTGAACTTTTTGACAGGTAGGTATTCAGATTTGGTACTTCCAGACGGCGCAGAGGGACAAACGAGGTGTCTGCGGATTCGTCTCGGCAAACGCTACTCAATGAAATCAACAAACGGATCGGAGTCCGAAGAAAATTTTTGGGAAATCACGAAAAACGTGATTTTTCAACAATTTTTGACGGTTTTTCGAAAATTGAACGCAAAATCAACGGTGCAGAACGACGTGCGGCCGTGGGCAGACGCGCCACACCACCAGGCACAAAACACAAAAGAAATTATAAAGAAACAATGGAAAACTACGATGATAGGATTTTTTGAAAATTATTATAATTACGTAAACAAGAAATGAACTAAAATGGTAAGTATTTGTATTATAAACGAGTGCACGGAATGTGCAAACGTTATTACGGTGCTAACTAAGCTAAAATGAAACGAAACTAACTACTAAAACACAAGAATTGACGAATAAGTGATAATTATGATGTATAGCCGTTACAGTACCCCTTAGGTGAACTTTTTGACAGGTAGGTATTCAGATTTGGTACTTCCAGACGGCGCAGAGGGACAAACGAGGTGTCTGCGGATTCGTCTCGGCAAACGCTACTCAATGAAATCAACAAACGGATCGGAGTCCGAAGAAAATTTTTGGGAAATCACGAAAAACGTGATTTTTCAACAATTTTTGACGGTTTTTCGAAAATTGAACGCAAAATCAACGGTGCAGAACGACGTGCGGCCGTGGGCAGACGCGCCACACCACCAGGCACAAAACACAAAAGAAATTATAAAGAAACAATGGAAAACTACGATGATAGGATTTTTTGAAAATTATTATAATTACGTAAACAAGAAATGAACTAAAATGGTAAGTATTTGTATTATAAACGAGTGCACGGAATGTGCAAACGTTATTACGGTGCTAACTAAGCTAAAATGAAACGAAACTAACTACTAAAACACAAGAATTGACGAATAAGTGATAATTATGATGTATAGCCGTTACAGTACCCCTTAGGTGAACTTTTTGACAGGTAGGTATTCAGATTTGGTACTTCCAGACGGCGCAGAGGGACAAACGAGGTGTCTGCGGATTCGTCTCGGCAAACGCTACTCAATGAAATCAACAAACGGATCGGAGTCCGAAAAAAATTTTTGGGAAATCACGAAAAACGTGATTTTTCAACAATTTTTGACGGTTTTTCGAAAATTGAACGCAAAATCAACGGTGCAGAACGACGTGCGGCCGTGGGCAGACGCGCCACACCACCAGGCACAAAACACAAAAGAAATTATAAAGAAACAATGGAAAACTACGATGATAGGATTTTTTGAAAATTATTATAATTACGTAAACAAGAAATGAACTAAAATGGTAAGTATTTGTATTATAAACGAGTGCACGGAATGTGCAAACGTTATTACGGTGCTAACTAAGCTAAAATGAAACGAAACTAACTACTAAAACACAAGAATTGACGAATAAGTGATAATTATGATGTATAGCCGTTACAGTACCCCTTAGGTGAACTTTTTGACAGGTAGGTATTCAGATTTGGTACTTCCAGACGGCGCAGAGGGACAAACGAGGTGTCTGCGGATTCGTCTCGGCAAACGCTACTCAATGAAATCAACAAACGGATCGGAGTCCGAAGAAAATTTTTGGGAAATCACGAAAAACGTGATTTTTCAACAATTTTTGACGGTTTTTCGAAAATTGAACGCAAAATCAACGGTGCAGAACGACGTGCGGCCGTGGGCAGACGCGCCACACCACCAGGCACAAAACACAAAAGAAATTATAAAGAAACAATGGAAAACTACGATGATAGGATTTTTTGAAAATTATTATAATTACGTAAACAAGAAATGAACTAAAATGGTAAGTATTTGTATTATAAACGAGTGCACGGAATGTGCAAACGTTATTACGGTGCTAACTAAGCTAAAATGAAACGAAACTAACTACTAAAACACAAGAATTGACGAATAAGTGATATGATGTATAGCCGTTACAGTACCCCTTAGGTGAACTTTTTGACAGGTAGGTATTCAGATTTGGTACTTCCAGACGGCGCAGAGGGACAAACGAGGTGTCTGCGGATTCGTCTCGGCAAACGCTACTCAATGAAATCAACAAACGGATCGGAGTCCGAAGAAAATTTTTGGGAAATCACGAAAAACGTGATTTTTCAACAATTTTTGACGGTTTTTCGAAAATTGAACGCAAAATCAACGGTGCAGAACGACGTGCGGCCGTGGGCAGACGCGCCACACCACCAGGCACAAAACACAAAAGAAATTATAAAGAAACAATGGAAAACTACGATGATAGGATTTTTTGAAAATTATTATAATTACGTAAACAAGAAATGAACTAAAATGGTAAGTATTTGTATTATAAACGAGTGCACGGAATGTGCAAACGTTATTACGGTGCTAACTAAGCTAAAATGAAACGAAACTAACTACTAAAACACAAGAATTGACGAATAAGTGATATGATGTATAGCCGTTACAGTACCCCTTAGGTGAACTTTTTGACAGGTAGGTATTCAGATTTGGTACTTCCAGACGGCGCAGAGGGACAAACGAGGTGTCTGCGGATTCGTCTCGGCAAACGCTACTCAATGAAATCAACAAACGGATCGGAGTCCGAAGAAAATTTTTGGGAAATCATGAAAAACGTGATTTTTCAACAATTTTTGACGGTTTTTCGAAAATTGAACGCAAAATCAACGGTGCAGAACGACGTGCGGCCGTGGGCAGACGCGCCACACCACCAGGCACAAAACACAAAAGAAATTATAAAGAAACAATGGAAAACTACGATGATAGGATTTTTTGAAAATTATTATAATTACGTAAACAAGAAATGAACTAAAATGGTAAGTATTTGTATTATAAACGAGTGCACGGAATGTGCAAACGTTATTACGGTGCTAACTAAGCTAAAATAAAACGAAACTAACTACTAAAACACAAGAATTGACGAATAAGTGATATGATGTATAGCCGTTACAGTACCCCTTAGGTGAACTTTTTGACAGGTAGGTATTCAGATTTGGTACTTCCAGACGGCGCAGAGGGACAAACGAGGTGTCTGCGGATTCGTCTCGGCAAACGCTACTCAATGAAATCAACAAACGGATCGGAGTCCGAAGAAAATTTTTGGGAAATCACGAAAAACGTGATTTTTCAACAATTTTTGACGGTTTTTCGAAAATTGAACGCAAAATCAACGGTGCAGAACGACGTGCGGCCGTGGGCAGACGCGCCACACCACCAGGCACAAAACACAAAAGAAATTATAAAGAAACAATGGAAAACTACGATGATAGGATTTTTTGAAAATTATTATAATTACGTAAACAAGAAATGAACTAAAATGGTAAGTATTTGTATTATAAACGAGTGCACGGAATGTGCAAACGTTATTACGGTGCTAACTAAGCTAAAATGAAACGAAACTAACTACTAAAACACAAGAATTGACGAATAAGTGATATGATGTATAGCCGTTACAGTACCCCTTAGGTGAACTTTTTGACAGGTAGGTATTCAGATTTGGTACTTCCAGACGGCGCAGAGGGACAAACGAGGTGTCTGCGGATTCGTCTCGGCAAACGCTACTCAATGAAATCAACAAACGGATCGGAGTCCGAAGAAAATTTTTGGGAAATCACGAAAAACGTGATTTTTCAACAATTTTTGACGGTTTTTCGAAAATTGAACGCAAAATCAACGGTGCAGAACGACGTGCGGCCGTGGGCAGACGCGCCACACCACCAGGCACAAAACACAAAAGAAATTATAAAGAAACAATGGAAAACTACGATGATAGGATTTTTTGAAAATTATTATAATTACGTAAACAAGAAATGAACTAAAATGGTAAGTATTTGTATTATAAACGAGTGCACGGAATGTGCAAACGTTATTACGGTGCTAACTAAGCTAAAATGAAACGAAACTAACTACTAAAACACAAGAATTGACGAATAAGTGATATGATGTATAGCCGTTACAGTACCCCTTAGGTGAACTTTTTGACAGGTAGGTATTCAGATTTGGTACTTCCAGACGGCGCAGAGGGACAAACGAGGTGTCTGCGGATTCGTCTCGGCAAACGCTACTCAATGAAATCAACAAACGGATCGGAGTCCGAAGAAAATTTTTGGGAAATCACGAAAAACGTGATTTTTCAACAATTTTTGACGGTTTTTCGAAAATTCAACGCAAAATCAACGGTGCAGAACGACGTGCGGCCGTGGGCAGACGCGCCACACCACCAGGCACAAAACACAAAAGAAATTATAAAGAAACAATGGAAAACTACGATGATAGGATTTTTTGAAAATTATTATAATTACGTAAACAAGAAATGAACTAAAATGGTAAGTATTTGTATTATAAACGAGTGCACGGAATGTGCAAACGTTATTACGGTGCTAACTAAGCTAAAATGAAACGAAACTAACTACTAAAACACAAGAATTGACGAATAAGTGATATGATGTATAGCCGTTACAGTACCCCTTAGGTGAACTTTTTGACAGGTAGGTATTCAGATTTGGTACTTCCAGACGGCGCAGAGGGACAAACGAGGTGTCTGCGGATTCGTCTCGGCAAACGCTACTCAATGAAATCAACAAACGGATCGGAGTCCGAAGAAAATTTTTGGGAAATCACGAAAAACGTGATTTTGCAACAATTTTTGACGGTTTTTCGAAAATTGAACGCAAAATCAACGGTGCAGAACGACGTGCGGCCGTGGGCAGACGCGCCACACCACCAGGCACAAAACACAAAAGAAATTATAAAGAAACAATGGAAAACTACGATGATAGGATTTTTTGAAAATTATTATAATTACGTAAACAAGAAATGAACTAAAATGGTAAGTATTTGTATTATAAACGAGTGCACGGAATGTGCAAACGTTATTACGGTGCTAACTAAGCTAAAATGAAACGAAACTAACTACTAAAACACAAGAATTGACGAATAAGTGATATGATGTATAGCCGTTACAGTACCCCTTAGGTGAACTTTTTGACAGGTAGGTATTCAGATTTGGTACTTCCAGACGGCGCAGAGGGACAAACGAGGTGTCTGCGGATTCGTCTCGGCAAACGCTACTCAATGAAATCAACAAACGGATCGGAGTCCGAAGAAAATTTTTGGGAAATCACGAAAAACGTGATTTTTCAACAATTTTTGACGGTTTTTCGAAAATTGAACGCAAAATCAACGGTGCAGAACGACGTGCGGCCGTGGGCAGACGCGCCACACCACCAGGCACAAAACACAAAAGAAATTATAAAGAAACAATGGAAAACTACGATGATAGGATTTTTTGAAAATTATTATAATTACGTAAACAAGAAATGAACTAAAATGGTAAGTATTTGTATTATAAACGAGTGCACGGAATGTGCAAACGTTATTACGGTGCTAACTAAGCTAAAATGAAACGAAACTAACTACTAAAACACAAGAATTGACGAATAAGTGATAATTATGATGTATAGCCGTTACAGTACCCCTTAGGTGAACTTTTTGACAGGTAGGTATTCAGATTTGGTACTTCCAGACGGCGCAGAGGGACAAACGAGGTGTCTGCGGATTCGTCTCGGCAAACGCTACTCAATGAAATCAACAAACGGATCGGAGTCCGAAGAAAATTTTTGGGAAATCACGAAAAACGTGATTTTTCAACAATTTTTGACGGTTTTTCAAAGTCAAAGTCAAAGTCAAAGTCAAATATCTTTATTTCGTAAAATCAGGTTAATGATTATTTGAAAACGTCAAATTAAAACATACTAAAAAATTTATAAAATTGTTTGAATTAAATTATAATAAAAATTTAATGTTTGAAAAAAAAAAACAAAATGAGGTTAGGTGGCAGTTCCAAGTGTAAAGCTCATGAGAAGAAGCTGCCAAGAAACTCATGTGCCACTCTTTTAAAATCATCAAGTTTTTCCTTACAAAAATAAATTTTACAGAATGAACCATTGTGTTTGGTGAGTGTAATCGTTTATAAAATAAGGATAACTAAATAATAATACTATTTGTAACTCTAAAATGAGTATATATAAACGTATTCAGCAAACACAATACTTCACTTCTTACAAAGTAAATATGTATCTAAACATATAATCTTAAAGTACATTTTAATAGCCTGTGAGAGAAAGCAGTTCAATCCCAAGCGTTTTTGTCTTCCATATAATCAATTATTGAGTAGTAACTTTTCATACACAATTTTTTCTTAATGGTACACTTAAATTTATTACGACTTAATTTTTGAATATCGCTAGGGATTTTATTGTAGAAACGTATACATTGGCCCCGAAATGATTTGTTTACTTTTTGTAACCTTGACGCTGGCACAACAAGTTTATGTTTGTTCCGCGTGTTAATATTATGTATATCACATTTCTTACAGAAACTATCAATATTTTTGTGAACATATATAAGGTTTTCATAGATATACTGACATGCAACAGTCATGATATTGATTTCCTTAAATTTTTCTCTAAGTGAGTGTCTACTACTAAGATCGTAAATTGATCGAATAGCCCTCTTCTGCAGAACAGAAATGGTTTGAATGTCGGCAGCATTCCCCCACAGTAGAATACCGTACGACATTAAACTATGAAAGTAACTAAAATAAACTAATCGCGCTGTTTCAACGTCTGTTAGCTGACGAATTTTTCTAACTGCGTACGCTGCAGAACTGAGTCTATTAGACAATTCACTTATATGTGGGCCCCACTGAAGCTTAGAATCTAAAGTAATTCCTAAAAACTTTGTGGTCTCTACAGGGTTCAACTCATCTTCTTTTATTTTTATAGTGGTTTTTACTGGTTTCACGTTAGGTGTTATAAATCGAATACATTTAGTCTTGCCCTCGTTTAAGAGTAAATTGTTAACATCAAACCAGTTAACCACTTTTGAGATAGCCATATTTACATCTTCAAAGTCTTTTTGCTGGCGTTTTAATTTAAATAAGAGTGATGTATCATCTGCAAACAGGACTATCTCATGATTATTATTTACTAAATATGGTAAGTCATTTATGTAAATTAAAAACAACAACGGCCCGAGAATAGAACCCTGTGGGACTCCCATTTTGACCACAGACCCCGGGGAGCGTTTACCATTAACATCAACTTTCTGAATCCTGTTACTCAGATAGGACGTAAGAAGATTCAGAGCTGTGTTTTTAATACCATAATGTTGCAATTTCCTGATTAATGTTTCATGCAGAACACAGTCAAATGCCTTGGATAAATCACAGAAGACGCCTAAAGCATCTTGCGATTCCTCCCAGGCGTCAAAAATATGTTTTAAAAGCTCCACACCAGCATCGGTTGTAGAGCGACCCCTAGTGAAACCAAATTGTTTAAAGTGTAATAATTTATTTTTGTAAAAGAAGTTCTGCATCTGATCATATATTATTTTTTCAAAGATTTTACTAAATGTTGGTAGTACTGATATGGGTCTAAAATTAGTGGGGTCAGACATACTACCCGATTTATACAATGGTATTACTTTACTATATTTCATTAAATCAGGAAATACACCACAATCTATACATTTATTAAATATAAAAGCCAAGTCCTGCGCGATAAAAGAAATTATAGACTTAGTAATCACAACTGAGTTACTCCAGAGGTCGGTAGTCTTCTTAACATTAATAGAATTAAAAGCTTTTATGACATCTATATGTGTAACATAATCAAATTGAAAAGTGATGTCACTTTTATTAACATTTTTAATCAAGATAGACTCAGCAACAATAGGTGAGGAATTCAATGACTTTGTAGTGGAGACAGTTCGAAAATTGAACGCAAAATCAACGGTGCAGAACGACGTGCGGCCGTGGGCAGACGCGCCACACCACCAGGCACAAAACACAAAAGAAATTATAAAGAAACAATGGAAAACTACGATGATAGGATTTTTTGAAAATTATTATAATTACGTAAACAAGAAATGAACTAAAATGGTAAGTATTTGTATTATAAACGAGTGCACGGAATGTGCAAACGTTATTACGGTGCTAACTAAGCTAAAATGAAACGAAACTAACTACTAAAACACAAGAATTGACGAATAAGTGATAATTATGATGTATAGCCGTTACAGTACCCCTTAGGTGAACTTTTTGACAGGTAGGTATTCAGATTTGGTACTTCCAGACGGCGCAGAGGGACAAACGAGGTGTCTGCGGATTCGTCTCGGCAAACGCTACTCAATGAAATCAACAAACGGATCGGAGTCCGAAGAAAATTTTTGGGAAATCACGAAAAACGTGATTTTTCAACAATTTTTGACGGTTTTTCGAAAATTGAACGCAAAATCAACGGTGCAGAACGACGTGCGGCCGTGGGCAGACGCGCCACACCACCAGGCACAAAACACAAAAGAAATTATAAAGAAACAATGGAAAACTACGATGATAGGATTTTTTGAAAATTATTATAATTACGTAAACAAGAAATGAACTAAAATGGTAAGTATTTGTATTATAAACGAGTGCACGGAATGTGCAAACGTTATTACGGTGCTAACTAAGCTAAAATGAAACGAAACTAACTACTAAAACACAAGAATTGACGAATAAGTGATATGATGTATAGCCGTTACAGTACCCCTTAGGTGAACTTTTTGACAGGTAGGTATTCAGATTTGGTACTTCCAGACGGCGCAGAGGGACAAACGAGGTGTCTGCGGATTCGTCTCGGCAAACGCTACTCAATGAAATCAACAAACGGATCGGAGTCCGAAGAAAACTTTTGAGAAATCACGAAAAACGTGATTTTTCAACAATTTTTGACGGTTTTTCGAAAATTGAACGCAAAATCAACGGTGCAGAACGACGTGCGGCCGTGGGCAGACGCGCCACACCACCAGGCACAAAACACAAAAGAAATTATAAAGAAACAATGGAAAACTACGATGATAGGATTTTTTGAAAATTATTATAATTACGTAAACAAGAAATGAACTAAAATGGTAAGTATTTGTATTATAAACGAGTGCACGGAATGTGCAAACGTTATTACGGTGCTAACTAAGCTAAAATGAAACGAAACTAACTACTAAAACACAAGAATTGACGAATAAGTGATATGATGTATAGCCGTTACAGTACCCCTTAGGTGAACTTTTTGACAGGTAGGTATTCAGATTTGGTACTTCCAGACGGCGCAGAGGGACAAACGAGGTGTCTGCGGATTCGTCTCGGCAAACGCTACTCAATGAAATCAACAAACGGATCGGAGTCCGAAGAAAACTTTTGAGAAATCACGAAAAACGTGATTTTTCAACAATTTTTGACGGTTTTTCGAAAATTGAACGCAAAATCAACGGTGCAGAACGACGTGCGGCCGTGGGCAGACGCGCCACACCACCAGGCACAAAACACAAAAGAAATTATAAAGAAACAATGGAAAACTACGATGATAGGATTTTTTGAAAATTATTATAATTACGTAAACAAGAAATGAACTAAAATGGTAAGTATTTGTATTATAAACGAGTGCACGGAATGTGCAAACGTTATTACGGTGCTAACTAAGCTAAAATGAAACGAAACTAACTACTAAAACACAAGAATTGACGAATAAGTGATAATTATGATGTATAGCCGTTACAGTACCCCTTAGGTGAACTTTTTGACAGGTAGGTATTCAGATTTGGTACTTCCAGACGGCGCAGAGGGACAAACGAGGTGTCTGCGGATTCGTCTCGGCAAACGCTACTCAATGAAATCAACAAACGGATCGGAGTCCGAAGAAAATTTTTGGGAAATCACGAAAAACGTGATTTTTCAACAATTTTTGACGGTTTTTCGAAAATTGAACGCAAAATCAACGGTGCAGAACGACGTGCGGCCGTGGGCAGACGCGCCACACCACCAGGCACAAAACACAAAAGAAATTATAAAGAAACAATGGAAAACTACGATGATAGGATTTTTTGAAAATTATTATAATTACGTAAACAAGAAATGAACTAAAATGGTAAGTATTTGTATTATAAACGAGTGCACGGAATGTGCAAACGTTATTACGGTGCTAACTAAGCTAAAATGAAACGAAACTAACTACTAAAACACAAGAATTGACGAATAAGTGATAATTATGATGTATAGCCGTTACAGTACCCCTTAGGTGAACTTTTTGACAGGTAGGTATTCAGATTTGGTACTTCCAGACGGCGCAGAGGGACAAACGAGGTGTCTGCGGATTCGTCTCGGCAAACGCTACTCAATGAAATCAACAAACGGATCGGAGTCCGAAGAAAATTTTTGGGAAATCACGAAAAACGTGATTTTTCAACAATTTTTGACGGTTTTTCGAAAATTGAACGCAAAATCAACGGTGCAGAACGACGTGCGGCCGTGGGCAGACGCGCCACACCACCAGGCACAAAACACAAAAGAAATTATAAAGAAACAATGGAAAACTACGATGATAGGATTTTTTGAAAATTATTATAATTACGTAAACAAGAAATGAACTAAAATGGTAAGTATTTGTATTATAAACGAGTGCACGGAATGTGCAAACGTTATTACGGTGCTAACTAAGCTAAAATGAAACGAAACTAACTACTAAAACACAAGAATTGACGAATAAGTGATAATTATGATGTATAGCCGTTACAGTACCCCTTAGGTGAACTTTTTGACAGGTAGGTATTCAGATTTGGTACTTCCAGACGGCGCAGAGGGACAAACGAGGTGTCTGCGGATTCGTCTCGGCAAACGCTACTCAATGAAATCAACAAACGGATCGGAGTCCGAAGAAAATTTTTGGGAAATCACGAAAAACGTGATTTTTCAACAATTTTTGACGGTTTTTCGGAAATTGAACGCAAAATCAACGGTGCAGAACGACGTGCGGCCGTGGGCAGACGCGCCACACCACCAGGCACAAAACACAAAAGAAATTATAAAGAAACAATGGAAAACTACGATGATAGGATTTTTTGAAAATTATTATAATTACGTAAACAAGAAATGAACTAAAATGGTAAGTATTTGTATTATAAACGAGTGCACGGAATGTGCAAACGTTATTACGGTGCTAACTAAGCTAAAATGAAACGAAACTAACTACTAAAACACAAGAATTGACGAATAAGTGATAATTATGATGTATAGCCGTTACAGTACCCCTTAGGTGAACTTTTTGACAGGTAGGTATTCAGATTTGGTACTTCCAGACGGCGCAGAGGGACAAACGAGGTGTCTGCGGATTCGTCTCGGCAAACGCTACTCAATGAAATCAACAAACGGATCGGAGTCCGAAGAAAATTTTTGGGAAATCACGAAAAACGTGATTTTTCAACAATTTTTGACGGTTTTTCGAAAATTGAACGCAAAATCAACGGTGCAGAACGACGTGCGGCCGTGGGCAGACGCGCCACACCACCAGGCACAAAACACAAAAGAAATTATAAAGAAACAATGGAAAACTACGATGATAGGATTTTTTGAAAATTATTATAATTACGTAAACAAGAAATGAACTAAAATGGTAAGTATTTGTATTATAAACGAGTGCACGGAATGTGCAAACGTTATTACGGTGCTAACTAAGCTAAAATGAAACGAAACTAACTACTAAAACACAAGAATTGACGAATAAGTGATAATTATGATGTATAGCCGTTACAGTACCCCTTAGGTGAACTTTTTGACAGGTAGGTATTCAGATTTGGTACTTCCAGACGGCGCAGAGGGACAAACGAGGTGTCTGCGGATTCGTCTCGGCAAACGCTACTCAATGAAATCAACAAACGGATCGGAGTCCGAAGAAAATTTTTGGGAAATCACGAAAAACGTGATTTTTCAACAATTTTTGACGGTTTTTCGAAAATTGAACGCAAAATCAACGGTGCAGAACGACGTGCGGCCGTGGGCAGACGCGCCACACCACCAGGCACAAAACACAAAAGAAATTATAAAGAAACAATGGAAAACTACGATGATAGGATTTTTTGAAAATTATTATAATTACGTAAACAAGAAATGAACTAAAATGGTAAGTATTTGTATTATAAACGAGTGCACGGAATGTGCAAACGTTATTACGGTGCTAACTAAGCTAAAATGAAACGAAACTAACTACTAAAACACAAGAATTGACGAATAAGTGATAATTATGATGTATAGCCGTTACAGTACCCCTTAGGTGAACTTTTTGACAGGTAGGTATTCAGATTTGGTACTTCCAGACGGCGCAGAGGGACAAACGAGGTGTCTGCGGATTCGTCTCGGCAAACGCTACTCAATGAAATCAACAAACGGATCGGAGTCCGAAGAAAATTTTTGGGAAATCACGAAAAACGTGATTTTTCAACAATTTTTGACGGTTTTTCGAAAATTGAACGCAAAATCAACGGTGCAGAACGACGTGCGGCCGTGGGCAGACGCGCCACACCACCAGGCACAAAACACAAAAGAAATTATAAAGAAACAATGGAAAACTACGATGATAGGATTTTTTGAAAATTATTATAATTACGTAAACAAGAAATGAACTAAAATGGTAAGTATTTGTATTATAAACGAGTGCACGGAATGTGCAAACGTTATTACGGTGCTAACTAAGCTAAAATGAAACGAAACTAACTACTAAAAC
Organism: Herminia tarsipennalis; assembly: GCA_945859575.2. Lineage (NCBI taxonomy): Eukaryota > Metazoa > Arthropoda > Insecta > Lepidoptera > Erebidae > Herminia > Herminia tarsipennalis. The sequence continues at coordinate 14,930,294 of OX243859.2, read as the reverse complement.
ACAAGAATTGACGAATAAGTGATAATTATGATGTATAGCCGTTACAGTACCCCTTAGGTGAACTTTTTGACAGGTAGGTATTCAGATTTGGTACTTCCAGACGGCGCAGAGGGACAAACGAGGTGTCTGCGGATTCGTCTCGGCAAACGCTACTCAATGAAATCAACAAACGGATCGGAGTCCGAAGAAAATTTTTGGGAAATCACGAAAAACGTGATTTTTCAACAATTTTTGACGGTTTTTCGAAAATTGAACGCAAAATCAACGGTGCAGAACGACGTGCGGCCGTGGGCAGACGCGCCACACCACCAGGCACAAAACACAAAAGAAATTATAAAGAAACAATGGAAAACTACGATGATAGGATTTTTTGAAAATTATTATAATTACGTAAACAAGAAATGAACTAAAATGGTAAGTATTTGTATTATAAACGAGTGCACGGAATGTGCAAACGTTATTACGGTGCTAACTAAGCTAAAATGAAACGAAACTAACTACTAAAACACAAGAATTGACGAATAAGTGATATGATGTATAGCCGTTACAGTACCCCTTAGGTGAACTTTTTGACAGGTAGGTATTCAGATTTGGTACTTCCAGACGGCGCAGAGGGACAAACGAGGTGTCTGCGGATTCGTCTCGGCAAACGCTACTCAATGAAATCAACAAACGGATCGGAGTCCGAAGAAAATTTTTGGGAAATCACGAAAAACGTGATTTTTCAACAATTTTTGACGGTTTTTCGAAAATTGAACGCAAAATCAACGGTGCAGAACGACGTGCGGCCGTGGGCAGACGCGCCACACCACCAGGCACAAAACACAAAAGAAATTATAAAGAAACAATGGAAAACTACGATGATAGGATTTTTTGAAAATTATTATAATTACGTAAACAAGAAATGAACTAAAATGGTAAGTATTTGTATTATAAACGAGTGCACGGAATGTGCAAACGTTATTACGGTGCTAACTAAGCTAAAATGAAACGAAACTAACTACTAAAACACAAGAATTGACGAATAAGTGATAATTATGATGTATAGCCGTTACAGTACCCCTTAGGTGAACTTTTTGACAGGTAGGTATTCAGATTTGGTACTTCCAGACGGCGCAGAGGGACAAACGAGGTGTCTGCGGATTCGTCTCGGCAAACGCTACTCAATGAAATCAACAAACGGATCGGAGTCCGAAGAGGGGACGTGACGTCACGTACGTTAAGCTGTCAGTGCCTGTTATTTGTTTACTCCAACATTTAAAATAAAAATAGGTGTTTGTTTTGTGAATATTTACTGTAGAAAGCTACAATATAGTGAGATTTACATTAAATATTATTATTTCGGTGATAATACAAAAACTAAAGATAATAAAGTGCTAACAAAAAACTTTAAAAACTAAGTGAACTAAATCTACCTTAATTTCCAAAAAACAAAAGTGATTATTTACTTATATACAATTTTAGCTTAAGCTAGTACATCCACAGTGTGCGGCATACATAATTCAAACTGGTGAAAATAACTGAAAGTGTTACGCATCTATCAACTTGCTGAAAAACTGTAATAAAAAAATAACTTAAAATAGCGCCCTCTATTATCATTTTTGGAGGCACTTATTGACATTATTTGGCCTTACCTAGCGCCATCTATTGGGTGTACTATTTAACTGCTTCTACAATGGTCAAGTGTGCCGCTTGCGGTAAGTATGTGGGGACGAAAGATGTCGCTTTGTGCAATATTTGTAATAATACGTACCACCTGGCGTGTGCACATCTGAAACACTGTCCTAAAGTGGAATGGAAATGCCAATGTTGCAAAAAAACAGCTAGCTCGAGATCTTCCTTAAAACAGGTAGACGCAGAGGGTACACCGAGTTCGTCAGGCGAGGTAGAAATGTTTGAAGATTCTGAGGAACGTACATTGCTGGCTCCCCAGACTGACTTAGGTAACGAAATGAGGCTTATCCGGAATGAGTTGCTGCTGATGAAGGAGGAGCTGAAAAAAGAGCTCCGTGAGATTCGCCGAGAGGTGGCTGATCTTCGCCAGACTGTCACTACGTGCAGTACACGGATCGACAGTCTGGAAAGCAGAGTCGTCGCACTTGAGAGCCGGCAGGAAGGCGCCGCCTCTGAGGATTTACAATGTAAATTCCAACAGACGGTGGCACATCTTAAATCGGAGCTCAACGACCGCGAGCAGGAACTTCTATCGTCCGACCTCGAGATAACGAACCTACCGGAGGGGAGCGGAGAAAATGTAATTCATACCGTCGAACTCGTGGCGAGGAAGTTAGGGGTCACTCTTGAAACGCGCGATATCGTATTTGCCGAGAGAGTGGGCGTAAGACACGATCAACCAGAGGACCGCAACGACTCAGGTGCGGGCGGGCGAGCGGGGGCGGGCGGCGCGCGGCCGCGCCGCATCGTGGTGCGGCTGGCGCGCCGCGCGCTGCGCGATGAACTGCTCCGCGGGGCGCGCGCTCGCCGCGGCGCCACGACCGCCGACTTCGGCCTGCAGACGCCGCCGACACGATTCTACCTCAACGAGAGGCTCACGCGTACAAACAAACATCTGTTTTACCGCGCCCGTCTGGCCGCGGAACGCTTGGGCTGGCGTTACACCTGGACAAAAGGTGGAAAAATATTAGCCAAACAAAGTGACGGCAAACGCACTATGGCGATACGTTCTGAGGACGACCTCACTCGGGTTTTTGGAAATGATGTTACTAAAGACATTTCTGGTTGATTTTTTACTTAAGTATTTACTAATTCTACTTATTATTACTTTTAATAACTATACAGTAAAACGCATTTGTGCTATATATATTTTAAAAATGCAAAATTTAGATGTAAGCTACATACTTGTGTACATCAATGTAATGCTAATAATTAACGTTTTTACACTATTTACATTATGTTTCCTTAATATGAACTATGAGAAACAAATATGGTCTACCTCTCTATTAGATATTTTAAATAACAATTACATAGGAAACCTCTACCTAGATAATATACATGCTGTCAAACTTACTAGATACTATATACTTACTGATATCATACTTATATATTTATTTATTGTATTGTTCATCATTAGTCATTACATATCAATGTTATTAAACCAATCAGAATTTATAAATATTACTATACCAAACTATAATAAATGTTTCTTAACATATCCAATGTACAACCAGTGCTATAAATCTATAGTATATAAATATTATCTTAGTAAAATAATGCAATACTTTTACACTAAACGTAACAAATACACAAATCATACTTTTAAATTTCAACATAAACTATATTTACATACTAAAAGTCTTATACTAAAATGAAAATTAATAAAAAATTACGTGTTGGATTATATAATGCGGGTTCGCTGGGTTCGCGGCAGGAAGAGTTTATTATTGCTATGAACAACGTTTCGGTGGACATAATGGCGATCAACGAGACCTGGCTCAGGGAGGGAGAAGAAGGCCGTGCTCCTACGGTACCCGGATACCGACTTAGACACGAGCCTCGCCCGCCAAACGTCCTGAGAGGCCGCGGAGGCGGGGTCGGCTTTTATGTGAGGCGAGGCCTAAACATTCGCACTATACCACATCCACGCGCTCCTATGGTTGAGCAAATGTGGATCAAACTAACCATGAACTCACAAACCATGATTATTGGCACAGCCTACAGACCACCCTGGCTGGATGTTAACATTTTCTTAGATGCAATCACTGACAGTCTCACTTCTTTAGCATCCAGTGACTCTATTCTTCTTTTGGGGGACTTTAATATTAATATGCTGGATGTTAATGACACTAAAACCAATCAACTCACTAGTTTTCTGGTGAGCACCAGTCTCAGAAATATAATTACTGAACCTACCCATTTCACAGATCACAGTGAAACATTAATTGACCTGGTCTGTACTAATGCTCAGGTATGTGGCTACTCTGTCCTACATATCCCAGAGCTCGGTCAGCAGTCAGTTAGTAGAATTGACTGGAGTCACATTGCAAGCCTAAATGATGTTAATGCTATGATTGAGACATTCAACTCTTACATGCTAACTTTATTTGATCTCCATGCCCCGTTAAAAAGAATTTTGATCAGAGACAGAAAATGCCCTTGGATTACTGACACAATCAATGATATGGTCAAACTAAGAGACAAATATCATCAGCGTTATAAATGCAGCAAATTGGACACCCATTTTGATAGTTATAAGGAACTGAAATATATAGTTAGGACTGCCATAGATAGTGAAAAGCGTGCTTATTTTAAGTCCAGCATTAACAAGCAAATTAAGAACCCCAAAAAATTGTGGAATAACATCAAGTCAGTTATATCCTACAAAGGTAATAAAGATTTTAATTTGCCCCCTTCATGTAAAGATCCTAATGTTTTAAACCAACACTTTTTGAATGTACCAGGCAGTGGAGCAGTCACTTTATCTGACTTAACCTATTTTGAATATAACAAATTTGGTTTGGGCTGTTTTCAACTTCAATTGACATATGAAGAGGAAGTTTTAAAAATAATTAAAAGCTTGAAGTCTAATGCTGTGGGAGTTGACAGCATCTCACTTGATATGATTATTATGTCATTACCAGACACTCTATCTGCCATTACTGAGATTATAAATAAATCTATTTCTACCTCTACATTTCCAGACCTCTGGAAAGTGGCTATAATTAAACCTATACCTAAGACATCTAATCCCTGTACAGCAAAGGATCTCAGGCCGATCAGCCTTCTACCCTGCCTATCTAAGATCCTAGAAAAGGTGGTCAGCATCCAGCTTAGGAAATATGTAGAACATTTAAAGATATTACCTGAAAAACAGTCAGGATTTCGTACAGGTCATAGTACTACCACAGCCTTAATTGAAATCACTGATAATATACTTGAGGCCAGAGATCAGGGCAAGGGGACCTTGCTTACACTGCTTGATTTTTCACGCGCTTTTGACTGTCTTAACATTCCTTTACTGCTGTCAAAGTTATCATATTATGGCTGTGATGCACAAACAGTTCGTTGGTTTGATAGTTATTTAAGTGATCGCTCTCAATTTGTGCAGTTACCTAATAGTGGAAATAGTAGTGAGGCAACATCTACCATATATCCTGTGACTAGGGGAGTTCCGCAGGGCTCCATACTTGGTCCCTTATTATTTATTATTTATACAGCTGACATTACAAAGTGTTTAACTAACTGCAACTATCATCTGTATGCTGATGATCTTCAGCTATATATGTCCTGTCATCCAAAGGACTGCTCCGAATCTGTAATAAAAATGAATGAAGATTTAGTTAGGATCTCAGACTGGGCATTTAGGAATTCATTAGTTCTCAATCCCAATAAATCAAAGTTCTTAATCATGGGGTCTAGGGATATAATAAGAAAGATGCAGAGCAGTATCCCCGTTTTGAGGCTTAGTGATTGCCCTATAGAGCAAGTGTTGGAAGCTCGCAACCTCGGAGTAGTCTTTGACGGGTTACTACAATTTGAAACCCACATCCTTGAATGTGTCCGTAACTGCTTTTACCGCTTGAGGCTACTTTATAGGGTGCGGCCATATGTTGACATGGAGACTCGCATTATGCTCTGTGAGTCTTTAATTTTGTCAAAATTAAATTATGCTGACACAGTATATGGTAGCTGTTTACTTAGTAAAACTGAAAGACTTATACAACGGGTGCAAAATGCTTGTGCTCGATTCTGCTTTAATGTGCCACCACGTTCTCATATTACCCAGTTTCTTAATGATGGAAGCATGATGAAAATGTCTACCCGTAGGAAGCTTCATCTAGCTATGTTACTCTTTGGTGTAATATTAACCAAGAAGCCTGATTATCTATACAACAAATTAAGCTGGTCCAGTGATATAAACAAGCATAATACACGAGCTTCAACATACCTTCTCGTTACACCAAGACATCGTACTGCAGCCTTTCGTGGGAGTTTTAAGCTTGCCGCTACTCGTTGTTGGAACGATCTTCCGCCGCCTGTACGTACGCTGAAATCTGTTCATACTTTTAGCAAAAAGTATAAACAACAATTGCTAGACTTACAGACACAACAGACCTAATAATTCTTGAAATTATGCCGTTTACTCAATGAGCGCTCCTCGCTATCATTCCAATGATAAATCATGTAAATTTTATAAATTTTATTGCTCATCTGCAGTTTTCATAGGTACGCACTTTTTAATACAGTTTAGGCATTTTAATGGGTACTTGGTAAAAACTTTAAATTCAGTCGAAACCGAAAAACTCTAAGTTCTAACGTCAAATGCAAGTTTAAAATCTATGGTCAAATCTGTCAAACGTTTACCGCGTAATTTGGCTGCGTTCAATACTAATTACACTTTACAAAATAATAACTAACCACAAAATAATATTACAAAATTAAATTACCCATAAAGTATGCTTTTTTATTATTATTATTATTATTTTTTACTATTTTTAAATATAGTCTTACTTATATAAACTTTATTTTTCTGTTTATATTTATTGTATACTTTCCTATTATTTAATGACGGTTAATGTTCGTGTCGTCACTTTGGTCTTAGCAGAATACCAGCGCAGCTCCTCAATAAGCGGAGTTGCAATCTAGCTGAGCTAGGACCATTTTTGTCTCTCAATACTATTATTAATTGAATTTGTACTATTTACTGTATGTATTCTTTTCTTTTGAGGACAAAATAAATTTATTTCTTTCTTTCTTTCTTTCTTTACTAAAACACAAGAATTGACGAATAAGTGATATGATGTATAGCCGTTACAGTACCCCTTAGGTGAACTTTTTGACAGGTAGGTATTCAGATTTGGTACTTCCAGACGGCGCAGAGGGACAAACGAGGTGTCTGCGGATTCGTCTCGGCAAACGCTACTCAATGAAATCAACAAACGGATCGGAGTCCGAAGAAAATTTTTGGGAAATCACGAAAAACGTGATTTTTCAACAATTTTTGACGGTTTTTCGAAAATTCAACGCAAAATCAACGGTGCAGAACGACGTGCGGCCGTGGGCAGACGCGCCACACCACCAGGCACAAAACACAAAAGAAATTATAAAGAAACAATGGAAAACTACGATGATAGGATTTTTTGAAAAATTATTATAATTACGTAAACAAGAAATGAACTAAAATGGTAAGTATTTGTATTATAAACGAGTGCACGGAATGTGCAAACGTTATTACGGTGCTAACTAAGCTAAAATGAAACGAAACTAACTACTAAAACACAAGAATTGACGAATAAGTGATATGATGTATAGCCGTTACAGTACCCCTTAGGTGAACTTTTTGACAGGTAGGTATTCAGATTTGGTACTTCCAGACGGCGCAGAGGGACAAACGAGGTGTCTGCGGATTCGTCTCGGCAAACGCTACTCAATGAAATCAACAAACGGATCGGAGTCCAAAGAAAATTTTTGGGAAATCACGAAAAACGTGATTTTTCAACAATTTTTGACGGTTTTTCGAAAATTGAACGCAAAATCAACGGTGCAGAACGACGTGCGGCCGTGGGCAGACGCGCCACACCACCAGGCACAAAACACAAAAGAAATTATAAAGAAACAATGGAAAACTACGATGATAGGATTTTTTGAAAATTATTATAATTACGTAAACAAGAAATGAACTAAAATGGTAAGTATTTGTATTATAAACGAGTGCACGGAATGTGCAAACGTTATTACGGTGCTAACTAAGCTAAAATGAAACGAAACTAACTACTAAAACACAAGAATTGACGAATAAGTGATATGATGTATAGCCGTTACAGTACCCCTTAGGTGAACTTTTTGACAGGTAGGTATTCAGATTTGGTACTTCCAGACGGCGCAGAGGGACAAACGAGGTGTCTGCGGATTCGTCTCGGCAAACGCTACTCAATGAAATCAACAAACGGATCGGAGTCCGAAGAAAATTTTTGGGAAATCACGAAAAACGTGATTTTTCAAAAATTTTTGACGGTTTTTCGAAAATTGAACGCAAAATCAACGGTGCAGAACGACGTGCGGCCGTGGGCAGACGCGCCACACCACCAGGCACAAAACACAAAAGAAATTATAAAGAAACAATGGAAAACTACGATGATAGGATTTTTTGAAAATTATTATAATTACGTAAACAACAAATGAACTAAAATGGTAAGTATTTGTATTATAAACGAGTGCACGGAATGTGCAAACGTTATTACGGTGCTAACTAAGCTAAAATGAAACGAAACTAACTACTAAAACACAAGAATTGACGAATAAGTGATATGATGTATAGCCGTTACAGTACCCCTTAGGTGAACTTTTTGACAGGTAGGTATTCAGATTTGGTACTTCCAGACGGCGCAGAGGGACAAACGAGGTGTCTGCGGATTCGTCTCGGCAAACGCTACTCAATGAAATCAACAAACGGATCGGAGTCCGAAGAAAATTTTTGGGAAATCACGAAAAACGTGATTTTTCAACAATTTTTGACGGTTTTTCGAAAATTGAACGCAAAATCAACGGTGCAGAACGACGTGCGGCCGTGGGCAGACGCGCCACACCACCAGGCACAAAACACAAAAGAAATTATAAAGAAACAATGGAAAACTACGATGATAGGATTTTTTGAAAATTATTATAATTACGTAAACAAGAAATGAACTAAAATGGTAAGTATTTGTATTATAAACGAGTGCACGGAATGTGCAAACGTTATTACGGTGCTAACTAAGCTAAAATGAAACGAAACTAACTACTAAAACACAAGAATTGACGAATAAGTGATATGATGTATAGCCGTTACAGTACCCCTTAGGTGAACTTTTTGACAGGTAGGTATTCAGATTTGGTACTTCCAGACGGCGCAGAGGGACAAACGAGGTGTCTGCGGATTCGTCTCGGCAAACGCTACTCAATGAAATCAACAAACGGATCGGAGTCCGAAGAAAATTTTTGGGAAATCACGAAAAACGTGATTTTTCAACAATTTTTGACGGTTTTTCGAAAATTGAACGCAAAATCAACGGTGCAGAACGACGTGCGGCCGTGGGCAGACGCGCCACACCACCAGGCACAAAACACAAAACACAAAAGAAATTATAAAGAAACAATGGAAAACTACGATGATAGGATTTTTTGAAAATTATTATAATTACGTAAACAAGAAATGAACTAAAATGGTAAGTATTTGTATTATAAACGAGTGCACGGAATGTGCAAACGTTATTACGGTGCTAACTAAGCTAAAATGAAACGAAACTAACTACTAAAACACAAGAATTGACGAATAAGTGATAATTATGATGTATAGCCGTTACAGTACCCCTTAGGTGAACTTTTTGACAGGTAGGTATTCAGATTTGGTACTTCCAGACGGCGCAGAGGGACAAACGAGGTGTCTGCGGATTCGTCTCGGCAAACGCTACTCAATGAAATCAACAAACGGATCGGAGTCCGAAGAAAATTTTTGGGAAATCACGAAAAACGTGATTTTTCAACAATTTTTGACGGTTTTTCGAAAATTGAACGCAAAATCAACGGTGCAGAACGACGTGCGGCCGTGGGCAGACGCGCCACACCACCAGGCACAAAACACAAAAGAAATTATAAAGAAACAATGGAAAACTACGATGATAGGATTTTTTGAAAATTATTATAATTACGTAAACAAGAAATGAACTAAAATGGTAAGTATTTGTATTATAAACGAGTGCACGGAATGTGCAAACGTTATTACGGTGCTAACTAAGCTAAAATGAAACGAAACTAACTACTAAAACACAAGAATTGACGAATAAGTGATATGATGTATAGCCGTTACAGTACCCCTTAGGTGAACTTTTTGACAGGTAGGTATTCAGATTTGGTACTTCCAGACGGCGCAGAGGGACAAACGAGGTGTCTGCGGATTCGTCTCGGCAAACGCTACTCAATGAAATCAACAAACGGATCGGAGTCCAAAGAAAATTTTTGGGAAATCACGAAAAACGTGATTTTTCAACAATTTTTGACGGTTTTTCGAAAATTGAACGCAAAATCAACGGTGCAGAACGACGTGCGGCCGTGGGCAGACGCGCCACACCACCAGGCACAAAACACAAAAGAAATTATAAAGAAACAATGGAAAACTACGATGATAGGATTTTTTGAAAATTATTATAATTACGTAAACAAGAAATGAACTAAAATGGTAAGTATTTGTATTATAAACGAGTGCACGGAATGTGCAAACGTTATTACGGTGCTAACTAAGCTAAAATGAAACGAAACTAACTACTAAAACACAAGAATTGACCAACCTAACCTTTTTTTTTTTTTTTTTTTAAGGCCGTAAAAAATGCCTAACGCACACCTCCAGCACCCGGGGCAGACGCTGGAGGTAGTGTGGGACCTGCCCCCACTAAAAAATCGGCCGTGTACCGTCGCGCCACCTGCGCGAACGGGCCGCCGGAATCTGCTATACCATCGGCGGCCAATTCAGTGGCAGTGCCCGGCGCGGCGAGATGCCGGGCACTCCTACTCCGGCGGCGTCCTGGGGTACACTGCAGGACGCCGACGTCGCGGAAGGCTACGAGTGGGGGGAAAAGGCCCCGTCAAACCCCACCCGCGGCCCCACCATTAGGGCGGCATCAGGCGCAGATGGTCGCGCCGACGCCGCCCGGTTCGCCGGCGACGAAGCGGATCAGCGAGGGAGTCCTCCTCCCTGCGTCGCTCCGCCGCCTCCTTCTGCGAGATGACATCCTCGCAAAAGGATGCGACCGCGTTCCAAGACGTCTCGCTGCGGACCATAGATGACACCACGGTCGGCAGCGAGAGGTCACGACCCACCACTGCGGCGAGGACTCGACGTTGCTGCTCCCAGGCAGGGCACTGCTCGAGAGTGTGCTGCGCCGAGTCCTCACCGCAATCGCAGTGATGACAGTCGGGACGCGACTCCCTCCGCGCAACCGAATGCAGGTACTTTCCGAAGCACCCATGCCCGGAAAGAACCTGCACCAGCCGGAAGGAAAGGGTCCCGTGCTGCCTCACCGCCCACTCCTCAAGGACCGGCTGGAGCGCCTCCACGGTTCGGAAACCGGCACGTGGAGCCTCCAGCCGGGACCTCCACCGGGCCATGATGTCCCGGTGGGCCTGACTGCGCCAGGCGCGCAGTTGTTCGGGCATGGGGCAAGAGCCCCCAGCCCGGACCTCCGCCGCCTGCCAGTAGACGTCGGCGAGTACTTCCGCATCCAAATCCCACGGGGGAGTTCCGGCCAACGCGCACGCCGCATCGGTGGACACCGTGCGGTAACCGCGTATGGCCCGGACCGCCATGGTTCGTTGGGGTCTCCACAAACGAACCCTATTCTGGGCGGACAGGGTCTCCGCCCACACGGGCGCGCCGTAAAGCGCCATCGACCGTACCACCCCCATGTAAAGCCGTCGGCTTGAGGCACTGGGACCGCCAAGGTTCGGCAAGAGCCGACCCAGGGCGGCAGCGGTAGCCTCAAGTTTGGGCACAAGGATGCGAAAATGCTCGTCGAAGAGCCATCGCCCATCCAACACCAACCCCAGATATTTCATCTGGGGGCGTATCGGTACGAGGACCGAGTTGACGACCAAGGAGGCGCCAGCGGGTGGACCGCGACGGGGCCCATGAAACAACAGGGCCTCCGTCTTTTCAAGCGCCACTCTCAACCCCAGCGCCTCGATGCGCCCGACCATTCGGGAAACCCCTAGGGTGGCCAGGCGCGCCGCCTCCTCGAAATTTCGTGCCCGGGCTGTGACGAGCGTGTCGTCGGCGTAACAGAGTACGCTGAGCCCGGGTGGGAAGTTTCCTCGCAGGGCCCAATCGTATCCCATGTTCCACAAGAGCGGTCCTAAGACCGACCCCTGAGGAACACCGCACGACATTGCCCTGCGCCTCACTTCTCCTTCACTATCCTCGTACAGGACACACCGGCCCTGCAAATAGTCGGCCACCAGCTGCCTCAGGTAATCGGGCACTCCATGGAACCGGAGCGCCTCACCGATGCAGCCGAATGGCAGAGTATTGAAGGCGTTGGCGATGTCAAGCGATACCGCCAATAAAACCCCGCCGCCGAGGACTGCCTCCTCAGCCGCGGCCCTCAGACGCAGAATGGCATCGACCGTCGAACGCCCGGCACGAAAGCCGTACTGGGCATCGGACAGATCGGGGCCGACCTCGCGCAAGTGGCGGACGATACGGGTAGCGAGAATTCTCTCAAGCAACTTCCCCGCCTCGTCCAGCAGCACGATATATTTTAAAAAGGTATCTCAGATCTTCTGAAGTACAAAATGTGCTCAATGGTATCCCATCCAATGCAGCCATTCTGGTCACTCGAACTTCCATATTTGAAAAATAATCAGTAAGTTTAATTTTCTTTTGTGAAGGTTCATTCGTACGTTTTCGTGTTTGAATTAGACCACTATTAGACGTTGATGTACTCGGCCTTTGCGACTCCTGTTCTTGCGGCATCTCTCCGATATGCTTGGCACGCATGTGAGTGTGTAACGCTCCAGTTGCGCCACCAGGAGTTTTCAATATTTTTTTGCAATGTTTACATTCAACACTCTGTCCATTATCAGCTCTCAAGAAATGTTCCCAGATAGAGCTTTGTGTGCGTTTGTTCAAAAACTCTTTATATACAGTCTTATTTGAAGAAGACCTGAAAAAAAATAAAAGGAAGTTAGGTTAATAATCATGATATTGTTAAACATAGTTGCCCACTCATTACAAATATACTTTATTTTTATTTTTATAATTACGTTTACAAACACAGAAACACACAAACACCCAGATCCGGAACAACTACTTCCAGATCATACAAATATGTATTTGTTTCGTGCGGGGATCAAACCCGCGATACGCTGCGCAACAGTCGATCACTCAGCCATTACGCCAACCGTGTCGTCAAACGTATTACGTATTTTATAGCCAAACGACAGAGCATGCTTAGTTCATTCATTCCTGATTTAAAGACGAGCTATATCATTTAATTTTTTTGATAAATAACTTATTTTTCTTATAGGTATTTTATGTTTTAATCAGTGTTCTTAATTAATATGTATTTGGGAACCTAGATATTCTATAATCTAATCGGAATAAATACACCTTAAGAAAATGTTTGATTTACAAATTATTTTGTATGAACTATGCATGCTCTACGGGGTTTTTAATGCCCTTTTAATACTAAATAGACTTATTAAGGCTTTGGTTTAAGTACTTACATCTTTCAAGAGATAATCCACACCTTCAAAGTCACTCACGATAAAGATACAACTGCTATAAATTGTTAATATTTGCACGCATTTAGCACCAACTTTTAATTAGGTAATTTGATCAAATTTCAACTGTGAGAATCTAGCGATGTGAACTGAATAACCGACAATTGAGCAATGAAAGTACACTTTCATTTTAGCTAAGAAAGTGAAGAGCATAGTAGTTCCCCGTGGTCGTAGGGGCTTTTCGCCAGGGACTCCCCGGCCCTACCGACTCGCCAAGTTAATATATTTGAACTCTATTCTGTACGTCTTAGAACAATTTTTTGAAAGATTTAACAAACGATAAAATAAACTGTGGGGAATCCCCTGTTTGTATAGTTTCGAAGTAGTTATAACGTAGTGTTGCCACATTATAACTGGTATGTATAATCCTTTTTTTATTGGTTGACTATTTTGATTAATTTATTATACCAATAATTACGTAAGTACGGAATTGACATCTTCAGTTACGGAATTAAAAATACTTTAAAATAAGTTCGTAATTACGTAATTGCGTAATTACGTAATTACGTAATGGAAGCCCTAGCCTTAACCTCCTGGGCGCGTGAAGCGACCGAAGGGGCGGACGATGGTGCCGCCGTCGAACCCTTGGCAGGCTGGGGGCCTACCTGGGGTGTGGCTGGAGGGGCCATAGCCCGTGCCGTCTTCTGCTTGGGCGCAGACGCCGCGCGTGTCGCGTAGGTCCCAACGCGTCCCCCGGAACAGGGTAGGGGCGTCGGAGCGGTAGCCGTGTATGGCTTTGCGACCGGCGGTGTGCGAGAGGTCGGCACCGGAGGCAATCTTGCCTCCAGACTCCCGATACGAGCAGCGATCTTGGACTCGAATGAGCCCATTAACTGCCGCAACTGCGCCTCAATGCCTTCAGGAGAGGTGGAAGGCTGCTTCTTGCCCGGACTGGTCAAAACAGCCCGGGGTGGACCGGCTTGGGAGGAGACAGTCAGCCCGCAATCTGGCGAGCTCGGCGCGGAGCTCTGCCATGTCCGACCGCAAGGTTGTGTTCTCCGAGCGCAACTGCTGTATCTCCCTGCTGGTGGCGTCTGTTCGACCGGCCAGGTCGTCCACCACTACAAGCAGTTTTGCGCCTGCCTCTTTAAGGCCCCGCACAAAGGAGCCCTTTAAATTGGTGGATTTGGTAGCCACCTCGTAAATCGCGGCTACCGCATCCCCGGCCCTCGCCTTGAGTTCCGACGTAGTAGGAGGAGATTCAAGGTCCCCCCCCGACCGTCGGTCCTCGGCCAGGAGCTGCACCACCCGGTCTTCGGCGGTGCGCTCACCTTCCGTGCGCGTGCGTAGGTATTTCTCCCTACTGGAGAACACTGACCCACCAATTCCTCCTCTGCGGGAGGTCGGAATTTTGCTAGGAGTCTGAGAGACCCCCGGCACTTCCCGTTGCGGCGAACGGCTGCGGTTACGCTTCTGGGAAGCCCAGAGCCTACCTGGCTGCTCGCCACAGACAATACCACCTTCGTGGACTTCGGTATCCTCCATTACGTCCACGTCCGTAATGGAGGACTCAGAAGCGGTCAAAGACCCCGTACGTGGGACTTTCGGCGGCAACGGGGACGGACCCCCACTCGCCTTAGCCCGACTCGTTGTCTTGCGACCCTTCCTTGAGCCTGCAATGCGACTCGATGTTCGCAGCGCGACCTTCGCGCTGTTTTCGGTGCCGGATTTACCGCTCGGCACAGGGCGGGTGCGTCGTTGGGTGTGTCCCCCAGAGTACGCGGGACTGACGGAGCCGACTGGCTCCGCAAGGGATTCCCCGAGCGAAGTGCGCCCGGGACCCTCCTGGGTAGTTATACAAGTATTGACCACCGACATATTGTGAGTTTTACGACCTCCGTCTGGGTAGCCCTCGGGACTGAGATCCCCTCAGCCATTCATCCCATTGCCGGGCACCACAAGCGTGGGATTAGGGTATTTTTTAAAGGGGTTTACTTCCCCGCAGCCCACAATGTGTGAGCCCCCGTTCCTGTCAATTCAGGGTTACGGGTCTGGCCGGTCGGTGGTCTGTATCAGACCGTGTCCACCATCTATAAATAGACAGCGAACCCGCCGCCCCTCGCCCTTCTTCAGAAAGGCACAGGGATGGACCAAAACCTCCCCTGTTTGCCCGGCGGCAATGCAAAAGCAAAAGCACGCCGAGCCCGCCACATCACTCCGCTGTTTCCCCCCCAGCAGGAAACAAAATAAAACATAAAAGAAAAAGAAAAGCAAATTGTAAAATTAAAGGGTAAAAACCAAAACAAAAGGTGTAAAAATAAATATTGGAATAAAATAAAATAAATAAACCGAAATAAAACAAAAGTAAAACAAATAAAATAAAACAAAATAAAAGTAGAGGGGCACAGGGAGAGACGCCCCGAGTGGCCCGAATACGGGCCCCTCTTTTTGCCAGAACATTAGCCGTCCGGGGATCAAAAAGTGATCACCGTCCGTTGCCCAGGGTGCACCACGAGGAGGTTTTCCGGCATTTAGCACCCCAACCTAACTTTTTTTTTTTTTTTTTTTTTTTTTTTTTTTTTTTTTTTTTTTTTTTTTTTTGGCGGGAAAAATTACTCACGAACACCTCCACCATCCGGGGAAGACGGTGGAGGTAGTGTGGGGTTTGCATCCACTAAAAAACCCGCCGTGTATCTCCCGCCACCTTCGCGAACGGGCCGCCGGAATTTGTTACCCCAACCTAACCTAACCTAACTTTATTAGGTTTTTTGTTCTATAGGTATTGATATTAGGGTCGTTTTGTATTCCGGGAGCTAGCGCGCACCCCGTGCTAACAAATTTTTTGACATTTTTTGAATATTTTTTGACTTTTTAATTTAATTACGATTAAATTTTGACAATTTTTGACTTTGAACAAGTCTGCTTACTCAGCACTCAGTCTAGGGTGAATTTTTTGTTTCGTAAGAGGTACCTTGCCGTGCCAACTACCTACCCTTGATCCCTGGTCGCTTATAATTGACGTTTTCCCCGGAAAATAGTGAAAAAACCTTCAAAAATTCCCTAATTTTTCGGTTTTTTGAAGATTTTTTGAATTTTTTCTACGAACACTGATCCCGTTCTAAACGTCATCCTGTAGCACTCGGCGAGACGCATCTCTGGACACCTCGTTTGTTATCCTCCGCCACCTAGAAATCAAAAAATTCATATACCTACTTGTTTGTTTACCTCTAAAATCCACCTATACCCTAACAAAACATTGAATTTTAGTTATAATTTTTAAGGTTTTTTGAATTTTATTTAGGTTTTTTGTTTTATAGGTATTGATATTAGGGTCGTTTTGTATTCCGGGAGCTAGCGCGCACCCCGTGCTAACAAATTTTTTGACATTTTTTTGAATATTTTTTGACTTTTTAATTTAATTACGATTAAATTTTGACAATTTTTGACTTTGAACAAGTCTGCTTACTCAGCACTCAGTCTAGGGTGAATTTTTTGTTTCGTAAGAGGTACCTTGCCGTGCCAACTACCTACCCTTGATCCCTGGTCGCTTATAATTGACGTTTTCCCCGGAAAATAGTGGAAAAACCTTCAAAAATTCCCAAATTTTTCGGTTTTTTGAAGATTTTTTGAATTTTTTCTACCAACACTGATCCCGTTCTAAACGTCATCCTGTAGCACTCGGCGAGACGCATCTCTGGACACCTCGTTTGTTATCCTCCGCCACCTGGAAATCAAAAAATTCATATACCTACTTGTTTGTTTACCTCTAAAATCCACCTATACCCTAACAAAACATTGAATTTTAGTTATAATTTTTAAGGTTTTTTGAATTTTATTTAGGTTTTTTGTTCTATAGGTATTGATATTAGGGTCGTTTTGTATTCCGGGAGCTAGCGCGCACCCCGTGCTAACAAATTTTTTGACATTTTTTGAATATTTTTTGACTTTTTAATTTAATTACGATTAAATTTTGACAATTTTTGACTTTGAACAAGTCTGCTTACTCAGCACTCAGTCTAGGGTGAATTTTTTGTTTCGTAAGAGGTACCTTGCCGTGCCAACTACCTACCCCTGATCCCTGGTCGCTTATAATTGACGTTTTCCCCGGAAAATAGTGGAAAAACCTTCAAAAATTCCCTAATTTTTCGGTTTTTTGAAGATTTTTTGAATTTTTTCTACCAACACTGATCCCGTTCTAAACGTCATCCTGTAGCACTCGGCGAGACGCATCTCTGGACACCTCGTTTGTTATCCTCCGCCACCTGGAAATCAAAAAATTCATATACCTACTTGTTTGTTTACCTCTAAAATCCACCTATACCCTAACAAAACATTGAATTTTAGTTATAATTTTTAAGGTTTTTTGAATTTTATTTAGGTTTTTTGTTCTATAGGTAATGATATTAGGGTCGTTTTGTATTCCGGGAGCTAGCGCGCACCCCGTGCTAACAAATTTTTTGACATTTTTTGAATATTTTTTGACTTTTTAATTTAATTACGATTAAATTTTGACAATTTTTGACTTTGAACAAGTCTGCTTAGTCAGCACTCAGTCTAGGGTGAATTTTTTGTTTCGTAAGAGGTACCTTGCCGTGCCAACTACCTACCCCTGATCCCTGGTCGCTTATAATTGACGTTTTCCCCGGAAAATAGTGGAAAAACCTTCAAAAATTCCCTAATTTTTCGGTTTTTTGAAAATTTTTTGAATTTTTTCTACCAACACTGATCCCGTTCTAAACGTCATCCTGTAGCACTCGGCGAGACGCATCTCTGGACACCTCGTTTGTTATCCTCCGCCACCTGGAAATCAAAAAATTCATATACCTACTTGTTTGTTTACCTCTAAAATCCACCTATACCCTAACAAAACATTGAATTTTAGTTATAATTTTTAAGGTTTTTTGAATTTTATTTAGGTTTTTTGTTCTATAGGTATTGATATTAGGGTCGTTTTGTATTCCGGGAGCTAGCGCGCACCCCGTGCTAACAAATTTTTTGACATTTTTTGAATATTTTTTGACTTTTTAATTTAATTACGATTAAATTTTGACAATTTTTGACTTTGAACAAGTCTGCTTACTCAGCACTCAGTCTAGGGTGAATTTTTTGTTTCGTAAGAGGTACCTTGCCGTGCCAACTACCTACCCCTGATCCCTGGTCGCTTATAATTGACGTTTTCCCCGGAAAATAGTGGAAAAACCTTCAAAAATTCCCTAATTTTTCGGTTTTTTGAAGATTTTTTGAATTTTTTCTACGAACACTGATCCCGTTCTAACAGTCATCCTGTAGCACTCGGCGAGACGCATCTCTGGACACCTCGTTTGTTATCCTCCGCCACCTGGAAATCAAAAAATTCATATACCTACTTGTTTGTTTACCTCTAAAATCCACCTATACCCTAACAAAACATTGAATTTTAGTTATAATTTTTAAGGTTTTTTGAATTTTATTTAGGTTTTTTGTTCTATAGGTATTGATATTAGGGTCGTTTTGTATTCCGGGAGCTAGCGCGCACCCCGTGCTAACAAATTTTTTGACATTTTTTGAATATTTTTTGACTTTTTAATTTAATTACGATTAAATTTTGACAATTTTTGACTTTGAACAAGTCTGCTTACTCAGCACTCAGTCTAGGGTGAATTTTTTGTTTCGTAAGAGGTACCTTGCCGTGCCAACTACCTACCCTTGATCCCTGGTCGCTTATAATTGACGTTTTCCCCGGAAAATAGTGGAAAAACCTTCAAAAATTCCCTAATTTTTCGGTTTTTTGAAGATTTTTTGAATTTTTTCTACCAACACTGATCCCGTTCTAAACGTCATCCTGTAGCACTCGGCGAGACGCATCTCTGGACACCTCGTTTGTTATCCTCCGCCACCTAGAAATCAAAAAATTCATATACCTACTTGTTTGTTTACCTCTAAAATCCACCTATACCCTAACAAAACATTGAATTTTAGTTATAATTTTTATGGTTTTTTGAATTTTATTTAGGTTTTTTGTTCTATAGGTATTGATATTAGGGTCGTTTTGTATTCCGGGAGCTAGCGCGCACCCCGTGCTAACAAATTTTTTGACATTTTTTGAATATTTTTTGACTTTTTAATTTAATTACGATTAAATTTTGACAATTTTTGACTTTGAACAAGTCTGCTTACTCAGCACTCAGTCTAGGGTGAATTTTTTGTTTCGTAAGAGGTACCTTGCCGTGCCAACTACCTACCCTTGATCCCTGGTCGCTTATAATTGACGTTTTCCCCGGAAAATAGTGGAAAAACCTTCAAAAATTCCCTAATTTTTCGGTTTTTCGAAGATTTTTTGAATTTTTTCTACGAACACTGATCCCGTTCTAAACGTCATCCTGTAGCACTCGGCGAGACGCATCTCTGGACACCTCGTTTGTTATCCTCCGCCACCTGGAAATCAAAAAATTCATATACCTACTTGTTTGTTTACCTCTAAAATCCACCTATACCCTAACAAAACATTGAATTTTAGTTATAATTTTTAAGGTTTTTTGAATTTTATTTAGGTTTTTTGTTTTATAGGTATTGATATTAGGGTCGTTTTGTATTCCGGGAGCTAGCGCGCACCCCGTGCTAACAAATTTTTTGACATTTTTTTGAATATTTTTTGACTTTTTAATTTAATTACGATTAAATTTTGACAATTTTTGACTTTGAACAAGTCTGCTTACTCAGCACTCAGTCTAGGGTGAATTTTTTGTTTCGTAAGAGGTACCTTGCCGTGCCAACTACCTACCCTTGATCCCTGGTCGCTTATAATTGACGTTTTCCCCGGAAAATAGTGGAAAAACCTTCAAAAATTCCCTAATTTTTCGGTTTTTTGAAGATTTTTTGAATTTTTTCTACCAACACTGATCCCGTTCTAAACATCATCCTGTAGCACTCGGCGAGACGCATCTCTGGACACCTCGTTTGTTATCCTCCGCCACCTGGAAATCAAAAAATTCATATACCTACTTGTTTGTTTACCTCTAAAATCCACCTATACCCTAACAAAACATTGAATTTTAGTTATAATTTTTAAGGTTTTTTGAATTTTATTTAGGTTTTTTGTTCTATAGGTATTGATATTAGGGTCGTTTTGTATTCCGGGAGCTAGCGCGCACCCCGTGCTAACAAATTTTTTGACATTTTTTGAATATTTTTTGACTTTTTAATTTAATTACGATTAAATTTTGACAATTTTTGACTTTGAACAAGTCTGCTTAGTCAGCACTCAGTCTAGGGTGAATTTTTTGTTTCGTAAGAGGTACCTTGCCGTGCCAACTACCTACCCCTGATCCCTGGTCGCTTATAATTGACGTTTTCCCCGGAAAATAGTGGAAAAACCTTCAAAAATTCCCTAATTTTTCGGTTTTTTGAAGATTTTTTGAATTTTTTCTACCAACACTGATCCCGTTCTAAACGTCATCCTGTAGCACTCGGCGAGACGCATCTCTGGACACCTCGTTTGTTATCCTCCGCCACCTGGAAATCAAAAAATTCATATACCTACTTGTTTGTTTACCTCTAAAATCCACCTATACCCTAACAAAACATTGAATTTTAGTTATAATTTTTAAGGTTTTTTGAATTTTATTTAGGTTTTTTGTTCTATAGGTATTGATATTAGGGTCGTTTTGTATTCCGGGAGCTAGCGCGCACCCCGTGCTAACAAATTTTTTGACATTTTTTGAATATTTTTTGACTTTTTAATTTAATTACGATTAAATTTTGACAATTTTTGACTTTGAACACGTCTGCTTAGTCAGCACTCAGTCTAGGGTGAATTTTTTGTTTCGTAAGAGGTACCTTGCCGTGCCAACTACCTACCCCTGATCCCTGGTCGCTTATAATTGACGTTTTCCCCGGAAAATAGTGGAAAAACCTTCAAAAATTCCCTAATTTTTCGGTTTTTTGAAGATTTTTTGAATTTTTTCTACGAACACTGATCCCGTTCTAAACGTCATCCTGTAGCACTCGGCGAGACGCATCTCTGGACACCTCGTTTGTTATCCTCCGCCACCTGGAAATCAAAAAATTCATATACCTACTTGTTTGTTTACCTCTAAAATCCACCTATACCCTAACAAAACATTGAATTTTAGTTATAATTTTTAAGGTTTTTTGAATTTTATTTAGGTTTTTTGTTCTATAGGTATTGATATTAGGGTCGTTTTGTATTCCGGGAGCTAGCGCGCACCCCGTGCTAACAAATTTTTTGACATTTTTTGAATATTTTTTGACTTTTTAATTTAATTACGATTAAATTTTGACAATTTTTGACTTTGAACAAGTCTGCTTACTCAGCACTCAGTCTAGGGTGAATTTTTTGTTTCGCAAGAGGTACCTTGCCGTGCCAACTACCTACCCTTGATCCCTGGTCGCTTATAATTGACGTTTTCCCCGGAAAATAGTGGAAAAACCTTCAAAAATTCCCTAATTTTTCGGTTTTTTGAAGATTTTTTGAATTTTTTCTACCAACACTGATCCCGTTCTAAACGTCATCCTGTAGCACTCGGCGAGACGCATCTCTGGACACCTCGTTTGTTATCCTCCGCCACCTGGAAATCAAAAAATTCATATACCTACTTGTTTGTTTACCTCTAAAATCCACCTATACCCTAACAAAACATTGAATTTTAGTTATAATTTTTAAGGTTTTTTGAATTTTATTTAGGTTTTTTGTTCTATAGGTATTGATATTAGGGTCGTTTTGTATTCCGGGAGCTAGCGCGCACCCCGTGCTAACAAATTTTTTGACATTTTTTGAATATTTTTTGACTTTTTAATTTAATTACGATTAAATTTTGACAATTTTTGACTTTGAACAAGTCTGCTTACTCAGCACTCAGTCTAGGGTGAATTTTTTGTTTCGTAAGAGGTACCTTGCCGTGCCAACTACCTACCCCTGATCCCTGGTCGCTTATAATTGACGTTTTCCCCGGAAAATAGTGGAAAAACCTTCAAAAATTCCCTAATTTTTCGGTTTTTTGAAGATTTTTTGAATTTTTTCTACCAACACTGATCCCGTTCTAAACGTCATCCTGTAGCACTCGGCGAGACGCATCTCTGGACACCTCGTTTGTTATCCTCCGCCACCTGGAAATCAAAAAATTCATATACCTACTTGTTTGTTTACCTCTAAAATCCACCTATACCCTAACAAAACATTGAATTTTAGTTATAATTTTTAAGGTTTTTTGAATTTTATTTAGGTTTTTTGTTCTATAGGTATTGATATTAGGGTCGTTTTGTATTCCGGGAGCTAGCGCGCACCCCGTGCTAACAAATTTTTTGACATTTTTTGAATATTTTTTGACTTTTTAATTTAATTACGATTAAATTTTGACAATTTTTGACTTTGAACAAGTCTGCTTACTCAGCACTCAGTCTAGGGTGAATTTTTTGTTTCGTAAGAGGTACCTTGCCGTGCCAACTACCTACCCCTGATCCCTGGTCGCTTATAATTGACGTTTTCCCCGGAAAATAGTGGAAAAACCTTCAAAAATTCCCTAATTTTTCGGTTTTTTGAAGATTTTTTGAATTTTTTCTACGAACACTGATCCCGTTCTAAACGTCATCCTGTAGCACTCGGCGAGACGCATCTCTGGACACCTCGTTTGTTATCCTCCGCCACCTGGAAATCAAAAAATTCATATACCTACTTGTTTGTTTACCTCTAAAATCCACCTATACCCTAACAAAACATTGAATTTTAGTTATAATTTTTAAGGTTTTTTGAATTTTATTTAGGTTTTTTGTTCTATAGGTATTGATATTAGGATCGTTTTGTATTCCGGGAGCTAGCGCGCACCCCGTGCTAACAAATTTTTTGACATTTTTTGAATATTTTTTGACTTTTTAATTTAATTACGATTAAATTTTGACAATTTTTGACTTTGAACAAGTCTGCTTACTCAGCACTCAGTCTAGGGTGAATTTTTTGTTTCGTAAGAGGTACCTTGCCGTGCCAACTACCTACCCCTGATCCCTGGTCGCTTATAATTGACGTTTTCCCCGGAAAATAGTGGAAAAACCTTCAAAAATTCCCTAATTTTTCGGTTTTTTGAAGATTTTTTGAATTTTTTCTACCAACACTGATCCCGTTCTAAACGTCATCCTGTAGCACTCGGCGAGACGCATCTCTGGACACCTCGTTTGTTATCCTCCGCCACCTGGAAATCAAAAAATTCATATACCTACTTGTTTGTTTACCTCTAAAATCCACCTATACCCTAACAAAACATTGAATTTTAGTTATAATTTTTAAGGTTTTTTGAATTTTATTTAGGTTTTTTGTTCTATAGGTATTGATATTAGGGTCGTTTTGTATTCCGGGAGCTAGCGCGCACCCCGTGCTAACAAATTTTTTGACATTTTTTGAATATTTTTTGACTTTTTAATTTAATTACGATTAAATTTTGACAATTTTTGACTTTGAACAAGTCTGCTTACTCAGCACTCAGTCTAGGGTGAATTTTTTGTTTCGTAAGAGGTACCTTGCCGTGCCAACTACCTACCCCTGATCCCTGGTCGCTTATAATTGACGTTTTCCCCGGAAAATAGTGGAAAAACCTTCAAAAATTCCCTAATTTTTCGGTTTTTTGAAGATTTTTTGAATTTTTTCTACCAACACTGATCCCGTTCTAAACGTCATCCTGTAGCACTCGGCGAGACGCATCTCTGGACACCTCGTTTGTTATCCTCCGCCACCTAGAAATCAAAAAATTCATATACCTACTTGTTTGTTTACCTCTAAAATCCACCTATACCCTAACAAAACATTGAATTTTAGTTATAATTTTTATGGTTTTTTGAATTTTATTTAGGTTTTTTGTTCTATAGGTATTGATATTAGGGTCGTTTTGTATTCCGGGAGCTAGCGCGCACCCCGTGCTAACAAATTTTTTGACATTTTTTGAATATTTTTTGACTTTTTAATTTAATTACGATTAAATTTTGACAATTTTTGACTTTGAACAAGTCTGCTTACTCAGCACTCAGTCTAGGGTGAATTTTTTGTTTCGTAAGAGGTACCTTGCCGTGCCAACTACCTACCCTTGATCCCTGGTCGCTTATAATTGACGTTTTCCCCGGAAAATAGTGGAAAAACCTTCAAAAATTCCCTAATTTTTCGGTTTTTCGAAGATTTTTTGAATTTTTTCTACGAACACTGATCCCGTTCTAAACGTCATCCTGTAGCACTCGGCGAGACGCATCTCTGGACACCTCGTTTGTTATCCTCCGCCACCTGGAAATCAAAAAATTCATATACCTACTTGTTTGTTTACCTCTAAAATCCACCTATACCCTAACAAAACATTGAATTTTAGTTATAATTTTTAAGGTTTTTTGAATTTTATTTAGGTTTTTTGTTTTATAGGTATTGATATTAGGGTCGTTTTGTATTCCGGGAGCTAGCGCGCACCCCGTGCTAACAAATTTTTTGACATTTTTTTGAATATTTTTTGACTTTTTAATTTAATTACGATTAAATTTTGACAATTTTTGACTTTGAACAAGTCTGCTTACTCAGCACTCAGTCTAGGGTGAATTTTTTGTTTCGTAAGAGGTACCTTGCCGTGCCAACTACCTACCCTTGATCCCTGGTCGCTTATAATTGACGTTTTCCCCGGAAAATAGTGGAAAAACCTTCAAAAATTCCCTAATTTTTCGGTTTTTTGAAGATTTTTTGAATTTTTTCTACCAACACTGATCCCGTTCTAAACATCATCCTGTAGCACTCGGCGAGACGCATCTCTGGACACCTCGTTTGTTATCCTCCGCCACCTGGAAATCAAAAAATTCATATACCTACTTGTTTGTTTACCTCTAAAATCCACCTATACCCTAACAAAACATTGAATTTTAGTTATAATTTTTAAGGTTTTTTGAATTTTATTTAGGTTTTTTGTTCTATAGGTATTGATATTAGGGTCGTTTTGTATTCCGGGAGCTAGCGCGCACCCCGTGCTAACAAATTTTTTGACATTTTTTGAATATTTTTTGACTTTTTAATTTAATTACGATTAAATTTTGACAATTTTTGACTTTGAACAAGTCTGCTTAGTCAGCACTCAGTCTAGGGTGAATTTTTTGTTTCGTAAGAGGTACCTTGCCGTGCCAACTACCTACCCCTGATCCCTGGTCGCTTATAATTGACGTTTTCCCCGGAAAATAGTGGAAAAACCTTCAAAAATTCCCTAATTTTTCGGTTTTTTGAAGATTTTTTGAATTTTTTCTACCAACACTGATCCCGTTCTAAACGTCATCCTGTAGCACTCGGCGAGACGCATCTCTGGACACCTCGTTTGTTATCCTCCGCCACCTGGAAATCAAAAAATTCATATACCTACTTGTTTGTTTACCTCTAAAATCCACCTATACCCTAACAAAACATTGAATTTTAGTTATAATTTTTAAGGTTTTTTGAATTTTATTTAGGTTTTTTGTTCTATAGGTATTGATATTAGGGTCGTTTTGTATTCCGGGAGCTAGCGCGCACCCCGTGCTAACAAATTTTTTGACATTTTTTGAATATTTTTTGACTTTTTAATTTAATTACGATTAAATTTTGACAATTTTTGACTTTGAACACGTCTGCTTAGTCAGCACTCAGTCTAGGGTGAATTTTTTGTTTCGTAAGAGGTACCTTGCCGTACCAACTACCTACCCCTGATCCCTGGTCGCTTATAATTGACGTTTTCCCCGGAAAATAGTGGAAAAACCTTCAAAAATTCCCTAATTTTTCGGTTTTTTGAAGATTTTTTGAATTTTTTCTACCAACACTGATCCCGTTCTAAACGTCATCCTGTAGCACTCGGCGAGACGCATCTCTGGACACCTCGTTTGTTATCCTCCGCCACCTGGAAATCAAAAAATTCATATACCTACTTGTTTGTTTACCTCTAAAATCCACCTATACCCTAACAAAACATTGAATTTTAGTTATAATTTTTAAGGTTTTTTGAATTTTATTTAGGTTTTTTGTTCTATAGGTATTGATATTAGGGTCGTTTTGTATTCCGGGAGCCAGCGCGCACCCCGTGCTAACAAATTTTTTGACATTTTTTGAATATTTTTTGACTTTTTAATTTAATTACGATTAAATTTTGACAATTTTTGACTTTGAACAAGTCTGCTTACTCAGCACTCAGTCTAGGGTGAATTTTTTGTTTCGTAAGAGGTACCTTGCCGTGCCAACTACCTACCCCTGATCCCTGGTCGCTTATAATTGACGTTTTTCCCGGAAAATAGTGGAAAAACCTTCAAAAATTCCCTAATTTTTCGGTTTTTTGAAGATTTTTTGAATTTTTTCTACGAACACTGATCCCGTTCTAAACGTCATCCTGTAGCACTCGGCGAGACGCATCTCTGGACACCTCGTTTGTTATCCTCCGCCACCTGGAAATCAAAAAATTCATATACCTACTTGTTTGTTTACCTCTAAAATCCACCTATACCCTAACAAAACATTGAATTTTAGTTATAATTTTTAAGGTTTTTTGAATTTTATTTAGGTTTTTTGTTCTATAGGTATTGATATTAGGGTCGTTTTGTATTCCGGGAGCTAGCGCGCACCCCGTGCTAACAAATTTTTTGACATTTTTTGAATATTTTTTGACTTTTTAATTTAATTACGATTAAATTTTGACAATTTTTGACTTTGAACAAGTCTGCTTACTCAGCACTCAGTCTAGGGTGAATTTTTTGTTTCGCAAGAGGTACCTTGCCGTGCCAACTACCTACCCTTGATCCCTGGTCGCTTATAATTGACGTTTTCCCCGGAAAATAGTGGAAAAACCTTCAAAAATTCCCTAATTTTCGGTTTTTTGAAGATTTTTTGAATTTTTTCTACCAACACTGATCCCGTTCTAAACGTCATCCTGTAGCACTCGGCGAGACGCATCTCTGGACACCTCGTTTGTTATCCTCCGCCACCTGGAAATCAAAAAATTCATATACCTACTTGTTTGTTTACCTCTAAAATCCACCTATACCCTAACAAAACATTGAATTTTAGTTATAATTTTTAAGGTTTTTTGAATTTTATTTAGGTTTTTTGTTCTATAGGTATTGATATTAGGGTCGTTTTGTATTCCGGGAGCTAGCGCGCACCCCGTGCTAACAAATTTTTTGACATTTTTTGAATATTTTTTGACTTTTTAATTTAATTACGATTAAATTTTGACAATTTTTGACTTTGAACAAGTCTGCTTACTCAGCACTCAGTCTAGGGTGAATTTTTTGTTTCGTAAGAGGTACCTTGCCGTGCCAACTACCTACCCCTGATCCCTGGTCGCTTATAATTGACGTTTTCCCCGGAAAATAGTGGAAAAACCTTCAAAAATTCCCTAATTTTTCGGTTTTTTGAAGATTTTTTGAATTTTTTCTACCAACACTGATCCCGTTCTAAACGTCATCCTGTAGCACTCGGCGAGACGCATCTCTGGACACCTCGTTTGTTATCCTCCGCCACCTGGAAATCAAAAAATTCATATACCTACTTGTTTGTTTACCTCTAAAATCCACCTATACCCTAACAAAACATTGAATTTTAGTTATAATTTTTAAGGTTTTTTGAATTTTATTTAGGTTTTTTGTTCTATAGGTATTGATATTAGGGTCGTTTTGTATTCCGGGAGCTAGCGCGCACCCCGTGCTAACAAATTTTTTGACATTTTTTGAATATTTTTTGACTTTTTAATTTAATTACGATTAAATTTTGACAATTTTTGACTTTGAACAAGTCTGCTTACTCAGCACTCAGTCTAGGGTGAATTTTTTGTTTCGTAAGAGGTACCTTGCCGTGCCAACTACCTACCCCTGATCCCTGGTCGCTTATAATTGACGTTTTCCCCGGAAAATAGTGGAAAAACCTTCAAAAATTCCCTAATTTTTCGGTTTTTTGAAGATTTTTTGAATTTTTTCTACGAACACTGATCCCGTTCTAAACGTCATCCTGTAGCACTCGGCGAGACGCATCTCTGGACACCTCGTTTGTTATCCTCCGCCACCTGGAAATCAAAAAATTCATATACCTACTTGTTTGTTTACCTCTAAAATCCACCTATACCCTAACAAAACATTGAATTTTAGTTATAATTTTTAAGGTTTTTTGAATTTTATTTAGGTTTTTTGTTCTATAGGTATTGATATTAGGATCGTTTTGTATTCCGGGAGCTAGCGCGCACCCCGTGCTAACAAATTTTTTGACATTTTTTGAATATTTTTTGACTTTTTAATTTAATTACGATTAAATTTTGACAATTTTTGACTTTGAACAAGTCTGCTTACTCAGCACTCAGTCTAGGGTGAATTTTTTGTTTCGTAAGAGGTACCTTGCCGTGCCAACTACCTACCCCTGATCCCTGGTCGCTTATAATTGACGTTTTCCCCGGAAAATAGTGGAAAAACCTTCAAAAATTCCCTAATTTTTCGGTTTTTTGAAGATTTTTTGAATTTTTTCTACGAACACTGATCCCGTTCTAAACGTCATCCTGTAGCACTCGGCGAGACGCATCTCTGGACACCTCGTTTGTTATCCTCCGCCACCTGGAAATCAAAAAATTCATATACCTACTTGTTTGTTTACCTCTAAAATCCACCTATACCCTAACAAAACATTGAATTTTAGTTATAATTTTTAAGGTTTTTTGAATTTTATTTAGGTTTTTTGTTCTATAGGTATTGATATTAGGATCGTTTTGTATTCCGGGAGCTAGCGCGCACCCCGTGCTAACAAATTTTTTGACATTTTTTGAATATTTTTTGACTTTTTAATTTAATTACGATTAAATTTTGACAATTTTTGACTTTGAACAAGTCTGCTTACTCAGCACTCAGTCTAGGGTGAATTTTTTGTTTCGTAAGAGGTACCTTGCCGTGCCAACTACCTACCCCTGATCCCTGGTCGCTTATAATTGACGTTTACCCCGGAAAATAGTGGAAAAACCTTCAAAAATTCCCTAATTTTTCGGTTTTTTGAAGATTTTTTGAATTTTTTCTACCAACACTGATCCCGTTCTAAACGTCATCCTGTAGCACTCGGCGAGACGCATCTCTGGACACCTCGTTTGTTATCCTCCGCCACCTGGAAATCAAAAAATTCATATACCTACTTGTTTGTTTACCTCTAAAATCCACCTATACCCTAACAAAACATTGAATTTTAGTTATAATTTTTAAGGTTTTTTGAATTTTATTTAGGTTTTTTGTTCTATAGGTATTGATATTAGGGTCGTTTTGTATTCCGGGAGCTAGCGCGCACCCCGTGCTAACAAATTTTTTGACATTTTTTGAATATTTTTTGACTTTTTAATTTAATTACGATTAAATTTTGACAATTTTTGACTTTGAACAAGTCTGCTTACTCAGCACTCAGTCTAGGGTGAATTTTTTGTTTCGTAAGAGGTACCTTGCCGTGCCAACTACCTACCCCTGATCCCTGGTCGCTTATAATTGACGTTTTCCCCGGAAAATAGTGGAAAAACCTTCAAAAATTCCCTAATTTTTCGGTTTTTTGAAGATTTTTTGAATTTTTTCTACCAACACTGATCCCGTTCTAAACGTCATCCTGTAGCACTCGGCGAGACGCATCTCTGGACACCTCGTTTGTTATCCTCCGCCACCTGGAAATCAAAAAATTCATATACCTACTTGTTTGTTTACCTCTAAAATCCACCTATACCCTAACAAAACATTGAATTTTAGTTATAATTTTTAAGGTTTTTTGAATTTTATTTAGGTTTTTTGTTCTATAGGTATTGATATTAGGGTCGTTTTGTATTCCGGGAGCTAGCGCGCACCCCGTGCTAACAAATTTTTTGACATTTTTTGAATATTTTTTGACTTTTTAATTTAATTACGATTAAATTTTGACAATTTTTGACTTTGAACAAGTCTGCTTACTCAGCACTCAGTCTAGGGTGAATTTTTTGTTTCGTAAGAGGTACCTTGCCGTGCCAACTACCTACCCCTGATCCCTGGTCGCTTATAATTGACGTTTTCCCCGGAAAATAGTGGAAAAACCTTCAAAAATTCCCTAATTTTTCGGTTTTTTGAAGATTTTTTGAATTTTTTCTACCAACACTGATCCCGTTCTTAACGTCATCCTGTAGCACTCGGCGAGACGCATCTCTGGACACCTCGTTTGTTATCCTCCGCCACCTGGAAATCAAAAAATTCATATACCTACTTGTTTGTTTACCTCTAAAATCCACCTATACCCTAACAAAACATTGAATTTTAGTTATAATTTTTAAGGTTTTTTGAATTTTATTTAGGTTTTTTGTTCTATAGGTATTGATATTAGGGTCGTTTTGTATTCCGGGAGCTAGCGCGCACCCCGTGCTAACAAATTTTTTGACATTTTTTGAATATTTTTTGACTTTTTAATTTAATTACGATTAAATTTTGACAATTTTTGACTTTGAACAAGTCTGCTTACTCAGCACTCAGTCTAGGGTGAATTTTTTGTTTCGTAAGAGGTACCTTGCCGTGCCAACTACCTACCCCTGATCCCTGGTCGCTTATAATTGACGTTTTCCCCGGAAAATAGTGGAAAAACCTTCAAAAATTCCCTAATTTTTCGGTTTTTTGAAGATTTTTTGAATTTTTTCTACCAACACTGATCCCGTTCTAAACGTCATCCTGTAGCACTCGGCGAGACGCATCTCTGGACACCTCGTTTGTTATCCTCCGCCACCTGGAAATCAAAAAATTCATATACCTACTTGTTTGTTTACCTCTAAAATCCACCTATACCCTAACAAAACATTGAATTTTAGTTATAATTTTTAAGGTTTTTTGAATTTTATTTAGGTTTTTTGTTCTATAGGTATTGATATTAGGGTCGTTTTGTATTCCGGGAGCTAGCGCGCACCCCGTGCTAACAAATTTTTTGACATTTTTTGAATATTTTTTGACTTTTTAATTTAATTACGATTAAATTTTGACAATTTTTGACTTTGAACAAGTCTGCTTACTCAGCACTCAGTCTAGGGTGAATTTTTTGTTTCGTAAGAGGTACCTTGCCGTGCCAACTACCTACCCCTGATCCCTGGTCGCTTATAATTGACGTTTTCCCCGGAAAATAGTGGAAAAACCTTCAAAAATTCCCTAATTTTTCGGTTTTTTGAAGATTTTTTGAATTTTTTCTACCAACACTGATCCCGTTCTAAACGTCATCCTGTAGCACTCGGCGAGACGCATCTCTGGACACCTCGTTTGTTATCCTCCGCCACCTGGAAATCAAAAAATTCATATACCTACTTGTTTGTTTACCTCTAAAATCCACCTATACCCTAACAAAACATTGAATTTTAGTTATAATTTTTAAGGTTTTTTGAATTTTATTTAGGTTTTTTGTTCTATAGGTATTGATATTAGGGTCGTTTTGTATTCCGGGAGCTAGCGCGCACCCCGTGCTAACAAATTTTTTGACATTTTTTGAATATTTTTTGACTTTTTAATTTAATTACGATTAAATTTTGACAATTTTTTACTCTCCGCCGTTCGCCATTCCTCATTAGAGGGGGCAGAGGCGGGGGCAGACGCTGGCGCCGGAGGACCGGCTTGGGCCGTTGGGGCGCCTGAGGCGCCCACTTCGGCGGCACGGGGTGCTTTCCTCGGCGCACGCTGCGCCCCTCGCCCGCCCGGCCCTGAGGCAACCACTGCCGCAAAAGACCCAGCACGTCCCCCTGTTCGGGTTGGTGGCACCGGGCGTTGCCCCTGCGGGGGTTTGGGCGCCGCGAGCGGCGGCCGACAGCTCGGTTCCGAGGGCAGCCGCGCCTTGATGCCCTCAAGGCGAGCGTCTAAGTGGCCCCCGATAAGAAGTGAGAGCTGCCTCATCTGCGCCTCCGTAAAGGAGTCGCCAGAAGGCCGCCCTCCACTATGGGCCTGGACAGAACCGACCGACACAGCACTGACTACGGCCGGGGCAGAACCGGCTCCAGTCGATCGAAGATCGGCACGCAACAGAGCCAACTCGGAGCGAAGTGCCTTCAGGTCTTCCTCCAAGCGGGAGTTGTCGGCCGTTGCGGGCCGACAACTCCGTGTCTCCACCTCGTTGGCACTGAAGCGCTCGAACATCGCCTCCACCACCTCTTTTAATGTCGAGGCCGACGTCTTCAGGCCCTTGGCGAACGTGCCTTTAAGGTTCTTGCTCTTTTGAGCCACGTTCGCTATGACCTTCACGGAGGTGGCCGCCGATTCCATTAGCTCCTCCATGGTCTTCGGAGAGCTAACTCCCTCCGACGGGCGAAGCTCACCCAACAGTTGCTGGACCCGCTCCTCAGCAACTATTTCCCCTTCCGTGCGGCCTCTGTTGTAGGCGTCCCGCCTAGAAAACACGCCGGACGTTGGAACGACCGGTGCCGTCACTGCAGGGGGTGTTTTCGGGCGAGCGAACCTCGCCACGGAACCCCCTCTTTGAGCAGAATGAACCTTCCTGGGGACCTCGAGGTCAACCTCAGGAAGGTTTCCGTCACCTCCGGGAGATGCGCCGCGCTTTTGTTGTTGAGCGCGGCGGTGCTCAGCTGACAGGGTCTGTGGACCCACTAACAAGTCCATATCACTGACTGAGCTCAGCGATGAATCGGAGCCGAACCGGCCCGAGCGCAACAGGCTATCCAGTGACCCAGACGTCACCGAAGTTCTGGAACCGCTCAAAGGGCCGGCCTCCGCCACTTCTCGGGGCAAACTGCCCCCACTCCTAGCTGCGTCCTCTCCCTCTCTTTCAGCAACTACGTCTTTTAACACGAGCCTTGGGCTCCTCCTCCTATTAAATATGTTTTTAAGTTTTGAATCGTCCATATTTGATCCCACGAGTATGGGGGAAATAAAGGTCCACCCGGGCAGTGCCCCCTGTACCCGGGTAAGCGTAAATTTGTATCCCAACTGGGGGGTCCGCAGGTGCCCCAGCTGGGGGTAGCGCTTGGAACCGAACATCCCATCGGCCATGCATCCTCTGGTCACGCTCCGCAACACAGGATTCGGGGATTTTTTATAGAGGTTGTCATCCTCGCGGCCCAGGCGACCAAGCCAAGACCCTCGCCCCCGCTCGGAGCCGTGAGACGTGTCCACGACACTCCTAATCGGGATTACGAGATTCCGACGGTGGCAGAAAGAAGATCTCCCCGCCCGCTCGACGGCAGTGTGAGTGCACGTCAAGCCCGTCCTCCGGGCAGCCCAAGAATGGGTCACCCCCTACTCTGCCAGAACATTAGCCGTGTGACGGTGGTTTCGCGAAACGCCGCGAATCCACCGGCACACGTTGCCCAGGGTGCACCACGAGGAGGTTTTCCGGCACTTAGCACCCCAACCTAACCTTTTTTTTTTTTTTTTTTTTTTTTTTTTTTAAGGCCGTAAAAAATGCCTAACGCACACCTCCAGCACCCGGGGCAGACGCTGGAGGTAGTGTGGGACCTGCCCCCACTAAAAAATCGGCCGTGTACCGTCGCGCCACCTGCGCGAACGGGCCGCCGGAATCTGCTATACCATCGGCGGCCAATTCAGTGGCAGTGCCCGGCGCGGCGAGATGCCGGGCACTCCTACTCCGGCGGCGTCCTGGGGTACACTGCAGGACGCCGACGTCGCGGAAGGCTACGAGTGGGGGGAAAAGGCCCCGTCAACCCCCACCCGCGGCCCCACCATTAGGGCGGCATCAGGCGCAGATGGTCGCGCCGACGCCGCCCGGTTCGCCGGCGACGAAGCGGATCAGCAAGGGAGTCCTCCTCCCTGCGTCGCTCCGCCGCCTCCTTCTGCGAGATGACGTCCTCGCAAAAGGATGCGACCGCGTTCCAAGACGTCTCGCTGCGGACCATAGATGACACCACGGTCGGCAGCGAGAGGTCACGACCCACCACTGCGGTGAGGACTCGACGTTGCTGCTCCCAGGCAGGGCACTGCTCGAGAGTGTGCTGCGCCGAGTCCTCACCGCAATCGCAGTGATGACAGTCGGGACGCGATTCCCTCCTCGCAACCGAATGCAGGTACTTTCCGAAGCACCCATGCCCGGAAAGAACCTGCACCAGCCGAAAGGAAAGGGTCCCGTGCTGCCTCACCGCCCACTCCTCAAGGACCGGCTGGAGCGCCTCCACGGTTCGGAAACCGGCACGTGGAGCCTCCAGCCGGGACCTCCACCGGGCCATGATGTCCCGGTGGGCCTGACTGCGCCAGGCGCGCAGTTGTTCGGGCATGGGGCAAGAGCCCCCAGCCCGGACCTCCGCCGCCTGCCAGTAAACGTCGGCGAGTACTTCCGCATCCAGATCCCACGGGGGAGTTCCGGCCAACGCGCACGCCGCATCGGTGGACACCGTGCGGTAACCGCGTATGGCCCGGACCGCCATGGTTCGTTGGGGTCTCCACAAACGAACCCTATTCTGGGCGGACAGGGTCTCCGCCCACACGGGCGCGCCGTAAAGCGCCATCGACCGTACCACCCCCATGTAAAGCCGTCGGCTTGAGGCACTGGGACCGCCAAGATTCGGCAAAAGCCGACCCAGGGCGGCAGCAGTAGCCTCAAGTTTGGGCACAAGGATGCGAAAATGCGACAGCCGTGACGTCGATGTCCTCGGTCGGAGGTGGTGAGGACGACTACGATTGAACGATAGCCGCCTCCTCCAGCAGTTCCCTGTCGAGTCGACCCACAGCCCACCGCGGGAATCGGGATTGTCTGCCCGCCGCGTGACCCCTACTGGCGCCCTGGGACCGGGAGAGCTCAAACCGGATGTACAAGTGATCCGAGAGGGCCGTGACCGAGTCATCCAGTCCCGAAATACGCATTTCTGCGCACTTCGTGGGCCTGGCGACTCTTACGCCTTCTTCCCCAGCAATCATCCCCCGCAGCTTCTCCGCGAAGAAGTCTGCGTTCTTGCCTCCGTCTGGGCCTGGGAACTCGAGGATCCGAGCTCCCGTCTGCGAGGGCCGGGTGGTTGCACCCAGACCCCCGAGATCAGAGGCGGTGATGGTCCTCTTCACCCTCGCAAATATCTCCGCATAGGAAATTCCGCGCTCCTGTGCCTCCGGCGACACCGTGACAACCACGGCGGCCGTTTTCGGCACTTGGAGTTTCGGCTTCCTAGCCACGGTTCCTTGGGCAGCTGCATTTGGAGCAGCCCTCTTTTTCCTCCTGCGGCGCGACCTTTTGCTCACCGTCTGCCAGCCCTCGTTGGCGGAGACGAGGGGGGCGGGAGCAGGTGCGGGCGCAGGTGCACGAGCCTCAACCTCTTGGGTGCGTGATGCGACCGAAGGGGCTGGAGATGGAGCCACCGTCAAGCCCTGGGTAGGCTGGGTGCGTCCCTGTGGCTGGACTGGCGTCCTTTTGACCGCTGGAGGGGCCGGGTCTCGTGCCGTCTTCTTTTTAGGCGCAGACGCCGCGCTTGTCGCGTATGTCACGACGCGTCCCCCGGAACAGGGTAGGGGCGTCGGAGCGGTAGCCGTGTACGGCTTTGCGACCGGCGGTGTACGGGAGGTTGGCGCCGGAGGCAGCCTTGCCTCCAGACTCCCGATGCGGGCAGCGATCTTGGACTCAAAAGAGCCCATTAGCTGCCGCAACTGCGCCTCGATACCTCCAGAGGATGAAGGCTGCGACTTCTTCGGCGGACTGGTCAAAACAGCCCGCGTTGGACCGACTTGAGGGCAGGCTAGGTCTTCTCGTAGCTTGGCGAGCTCGGCGTGGAGCTCTGCCACATCTGACCTCAAAGTTGCGTTCTCCGCCCGCAACTGCTGCAGCTCCCTGTTGGTGGCATCCGTGCGACCAGCCAGGTCGTCCACCACCACCAGCAGCTTGTCTCCTGCCTCCTTAAGGCCGCGCACGAAGGGGCCTTTCAAATTTGTGGATTTTGTGGCCACCTCGTAAATTGCGGCCACAGAATCCCCAGCTCTCGCTTTGAGCTCTGCCGTAGTAGGAAGGGAATCCCCCCCTGACCGGCGATCCTCTGCGAGGAGCTGCGCCACCCTATCCTCAGCGGTGCGCTCTCCCTCTATACGCGTGCGCAGGTACTTTTCTCTGTTCGAGAAAACAGAGCCGCTGGCTCCTCCCCTCCGCGCGGTTGGGATCTTGCTAGGGGTCTGGGGGACCCCTGGCACCTCCTGGTGCGGTGAGCGGCTGCGGCTACGCTTCTGGGAAGCCCAGAGCCTACCTGATCGCTCAACTTCACCTTCCTCGAGGGTCTCAGTATCCTCCATTACCTCAAGGTCGGTAATAGAGGACTCCGAAACGGTCAAAGACCCTTTTCGCGGGACCTTAGGCGGCAACGGAGATGGACCTCCACTCGCCTTGCCCCTACTCGGGGTCTTACGACCCTTACTTGAAACCGCAGTGCGGTTCGATCTTCGCAGCGCGACCTTAGCGCTTTTTTCGGTGCCGGATTTACCGCTCGGCACAGGGCGGGTGCGTCGTTGGGTGTCCCCCCCAGAGTACGCGGGACTGCCGAAGCCGACTGGCTTCGGGAGGGATTCCCCGAGCGAAGCGCGCTCGGGACCCTCCTGGGTAGTTTTAACTGTATTTACCACCGACATGATTGAAGTTTAAAGACCTCCGTCTGGGTAGCCCTCGGGACTGAGATCCCCTCAGCCATTCATCCCATTGCCGGGCACCACAAGCGTGGGATTAGGGTATTTTTTAAAGGGGTTTACTTCCCCGCGGCCCACAGAGCGTGAGCCCCCGTTCCTGTCAATTCAGGGTTACGGGTCGGGCC
Organism: Herminia tarsipennalis; assembly: GCA_945859575.2. Classification (NCBI taxonomy): domain Eukaryota; kingdom Metazoa; phylum Arthropoda; class Insecta; order Lepidoptera; family Erebidae; genus Herminia; species Herminia tarsipennalis. The sequence goes on along the minus strand of OX243859.2, from coordinate 14,893,377 downwards.
GGTCGGTGGTCTGTATCAGACCGTGTCCGCCATCTATAAATAGACAGCGAACCCGCCGCCCCTCGCCCTTCTTCAGAAAGGCCCAGGGATGGACCAAAACCTCCCCTGTTTGCCCGGCGGCAAAGCAAAAGCAATAGCACGCCGAGCCCGCCACATTACTCCACTGTTTCCCCCCCAGTAGGAAACAAAACAAAATAAAACAAAAGAAAAGTAAAATGTAAAAATAAAAAGAAGACATAAATCAAAATAAAAGGTGTAAAAATAAAAGTGTAAAAATACTATTGCAAGAAAACAAATAAACCAAAATAAAACAATATAAAACAAAATAAACACAAACAAAATAAAATAACAGGGGGCACAGGGAGAACGCCCCGAGTGGCCCGAATACGGGCCCCTCTCTTTGCCAGAACATTAGCCGTCCGGCGATCAAAAAGTGATCACCGTCCGTTGCCCAGGGTGCACCACGAGGAGGTTTTCCGGCACTTAGCACCCCACTTAGCACCCCAACCTAACCTAACCTAACCTTTTTTTTTTTTTTTTTTTTAGGCCGTAAAAATGCCTACGCACACCCCCAGCGCCCGAGGCAGACACTGGGGGTAGTGTGGGACCTGCCCCCACTAAAAATCGGCCGTGTACCGTCACGCCGCTAACACGAACGGGCCGCCGGAACTTGGTATTTCGTCGGCGGCCGATTCAGCGGCGATGCCCGGCGCGATGTTGTTGCGCCGGGCATCATTTCACACCTTCGCAGCATCCTGGGTACACTCAGGGTGCCGCGCGATCGCGGAAGGCCGCAGGCGAGAGAAGTTTGCCTCGTTCGCCTGCCCGCAGCCCCACCTAAGGCGGCATCAGGCGCTGATGTGCGCGCCGGCGCCGCCCGGTTCGCCGGCGGCGGAGCGGATCCGCCAGGGAGCTCTCTTCCCTGGCGCGCTCCGCCGCTTCCTTCTGCGAGATGACTTCTTCGCAGAAGGATGCGACCGCACTCCACGACCCCTCGCTCCGGACCATCGACAGAACTACGGCCGGCAGCGAGAGATCACCTCCAATCTCTGCAGTCAGAACTCGACGCTGCTCCTCCCAAGCTGGACAGTGCTCAAGGGTATGCTGCGCCGAGTCCTCATCGCAGCCGCAATGGTGACAGACGGGCCTTGCTTCCCGCCTCGCAACGGAGTGCAGGTACTTTCCAAAGCACCCGTGCCCGGAAAGCACCTGCACTAGGCGAAATGAAACGGCTCCATGCTGCCGCTCTGCCCACTCAAAAAGAATCGGCCGGAGCGCCTCCACGGTTCGAAAACCAGCCCGTGGAGCCTCCAGTCGCACCTGCCACCGCACCATTATTTCCCGGTGGGTCTCAATCCGCCACGCACGTACCTCCGCGGGCATAGGCATGGAGCCCTCCGTCCGCATAGCCGCTGTCCGCCGATAAATTTCTGCGAGCACCTCCGCCTCCAGATCCCACGGGGGGGTCCCTGCAATTGCACATGCCGCATCTGTGGATACCGTGCGGTATCCACGTATGGCCCTGGCTGCCATCGCCCGCTGGGGTCTCCCCAAACGGACCCTATTCTGGGCTGTCAGGGACGCTGCCCATATGGGTGCGCCGTATAGCGCCATCGATCTGACCACCCCCGTGTATAGCTTGCGACTTGAGGCGCTGGGCCCTCCCAAATTCGGCAGTAGTGCCCCAAGAGCAGATGCAGTTGCCTCGAGGCGTGGCGCCAAGATTCTGAAATGCTCATCGAAGAGCCACCTTCCATCAAGTACGAGGCCCAGGTACTTCATTTGGGCCTTCACTGGTATCGCATGATCATTGACCACCACGGAAGCTCCAGCGGGTGGACCGCGACGGGGCCCGTGAAATAATAGGGCCTCCGTTTTTTCGAGCGCCACCCTTAATCCCAGCGCCTCGATGCGCCCGACCATTCGGGAAACCCCTAGGGTGGCCAGGCGCGCCGCATCCTCAAAGTTACGTCCCCGGGCTGTGACGAGCGTGTCGTCGGCGTAACAGAGAACGCTGAGCCCAGGGGACAAATCTCCCCGCAATGCCCAATCGAAACTCATGTTCCACAGGAGCGGACCCAAGACCGATCCCTGTGGGACACCGCATGACATATCCCTATGATTGAGTTCGCCCTTTCTGTCCTCGTAGAGAACCCGCCTCCCATCCAGGTAGTCTGCCACCAGCTGCTTCAGATATTCGGGCACTCCATGATACCGGAGCGCCTCTTTGATGCAGCTGAATGGCAGGGACCCAAACGCATTTGCTATATCTAGCGAAACCGCCAGCATAACGCCTCCACCGCGGACTGCATCTTCAGTCGCGGCCTTTAGCCGAATAATGGCGTCGATCGTCGAACGGCCAGCCCGGAGACCATACTGTACGTCCGAAAGATCGGGGCCGACCTCTTTTAAATGCCGGACGATGCGGGTAACGAGAATTCTCTCTAGCAATTTCCCCGCATCGTCCAGCAATACAATGGGCCTGTACGCCGCGATTGCTTCAGGAGACCGTCCCGGCTTTGGTAGAAGGACTAACCTTCCCTCCTTCCAGCAATTAGGAAACCGTCCGGTCGTTAGGCACGCATTGAATAGCTCCCTGAGACTGTCACCTACGTGTTGGAGAATCCGGGCCAACACCTGGGCAGGTACCCCATCGGGCCCGGGGGCGGTCTTCTTTGAGCGGATGCGCAATATCGCCGCTTCAAACTCCGCTTCTGTTATGGGTGGAACGTTGGACTCGGCCTCCCGGTCGTCGGTCTCAGCTACCATTGCCGGGGGCGTGTGTTCCACCCGTTGTGGGAAAAGGCCCTCTACTATTTGTCTCAGGAAGTGCGGCTGGAGAGTCTCGGTTAGAGGGGCGCCATTCGACCGTAGTTTGTTGACAGCCGCCCGGTACGGACGACCCCAAGGATCTCGGTCGAGACCTTCTAGCATCTCTGCCCTTGCCCGTTCCTTAGCTTGGCGGATGGCTAGCTTGAAGGCATCTCTGGCATTGCGATATGCCTCGTAGAGTTGTCCCTCCCTCTCCTCATCGCGGTGGCGGCGGCTCCGGCTGCGGGTGTAAGACCGCCGGGCACGTATGCAGGCCGTACGGAGGTCCGCCAGATCACTGGACCACCAGTACACTTGCTTTCTAGGGGGCCGACGTCGGGCACGAGGCATGGCCGCATCGCAGATTTGTGTAATCGTGTCGCGAAAGCGGCCTGCCGTTACGTCGACACTTTCTGTTGGAGGCGGTTCGGACGACCATGATGCCAAAATGGCCGCCTCCTCTAGCAGGTCTGAGTCAAGGCCTCCAATAGCCCACCGCGGGAAGCGAGACGGTCTGCCGGCGCAATCTCTACTGACGGCCTGGGTCCGGGAGAGCTCAAATCTTATGTATCTATGGTCTGAGAGCGTCTCGACCTCTTCCAGGACACGCCAGCTCCTCACGCATTGTTCGACAGCAGGGGTAGCGAACGAGAGGTCCACTATCGACCCACCCTGCTGCCGCACGCACGTGTTTGTGGAGCCTCTATTCAGGAGGCACAGGCCCAAAGTTGCCGCCCACTCTTCCACCGTTGTCCCGCGGACATCTGTTCTGGGGGACCCCCATGCCGTAGATTTGGCGTTGAAGTCCCCCAGCACCAAGATCTTAGTAGATGCTTGTCTCCTTATAGATGTTTCCAGAGCAATAAGGAATGTTTCATACTCGCCCAGGCTCCGATTGGGGGAGAAGTAAATACCGTAGATTGTGATTCCTCCCCAGTTAACTGCTACGAATCCTGAGCCCCTAACCCTGAGCGACGGAGATGATGAGGTAGTCGCTACAGAGGCAACAATTGCCACAGAACTGTCTCTGTCTTGTAACCAATTCGAGCGAGGGGGCACGTAATATGGTTCCGCAGCTACGGCGATGTCGATGGACCACTCTGCCATAGTTTGCAGAAGAAGGTTCTGCGCACCGGCACAGTGGTTCAGGTTCGTCTGTATGATGTTACTGGAGGCGAGATTACAATCCATTATGTGTGTGCGGTTCTACATCCCTCTCGTGTTCCACCTGCGTCGGCGGCTGAGTGCTGGCGGCAACCCGGGTCGATTGGCTGCGTACCGTGTGATGTTGGGGAGCCCTTGGGGGCTTGCATCCTTCCCGCCCCAGCATGTGATTTGCGGGCAGGTTAGCCGCCGCACACGCGGGACAATGGGGGTTAGCGGAGCATTCCGCCGCTTTATGGCCAGGTTGACCACAGCGGAAACAGATTGCGCTGCAGTCAAATACGGCCGTGCACTTTGCCCGTACGTGTCCCGTGCCCATACATCTATAACACCTCGTTGGCCGCGGCTCCAAGATGGTGACTTTAGCCGAGCTGAAGCCCACAAGGAGGCGTCCGTCGCTCGCCAAAAGTTTGGCAGCGGTAACGGGGCACTTTACCCATGCCGCATTGACGCCGCCGGGACCTCGGCGTGTGACTCCTACCCTTATAGAGTCGAGGGAGCATTGAGTTTTGTCCCTGATGGCCTCACGAATTTCCTCGCTTGTTATTGAGTCGTTCAGGCCTGTGACACGCATTTCGGCACATTTTGAAGGTCTGGTGATCTTAATACCCTCTATGTTTGCGAAAATATTGCGCAGAGTCTCGGCGACGGTATCTGCTTTTGTTCCGCCGTCCTTTCCGGGAATCTCTAAAACACAAGCCCCATGTGGTTGAGGACCAGGGCCAACACTCGGGCAGGAATCCCGTCAGGCCCGGGAGCGGTACTCTTCGAACGAATCCGAAGTACAGCCGCCTCCACCTCCGCCTCCGTGACGGGCGGAACACTGGGCTCGGCCTCCCGGTCGTCGGTCTCAGAGACCATTGCCGGTGGCGTGTGCTCCGCACGTTGCGGGAAAAGGGCCTCAATCACTTCCACGAGGAAGCTGGGCTGGAGAGTCTCTGTAAGGGGGGGGCCCGACGAGCGGTGCTTATTCAGCGCCGCTCTGTAGGGGCGACCCCAGGGGTCACGATCTAGACCCTCCAGCATCTCCTGTCTCGCCGTCTCCTTCGCGCGGCAGATGGCCAGCTTGAATGCGTCCCTCGCATTGCGATACGCTTCATACAGCTGGTCCTCCCTCTCTACGTCGCGGTGACGCCGTCGACTGCGGGTGTAGATCCTCCGGGCACGAATACAGGCCGCACGGAGTTCCGCCAACTCTGGGGACCACCAGTAGACCTCCTTCCTCGGAGGACGACGTCGGAAACGTGGCATGGCCGCATCGCAAACCTGCGTAAACGCATCGCGAATGCGGACAGCCGTGACGTCGATGTCCTCGGTCGGAGGTGGTGAGGACGACCACGATTGAACGATAGCCGCCTCCTCCAGCAGTTCCCTGTCGAGTCGACCCACAGCCCATCGCGGGAATCGGGATTGTCTGCCCGCCGCGTGACCCCTACTGGCGCCCTGGGACCGGGAGAGCTCAAACCGGATGTACAAGTGATCCGAGAGCGTCTCAACCTCAGCCAGTACGCGCCAGTTCCTTACGCGTGCCTCGACACCAGGGGTAGCGAACGAGAGGTCCACTATCGACCCCCCCTGGCGCCGAACGCACGTATTGGTGGTGCCCCTGTTCAGCAAACAGAGGCCCACCGCAGCTGCCCATTCTTCCACCGCCGTTCCGCGAGCGTCCGTCCTGGGAGATCCCCACGCCAAGGATTTGGCGTTAAAATCCCCCAGCACCACGACGTGGCGAGGTGCTAGCCGCCGTATCGAGGCTTCCAGGCTAGCCAGGAAAACCTCAAAATCAGCCAAACTCCGGTTTGGGGAGAAGTACACGCCGTAAAGCGTGAGTCCCCCCCAGTCAGCAGCAACATATCCCGTACCCTTATCTCTGAGCGACAAGGGCGGGGAATGGAGCGCAGCGGAGCTGACGATCGCCACGGAGCCGTCCCGGTCACCCATCCAATTCGGACGAGGAGGAACGTAATAGGGCTCCGCGGCTACGACAACAGCAATCGACCACTCTGCCATGGTTTGCAGGAAAAGATCCTGCGCGCCGGCAGAATGGTTGAGATTCGCCTGGAGGAGGGAAAAGCACTCACTGTCCATTACTGGACTCCGGTACTACATCCTCCATACTTAGCACCCCAACCTAACCTAACCTAACCTAACCTTTTTTTTTTTTTTTTTTTTTTATGGCCGTAAAAAATGCCTAACGCACACCTCCAGCACCCGGGGCAGACGCTGGAGGTAGTGTGGAAAGGCTGGCGTACGTAACGCCTCTGCTTTCCGCCTCCGGCGACACCGTCACTAGGACGGCGGCCGTTTTCGGCGGAGACAGTTTCGGCTTTCGCCTAACCTTTTCTATTGCCGGGGCAACCTCCTGTACATGAGCAGCAGGAGTGGCCTTCTTCTTCTGCCGGCGCCGCGATTTCCTACTCTCCGCAGTGCGCCATTCCTCATTAGAGGGGGCAGAGGCGGAGGCAGACGCTGGCACCGGAGGACGGACTTGAGCAGTTTGGGCGCTTGAGGTGCCCGCTGCTCTAAGAGACCCAGCGAGTCCCGCTGTACGCGGTGGTGGCGCCGGGCGTGCCATCAGTGGCCCCTTAGGGGGCTTGGGCCCCGCGAGCGGCGGCCGACAGCTCGGTTCTGGGGGCAGACGCGCCTTAACGCCCTCAAGGCGAGCGTCGACGATGCCCCCGATAAGACGTGAGAGCTGCCTCATCTGCGCCTCCGTAAAGGAGTCGTCAGATGGGCGCTCTCCACTATGGGCCGGGACAGAACCGGCCCGCACAGCCCTGACTAAGGCCGGGGCAGAACCGGCACTAGCCGATCCTAAATCGGCACGCATCTGTGTTAAATCAGCGCGAAGAGCTTTCAGCTCTTCCTCCAGACGGGCGTTATCAGCGCGCAACTTCTGCGTCTCAGCCTCGTTGGTGGTGAAGCGCTCGAACAGCGCCTCCACCACCTCCTTTAGTGTCGAGGCGGACGCTTTGAGGCCCTTTGCGAACGTGCCTTTGAGGTTTTTGCTCTTCTGAGCTACGTTCGCTATCACTTTCATGGAGGTGGCCGCCGACTCCATGAGCTCCTCCACTGTTTTCGGGGAGCTAACTGACCCCGACGGGCGAAGCTCACCCAACAGTTGCTGGACCTGCTCCTCAGCAACTTTTTCTCCCTCCGTGCGGCCTCTATTGTAGGCCTCCCGCCTGGAGAATACGTCGGACGTTTTGACGTTCGGTGCCGTGACTACAGGGGGAGGTGTCTTGGGGCGAGCGAACCTCGCCACAGACCCCCCCCCTTTGGGAAGAATGAACCTTCCTGGGGACCTCGAGGTCAACCTCAGGAAGGTTCGCGTCACATCCGGGAGATGCGCCGCGCTTTTGTTGCACTGCGCGGGGTTGCCCAGTCAACGTCTCTGGACCCACCAACAGGTCCATATCGCTAACCGAACTTAGCGAAGATTCGGAGCCGAACCGGCCCGAGCGCAACAGGCTGTCCAGTGACCCAGACGTCACCGAAGTTCTGGAACCGCTCAAAAGGGCCGGCCTCCGCCACTTCTCGGGGCAAACTGCCCCCACTCCTAGCTGCGTCCTCTCCCTCTCTTTCCACAACCACATCTTTTAACACGAGCCTTGGGCTCCTCCTCCTATTAAAAATATTTTTCAGTTTAGAGTCATCCACCCGGGCAGTGCCCCCTGTACCCGGGTAAGCGTAAATTTGTATCCCAACTGGGGGGTCCGCAGGTGCCCCAGCTGGGGGTAGCGCTTGGAACCGAACATCCCATCGGCCATGCATCCTCTGGACACGCTCCGCAACACAGGATTCGGGGATTTTTTATAGAGGTTGTCATCCTCGCGGCCCAGGCGACCAAGCCAAGACCCTCGTTCCCGTTCAAAGCCGTAAGACATGTCTACGACACTCCTACTAGGGATTACGAGATTCCGACGGTGGCAGAAAGAAGATCTCCCCGCCCGCTCGACGGCAGTGTGAGTGCACGTCAAGCCCGTCCTCCGGGCAGCCCAGGGATGGGCCACCCCCTACTCTGCCAGAACATTAGCCGTGTGACGGTGGTTTCGCGAAACGCCGCGAATCCACCGGCACACGTTGCCCAGGGTGCACCACGAGGAGGTTTTCCAGCAATTAGCACCCCACCCCAACCTTTTTTTTTTTTTTTTTTTAGGCCGTAAAAAATGCCTGAACGCACACCTGCAGCACCCGGGGCAGACGCTGGAGGTAGTGTGGGACCTGCCCCCACTAAAAAATCGGCCGTGTACCAACTCGCCGCCTTCACACGGATAGGCCGCCGGAATTGGCTATTTCTTCGGCGGACCCACCCAGCGGCATAGCCCCATCGGGCATTCCTGCTCCTGCGGCGTCCTGGGTACACACAGAACGCCGCCATCGCGAAAGGCCGCGAGCGTGGGAAACTTCCCCGTCCATCACGCCCACAGCCCCACCAAACGACGTCACGCGCGACTGCGCCTCGACGTCGCCCGGTTCGCCGGCGACGGGGCAGACTATCCCCGCCGCCTCCCCCCACGAGATAAAGTTCCCGCAGGAGGGTGCGACCGCGTCCTGGACCCCCTATCGCGCAACGCATCCGGTACCCCTATCACTGACGACAGGGGCGAGGAGCGAGCACGTCTAAGGGAGTCCGTTAGGTGGAGGGTGGAGAGGCTTGAGAGGGCGCCTCGTCTTCACCCTCCTCCATCCGCACCGGAGCCTGCGTGCGAGGAGCTGGGCCAGTCCCGGCGGGCGGCTTTGTGGCCTTGGGAGGCTTACAGCCCGCCCTCCCCATCATGTGGTTGGCGGGCAGATTGCCCGCCGCACACACGGGGCAGGACCCTCCACCTTCCCATGGACCCACCATCCTCCTGGATATATGGTCCGAAACTTGGGAGAAGCGCGTGACGCGCTTTTTCTTGACTCCCTACAAATATTTTTCTATATCCTCCTGTCCCTACGCCCTCTCCCCGTTCTGAGGCGGCGCTTCTACAACGCCTTACGGGCGCTGAGAGAGTTCTTTTTATTTATGCTAGTTGCCGCTAATGCGGCCGTACGTCACTCCACGCCTTCGTCGCCCGCCTAGGTCCTTTCCTCTTGCTCGAGCCTGCTCCTGGTCCTACTCCAATTGTGCGCAAAGTCTCTCAACCGTCGAAAGTTTGCCTCCGAGTTGACTAATTCCCTATAATATACTGGTCCCTCTACCCCTCCTAAGTCTATGCTATCTAACATTCTACGCCTGATATCGTCGTAAAGGGGGCATCGCCACAGAGTGTGGTCCAAGCATTCATCCTCTTCTCCGCAGTAACACAGGGGATCCTCACACAGATTCATTCTATGTAACCTAGCCTTAAAACATCCATGACCACTAAGAATCTGAGAAACGTGATAGTCCGGTTCGACCCAAGGAGACTTGAGCCGATCCGCCACGTCCGGGAAGAAACGGAAGAGTTCCCTACCCTTATCCTCATTTAACCATTTCTGCTGCCACGAGGCAACAGTCTCCTCCGTGATTTGGCGTCTCGCTATCCTGAACGCATCCCGACCTAGGTGTCTTACATCGTCGATCTGTCCCGCCCGGGCCACCTCGAGGTCAGCTGGCAGTACTCCTGCAAGGACGGATAGGGCTGCCGTACTGACGGATCTATAGGCTTTTGTTAGTAATATGAGAGCCGGTCTCTGTGTACGAAGCAACGCGCTTCTGACCATGTGCGTGGTCGTTCGCCTCCACCAACATCCGGCCGCATAGGTGACAGTTGCGGTGTATGTGCCCCGGTACAACAGCTTGAGAACTTCGTACCGTATTCCCCAGGATGAGGCGGAGACTCGCGACATTTTCCCGAATGCTGCTGCGGCACGCTCCCCGATGGACTGCGCGTGTTCCCTAAAGCTTTGTCCCGCGTCGACGACTACCCCCAACACCTTGGTTGACTGTACCCCCTTGATGGATATCCCATTGAGTCGAATCGTAGGGGGGCGGCCTGGCATTCTTCCCTTCATAGTCATGGAGTATGACTTTGCAGGGGAGAACCCCAGCCGGTTGCGGTGCCCCCACTCGGTGATAATTCCCATGGCGCATGAGGCCGAGGCCTCGATGCCGGCGCGAGTGTTCGACTCGATGAGAATCGTTACGTCGTCCGCGTAGGCAACCAGGTGAACCCCGGTCGGATACGGTAATCGAAACAAATCGTCCATGAGTAGGTTCCACAGAGAAGGTCCCAAAACTGAGCCTTGCGGGCATCCCATGGTCAGCGGTTTCCTCACAACCCTACTTCCAACGTAAAAACCAACTCGGCGGTCCAGAAAATAAGCCACCAACATCTTGTAGATGTTCGGCGGGCATCCGCCATTTTTAGCCTTCAGCAGGATCATGGGCCACCACGCGTTGTCGAATGCGCCGGCGATGTCAAGAAACACCGCTTGTATATATTTAAACTTGCTCTCTGCGACTATTGCCTGGACGGACTGGAGAGCCGTCAGTGTTGAGCGACCCCGAGAGAACCCGTGCTGACACGACGAGATATTGCGCGAGATGTTAGGGGCGCACTTGAGCATGACCCGTTCCAAGATTTTGCCCAGTACCGAGAGAAGCGTGATGGGGCGATACGCTTTAGGATCAGACAACGGTCTGCCGTTCCCTTTCGGTAGGACAATCAGCCGTCCGTCCTTCCACGCACCAGGAAAAGTGCCCTCCTCGACGCAAAGACCGAAAACCCGCGTAAGTTCCGAGCTAGCTGCTTGCCACACATGTTTGACCATGCGGGCGGTAATCCCGTCCGTCCCCGGAGCTGTGTTAGGCAGGTGCCTGACTATCTCCCAGATATCACTTCTCGACAGAGGGGGCGCGTCTCGACCCGAGGGCGCGCAGGCCGCCAGAGTACGAACTTGCCTATGATAGGCTGTGTCGAGTGTCACGTTGTCGTCAGGGCATAAGGCCTGGACCAGAGTGTCCATCGCGGCATGCGCGTCCCCGGCGTATCCTTCAACGAACTTCGTGCCGCAGATGACATTTGGCGGCGGTCTGACCCTACCACTGGCCACACGATATGCTAGGCCCCAGGGATCCTGGTTGCCTGAGTCCGCGAGGTCCCTAAAAAAGTCGGTCTGCGCCTCCTCCATCCTAGCCCTGTATTTCCTGCGGCACTCGTGGTAGGTACTTTTGGCGGTTTCTTGTAAAGCAGCGGCCGCGCTGCGCCTACGTAGTCCCTGCCAAGCCTTTCGTGCACGATTCGTACTTTTACGCAGGGCGTCTAAAGCCGGGGTCCACCATTCATATCCAGAGTCTTTCCTCTTACTCGCATCACTAGTACCTAAGGTATCTCTCGCTACGTTAACTATGATGTCTGTGAATTGCTTGCATACCTTTCGTGCCGGTTGACGCCATTGCATTCTACCCATTTTCGAGTTAATTTCGGAACGAAATCTCCCCCAGTCTACACCGCGGTCCCGGAATCTCGTTGGCTCCCCCGACGGTTCCGCACTAGGTGCAGGCTCCCGTGCGCCACCCAGCCCGTATGTGATAAGCCGATGGTCGCTGCTGCTTGCTCCCGCGTGGACTTTCCAGTTTCGGACGTCAGCTCCCCTAGTTGCCAGTGTGAGATCGATGTTGGATTCACCGTTGACCGTGGAAAAGGTGTGCGGCTCCCCGGGTTGGTTGATGATCTCTAGACCACGACCAACGATAAAGTCCTCCATTTGCTGGCGCCGGTACGTGACGTCTTGTCCTCTGCCGGTGTAATTTCGGGGCTCGCAATGCCACATTGGCGAGTGGACACACGGGGCAGTGGTGAGCGGCAGAGCACGCCGCTGCCGTATGCCCCGGTTGACTCTCGCGGCGGAGAAGCCCACGAGGAGCCGGCCTGCCTCTGCCAAAGATTTGGCCGCAGCGACGGGGCAACGCGCCCACGCCGCACCAACTCCGCCGGGGCCGGGGCGAATCGCACCGACCCTCACGGTTCCGGGAGAGCACTGAGTCTTCAGCTCAATTGCCTCCCGGACAGCCTCGGGCGTAATTGAGTCGTCCAGGCCGGAGACGCGCAACTCCGCGCACTTTGTCGGCCTGGCAACCCTTACGCCCTCCTCGCCCCCCGCAAGACGGCTACTGCACTAAGTCGGCCTTGCTCGGGCCCTCCGTCCCCGGAAACTCAAGGAGCCGGGCCCCGGTCTGTGAGCGGCGGAAGCTCACCTCCACGCCCCCAGCTGCCAGAAGAGCGGCCCTCGCCCCGCTAAATAGGCTGGCGTAGGTGACCCCTCTGTGCTCCGCCTCCGGCGACACCGTCACCAGGACGGCTGCCGTTTTCGGCGGAGAAAGTTTTGGCTTTCGCCTCACTTTCTCCCTTGCCGGGGCAACCTCCTGCACGGGAGCGGCGGGAGTGGCCTTCTTCTTCTGCCGGCGCCGCGATTTCTTGCTTTCCGCCGTTCGCCATTCCTCTCCAGAGGGGGCAGAAGCGGGAGCAGACGCTGGCGCCGGAGGACCGGCTTGGGCCGTTGGGGCGCCTGAGGCGCCCTCTTCGGCGACACGGGGTGCTTTCCTCGGCGCACGCTGCGCCCCTCGCCCGCCCGGCCCTGAGGCAACCACTGTCGCAAAAGACCCAGCGCGTCCCCCTCCCCCTCGGCCGGGGATGCCATCCGGGCCAGGCGCGGTGTTCTTGCCGAGCATCTTCTTAACCGCAGCACTGACCTCAGCTTCGGATATTTCCGGAACGTTCCCACCGTCATCCTCTGGAGCTAGTGAGGGTGGCGCCATGATAGGTGGTGGGTGTGCCGCATTGGAGGGGAACAAAGTGTTGACCACCTCCTCTAAGAATTCCGGCTGGAGACTTTGGGTAAGTGGAGGCGCCCACGGACGAATCTTACCCCGTACCATACGGTATGGGCGACCCCACGGGTCTCGATCCAAAGTCGCCAGAAGTTCTTCTCGGGCCTGGATTTTCGCCGTTTTAATTGCCGCTTGAAGGGCCTTTCTTGCGGCTCGGTAAGCGTTGTATAGTTCGGTCTCTACGGCTGCTGAATCGTGAGAACGTCGTCGTCGTCTGCGGTGCCTCGTATACTGGCGTCGCGTTGTAACGCATTCCTGACGTAGATGCGCGATTTCTTGCGACCAGTACACTTGTCGCTTCGCGCATCCGGGGCGAACTCGCGGCATTGCCGCGTCGCATATGCGGGACACGGCTTGTTGGAATCGGAGTGCCTCCGAGTTTACGTCCTCTGGACTTTCGGGTGCAGAAACCCAGGCTTCTACAATGGCAGCCTCCAATAGAGCGTCCCGATTTAGCTTTTTCAGTGCCCAGCGTCGTTCACATTCTTCGGAGACCATGCTGCGGGTTGGTGCATCGGAGGTCTGAGCGGAAATGTCGAACCGAATATACCGGTGATCGGATAGTGTTTCCGCTTCCTCAACGACACGCCAACCTTGCACACGACGAGCTGCCGCCGGACTCGCGAACGAGACGTCCACAATGGATCCCCCATTGTGACGCACGCACGTGTCCACTGACCCGCGATTAAGGACTAGTAGGCCTGACGTTAGCGTCCACTCCTCCAGTACTGCGCCCCTTGCGTCCGTTGCCGGGGATCCCCACAATGTAGCCTTCGCATTCAAGTCGCCGACTACAATAACGGAACGACTGCGGCTGATCACAACATCCAGCTGACTTAGAAAATCTTCGAATTCCGCGAGGGTGCGGTTGGGTGAAAAATAGCAAGCCACCAACATATTGACGATTCTACGGACGCTGCCACCCATTTGAGATATTGTTGAGCGCGGGGGAACCAGCAGCAGTCCGTGAGATAATGGCTACGACATTGTCCAAGTCGCCCGCCCAATCGTCCCTGGAGGGTACGAAATAAGGCTCAGCGACTACAGCGATGTTAATAGACCACTCCGCCATACTCTGAAGCAGGAGATCCTGAGCTCTGGCAGAATGGTTTGCGTTTGTTTGAAGTAATCTGAGTATGGCCATTATTTATTGGTAGATTGCATTCTCTCCGTTGATTTAGCCGCGGGCGTTGATTGTGGGCAGTTTTTTGTTCCCATCAAGTGCTCCGCCGGCTTTTCTCTTGCGGCTCAGATTATGCAGTGCGGCGTTGCAGAGCATGTACTCGCATTATGACCTGCGTTTCCACAGCGATAGCATTTATTGCTGCAGTTAATATCTGAAGTGCATTTCGCACCTAAATGGCCAACCGCTAGGCACCGGTAGCATCTGGTGGGCTTCGGCTCCATGAGCTTCACTCTTGCCGTGGTCCATTCGCCCACAAGTATTTTCCGTGCGGTGACCAACTTCTTAGCTGCCGCCACGGGGCAACTTACAATGGTGGCACCTCCTGACCCACGCCTCCGGAAGGAGATGGTTCCAACACGGACCTGGGCGGCCGTGCAGTCCCCCGCCTTTGCCACCGCGTCTGCCACTTCTGCTGTTGTTGCAGTCTCATCTAAGCCCAGCACGCGTATATCTGTGCGCTTGCTGGGTCTGGTCACCCGCACTTCTTCTTCTTTAAAGAGCCCCTTCAGTTTTTCGGCCAGAGCATCTGCTTTCGCGCCGCTTGTGGCTCCTTTAACTTGCAGCAAGCGCGCTCCAGTTTGCGTCTCCGTGACGCGCACGTGTGGGATTCCCAGCTCAGCCAGTTTGACGGCAGTTTTTGCCTTAAGTAAGACGTCTTTGTAACACAGGCCGCTCTTGCCGGCCTCCGGCAACAGAGTCAGTACCACGGCCGTTGTTCGTGGTACTTGAAGGCCTCTCTCTGCTTTCTTCTTGGGCCTCGTCTTCTTTTGGCTTTTATTTTTGCCCACCTTCTGCCACCTTTCTTGTGTGGATTTTTCCGGCCGTTCGGGAGCATTAGGAGCCGTTGCTGGACCGGGCGAGGGTAAGGCGTCCGGAGCGGGAGGGATAGGGTCCTGTTTGGACTTCTGCGTCTTTTCCCCCTTCTTGGTCTTTTTAGATCGCGGTGGCTTTATGGCCGAGCTCGTTGGAGCGCCAGGTTGGTCCTTATGGGCAGTTACGGGTGCGATTGGTTCCGCTAATAACCTGGCCTCCAAAGCCGCGAAGCGCGCCTCAAAACGCTCCATAAATCTCCCCATTGCCTCATCCGACGGCGGCACCGATGGCGGGGCCTCGAGAGGCTGGCAGTTGAGGGCGCGTTGTTTGCGCACTCCTAGCCTAAGCTCACTGTGCTCTCTTTGGAGTTCATCGATATCGGCCCTTAGGCGCGTATTAGACGCCTGCAGTATGTTAACCTCTTCTGAGGTCGATCTTTGGAGGAGCGTTTTTGTGCACTCCGATATGCACGCGACTGCCTCTTTAAGGGCCTTCTGGCAAGTGCCTTTCAACCCTTTGGAAATTTTGGACACCTCTGTGATGGCAGCGAGAGCTGCTTTGAGTTTGGTGTCCAACTATCCAACAACAATGGGTCTTCGTCGTCTACTGCCCTGTGCGTGATGGAACTCGGCAATGGCCTCTCCGTTCGCACTCTATTAATGAGCTCGGATACTCGGAGCTCAGCCGTTTTGTTCTTTTCGTCGTCGGCGCGAAGGGCGTCAGCTTTTTCGCGGCGGGCTTTCCCAATACCCACATACTGGCCCGTAGTGGGTGTCCGGCCTCTGCCGCGTTTTGCAGCTAGCGTTAAAGCTGACGCTGAGTCTTTCGAGGTCGAGCCCGACCCCACACAGCTACGCCATAATCTCTGCGGGGTATCGCTCTCGGCGTCACTCCCGCTCTCTCTTTCGCTTTCAACTACCGAAGATGAGCGACTTTGGCTTCGGCCACACTCAACACTCTCTTCGTGGACTTCGGTATCCTTCTTAAGAACCGCACTGCGGTTCGAAGATCGAAGCGCGACCTTCGCGGTTTTCTCGGTGCCGGATTTACCGCTCGGCACAGGGCGGATGCGTCGTTGGGTGTCCCCCCCAGAGTACGCGGGACAGACGGAGCCGACTGGCTCCGCAAGGGATTCCCTGAGCGAAGTGCGCTCAGGACCCTCCTGGGTAGTTTTACATGTATTAACCACCGACATTATTTTTAAGTTTATAGACCTCCGTCTGGGTAGCCCTCGGGACTGAGATCCCCTCAGCCATTCATCCCATTGCCGGGCACCACAAGCGTGGGATTAGGGTATTTTTTAAAGGGGTTTACTTCCCCGCAGCCCACAAAGTGTGAGCCCCCGTTCCTGTCAATTCAGGGTTACGGGTTGGGCCGGTCGGTGGTCTGTATCAGACCGTGTCCGCCATCTATAAATAAATAGTGAACCCGCCGCCCCTCGCCCTTCCTAAGAAAGCCCCAAGGATGGACCAAATCCTCCCCCGTTTGCCCGGCGGCAACGCAATAGCGAAAGCACGCCGAACCCGCCACATAACTCCACTGTTTCCCCCCCTCAGTGGGAAAACAAACAAAACAAAAACAAAACCAAAGTGTAAAAAGAATATTGGAAAACCAAAAACAAAAAGTGAAGGTGTAAAAATGAAAATGTTAAAATGGCTATTGTAAAAATAAATCAACCAAAACAAAATAAAAAGTGCAACAAAATAAAATAAATAAGCAAAATGTAAAAATAAAAGATTATAGAACAAAGAAATAAAAGGTGTTAAAGATGAATATTGCAACAAATAAAACCAAAATCAAATAAAACAAAACAAAATAAAACAGAAGGGGGCACAGGGAGAACGCCCAGAGTTGCCCGAATACGAGCCCCTCTCTTTGCCAGAACATTAGCCGTCCGGTGATCAAAAAGTGATCACTGTCCGTTGCCCAGGGTGCACAGGTCTTTAAGGTCGCGGTCAGGGTGACTCTTGCGAAAAATTCCTCAACCCTCGACAGACCATGGCTGCCGTTTGAATGTATGGCTGCCTCGTCTTGATAGTAAGAGGGGATTCCTTGCCCCTCACCTCATTCTGTAGAGAGGCGCGCGTGGAACACGACGCGCCGCCGTCTCGGGCCTGTTCTGGTCGAGTGGCCTGGTGCCCTCCAAGCCACTCGCAGGCCAGCACTCATGGGGGCTGGAGGTCGTTGCGTTGCCTCCGGCGCCCGGTGCGTCTGCTTCGGGATTGGAGTGTGGTGCTGTTCTCCCTGTCCCTCTCCGCCGCTTCCTTTGCGTTCATCACCGCCTCGCAAAAGGCTGCGGCAGACTCCCAGGCGCTTTCGCTCATCGTGATCGCTTGTGCGAGGGTTGGGAGCGTAATGACGTTCGCGCCGATATCCATCGCAAGATCTTGGCGCTGTCCCGCCCACGCTGAACATTCCGCTAGGGTATGCAGCGCCGTGTCTTCGCGGCTGTCTTCGTAGTGGTGGCACTCCGGTGTCGGCTCGCGGCCAATGCGACACAGGTACTTGCCGAAGCATCCATGTCCCGATAATACCTGTGTCAGCCTGAAAGTTAGGGCCCCATGCCGCCTCTGCAGCCACTCTTCTAATATCGGTGCTAATGCAGACACCGTGGCGTGACCCGCTTTTGGTTGCGCCAATCGTGCTCTCCAGTCGTCTAGCAACGTTTCTTTAACAGCGCTGCGCCGATATCTCTTGCGGGACTGGGCGCAGGTCGTTCACCTGTGCGTTTTTGCGCCAATTGTAGAGTCCTGCAAGGACTTTAGCCTCTAGGTCCCAAGGAGGGGATCCGGCCAGGAGGCTTGCCGCTTCGAACCTTCCCTACCTTCCACGTCGTAGGAAACTGGCCTCGCTCGCAGCACGCGGTGAGCAGCCGCCTTGCTTGTGGCTCCAAAACTTGTAATGCCAAGCCTAATGCTCGGCCGGGAATGCCGTCCGGGCCAGGCGCGGTGTTCTTGCCGAGCATCTTCTTAACCGCAGCACTGACCTCAGCTTCGGATATTTCCGGAACGTTCTCGACATCATCCTCTGGAGCTAGTGAGGGTAGTGCCATGATGGGTGGTGGGTGTGCCGCATTGGAGGGGAACCGAGTGTTGACCACCTCCTCTAAGAATTCCGGCTGGAGGCTTTGGGTAAGTGGAGGCGCCCACGGGCGAATCTTGCCCCGTACCATACGGTATGGGCGACCCCACGGGTCTCGATCCAAAGTCGCCAGAAGTTCTTCTCGGGTCTGGATTTTCGCCGTTTTAATTGCCGCTTGAAGGGCCTTTCTTGCGGCTCGGTATGCGTTGTATAGTTCAGCCTCTACGGCAGCTGAATCGGGAGAACGTCGTCGTCGTCTGCGGTGCCTCGTATACTGGCGTCGCGTTGTAACGCATTCGTGACGTAGATGCGCGATTTCTTGCGACCACCAGTACACTTGTCGCTTCGCGCGTCCGGGGCGAAGTCGCGGCATTGCCGCGTCGCATATGCGGGACACGACTTGTTGGAATCGGAGTGCCTCCGAGTTTACGTCCTCTGGACTGCCGGGTGCAGAAACCCAGGCTTCCACAATGGCGGCCTCTAATAGAGCATCCCGGTTTAGCTTTTTCAATGCCCAGCGTCGTTCACGTTCTTCGGAGACCATGCTGCGGGTTGGTGCATCGGAGGTCTGAGCGGAAATGTCGAACCGAATATACCGGTGATCGGATAGTGTTTCCGCTTCCTCGACGACACGCCAACCTTGCACACGACGAGCTGCCACCGGACTCGCAAACGAGACGTCTACGATGGATCCCCCATTGTGACGCACGCACGTGTCCACTGACCCGCGATTAAGGACTAGTAGGCCTGACGTTAGCGTCCACTCCTCCAGTACTGCGCCCCTTGCGTCCGTTGCCGGGGATCCCCACAATGTAGCCTTCGCATTCAGGTCGCCGACTACAATAGCGGAACGACTGCGGCTGACCACGACATCCAGCTGACTTAGAAAGTCTTCAAATTCCGCGAGGGTGCGGTTGGGTGAAAAATAGCAAGCCACCACCATTGACGATTCTACGGACGCTGCCACCCATCCCGGGCCCTTCGAGATATTGTTGAGAGCGGGGGAACCAGCAGCAGTCCGTGAGATAATGGCTACGACATTGTCCAAGTCGCCCGCCCAATCGTCCCTGGAGGGTACAAAATAAGGCTCGGCAACCACCGCGATGTTGATAGACCACTCCGCCATACTCTGAAGCAGGAGATCCTGAGCTCTGGCGGAATGGTTTGCGTTTGTTTGAAGGAACCGAAGTGTGGCCATTATTTATTGGTCGAGCGTGTTCCCTCCGTTGACTTAGCTGCAGGCACTGATTGGGGGCAGTTTTTTGATCCCACCAAGTGATCTGATTTGCCGTGTGGTACCGGCTTAAGAATAGTACCACCCCATCTCTTTCCGTGGGTGTCGTCAAGGCGACTAAGGGATGTCACTCCGGAGGACGGGCAGCAGCGTCCTCTGCGTACTTAAAGCCCTACTGCGATCGCCAACCCGCTCGCCAAGCGTGGCGATTATGGCAATTACCCCCAGGATCTACATACTCGTAGGTTCTACTGGGGAGACCCGTGCCCAGCAGTGGGCCATCACATGGGTTGATATGTAAGTGATCTGCTGGCTTTCCTCTTGCGACACAAATGATGCAGTGCGGTGTTGCAGAACATGTACTTGCATTATTGGAAGTGGGGTTTCACAATTGGCTGTCCAATATCAGTCAATCAAACATAAAGCAGTCCAATCCCATGTATCTTTGCAAAACCAATCGGCCCTACTAGATCTGGCAAACGATTTATCTGAGATAAAACAGACGATTAAGGAGTCCTGTTCCAAACAAGCATTGCCAAATTCATCTTTTGCTGACATGGTGAAGAAGGGGACGAATAGTTTCGTTCGACCAACGCCCCTGAGTTCCGTGACCATTTACCCTAGTGATAGGTCAAAAACCAGCGACGAAACCAAAACCTTGGTCCAGAAAATCGTCTGCCCTGAAGATATGAAACTCAAAGTCCGCGGAGTCAGAAACACGAAAAACGGAGGCGTCATTATCAGCACAGAGTCTAAAAATGATCTAGAAAAAATCAAACAATCTGTACAACTTGCCAAGTCAGGTCTTACCGTCGACGAAACCCAAAAACGCAAACCCCGCATTACTATCGTAGGAGTCCCGACACAAATGACTGATAATGAGGTTTTTAAATGTGTATACGAACAAAACCTGGTAGAAAAAATGCCCTCCTTAACTAAAGATTCATTTTTGACCTCAATTAGACTCAGCCACAAATCTGGGAAGAAAGACGCAGTGACCTGCAATTATATACTGGAAGTATCAGCAGTCATACGTAAAGCCCTGCTAATTCAAGAAAGAGTTTTTATCAATTGGACGTCCTGTCCTGTGAGAGATTTTACACTAGTGACTAGATGCTACAAATGCCAGCAGTACGGACATGCAGCCAAAACATGCAAAACACCTAACTCTACATGTGGACATTGCGGTCAAGATGGTCATTCTATTCAAGAGTGCAAATCAAAATCAGAGGCGCCTAAATGTGCAACATGCTTGCGTTTCAAAAAGCCGAACAATCACAAGACGGGTGACAATGACTGCCCTGCAAAAAAAGCAGCTGAACTCAGGTACATTAACTCAATTGATTATGAAGGCGCCTAAGAGCGCCACATACTCGCGTGTATTTTAGAACTAAGGGTAGATTTAAGTTACATAAATGGATTTAAATTTAATTAAGCAATTAGATAATAGTTTCCTATCGGAATCAAGATTTTGTGAGGTTGAAGATTGCAGACAATATCTTATCGGATACCAAAAATCACTAACCATACTTACACAGAATATTCGCAGTATTCATAAAAATATAGATAGTTTACATGTTTTTCTACATAGGCTTAATGTTCACTGTGATATAATCATTCTAACCGAGTGTTGGTTAATAAACCGGCACGATCGCCTCCCAATAATACCGGGGTACAATGTATACTATACCGCTACAAATCACAATCAAAATGATGGTGTCGTGGTATATGCTAAAAAAACATTAGAGGTCACAGTCGAGGAGCCAACTCTTCAAGACTGCAATGGTTTGATCCTTAACATTGGGTCAGATACAGCGATTATTGCTATATATAGATCTCCTTCCTTCAGAAACTCTGACCTCTTTCAAAAATCTCTAGGTGAAACACTGAAATCACTATCCTCATGTAAAAACATAATATTAACAGGGGACTTGAATTTAAACATTAGCTCAGGATCTTGCGATTCAGGAACCCATAACTACCTTAATTTATGTTCATACTATGGTCTTCAGCCCACTCACACATTATCTACTCATCATAGCGGTTCCTGTCTCGATCATGTAATGATTAAAACCAGCTTGACATACATCACTCTTGTTACTAACTCTACTGTAACTGACCACCACGCTGTCCTACTAACCGTAAATTTAACGCCACCTAAGCAGAGTCGTCCACAGACAAGGTCTAAATTAAACATACACAAACTCGAACATGATTTATGCAACATCGATTTTTGTCCAGTTTACAATAATGCCGACCCTAATTTGTCTCTGTCGTATTTAATTAAAAATGTCCAACAAGCAATATTATGCAACACGAAAGTAACGACAATAAATAAGAAATTTTACAATATCAAGCCCTGGATTACTCCTGGTCTTATACGTTGTATAAGACACAGAGATCGACTCCATCAGCGAACAAGACGGTACCCTGACAACCTAATACTTTTAACTACGTATAAAAGATACAAAAATTTCTGTAACAACCTACTCAAAAAGTTAAAAATTAATTATGACAGAGATGTTTTACAAAGGGCAGGAAATAATAGTAAGCAAATTTGGCGACATGTTAAAAGCATAACTTACTCCTCGAAAAATCATCAATCAAATTCGAGTTTACTGCATATTAACTCATCACCACTAAATTCAGCTAACCATGTAAATAACTATTTTATAAATGTGGGCAAAAATCTTGCCGAGCGTATTCAAAATCAAAATAATAGCCTTGGATGTACGCAACCCCCCCAATTTGTCCGCAACTTGAGTCTCAAATCTTTCGTTATGCTAGACACTGACGAACACGAGGTAGCTCGAATTATTTCTGACCTGAAGGATAGCTGCGCCACTGGCTCGGACAACATTAGCAATAAAATCCTTAAACTTTTTAAACATATTTTAGTACCCCCTTTAACATATATTTTTCAACGGTCTTGAAGCAGCCGCTGCTGCAAAAGACCCGGCCCGTCCCCCTGTACGGGGTGGTGGCGGCCCCATTGGTGGCCCCTGAGGAGGCTTCGGCTTGGGCACTGCGAGCGGCGGCCGACAGCTCGGCTCCGGGGGCAGACGCGCCTTGATGCCCTCAAGGTGCGCGTTCATGAGGCTCCCGAAAAGTATTGTGAGCTGTCTCATTTGCGCCTCCGTGAAGGAGTCGCCAGACGACAGCTCTCTGGTTTGGGCTGGCACATTCAGGTCAGAACCTGTTGGCACAGCGTCCCCCCTGGCCGGGACAGAACCGACGGCCTTGATCGATTTAACTTCGGCCCGCAACTGCGTAAGCTCGGCGCGGAGCGCCCTAACTTCAGCCTCTAAGCGGGAGCTATTGGCCCGCAACTCCACGCAACGATCAGAGAATGTGTCCACCACCTCCTTTAGGACGGAGGCTGACTCCTTCAAGCCTTTTGCGAAGGTGCCCTTTAGATTTTTACTCTTGGCTGCCACCTTCGCAATGACCGCTATTGAAGCAGTCGCCGATTCTACGAGCTCCGTCACGGTTTTCGGGGCACTTACCCCTCCCGACGAGTGGAGCCCGTCCATAAGTT
Source organism: Herminia tarsipennalis (assembly GCA_945859575.2). NCBI lineage: Eukaryota > Metazoa > Arthropoda > Insecta > Lepidoptera > Erebidae > Herminia > Herminia tarsipennalis. The sequence goes on along the minus strand of OX243859.2, from coordinate 14,870,750 downwards.
GCTGGACTTGGTCCTCAGCGACTAATTCTCCATCTGTGCGGCCCCGGTTATAGGCCTCCCGCCTAGAAAAAACGCCACTCGTTGTTGCGACCGGCGTTTTTTTTTTAGCAGCCGTCTTTGCAGGGGGTGTCTGCGGCCGAGCAAATCTGGCCACAGATCCCCCTCTTTGGGATGAGTGAATCTTTCTGGGGACTCCGAGGTCAACCTCAGGAAGGTTCTCACCGTCTCCAGGGGAAGCACCGCGCTTCTGCTGTCGAGCGCGGCATTCATCAGCCGACAGCGCGTCTGGACCGATGCCTGATCCACCCACCAACTGCTCCATATCGCTCACCGCTGAGCTGAGCGAGGATTCCGAGCCGAACCGGCCCGAGCACAGCAAACTCTCCAGCGACGCAGAGGTCACCGAAGTCCCCGAACCGCCCAGCCGGCCGGAATCGGCCGCTTCTGAGGGCAAACTACCGGCGCTCCTTCGCCTTACTTCTTCCACATCTTTCTCCCTCTCCTTCTCCTTCTCCTTCTCCAGTAGCGTTACGCTCCTCTTGTTGAACATATTTTTTAATTTACTGTTATCCATATTGAATCCCACGAGTATGGGGGAAATAAAGGTCCACCCGGGCAGTGCCCCCTGTACCCGGGTAAGCGTAAATTTGTATCCCAACTGGGGGGTCCGCAGGTGCCCCAGCTGGGGGTAGCGCTTGGAACCGAACATCCCATCGGCCATGCATCCTCTGGTCACGCTCCGCAACACAGGATTCGGGGATTTTTTATAGAGGTTGTCATCCTCGCGGCCCAGGCGACCAAGCCAAGACCCTCGTTCCCGTTCAAAGCCGTAAGACATGTCTACGACACTCCTACTAGGGATTAGGCTAGGGATTACGGGAAGCCGACTGGCTTCGGGAGGGATTCCCCGAGCGAAGTGCGCCGGGCGCACTTCGCTCGGGGAATCCCTCCCGAAGCCAGGGTAGGACCCTCCTGGGTAGATAAATTATCATTAACCACCGACATATTGTGAGTTTTACGACCTCCGTCTGGGTAGCCCTCGGGACTGAGATCCCCTCAGCCATTCATCCCATTTCCGGGCACCACAAGCGTGGGATTAGGGTATTTTTTAAAGGGGTTTACTTCCCCGCAGCCCACAAAGTGTGAGCCCCCGTTCCTGTCAATTCAGGGTTACGGGTCGGGCCGGTCGGTGGTCTGTATCAGACCGTGTCCGCCATCTATAAATAGACAGCGAACCCGCCGCCCCTCGCCCTTCTTCAGAAAGGCCCAGGGATGGACCAAAACCTCCCCTGTTTGCCCGGCGGCAATGCAAAAGCAAAAGCACGTCGAGCCCGCCACATCACTCCGCTGTTTCCCCCCCAGCAGGAAACAAAATAAAACATAAAAGAAAAAGAAAAGCAAATTGTAAAATAAAACGGTAAAAACCAAAACAAAAGGTGTAAAAATAAGAGTATAAAAAATAAATATTGGAATAAAATAAAATAAATAAACAGAAATAAAAGAAAAGTAAAACATAATAAAATAAAACAAAATAAAACTATAGGGGCACAGGGAGAGACGCCCCAAGTGGCCCGAATACGGGCCCCTCTCTTTGCCAGAACATTAGCCGTCCGGCGATCAAAAAGTGATCACCGTCCGTTGCCCAGGGTGCACCACGAGGAGGTTTTCCGGCACTTAGCACCCCAACCTAACCTAACCTAACCTTTTTTTTTTTTTTTTTTTTTTTTTTAAGGCCGTAAAAAATGCCTAACGCGCACCTCCAGCACCCGGGGCAGACGCTGGAGGTAGTGTGGGACCTGCCCCCACTAAAAAATCGGCCGTGTACCAACTCGCCGCCTGCGCGAACGGGCCGCCGGAATCTGCTATACCATCGGCGGCCAATTCAGTGGCAGTGCCCGGCGCGGCGAGATACCGGGCACTCCTACTCCGGCGGCGTCCTGGGGTACATGCAGGACGCCGACGTCGCGGAAGGCTACGAGTGGGGGGAAAAGGCCCCGTCAACCCCCACCCGCGGCCCCACCATTAGGGCGGCATCAGGCGCAGATGGTCGCGCCGACGCCGCCCGGTTCGCCGGCGACGAAGCGGATCAGCAAGGGAGTCCTCCTCCCTGCGTCGCTCCGCCGCCTCCTTCTGCGAGATGACGTCCTCGCAAAAGGATGCGACCGCGTTCCAAGACGTCTCGCTGCGGACCATAGATGACACCACGGTCGGCAGCGAGAGGTCACGACCCACCACTGCGGTGAGGACTCGACGTTGCTGCTCCCAGGCAGGGCACTGCTCGAGAGTGTGCTGCGCCGAGTCCTCACCGCAATCGCAGTGATGACAGTCGGGACGCAATTCCCTCCGCGCAACCGAATGCAGGTACTTTCCGAAGCACCCATGCCCGGAAACCGGAACCTGCACCAGCCGGAAGGAAAGGGTCCCGTGCTGCCTCACCGCCCACTCCTCAAGGACCGGCTGGAGCGCCTCCACGGTTCGGAAACCGGCACGTGGAGCCTCCAGCCGGGACCTCCACCGGGCCATGATGTCCCGGTGGGCCTGACTGCGCCAGGCGCGCAGTTGTTCGGGCATGGGGCAAGAGCCCCCAGCCCGGACCTCCGCCGCCTGCCAGTAAACGTCGGCGAGTACTTCCGCATCCAGATCCCACGGGGGAGTTCCGGCCAACGCGCACGCCGCATCGGTGGACACCGTGCGGTAACCGCGTATGGCCCGGACCGCCATGGTTCGTTGGGGTCTCCACAAACGAACCCTATTCTGGGCGGACAGGGTCTCCGCCCACACGGGCGCGCCGTAAAGCGCCATCGACCGTACCACCCCCATGTAAAGCCGTCGGTTTGAGGCACTGGGTCCGCCAAGGTTCGGCAAAAGCCGGCCCAGGGCGGCAGCAGTAGCCTCAAGTTTGGTCACAAGGATGCGAAAATGCTCGTCGAAGAGCCATCGCCCATCCAACACCAACCCCAGATATTTCATCTGGGGGCGTATCGGTACGAGGACCGAGTTGACGACCAAGGAGGCGCCAGCGGGTGGACCGCGACGGGGCCCATGAAACAACAGGGCCTCCGTCTTTTCAAGCGCCACTCTCAACCCCAGCGCCTCGATGCGCCCGACCATTCGGGAAACCCCTAGGGTGCCCAGGCGCGACGCCTCCTCGAAATTCCGTGCCCGGGCTGTGACGAGCGTGTCGTCGGCGTAACAGAGTACGCTGAGCCCGGGTGGGAAGTTTCCTCGCAGGGCCCAATCGTATCCCATGTTCCACAAGAGCGGTCCTAAGACCGACCCCTGAGGAACAACGCACGACATTGCCCTGCGCCTCACTTCTCCTTCACTATCCTCGTACAGGACACACCGACCTTGCAAATAGTCGGCCACCAGCTGCCTCAGGTAATCGGGCACTCCATGGAACCGGAGCGCCTCACCGATGCAGCCGAATGGCAGAGTATTGAAGGCGTTGGCGATGTCAAGCGATACCGCCAATAAAACTCCGCCGCCGAGGACTGCCTCCTCAGCCGCGGCCCTCAGACGCAGAATGGCATCGACCGTCGAACGCCCGGCACGAAAGCCGTACTGGGCATCGGACAGATCGGGGCCGACCTCGCGCAAGTGGCGGACGATACGGGTAGCGAGAATTCTCTCAAGCAACTTCCCCGCCTCGTCCAGCAGCACGATAGGCCTGAAGGCCGCGACCGAATCGCGAGATCTACCCGGCTTCGGTAGGAGAACCAGCTTCCCCGTTTTCCAACAGTCAGGGAACCGTCCGGACGCCAGGCAAACGTCGAACAGCCCCCTGAGGCGGTCTCCCATGTGGTTGAGGACCAGGGCCAACACTCGGGCAGGAATCCCGTCAGGCCTGGGGGCGGTACTCTTCGAACGAATCCGAAGTACAGCCGCCCCCACCTCCGCCTCCGTGACGGGCGGAACTCGAAAATCAGCCAGACTCCGGTTTGGGGAGAAGTACACGCCGTAAAGCGTGAGTCCCCCCCAGTCGGCAGCAATATATCCCGTACCCTTATCTCTGAGCGACAAGGGCGGAGAATGGAGCGCAGCGGAGCTGACGATGGCCACGGAGCCGTCCCGGTCACCCATCCAATTCGGACGAGGAGGGACGTAATAGGGCTCCGCGGCTACGGCAACAGCAATCGACCACTCTGCCATGGTTTGCAGGAATAGATCCTGCGCGCCGGCAGAATGGTTGAGATTCGCCTGGAGGAGGGAAAAGCACTCACTGTCCATTACTGGACTCCGGTACTACATCCGGTACTACGCCGCCAGTGCGAATGGAGTAATTCGCACTGGCGGCGGTGTACGAGGGGCAGCCTTGGCCGATTGGCTACCCCCCGGGCGTGGCTTTGGAGCCTGCGGGGGTTTGCACCCCTCCCGTCCTATGAGGTGATTGGCAGGCAAATTGCCCGCCGCACACGCTGGACAGTGGGGGGCAGCGGAACAGTCCGCCGCCTTGTGCCCCGGGCGACCGCAGCGGAAGCAGAGTCCGCCGCAGTCGAAGCAACTATTGCATTTTGGACGCATATGTCCCGTCGCCATGCACTTGAAGCAGCGCGCGGGTCTCGCCGGCAGGATCGTAACCCTGGCGGCGCTGAAGCCCACGAGCAGCCTCCCTGCATCGGCCAATAATTTGGCCGCGGCAACGGGGCACTGAGCCCACACTGCAAAGGCGCCTCCGGGGCCGGGGCGAATGGCGCCGACCCTGATGGAGTCGAGAGCGCATTGGGTACGGGTCCCAATAGCCTCTCGAACCTCCTGGGCCGTGACCGAGTCATCCAGTCCCGAAATACGCATTTCTGCGCACTTCGTGGGCCTGGCGACTCTTACGCCTTCCTCCCCAGCAATAATCCCCCGCAGCTTCTCCGCGAAGAAATCAGCATTTTTGCCTCCGTCTGGACGCGGGAACTCAAGGATCCGAGCTCCGGTCTGCGAGGGGCGGGTGGTAGCACCCAGACTTCCCAACTCGGAGGCAGTGAGGCTCCTCTTTACCTCTCTAAATATCTCCGCGTAGGCAATGCCACGCTCCTGTGCCTCCGGCGACACCGTAATGACCACGGCGGTCGTTTTCGGCACTTGGAGCTTCGGCCTCTTGGCCACGCCTTCTCGGGCAGCTGCGCTTGGAGCAGCCTTCTTCCCCTTACGTCTGCGCCGCGACCTCTTGCTCACCTTTTGCCAGCCCTCGTTGGCGGACGCGAGGGGGGTGGGAGCAGGTGCGGGCGCAGGGGCAGGGGGGGCACGAGCCTCAACCTTCTGGACGCGTGGAGCGACCGAAGGGGCGGAAGGTGGGGCCGCCGCCAAAACCCGGGTAGGCAGAACCAAACCCTGGGATTGGGCGGACGTCCTCTCGACCGCCGGAGGGGCCGTAGTTTGTGCCGTCTTCTTTTTGGGCGCAGACGCCGCGCGAGTCGCGTAGGTCCCAACGCGTCCCCCGGAACAGGGTAGGGGCGTCGGAACGGTAGCCGTGTACGGCTTAGCGACAGGCGGTGTACGGGAGGTCGGCGCCGGAGGCAGCCTTGCCTCCAGACTCCCGATGCGGGCAGCGATTTTTGACTCAAAAGAGCCCATCAGCTGCCGCAACTGCGCCTCTATACCTCCGGAGGAGGATGAAGGCTGCGTCTTGCCGGGACTGGCCAAAACAGCCCGGGGTGAACCAAACTGAGGGCAGGCTAAGTCTTCCCGCAATTTGGCGAGCTCAGCGCGGAGCTCCGCCATATCAGACTTTAAAGTTGCGTTCTCTGCCCGCAACTGCTGCAGCTCCCTGTTGGTGGCATCCGTGCGACCAGCCAGGTCGTCCACCACCACTAGCAGCTTATCTCCTGCCTCTTTAAGGCCGCGCACAAAGGGGCCTTTCAGATTTGTGGATTTTGTGGCCACCTCGTAAATTGCGGCCACAGAATCCCCGGCTCTCGCCTTTAACTCCGCCGTAGTAGGAGGGGAGTCCCCCCCCGACCGGCGAACCTCGGCGAGGAGCTGCGCCACCCTGTCCTCAGCGGTGCGCTCATTCTCTGTGCGCGTGCGCAGGTATTTTTCCCTGCTCGAGAAAACGGAGCCACTGGCTCCTCCCCTACGCGCAGTAGGAATTTTGCTAGGGGTCTGGGAGACCCCCGGCACCTCCTGTGGCGGCGAGCAGCTGCGGCCACGCTTCTGGGAAGCCCAGAGCCTGCCTGACTGCTCAACTACACCTTCCTCCCTAGTCTCAGTGTCCTCCATTACTTCAAGGTCTGTAATGGAGGACTCCGAAATGGTCAGAGACCCTTTGCGCGGGACTTTAGGCGGTAACGGAGACGGACCTCCACTCGCCTTGCCCCGACTCGGGGTCTTACGACCCTTCTTCGAAACCGATTTGCGGTTTGATGTTCGCAGCGCGACCTTCGCGCTGTTTTCGGTGCCGGATTTACCGCTCGGCACAGGGCGGGTGCGTCGTTGGGTGTCCCCCCCAGAGTACGCGGGACTGCCGAAGCCGACTGGCTTCGGGAGGGATTCCCCGAGCGAAGTGCGCCCGGGACCCTCCTGGGTAGTTAAAGAAGTATTGACCACCGACATATTGTGAGTTTTACGACCTCCGTCTGGGTAGCCCTCGGGACTGAGATCCCCTCAGCCATTCATCCCATTGCCGGGCACCACAAGCGTGGGATTAGAGTATTTTTAGTACACGCCGTAAAGCGTGAGTCCCCCCCAATCGGCAGCAACATATCCCGTACCCTTATCTCTGAGCGACAAGGGCGGGGAATGGAGCGCAGAGGAGCTGACGATCGCCACGGAGCCGTCCCGGTCACCCATCCAATTCGGACGAGGAGGAACGTAATAGGGCTCCGCGGCTACGGCAACAGCAATCGACCACTCTGCCATGGTTTGCAGGAAAAGATCCTGCGCGCCGGCAGAATGGTTGAGATTCGCCTGGAGGAGGGAAAAGCACTCACTGTCCATTACTGGACTCCGGTACTACATCCTCCTCCATTCGCGCTGGCGGCGGTGTGCGAGGGGCAGCCTTGGCCGATTGGCTACCCCCCGGGCGTGGCTTTTGAGCCTGCGGGGGTTTGCACCCCTCCCGTCCCATGAGGTGGTTGGCAGGCAAGTTGCCCGCCGCACACGCTGGACAGTGGGGGGCAGCGGAACAGTCCGCCGCCTTGTGCCCCGGGCGACCGCAGCGGAAACAAAGTCCGCCGCGTGGCCGCGGCAACGGGGCACTGCGCCCAAACCGCAAAAGCCCCTCCGGGGCCGGGGCGAATGGCGCCGACCCTGATGGAGTCGGGAGCGCATTGGGTCCTAGTCCCAATAGCCTCCCGAACGTCCTGGACCGTGACCGAGTCATCCAAGCCCGAAATACGCATTTCTGCGCACTTCGTGGGCCTGGCGACTCTTACGCCTTCCTCCCCAGCAATAACACCCCGCAGCTTCTCGGCGAAGAAGTCCGCGTTCTTGCCTCCGTCTGGGCCCGGGAACTCTAGAATCCGAGCTCCCGTCTGCGAGGGGCGGGTGGTTGCACCCAGACCCCCGAGATCGGAGGCGTTGAGAGTAGTCTTCACCTTCGCGAAAATCGCCGCATAGGAGACTCCACGCTCCTGTGCCTCCGGCGACACCGTGACAACCACGGCGGCCGTTTTCGGCACTTGGAGTTTCGGCCTCCTGGCCACGCCTTCTCGGGCAGCTGCGCTTGGAGCAGCCTTCTTCCCCTTACGGCTGCGCCGCGACCTCTTGCTCACCTTTTGCCAGCCCTCGTTGGCGGACGCGAGGGGGGCGGGAGCAGGTGCGGGCGCAGGGGCAGGGGGGGCACGAGCCTCAACCTTCCGGGCGCGTGGAACGACCGAAGGGGCGGGAGATGGGGTCGCCGCCAAAACCTGGGTAGGCAGGGTGCCTCCCTGGGATCGGGTTGACGTCCTCTCGACCGCCGGAGGGGCCGTAGCTCGTACCGTCTTCGTTTTGGGCGCAGACGCCGCGCGTGTCGCGTAGGTCCCAACGCGTCCCCCGGAACAGGGTAGGGGCGTCGGAGCGGTAGCCGTATACGGCTTAGCGACCGGCGGTGTACGGGAGGTCGGCGCCGGAGGCAGCCTTGCCTCCAGACTCCCGATGCGGGCAGCGATCTTGGACTCGAAAGAGCCCATCAGCTGCCGCAACTGCGCCTCAACACCTCCAGAGGAGGGTGAAGGCTGCGACTTCCCCGGACTGGCCAAAACAGCTCGGGGTGGACTGGCTTGGGAGGAGGCCAAGTCAGCCCTCAATCTGGCAAGCTCGGCGCGGAGCTCCGCCATGTCAGACCGCAGAGTTACGTTCTCCTCCCGCAACTGCTGCAACTCCCGGTTGGTGGTATCCGTGCGACCGGCCAGGTCGTCCACCACCACCAACAGTTTGGCACCTGCCTCTTTAAGGCCACGCACAAAGGGGCCCTTTAAGTTGGTCGATTTTGTGGCCACCTCATAAATTGCAGCCACAGCATCCCCGGCACTCGCCTTGAGTTCCGCCGTAGTAGGAAGGGATAAAGAGTCCCGACCCGACCGGCAGTCCTCGGCGAGGAGCTGCGCCACCCTATCTTCGGCGGTGCGCTCTCCCTCTGTACGCGTCCGCAGGTATTTCTCCCTGCTGGAGAACACAGAGCTACTAGCTCCTCCTCTGCGGGCAGTTGGGATCTTGCTGGGAGTCTGGGGGACCCCCGGCATATCCTGTAGCGGCGAGCGGCTACGCTTCTGGGAAGCCCAGAGCCTGCCTGATTGCTCGCCGCCCACTGCACTTTCTCTCTACGTTTGTTCTCATCCATATTAGTCCCACGAGTATGGGGGAAATAAAGGTCCACCCGGGCAGTGCCCCCTGTACCCGGGTAAGCGTAAATTTGTATCCCAACTGGGGGGTCCGCAGGTGCCCCAGCTGGGGGTAGCGCTTGAAACCGAACATCCCATCGGCCATGCATCCTCTGGTCACGCTCCGCAACACAGGATTCGGGGATTTTTTATAGAGGTTGTCATCCTCGCGGCCCAGGCGACCAAGCCAAGACCCTCGCCCCCGCTCGGAGCCGTAAGACATGTCTACGACACTCCTAATCGGGATTACGAGATTCCGACGGTGGCAGAAAGAAGATCTCCCCGCCCGCTCGACGGCAGTGTGAGTGCACGTCAAGCCCGTCCTCCGGGCAGCCCAGGGATGGGCCACCCCCTACTCTGCCAGAACATTAGCCGTGTGACGGTGGTTTCGCGAAACGCCGCGAATCCACCGGCACACGTTGCCCAGGGTGCACCACGAGGAGGTTTTCCGGCAATTAGCACCCCACTTAGCACCCCAACCTAACCTAACCTTTTTTTTTTTTTTTTTTTATGGCCGTAAAAAATGCCTGAACGCACACCGCCAGCACCCGGGGCAGACGCTGGAGGTAGTGTGGGACCTGCCCCCACTAAAAAATCGGCCGTGTACCTACTCGCCGCCATCACGGATGGGCCGCCAGGACTTGTTATATCTTCGGCGACCCACCCAGCGGCATAGCCCCATCGGGCATTCCTGCTCCTGCGGCGTCCTGGGTACACACAGAACGCCGCCATCGCGAAAGGCCGCGAGCGAGGGAAACTTCCCCGTCCATCACGCCCACAGCCCCACCAAGCGACGTCACGCGCGACTGCGCCTCGACGTCACTCGGTTTGCCGGCGACGGGGCAGACTAGCCCCGCCGCCTCCCCCCACGAGATGAATTTCCCGCAGGAGGGTGCGACCGCGTCCTGGACCCCCTACCGCGCAATGCATCCGGTACCCCTATCACTGACGACAGGGGCGAGGAGCGAGCACGGCTAAGGAGTCCGTTAGGTGGAGGGTGTAGAGGCATGGGAAGGCGCCTCGTCCCCACCCTCCTCCATCCGCACCGGAGCCTGGGTGCAGGGAGCGGCCGCAGCTCGGCCCGTCCCCGGGGGCGGCTTGGTCGCCTTGGGAGGCTTGCAGCCTGCCCTTCCCATTATGTGGTTGGCGGGCAGGTTGCCCGCCGCGCACACGGGGCAGTGGGGAGCGGCGGAACACGCCGCTGCCGTATGCCCCGGTTGACCGCAGCGGAAACAAAGTCCGCTGCAGTCAAAGCCGCTGGTGCATTGAGGGCGCAAATGCCCTGCGCCCATGCACCGGAAGCACCTCGCGGGCCTCGCCTCGAGGATGGTGATCCTCGCTGCAGAGACACCCACGAGGAGCCGGCCCGCCTCTCCCAAAGCTTTGGCCGCGGCGACGGGGCAACGCGCCCACGCCGCACCAACTCCGCCGGGGCCGGGGCGGATCGCGCCGACCTTCACGGTTCCGGGAGAGCACTGAGCCTTCTGCTCTATTGCCTCCCGGACCTCCTCAGACGTCACGGAGTCGTCCAGGCCGGAAACGCGTAACTCCGCGCACTTCATCGGCCTGACGACTCTTACGCCTTCCTCGCCTCCCGCGAGACGCCTGAGCGTTTCCGCCACCAGGTCGGCCTTCTTTGTGCCCTCCGCCCCTGGAACTTCAAGAAGCCTGGCCCCGGTCTGCGAGCGGCGGAACCTGACCTCTACGCCCCCCGCAGCTAAGAGAGCGGCCTTCGCGTTACTAAAGAGGCTGGCATAAGTAACACCTCTGCTCTCCGCCTCCGGCGACACCGTCACAAGGACAGCTGCCGTTTTCGACGGAGACAGCTTTGGCCTCTTCCTGTCTCTTTTCACTGCAGCGGCCTCCCGCGAAGAGGAAGTGGCAGCGACCTCCTGCACAGAGGAGGCGGCAGCGGCTCTCTGTTTCTTCCGGCGCCGCGATTTCCTGTTCCCCGCCGTTTGCCATTCCTCACAAGAAGGGGCAGTGGCGGGAGCGGACGCAGGCGCTGGGCGATGGACAGCCGGCTCTGAGGCAGCCGCTGCTGCAAGAGCCACGGCGCGTCCCCCTGCACGTGGAGGTGGCGCCTTTGGTACCATCGAGGGCCCCTGAGGGGGCTTCGGTCTGGACGCCGCGAGCGGTGGCCGACAACTCGGCTCTGGGGGCAGGCGTGCCTTAATGCCCTCTAGGCGCGCGTCAATCAGGCCCCCGAAAAGGAGTGAGAGCTGCCTCATCTGTGCCTCCGTAAAAGAGTCATCAGAGGGCCGCATTAGCCCCTCCCGTAGATTGGAGTCCACCTAACAGCTCTTGGACCTGGTCCTCAGCCACCAGTTCCCTTTCTGTGCGGCCTCGATTATAGGCCTCCCGCCTAGAGAAAACGCTGGATGTTGTAGCGACCGGCACCTTGGCAGCCGTCTTTGCAGGGGGTGTCTGAGGCCGGGCAAACCTAGCCACAGATCCCCCTCTTTGGGAGGAGTGAACTTTCCTAGGGACATCAAGGTCAACCTCAGGAAGGTTCTTACCGTCTCCAGGAGAGGCTCCACGCTTCTGCTGTCGAGCGCGGCACTCATCCACCAACTGGTCCATATCGCTAACCGCTGAGCTTAGCGAGGATTCTGAGCCGAACCGGCCAGAGCGCAACAGACTGTCCAGTGACGCAGACGTCACTGAGGTTCTGGAACCGCTTAAACGGCCGGTCACTTCTCGGGACAAATTGCCCCCACTCCTTGTTGCGTCCACTTCCACTGTCTCTACATCCCTATTTCCTTCCACGAGCCTTGGGCTCCTCCTCTTATTAAAAATATTTTTGAGTTTATTTTCATCCATTCTTATTCCCACGAGTATGGGGGAAATAAATGTCCACCCGGGCAGTGCCCCCTGTACCCGGGTAAGCGTAAATTTGTATCCCAACTGGGGGGTCCGCAGGTGCCCCAGCTGGGGGTAGCGCTTGGAACCGAACATCCCATCGGCCATGCATCCTCTGGTCACGCTCCGCAACACAGGATTCGGGGATTTTTTATAGAGGTTGTCATCCTCGCGGCCCAGGCGACCAAGCCAAGACCCTCGTTCCCGTTCAAAGCCGTAAGACATGTCTACGACACTCCTACTAAGGATTACGAGATTCCGACGGTGGCAGAAAGAAGATCTCCCCGCCCGCTCGACGGCAGTGTGAGTGCACGTCAAGCCCGTCCTCCGGGCAGCCCAGGAATGGGCCACCCCCTACTCTGCCAGAACATTAGCCGTGTGACGGGGGTTTCGCGAAAAGCCGCGAATCCACCGGCACACGTTGCCCAGGGTGCACCACGAGGAGGTTTTCCGGCACTTAGCACCCCAACCTAACCTAACCTAACCTAACCTCCAACTCCAACCTCCTAACTACCAACTCGCCGCCTTCACACGGATAGGCCGCCGGAATTGACTATTTCTTCGGCGGACCTACCCAGCGGCATAGCCCCATCGGGCATTCCTGCTCCTGCGGCGTCCTGGGTACACACAGAACGCCGCCATCGCGAACGGCCGCTGGCGACGGGGCAGACTATCCCCGCCGCCTCCCCCCACGAGCTGAAGTTCCCGCAGGAGGGTGCGACCGCGTCCTGGACCCCCTATCGCGCAACGCATCCGGTACCCCTATCACTGACGACAGGGGCGAGGAGCGAGCACGTCTAAGGGAGTCTGTTAGGTGGAGGGTGGAGAGGCTTGAGAGGGCGCCTCGTCTTCACCCTCCTCCATCCGAGCCTGCACCGGAGCCTGGGTGCTAGGGGCAGCGCTTGATTGGCTGGGCCTAGCGAGCGATTGGCGTGTGGCTTTGGGGAGCCTACACCCGTCTCGCCCAATCATGTGATCGGCGGGCTGGTTGCCCGCCGCACACGCGGGGCAGTGAGGGGCGGCAGAGCATCCCGCCGCCAAATGCCCCGGTTGACCGCAACGGAAGCACAAACCGCTGCAGTCAAACGCGCTGGTGCATTTATTGCGCATGTGCCCCGCGCCCATACACCGAAAACACTTCGCGGGTCTTGCCTCAAGGATGGTGACCTTCGCGGCAGAGAATCCTACTAGGAGGCGGCCCGCCTCCGCCAGGATCTTCGCTGAAGCCACGGGGCAACGAGCCCACGCCGCACCTACACCCCCAGGCCCGGGCCGTATGGCGCCGACCCTAATGGAACCAGAAGGACACTGAGTTTTACGCTCGATGGCCTCTTGGACATCCTCTGGCGTTATTGAATCGTCCAGGCCAGAAATGCGCATCTCCGCGCATTTCATGGGCCTGGCGATCCTCACGTCATCTCGCCCCTCCAATAGCCCCCGTAGGGTCTCCGCCACAAAATCGGCCAATTTGGAGCCCTCCACCCCGGGAACCTCTAAGAGGCGAGCCCCAGTCTGGGAGCCGCGGAATTTCACGGCTACGTCGCCCAAATGGGGGATGAGCTTGGCCCTTGCTTTGCGGAATAAATCCGCATACGTTATGCCGCGGCGCTCTGCCTCCGGCGACACCGTCACCATGACGGCAGCCGTTTTCGGCGGAGTCAACCGTGGCTTGCTCCGACTAGGTTTCGCCGGGGTGGCCTCCTGTGCAGGGGGAGACGTGGCGACGGCAGCGGCTTGCCTTCTTTTACGGCGCTTCGATTTTCTGCCTCCTGATGTTTGCCATTCCTCGTTTGAGGGGGCAGGGGCGGAAACCGGTGTTGGCTCAGGTGCGTTAACCGGAGCCGTGTGCACACTTGGCGCTTTCACGCGGCGCGCACGTTTTGAGGCTCTTTGGGGTTGGGACCTTGTAGTGATAATTCTTACCTCGTATATGTATATATGTCCTTGTAGTGTTATTTCGTGGCATTTGTGTATAAATTCCATTTTAGTTCGCCATTTTTTAACATAATAAATATCTCTGTAAGACTTATTGTAAACATTATTTTTCATAAATCAAATCTGTCATGTCGACAAACATTTTCTATGGTTGCTATGACAACAAGATAAGCATAGAGTTATTCGTAAAGTATGGTCTACATTGTGAAACTGGCTGTGCATAAATTCTAAATTAAAAATAAGTTAAGCTTTAAAATTTTAAATTGCTTCTAGAGAGTTTTCTTTATGAATGCAAAACCGAAGAGAAGTCAGTAAAGAACCAGCTCTCTAAAAGAGAAGGAGTCAAGAAACAGCTGTCTAAAAGAGAAGGCAAACTCCCTAAGGGTAATTAAGAGAAAGAGACCATTCCTACCGGCGCCGCCTTTCTACCTACCGGCGTCGCCTTTCTACCTACCGGTGTCGCCTCTCTACCTACCGGCGTCGCCTCTCTACTCACCGGCGTCGCCTCTCTACCTACCGGGCCGCCTCTCTTATATACCGGGCCGCACCTCTACGACGCGTCGCACCTCTACCTGCCGACGTCGCGCCGCTACTACCTACCAGCGCCGTGCCTCTGCCTACCGGCGCCGCGCCTCTACCTACCGGCGGCGCGCCCCTACATACCGGCGCCGCGCCTCTACCTATCGGTGCCGCGCCTCTACCTACGAGTGCCGCATCTCCGCCTGGACGCCGTACCTCTACCAACCAGCACTGCATCTCCGCCAGCATCGGTTCTAAATTATCTTTAATTTTAAGTAGTCTTTAAGTTCTTGTAAATATATGTAGTCCTATCTTAAACTTACCCTTTCATTACACTACAGTTTGGCGCCCATCAAGCATACCACCCACGACCCTTCTCAAAATTCTAAAATAAATACTTGCACAAGTATCCACCGCTTATAGCGCAATTTGGCTGCAGCTTTGGAAGACTCATCTCTCACCTCACCGCTTCTCATCGTAGTCTCATGTTCTATATAACCATCTTCTATACTCGTGTTCTATATATCCATATGCATTTTTTTTCTACTTGTTTTATTAAGGTTGGCTATAGCGTATTGCTATATTTATTGTGAGTCAATGAGAAGCGAGATGAAGGGTTGTAGATTATATTGACTTGACTTAATTGACTAACTTAATAAATCTTAAACCTAAGTATTTATACACGTAAAAATATAGGAAGTAATATTATAATAGGAGGGCGATTTGTTTATTCAGCGCCTCTTAGCAGTACGTGTAGATTGCGTAATTTATAAATAATAAAATAGACAATTAGGAAGTGCAATCTAAACACGTACTGGTGTTTCATTATTTGGTATAGGAATATACTATGGCGACTGCCATAGATATTCCCCCTTTTGTAAAAAAATTATACATTTGTAAAAATTGTAAAAATTATAAGTTGAAAATTGTACAAAAAAAAATTGAAATATCTTATTAATTATATCTATTTCCGACAGTCTTAAGCAGCATTCGAGTCCCTGACGATTCGCAACAGGTTCTTCTCTATTTTTGCTCCGATTGCTCGGTAGATAAAGTATATACTGAGTATTAGTATTATTACAACTGCGGTGAATATGGTCACCATGATCCACGTGCGGAGGTCTTGTAGGTCCCCAGATAGCTTTGAATGGAGTTTTGTAATCTCCTCTGGGATCGCGGCGTTGTTCTGCACCATATTCACCTGCTCTTTCTCGTGACTGCTTGTAGAACCCATTGTAGTTGGAAGTCTTGTAACTCGAATGAATGACTGTGGTTTTGCATGTCTTTATATACTACGATTGGAATCTCACCGTTGGTCGGGAGATTCGTCCGGAACGTGTTTTATTCGGGCAGTTCTTATCTTCTAATTTTTTATCTTCTATGTTATTTCTAATCGTGCAATTTTGATCTCTTATCTCGTTGTCGTTTATCATAAAAGCTGGTTTGAGATGATCGATTGACACGGAGCTCTGTCGTCCGTTTATCCAGATCGTGAAAACCTTATCATTACGACTAATAACGAGATAAGGTCCATCATACGGAGGTGTAAGACTTGGCCGTAAACGATCGCAACGTAAGAAAACATGTGTGCATACTGATAAGTGTGGATGCACAAATATCTTATCGTTCGTACTCTGCCTATGTGAAACGGAGGTTGCTTTTTTTATGTTTTCTTTAATTTCTTTCACAAAATCGGCGTATGTCGAGTGATCGCTTGTTCCGAAAAATGCTCCAGGTAGTCTTATTGTTGTACCGAGGACTAGTTCAGCTGCAGAGTATCCGGTATCTTGCCGTAGACTGGTACGGATACCGAGTAAAACAGTTGCAAGTTCTTTTGTCCAATTCGTTGTATTTCCTCTTGCTATTAATGCTGTTTTCAAAGTCCTGTGCAGTCGTTCTACCTTTGAGTTTGACTGTGGATGGTATGGTGTGGTTCGAATTTTCGTGATACCCATGAGTTTAGCCAAACTTTTGAATATTTCAGATTCAAACTGGCGTCCCTGGTCTGTGGTAATGTATTCAGGGCATCCAAATCGGTCTATCCATCCTTCATATACCATCCTAGATATAGTTTCTGCAGTTATATCGGCTATGGGAAAAGCCTCTGGCCATGAAGTACAGCGATCTATCATTGTTAATAGATAACGCTTATTTTGCGACGTAGGTAAAGGTCCTACTAAATCGATATGGAGATGAGCAAATCTTCCTGTCCGCATGAATTTACCTAGAGGTGATATTGTATGACGATGTATCTTCGCTCGTTGACATTGTAAACATTTCTCTGTCATCTCATTGATATCTTTGTTCATATTTTCCCATATGTAGTTTGCTGAAATTAGTTTTCTTGTAGTGTTCTTTCCAGGATGGCTTAAGTTGTGAAAACTCGCGAAAATAGTTTTCCTAAATTTGAGGGGTATAAATGGGCGTTGCTTTCCTGTTGATGTATCACAGAAAATCTTGATATTCTTGTCTCGGAAATGAATCAATTTGATATTTAACGATTTATTGGCTTGCAAACGTTCCAGCTCGTTATCCTTGCGTTGCCATTGTCCTACCTCGTGCCAATCAATTGCAGAAGGTAGGGATATCGTTTCGATAACTCGGGATAAAGCGTCAGCTACAACATTCATGTGGCCACTTATGTGTTGAATATCTGTACAAAACTGTGATATATAATCCAAATATCTTATTCGTCTAGGGGTGTCATCCAATGATGGCTTCTTAACGAAAGCATGAATCAATGGCTTATGATCCGTGTAGACAGTAAATTCTCGTCCCTCAATTAATCTTCTGAAATGTTTTATAGCCATGTAGATACCGAGTAACTCTCTATCGTATGTAGAGTATTTCGTTTGGGCTTCACTTAGTGATTTTGAAAAGAACGCTATTGGTTTCCATTTTGCGTTTCTTCGCTGCTGTAGTACAGCGCCTACGCATTTCAGACTAGCATCAGTCATTACAGCGATTTGGGCGTTGCTATCAGGATATGCCAATGTAGTTATTTGACGAATGTCCTGTTTGCAGCATTCAAACGCGTGGTTAGCTTCAGTATTCCATTGTATAACAGTCTTGTCTTTTTTCTTGGAATTATGCAAGTATTTATTTAATGGCGCCTGATGTTTCGCTGCGAGAGGCATACTACTTCGGTAGAAGTTAATCATACCCAAAAAACGTCGTAATTCCATCACCGTTTGTGGTTTAGGGTAATCGTTTATTGCTTGAATTTTGTCCGTAGTAGGCGTCAATCATTGGCTCGTTACATGATAACCAAGGAAATCAATCTCTGCTTTGGCAAATTCGCATTTATCTGTGTTTATTGTTATGCCGTTTTCGTGTAAGCGCTTGAATACTTCTTCTAAGTGTTCGTAATGTAATTTAATATTATTTTTACAATCTGCCACAAAAATATCGTCCACGTAAATATATACGTAATCTAAGTCGCGAAATATGGAGTCCATAAATTTCTGGAAGGACTGTGCAGCGTTTCGTAGTCCGAATGGCATTCTTGTGAACTCAAAGAGTCCGAACGGGGTTATAATTGCCGTTTTTTCGGGTTCAGCTACGTTCAGCGCGTGAAATGCTTTTTTTATATCAATTTTACTGAATATCGCTTTTCCGCTTGCTATGTATGTAAAGTCGAGTAGTCTGGGTAAAGGGTACCTATCCGGTACTGTTATTTTGTTCAGTGCTCGGTAATCTCCGCACGCTCTCCATTCGCCATTCTTTTTCTTGACCAGATGAAGTGGCGATGCCCATTGGCTGCTTGACGGTCTGCAAATTCCCATATCCATCATGTTTTGGAATTCCTGTTTAGCAATCCTGTATTTGTCAGGAGGTAGCGGACGAGCTCGAGTAGCTACTGGAAAACCCTTTGTAATGATTTGATGCTGCACCTGATGTTTGGGAGGTTGGTTCATCGATCTAGGCTTAGTGATACCTTCATATTTCTCTAACAAGCACTTTATCGGTTCTGGTAGAGAAGAGTTTATCGATCGGATTGTTGCAATATTTGCTTTCAATAATCTTGCGGGCGTCTTAAGGCCTGTGTTTTTATCAATTAATTTTTGTCCGTGTATATCGACTAATAATTAATAATGTTCAAGAAAATCAGCTCCCAAAATTGGCATGTTAACGTCGGCAATGGTAAATGTCCATTTAAAACTTCGACGTAGTCCTAGGTTCAGCATTAAGGTGCGTTCACCATATGTGTTGATAGAGCTCCCATTGACAGCGAACAATTTGTATTCGCAGGCTCCGCTATTCTTGTCTGTGCGGTTTATAACAGATATGTTAGCACCCGTATCGACTAAGAATCTATAACCACTGTTAGAGTCAGTTATAGTTAGACGGTTTGATGGGTGAATTGCACAGAGACCCGTCGCATTCTGTGCTAGTTCTAGTTTTCCGAATGCTGGTTGTTTTTGTTGTTCCATGAACATGGTTGCGTACATTTATACGCTTTTTGTTTGAAACGTCTGTGATAAAAACAAAGTCCATTACTCGCCATTCTATTTTTAGACCTTGACCGTGTATGCGAATTGTTACGTGAATGGAATCTGCCGCGTTGCAAAGGTCGGCGTGAGCGACCGTTTTGCAACTCATCAATTTCAATTCGCATAGCTGCAATCTGTGACGTCAGGCTTGTTATTAAATTAATTTCTGCGGTCGCCGATCGTGACGTACTTCTATTATATCGCATGTTTTCGTGGATTTTATCGGCGAGGTCGCATAATTTATCTAATCCTAACTCTTCGGATACTGCTATGATTGACGTAATTTCTGCTGGGAGTTGTCGAAACCACAGTAGGCGAATTGTATCTTCATTGATCTTGCCGCAGCCTGCTTCCTTCATTTGTCTTAACAATTGAGACGGTTTCTGATCTCCGAGGTCCATTTCTGAGAGGAGTTTGTGAAATCGTCGATGCTCGCTTTCTTCGTAACAGCTTATCAGTTGGTCCTTGATAGTGGTATATTGTTTTTCCGCTGGAGGGCTTGTCAGTATATCACTAACCTGGTGTATGACTTCTTTTGGTAATTTTGCTATTACCATGTTATATTTGTACTCTTCCCCCTGTTTTTGAGGTGCCATAATTGCCTCGAACTGGGCGAACCATAGTCTTGGTGAGTCGGTCCAAAACTGTGGTATTTTTTCTGAGACGGATATCGCTGCTATCGTCTCAGCGCTAGCGTCGCCCTTGATAGGAGAAGCTGGTGGGACCATGGTAAATTTTTGTTATTCCGCGTAATGCTGGCCTCTTGAAATTTTAGCTGGTGAGACCCGCTTGTGGGAAGCCAACAAAAATGTGCCGAAAACGTACTACACTAAATTGACCGATCCTATGCCTATTCTGGTAATCTATTGTTTCGCTAGATTCGCTGCTGAAAACCAAATTGGGTACCGATCGACTCGGAATTATATCAGCACTAGCTAGCAATAGATCACGTCGGGGTCACCAATTATAGCGTATTGCTATATTTATTGTGAGTCAATGAGAAGCGAGATGAAGGGTTGTAGATTATATTGACTTGACTTAATTGACTAACTTAATAAATCTTAAACCTAAGTATTTATACACGTAAAAATATAGGAAGTAATATTATAATAGGAGGGCGATTTGTTTATTCAGCGCCTCTTAGCAGTACGTGTAGATTGCGTAATTTATAAATAATAAAATAGACAATTAGGAAGTGCAATCTAAACACGTACTGGTGTTTCATTATTTGGTATAGGAATATACTATGGCGACTGCCATACCCACGTACTGGCCCGTAGTGGGTGGTCGTCCTCTGCCGCGTTTTGCAGCTGGCGTTAAAGCTGATGCTGAGTCTTCCGAGGTCGAGCCCGACCCCACACAGCTACGCCATAATCTCTGCGGGGTATCGCTCTCGGCGTCACTCCCGCTCTCTCTTTCAGATTCATCAACTACCGAAGATGAACGACTTCGGCTTCGGCCACTCTCAATACCCTCTTCGTGGACTTTGGTATACTTCTTAAGAACCGCACTGCGGTTCGAAGATCGAAGCGCGACCTTCGCGCTTTTCTCGGTGCCGGATTTACCGCTCGGCACAGGGCGGGTGCGTCGTTGGGTGTCCCCCCCAGAGTACGTGGGACAGACGGAGCCGACTGGCTCCGCAAGACGTCTCGCTGCGGACCATAGATGACACCACGGTCGGCAGCGAGAGGTCACGACCCACCACTGCGGTGAGGACTCGACGCTGCTGCTCCCAGGCAGGGCACTGCTCGAGAGTGTGCTGCGCCGAGTCCTCACCACAATCGCAGTGATGACAGTCGGGACGCAATTCCCTCCGCGCAACCGAATGCAGATACTTTCCGAAGCACCCATGCCCAGAAAGAACCTGCCCCGTGCTGCCTCACCGCCCACTCGATCCGGCGATCAAAAAGTGATCACCGTCCGTTGCCCAGGGTGCACCACGAGGAGGTTTTCCGGCACTTAGCACCCCAACCTAACCTTTTTTTTTTTTTTATGGCCGTAAAAAAATGCCTGACGCACACCTCCAGCACCCGGGGCAGACGCTGGAGGTAGTGTGGGACCTGCCCCCACTAAAAAATCGGCCGTGTACCAACTCGCCGCCTTCAAACGGATAGGCCGCCGGAATTGGCTACTTCTTCGGCGGACCCACCCAGCGGCATAGCCCCATCGGGCATTCCTGCTCCTGCGGCGTCCTGGGTACACACAGAACGCCGCCATCGCGAAAGGCCGCGAGCGTGGGTAACTTCCCCGTCCATCACACCCACAGCCCCACCAAACGACGTCACGCGCGACTGCGCCTCGACGTCGCCCGGTTCGCCGGCGACGGGGCAGACTAGCCCCGCCGCCTCCCCCCACGAGATGAAGTTCCCGCAGGAGGGTGCGACCGCGTCCTGGACCCCCTACCGCGCAACGCATCCGATACCCCTATCACTGACGACAGGGGCGAGGAGCGAGCATGGCTGAGGGAGTCCGTTAGGTGGAGGGTGGAGAGACCTGAGAGGGTGCCTCATCTTCACCCTCCTCCATCCGCACCGGAGCCTGGGCGCGAGGAACTCGGCCTGTCTCCGCAGGTGGCCGGGCAGCCTTGGGAGGCTTGCAGCCCGCCCTCCCCATCATGTGGTTGGCGGGCAGATTGCCCGCCACACACACGGGGCAGTAGGGAGTGGCGGAACACGCCGCCGCTGTATGCCCCGGTTGACCGCAGCGGAAACAAAGTCCGCTGCAGTCTAAGCTGCTGGTGCATTTAGGACGCATGTGCCCTGCGCCCATGCACCTGTAGCACCTCGCGGGCCTCGCCTCAAGGATGGTGATCCTTGCAGCAGAGACACCCACGAGGAGCCGGCCCACCTCTGCCAAAATTTTGGCCGCAGCGACGGGGCAACGCGCCCATGCCGCACCAACTCCGTCAGGGCCGGGGCGGATCGCGCCGACCTTCACGGTTCCGGGAGAGCACTGCCGGAGACGCGCAACTCCGCGCACTTCATCGGCCTGGCGACCCTTACGCCCTCCTCGCCTCCCGCTAGACGCCTGAGCGTTTCCGCCACCAGGTCGGCCTTCTTTGCGCCCTCCACCCCTGGAAGTTCCAGAAGCCGGGCTCCAGTTTGTGAGCGGCGGCACCTCACCTCTACACCCCCAGCAGCTAAAAGAGCCGCCTTCGCCCCGCTGAAGAGGCTGACGTATGTTACACCCCGACTCTCCGCCTCCGGCGACACCGTCACTAGGACGGCGGCTGTTTTCGGCGGAGATAGTTTTGGCTTCCGCCTAACTTTTTCCCTTACCGGAGTAGCCTGCACAGGAGCGGCGGAAGTGGCCTCCTTCTTCTTCCGGCGCCGCGATTTCTTACTCTCCGCCGTTCGCCATTCCTCACCAGAGGGGGCAGAGGCGGGGGCAGACGCAGGCGCCGGGGTACCGACCTGGGCCGTTGGAGCCCTTGAGGTGCCCGCTACGGAAGCCCGGGTGCTCCTCTCAACATACGCTGCGGCAGGGGATCTTCACCCCGCGGCCGCGCACCTTGCCCTGAGGCAGCCACTGTGGCAAAAGACCCCGCGCGGCCTTCTTTACGGGGTGGCGCCGGGGGTGGCATCTTTGGCCCCTGAGGAGGCTTATGCGCCGCGAGCGGCGGCCGGCAGCTCGGTTCCGGGGGCAGGCGCCTTGATTCCCTCAAAGCGCGCATCGAAGAGGCCCCCGAAAAGAAGTGCGAGCTGCCTCATCTGCGCCTCCGTAAAGGATTCGCTAGATGATCGCTCTCCCATACGAGCCAGGACAGAACCGGTCGGCACAGCGCTAACTAGGGCCGGGTCAAAACCGGCTCTAGTCGAACCGAAATCGGCACGCAATTGGGCTATCTCGGCCCGGAGCGCCTTCACTTCCTCCTTCAGGCCGGTGTTGTCGGCCTGCATCTTCTTCATCTCCACCTCAGTGTCACCAGAACGGTCAGACAACGTTTTCACCACCTCCTTTATGACTGAGGCTGCCTCCTTCAAGCCTTTTGCAAAAGTGCCCTTCAAGTTTTTACTTTTGGTGGCCACTCGGGCCGGATTCGGGGATTTTTTATAGAGGTTGTCATCCTCGCGGCCCAGGCGACCAAGCCAAGACCCTCGTTCCCGTTCAAAGCCGTAAGACATGTCTACGACACTCCTACTAGGGATTACGATATTCCGACGGTGGCAGAAAGATGATCTCTCCGCCCGCTCGACGGCAGTGTGAGTGCACGCCAACTACCTACCCTTGATCCCTGGTCACTTATAATTGACGTTTTCCCCGGAAAATAGTGGAAAAACCTTCAAAAATTCCCTAATTTTTCGGTTTTTTGAAGATTTTATGATTTTTTTCTACAAACACTGATCCCGTTCTAAACGTCATCCTGTAGCACTCGGCGAGACGCACCTCTGGACACCTCGTTTGTTATCCTCCGCCACCTGGAAATAAAAAAATTCATATACCTACTTGTTTGTTTACCTCTAAAATCCACCTATACCCTAACAAAACATTGAATTTTAGTTATAATTTTTAAGGTTTTTTGAATTTTATTTAGGTTTTTTGTTCTATAGGTATATTAGGGTTGTTTTGTATTCCGGGAGCTAGCGCGCACCCCGTGCTAACAAATTTTTTGACATTTTTCGAATATTTTTTGACTTTTTAATTTAATTACGATTAAATTTTGTCAATTTTTGACTTTGAACAATTCTGCTTACTCAGCACTCAGTCTAGGGTGAATTTTTTGTTTTGTAAGAGGTACCTTGCCGTGCCAACTACCTACCCTTGCTCCCTGGTCGCTTATAATTGACGTTTTTCCCGGAAAATAGTGGAAAAACCTTCAAAAATTCCCTATTTTTTCGGTTTTTTGAAGATTTTTTGAATTTTTTCTACCAACACTGATCCCGTTCTAAACGTCATCATGTAGCACTCGGCGAGACGCATCTCTGGACACCTCGTTTGTTATCCTCCGCCACCTGGAAATAAAAAAATTCATATACCTACTTGTTTGTTTACCTCTAAAATCCACCTATACCCTAACAAAACATTGAATTTTAGTTATAATTTTTAAGGTGTTTTGAATTTTATTTAGGTTTTTTGTTCTATAGGTATTGATATTAGGGTTGTTTTGTATTTCGGGAGCTAGCGCGCACCCCGTGCTAACAAATTTTTTGACATTTTTCGAATATTTTTTGACTTTTTAATTTAATTACGATTAAATTTTGTAAATTTTTGACTTTGAACAATTCTGCTTACTCAGCACTCAGTCTAGGGTGAATTTTTTGTTTCGTAAGAGGTACCTTGCCGTGCCAATTACCTACCCTTGATCCCTGGTCGCTTATAATTGACGTTTTCCCCGGAAAATAGTGGAAAAACCTTCAAAAATTCCCTAATTTTTCGGTTTTTTGAAGATTTTTTGAATTTTTTCTACGAACACTGATCCCGCTCTAAACGTCATCCTGTAGCACTCGGCGAGACGCATCTCTGGACACCTCGTGTGTTATCCTCCGCCACCTGGAAATAAAAAAATTCATATACCTACTTGTTTGTTTACCTCTAAAATCCACCTATACCCTAACAAAACATTGAATTTTAGTTATAATTTTTAAGGTTTTTTGAATTTTATTTAGGTTTTTTGTTTTATAGGTATTGATATGAGGGTTGTTTTGTATTCCGGGAGCTAGCGCGCACCCCGTGCTAACAAATTTTTTGACATTTTTCGAATATTTTTTGACTTTTTAATTTAATTACGATTAAATTTTGTCAATTTTTGACTTTGAACAATTCTGCTTACTCAGCACTCAGTCTAGGGTGAATTTTTTGTTTCGTAAGAGGTACCTTGCCGTGCCAATTACCTACCCTTGATCCCTGGTCGCTTATAATTGACGTTTTCCCCGGAAAATAGTGGAAAAACCTTCAAAAATTCCCTAATTTTTTGGTTTTTTGAAGATTTTTTGAATTTTTTCTACCAACACTGATCCCGTTCTAAACGTCATCCTGTAGCACTCGGCGAGACGCATCTCTGGACACCTCGTGTGTTATCCTCCGCCACCTGGAAATAAAAAAATTCATATACCTACTTGTTTGTTTACCTCTAAAATCCACCTATACCCTAACAAAACATTGAATTTTAGTTATAATTTTTAAGGTTTTTTGAATTTTATTTAGGTTTTTTGTACTATAGGTATTGATATTAGGGTTGTTTTGTATTCCGGGAGCTAGCGCGCACCCCGTGCTAACAAATTTTTTGACATTTTTCGAATATTTTTTGACTTTTTAATTTAATTACGATTAAATTTTGTAAATTTTTGACTTTGAACAATTCTGCTTACTCAGCACTCAGTCTAGGGTGAATTTTTTGATTCGTAAGAGGTACCTTGCCGTGCCAATTACCTACCCTTGATCCCTGGTCGCTTATAATTGACGTTTTCCCCGGAAAATAGTGGAAAAACCTTCAAAAATTCCCTAATTTTTTGGTTTTTTGAAGATTTTTTGAATTTTTTCTACCAACACTGATCCCGTTCTAAACGTCATCCTGTAGCACTCGGCGAGACGCATCTCTGGACACCTCGTGTGTTATCCTCCGCCACCTGGAAATAAAAAAATTCATATACCTACTTGTTTGTTTACCTCTAAAATCCACCTATACCCTAACAAAACATTGAATTTTAGTTATAATTTTTAAGGTTTTTTGAATTTTATTTAGGTTTTTTGTTCTATAGGTATTGATATTAGGGTTGTTTTGTATTCCGGGAGCTAGCGCGCACCCCGTGCTAACAAATTTTTTGACATTTTTCGAATATTTTTTGACTTTTTAATTTAATTACGATTAAATTTTGTCAATTTTTGACTTTGAACAATTCTGCTTACTCAGCACTCAGTCTAGGGTGAATTTTTTGTTTTGTAAGAGGTACCTTGCCGTGCCAATTACCTACCCTTGATCCCTGGTCGCTTATAATTGACGTTTTCCCCGGAAAATAGTGGAAAAACCTTCAAAAATTCCCTAATTTTTCGGTTTTTTGAAGATTTTTTTAATTTTTTCTACGAACACTGATCCCGTTCTAAACGTCATCCTGTAGCACTCGGCGAGACGCATCTCTGGACACCTCGTTTGTTATCCTCCGCCACCTGGAAATAAAAAAATTCATATACCTACTTGTTTGTTTACCTCTAAAATCCACCTATACCCTAACAAAACATTGAATTTTAGTTATAATTTTTAAGGTTTTTTGAATTTTATTTAGGTTTTTTGTTCTATAGGTATTGATATTAGGGTTGTTTTGTATTCCGGGAGCTAGCGCGCACTGCGTGCTAACAAATTTTTTGACATTTTTCGAATATTTTTTGACTTTTTAATTTAATTACGATTAAATTTTGTCAATTTTTGATTTTGAACAATTCTGCTTACTCAGCACTCAGTCTAGGGTGATTTTTTTGTTTTGTAAGAGGTACCTTGCCGTGCCAACTACCTACCCTTGATCCCTGGTCGCTTATAATTGACGTTTTCCCCGGAAAATAGTGGAAAAACCTTCAGTTGGAGTGGGGTATTGTAAAATAGCATCGATTTTAGCCGGATCAGTACGTAGACCATGAGCGTCAACGATGTAGCCAAGATATTTTAACTCGTTTCTGAAAAACTGACGTTTTTCAAAATTAATTGTTAGTTTCGCGAAAGATATTTTCTCAAAAATTTTGAGTAATAGTGAAATATGTTCCTCAAACGTTTCTGAAATACAGATTATATCGTCCAAATAGCAGAACACTTTATTTTCAAAGTCAGGAGTAAACAGCCTATCCATAAGACGTTGTTGTGTCGCAGGCGCGTTAGTGAGACCAAATGGCATTACTACGAATCTGTACATGCCTCTACCTGGAACATAGAACGCGGTCTTGTCTTTATCGGCGGGATTCAGAGGTATTTCCCAGAATGCCTTTGCAATATCAACACTGGAGAGATATTTCGCATTTCAAACAATTAATTTTGAAAAAAGTCAGTTTTTCAGAAACGAGTTAAAATATCTTGGCTACATCGTTGACGCTCATGGTCTACGTACTGATCCGGCTAAAATCGATGCTATTTTACAATACCCCACTCCAACTTCCCGTAAGGAGGTAAGGAAGTTTCTCGGTACTTGAACCTGGTTTAGAAGATTTATCCCTAAATTTAGTTCTATTGTAGTCCCCTATCAGTCGATTGACCTCTTCTAGTATAAATGCCCCAAAATTTGCTTGGAATTCAGAAGCAGAGGCCGTATTTCTGAAACTAAAGGAATCGTTAGTGTCTACCCCTGTTCTTGCTTGCCCTAATTTTGACCTTCCTTTTGCAGTTCATTGTGATGCGTCTAATTTTGGTATAGGAGCTATGCTTACTCAAATTCAGAATGATAACGAAGTGGTCATAGCTTATATGAGTAAATCCCTTACTAAACATGAAAGAAATTACTCTACAACTGAACGCGAAACATTAGCCGTTATTATCGCCCTTGAACACTGGCGTTGTTACTTAGACTCTGGCAAACAGTTCACTGTTTATACGGACCACGCCGCTCTCAAATGGTTTAGCAATCTTTCAAACCCTTCTGGCAGACTAGCTAGATGTACTGTACGCTTATCATGTTTTAATTTTATTCTCAAACATAAAAAAGGTAAAGAAAATCTTGTTCCAGATTTACTCTCACGGGATAGGTCGTTCGACGTCGACCCAGTCATAGATACTATCAAGGCATGCCCAGTGTTGGCGAGTAATGACTCTTTCCAACAAGCACAGGAGTCGTATGAAAAATTGATTCTTGGAGTGCGGAATAAACATGATCTTTATCCTAACTATACTCTTAAGGATGATAAAGCTTACCGTTGTATTCATTCTCCTTACGCTATAAACGATGATTTTATATGGAAAGAAATTCCTCCTCCCTCTGCAAGGGAGTCCTTGATTAAGGAGGCACACGGTTCCCTAAACGAACCGCATCTTGGCATTTTCAAGACATATAAAAAATTGTGCTTACTTTACTATTGGACTGGCATGTTTAAAGATATTGCTAAATTTATTACTAACTGTGAAAAATGTTTATCTTACAAGCATTCTAACCACTCTCCCTACGGTCCTATGAGCAAATCTAAAGTCTGTTCAAGACCTTTTCAGGCCATATCCTTGGATTTAATGGGTCCCTTTCCAATGACAAGACGTCGTAATCAATATATTTTAGTTATAAATTGTACATTTACTAAATATACCTTCATTTTTCCTTTGAAGCGTGCCACGGCAGCCGACATCATTGATAAACTCGAGAACCAGGTGTTCCTTATTCATGGAGTCCCACAGACTATACTTACGGATAATGGGGTTCAATTTCAATCTCATGAGTTTCGTAATTTACTTAACAAATATAAAATTCCCTACCAGTCTTACACGCCCTATTATTGTCCTCAGGTTAACCCCACCGAAAGATATAATCAAACTATCATTACGGCTTTAGCTTCTTTAGTGGGAGACGATCATAGATCTTGGGACTTACATCTTTCGAAAACTCAATTTGCTATGAATAATGCAGTGAATGTAGTTACTGGTTTCTCACCAGCATTCTTAGTGTTTGGTCATGAGTTAATAACTTGTGGTTCCCTGTATGCACAAAATGTCAGTACTGATGAACTGATATTTTTACCTCGTGATATTTATGCAAATAATTTAGGCCTTTTGTCTACAGTTCACGACAAGGTCCAGACTGCTCTTTACGTTTCTCACCAAAAAAATGCCTTAAGTTATAATTTGCGGCATCCTTTTAGAGAATACAATGTGGGTGAGACAGTTTGGCGTAAGAACTATGTGCAAAGTAACGCCGGTACATATTTTAGTGCAAAATTGGCTCCGAAATTTGTTAAGGCAAAAATTATCCAAAAGCTCTCGCCGCTTGTTTTTATTTTGGAAGATCATACTACCGGGTATAGGGGTAAATGGCATGTGAAAGATTTTAAGTTGTAATATATAACTAATTTTCTTTTACCGAGTAAATAATTATGCTAATTTTTCTCTTCCCTTTTCTCTTTACTTCCTTTTCTTACTTTATTATTTTTTTCTTTTCATCTCTTTTATTTCCCTTCCTCATTTTCTCTCTACTTGTCTTTTTCTTCACGAGCGGGTTATGACTCGTTAAACAAGCCCACATTCTCTCTATTTCTACTCTTTGACTTTCTGACCTGGCGGACTTTTGGGCTCTAAACCCACTGTCTCTAGCCTTGTTGGTGTCACACCTTTGCTCTAAAGCAACTTGTCTTTGTCTTCACGAGCGGGTTATGACTCGTAAAACAAGCCCTCATTCCCTCTATTTTTACTGCTTTGACTTGTACACTTGGCGAACTTTTAGGGCTCTAAACCCACTGTCTCTAGCCTTATTGTCGAGTCTCTTTGCTCTAAAGCAACTTGTCTTTTCTTCACGAGCGGGTTATGACTCGTTAAAGAAGCCCACATTATCTCTATTTCTACTCCTTTGACTTGTGACACTTGGCGGGCTTTAATGTCTCTAGCCTTATTGTCGGGTGTCCTTACTCATAAGCAACTTGACTTGTGCCTAACTTGAAACGGCGCAATACT
Source organism: Herminia tarsipennalis (assembly GCA_945859575.2). Taxonomy (NCBI): domain Eukaryota; kingdom Metazoa; phylum Arthropoda; class Insecta; order Lepidoptera; family Erebidae; genus Herminia; species Herminia tarsipennalis. The sequence continues at coordinate 14,841,585 of OX243859.2, read as the reverse complement.
TCTTCTTCTTCTACTACTACTGAGCTTCTTGTGCTCATATGCTATAAGGTACTAAATGTACTTCGTAATTTTGGAGACTCTTGAGCTCCGTCTTGATCTTTTGCATTTCTATTGCATCTTTGTGACATTTCCCTGGAGTACGCGTCATTTAATGTGAACGCTACCTCGCTTCGTTTGGTGATTGATGCTAGGTTATTTATGTTTGTATGAATATGTTTGCTGTGGGATTTTTGTCTTTCCAACTTCAAAGATAAGGAAATTTTCGTAAGTCGAAAATTTTCCGGGTTTTTGGGGTAATGTAGTGATAATTCTTACCTCGTATATATATATATATATATATATATGTCCTTGTAGTGTTATTTCGTGGCATTTCTGTAGATATTCCATTATATTTCGCCATTTTTAACATAATAAATATCTCTGTAAGACTTATTGTAAACATTATTTTTCATAAATCTTTACCTACCAGCGCCGCATCTCCGCCTGGACGCCGTACCTCTACCTACCAGCACTGCATCTCCGCCAGCATCGGTTCTAAATTTACTTTTAATTTTAAGTAGTCTTTAAGTTCTTGTAAATATATGTAGTCCTATCTTAAACCTAACCTTTTCATTTCACTACACTTTTTTGAGTTGATGAAGTTGACGTGTCATATTTAAGGTCATCACTTACAGTTAAACTTATTGTGTTTGCCGCATTGGTGATCTTTTATAAAAACCCCCGTATTTTGGTTCTCAACCTGTACAGTTCGAAACATCTTGTGTGAAATTACAAATACTATAATTGCATTTTTGAAAGATAGAAAAAATTGAATCCAGACTCAGGAATCGAACCCGAGACTTCCGTAGCCAAACCGGGGCCAGAAGCGAACCACCTATCTGGACTATGTCACTATGGACTATCTCTTAATGCTTACGGGTTAGGCCCCCGTAGCGACATCTAGTCGGTCGGCTAACACTACTTGAATATTCACTTTACTCATTAGAAAAAACCCAAAAAAAAGACTTAACTGTGTAAAAGAAAACAAAATCAAAACACTAAATTAATAAAAAAACTAGGAATATTACTTATGTTGTTAACATTAATTCAGATTTGTGTAATTAACTAAAACAATAATATTTTTGTATACATTGAAAAGGCCCAATTTGAAAAAATTATCACATAGTGCCTCACCGCATATAAAACAAGTTACGTACTATAATGAATCAAAAAGATATAATTCCCTCTGAGATATTTATTTTTTTGAAATATAACGATCTATTATCAATTAGATCAAAAAATTACAACATTTAGTGCAAAATAACGGCGCAACTTCAAATTGTTCTATTTATTAAAAAAATGTCAAACAAAACTCACCAGATTTTTTTGTCATAGAAAGGCACAAATAAGAATTGTACAACGTTTTAGCGGTCCGCCTCCGACAAGTATGGACACATTGCTGGTTGCGTCCTTGTGTTAACAGTAAGAACGGGTGACGAGCGGGGAGAGTGTGAGAAAGACACAATTATAGTTACCGAGTCATTAATATCCTTTTTTTTTCTCTGTCAGCGCTAACCGGTAGAGAATTTGATTTTGAGCCCATATCATTTTTAAAATCTCATGTTCCCGAAATTTTGACTTGAGCCTTTATATTACTGGGGGTGCGATATAAACAGTTTAAGAAAAAAATACATACTGATGAAATTTCAGTTATATGTTTCGATGTTATTGACATAATAATAAAAAAATATGAAATAATAAATCACAAAATCAAAAATTTTAATGAAATTAAGAAAAAAATAATCGTTACCCGGACTCTTCAGGTTTCTACACCGCCCAATTTCCCACTTAAGCTATAATAACATTATAGATGGTGACGAAATTTACCTTCATATTATAATGATATTGTAGCAGTCTGAACAAAATAAGTTTACGTACATGAAACTAATTCATAACACGTAAACGTAGATTAAAAAATAATTTAATGAAATGAAGACAACATGTTATTATAATAAGAAGCATAGTATGGATCTACCAATTGCTTATTAATAAGATCTTTGAGATCATTCTTTTTAGCAGAACTAAGTTGTAGTGGCTCTAAGTATGTCTTTTGCATGGTTATGTCCTCATTATCTGGGATCCTTTTTCTCTTATTACGTATATTGACTTTTGTAGTGATAATTCTTACCTCGTATATATATATATATATATATGTCCTTGTAGTGTTATTTCGTGGCATTTCTGTATATATTCCATTATATTTCGCCATTTTTAACATAATAAATATCTCTGTAAGACTTATTGTAAACATTATTTTTCATAAATCAAATCTGTCATGTCGACAAATATTTTCTATGGTTGCTATGACAACAAGATAAGCATAGAGTTCTTTGTAAAGTATGGACTACATTGTGAAACTGGCTGTGCGTAAATACTAAATTTAAAATAATTTAAGCTTTAAAATTTTAAATTGCTTCTAGAGAGTTTTCTTTATGAATACAAAACCGAAGAAGAGTCAGTGAAGAAACAGCTCTTTAAAAGAGAAGGAGTGAAGAAACAGCTCTCTAAAAGAGAAGGCAAACTCTCCAAGCGAAAATTAAGAGAAAGAGACCATTCCTACCGGCGCCGCCTCTCTACCTACCGGCGTCGCCTCTCTACCTACCGGCGTCGCCTCTCTAGCTACCGGGCCGCCTCTCTACCTACCGGGCCGCCTCTCTTATATACCGGGCCGCCTCTCTTATATACCGGGCCGCACCTCTACGACGCGTCGCACCTCTACCTGCCGACGTCACGCCTCTACCTACCGGCGCCGCGCTTCTACCTACCGGCGCCGCGCCTCTACCTACCAGCGGCGCGCCTCTACATACCGGCGCCGCGCCTCTACCTATCGGTGCCGCGCCTCTACCTACGAGCGCCGCATCTTTACCTACCAGCGCCGCATCTCCGCCTGGACGCCGTACCTCTACCTACCAGCACTGCATCTCCGCCAGCATCGGTTCTAAATTTACTTTTAATTTTAAGTAGTCTTTAAGTTCTTGTAAATATATGTAGTCCTATCTTAAACCTAACCTTTTCATTTCACTACAGTTTGGCGCCCATCAAGCATACCACCCACGACCTTCTCAAAATTCAAAAATAAATACTTGCACAAGTACCCACCGCTTTTAGCGTAATTTGGCTGCAATTTTGGAAGACCATCCCTCCCCTCACCGCTTCTCATCGTAGTCTCTCATCGTAGTCTCATGCTCTATCTATATATTTTTCTTTCCTTGGCTTTTAGTTTTAGTTTCTAGTTTTCTAGCTTCTAGTTTCTTTTACTAGGTCTGAACATTTTTCTCTTCTAGCTTAATTTTTTTGTCCTACTGTCGTGTCGGTTTACAATTTTTTTTCTTCCCTCTCGTTTTCTTTAGTTGACTATCGTAAATAATTGCTATTAAGGTCGGCGCAATTTTGTCTAATTAATAATGCCTTATTATTTGGTTCCCCTCGGTTACTAACTTACTTATTGATTTAACGCAAATTAATATTACAAGATTTAATATGGAACGCGTAATTGATTTTAATCTATTAAACAAACCAGAATTAGACTACGAAGTTGTGATCAGAAATGAAGATCCGGCTAATACGGTCCAAGCTCTTCGCAAGCAAATTCAGCGTCTGGCATTGCTCCTACCTTCGGTGGATATTATCGATTCCTCCCTTCCGATCGCTGAAGATGCAGACCAAATCAAATGCACCTTAGATTATGTGGAAGCCAAAATAAGTTCTGGCAATACTAAACTTGGGAAAAAAAATAATTCTTTTTTAAACCACATATTTTTCAGACTGCAGCGTATTGACACGGACGTGTCCAATATTGATTCGTCTGTCATAGAAAAAATAGGAAAGTTAAAAGAAAATTTCTCATTGCTCGAAAAAAAGTTTGAGGCTTTCAAATCTTCTGAACCGGTAACAGGTGACAATGAATGGGCAGCATGTCTAGATAACCCTTTCCTACCTACTGTAGTCAATACTTCGGGAACAATTTGCCCCAAATCGTTAGGAGAGCTTCGAAAATTTGCATTTAGTGGTAAATCGTGTCCAAAAGCATTTTTATGAAAATTACATGAATTTACAACCTCACGCGGAATTCCAAGACAAAATTTAGTGAACCATGCTTCGGAATTCCTTACTGATAACGCTCTGCATTGGTTCCGTTTCAAAAAAAACAGAAACCCTTCTTTAACATGGGAGGAAACATGCACCTGCCTAATAAAGGATTTCTCAGACTATGATAGTGATTTTAAACTACTAACGTTTATTAGGAACCGTACTCAAGGGGAGAAGGAAAGCATTATCGTTTATGTATCGTTAATGTTTGAAATGTTTACACGTTTAACCAACAACATAACTGAGGACGAACAGTTAGAAAATCTTCTTCGAAATATTCGTCCATGTTACTCTGTTTTTGTAGCGTTGAAGAAAGTGGACTCTATCGATTCTTTAGTTATGACTTGTCAAAAATACGAGGAATTTATAGATAAAGATCGCAACTTTAAAGAACCTCAAAACGATAATAACCCTCTTACTGCAGAGTTTAATTATAAGCCACCGGCTAGTGCAAGATCACCCACTAACAAGTCTTATCCGTCTCATTCCCAATGTAAAAATGCTAACTCTTTTAATTCTTCTTACAGGGGTAACTCTCAAGCAGGTTTCACCCAAAGGAACCTTCCTCCGAGGGTATTTTCAAACAAATCTCCATCTTTTGATGCGTCGCCCTCTAAGATTGTTAACGTCACTTCTCACGTCAGTCCCTCTCAGTTTAGAACGAATTTATTTTGCCCTCGATGCCGCACTAATGGTCATACCTTGAGAGGTTGTTCCCAGCCTAGATTTCTTATTTGTTTCCGCTGCGGACTTAAAGATGTAAAATCCACACAATGCCCAAATTGCAATACCTCTCCCTCGCAAACTACTTCGTCTCATCATACTTCAAAAAACTAATAAATGACTTGAACAATAATACTAAATTTCACTACAATGATTGGCAAAATTGGCTAGAAACAATTAAAAATTTCTTTACCTGTTATAGAACTTCTTCGGTTCTTTTTGACAAGGAAAAAGATTCTTTACGTCCCTATTTAAGAGTACAGATTAATGGTAAAACATTTTCTGGCCTGTTAGATAGCGGAAGCTCGGTTACTATTCTAGGCAATAACTCACATCTTGAGATTTTAAAACTCGGTTTCCCATTGCTCAAGTCTAATCCTATTACTGTCTCTACTGCTAATAAACATAAAGTTAAATCTTTCGGATATTTCGACCTTCCTTTGACTCTGAATAATCAAACTCATATTATCAGAGCCCACGTTTTTAAAGAAATGTTCCCATCTCTTATTCTCGGTATAGACTTTTGGAAAAAGTTTGGTCTAGTATCGAGGATTTTGTCTAATACTTAACTTTTGCTCGTCTATTGATAGTTATACCGATAAGGTTTCAGCTTACAAAAATCTCTCGGATTCTCAGAAAACAATTGCTGATAGTGCAATCCAGCGATTTAAAGAGATTTCGTTCGAGTTTAGGGGTGAACTTGGTCGCACAGATTTAATTTGTCACAAAATAGACACGGGGGATACTCTCCCTATAAGACAAAAGTGCTATAGACTTTCGCCTGAGAAGCAAAAGGCCCTTATCAATGAGGTTGATAACATGATTAAATGGAAAGTTATTGAAAAATGTGAAAGTCCTTGGCTCTCACCCGTACTTATAACGCCTAAGAAAAATGGTGAATGGCGTTTTTGCATTGATAGCAGGAAACTGAACTCAGTTACTCGCCGTGACGCGTACAGCCTTCCTCTGGTTAATGAGATCCTTGATAACCTTGATAACCAATGGTAAGTACTTACGTTATATTTTATTATTTAAAATATTGGACCTGTTTTGTTAGTTCAGTCAGGTAAAACAGCCAATAGAGCGAGATGTCGCACACAAACAGACCTGGCAGGTGACCTCTTTAAAGTAAGTAGTTGACTAGTGCAACTTCGTTTGATCTAACAAAAGCCTTTGATCTGGTTTCATTTTGTTTGTTTGTTTATTTGTTTCGTCTAAACGTTTTTAAAAGACCTATCTAATGATACCCCACACGATAGGGTAAGGCCGGACCAGGACATTTGTACAGCCTGTTTGAGATTAGCAGCGTCGTCTTTTGTTTCAGTGCTAATGATAACACCTTCATTGGTCGTGTTTCTAACACCTTGAATATGTAGCTTCATTTGATCAGGCCTGATGACTTAGTTCAGTCACTGGATATTTGCTTAATCTGTGTATAGATGGCCACAATGCTTTAATTGTTAAGGCGTAGGTACTATATTGTTGGACTTCTTCTTCACCATATCTGCAAACGAAGCCTCGAATCTGTCCAGTACTTTTAGCGCGAACCCCGAACAAACGTACAAACAAACAAACTCTTCTATTCCTACCTGTTCTGTTGAGTAGTTCTGTTGACAGAACTACTGGTATTTTTTCCCATTAGTTCTGTCATTTATAAGACTATGTTTTACACCGGACTTATCTCTAAAAGTAATGTTATATCTACCATTTCGACATCCAACAGCCGATATATATAATGCTATCGACGATCTTACTGTACGTAAATTATACTTTTACCAAGTATTGCGTAGATATCATGGTGTTTCCGTCCCATATTTACCGGATACCAACAAAAGGAGGTACCGTTGTTCAATACCACCCGCTAAGTCCAGTTTTGCGCATCGTCAATATGAATATATTGCTCCAAGAATTTATAACAATATTAATAATAACACAATTATACAAAGGATGAGTAATTATACATTTAAAAAATTCTGCCTAAATTGGCTTAATACAATGAGTTACAACGAGATAGAATCCATCGTCATAAATAAATTTATATCAATATGAAGCTTAACACAATAAGCACACACACACACACACACACACACACATACACACACTTTTTTTTTCTTTGTTATTATTTTTATTTATTTCTGTTTTGTTATTATTATTATCAGTGTTTTTTTTTTTGGAATTATTTTTTTTCTTTTTGTAATTATTTATAAGACTGTATGTGAGGGAAGGAACTGTCTCCTGAGATACAATTTTTTACCTTAGTTCAGGAGGCAGGGCTTCTATTTTAAAAGTGTAACCAAAGAGCGAATAAAGATTTGTTATTATTATTATTATTACTATAATTATGTTACGACGACTGTCGAGCGGTTACATGGTACTTGGTAACACAACCGACCTAATTCTGTATCTGCTTACATGCAATGAGTGGGTACTTGCTACTTACCTGTAAATTGGTAGAATAGAAGCGATATTATGTAGATATCTATTAGTCATAATATATGCATTACCCACACGGAAGATGGTAGCTAACCCTAAGAGACTACTAGATAAATCTGACACGACGATTAGGAACTATCAATGATGGTTATTTTGGTATTTACAGCAGGTTCAGCGTAAAATTTTGAGCTAGGCACTTTAGATAGTACTTAATGATGTTTTACATAACTAAGTAGGTACTATCTAAAGTGCCTAGCTCATATATAAGAAAGTGATGAAATACACAGGAAAGGAAAAGAGAGATAACGATTTTATTTTACAGTCAAATAAAATAGCAGATATTTTTTTTGCAGTTTAATTGATTTCAACATTTAGCTCAACAATGGCTCCATAACTGGCATTGCCAAGTTGACTAGCAACAATTTGTAACTCAATATCAGCATCCGGTTCTAGTGATTCAACATCGGCAACAATATTTGTTTGATCTTTATCAAGTGTCCGGTTTTAAATAACATGTCTTCTAAGATGCATGAAACTAGTCGATGCATAAAATCAGTCAGTGATATCTGTAAAAATAGATTACTAAACTTATCTAGTTTATTTTTAAAAACCCTAAGAATAAATAAAAAAGCTATTTTCATGTATACATACCTGCTAATCCTGCCAAGGTGACTAGATTAGAATTAAGTAACACTTCAGCACAACAGTCCACATAGCACACAGACCACAACACGACAGGGACTTGCAGACCGCAACACACCTAACATAGTCTCCACTTCGATCACAATTCACAGCTTGCATGGCTAAGATAAAGTATACCTCACAAATGTAGTATTCATCAGTCATCTGAGTTATGTAAATATAGCTTTTGGTAAGAAAGTTCTATCATCGGAATGCACAAATATACAATCGACTAAACAATGCAGTCAAGGAAAATCACAATACTTACTGTGAATGGAGATATCTAATTGCTGATCAAAGATGTAACTCTTGTATTTTGCACTAGGTCGTGATATCGATTTACCTTAGTTAGGTAATGTTTATATATTTGCCACTGGAACAACAGTGGCTTTGAATTTCTATTTGTACCCATGGCAATGGCTCAACTTTTGTCGATTGGAAATTATTATACTCTTTGCAAGAATCCAAAGAAACAAAAATAAACAGAACAAGTTTTATTGGTTTGATGAAATTGGTTTGAAGATTTTTTTTACAATGTCACAACGATATAGGACGTTCCTTTCTCCTATAAAATTGATCGTTTATAAAAATATATTATTTTTTAATTACTGATGTTGTATGAAGGCCAAATAAAACTGAAATCTAAATAATATTTAAATATCTTAAATAATTAATATTTTTGAGTAGGTACTGATTACTTTTTTCTGTACTAACAATCTTGATCGTGTTTACGTAGTAGGTATATTAGGGGAAAAAAAGACCTATTTTTTAAGACCAATCGACAGGGTTTTACTTTTAGCTCTTAAAATACTAGTGTTGCCATTAGAAGAATAAAATAAAAGAAACTGTAAAATCTAGAGCTAGCAACAATAATCCAATCCATTCGTTCACGAAAATTGTCTATGAAATACGAATTTTTTGTGTGTATTGGAAAAATAATTAGAGTAGGATATCATACGAACCTTCGTTTAAATTTTGTTCGATATAGAAAGTTCTTTTCGAAGAAAGCGGTTAAGGCCCCAGGCCTCTATACTTTGGATCTCACTCAGGTTATAACCAACTACTCAACTTAATTTATTGCTAGCCGAAACTCACCCAACACACATCCGCCACGATCGCAATTTTAACCGAATCCAGACGAACCGGCAATCGCGGCACTTAGGCCATTTAATATCCAAAGTTCAACACCACTCGGCACAATCGTGCCAACCTGTCAACTCGATACGCGACCTGTTAGAAGCGTGAGGCAGTTGTTTATATTGGAATCTACTGAATGAGGGTTACTACCTGCTTAGTATATACCTTTAGTAAATACCGCCTTTGCTCAGTGATTTGTTCAGTTTGTTCGTGTTTATATATACGACACTGTAATTAACTATTGTCTCATTAAAGATGCATCGGTAAATGAGGCCAGACGGGTCTACCTTATATGTTTGTCTTCACTTAATTATCATGATACAGAAAACAATGAGGACACTCTCTAACTTGTAAGTATTTCTTTATTTTAGATTAAAAAGCCAAATACGAAATTTCATAGATCTAACTGCAAAACTGACGGAATGCGCAAAAAAGATGGAAACAAGATTCCTATAATTTCATGCAATCGAAGATAAATCTCGATGAACTTAGTAAAGTGCATCTGACTGCAACAAAGGCATCGACTGTCAACATTTTAGGTTCGTCCTTAGCGGTTTAGGCTCTGCATTGATGAATCAGTCAGGCACCTGTCCCACCAACGCAACGGCGAGAAAAAGAGTAGCGAGTAGCGATTTTATCACTCAAGACTCGTACATACACGTAGATCCCGTGTAAACAAAAGAGATACAGATAATATTAGTTGATCGCTGAGTGTTCCCACTGCCGGCGAGTACTCGCTCTATACTGCATCTCTTGTTTACACGGACGGGATCTACAAAATACATCTGTTGTACGTTTCTGAGCGATAAATCGCTACTCGCTTCTCGCTCATCGTCGTTGGTGGGACAGGTGACTAAGTCAGGACAAGTGATTATATATGTACAGATGATGTCGAAGCATCATCTAGTACTACTATCTATGTCGACTTTGTGTTTAAACCATAGACGTATAGACCTGGACCGCGCCATCCCTTTCAATTAAAAAGTAAATATTGACTGCAAAGCGTGAAAGAGAAAAAAAACTCGTGCGGCCTTTTACAGTATTGTCCACAATATAGACTTAGGATATAGTACACAAAGTGGCGCTGTCTCTTTCTAGAGAGTGGTCAATGAGGGTGTTTTGAAATGACGCCCACTAGGCGGCAGCACTAAGACGTCAGGTCTAGAGACCTGTCAAAAGTGTCAGAACGTCTCTTTACCTTCGTGTTTGATTTTTTTGCATTTTTTAATAAAATTTAATAAGTACAATAAATATTCTCTCAAAATCGAAATGCCACAAAGTTAAATGCCACTTAGGTACAATTCCTATGTGCTCAAAAAAACGGGGGGTCATAAGTTTCCTAAGGATATACTCCGTTTAAAACAATGGCTTGTAGCCATTTGTAGAGATCAGTTTACGTCTACAAATAACTGCATTACTTTTTAAAACAATTAATTATTCGCTTCAACTTATCCTGTTTTATTATTTATACACATCATTCATTGAAAACACATACGTACTTATGTTCTATCACGTCCAGTTTGTTACGTATGGTATCTAATCACGTATGGCTTCTTTTTTCAGGGTTCATCTTGAAACATCAAATACCCTTCAGAAACCGATTAATAGAATTGTGCGAAAAGAAGACCTCTTGTCAAAGTGGCGCCAACTAGTGGCGTAAATTTTCATAAACATTTAGGCTATGACGCAGTCTTGGTCTCTACGTCAATGGTTTAAACGTCTACCAGAAAGGCACCTATTTTTAATGTAAATCGATGACTTGGCGCACGCTCGAACAAGTGTCACAGTCACGGTCCGTTACGTTCCGCTTCCTAATAGGCTTGTAGTTAATATTTACTTTTTGATTGCAATATTTTTTATGATATGGGGGAGTAAAGGAGGTTTGTGTTGGTTGCTGATTACGTTAGCAATATTTGTGAAATATTGTAGATCGGGCGTGTGTTGTCCCCCCACCTCCGCCATGCGACAAAAAACGAATTTTTACATTACATGGGACTGAGCTTTTCTTACTTTTGCTGCCAAGAGGGAGGGGCGCACAGGCCGCAGGCCCCCTCCCGCGGCCTGTGCGTGACTTGACAGGGTAGGCCATGCGGGTTGCGGGGTGAATGCCTGATGGGGTGAGCAGCAGGGTGAGCCTTAACCCTCTCCTCACTACTCGCTCACCTACTTGCAAGCTTACTCTATGTTCAACAGCTCTAAGGCTCGCCCCCCGCCCTTAATCGCTCAGGAGCTTTCATTTTGAGCTCTGAGCTGTTTGCGCAGTTGTTTTAATTCTATTCGCTCAGTGAATTCCACCTCCACGCTGCACCCGCAAAGTAACTATCAAGATATTGAATAAGTTTGTGCTGCACGAGCTAGTGACTTCTAAATTCGCGTTGCACCTCTTTGCTTAAAGATTGGCCTTTGAGATTGACCTAGGGCACCAACTTGTGCAGTTATTTTGAAGTTCGCGATAAGCCCTCGGCTCACAGTGACTTCTAAGTTTGGCGCTGAACTACCTTTCTCGCGCAGTGAAGTAGGTAGGACGCAGGGGCTCCTACTCGATCATCGATTTCTAACTGAACGCTGCGCTTGTCGCTTATCTACGCGCAGCTTGCGCAGTGACATCAAAGTGTACGCAGTAACTTTAAGGATTGTGGTGGGTCCACTTACCCGTGCAGTGACATTTAAAATTACGCAGGAGCCTAGATCGCTAGCTTGCACAATGACTTTTAAATTCGCTATAGGTTTCTTTGCTCACGCAGTGACATCTAATGTTCGTAATTTCCACCAACCGAGCGACGTAGTAGCGTAGCGCAACGCGTCGCAGTAGCCGACCGCGACCGCCCGACAGCTACAATCTGCTGGAACCCGGACACATGCGCGCGCGTGCTCTCGTACTTCCTAGCATGCTCTCAGCATCTAGAGATGGTATCGTGTCGCAGTCATTTTCTACCTGCGGTATTGACTTTTATTAAAGTAATTGGAATGGGATGTGGTATTTCTAGCCATTACATTCGAAGAGAAAAATAGTCAACAAATCAAAAACACAATGGCCTGCACCCTTTTCTTGTGCACACACAGCTCGCTCAATAGCTTCTGAGTTCAAGCTTATTCGTCTCGTGCAGTGACTTGAAATGCGCCAAGCATAAGTGTCACTTTTAAAATCCTCTTTTTTCCGTATTGGACTCAGCTCATCCAGAGCGGGTTTCTCCTTCCTTCTTTTCCCCCGTTTTTGCAACATTTCTTATTGCTTCTCCACTCCTATTAGTCGTAGAGTATATAGCCTATAGCCTTCCTCGATAAATGGGCTATCCAACACTGAAATAATTTTTCAATTTAGATCAAGAATTCCTGAGATTACCGCGTCCAAACGTACAAACAAACAAAGTCTTCAGCTTTATAATATTGGTATAGACAATAATAATAATTTGTCTATTGCATCAAATATGGTAGGTACAGAGGTCTTATAATTACTTTTACGACTTTTTTTATAGTGTGAGTAGGTATACCTTAAGGTTATCTATGTATGCATTAATATAATTGACGTATAGACAAAAAGTAAATATCGACTGCAAAGCGTGAGAGGGATAGAAAACTCGTTTGACAGGTATTGTCCACAAAGTGGCGTTGTCTCTTTCTAAAGAGTGGTCAATTTTGTGAGGTTAGGGCGCAGTCTTGGTCTCTACGTCAAATATTAGGTAGTTTGCCTTTTTTAAAGATCGAATATTCAATTCAATTTCAATTTCAATTTATTTAATCCATATACAGAAGATAACAAGATATTACAATTATTACAAATGTTTACTTAAATTTATAGCTTAATACTTATGCCTGAACTAGGAAAACCTGTGTTTCAGGCGAATACAATGCATAAAAACAACAATAATCACATTTAAAAATTAACTATGAGTGAGTGTGTGGAGGGCAAGGTGTTAAGTCCCTCCAACACAAAGGGAGGATCCTCCGGCCAGGCGAGGTGATCGTGCCTGGCGGGCCGCGGCCCAACGGTTAACGTTGGGAACTTGTATTTATAGTTAGCAGCTGTGAAAACTTCTATATCGCGATTCAGGATTTGGCGCGAGCTGTCAAGTGTCAATTTATTTTATATTATTATATGTGGGTGCCGCCACATCACTCCCCTCCGAGACCGGAGGTTGATTGTCTTGATGAGTCAGCTGTCGTCGCTTTCTTGAGGAGCGTGCCAGTGCCAGTGTAGAGTAGTTCCAGTGAGTCGGAACTTGATTCCGCTAGTCCCAGTGAGTCGGAACTGAATGCCGCTAGTTCCAGTGAGTCGTGGAACTGAAGTCCGCTGAACCCAGTGAGTCGGGTAGTAGCTGCGGTGTGCGGTGCTGCGGTGGTGCGTAGTGGCTGGCTGCTGCGTAGACGGGAGAGATGTTGCTCTGCTTACGAGTACCGTAGGTGCAGTGTGCTGTGCCTAGACGCTGGAGAGGCCGTAGGGATGACCAGGCCGAAGCGTTCGCTGCAGGCGTGTGATATCCCAGTAGAGGCCGGATGCTGGCTGGCTGTGACTTGATTACCGCTCATATCTATGGGAGTGACGGCGAGTGTGGCGATGACGATGCTGCTGCTGCTGCTGGTGATGAAGGCTGCTTCCAATCACGTCGGGGTCACCACTGTGGAGGGCAAGGTGTTAAGTCCCTCCAACACAAAGGGAGGATCCTCCGGCCAGGCGAGGTGATCGTGCCTGGCGGGCCGCGGCCCAACGGTTAACGTTGGGAACTTGTATTTACAGTTAGCAGCTGTGAAAACTTCTATATCGCGATTCAGGATTTGGCGCGAGCTGTCAAGTGTCAATTTATTTTATATTATTATATGTGGCTACCGCCACAAGTGAAATAGAATAAAGATATAATATTTAGACAACACTATATAAATCAATGAAACAAAAGCTGTAAATAATTAGTTTCTTAATTTAATTAATTAATATTAATATAATAAAAACCATATTTACTTGAGTACAATAAATAATTTCTCTGTATCTTCGTAAGACATATTTTGGAGGACTTCCATAAGATTCTTCTTACAATGTCCTAGGGTCATGGAATAAATATTTGCAATAGCATTTAGCCTATTATAAAGAAGCGGTCCTATTAAGATGAAGAACTTGGCAGTGAAAGCATGTTTTATTGCTATTTCTCTATTGCAAACTATATCTTTTCTTCGTTTATTAATGTATGCAGTGCTGAAGGGGAGACAAGTGTGCTGCTTTGTTACTATGTTCATAATAAATAGTTGTCGAACTGTTAGTACTTCACAAGATTGGTAGAGTAGATTAGTGGGATAAAGAAAAGGGCGGATTTCTATTCCTATCTATATCTTTTCACGTAAAAAAACATTGGGTTACATTATTGTAATTTTCGTAGGAATCTCTAATTATAAAACGAAAAAAATACAGCCTTTAAAAAATAGGAGACAACATTTATAAAAAGCAGATAAGTGACTTAGGCGTGAAGGCAAACAAACAAACTTACTTTCGCATTTATAATATTAGTTATGAAGATAAGATAATACACAATACAAAGTATGACAATTAGTTTGCGCCATCCTGTAGATGTGAAACGGTCAGACATATCCTGTGGAAATAAAATAGCAATAAGTAGTGTCGATATATTGTTGATACGAATATGTTTGTAGGGTCTGAGCCATTTAGTTGATTGATACATTTAATTTAAAAGCAAATATTGTCGGCCAAGCGTGAAAGAGAAAAACTCATGCGTCCCTGTCTCTTTGACAGGTATTGTCCACAAAGTAGCGTTGTCTCTTTCTAGAGAGAGATCAATTTTGTGGAATTATGGCTGCGCCATAGGACCATCCAGGTCTATACGTCAATGGAAGGCAACAATAAATTATAATATCATCTTTATCTTTGAATTTATAGCAATCTAGCCAATTTAACGGCTAATTTTTGCCAGTGTAAAAGTTTTTATTGTACACTTTAGTTGCACAAGGTCTCGTTTTTTTATTACCTGTCTGTAAGGAAGGGTTATGTTTTTCGCGCATATCTTGTATGTATGTATGTATGTTATGTTCTTTATTACTATGCGTTTCAAATGAGAAGATAATCGCGATCGCTTCAACTTCACTCTGTACTTATCAAAATTGTACCGCTAGCAACAAAAACTCCCAAGTCGGGTAAAGTTCGTATATGTATTATGGTAATAGAACGGACGTAATATTTATTTTCTTTGAACTATGTAGGTACCTACCTAACATTTTTCTTTATTATAATATTATTAGTATTCTTTATTATTCAATAAACACGAAACAGAAATAAGTAAATAGGCAAAATATAAGAATATTCTTCACTTTAGTGTCAGATGTAATAATTTTTTACCTAAAACAAAATAAATAGTAAAATACAGTGCTTATATATATTACATTAGAGTAGGTAGGTACTTCTGTGTAATACTAATGACACCTTTTTATGAATCATTTTATTACTGACCTTACGTTTCACAATGAAGTTGCAGTCGTATTGCGAAACAAAATATCATCGTGACAGTTATCAACTCATTTGAAACGCATAGTACCTACCTGATATCTCACAATCCACTGTATTGATTTATACAATTAAGACGTCGCTCGTTAGATTCGTCTTGATTGCCCAAGTGTTCTTAGTTAAGTCTAGCGGTTATGGCGCCCGCTACGGCGGTACGTGGTGCGCTTCTCAGCGTACGCTGTATCCGGGGTCGGGGTCCTCCACCCCGTGGCCGCGCAAGGTTTTAAGTCTTTCATTGTCCATATTTATTCCCACGAGTATGGGGGAAATAAAGGTCCACCCGGGCAGTGCCCCCTGTACCCGGGTAAGCGTACATTTGTATCCCAACTGGGGGGTCTGCAGGTGCCCCAGCTGGGGGTAGCGCTTGGAACCGAACATAGAAAGAAAGAAAGAAAGAAAACTCGTTTCTTTGCCACAGATACAATTAGCTACTTAAAAACAAATAAAAATTACACTGAGTATGTGCTTGCACGTCGTATCTGCGACAAACAAGGTTTCCACTCAGCTTAAATGCCGGCATGTGGCATGAGCCACAACACGGCGCTGGTTTTCAGTGTGAACCCCAATTGACGTCCGGAACCATTAGGGTATATCCTCAATTAAATAGATAATATGTAGGTATATTACATAGCAATAAATATGTTAGTACATTTTAATAAACAATTTTTGTTATTATTGTAAATAGATGATAAACATATAAAGGCACTGAACATAAAATGATATTACATTAGAATATATAAATACATGGCTACAGTCATCGGCCATGCATCCTCTGGTCACGCTCCGCAACACAGGATTCGGGGATTTTTTATAGAGGTTGACATCCTCGCGGCCCAGGACGACCAAGCCAAGGCCCTCGTTCCCGTTCAAAGCCGTAAGACATGTCAACGACACTCCTACTAGGGATTACGAGATTCCGACGGTGGCAGAAAGAAGATCTCCCCGCCCGCTCGACGGCAGTGTGAGTGCACGTCAAGCCGGGCAGCCCACGGATGGGCCACCCCCTACTCTGCCAGAACATTAGCCGTGTGAAGGTGGTTTCGCGAAAAGCCGCGAATCCACCAGCACACGTTGCCCAGGGTGCACCACGAGGAGGTTTTCCGGCACTTAGCACCCCAGCAGCACGAAACCTTTTTTTTGTTTTTTTTTTTTGTTGTGGCGGGAAAAATTCCTTACGAACACCCCCACCGTCCGGGGAAGACGGTGGAAGTAGTCTGGGGTTTGCACCCACTAAAAAACCCGCCATGTATCGCCCGCCACTTCGCGAACGGGCCACCTGAATTTGTTATACCGTTGTCGGCCCGCCCAGTGGCAATGCCCGGAAGCGATGTTATTGCATTCCGGGCATTTCGCACCAACGCGGCACCTGGATACACACAGGGTGCAAATTTTTATACCCCTCGATATCCATCTAGTTTTTATATTTGATTTTATACAAACAGTTTTTTCCGGAAAACACAACTTGTATATTAAAGTGAAATCCTCCATAAACTTATCATATGCGTCATTTGTTCTATTTGTTGTGTATATATCCTTTGCCGTGTGGTGCCGGCTTAAGAATAGTACCACCCCATCTCTTCCCGTGGGTGTCGTCAAGGCGACTAAGGGATTTCACACCGGAGGATGGGCAGCAGCGTCCTCTGCGTACTTAAAGCCTTACTGCGATCACCAACCCGCTCGCCAAGCGTGGTGATTATGGCAATTACCCCCAGGATCTACATACTAGTAGGTTCTACTGGGGAGACCCGTGCCCAGCAGTGGGCCATCATATGGGTTGATATGTATCCTGAAAAGAGACATTGCAAATGATTTTTAAATTTAATTAGATTATCTCTAGTTATATCTTGGCGGGTAGTTTTCCCGTATTTTAGTCGGCATGTGTCTTTAATTAGCACCTTTAGCAATTGTGATGTGTGATCTGATAAGCAAAGATCAACAATTTCATAGCCACAATCCTTGTGATAATTATGAGCAAAATTGTCGATACACGTTTTACTTGATAATCGAGTTTTGAGTTCGAATTGCTAATTTTAAGTTATAGTTTAGCAAGAAACATTCAAATTCTAACGTAGTTTTGTTCGTTTCTTACGGCGAACAAATAAGGTGCAGAATCGACTGTACTTGGATTTCTTAGTGAAACAAACGTGTTGTCGGCTTGAATTTTATTTTGACACTACTCTATTGGAATGACAGTTGACATATAATTAGGTACTATGATGCGTTCACAACATGCCGCCCACCAAAAGGGGCGTGACCACATTTCAATTTGAAGTATTACATAAGAACTAAATTAGGCCACATAATATGTAGTTTAAGCACAGATTTTAATCTTTGAAACATTTTACATAAAGAATACAACAAGTACTGACAATATTGAGATTACTACATTACTGAACAGACTGGAACAGAGGTTCAGTCAACAAATCACTGATATTTTATACAAAAATAATAAAAAATGCAAATTGAACAAACTTAATTGTAAACATGCAATGAGTCTGACTGATGAACAAATAGCAATTTCGAAATTTAAAGCTATTGATTCTAATTTAAATATTATCTTATATCTTTAAACGAACAATTCTTGTATATATATTTATATACAAGAATTGCTCGTATAATTAAAAAATCTGAATCTCGACAACGACTCCAGCGATTTTCTTAAAATTTTGTATACATTTCTGGAGCAATAAATCGATCTAGCTAGGTTTCATTTTTAAAAAAAGGTCGTGTTATCTCTATTTTCAGGCAATGAAAAACTGCTACAATATCATTAGAATACGAAGGTAAATTTCGCCGCTGTCGACGTTGTTTTAACAGCATACGTGGGAAACGGGCGATCCACAAAGCAGAAGACCCCGATTCGAATCCGAATGAATACATTTTTTTCTTTTCTATTTTTATTTTATTATTATTTTTGTTCCCTTTATTAATTTAATTTTTGAAATATTTTTTTATTTGTGCTTTATTATTTCATTTTTTTTTGTTATTATGTCGGTAAGATCGATAAATATTATTCAAACAGTATGTCATTTGTATCTAAATATAATTTCCAAAACACACAATTTACCAAAAATAGGGCAGTGTAGGGTTCCGCAACCGTTGCCATACGAAAAAATACGATTTGAATAATTGCACAAGCAGAAGAGCGTTATGTTCATAGCACATCGGATGGTCCCAAACCAGGAGACCCTGGTTTGAGTCCAGATGATAATTTTTTTCCCTTTTTAGGGTTCCGTAGTCAAAATGGCAAAAACGGAATCCTCATAGTTTCGTCATGTCCGTCTGTCTGTCTATCTGTTGATTAAATTTGGTGAAAAGATGTCTTGTAGTAGCCGCTACTTAGTTTAATAGCCAAATAATAAACAATAATATTTTTAGGGGGGGCATTCCATACATGTAATAGAAGCTTAAACATTTTTTTTTAGCAAACATCAACGTGTGGCACATCATTCGACAGATCTTTTAAAAACATATTAGGGTTTCTAATAAACTTTTATTACACATTAAATGAATATTTTTGGAAATAATCGCTTCGAAAATTGCAAAACAGGGTGTAGTTCTCCCCCCGCCTCTTATTGATTAAACGCCGTGTCAAATAATACGAAAAAAATCAAAAAGGTAGCGCTTAACAACTACTTTAAACTAAAATTATTTCGGACATGATCGGATTTACCGTCATTGAGTTATTGCCGAAAAACTGTGTTTCTCAACCAAAGGGCGTAAGTGGCATGAACATACGCTCTTTTGCTGGTGCCATTACGCCAATCGGATTTTTTCATTCGGCTACGGCTCCGGAACTCTACACTGAGCATGGTCTGACATGCTTTCGCCCGTTTTTTTATTTAAATGATTGTTTTTTGATATGTGATTTCTTATTGACTGTCCCTGTGGTGCGGTGGGAGTGTATCCGACTGCTACCCAAGAGGTCGTGGGTTCGATCCCCACCCAGGATAAAACTTTGTGTAATGAGCGCGGTGGTTTATTCTGTGTTTGGGTGTTATTTATCTATAATATGTATGTATTTAGAAATATATAAGTATGTGTATCCGTTGTCTGCTTTTCATAGTACAAGCTCTGCTTATTTTGGAATCAGATAGCGTTGTGTGAGTTGTCCCAAAATATTATTATTTTATATTTTTTATTATTATGTCGGCAAGATCGCCACGCACAATGTGGGGTTCCGAATTCCCAATCCGAATAATGCTGCTTAAGAAGTGGGTTTTCTGTTGTTTTTGTTTCATAATACTAACAAACGCTAGTAAATATGTCCACACGTTGATATTTGTTCAACAAAAAAGTTAACAACAAAAAAGAGAACCCCAATACTCGTTAAAACTTTTTAATTTAACCTCCAAATAACCTTTGGTCAATCGCGTTTTAGGGCTCTTCTTAAAGTTTTCTAACGCCTTGCTAATGAGCAAGTAATTATCTTCTAGCTCTCTAAGCAACTGTTCAATGGTTCCATTTTGTTCACAATTTTTTTTATGTAAATTTAGCTAAATTTGTTCACACACTGTCACACTTTATCGTTCAACGTCCAAAGTTACTTAATTTCACTGCAATCTGTCTAAATTTAACACTTGTAATTATTACAAGTTATTTACGTCCAAACCACACACTTTCTTTTTTTCCTTTTCTCTTTATTTTAAGTAACTTTTTGTCCATGGACATGTCAGTTCCCTGAAGGCAAAGAAAGTACATGCTCACAAAATAATAACATATAACAATCATATCCTTAGATTTAAATGGGTTTTTAAAATTAGGTATAAGTGTACTAACTAAATATTAAATTAACTCAATATCTTTATGTTTAAGTAATTAAAATTAGGTTACCTATACTAAATTAAGTAATTCTCTTGCTATTTCTGTTGTTGGTTCAGCTAATATACTTAAACAAATTCCTACATCTAGTTTACATATCAACCCATATGATGGCCCACTGCTGGGCACGGGTCTCCCCAGTAGAACCTACTAGTATGTAGATCCTGGGGGTAATTGCCATAATCGCCACGCTTGGCGAGCGGGTTGGCGATCGCAGTAAGACTTTAAGTACGCAGAGGACGCTGCTGCCCGTCCTCCGGGTCGAAATCCCTTAGTCGCCTTGACGACACCCACGGGAAGAGATGGGGTGGTACTATTCTTAAGCCGGTACCACACGGCAAACATCTAGTTTATTAACATTAAAAAGCTCCATAAAAACTTTCCTCTTCTATTCATTCCGAACACAATCCATCAATAGATGTTGGACATCCTCTGTAACACCACATGATTCACAATTTGGTGATTCTGCTTTTCGAAGATGGATAGTGCCCAGAACGAAGTCTATTTGCTAAAACTATGTACTGTCGGCTCAGACTATAATTAACAAACCATGGTACACGAGGAGGATGGTGTTGGAGGACTCTGTATTATATCCCTTTCTCCCTAGAGGTTTTTGCAAAATGTTCCTTCCACCTTACGTAAAGTAACTCTGTATAATGTGGAGAAATATGTACTTCCTCTCCTTGTGTAGCTGCTAATTTAGCCAAACTATCAACCTGTTCATTTCCCTGTATTCCTATGTGTGATGGCACCCATTGCAATCTCAAACGTTTTTCACTTTCAATAACTTCCAAAATATTTCGGAAAATAGAGTAGGCTATCGATGTACCTCTGCAACCAGAGGCACGTCGAGCCAAATGTTGAATAGCACTTTTGCTATCCGTGCAAATTACTATATTATAATATGGTAATGTTTTTGCATAAGAAATCGCTTTTGAGATTGCAACTAGCTCCACACTCATGATAGAAACATTAGGTATGATTCTGTACATCTAGGATCATAATATGCCGCCCCCTGACTCCAGAACACTTTGATCCATCAGTATAAACTTAATGCCACACATTTTCGACATAAAAACTACAAGTCATTAGCGCGGTCAGCTATTTCTCGATGCACCTATTGTTCTCTTATCGCCGGCTCGGACTCAGGTATCCAGCTCGAAGGACCAATTATGTTTCTTACGGCGAACAAATAAGGTGCAGAATCGACTGTACTTGGATTTCTTAGTGAAACAAACGTGTTGTCGGCTTGAATTTTATTTTGACACTAATTAACTAAACTGCTGCCGAAGGCTCGAAAAAAAAACCAAAGTTACTTATAATTCATTTATTTTAAAAGAAAATACAATTATATTTTAGTGAAACCTATTCGATGCTAGAATATGGAATGAACATTTTATAATTTTAATTCATAAAGATAATTTGCTGTGTAAGTATTGATTCCTGAACAGACGTCATCGGTGGCGCTGCACTTCTGCTGCGTCGGCGATTGATTCTGTAGTCAGTCGATGCAGAATATTATTCGACCACTTACATGAAGTGTTCAAGGGTATTAGGAAGTGAAGAAACACGCAGGACAGTATAGAAGTATATTAATTAACATTGAAGTTGCAGAGCGGAATGTGTGCATTTAAATAAAATCATCGTATTTATACTATATTACAGCTAATACTAATAAAGGTTCGCGCCTGGTACTTTTTATATATGGGCGACGACGTTAGAACAATAGGCGCGCGGCGACTGGTGCGCGCGCGCAGGTGAAGGCGGAGTCAAGTCGCCGTCATACCAATTGCGTGCCGTCGGCCATCTTGGAGGCGGAGTCAAGTTTGCGTTGAACCAATGGGCGTGTAGTCGGACATCTTGGAGGTGTATACTAGTGCACTAATCCTTTACACGCGCCAGACATCGTATGATCTGCGATAAGGGTGGCGTGATCCTATGGAGCGTTTAGATGGGCGAGTCTACTTGCATACTCGCTACACTACTCCCCCGGTGAGACCGTGACTACGGGCGATAGTAATCTGGAAATCTAACTGTTCGCCCACTCCTGGTTATTTTGACAGGGTTCTGGTCTTCTACGACGGGCGGCTGCAGGGTCTTCTCTGAGGTCTCTTTGACGACATACGCAGGTTTCAAGCGGTCTATTGAGATCCTTTGTGGCTTTCCATGGATGTTGACGTCAAAGGTCTTTTGGTCACGGTGCAGTACCTCATGAGGACCTGAGTATGGTGCTTGAAGCGGTCTTCTTACAGGGCCCTGACGAACGAAGACATGTGTCGTCGTCGCCAGGTCTTTTGGCACATAAAAATTTCTGTTCTCGCTCCCATGCCAAGAAGTTGGAAGCGGCTTCAGTTTGCTAACATGGGCTCGTAGTCTTGAAGCGAAGGAAGTCATGTCCAACTGGTCATCAGGAACAGGTGAAAAGAACTGTCCAGGTAAACGGAGTGGTTCACCGTAAACAAGTTCTGCTGCGGACGTTTGAAGATCCTCCTTCCAGGCGTTGCGGATTCCGAGGAGAACCCAAGGTAAGACCTCGACCCAGTTACTGGATGCATGGCAGGTAATTGCAGACTTGAGCTGTCGATGCATTCTCTCTACGAGGCCATTGGCTGCTGGATGGTATGATGTGGTGGTGTGATGGTTGGCACTGATCAATGTAGCTAGCTCCTTGAATGTATGTGACAGGAATTGACTGCCGCGGTCAGTGGTGATATCTTCTGGACAGCCAAAGCGTGATATCCATTCACGAATGAGAGCAGTTGCGCAGGTCTCGGCTGTCATGTCCTGGAGAGGAATAGCCTCAGGCCAACGAGTAAGGCGGTCGACTATCGTGAGGCAATATTTTTGTCCAGAACATAGAGGTAAGGGGCCAATGAGGTCCAAGTGGATGTGCTGGAACCGTGCTGATGGGGTCTTGAAAGTAGCTAATGGTGCTTTGGTGTGCTTGTTTATTTTAGACCGTTGACACTGTAGACATTCCCTTGCCCATTGTCTGCAGTCGCGTCTGATTCCTGGCCAAACGAATCTTTCGGTAATCAGTTTAACCGTAGCTTTTGCTCCTGGATGGCTCAAGTTGTGTAGGGTATCGAACACTTGTTTGCGGAACGATGGTGTGACATATGGACGCGGACTTGAAGTGGAGACATCGCAGTATATCTGATGGTTTGATTTCCCAGTAGTCATTTTCTCTAGTTTCAGAGCTGTACTGGATGTTAATAGTAGCTGTAGTTCGGGGTCTGTATTCTGTGCCTTGGCTAGCGACTCATAATTCAGTGGCACAAATATTTCGTCGACGCGCGAAAGAGCATCAGCCACGACGTTATCGGATCCTGCGACATATCTGATGTCTGTTGTAAATTGGCTTATGAAGTCGAAGTATCGGAACTGCCGAGGTGAACAGTTCTCGCGATTGCCGGCGAAGGCAAACGTGAGAGGCTTGTGATCCGTCATGACCGTAAATGTCCGTGCCTCAATCATAAAGCGGAAGTATTTGATTGCTTCATAGATGGCTAATAGTTCACGGTCATAAGGGCTGTACTTCTTCTGGCTTGGACTAAGCTTCCTCGAGAAGAAAGCAAGTGGTTTCCATTCGCCATCTTGGTGTTGTTGCAGTACAGCTCCAATAGCTGAGTCTGAAGCGTCGGTATGTATAGCTAAATCAGCTCGAGGATCAGGATGGACTAGCAGTGTTGCTTGCGAAAGACTTTTCTTGCACTGGCTGAAGACTTCTAGCAAAGATGGTGTCATTGTAATAGCCTGTGAGCCTTTCTTCTTCGGACCAGCGAGCAACTCGTTAAGTGGAGCTTGCAATGCGGCTGTATCTGGCAATAGTCGCCGGTAAAAGTTCAACATGCCGAGAAAACGTCTGAGTTCCTTGATGGTCTTTGGAGCTGGAAACTCTTGGACAGCCTGTACTTTTGTGTCCAAAGGCTGTATTCCAGTAGCGGATACTTTGAACCCGAGAAAATCCACTTCGGATTGGCCAAAAACACACTTGTTTGTGTTTATTAAAACGCCGTATTCTGCTAGTCTTCTGAACAGTATGGTGAGGTGTTCCTGGTGAAGGCTGCTTTCTGGACTGAACAAGAGCACATCGTCGAGGTATCCAAAACAGAAGTCCAATCCTCGCAGAACCTCGTCCATGAAGCGTTGAAAAGTTTGAGCTGCGTTACGAAGTCCGAACGTCATGAACGGGAATTCGTAGAGTCCAAATGGTGTTGTGATGGCTGTTTTGGATATGTCTCCTTCGAAGACTGGAATCTGATGGTAGGCCTTAATCAGGTCTATTTTTGAGAAGACTGTACTGCCCGCTAACTGATGAGTAAAGTCTTGTAAGTGCTTTATCGGGTAGCGGTCGGGTATTGTGCGTGAATTCAGTGTCCTGTAGTCACCGCACGGACGCCAGCCATCATTTTTCTTGCGTACTAGGTGTAGCGGCGAAGACCAGGGGCTATCAGATGTACGGGTGGTTCCGTTCTTCATCATCTCCTCAAATTCCTGTCTTGCAATTTTCAGGCGCTCGGGATCCAAGCGACGTGGACGACTGGATACTGGTGGGCCTGGTGTTGTGCGGATATAATGTACCGTTGAGTGCTTGACAGGGGCAGGATTACCAGCAGGACGGGTAATATCAGGATACTGCCTTAGTAAGCGATGGTAAATGGTATCACCGGTGGTTGTACGGATTGAAGATATAGCTTCTGTTGGAGTTTGATTAGGTGCGGCTACTGCTATTGAGGTGACGCCATCTACTAAGCGCTGGCTTCGACAATCGACTAAGAGGTTGTAATAGCCTAAAAAGTCGACGCCTATGATGGGTTTTGACACGTCAGCCACGATGAAACGCCATGTGAAGGCTCGCCGAAGTCCAAAGTCCAATGTTAGTGGCAGGTCACCGTATGTGGATATGACTGTTCCATTCGCTGCGAACAGCTCATATTTTGTTCTAGTGCGGGGCTCTCGAACAGCGGATCGCGGGAATACACACAGGTCCGAACCCGTATCTATAAGATATTGTATCTTGGTTTTGCGGTCCGTCATGAACAGGCGACTCGTTACTCCTAGGCAGTCGTTTGCCGCCACTAATGGCTGCCTGTGAAGTTTTCCGCTTTCTTAAAGGTACATGGTTGCGTACATTTTCGCGCTTGTTCGCCAAATCGGAAGTGGTACCAGCAGTAGGGGTGGTCGTTTGGACGCGAACGTGAACGGGACCGGTATCGGGAATTGCTTCTTGCTCTGGAACGCGAGTGGGATCGTCTGTGCAGGTTCACGCTCATGGCTTCCATTTTTCGGCTGAGTTCAGCCACTGCTCGTGTCAATGCCTCGACGGTTTTGTCAGTGCTAGTGGCAAGTTGTGATGTACTAGCTACTTGACCGGTTACTGGCATGGTTACTGGTATGGTAACTGGTACGACGTCATGAACGCGGTCTGCCAACTCTGCTAGGTCCTCCAATGGCATCTTCGCCTGTTGCGCTGCGATGCAGGTCTGCAGGTGTGTAGGTAAGCGACTGGCCCAAATGGTTCTGATGAAGTCAGTCGGGACGTTTATTCCAGCCAAATGTTGCAGGTGCCGAAGAAACTGTGTCGGCTTTCTGTCTCCCATCTCTTCATGCATAAGCAGCTGCTTAATTTTGCGCTCCTGAGAAGCTGAAAGACGACGTATCAGCTCAGCCTTCAGGGTCTCGTACTTGGCAGAAGTAGGGGGGGTAACCACTAGGTCGCGAATCTCTGCAGCGTGTTGTGATTCCAGCTGTGCCAGCACGTAGTAAAACTTCGTGGTATCTGCGGTGATGTTGGATAGCACGAACTGTCCTTCCAATTGGGCGAACCATAGTTCTGGATCATTGGGGTTGAAAGGAGGTGATCTCACTCCAACGCGAAACGTCTCGCCGAGCTGGACTCGTTCTTCGGGGATATTCTGGACTTGTTCCTCTTGATTTTCCATTCTCGAACGTCAGGGGTCACCAGTGTAGTCAGTCGATGCAGAATATTATTCGACCACTTACATGAAGTGTTCAAGGGTATTAGGAAGTGAAGAAACACGCAGGACAGTATAGAAGTATATTAATTAACATTGAAGTTGCAGAGCGGAATGTGTGCATTTAAATAAAATCATCGTATTTATACTATATTACAGCTAATACTAATAAAGGTTCGCGCCTGGTACTTTTTATATATGGGCGACGACGTTAGAACAATAGGCGCGCGGCGACTGGTGCGCGCGCGCAGGTGAAGGCGGAGTCAAGTCGCCGTCATACCAATTGCGTGCCGTCGGCCATCTTGGAGGCGGAGTCAAGTTTGCGTTGAACCAATGGGCGTGTAGTCGGACATCTTGGAGGTGTATACTAGTGCACTAATCCTTTACACGCGCCAGACATCGTATGATCTGCGATAAGGGTGGCGTGATCCTATGGAGCGTTTAGATGGGCGAGTCTACTTGCATACTCGCTACACTTCTCGTACGGACGTCATCGCGCAGCTGCATATCTGCTAAATCGGCGTTTCTGTTCTAGTTTCCATATTTATTGTAAATTTAAGGTATTTGCTGTATAGTCGATATTCGTTAGGGATCCCTACTTAACACCTCCACCCACAGAACAGCAACTATTTTGTCATATTAAGAGAAAATATTGCTGGTGCCTCATTATGTTTGTTGGTCACCTCTTCATAGGTATGGATCTTGAGAGTTTGCTGGTTCTCTTTGTTTTCTGAACTGATATTCCAACATTTGTATTTGCGGCTTATCATGAATAGGACAATGACGGCTACACATACTACGACTCTATGGGTTTTTCTAGTAGAACTCTGTTCTGGATGCTGTGAAGTTCTTCTAAATTCACTGTTCTGGTTCCGACATGAGTGATGATGCCTCAAGCTCTCTGAAGCTCCTGGACACAATCAGACTCGGTGCGGACCTGATGACTTATCTTCTTTTCACACAGATGTATATTGCTGTACTTCGGGCATTCAGCCTCTATGTACACGAATGATTTCGCAGTTGTTGCTATATAAGGAGTACAAGGGCTAATTGGTTTTCATTAGGGACAATGGATAATTTATATAAATCGTATATTTCATGGGAGACTATAGGAAACTTGTAAACTATTACTATTCTTTTCTCAGAAAAATATGAACCTGGCTTAATCAAACCATAATATTCTCGTAATTATAAACTTATTATTTGATCTTGATTATATAAGGACCTTAACTTATCTATCATAGATTTCAAGACTTCTATGTCAAAATATTTTCTATTCTAATTATCTCTAACATTATATCTTCTACATTGTTAGTTATAATACCTAATATTTGAGAAATCTTTTAGGTGCGTTGCCGGTATTATCAGTAGTAGCAGACTCCTGCAACAATTGGTTCCCCTTAGGTACTCGTTTTAGCCGCGATTTGGCAATAGGGCCACGTTTTTTGAGGTATAAATATGTATGGGTAAGTGGACTAGAACCGTGTCATGCTTGTAGCGTGGTGCAACTTTCTGGCGACTGGCTAGGGGGTTTTTAATGAAAACTTGTTGCTGAGGTGCATATTCTACTTCAGGTTCTCGGGTTTTATTTCTATTTTCAATTAGAGCTGTCCGGTTTGCAAGGGAGGATTCGTTAATAATATCATACACTTGTTTCATCTGTTGTCTATGATTCTGCGCGTATTGCTGTAAGATGTGTTCGGTAAAGTCAATGTTGATTTGGTCTCGTGGGTCAAAGTGTCCATTCAATAAGTCAAACGGTCTACACTTAGTAAAGCTATGTATAGAGCTATTGTATGCTATAATAGCGTAAGGTACGAGGTTAACTACTGGTTCATATTTGTGTTGCAATTTAAGGATTCTAATGTGTTCTAACAATGTTGAGGGAAAGCGTTCTATATTACCATTATCATTTGGACTATGGGGTAGAGTCTTATGATGAACTATTTTATGAATACGCGTGAACTCTGAAAACAATTGGTTGGTAAATTCTGTGCCATTGTCAGTAATAATAGTCATGGGTAGTCCATGGTGAGTACAACATTTTAGTAATGATTGGATTATACTTATAGCCGTAGGATCTCGTAAGTGATATGCTTGACCGTATTTCGTAAAGACGTCAATAAAAAAGCGTATTTTTCTGATTCTACTGTGAATAGATCCATGTGAATAATCTCTAATGGTTTTGTGGCTGGCGGTACCATATTTAAGTATGGCCGGATTGGATTTCTATCATATTTGGCCTGACCACAGATGATACATTCATTAATAAATGTAGTGATCTGCTCTTTCATTTTTGGCCAGTAATATTTTCGGGAAAGAGCTAAATAGCATTCATTTATGCCACGATGATTAGTTTTGCCATCGTGATAGAGTTTAATAATATCCTGTTGCTGCAGGTATTCCCTAACGTTTTCTAACTCTGTCTTAGTTAATAATAATAAAAATAATAAATAATAAAATTTATTCATAAAGTATAGGTACAATAGCATAACTTAGGTACACTTATAAATAATAAACGGCACAGTTGGATATTTGCCTGAACTAGGTTGAAACCTGTGTTTCAGGCGAGAAAGTAAAAAAGTATTTAAAACAAATACTTTCTGAAACTAAAACTAATCTTAACTAAAAATAAGAACTGTTAACTAAATATAAAACAAATATAAATAAATTAACTTATTTTATGCTAATTACATAATTAGTGAGAAATTTGAGCCTTTTTTTTATTTTATTGCTACCAGTAAATCCTCCGTCTCTTCGTATGACATAGCTTGTAATTGCGAATTTATAGCTATTTTACAATTAAAATAATTAAGATGGTATATATTTATTATTCGGTTTAATCTGTTATACAAAAAAGGGCCTATAAAATTAAAAAATCTGTTTGTAAATGTATATCTTGAGGTAGAATTAGATGTGCAGACTATATCTTTTCGTCTCTTGTTAGTAATGTCAGCATTGAAGGTTAGCAGCTTATGTTGTTTTAAAATGACATTTAGTAGGAATAGCTGGCGAACAGTCAGTACCTTACAGCATTTATAGAGAAGGAAAGTGGGAAATAGGAAAGGACGAAAGGTAGCTACTTTTAAAACTGCTCTCTGAGCTCTTTCAAGAGGTAGTATAATGGTTTTTAGTGCTCCACCCCATGAAGTGATGCAATATTGAATGACGGACTGACACAGAGCTTGATATATTTGTAAGATTAGTTTTGAGTCTACGGTGGTACGAAGTTTTTTAAAAACAAACATTAGTTTTCTGACTCTAGTCACTAAATTTTCAATGTGATACTTAAATGAAAGTGTGTCATCGATAATAATACCGAGATATTTTATGTTACTAGTGTTGTGAATAATAGGACAGTTACATGTGTTCTCTGCGGGATTGTTGCAATAGTGTGCAAATAAATCTGTGTCAGCGCCGTTGTGGTATGAGTGGCGCATAGAAAAATGGATATATTTTGTCTTATCAGCGTTTAATGTTAGTAAATTATGACAAAGCCAATTATTTATAATATTAAAACCTTGCTGTGCATTTTTAAACAAATCTGTCTTGGTTTTAGCTGTAAATATAATAGCTGTGTCGTCAGCATATGCTATTATCTTGCCATGGCCGATATTTAGGTTGCAAAGGTCATTTATGTAAATTAAAAATAACGTAGGGCCCAAAATACTACCCTGAGGTATACCAAAACCGGAACATTTTTGATCTTCACTCATAATGTCGTCTATTTTGATACACTGGTATCTTTCATCTAAATAGTCTGCCAAGAGTTTTAGCTGTGTCCCTCTTATGCCCAGAGACTCTAACTTGGTTAGGAGAATGGGAATTGAAATAGTATCAAAAGCTTTGGCAAGGTCAAGGAATATGCCCAGGGCCTGATTCCCTTTGCCAAGCTCCTGAGAAACATAATCTGTCAAGCTATGAGTCGCGTCGGCTGTGGACAGTTTAGCTCTAAAACCATATTGTGAAGGGGATAGGAACTGGTTGTTTTCTAAGTAATTAACTAACCTAATATTTATAATTTTTTCCAATATTTTTGATATTGAGGGAAGTAGGGATATCGGATTTTAACTGGTAACAAGATCTTTGTTGCCGGATTTAAAGATTGGAATAACTACAGCCTTCTTTAGACATTGAGGAAAAATCCCTTCAGATAGACAAAGTCGAAAAATATATGTTAAAGGAGGTGCAAAAATATGTTTAAAATATTTAATGATTTTATTGCTAATATTGTCCGAGCCAGCGGCACAGTTATCCTTCAGGCTAGTGATAATTCGAGCTACTTCATTTTCATCAGTGTCAAACATAAAGAGCGACTTTAAGCTAACGTTGCAGATAGGTTGGGGGGGATGATTATATCCTAGGCTATAATTTTGGTTTTGAATACGTTCAGCAAGGTTTTTGCCCACATTAATAAAATAGTTATTTACATGGTTAGCAGAATTAAGTGGTGTTGAGTTAGCGTGCAGTAAACTCGAATTTGATTCGTGCTGTTTCGAGGAGTAAGTCATACTTTTAATATGTTGCCATATCTGCTTACTATTATTACCTGCCCTTTGTAATACATCTCTGTCATAATTAATTTTTAACTTTTTGAGTAGGTTGTTACAAAAATTTTTGTATCTTTTATATGTGGTTAGTAGTATAAGGTTGTCAGGGTCTCGTCTTGTTCGCTGATGGAGTCGATCTCTGTGTCTTATACACCGTATAAGACCAGGAGTAATCCAGGGTTTAATATTACAATTTTTCTTATTTATTGTTATTATTTTTGTGTTGCGTAAAATTGCTTGCTGGACATTTTTAATTAAATACGACAGAGATATATTAGGGTCGGCATTATTGTAAACTGGGCAAAAATCGATGTTACGTAAATCATGTTCGAGTTTGTTTATGTCTAATTTAGACCTTGTCTGCGGACGAATCTGCTTAGGTGGCGTCAAATTTACTGTTAGTAGGACAGCGTGGTGATCAGTTACAGTTGAGTTAGTAACAAGCGTAATGTATGTCAAGTTGGATTTAATCATTACATGATCGAGACAGGAACCGCTTTGATGGGTAGATAATGTATGAGCGGACTGAAGACCGTGATTTGAACACAAATTAAGGTAGTTATGGGTTCCTGAATCGCAAGACTTTGAGCTAATGTTTATATTCAAGTCACCTGTTAGTATTATGTTTTTATTCGAAGATAGCGATTGCAGTATGCTATTTAGAGAGTTATGAAATGGATCTAAGTTTCTGAAAGAAGGAGATCTATACAAGGCGATAATAGCTGTGTCAGAACCAATTTTGAATATCAAACCATTGCAGTCTTGCAGAGTTGGCTCCTCTACTGTGACCTTTAATGATTTTTTAGCATAAACCACGACACCATCATTTTGATTTTGATTTGTAGTAGTATAGAAGAGATTGTAACCAGATATTGTTGGGAGGTGATCGTACCGATTTAATAACCAACACTCAGTAAGAATGATTACATCACAATGAAAATTAAGCCTCTGAAAAAAAACATGTAAGCTATCTATATTTTTATGAATACTGCGAATATTTTGGGTAAGGATGGTTAGTGAATTTTCGTAACGGGTAAGATATTGTCTGCAATCTTCAACCTCACAAAACTTTGATTCAGATATAAAACTATTGTCTAGTTGCGTAATTAAATTTACATCCATATTTATAACTTATATATACTTTAGTCCTAAAATACACGTTAGTATGTGGCGCTCTTAGGCGCCTTCATAGTCGATCGAGTTAATGTACCTTAGTTCAGCTGCTTTTTTTGCAGGGCAGTCGGTGTCTCCCGTCTTGTGATTGCTTGGCTTTTTGAAGCGCACGCAAGTGGCACATTTAGGCGCCTCTGATTTCTTTTTGCAGTCTTGAATTGAATGCCCGTCTTGACCGCAATGACCGCATGTAGAGTCAGGAGTCTTGCACGTTTTAGCTGCATGTCCGTACTGCTGACATTTGTAACATCTGGTTACTAGCGTGAAGTCACGTACAGGGCAGGATGTCCAGTTAATGAAAACTCTGTCTTGAGTGATTAGGGCTTTACGAATGACTGCTGAAACTTCCAGGATGTAATTACAGGTCGTTGCGTCTTTCTTCCCAGATTTGTGGCTGAGTCTCATTGAGCTCAAAAATGAGTCTCTAGTCAAGGACGGTACTTTCTCTACTATGTTTTGTTCGTAGATACATTTAAAGACCTCATTTTCGCTGATTTGTGTAGGGACTCCTATGATTATAATGCGGGGTTTACGCTTTTGGGTTTCGTCGACGGTAAGACCTGACTTGGCTAGTTGCACTGATTGCTTCAGTTTTTCTAGGTCGGTTTTGGACTCCGTGCTGATGATAACCCCTCCGTTTCTTGTGTTTCGGACACCGCGAACTTTCAGCTGCATTTCTTCAGGACAGACGATTTTCTGGACCAAAGTTTTTGTTTCATCGCTAGTTTTTGACCTATCACTAGGATAAATGGCTACGGAACTCAGAGAAGTAGGCCGACTATTGGTCCCCTTCTTCACCATGTCTGCGAAGGAAGAATTTGTCATGGCTTGGTTGGTACAGGACTCTTTGATCGTTTGTTTAATCTCTGTCAGATTTTTCGCCAAATCCAGTTGGTCACTTTGATTCTGCAAGGACACATGTGTTTGTATAGCTTTCTGTTTGAGTGACTGATACTGAACAGCCAATTGAGCAACACTATTTCCAACTTGGCGGCAGAGGTTAGCAATCCTCAACTTTTGCTCCGAGTTCAGTTTTCCGTCGGCGGAAATCGTACATATTTCGCCAAGGTACTGTTGGACAGACCCCATCCATTGCTGTATTTCCGGTGTTGAAATAACTTCCATTTTCTCACTTTTGGGCGTTGATGGTGCAGGGGGGCCGCTTCGCGTTGGACTACCATCCATTTTTGAGGCAAATAACACTATCAATTATTGTTCATAATTAAACTAATTTCGTATAAAACACACAGTCGGTAAACTAGGTCACTATTTATGCAATTGTTAATTTATTAATTATGCGCACGTCTATATGAGTCGACGATTCAATATATTTATGAATTAAAGTTAATACTAGTTTAAGAGAAGAGCTTTTGAATTTATCTTGTATAATGGGTACTATTGAATACATAGCTAAAGGTGGATTTATCAGTATGGCTGTTTTAATCTTGGGGTTAACATATTCTTTGATAGCATTAATAATATTATTAAAATATATATATTACGGGTCTTAATCGCGTGAATAATTTAAGGTAAAATACCTTGTTTATTGCCCGACGTTTACCTTAAATTAGGTATTTTACCTTAAATTATTCACGCGATTAAGACCCGTAATATATATATTTTAATAATGTGTACAAATCGCGAAAGTTTATCAACATTGTAGGAGCCTAAGTTACGTTCTCCCAAAAACGCTAGCACTTACACTTTGGGCTTTGTAAAGTCACGCCACTGATCACGCTGAAGTGATTAGGTAGGTTATACCTAACCACTTATTTGTTTGTAGAATATTGCAGAGGTACCTCGAAGACTAGTTGTGAGCAATTAAAATACTTAGGACAATATAATTTAGTTTTTATTTACACCTTACAACTGTTGGTAGCAGAATGAATATCATACATTATCAAGCCTATATTTATACTTAAAACTAATTAATAGTAATAAAGGTTCGCGCTTTGCATGTTTCTAAGTGGGCGGAGACTGCAGGACAAAGGATTCCCGACGTCCATCTTGCGCCCGCGCTGCGTAGACAAAAGCGCGTAGGCGGCCATGTTGCAGTAGGTGTGGCCTATTGGCGATAAATGAATAGGTAGGCGTTGACACTGATTAGCACCAGGTGTGCATGGCGTGATCAGTGGCATGACTTTACAAAGCCCAAAGTGTAAGTGCTAGCGTTTTTGGGAGAACGTAACTTAGGCTCCTACACTACTCCCCCAACGAGCCCCGTAGCTAGGGGCGATAGTAATCAGGGAACCTGACGGTCCGACCACTTGATGTCTTTTTGACCGTATCTGTAGGTTGCTGATTCTGGGTCTGCGTCGGTGTCTGGATTTGTGTCTGGACTGGATCTGGATTCTCTCTTGCCACATATGTTGGTTTCAGGCGATCTATGGTAACCTTCTGCGTTTTTCCTTGGACATCTAAGGTATAGGTCTTCTCATCACGGCGAAGTATCTTGTAAGGGCCCAGGTATGGAGTGTGAAGAGCTTTTCGTGCTGGGCCTTGGCGTAGAAATACATGGGTTGTGGTTTTTAGGTCTTTTGGCACGTAGAATATTCGACTACTGCTGGTATGCCAAGACGTAGGTGGAGGGGTCAGCTTAGACATATGGTTTCGAAGTCTGCTGACCAGGTTACTCATGTCCACCGGTTCATTTGAGGCTGCAGAAAAGACCTGACCGGGTAAGCGGAGTGGCTCGCCGTAGACTAGTTCTGCTGTAGATGCTTGTAAGTCCTCCTTCCATGCGCTGCGTATACCCAGTAGTACCCAAGGAAGGGCTTCTGTCCAGTTTGCCGTTGCGTGACAGGTAATTGCGGCCTTTAGCTCTCTGTGTAGTCGTTCTACGAGGCCATTTGCTGCTGGATGGTAGGCGGTGGTGAAATGATGAGTAGCGCCGATGAGTGCGACCAAGTCCTTGAAGGTTTGTGAGACAAATTGTCGACCTCTGTCTGTGGTTATATGTTCAGGGCACCCAAATCTTGCAATCCAACCCGAGGTAAGGGTGGAAACACAAGTTTCTGCTGTTATGTCCTGCAACGGGTACGCCTCAGGCCAACGTGTTGTGCGGTCGACGATTGTGAGGCAGTACTTATAATTGCAGGATACTGGTAATGGACCTACCAGGTCCAGGTGTATGTGACGAAATCGCGAAGATGGTGGGTCAAAGGTACGTATTGGTGCAGCATTGTGGCGAGTTACCTTGCTCTTCTGACAGGCTTCACACTCTTTGGCCCACTGTCGACAGTCCCGTCTTATGCCAGCCCAGACGAACCTTTGTGTCACTAAGCGAACACTAGCCTTCGCGCCTGGGTGGCTAAGGTTATGTAGCGATAGAAATACCTGTTTGCGAAACGATTTGGTGACGAATGGTCTGGGCGATGTTGTCACGTCGCAGTAAACCTCAATGCTAGAATCAGGTATTTTTACCTTTTTTAATAGCAGGGAAGATTCGTTGCTTAATAGGTCTAATAATTCGTCGTCCGTTTCTTGTTCTCTGACCAGGGATTGGTAATTAATTGGCAGTGCAATTTCGTCGATGCGTGACAGCGTGTCTGCGACTACGTTTTGTTCGCCTTTGATATACTGGATGTCTGTGGTGAATTGGCTGATATAGTCCAGGTAACGGAATTGCCGCGGAGAACAGTTCTCTCGATTCCCGATCCCCGACCGATCATAAACCCCTAACATTCGCCTTTGCAACAAAGGCGAATGTTAGGGGTTTATGATCGGTGATGATGGAGAAAACTCGTGCCTCAACCATAAACCTGAAGTAACGTATAGCTTCATAGATCGCTAGGAGTTCGCGGTCATATGGACTATACTTTTTCTGCGAAGGGCTAAGTTTCTTCGAAAAGAAAGCCAACGGTTGCCATTCTTGTCCCTTCCGTTGTTGCAATACCGCTCCTATTGCTGTGTTAGAAGCATCTGTCTGGATCGATAAGGTAGCTTTCGGATCTGGGTGTACTAGCAATGTTGCTTGCGACAAACTTGCTTGCTGTTTTCAAACGCTTCTACTACCTCGGGCGTCATCGTGATTGGGTGGTTTCCTTTGACTTTCGGACCGGCAAGTAGGCTGTTGAGAGGTGCTTGAATAGCAGCGGCAGCTGGCACGAAGCGGCGATAAAAAATCAGCATGCCCAAATATCGTCTCAACTCTTTCACGGTCCTAGGAATAGGGAAGTCCTGGATAGCTTTGACCTTGCATTCTAATGGTTGGATGCCCGCTGGAGAAACTTTGTATCCCAGAAATTCGACCTCAGCTTGACCAAATATGCACTTTGTTGTATTTATAAGCACTCCATACTCTGCAAGTCTTTGAAAAAGCTGTTTTAGGTGTTCCAGGTGTTGGCTCTCGCTGCTGCTGCTTACTAAAATATCATCGAGATACCCATAGCAAAAGTCCAGGCCTCTGAGAACCTCATCCATAAAGCGCTGGAACGTCTGGGCGGCGTTTCGTAGACCAAATGTCATGAATGGGAACTCATATAGTCCGAACGGCGTAGTTATTGCCGTCTTCGGTATGTCTTCGTCGTAAACCGGTATCTGGTTGTAGGCCTTGACCAAATCGATAGTAGAGTAGATGGCGCTGCCTGTCAGTTGCTGGGTGAAGTCTTGTAAATGCCTGACAGGATATCGGTCTGGAATTGTGCGCGCATTCAACATCCTGTAATCCCCGCACGGTCGCCAACCATCGGTTTTCTTGCGTGCTAAATAAAGCGGCGAGGACCACGGGCTGTCTAATCTGCGTGCTGTTTCACTCTGCAACATCTCTTCGAACTCCTTTTTCGCAATTTGCAGACGTTGTGGATCTAAACGACGCGGGCGACTGGATATTGGCGGACCAGAGGTAGTACGGATGTGATGTACTGTTGAATGCTTGGTGATGTTGGGTTTACCAGCGGGACGGGTGATATCAGGGTGCTCCCTCAGCAGCTGGTGATATACAGAGTTGTTCCAGGTGGTGCGGACTGAAGATATTGTCTCGGTGTTAGTCTGACATGATGCAGCAACTGTAAGCGCTGTTATGCCATCAATCAGACGTTGGTTGCGGCAATCGACTAGCAGGTTATAGTAACCCAAAAAATCGACGCCGATGATAGGCTTCGTAACATCTGCTACGACGAAGCGCCAGGTAAAGCTACGTCGAAGTCCCAAGTCCAATGTCAGTGGTAAGTCTCCATAGGTGGCTATGATCGATCCATTAGCTGCGAATAACTCATAACGAGTTTTCTGACGTGGCTCCCGTACAGCGGATCGCGGAAAGACGCACAGGTCTGAACCCGTATCAACAAGATATCGCATCTTCGTTTTGCGGTCCGTAGTGAACAGGCGGCTCGTGATCGATAGGCAGACGTATCCTGCGCGTACGCTTTTCCGTGTTTTTGCAATGTCGTCTACATTGAAGTGTTCGTCTTGTAATATAGTTATATGTGAACTTCTTGCTTTCATACAGAACAAGCAAGATGTTATGGATGAAAAATCACTAGTGACTTTGTGCCTAACGAGTTTTTCAAGTGAAGAAATTGATAACGCTAAGACTTTGTTATTCACTGCTGTCTCTCAACGTAAAATATCGAGGAAGAAGGCGACGAAATCTTCTAAAGACCTTTATGACGTTATTGCCATCTTCAAGGAGACAAATCCAGAGGATTTACCAGTATTTGTGGCCAAGGAACTGCAAAAACTACCGCCACTAACCTTCGACCACATAGATGCGTCAAGACTGTTGAAAGATTTAATAGTGCTAAAAAGTGAATTACAAACGATTCGAGACAGTTATGCTACACACCAACAACTGCAGGATTTAAAAGTTGAAATGCTAAACCTAAAACAGGCATCAATAATCACCGAGCCTGATTTTTTTGTAAATGAGAAAAGAGGCGGTGGTTGTCAAAAAAGTTTTTGTATGGACAGTGGGCCGCTAGGACTACCGCATATATCGCAACCGGAACAGCTGAGCGAGTCGGTTAACATCATGACACAACACAGTCCATCTCGCTCGCACTCGTGCAAACAGCAATCGTCGTCTTCGAGTGATAACGAGACTCCAGTAGGCGATATTAATGTTGAATCCTATGACCTATGTAATAAGGTTCAAATTCCTACGCCAAGAACCTTTGCTAACATTGTGGCGACAGACGGAGAAAGAGAATTTACAGAAAAATTGCCGAACGAGGGTTGGATCACGGTTCAACGTAAACGCTTAAAAAACCGGTTTGTCAATATTCACGGCAAAGCTGAAAATGACCCGTCAGAAAAGTTTAAAGCAGCTGATATAAAAATTCCTCTGTTTATAAACAATGTTGATAAAAATACAACAGAAAAGGATATCAGTGAATATATCTGTAATAAAACTCAGGTCAGTGTGAGTTTGCGAAAATTAAACTCGAAAGAGAATAAATCTTTTAGCGCCTTTATAATCTATGTTCCTAAAAATAAACTTTCCTTATTTTTAAATGACAGCCTATGGCCTGAGGGAGTGACTTTTCGTCGTTTTATCAACTTTAAAAAGAAACTCACAGAGAAAATTGATTGTACTGGCACTAATAAAACGTCATAATGGGTTCAAGTTATAACAAATTTATTACTTTTAATTGTAGATCTCTGATAAGATCTATGGAATGTATTAGATCATTGTGTAAGACTGCAGACATAGTGGCATTACAAGAGTTGTGCTTGTTACCGCACGATATTCCTCTCCTGGGTACCGTGGACATTGACTTCGACTATACCGGCAAATCAGCTGTTGATACGTCGGCAGGTGTATTGCGTGGGCGTCCATATGGAGGTGTGGCTATTCTGTGGCGAAAAAACGTCTTTGACTCCGTAACGTCAGTGCAGTGCTCTAGTGATCGCATTATTTTTTATTTTTTTTATTTTATTTATTTGGCTCACAGAACAAGTTATAATCATAAGTTACAATAATTCTTAGGCTAGGATATAAACTAGACTATAACTCTAAATATGTGGGCACATCAAAATCCAAATTTATCTATAAGTATTACAAGAGGTTAGTGTGTTAGTTTTTCCTTACGATAGTTTGTTAGTATTGTGGGTTAGTAATAAGTGAAAACTTTCCAAAATTATAATATTAAAATAAAAATAAAAATAGTGTAAAAACAATTGCAAGAATAAATATTATAATGAAAACTGTGGACTATTTGGTATTAGGTTTTGCTACAAAAAATATTCCTGACATCCATTTTGAATTTAAGGAAACCATTCTGGAAGATATCCAATGAGGGGTGTTGTAAAACTGTGTCATTGTACAATCGGCACATTCTGGTAATAGGGTTGTAGAATGAGGTGTTATTTTTGTAAACCTGAAGTGAAAATATTTTTTTCGAGGGGTTGCGTGACTTGTACCGGGTGTTGAAAATGACTCGTGATAACAGTGAGGGGCAGTCAAGTCTATAATTAATTATTTTATAGAGGTGACACAATTCGCTACAAAGCCTGCGATCGGAAAGAGAAGGTATGTCAAATTTAGTTAGGCGTTTGGAGTATGACCTAAAACTACGGCCCAGGTTGGATCTGTAGCTGAGAATATTTATGAATATTTTCTGTACTCTCTCAATACGGGAGCTATGAATTTCATAAAATGGCGACCAGATTATCGACGCATATTCTAAAATACTTCTAACTAATGAGTAGTATAAAAGAATGAGGGTTTGCTGATCTTTAAAATCCTTGGTGGAACGTGAAATAAAGCCGACAAGTCGAGTGCATTTGAGGATCATGTGGTCATAATGCGAGTGAAATGATAATTTTTCATCAAAGTAGACTCCCAGGTCTTTAGCTACTGATTGGCGTTGTAATAGTGACTCAGAAAGTGAGTACTGAAAATCGATTTTTTGCTTTTTCTTCGTAAACGAAATAACAAAGCATTTTTCGACGTTTAGCTGCATGTGGTTCAACTTGCACCACTCTCCTACTTGCGATAGCGCCTGCTGAAGATCCAAACAGTCTTTGTAATCCTGTACCACTCTATATATTTTGAGATCGTCTGCATATAAGAGGCAAGGACAAGACAGATGTTGCGTCAGATCATTAATGAAAACGACAAAGAGGAGGGGACCTAAATGGGAGCCTTGAGGCACGCCCGATGTTACTGTAACAGGAGAAGAAACGTGTCCTTTAATAGTAACCAATTGACTTCTGTTATTTAAATAGGAAGTAAACCACCGCAGTAAATTTCCATGTATACCGTATTGTTCAAGTTTTTTGCAGAGTAAATAGTGACAAACTTTATCAAACGCTTTTGCAAAATCGGTGTATATTGAATCCACCTGATCGTTCTTGGCAAAAGCGCTGCATATATAACTTTTATATTCCAAAAGATTGGTGATAGTTGATCTTTGAGGAACAAATCCATGTTGAGATAGAGATATGAAGGGTTTGAAATGGAAATAGAGTGTGTCATAGATAGATGACTCAAGTAATTTAGAGAAAACAGATAGGATGCTAACTGGTCTATAGTTTTCGCATCTATCTTTGTCGCCAGATTTATAAATTGGTATTATATATGCCGTTTTCCAGAGATCAGGAAAAATACCACTCCTAAGAGATCTGTTAAATAAAATGTAAAGCGGTAAACTTAATGCCTCCTGACAGTCCATCACAAAAGACGAAGGGATACCGTCAGGTCCTGCACCTTTGTCCCGACTGAGGTTTTTTATTAAAGATTTTATTCTGTCAGGACCGATCTCAATATTACTTAAGCTAGTTGTCGATGAGAGACTATTAGTTAATTTCGAGTTTATATTGGAGTGATTGACAAACACGGAACTAAAATAGCCCGAAAACATCTCACAAACCTGATCAGTGTCAGAGGACACCAAGTGCCCTCGTTTCATGGTAATTGGAATTGAGTTAAACCCTTTCCTATTTTTTACGTAACTCCAAAAATGCTTAACATGATGTTTCACGGATCTCTCAACCGACTGTATGTAGTCATTATAATTATCATTCATTAAGATTTTGCATCTCGCGCGTAACAGATTGAATGTGTCATAGTCGCGGGGATTGTTGAATTTTTTGTAACGTTTATGGTATTTAGATTTCTCTCTGAGGCTTCGTACCAGGGCTGGTTTAAACCAGGTGGGGAAATTCTTAGTTTTGCTTGAAACTGGGGGGGTATGCTTCCAGATTACTTCGTTTAGCGTGTCATAAAAAGCTTGCAAGGAACTATTGATGTCCGAACTGCGTAATAATTGTTCCCAGTTAATAGACTGAAGGTCTTCGCGGATGCCAGTTAGATTACATTTATTGAAATTAGGCCTTCTTCTGTTACTGCTACGAATAAGCTTAGGAGACTTGGACAAGGTTGAAATATCTATTACTAGAGGGGGATGGTGTTCGTCCAAGCGGCTTAAGGCTGAGGCTCCATAAACACTAACCATTGAGAGAGTAGACAGAATAAGATCCAAAAATCCATTGTTTTTGTTAGGGATATTATTAAACTGTTTCAGGCTACACAATGCCATCGTCTCCAATAATAATTTAGATTTGGTGTCACTAGAAGGACTAGGCATCAGATCAAAATAATGAGGCTGCGGACTCCAAGTTATACTTGGTGTGTTAAAATCGCCCAAACATATAAAATCAATATTTTCGTCAAGTAATGACACACGTTTCTGAAAGTTAAAATAAAATGATTTTAAAGTAGCCATATCAATATCTGGCGGTAAATAACACAGACAAATTATGACGCTTTGATTGGGAGCCGAATCAAATTGTAACCATAAATCCTCACTTTCGCTCTCCCAGTTAGTTAGCCGAGTCACAGGAATATTATTTTTGACTGCAATAGCTACGCCTCCTCCGTCTTTCCTGTTGCTACAAGAGGTAATCCGATCGCGCCGAAAAACTATGTACCTTGGGTCTAAAAACTCTGCATTTAAAACACCCTCATTAAAGTTTGTTTCCGTTAAACAAATTAAATCATAATTGCAATTCAGGATGTTCAGGTATACTTCTCTCAGCTTGCTCCTTATTCTATTAACATTTTGATAGAATATGATCATAATGAAAACAATTTTAAAAATCCAAATATATTGAACAGTATATAAATAACAAAAAAAAAAAAAAAGAAATAAGAAACAGATAAACTATGCATGACATCAAATTTCCTTTAGACGTTCCATATTTTTAATGTATATAGCATCACTTTCATCATTCTTACGCAAATATATTTTACCATACTTTACCCAAGCATATTTAAAATGTTTTTCCTTAGCCACTCTCCTAGATTCCGAGTAGAGGTGTTTACACTCAGGAGAAAGATGTTCAGTGACGTATATTTTCACTTTATCTTTGCTGACGCCTAGATGAGAGCTGTTCAGCATTTGAGTGGGATCCTTCGATTTAGACTTATTAAAGCGGCTTGTTGAGGATAATACCAAATCACGGAGTTGTTGCGAAGTAAGAGTCACAAGAATGTTTCGGGGTCTGTTTGAATTTGCATTCATTTTAGCAACTCGTCGGCAAGCCAGAATATTAGTGTCTTCTATTTTCACTCCTATAGTTGAGCAAAGCTGTTTAAACAGTAACAAAACGTTTTCAGAGCGAGACTCAGGAACTGATTGCAGCTCTATATTTCGGCTTCTAGAGATGCTTACCATGGTAGACACTCTGCTTTTGAGAGTATATATTTCGGAATGAAGATTGCTGTTTTCTTGTTCAAGTTTGGACACAGCTTCGTTTTTTGCAGAAATTAAGGATTTTAGATTTTTTTGTTCCTCAGATATGAAGTCTGTAGTAGCAGTGAAATCTTTCTCTAGGTCCTTTACAGCTGACTTAATTTCTTGTTGAACAATTGATTTTATGTCCTTTTGAAGGACCTCACGAAAAGAAGACATAAAAGAGGAAAAAGAGTTATTCAGCTTCTCATCCAACATGGAGGACATTGAGGAGATAAGTTTTTGTTCTAGTAAAATACTCATTTTGTTCAAGTTTATTCTTTCTGTCTCCTCCGCGCCGGAGATCATGGTAGAGGGCTCCATGGTATGATGGCTTACATTTTGGTTAAGCAGACTATTGTCAAGTGACATATTCGGGTCTTCAATGGGCAAGTGGTCGAGATAAAGCGGAGTGCTACGGGTAGTTCTAGGATGACGATTGCTGATGTTGCTACAAGCAGGGCATTTCCATGACCGCAGAACTTCAGGATCCAGCGCCGCAAAATGATCTTTATTGATATTCAAGCATTGACGGTGGTATTTTCCTGTACACAACTTACATTGCAAATAATCATCAGATGCATTAATGATCTTATGGCAATCCGATTTGCAATCCATGGGTGATATTAAATTATATTGTTGTTGATGGTACCAGTGCCGCCCTCTCTTGTTACGTGTCCACAATTAAATGCAACAATGATGAGTAAAATTCTGTCTTTGTCTTGAACTGTCTAAGGAGTATAGCTACTAGTCAATAGATGGCGCCAATGGTGCAATATCGATTTTTGGGAGACAGGCAGGTGATGACATCTATTATTTGGAGTTAGGAACTACTGTGTAGTTGAGTAGATGTGAGCGTTTTGCTACTACCTCACAGATGGCGCTAAAAGCGTATACCAACTTGAGCCAAATAAAGTGCTGTCATCTGTGTTACAAAGATTGCAACAACGTACGTAACCGCCGATTCTCGAACCTTCTGTTTTTAGCTATCTAGCACTAGAGGCGCTCCTGTCGACACAAAATATTCAAAGTTTTATCTTTCTTGTAATAGTTTCACTTACGTAGTTTATTTATGATGTCATATTAGACAAGTCCAAAAGATTTCACACCGTTCATTAAAGTT
This sequence comes from Herminia tarsipennalis, assembly GCA_945859575.2. Classification (NCBI taxonomy): domain Eukaryota; kingdom Metazoa; phylum Arthropoda; class Insecta; order Lepidoptera; family Erebidae; genus Herminia; species Herminia tarsipennalis. The sequence goes on along the minus strand of OX243859.2, from coordinate 14,797,660 downwards.
CTCGTAAGATTTGTAATGAGTCACAATTAGTCCAAAAAAGTTCACTATTTACACTTTCGATAACTATTATCTCTGATCAAATTAAACAAAGATAACATTCACACACGTAGATCAAAGCGTCAGTACCACTCTCACACAATAATTAACACTTATTACGTCCAATTATAATTTTAATATTTTTATAAACACGAGCACTGTCAAAATGTGTATTTACTACATTATTGCCGTTAAAGTTACTCTAGCTCAGTGCTCTTTCCTTGTTTTCTCGATTTACATGCCTACGGATGAATCAATACACTTAGTGGAATTTACATTGTTTGGGTGAGTTGAATGCCATTATTGACAGTTGCGATGTTGATTATGTGTACGTACTCGGTGATTTTAATGCTCACCCGGGTAGGCGGTTTGGTAATGAACTACGTAATTTCTGTACACTCCAGGATTGGCATTGTGCTGACATTGAACTACTTGGTTTGTCTTCGGGTTCATACACTTATGTGAGTGAGAGTCATGGAACAAATAGCTGGCTTGATCATTGTTTAGTAACTCAAGGTACTAAACATACAATTGTTAATATGTTAATTAATTATAATGTGTTCTGGTCTGATCACTTTCCGCTGGAATTACAATGTGACCTAAATATAATAAGATCTAAAATTGTACCTTCTGATAATTAATATGAGAATAATATTAATTTAATTCGGTGGGGTGAAAGAAATGCATCTCAAATATCGCAGTACACAGAATATTGTAATGAAAAATTAAAATATATTGACTTCCCTGAGGTTTGTAAAAATTGTGCTCAGGTTTTGTGTAATAATTCTAGTCATAAGAATATATTGTTGGATATGTATAACAAAATTGTTAACATTCTTACTGAGGCTTCTATTTATAGTGCCAAAGAGAAATTTTCTGTCAATAAAAAGAAATATATATGTGGCTGGAATAAACATGTTAAGGCTGCACACAGTGAAGCTCGTTTTTGGTTTCAGTACTGGGTTCTTTATAATAAACCTCGAGCGGGATATGTGTATGACAAAATGTGTGAAACAAAAAAGACTTTTAAAACTAAACTTAAGTGGTTTCAAACAAATGAACAGCAGATCAAAATGGACATTTTGGCTATGCATCATTCAAATAAAGATTTTCCAATTTTTTGGAAACAAACTAGAAAGCTCAACCCTAAACCTAGTATTCCTGCAAATGTGGATGGGCTATATGATCCCTCGCGTATAGCCGAAATGTTCAAGGATCATTTTAAGGTTCAGCCGCCAGTTGGTGTAATTGATAGTAGAAATACTGGCTTCTCTGGCATTCATGGCACCAGTGGTAAACCAGCTGTGATCACAGCAAAGGATATAAGGTCTGTGTTGAGAAAAATGACTAGGGGGAAGTCTCCTGGTCACGATCACCTAAGCATAGAACATCTGCAACATGCTGGCGTACACCTGCCACGAGTTTTAGCCCTGTTTTTTTCCCTTTGCTTGAATCACGGCTACCTGCCAGATAGTATGTTAAAAACATTAGTAGTTCCTATAGTTAAAAATAAGACTGTTGATACTGGTGACAAATCCAATTACCGACCCATTTCATTGGCAACCATAGTGGCTAAGGTACTGGACAGACTGCTGGACCTGCAGCTTAGCTCTCATGTCAAGCTTCACGATGCACAGTTTGGTTTCAGACCAGGCCTGTGTACTGAAGCCGCTGTCTTGTGTCTCAAGCAGACTGTCCAGTACTATACAACTAGGAATACACCTGTTTATGCTGTATTTTTGGACCTGTCCAAGGCTTTTGATTTGGTCCAATACAATATACTTTGGAAAAAGCTCTATGAGGATACAAACATGCCACACGAGTTTATAACTTTATTAAAATACTGGTATGCAAATCAGAGAAATTATGTTAAATGGTCTGGGGGTATTTCATGCCCTTACAGCTTGGATTGTGGAGTTAGGCAGGGCGGAATTACCTCGCCTACCCTTTTTAATTTGTATATCAATGGTTTGATTGATGAGCTCAGCAGCGCTGGAGTTGGTTGTTCTGTTGACGGTACCTTTGTAAACAACATAAGTTACGCTGACGATATGGTGCTGCTGTGCCCATCAATAAGTGCTCTCAGTAAACTTCTGGATATCTGTGAGCGATTCGCTGTGGCTCATGGTCTTGGATACAACACAACTAAAAGTGTACTTCTTGTGTTCAAGGCTGGTAACAAGTCTTACAAAGTACCTCCAGTAACGCTCAATGGGATCCCGATAGCACAAGTTACCAACTTTAAGTACCTGGGGCATTGGGTCGCGGAATCGCTCAAAGATGATATGGACATAGAACGGGAGCGCAGGGCCCTGTGCATTCGAGCTAATATGCTTTCCCGCAGGTTTGCACGCTGTTCTAAACAAGCTAAAATAACTCTTTTCAAAGCTTATTGCCACTCTTTGTGCACGTGTAGCCTGTGGATGAATTATACACAAGGAGCATACAGAACCCTGCGTACTCAATATAATAATGCCTTCAGGGCGCTGTTGGGGTTGCGACGACACTGTAGTGCCTCGGAGATGTTGGCTACAGCTGGGGTTGATAGCTTTTCGGCTATCATTAGAACACGAATCGCGTCGCTCCTACAGCGGGTCCGTGCCAGTTCCAACAGCCTCCTGAAGACTGTGGCCAACAGGCTTGATGTGGACAGTGCTATTATGCAGCTTTGGACACGCGTCCATATAACCAAGGATGCCGCAATTACATATAACAGGTATGTGTAATTGTGGTATCCTGTTGTATCATGTTATTGTGTTTTATGTATTTAGGAAATTATTTTACTAACATAGTTATTAAGATTATTGTTACTAACACTATGAATTCCGGTTCGAAATAAATGAATTTTATTTTATTTTATTATTTATTTATTTATTTACCGCCACTACTGGCTGCCTGGAAAGTTTCCCGCCTGCTTATAGGAACACGATTGTGTGCATTTTCTCGCTCGATCACCGAAGCGGAAGTGGTAAAAGCAGTGAGGGTGATCGCTTGGGCTGGTGCGTTGTCGGGATCGGTTCCTCGGAGTCCTTTTGTCATACCTCGAACGTGAGCGGGAACGTGAACGACTGCGCAACTCCATACTCATGGTCTCAAGTCTGCGGGTAAGTTCCTCCACTTTCTGGGTCAACGTTTCAATAGAGTTGCTTGTGTTTGCTGTAGGTTTTGACGTAGCGGCTACTTGTACGGTTGTTGGTACAACATCGTTGACGCGGTCTGCGAGCTCTGCTAGGTCTTCTAGGGTCATTTTCTCTTGTTGCGCAGCTATACATGTTTGCAAGTGGGTAGGTAATCGACTTGCCCAGATAGTCCTGATGAAGTCTGAAGGTACGTTTACTCCTGCTAAAAGTTGTAGGTGACGTAGGAACTGCGTCGGCTTCCTGTCTCCCATCTCCTCATGCATCAGAAGTTGTTTGATCTTCCGTTCTTGTGAAGCTGCTAATCTCTTTATGAGCTTCGCTTTCAAGGTATCATACTTCTGTGTAGTTGGTGGGGTAACCACTAAATCTCGCACCTCTACTGCGTGTTGTGGTTCCAGTTGCGCCAAAACATAGTAGAACTTCGTCGCATCTGCGGTTATGTTGGACAACGTAAACTGCCCTTCCAGCTGAGCGAACCACAGTTCAGGGTCCTCGGGGTTAAATTTAGGGGTTTTAACTCCGACACGGAAGGACTCTCCCAGGACTACCTCTTCTTTAGCTTCCGCCATGTTTCGTACTTGCTGTTTCCTCTTGAGCGCCGATTAAACGTCGAAAGGTCACCAGTGAAGTGATTAGGTAGGTTATACCTAACCACTTATTTGTTTGTAGAATATTGCAGAGGTACCTCGAAGACTAGTTGTAAGCAATTAAAATACTTAGGACAATATAATTTAGTTTTTATTTACACCTTACAACTGTTGGTAGCAGAATGAATATCATACATTATCAAGCCTATATTTATACTTAAAACTAATTAATAGTAATAAAGGTTCGCGCTTTGCATGTTTCTAAGTGGGCGGAGACTGCAGGACAAAGGATTCCCGACGTCCATCTTGCGCCCGCGCTGCGTAGACAAAAGCGCGTAGGCGGCCATGTTGCTGTAGGTGTGGCCTATTGGCGAGAAATGAATAGGTAGGCGTTGACACTGATTAGCACCAGGTGTGCATGGCGTTGTAGGAGCCTAAGTTACGTTCTCCCAAAAACGCTAGCACTTACACTTTGGGCTTTGTAAAGTCACGCCACTGATCACGCCATGCACACCTGGTGCTAATCAGTGTCAACGCCTAATATAAAATCACTTTTGCTAATACCAAGTATGTTTGTTACTTCAAAAGGGTCGTAGTTAAGTGGGTTGTTAGAAAAGAAATTTTGTACAGCCTCGGGGCTTATAAATGACTGGTTTGCGCCAGTGTCTATCAAAAATTTTAATGGGGTTTAGAAATTTCTAAGTATGGTAATTGCCTCTGTGTTTGTAAATTAATATCTATCCTTGCTCTTTGGACATCTGATTCGAACAAAAATCCTGGTTTTGGCCTGTGTGACTTGGCCCTGGTTGGGATTTTATCTCCGATATAATTTGATTATCTTAAGTTGCGTCATTAAAAGTCATATTAACGTTATAGTCATAGTCGTAAGTGTTATTGTAGTCGTTAAAGTCTGTGTAGTATTCATATTCGGATTCACAGTAATACTCAGCAGGATAATAGGCATTATCAGGCAACGAAAATTCATTGAGATTAATCTCGCGTGTTTTGAAATAATTGTTACCTATGACGTCAGGTCACGATTGGCGAAAATCCGACAATCCACCACGGATTGTCGGATTTTCGCCAATCGTGACCTGACGTCATAGGTAATGCTCTAGGTGTGAAATGTTGAACGCCGCTCATGGGTTTTACGCCAGCATTTTGCGGGGCGTTAATTCTAGGTTGTAATCTAAACATATTACTTTGGGGGTGGTAAATATTGGGCTGTGCACGGAACATTTGCTGTGTTCGTGTAGGGAACCAGTTTTGTTGTTGATTATTCATATTAAATTTAAAAGCTTGGTTTGGAGGTTGATAGGGACGCTGTGCCATTGGGGCTGGCCAATCGGGCACGGGATGTCTGGAACACTTTGCGTATTTAATGGTATATTGGAGGGCATGGTAGGCTTAGGGGCGTTATGGGGCTTTAAAGCATCGTTGCGTTGTTACAGGTACATAATGTTTAACTCTTCCTGCACAAACTCAAGAGCTTTTTCTATAGTTTCTGGACGCATGCATCGTATACGCGACCCTAAAGGTTCTTTTAAACCACGTACAAAAGCCTGCATAGCCACCTTCTTATAAAGAGCGCGTTTTGCGTCAATTGTCGTCTGTAAGTTTTCATGTAGTGTCACATATGTCATTAGGTTTACTAATGTTTGTCATAATTTAAAATGCCATAATTTCACATGCCATACCGGTATTTGCCATAATTTCATTAGAAATAACGCTTCAGTTGCCATAATCGTGAAATGACATAAAATGACTTTCACTAATTCCATTGGTCATAATCGATCAAGTGTCATAATAATTTAAATCCATAAATGTATTTGCTATAATTTTCGTTTTCAATAATACCATTTTCCATAACAATTTCAGCAAAGAAATTATAAAAGAAGCCAAAATTTCATTGATGAACATTGAGTCGATTCTTAATGGAGAACCAGAAAAAAAGAAACCTAGAATATACACAAAAAAAAACGAAAGAATAAACAATATCATAATAAATAAAAATAATTACAGTGAAGAAGAGTTTTTGAGAGCTTTGGCCTCCAACTTAAATTTAAAATAATGTTACTTTCAGAATTTTTTTTTTATTACTTATCTATAGGTACTTGAATTATGTTGATTAATAAATGATTATACGACACAGATTTTTTATTTACAATTAAACCTGAAACTAAACCTCATATGGCGCCTACTTACTAAACTCGACGGAGCCCCGCTTCGCGGGGCTCCTACTTTTGGGTGGTTTAAAAAACAAACCTAACACGAAGACTAAGGCGGGAGCTCCGCTTCGCTTCGCTACCGCCTTAGTCTTCTAACCTAACCTATCCGAGTCGGATTGCTCTGAGTCGGGGTGTTAAAGATAATTAATTTCGACCTAACAATATTATGTATTATTTTCATAATTATATCAAATTTTGATTATGTCAAGAGTCGATTATGAGACGTGTTACTTATGGAAACTAATTATTATGATATATGTTGCTATGGAAAGTCATTTTATGGCAAATAAAAGTTATTACTGTTGAGTTGTTAAGGCAAACGTTATTAGTATAAATGATAATAGTGCAAGTAAATATTATGATCGGGGACGATTATGGCAAACAATATTAGTGCAAATTAATTTATGGCAAACGAGAGAATACCATGTCATTATGGTACTAAATAGAGTTTGGCAATTATCGTAAAATTCCTGTGGGGACTTATTACCCTGTGTCGCTAAAGAAAGGTCGTTATATAAAGCAGTTTCGTCCCTATGATCTGAAAAATTATTGATAAGGGCTGCTCTAATACCTGCCCAAGTTTCTGGGATGCCGTTCGCATTGATAGTGGAAGCGGCGGGGCCAGTAATTTTATTTATAATCCCGTTTAATAGGCATAGATTGCCTTGCTCGCTGCCTGGTTCAGCGCTAGCATATTGGGTTACAATTCGATCGCAAATATTAATAAATCTTGTCAATACGTTATGGTTACCGTCGATCTCTGGTACTAGGCGTAGAGCCTTGAAAATAACATCGGGGTCGTACGGCATTTTTAATTCAAATAAACTACTCAAATTTAAACACTTAGGTACTTACTTACTTACTTACTAATTCGGGCGGCGAACCGAACCCTAGTTATCGATAAATGTACAATTCCGATTGGTCGGTTTCAAATGTAATTGCAGTATGTGTGTTTTTTTGCTATAAATGTGTTTACTGCAATTAAATAAATACATTCATGTGTTACCACTCATTACGCACTATGGATACTTTATTTTCTAACATTGATCTGAAGAAATTACATGGCAATATTAGCCCTCAAACTCGAACAGTTATTCATAACGTATTTCTGTTTCTCAATGAATTGAAAAGTGATTCGAATAAAGTGACTTCTCTTCATTTCAACTAACCACGTGAAATGGCCGCATTTATTTGTGGTGTGAGCAGAGTGACTGTGGACCGAATCAAGACGAAAGTGTCGCAATCAGGCGGTACCTTTGTGCCAAGAACAAATTTTAAGAAACTACAAACTGTTACCAATATTGGCGTTTTCGATAAAAGTGTGTTGAAGCGAACTGTAGCTTATGAGAATGGAGAGTATCCGTCCGTGGCGAAAATTTTAGAAAAATTGTGTGAATAACTACCTGATTTCAAATGCGGAGCAACTTCAATTGTCGTGTTGACACGACAAACGCCAAAATGCAAATGGCCGACGATGCAGAGCGAGCGCACGGAGTGCGTCCACTGATCGGCATTCCCTATGACGTCATCGGCAGGCATCGCAAAAGTTGCCTCTCGGAGCAACGGTGTCGGCATTGCCGATGTGTGATGCGTACGATTTTGAGACGTGCGTGGACGCACTTATATGAGTTTCTATACAAATAATACTACGATCCGTTGCGTGCGATGCGTCCGAAGCGTACGATACCGACAAGTGGACGCTTACCTTTAGCAAACATCGACGTGTGGCACATCATTCGACGTATTACATACTGTCTCTGTGGCGCGGTGGGAGTGTATCCGACTGCTACGCAAGAGGTCGTGGGTTCGATCCCCCCTCCCAGGATAAAACTTTGTGTGATGAGCACGATGGTTTATTCTGTGTCTGGGTGTTATTTATCTATAATATGTTTGTATTTAGAAATATATATTAATAATAATAATAATATCTTGGGACAACTCACACAACGCTATCTGATCCCAAACTAAGCAGAGCTTGTACTATATAAGTATGTGTATCAGTTGTCTGGTTTCAATAGTACAAGCTCTGCTTAATTTGGGATCAGATAGCGTTGTGTGAGTTGTCCAAGTTTATTATTATTATAAACTTTTATTTTAAGTAAAGATTCTGCGTGATAAATTACGGCCATTCTTTTCTTTCCTTTGAAAAACATGTATACTTATTCATTAAGTAGCAGTAAATTGGCCAATATTTAAGCACATAAAGTTTTTACATCGTAAGTGGATGCTCCTACTATGTTGTGCCCATTGAGGCTGATGTATCCGATCTCGTGTACTCTTCTAATATTAATGACCTCTTTTTTTGCATCAGTCCTCTAATATATGGTGTATAATATAATGGTGGCAGCACCTTACCTGCATAAACAGTTTATAAACAGAGAAACATTGTAAACATTGGCAATTTGAAAAGAGTGGCCACGAGTTTTTATTGCCTGTTCTTTTCTCGGGCTTTACCTATTGTTTGCGAACAGGCATTACCAGTAAATGTAGAATCGACTTTTCACAAGTGTAGTATTTTGCTTCCTAAGTGAATAAATGATTTTTATTATTATTATTATTATTATTATTACATTAAATAAATATTTTTGGAAATAATCGCTCCGAAAATTGCAAAAGTTCTGTCTTCCCCCGCACCTTATCGATTTAACCGTGTCAAAATATATGAAAAAAATCAAAAAGGTAGCGCAAGCGCTAACAAATACTTAAAACTAAAATTATTTCGAACATGATCGGATTTACCGTCATTGACTTATTATCTAAATACTGCGTTGCTCGACAAATTTATCAATATATTCATTGTGTAGTCTTTGAGTAAAATGCCTGTGACATACGGACGGACAAACAGACTATTAGGGATACTATAAGGGTTCCTTTTTTGGCATTCTGGCTACGGAACCCTGATAATACCGAGCAAAGCTCGGTCATCCAGGTATTTTAGATAAGCGTCAACAATTGTATTTAGATCCGACTTCCGTAACATAAGGACAATCCTCAGTGGTTTATTTGTGCTATGATTATTTGTAAATTGTATGTTTTAATGATTCATAATAAATAAAAAAAAAAATATCAAAATTGTAGTGTTAGAATCGAACCAAAAAGTAACGGGACATTAACTATCCTGTTTCTTTATTATTCAACTAGCGGATGCCTCGCGGTTTCACCCGCGTAGTTCCCGTTCCCGTGGGAATACAGGGATAACATATAGCCTATGTCACCCGGGGTTAGTGTAGCTTCACAACGATGAAAGAATTTTTCAAATCCGTCTAGTAGTTTTGGAGCCTATTCAATACAAACAAACAATCCAATTTTTCCTCTTTAAAATATTAGTATAAAATATAGACAATATTATTAAAAATAAAATAAATATATTTTTGTAAAACAAAGGATTCAAAAAAACATTATTTTTAATTTTTTTATCATTTTTTTAAAAACTTAATAATAATAAAATAGATTTACGTTACATAGAAGAAGTAAAATACCTACGTTTACGTTTAGAAGTAAGTATATAAATATAATTTACTTCTAAACATAATTTGCGGCGGTAATAAGTAAATAATTGGTAATGAAGCGGCGGTAGTCTAATGGCTAAGGCATCGGTCTCGCAATCGTGAGGTCGCGGGATCGAATCCTACCCATTATACTACCGACGTGAGCCTACTCCTAACACAAGCCATTGAGCTTAGCTGGAGGGCTTAACAGGATTGCTAGTAATGTGGGACGTAAATCCCACATTGCTAGTTATATTTATAAAAAAAAAAAAAAAAAAAAAAAATGTCACGTGAGCTTAACATTATCTATAGGATGTTGTAACTGGCATCATAGTGATCATAATTACTAACTAAAAAAAAACGAATATGACCCAAAGAATTAATCTCAGAAGGAACGAAGTCAACGTGTGAAGTACAACCGCCCGCGCCTGTCGCTTCGTAGCGATCATTGATATGTAGCGGGTTATTATTGAATGTTATGTAGCGGACACTAGCTTTTGGTTGCGGCTGGGCTGCAATTATTCATATTGGTTCAGTGATTGAGTAGACACTTTACTTTATTACCTATGTGTTATTTGTTGTACAAAAAGTAAATATAACTCTTTGGTTCATATTCGTAGGATCTTATATTCTAGCTTATAGATAAAACAGCGTTACTTATGACTACTTAATAGTACCTTAATTAATAACTTTAGTGACGCAGCACATTGGATGGGGAAACTGCTGAACACATAATAGATATATTATATTTGAATTGTAGTATTTTATATTGAGATGTCCAACGTTACCATTTATAGTTTATTGTACTTGTATACTTTTATGAAAAAAGACGCAAAGAAGAAGCAGCAATGAAAAATGATCCACAGGAATTAATATTACAAAAGCTAATGTGTTTCTGTTTGTTTTTTGACATTTTCATGACTAAACAGATCTTAATAAAATTTGGCGAGGAGATAGACGCTATCATGAGACAGGAAAAGGATATGTTTTAAAGTCAAATTCAAAGTACTTTATTCGCTTAGGTTACAAATGCAACGCTTATGAACGTCAGACAAAATTTGGAATAGAATGATTCTACATTTAATGCCAAGTTCGCAAGAGTAAAGCCGTGAGAAAAGAACTTGGCAATAAAAACTCATGGCCACTTTTTTTAATGCCAATATTTACAATATATTTGTATATATATCAATCAATCAATCAATCAATCAAATAATTTATTTGCCAGAACATGGTACATTAGATTTTACATAATTAATATTTTCGCATATTCTGCCCACATAAGGCGTGCAAATGTCATCATATATATCTATTTTATTTATTACAAATTAAATTAAATTTTACTTACATTATTTGGATATATTATTTAAATTTAACATCATTTTATACATAACATGTCACCACAATTAATATTAATATTACTTACAGCTACAGAGTTATTTTATCATCTAAATATTCCTTAGTGCTATAATATCCCTTATCTATCAGGAGTTTAAATAATTGTTTTTTAAATAATGTGATCGGCAAGTCACTTATGTTCTCAGGAAGATGATTGAATATAATTATACACATACAATATACATTTCGTTTATATAGCTCTAACTTTATCTGAGGCAGACGTAATCTATTTTTGTGTCTGGAGCGACTATTTTCATTATCACGCCATCTTTCAAAGAGGCAGGGATATTTTTTAACAAATAAACAAATTTCATATATATATAAACATGGTAACGTCAACAGTCTGTGTTTTTTAAATAGAGGCTTACAGCTATCCAAGAAGGAGACATTACATAACGCTCGTATACACTTTTTTTGGGTTTTAAAGACTCTATCTATGTCTACGGAATTACCCCAAATTATAATTCCGTATCTAAGTATTGAAGATACATATGCATGATAGGCTGCCATTGCCGTTTTCTGGTCAATAGTTTGTCTAATCCGTCTTAAGACAAAAATAAAGCGGTCTAATTTGTTGACAATTTTTTCGACTTGTGATTTCCAGTTACAATGTTTATCTACAGTTATACCCAAGAACACGCATTCATTTACTGTACTAAGTTGCATATCTTTGTAGTGGATTTCAAGATCTGTAGTGTGAGAATTGTATGTCTGAAATTGTATAATACTAGTTTTATTCATATTGAGATTTAAATTATTTTGTTTTAACCAGTTGAAAGCGTTGTCTAGAGCATTACCAATGTTAATTTCCAGGTTTGTCTGATTATTACTTTTAATTATTAAGGTCGTGTCGTCAGCAAATAAAATACAATCTTTTTTTATAGAGTCAGGAAGGTCGTTGATATATATAAGGAAGAGTAAAGGAGCTAAGATACTTCCTTGAGGGGTGCCAGTGTTATTTTGTCTAAAGTTAGATCTAGGTAAATGATTTTTGTCCTTGTTTAATGATTCTGGTAATTTCTACACATTGTTCTCTCTCCTCCAGATAACTCTTTATCCAACTATAAGCGTTACCGCGTATTCCGTACGCGAAAAGCTTCGATAAAAGTGTACTATGACAGACAAAATCAAAAGCTTTTGTCATATCTAAAAATACACAACCTATATTACGCCTACGATTTAAACTTTCCGTAATTTGTTTGATTAATGAAAAACAAACTAATGTGGTGGAACTATTTTTTCTAAAGCCAAATTGTTCTTTTTTAAGAATGTCACAAGATGTTAGGAAGTTTTCTATTTTGGAGTACATAACCTTTTCAAAAACCTTTGATAGTATCGGGATAAGAGTAATCGGACGATAATTACTCATATCGGATTTCACCCCTTTTTTGTACAGAGGTTTGACAACTGATTTTTTTAGTCGTTTTGGAAAGTAACCCTCAATTAGTGAGAGATTTATTATGTGGGTTAGAGGCGGTGTTAAACTAATCGCGCATTTTTTAATTACTTTAGTATACAGTAATGCCAGCAAGGTGGGGAAATCATTACACCACGAAACTCACGCTAGCAGTGACCATAGTACGTAAAGTAAGTGTACGGGTAACGTACAAACTGTCAATAGTGCTTACATTGCAACCTACATTTTACTCGATCGACGCGGTATTGCACTAATGAGTCAGTTGATACCTAACGCGCCGCGGATTAGCACACAATACTAATCACGAACATCATACTTGAATTAAAGTGAATAGTTACGGGAATCTGTGGTTAAGTGGTAAGAAGAGTCGAGGGATGTTTAGGTTATAATAATTGAGTTGACATAATCAACTCAATTATTATAACCTAAACATCTCTCGACTCTTCTGACTATACAGTAGGTATAATCAAGTTTTAAATGAATTAGCCTCCTACGGTGTAGATGGGAGCATCAACTTATTACAAAATACAGAAGAGGGTAAAGGCAACATGTGATTCTATTATGATATAGTTTATCGATTATAATGTTTGACCCGACTGCGCAAGAAGGAGGGTTATTATTACTATAACCGACATCGACATCGATAAATATCCTAAGTACCACTGTAATGTTGTTAACTGTAGATTAAGTGACAGTATTTGTACATTAGAGTAACAGAATACGTTATGGCAGAGTAAATAGATATTATACAAGTAGGTACAGCTTGTTTATATTATAACAATAGCCATGGATATGCAAGTAGCCGTGTGTATGTAGTAGATGTCGTAGGACTTCTACGAGAAGGAGTCGTAGGACTGCTACGTAGTTCTACGATAAAATCTTCAGTATTTTGTTACAACTCGCTACGAGCCCTATGTAAAATGTAACACAGGCGGCAGCTAGTTAAGTATGTACCTATCTGTATTCTGTATCTGGGATCTAACGACAAACCTATTGTTATATACTTACAAGTGGTTATACTAGCTGTTGCCCGAGACTTTGTTTAAGCGGACATTTTGAAAACAAATATATTTAAAGAGAACCATACATTTATTCGATATAAGCCTAAATATACTAGTCCAGCCCATAATCTATCTCAATGCTAAATTTTATCTAAATCGGTTCAGCCGTTCTGGCGTGATGAGTAACAAACATACATTCATCCAAACTTTCTTGTTGATAATATTAGTAGGAAGTAGGACAATACGTATTAGATTCATTTTATATCAACAGTGTCTGTTTGTCAAGATACTTTATCTCAGAAATTTCTAAAATAATATGGAATACTTTTCAATCTATTCCAGTCTATTTCCTATGGATAATGCCTAAAAATACTAAACCGATTTTGATGGATTTAGATTTAGAGGTAACCCCTCCCCTTCTCCCACTTCTGACTTTACTTTAAAATAAAGTACCTATATAATACAATACAGAGAGACCCCCCCCATCCATTGCGCCCATCTCCCCCAGCGCAAGTAACAATATATACGTATATAATGCCAGTTAGTCACGTGACACAACACACAACACAGTTGTTACGTCCGCGGTCTACCGTGGGAGCTCGCACGTGAAGTACAACGACCAGTCACAGGGCCAGTCGTACAGTCGCTTGGAGTACGCACGAAAGTAAGCACATGTCCACCTCGCGTCGTTGCTTGGTTCACCGTCCTCCCACTCATGGAACACGTCGCTGACAGGTTCTCCTGAAACACATTGTTTTTTTAAAGACACTTCCCGCAGTAGCGTACGAGCTCTGTGCCGCGGGGGACTATACATATCATACATACATACATATCAACCCATATGATGGCCCACTGCTGGGCACGGGTCTCCCCAGTAGAACCTACTGGTATGTAGATCCTGGGGGTAATTGCCATAATCGCCACGCTTGGCGAGCGGGTTGGCGATCGCAGTAAGGCTTTAAGTACGCAGAGGACGCTGCTGCCCGTCCTCCGGTGTGAAATCCCTTAGTCGCCTTGACGACACCCACGGGAAGAGATGGGGTGGTACTATTCTTAAGCCGGTACCACACGGCACGGGCACACGGTACCACAGCGGGGGACTATACAAACATGTAATTCACGGACACGAAGTACACCCAAAGTATAGAATACAAGTAAGTATAGATTCAAAAAGGTTTCGATATTAATTTTACAAGTTTGTGTGAAGCCTTCTAACCAACTTGTAAAATTACAATTGACTGTCTCGGTGGCGCAGTGAGAGTGCGTACGACTGCTGCGCAAGAGGTCGTGGGTTCGATACCCACACCCACATCTTGTATCACAAAATTCCGAGTCTGGGTGTACTTAGTGTCCGTAACTTGTATGTATGTAAAGTCGACACAGAGCTTGTGCCGCAGTGCGGAACGTGTCATTATTATTACGCTTGCAGCTAATTTCCTGTATGGGAACATCCAATGTAGGTATGTTTGTGATTCCTTGTCTCCTAAAGGGCTGGACTGATTTTGATGGTATTTTTGTAGATGTTAATGGGGTTACCTGGGTGGTTCTACGTATAGTTTGCGCTAGTAGATGGTGACATTGTCAAGATGAAGGATAGTAGTCACCGTTGAGATCAGCCGCCGTCAGGAGTTAGAAACTAACTGCCGGACAAATTTTGATGAATTGTAGCAAAAAGATAGGTGGTATCTTTGTTAGGTAAACATCGAAACACAAGAATCAAAACTCCACGAGTACGGCCGCGAGCTAAGCCTAACTTACATGACTAATTTAAATGAGGAACCAATACATAAAGACCTCTACATTCTACGTGGCTCCATACAATACAGGGATCAAGTTTTGGTATTTATCGGTTTGACTGATTTTGATAAAGAAATACCTAATGCCTTTAAGTTTATCATTATTCCTATTTTATAAATGTTTTGTACCTGTCTTTGTCACTAAGTATCTCCTAAACGGCTGGACCGATATTGATGTATTTTTGCAAATGTTTATTTTTTAGTAGTGAGTTCCGTACAATGACATCGTCTGCAGGGAGCACTAGTGCACTTATAAATAAATAAATATGTTGAGACAACCCACACGGGGTCGTCTGATCCCAAATTAGGTAGAGCCTGTAATATGGCAACCAGACAACTAACAAACATACTTAATTTCTATATTAATACATAATAAATATAAATTACACCCAGACACCAGATAAATAATCGTGCTCATTTCCTTTGTGGGAATCGAACCCACGACCTCTGAGTTAGCCGCGGGGGTCTCTCCCCACTACACCAACAGGCTCGATGTCTAGGTATATACTATTTTGTACGATACATATAGTGTCAGTTATAAGCCCGAGCACGTACCGTGAACAGTGCGCCACTCCATCACTCCTCCCGGCCGGTTGTCTCGCAGCCCGGTCCATGTTCTGTAGTAGTAGTAACCAGCGTCTATCACAAGACGCGCGACGATGTCCGCCTCCTTCTCGTCGTTGATCACCACCAGGTGTGCGCCTTCACCAGCGCACGTGGAGTTAGCGACGCGCCACGACACAAACCTCGCGTGGTGGAACTTGTAGGAGCTCCCCGTGGCCGCGTAGTACGTGTACCCTGTGTGGTTGATACTAGCGTCAGTGCGCGGCCTCACTCGCCTGGTTCTCTACATTATGTGAACTTGATACTGTACTTGTGCGTATATTAATATAATATTATTAATGCTTAAGTGTGTTTATCTGTCTGTTTGTTAGCTTTTCATGACTAAACGGATGTTAATGAATGTTGGTAAGTCGATAGTCATAACCAATTTAGGTTACGGCGGCCGATCTCATTAGAGACTAGGCAACTACGCGGAAGATATTATAATGCACAAGTGTATGCGCAGACACAAGCGCACTCTTTATTCCCTCACTCTCATAGTATAATATGACAGAAATCTGACACGACCGGAGAGAGATTAGGCGCAGGACCGACGGCTCGTGCTCTTCGAAACACGGAGAAGTATGACAATGTTCTGAAACGGTCACCCATCTATGGACTGGCAGTGTCTCGATCTGCAGTGCTATTCCCAAAACGACGAAAAACCCATTAGGTATTCCGCTATGTTAAACCAGCGCTCAAGGCTGGACGGGAGGGCGCAGAACTACGCTAAATTGAGCTTGTTGACATTTATCTATACATTTATAGTAGTCATCGTATTCCGATCAAAATTACAGCGTCGAGTTAGCTTACAGCCTAGCTGACAGCCTCGATTTTGACTGTCTAATTTAAAAGCTACTATATTGAGCGCGGAAATATGAGGAAACTACAACTTTTGAAGATACTGTGCCTACATTATAAGTACATATATGGCAATAGTGAAGCCACAGCACAGACAGAATCAACTATCAACTTTGATCAGTTACGCTATAACCATAACCTAAATTTCTAGGCTGTACGCCACGTCGAGTCGTCAACGAAGTAGCCTAGCTAACGACCTTCAGCTCAGCGCTGTTAAAAATGGTATTCCCAAGTATCCATGTGCTCGACGACGATCGTCCTTTCGTCGCTGTTTCGTAGACGAGCTAGGAATTGACAAAATGAATTTCAAAACATAATCTATTAATCTCGATTACAAGTTTTAAAGGTGTATGAATATGAAAAAAATCTCAAAGGTGTAGCTTAATAAATACTTTAACTAACATTACTCTGGACATGATCGGATACACTGAGTTATTGCAGAAAAACTGCTCTTTTCTCAAAAGGGCGAAAGTACCGTGAACATACGTTGTTCTGCAGGTGCAATTAAGCACATAGTATTTTTAGGGTTCCGTAGCCAAAATGACTAAAACCCTTATAGTCGGCGTGTCTGTCTGTCCGTCTGTGTGTCACAGGCATTTTACACAATGAATATTAATGAAATTTGGTGAAAATGTGTCTTGTAGTAACCGCTATTTAGTTTGAACGCTAAATGATAAAAATAAATATTCGGGGGGGTTAGCAAATGGTACATTAACAAAAACAAGTTTCATAATTGTGTCCCGTCCCCCCCTTATCTCTTGAACTGTGTGACCAAAACATATGAAAAAAATTTATGGCACCCGGGGACTTCTATTTATTATTTTTTATTTTCCCTTACATTTTGGAGCAGCTCGTCTCGATCCGTGCGAGCTTTGTACAGTCGTACCATATACATATACGCTACGCGAAAGCTCGGCCGAGCTACATGGTAGGCGGAGTGGGGGTGTTAGGTTTTATTTTCGTTACAGAATTTTTCGCTACGGAATTTCCTGATTCGGTCGCCGCGCTCAAAGCCCGAACCCGCGATAAAAGCTAGGTATGCAATAGCTTAAAAAAAACAAAGGTAGCGCTTAATTAATACTTTAAGCTAAAATTATATCCGACATGATCGGATATACCGTCATTGAATTATGGCTAAAAAGCTATGTTTGTCAACAAAAGGGCGTAAGTGCCATGAACATACGCTCTTCTACACTGAGAATGGTCTGATATGTTCTTGCCAGGCTTTGTCATATGTAGTGCATTTATTTGTAATAATGGCTGCGGACATGCTCTTGCCCGGTTTTTCTTACTTTTATCATTTTATTCCCGTCGTAACTTTTAAACAACAGGTCCCATTTCAAATAATTTAAAAAGGAATTTACGCTTAAATAATCAACCTTAATTATCAAACCACTTAACTGAATAATGATAAATAACTTGATACGAATATCATCATCTTTCGATTCTACCCGTATTTCGATGGCCAAATTTGAACAAAAAGTGGTTATTGTGACTTATACTAATTATAGTTAGACATATACCCTCGCAGACTTTTTTGTGGGAAATAATGAGTACTATAAATATGTAAAACATTGTTTTGATGTATCATCAATAGCTTCCGCAACGCACGCCAAATAAGCAAAATGTTTTATACTTTGAGTTACATTATTAAAATTTTCGAAGGGATCTCTAATTTTTTGACAATTAAAAAAGCCCATGTCACTCCCCGATAATGTAGTTTTCTAATGGTGAAAGCATTGTTAAAATCCGTCCAGTAGTTTCGGAGCCTATTCAATACAAACAAACAATTAAATCTTTCTCTTTATAATATTACTAGCTATCCCGCGCAACTTCGTCTGCGTAAATTTTCCCCTTTTTTTACAATCCTATATTACTTCTAATACCTCCAAGAATATGTGTACAAAGTTTCATGATGATCGGTTGAGTAGTTTTTGCGTGAAAGCGTAACAAACAAACTTACATTCACATTTGTTTATTAGAAGGGATTAAAGATAAACAGATCGTTTATCATTACAATCTCTCTCTAACAAAAAATAAATTGGAATATGTGACAAACTTAACTTTGTAGTTGTAAAAGTTTTTTCCACATACATCGACATAAGGCGCGGTAAGTTTACCAACTGCAAATAAGTTTGTAATCGCAAAAAAGGTTGTTTAAAGTTTATGTTTATGATGCAACTACAAATTTACAGTTTTCGGATTTTTGCCTTTACTTGTGCTACGTGACCTTGCTTCTTGTCAAATTTTATGATTCCATGTCAACGTGAAGTACTTATATAAATAATTCTTCTTTCTCTTGCGAGTGTCTAAATAAGCAGCATTGGTGGAGCATAAACGGCCGTGTTTTGATCGCATTTTTTAAAATTAAAAACAACGTCCCGCAGAAGGAGCAATCCCTGTGTAGCGGGCACAAAGTGGTGTCCCGTGTGAGACTCGAACCCACAACCGCTGGCACACAGCAGTCGCACGCACTCACACGGCGCCACTGAGCTACAGTTTCGCCTCTGCTCCAAGGGATCGCAGACATGAGTATTTTTCTTAATTTAGACCTGAACGCCTTTCTGAGAAAAACAGATTTGACAGACTGACAACGAAATGATCACCTGGGGGGATCGTCGAAGTTGGTGGCAGCGTGCTTTTGGTTGTAGTTGCTGTGCTTGCGGTTACAGAAGCCTCATTGGAAGTAGGTGCTTGCGTTGTCGCCAGCGCTGTGGATGGCACAAGAAAATAATAAGAGATTATTTCCACCAAACGACTCGCATCGCATCGTATCGGTGAGGATACGAATGGATACGGCGACAGGCGACCACGTCCGGCAGGATGTCGACGCATACGATCGGCTCCGTACCATCGCTTGCGAACATATCGGTTTCTGCGCCCAGTAAGTAAAATAGTTTAATTTATACGTGTTTCTTTGTTTTAATTACGACGACAAGCTGCTGGAGCCGTACGGAGCCGTACGCGCGTCGCAGCATACTTGCGGCTACGTTCGCGTGTCGCGGAAGACGCGGATCCGATCCGATGCGATGCGAGCCGTTTAGTTTCCACTACTGACTACCTTAGACAAGAGCTAAAGGTCACTGGAACTTGGGGTCAGCGGGCGAGTAAGGCGAGGCGACATAATCGCGCAGAGAACTTCGCCGGGAGTGTGATATGGGCTCCGCAGCACCGGTCGTGGAAGTCAGTCGCGGCCGGTGGACAGTCAGCCTCACTGACCCCAGCGTTTCTTCATTGCTATTCTGTCATTAGAGTCTCGAACATTTTAAACATTATCAAGTGAAAAGCGACAGTGTAACAAGTTGTGTGACAGTTTTTTTATCGATCAGATCAAGTTCTGATGAATTTGTAATAAAATTTTGATTATCTTTGGTACCGATTATAAAATCAATGTTGGTTATAGAATTTCATAAGCTACGGGTCTTAATCGCGTAAATATTTTATTTTAGGGCTAAATACCTTTGTTTATTGTCCGACGTTTCGACCGTATTGCAACGGCCGTGGTCACGGGTAGACTGATTCAGCTCAGCGTCGCTTCCGAGAAGCGCGGGTTTCGGAAACTACCCTCGCTTGATTTTTATCACTCACTATTACGAAACCGTCGGTACTTCGACACACAACACTAACGACATCTGCACACTGGCGCGTAATGTTTGTTCGGCGGTGTGCACACTTGCTGAACACTGGATTCCACGATGTTGACAAACGATATCCATCTTCTCGGTTGAAATTGACTTGTTTTTTTAGTAGTAGTGACGGTCAGTGGAGAGGACCTGTGGTTTATGTAGTTCAATCCAGTGATTGGATCCCGCATCCAGCAAGTGTTCCGGTATTGCTGACTTGTTTGTCTGTCGGTTTTCAACCGACTTCAAAAAGGAGGAGGTTCTCAATTCGTCTGTATGTTTTTTTTTTTTTTTGTATGTTTGTTAACCGATTACGCAAAGACGGCTGGACCTATTTGAAAAATTGTTTTGGTGTTTGAAAGGGTATACTTCCAAGTTGGTCCCATTGTCATCAGATCACGATCTGATGATGGGATCCAGGAAAAATCGAGGGAACTCTTAAAATAGCAATTCGTGAATTTACTCTTCAAAAACACCAATTGGTGAAGTGGAACTGATGATGAAGACCAAAAATAACGAGCAGACCTATTCAATATTTCATAGTTTGCGATTTAGTTACTTTAATATGGTATAGAGTAGCACTTTATTCTCGTTATGCTACTATTACACAATGTAATAGAGCTAATAGTGAACTCCTCAACAATTAACGGCCCTGCATCGGGGCAAGCAATATTTTGTAAAAGGATATGAGCAGTTGACATATGCCTATTGTAACTTAAGTAACTACAAACCAACCCACTAAAAAGTGAGAAATAAAAAACTTTATTACAAAATAATATTACCGACTTCAAAAAAAGGCAACTAAAAAGCAAAAAATAATATACCTAGAATAACAAAAACAAATAAAACATTTTGAAGTTGGTGCCGAATAAAACATAAAGACTACTATTTCATGGCATGGCATATTATTTTTTGTTTTTTAGTTGCCTTTTTTGAAGTCGGTAATATTTTTTTGTAAAAAAGTTTTTTTTACAGCCGCGATATGTTCCTTAACCCTTTCCGCTATTGTGCGTTTGGTATGTTCGATGTAGGAACTACCACAGCTGCAATCCACTTTGTAGACGCCAGGTGTCTGTAGAGGAATGACATCCTTAGGAGTACGTAGGTGCTTAGCTACCTTGGAGTGCGGACTTTATACAGTCCTAATGAAGTATTTCTGCAGTACTGTCCCAACTTTATCCGTCACTCCTTTCACGTACGGTAGAAAAGCTAGAGCCCTGTCAACCCTCGGTCGGGAGTCTCTCCTCTTCGTACATCGTGTGCTTTTTCTGTATCCGTTTCGCTGAACATGTGTGAGCTCACTTTCTAAGTGTTCAGGGTCACAAATGTCATATGCTCTATTTGTCAGCGATGATACCACGGATTGCAGATGTCTTGGATGGTGATGCGAGTCAGCATGTAAATGCCTGTCTATGTGCGTCGGTTTTCTGTAGACAGTGTGTGCCAGGGTACCATCTGCCTTAACCATTATTTTCACATCTCCATTTCAAAAGTGAACCTTATGTTAGGGTGTATGGAGTTCAAGTAATCAGTAAATAGTTCTACTTTTAATCTACCGCCCTTCATGATACAAAACACGTCGTCCACGTACCTCTGCCATAGTTTGACCTGGGACAGTTGCAGCTCAATTGCTTCTTCAAAATGTTCCATCCAGATGTTGGCCATCACCGGCGCCACTGGGCTACCCATGACCACTCCGTCGATCTGGGGGTAGTGTTGTCCTCGGTAGAAAGGTCCTCCTTGGTAGAAATTGCCCTCTAGGCAGTTTTTTAGTAAAACAATATACTGGTTGGGCAAATCGTTTGCGCTAAGCTTCCTCTCGATGACCTCAAGACAGTCCTAAATGGGAACGTTTGTGAATAGTGACTCCACATCAAAACTCAACATCACCTCGTCTGGTTCCACTCTCATGGTCTTGATAATGTCAACAAGATGGCGAGAATCCTTCACAAACGACGCTGTTTTGCCTACTAATGGTTGCAGTAACGTGGCTAGGTGTTTTGCTAGATCGTAAGTAGGTGAGCTGATTTGGCTTACGATCGGGTGTAGTGGCATGTTATTTTTATGGATCTTAGGCAAACCATACGACTTGGGTGGCAAGACGCTCTCAGGTCTGAAAAAGCGTTCAAAAACATCGTTTGTGAAGAGGTCTTCGTGGTCCCTAGGTAGTGCTCGTATCCGTTTTGTGACTCTAGCAGTGGGGTTATATGACACTGGCTTATAGAATTCATCACTACAGTCGCGTTTCCCTTGTCGGCCTTTAGCACTAAAATATTCGTGTTATCACGCAGCTCTTTTAATGCTAGGCGCTACTCCGTAGTGATGTTGGGTTTGGGCAACTTCGATTTACGAAGGATAACAACTACATCCTGTCTAAGCATTTCCGCATCCGCATACGGTAACTTGTTACGCATTATCACTTCTTCGACGCCACTGATAACATTTTCATACGGAATCCGTTTAGGCGTTACAGCATAATTTAACCCCTTAGATAGTATGTTTTTTGTAGTGTCATCAATATTAATACTCGGTAAATTTATTACCGTCTCATTGTCTGTAGGTGGTAATTTTTGAGCGCTTCGCTTTGAATAGTAAGTGATAAAAATCCAGCGAGGGTAGTTTCCGAAACCCGAGCTTCGCTGGCGAGGCGACGCTGAGCTGAATCAGTCTATCCTTGACCACGGCCGTTGCAATACGGTCGAAACGTCGGACAATAAATAAAGGTATTGAGCCTTAAAATAAAATATTTACGCGATTAAGACCCGTAGATTATAAAACTCTATAATGTGTACAAATCGCTAAGGTTTACGAACATATTTTGCAAATCAATGTTGGAACCTTGTGCACCGATCGTGATCACGGGTCGACTGTCGACCCGTGACCACGATCGGTGCAATTCGATCGAAACGTCGGGTAAATAAAAGGTTCGTACCTTTAAATAATTCACGCGATTAAGTCCCGAAATATATCCAAAATGTTGGTTATCTTGGCAAATCGTATTGCGGTAAAGTTTATAAATCGTACAGAATGTTTTTTTTAAAACGTCTCTTGTTATAATTTCAATCATTTCTAAGAATTGTGATATAATTAGGTAATAATAATTAGATTTTAAGCATTAAGTATATTTTTACCCGACTGCGCAAGAAGGGTATGTTTTTAGAGTGTTTGTATGTATGTATATTTCTTTGGCACGGCTTAGAGCCTAAACGGCTACATCGATTTCAGCTTAAGAGGTGTCGTTAGATTCATCTTAATTGTAAGAGTAACACTGGGAATCCGTTTAGGCGTTACAGCATAATTTAACCCCTTAGATAGTATGTTTTTTGTAGTGTCATCAATATTAATACTCGGTAAATTTATTACCGTCTCATTGTCTGTAGGTGGTAATTTTTGAGCGCTTCGCTTTGAATAGTAAGTGATAAAAATCCAGCGAGGGTAGTTTCCGAAACCCGAGCTTCGCTGGCGAGGCGACGCTGAGCTGAATCAGTCTACCCTTGACCACGGCCGTTGCAATACGGTCGAAACGTCGGACAATAAATAAAGGTATTGAGCCTTAAAATAAAATATTTACGCGATTAAGACCCGTAGCTTATAAAACTCTATAATGTGTACAAATCGCTAAGGTTTACGAACATATTTTGCAAATCAATGTTGGAACCTTGTGCACCGATTGTGATCACGGGTCGACTGTCGACCCGTGACCACTATCGGTGCAATTCGATCGAAACGTCGGGTAAATAAAAGGTTCGTACCTTTAAATAATTCACGCGATTAAGTCCCGAAATATATCCAAAATGTTGGTTATCTTGGCAAATCGTATTGCAGTAAAGTTTATAAATCGTACAGAATGTTTTTTTTAAAACGTCTCTTGCTATAATTTCAATCATTTCTAAGAATTGTGATATAATTAGGTATTAATAATTAGATTTTAAGCATTAAGTATATTTTTACCCGACTGCGCAAGAAGGGTATGTTTTTAGAGTGTTTGTATGTATGTATATTTCTTTGGCACGGCTTAGAGCCTAAACGGCTACATCGATTTCAGCTTAAGAGGTGTCGTTAGATTCATCTTAATTGTAAGAGTGACACTGGGTACAATAAAATTTAATAAAATGTCAAATAGCGTAATTTTGGCGCCAATATACCTGTATACTTTTGTTCAAACAAAAATCTTCAAAACCTATCGAGTGGGGTATCAAAATAAAGGATTATAAAAGTTCGTAACAAATATAAATATATATAAATATATATATATATATATATATATATTTATATATTTGTTACCAACTTTATATAACATATATATTTAAATGTAATTTTGAATAAGAAATGCTTAAAAACAATGTAAATTGAGCGAATCGGCGCCGGTTGGAGCGCGCGTGATATTATTCAACGTCCGATCGCGGCCGCATGACGTCACGTGTACTGCAACAAGAAATGCCTAATTGTGCAGTTATAAGTTGTAAAGACTCGTCGAAGAATGTAGACCGTATCAAGGGAGATGTATACTTTCGTATATCGCTAAGTAATTTTGTTGCTCCTTAAAGGTTCATTTCCGTGCATCGCGGCCGATCGCTAGCCGCGCGCGGCTTACGGCAAGCGGCTGACGCGCGCGACCGATACGACAGTCGTCGACCGCGCGCGTCTGTCGCAGACCTCGGAAACGGCGCCATACATACTCATACTCTGAGTATTGTCGCATCGGCCGCGCGCGTCAGACGCTTGTCGTAAGTCGCGCGCGGCTCGCGATCGTCCGCGATGCACGGAAATGAACCTTTAGCTGTAATTAATTTTAAAATAATTTATTTACGTTTTTGAGTGATATTACTTCGATAAATTCTCATTGACGTATTTTTACTCTATTCGTTTTACATTACAAATTCAAGTATTTTTATAGGCATTTCTTGCCTAAGAGTTTACAAATACAATAATTGCATTTTTGAGGTTTGGCTACGAAAGTCTCGGGTTCGATTCCTGAGTCTGGATTCAAATTTTTCTATCTTTCAAAAATGCAATTATTGTATTTGTAAAGTCTTTGGCAAGAAATGCCTATAAAAATTACTTCAATATTCGGCCTGCGTCATCATAATTTGTTAAAATGCTCTCTGTAACGAAGCAATAACAAAAGCCGTGATAGTTCTTTAACTGCCGACTAGATGTCGCTACGGGGGTCTAACCCGTAAGCATTAAGAGATAGAAGAATTTGATATCTAGTAACATAGTCCAGATAGGTGGTTTGCTTCTGGCCCCGGTTTGGCTACGGAAGTCTCGGGTTCGATTCCTGAGTCTGGATTCAAATTTTTCTATCTTTCAAAAATGCAATTATTGTATTTGTAAAGTCTTTGGCAAGAAATGCCTATAAAAATTACTTTAATATTCGGCCTGCGTCATCATAATTTGTTAAAATGCTCTCTGTAACGAAGCAATAACAAAAGCCGTGATAGTTCTTTAACTTCCAAATAGATGTCGCTACGGGGGCCTAACCCGTAAGCATTAAGAGATAGAAGAATTTGATAGCTAGTAACATAGTCCAGATAGGTTGTTCGCTTCTGGCCCCGGTTTGGCTACGGAAGTCTCGGGTTCGATTCCTGAGTCTGGATTCAAATTTTTCTATCTTTCAAAAATGCAATTATTGTATTTGTAATTACAAATTCAAACGATTAAACAACACAACAACAAATAAATGTCTTGGTACAGGGGATTTTGTCGTTTTTCTACAAGTAGTGATGTTATGTTTAGGCATTTTAGATCGATATCTTCAATCGCGAATTGATCGCGCTCGATATATGAAACAGATAACCTGAGGAACGAGAATGCATTTTTGTAATAACTACAAAGGTACCTATATTGTTATGTTTTAAGGACAAAGGTGGTTTAGTATATGCCTCAAAGGATTCTATACAAGTATGCAAAGTTGCTGAAATAGTTATAAGAGACTTTGGTAAATAAATTTCACATTACTACTAAGATTTTGTCTTATTTATTAATAGTAATATTTTTCATTGCATAACCATCCATCAGTTTGATTAAGCACCTACTGAAATCCATTTAGTTAATCTAATAAAAACATTTAACGTTTAACGTTTACATACCACGTTCACGTTTTATTTAACGAGAAATTTGAAAAACCCAACCTACAAAAAGACAAATATATAAATAAACTCGTTCTGTTTCAAGATCAATAATTTAGTAATTATGAGGTATTCAATTCAGTTAAATCAAAATCAACATTTATTTTGTTTTACTATTTTATTAAAGGGTACATAAAGGGTTTGGAGCGTATTGGGGATTGTTTAATTTTGATCCTTCAATTGTGTGGGCTTACGCTAAGAAAGATTGTAAATTTTATAATGAAAGCTGAATTCTGTGATACTGCTAACTTTGATCTCCTAACGTTTTTTATTTTCTAGAAAATTTATTGTGAATTATTCCCTTGTGCTTATGCTATTTTGTGCAATTTATATAATGTTAAACAGTTCAATCCTTCACTTTAATATGTGTAAGACCTATTACTGATTAATTAGCTCCTGTACCTAATGATAAAAAATTAAAATAATTTTTGTGATTAAGCACTTTTAAGTGTTCAAGTACTTACAAAGTACTTTACATAAATGCAAATACAGCATTTAAACACAATGTATTATTAGTTTACTCTAAGAAGGCTGATTCTGTGATATTCAAAAAATCAAAAGCGTTAAAAACAGGTCATAGTTTTGACTTAGTGTAAAAATTATATTATTCCTACCTAATCTTCCCTACAAATGATTAGATAGATAGGTATATTAAATTATTAAAAATAAATAAAGC
Source organism: Herminia tarsipennalis (assembly GCA_945859575.2). Taxonomy (NCBI): domain Eukaryota; kingdom Metazoa; phylum Arthropoda; class Insecta; order Lepidoptera; family Erebidae; genus Herminia; species Herminia tarsipennalis. Next base: position 14,770,678 of record OX243859.2, on the reverse strand, counting down.
TTATGTCAATGAATTTGTGAATGATCCTAGTAATCTTAAAAATGCAAAGTTAGTAAGGCTTGATGGATGGATGTTTATTACTTTTTCACGGGAAAGCGGCTGGACCGATTTGGCAAAACAATTATAACTATGGAGATAGCTTGAACCCGACAAAGAAGGTTGCTTTTATCCCGGTTCCCATGGGGGATTTCATTCAAAGTGTAAATTTAGTGTAAGTTCGGTGGAGCCGCGGCCGCCACCTAGTTAGTTATTAAACTTGTGCTAAATTGTTGCAATTAAAAACAGCAGAATCTTTTTTTAATATAGCTTAAAACAAAAGAAAAAAATATAAATACATTATAACGAAAGAATTTTGTTAATTATTTCTTGATTTTTTTTTAAATAAAGCTTAAAAATTGCGTGAGTGAAAAATACAACGCAATTGCCCCAGTTGACCTTAATCATTTTCTTTTCAATAAAAAAAGTTTAAATTAAATAATTCTCAACAGCAGTATCGAATCGATTCGAATTCGAGGTCGATTTAAAATCGATACCCTGTTGGATGAATGATGTCTTGCTATTGAAACGATTATGGTAGGTTCATCACTAAAACGCTCGCGTGACGTCATGCGCGGTGGGGATAAAGTGGCACGCTCTGTTTTCATACTGTCACAGGAACATGTGGCATCTAGATCTATTATCTTTGATTGACACAGTACGGGTATATAATTATAACATATACCCACTTACACTATTACAGAACCGTAAGCGGGCGTAACGGGCGCGACACAAGTATGCGCATACCCACATTGTAATTTTATTTTGTTTTTTGTTTGTTCTCACCTTCCCACTTTATTTTGCTATGTTGAAATCATTCTAAAGGAACAGACACACCCTGTGGTTATAACAACATCATGCAATAGATTTTAAGTATTTACTATGTATCTCATTTTAAGTGACCTATGTTCTTATGAGAAATAAATGTCTTAAAACATACACAAATAAAAAATGATAATTTAAAATTTAAAAAAATCCGCCGCAATTTTGTATTGTTTTATTTCCATGTTTGTTGTAGATTATAGCCGTGGTACATTCACGTCACGAAAGCGGCGGTAGTTAAGGCATCGAACTCCTAATCGACGTGAACCCACTCCTAACACCAGCGTTTGAGCTTAGCTGGAGGGGTTAACAGAATTTCTAGTTATATTTTTAAAACAAAACAAAAAGAAAACGTTCGTACGAACGATCAGGGAGGGTCAAATGACTCACTGAAGAGCGTCGCTCTCTATCAATGGCTCCGCTCTTTTATATTAAGTAGTTTTTTCACCAATGTTCGTATTTTAACCAACCCACGGAAATACACCTGCGTCCAGCAAATATTTTATAAATTTGAACCTAACTAAAGAGGCTAAAGAGGCTTAGCTAGGAAGGATTTAATAGAACAGTAAGTGTAGTGTGAAGGCATACAGTGAATCTCACCTGAGCCGCACTCCGTCGTCTCGTTCGAGTAACAGATGTAAGGCAGGTGGTCCCAGCACGACACGGCGCGTATCCCGCGCCGGTCCATGCACAAGCAGTCGCCCTGCTCGAGGTCTAGCTGCTTTATCGAATCGAACACGTGCATGGGCATGTCGTCGAGTCGCTTCCCTGAAAAGTTACGACAGAGAAGTTACCACTTGTCTATTTAATAAACGTGACAATGACTGGTGACAAAGAAGTCACAGTTTAGCAAATTTTCGTTTATTTACTCAGATTAAAAACTACTGTATTGGTTAGGTACACAAGTAATAAGTATATCCATCGCTCCACCGGGCTGCCTTCGGCACGCTGAAATCATTGACGTCTCATATTTGACCCAATTGATCATAATTAAATTAAAATTACCCTAAATAACAGGTAATGACTTTTTCTGTCAACATCAAATGTGGAAGCAAGAAAAACATAGGTGGGCACGCTAGGTACATATCTAATAGTATTTGATCTGAGTTTATCTATAATAAACTTACAAAGTTCTAAATCGATTCGAAAAATAGTTATTTGAATTTAAAGTGAGCGCAAACTATTAAGTAACAACAAGCGATATTTCATTAAAAGCGTTTATCATGTTTACAGATTTTCCGTTAACAGGTTGTTTGGGGTCTTTGTGGGGAAAAAACTTGAAGAAAGTAATTTTAAATTTATATATCGCAATAAGTTAAGTAAGGTAACAAATGATCAATAGCGAGAAGAGCATTTCTGATACTCTACAACTATTACTACGTCAGGCAGTTGGAAATCTCTGTGGCTCAAAGCCGCGTGAGAGCCGTATGGTGTAAGGTATGGCTTCTCAGTCTAATGACAAATAACCGCAGGGGGTATGTCATCACCATATTTTGTGATGTTCTACATGGTTACTGTGGCGGAAAGTCCATCTCAAGGGACCAAAAAGGACGTCACTGTGAATAAAGCACACAAACATCTGGACGGCAACGGAAGTCTTAGCAGGCAGGGACACACACATTTGACTCTAACAAAAATTTGTACTTTAAGGCTTAATATTTCACAAACGGATCCCTAAATCTGAAAATGGTCTTTACTAAGTTTTAAGTGTTTTTAGAAGACCTATCTAATGATACCTCACACGATGAGGTGGGTGAGAAAAAAAATCCCATTGTAGGCGTAAGTGACATCGATGCCAAATTTCAACTTTCTAGCCGCTCGTACTCGGTTCCGTAGCCAAAAATGCAAAACGGAACCCGCCAAATCCGTCTGTCTGTCTGTCTGTCTGTCCGTCCGTATGTCACAGGCATTTTACACAAAAACTACTTAAATAATATAGCCGCTACTTACTTTGGTAGCTAAATAATAAAAATAATTATTTTTTGTAATAGAAGCTGAAAACATTTTTTTTCAGCAAACATTAACGTATTGCATATCGTTCGACAGGTCTTTCAAAAACATTTTAAGGTTTATGTTAATAAACTTTTTTGATTAAGTGAATGGTTTTGGAATTGATCGCTCCAAATGTTGCATAAATTGTGACCCCATTATCTTTGAACCGTGTGACCAAAAAATCCAAAGTGGGGGGGGGGTCTATTGTGTGGGCTATCACACAATAGAGTTTGTGTGGGGTATCATTAGTAGGTATTTTAAAAACGTTTAGGGGTTGTGAAGAAGATTTTTAGATTTAGGGATCCGTTTGTAAAATATTAAGCTTTAAAGTGCAATTTTTTGTTCAAGTCAAGTGTGTGTGTGTCCCTGCCAGCTAAATGGTTGATGTTGAGTTTGTAATAATAATTACGATAGTAGTATATATAGTGCATCTGTGAGATGTCAAACATCTCACAGATACCATGTTTGTTTTTTTCAAAAGTCACTTAAACATATATTATGAACAAGTGGTCAAGAAGAATCTAACTACGTCTTAATTGTGTAAATCCGTCTAGTAGTTTAAAAGATATGAGGTAATAAAGAATATTACATACATGCAAGATACGCTCGAAGAACATAGCCCTTTCTTGCAGTCGGGTAAAAAGTATGTTATGTATTCGATACGTGACGTGGCTATGTAATATTGAAGACTCACAATAGCAAACTCAAAGATAATAGTTATATGTGTGTTCTGTGAGCAAACTTTTATTAAATTTTCGTGACGACATTTTTACCCGACTACAAGGAAGGGTTATGTTTTTTGCGCGTATCTTGTATGTATGTATGTAATATTCATTATTACCTCGTATCTTTCAAATCACAAGACGGATTTAAAACAATTTAGATGTCGTTAGATTTGTCTTGACCGCCCAAGCGTTCTTAGTGATGTGACGTTTTAAAACAACAAACATGGTGGCTGTGACATGACAAAAAACAAGAGGTGTGAAAAAAAGCTTTTTCGAATAAGCATTTAAAAAAGGTATTACATGATTATCACTGTAATATTAAAAAAAGGGAATTAGCAACCATTTTTTCAATACTTGGCAATAGTTGTGACAAAAGTTAGTTGTTACATCGGTTACATGCTACAACCACTAAAAAGTACCTATTAAAAAAAAAAAAAAAAAAACCCCGTCTGTGCAAAAAAGAAGGAAACAAGATCCCCTACATATGTCATATCATGCTGTCGAAAGCACAATACTAAGTTCATCGAGATTCATTAATGCCTCCATCAGCATGATATAACATATATGTAGGGGATCTTGTTTCCTTCTTGTTTGCGCAGGCGGGGTTTTTTGTTACTGGGTGATTTTTAATATACCCTCCTATAACCTCCCACTCGTGGTTTTTTTACATATCACAAAATAAATTTGTAATGTAAGTTTTGGAAAATATTTAATAAATTAACCCTTATTCACCTACCACTTGTATTTGGAGTTTGACCTTAACCCTCTACTGACCATTGTTTATTGTGAGGTTTAGGCTCTCAACCTGACAAAAACACATCGATTTTTATCCAGGGTCTTTTAGATGTGAAGTGATTATTTAGGTGACAAAAGTAGGAGGTAGGTGGTGAAGGGTTCATAAAAATCTACTGAATTTCGGTGAACGTTTGGTTGCCTACTGTGATGTCCTGCAAGGAATACGTCCAGTTACCAATAACCCCGCATAGCATATACCTGTCGCATTCTGACATGAAAATAATCATAATTTTAATTAAACGGCATTTTAATCCCGGGAGCTGGTGCACATTTTTGAGTAGGTATCTGAGCCCAACCACAGAACCGCTGGGGCTGGCTGGGGCACACCGGTGCTAAATAAACTCTTAAATGTTTTTGTTCATCTAGCGGGTAGAACGTGCAACCGAAACATTCTTTATTTTTTAAACATTTGTTATTTCTGGCATGTGGTACATGAGTACATGGCATCACTGACACTGCGAACTGCGAACACCACAGTGTGGTGTTTTAGAACTACATCAACCTCACTCGCTATCAACAGCTGGTTTCACTACGATCTTCTATTCGGTGAAGGTAAAAGTTCGAGTGATTGTATGACAGAATCTAGTACTTAGTCGTCTTAAACATAAACATGTAACAAATGAATTGGTGTGCTTCAGCACCAACGCTGCATCGCACCTCGTACAACTGGTGAACGTTTGATAAAGAACAACGTCGCCGTGTCCCAGCTACTGTTCACATGAAACACTAACCTTCTGCAGATACATAGTGCACCTCCTGACCGTCGTCGGAGCGCACTGCGCGAGTGCCTATGAAGTAGGCAACGGAGTCGTTTTGCACGTTGATGCGCGATTGCAGGTAGTTGTGTAGCTGCGTGTTCAGCGGCGACGCCAGAACCGCACCTGTAACAAGTGTTTGGTTTATTCCACCTTGTTCACCTGGGTGAGCACAGTGGACGAGCAACAAACTTTATACTCAGTTCTGTTTAAGGGATAATAATTATTAAATACGACAGAAACCCAAAGACCAACTACATAGTTATGCCACGTGGACATTGTTGTGCCAAGTAGCACAGCTAGTTGTGCCAAGATAGTTGGTCCACGGGGACTAACTATTTGACGTTTTACTAATATTTGCGTTATGAATGTTTGAAATAATACGTAGTAGAAAATAAAGTATTGTACTCTATATCAAGTAGGCGTAGTTACTCTATAATATATAACACTAATAGAGTACACTAAAATGATCTTTTTACACAGTGTTTACTATACTAGTTTATGTCTATGTAAACTTAGATTTATAATGTTTGGAGTCGTACAATTCTTTTAAAAACAATGGAACATTGTTATGTGCTGCAAAAAACTTCAAAAATACATTTAAAAAAATGTAATTTAATCGATATTCTTGTTTATCAGTCCGTACTCTTTATTTAGCCCCTTTGAAATCAGACATACTCTATTTATTTTAATAAAAATTGGCAACCCTACCTCACGTCGTGATTATAACTAGGGCTAAATATATAAAACAGCGGTGAGACCTGCTAGGCTTTAAGGCGCGGAGTGCTGGACTGCTCAACAAGCACGACCAACAATTGTACACATATAGAATTTGGTTTTGTGGGTAAAGAAACACGTCGAATGCGAAAAACAACCCTTATCGGACTATAAAGTCTTTCACGCGGTCAAAGCTGCGATTTTCATCTTCATCTTTTTTAGTTTTTAGAAAGCTAACTATAGACAAGTAGTAGATACCTACCTACCAACACTTTACACACAAAGTAATTAAAGATATTCATTACCTCAGCAGTATGATTTAAGTACAATTTAGTGCAAATTTACATCCTTCACATACGAGCGCTGCGCACCCACCATAGGCGGAGTGCAACCTTTCATCGGCACGACCTTTAATTGGCGACGGCATCTGTTGCAGAAATATACTGACTGACTATATTTTTTGTGATATTATAATATTCTGCACCTATATATCTTATTTCAGCTTCTAAAAAGTAGTTGCACGATGTACCGATTTTTTACACCTTTAATGCGTGACTGACCAGCCCGGTTACAAGATTTAGGTGACTGACGATCGTAAACCTTATTCCTTAGTAGTTCAAAGGTGTATAGGTTTTTTTTAAAGGTTAAAATCGTCTCGGCGCCAAACGCTAAGGAATTCAGCTGACTGGCCGCAGGTTATTTCTTGACTCCACTTAAGTGACGTTATATTAAACATCAGCCTTATTAAAGTACTTGTGCTCTTTGGAGCTCCCCTCCAGGACTATTCATTTAAAATAACTGCTAGTTGGTGCCAAGTTATTATGGAGTGCGGGCGCTGGAAAGGGATCACATGTTAGCAATGGACAATCTAGTGATAATCTACAAATAGGACTAAGCCTACTTGTTAATGGAGTTGAATGCACATTTCTGCATTTGTAAGAGTTGACTAGCTTACCTATAAGTACAAGTTACTTCATATTTCTTTGATAGAGTCTTTAATGATTCATGAAGGCGGTCAATGCATAGCCCGTGTATCCTCAACACTTTACATTTAAACCTGACCAATTAGTTATAATCTCTGCCCATTTAATGCCATACTATCAATAAAGAATTTGTGTTTACTATTTTTATTGGTAATATATTTTTTAATTCAAGAATCGTTGCCCTTGGTAACCACAGGTACCGAAAATTATAAAGAGTTTATCAACAACCCCGTATATGGGTCCTTATTTACGATTTTTTTGCCGTAATCATGGCAAGACGTAGACGTAGACATAAATTTTGACAGTTCTGCGGGGCCTTACCGTGTTCACGATCGTGATTAAGGAGCCAGGTTACAGGGATCGGGGATGCAATACGTCGCTCCAGATATGCTTTTAATACTAATATTTGGTTTTTTGCCTCACAATATAGGAACTTTTAGCGATGAATACGGTGAGCGGTTTCATCTGATGATATTTAACACTAAAAAATCGATGCCAAAGCAAGTGGAGTTAGCTCACTACAGTTGAACACTCAAAAGAGATGTACCTGACTCTACATATTCTCGATGATCCTGAATTTCTAAAAATAAATAAAATTAGCTTCATTTTATACCATTTTATTATAGCATATGGCTATCTCTCTTGAAAAAAGTGAGCTGATGTTGCAAGAAGACCGAGGATGACTGACGTTATATTAAACGCAGTTTAGTTACAGGCTACTTGTAGATACAGAATAATCCATCCAATTTCATTTACCATTTATCAAGGCCGTTTTTGTCGATCAGTATTATTTATATAAATAGGTATAAGACTTTTTTTATAAAATAGTGTTTAAGTTGATAAAGTTGTCGTAATTAAAGTTGATATATTCACGTGTAAGTTCCTTTTTAAATTATCCAAATCAGACCTTTTGTTTAGAAGTAACGACGTGTATAAAAATGCTAAAAGTAAGAAACGCAAAAGTAGTTTTTTAATCTTAATCTGGAACAGTTTTTCTTTTAAGATTCTGGTGTACGACTAGGAATATAAATACTACATAATCAAACTAGTTGTGGGTGACACCGCCCAACACAAACACGTGATGTCGTACTTTGTATTTTATTAGGTAGGTACGTTACCATGTCTCTCGCAGCGTCGCTGGGCGTCCTCCCACGACGCGGGCACCTTCTCCTGCGTGATCCAGCAGCTCACTTCGGGAGCGAACCAGCGCCTGCTCTGCGCGACTGTGAACATTGTGTAACGTGCGCTATAGACCGGCAGAATCGTGTGACGTGGCGGCATACAGGCGACTACACCGCCGCTGCTGCACCACTAATGCAGCGCGCGTCTTGCCACAGCGTCATTAAACAGCGTTTAAAGATCTGTGTGTAAAGAAAAACTGATAACATGTTTTCAAAAGGTTGAATTAATTTTGCCAAGCCGCGGTCTCCACTCAAGAACTCGTTTACCCCAACGGTTGTCGGTTCTTCGGCTAATATGGCCAGCCCATTGCCACTTCAACTTGCTAATCCGGTGGGCTATGTCGATAACTTTGGTTCTCTGCCGGATCACCTCATTTCTGATTTTGTCCCTAAGAGAAACTCCGAGCATAGCCCTTTCCATAGCCCGCTGAGCGACTTTGAACTTGTGGACCAGCCGTACCGTCAGTGTCCACGTTTCGGCTCCGTATGTCATGACGGGTAGGACGCACTGATTAAAGACTTTAGTCTTTAGACATTGTGGGATCGACGATGAGAAGACTTGACGTAGCTTACCAAACGCTGCCCAACCCAACCGAATTCTCCTGTTCACCTCGTCCTCGAAGTTGTTTCTAACTAACTGCAATGACTGCCCGAGGTACACATATTTTTGAACAACTTCGAGAACGGCGCCGTGCACCGCTATCGGTTCCGGTAGTACATGTTCATTGAACATGACCTTGGTTTTATCCAAGTTCATCCGTAGGCCGATGCGTACAGATGCGGCTTGGCAAACGTAGTGTAGGACGCCCTCAGGCCAGGTGGAGTGATGATTTACGCAAAACGGCTGGCAGGAGCTGGATGCGAGAAGCCGAAGATAGAACAAAGTGGCGTGCAATTGGAGAGGCCTATGTCCAGCAGTGGACTGCGATAGGCTGATGATGTGATGTGATGTGATGTGATGTGAATTAATTTTATCTGTGAGACTGATGACTTTTTTTCTCTAAATTGACAATCGCAAAGCCGGGCTTAACGAAATCTAAATAACGATTGAAATTGTCACCATGTCATAACCAGGAATGTTACGGACTCCGACTCCGAAAGGTCGGAACTTCCGATTGATTTTACACCTCCGACTCCGATTTCGGCTTTGATACTTTAAAGAATCAAGGTTGAAGATTTACTCTATACTATTTGAGATTTTGAGTTTATTCATTACTTATATTCAATGTATGAAAGAGAAAATCGCTCAGATCCTCTATGATCGCGGGTTCGAGTCCCGCCCGAGCGACATTTTCTGTCATACATTTAATATGATCGAATAATATTTGTTTGTACAACTTTATTTTATTTTCATAAGCGTTATCCCAATATATTTGTTTCTCATCACCACCGACTCCGATTCCGACTCCGACAAAGCGCGCGGTGTTAGTGTGTCCGACTGCTACCCAAGAGGTCGTGGGTTCGATTTCCACACAGGACACCACTCTGTGTCATCTACAAATTGTTGTTCCGAGTCTGGGTGTACTTTGTGTCCGTGACTTGTATGTTTGTGAAGTCTTCTGCAATACAGGGCTTGTACCCTGCTTGTACTGAGGGAGTCGTCTTTTACAATAAACTCTGACTATCTAACTATCAGTTTTTTGCAACGTAAATTGAATCCAAACACATAGATGGCGGTAAGACAATAGACAATATATTATATATATTATATTAATAAGATATTATATATATATACCTATATATATTATATTATATTATTGCTAAGCGCTGTAGAAACAAAGAACTTTTATTAAATAATCACAGATTTTACAACACTATTTAAATTGTTTGTTCTCTAACACAGGCATTGATTGCTTAAAAGAGGACCCCGAGCACTAATTTGTAAACAAATTTATTATAATTGATCAATAAAATTATTATTATTATTAAAAAAAAAGAGGCCTTACACATTATTCAATGGGGTACAAGTCCTGTGTTAAAGGGACTTACAAACATACTTTAAGGTACTTTCGGTAGTAAACAATAAATTATGAAATTCGATAAAAAAATATTTTGAAATAACACTAATTTAGAGTCATGTACATGATTATTTTATTAAATTAAAATTAAAAAAGTTAAAAAAAGAAATCGTTGTCATCATGACTACTAACTCAAATACTTAGAGGGCATTAGTTTGGGCAAACCAAACTAATGGCCTCTAAATATTTGATTTAACAAATTATACTCAAGTAAAACATTGCTTCACCTATACTCGTACTTGAATATATATTCACAAGTGTTGACTTACTGATTTATCAACGCAGAGCCTAAACCGCTTGGGTTACAAACCAGAAATTCTGCCAGTTGATGTTTTTTTAGGTTGTAGGCTTCAAAAAGTCGTCCCCTAAGCGGATAAAATAGGAGTTCTTAGATTGTATGAGACTCCGTCAATTTTGAAGATAGATCAGTGAATTTTCGTATTTATCTTCTCAGTTTAAGATACGTGTATCTATGTTTATGGATTATCAAAAAAAAGGTTGCAAGTTTGTGTGAAACTTCATCACAATATTAAGACAACGTCACAAGAAGAAGAAAACACTGAAACTCGTAATTTTATTTTAAACCAAAAAGCTTAATACGTAATTTGACCGATAGGTATAACATCAAACTGATGGAGTTTCTATACAATCTAGTGATGAAGTTTCACAAAACTTGCAACGCCTATTTTACCTCTTTAAGGATTGATTATCCAAAAAACGCTGAAACGTATATTTCTTTCTTTATTAATTAACTATAACTTATTAACTAAAAAGCCCAATATGAAATTTTGTGATTTTTAAAAATGCTGAAACACCTGGTCCTTTATTTATAACTGCAAAGCCAAATACAAAATTTCAGAAATCTAACTTCTAAACTAATAACAACTAACAAATGAATGTAATTAAGTAATCTATATATATAAAAATGAATGTTTGTCTGTATGTCCCTTATATCATGTGATGATCTTCAACAAAGTGTTGTGCATGAGCCCACGACGGTTTACGTGTGCTACCCGTACATGGGGTAGCTTCTTATCAATTGCTACCCCCGCAAGGGTTGATTTTTCAAAAACGCTGAAACACGTTTGTCTTTATTTTAAACCATAAAGCCAAACATGACATTTTCAGAACTAACTTCAAACTGACGCAGTTTTATACCAACTTGCAACACCTATTATACCCTCATATGGGTTTATTTTCCAAAAGAACTGATATGTACACTGTTTCTTTATTGTGAACTAAAAAACAAAATAGGAAAATTCATAGATGTTATTTTAAAACTGACGGAGTTTCATTGGCTTTGTGGTTTATTAATAACTAGCGGACACCTCGTGGTTTCACCCGCGTATGTCCCATTACCGTGGGAATACAGCGATATAGCCTATGTCACCCGAGTTTAGTGTAGCTTTCCGACGGTGAAAGAATTTTTGAAATCGGGCCAGTAGTTTTTGAGTTTATTCATTACAAACATACACAAACACACAAACAAAAAAATACAAAATTACTAATCTTTTTTCTTGATAATATTAGTAAGTATACTTAGATAAAGAAACACGTGATTCAACCATTTTAGAAATTTAACCTCTAAGGGTGAAAAATTAAAGTTAAAAGTTTGTATGGATCTTCGGCAGTTTGAAGTTAGATCAGTAATATTTCATATTTGGCTTTTTGGTTAAAAATAAAGAAACACAGTTTCAGTACTGTTGGAAAATAAACCCCTACATGATGAACACATGTAATATCAAAAACACATAGTTTTGAATTTGAACTGCAAAAACTGAAAAAAACCCAAAAAGTTTGCATTTATTTGCATACTACGTAGGTGACTTGTTTTTTATTGCAAGATTCAGTTCCACACTGCCCGAAGGAGTCCGATTAAGATACTAAAATGCTGTTTTGCATTAAGTTCTACTGGGTAATGGGTGTTGCAACTTTTATGAAACTCGGTCAGTTTTAAAGTTATATCTCTGACATTTAGTATTTCACTTTTAGGTTTAAAATAAAAAACACGTGTTCAACGTTTTGATCGAAAGCTTAAGTCAACCCTTAAGTGGGTAAAATCATTGACGCGGACGAAGCCGCGGGCGATGGCTAGTTATTGATATGTTCATTTATCGTTTGAGGAAAACATTTAAACTCAGTTCGTGACCTTGATTACAGTTATAATTATTACTACAAAATAATGTTTAACTTAAACAGGTATAAATACTGTCGAAATTTAACAATGTACTATGAGTGAAGGAAATAGGATCTGGATGAAATTTGGCATTAAATTTCGGCTAGAATAACACTTCTTCTTCTACAATTTTTTTTAGGCAAACGTAGTCGCGGGCAACAGCTAGTGTGAAATAAAAACTAACACAATATCACACAACTAACAAATTAAATATATATAATATGTAAATATATTGTAAATATAATTATATTATAGTATGTAAATCTACTAATCATCGGTCTCGCAATCGTAAGGTTGCGGGTTCGAATCCTACCCATTATATTACCGACGTGAACACACTCCAAACACAAGCCTTTAAGCATAGCTGGAGGGGTTAACAGCATTGCTAATAATGTGGAACTCAACCCCACATTGCTAGTTATCTTTTAAAAAATAAAAAAAAAACATCATCATATATTTCAATGTATGGAGGAAACAATTTAGAACGCGGTGGATGACGTCACGATTGCCATAAAATTGTTTCGCAACAGTTTGGCTAAATTCGAGATTGGGTGCCAGAGTGGGTAACGGCTTAGTGCAGGTACCCCTAAGGTGTTCCACAGGGCTCTGTCTTAGGGCCCCTTTTGTGGAACATTGGCTACGACTGGGCCCTGCGGTGTGGCTTCCCCCCCGGGATAGGGGTCATCTGCTATGCGGATGACACCCTCATCACGGCCCGGGGTGGGAATTTTGAGGAGGCGGCGCGCCTGGCCAACCTAGGGATTTCCCGAATGGTCGGGCGCATCGAGGCGCTGGGGCTTAGGGTGGCTCTTTCTAAGACGGAGGCCCTATTATTCCATGGGCCCCGTCGCGGTCCACCTGCTGGCGCCTCGATAGCCGTCGGCTCGGTCCTCGTACAGGTCCGGGCCCAGATGAAGTATCTGGGCCTGGTAGTAGACGGGCGGTGGCTCTTCGACGAGCACTTTCGCATTTTGGCGCCAAAACTCGAGGCTGCGGCGTCCGCACTGGGGAGGCTGTTGCCGAACCTGGGCGGACCCAGTGCCTCGAGTAGACGGTTGTACACGGGGGTGGTGCGGTCAATGGCTTTGTACGGCGCACCCGTGTGGGCGGCGTCCCTGACCGCCCAGAATAGGGTCCGCTTAGGGAGACCCCAGCGGACCATGGCGGTCAGGGCCATACGCGGATACCGCACGGTGTCTGCAGAGGCGGCGTGCGCATTGGCCGGCACACCCCCGTGGGATTTGGATGCGGAAGTGCTCGCCGAAGTGCATCGGCGGGCGGTGGCTGTTCGGGCAGGGGGTTCGGTGCCCCTGCCCGAGGAGCTACGCGCTTGGCGCGGTGAGGCCCACCGGGCAATCATGGCCCGGTGGCAGGGCCGGCTGGAGGCTCCACGGGCAGGTGTTCGAACCGTGGAGGCGCTCCGGCCGGTCCTGGAGGAGTGGGCGGGGCGGCAGCACGGGACCCTTTCCTTCCGGCTGGTGCAGGTCCTCTCCGGGCACGGGTGCTTCGGGAAGTACCTGCACACGGTCGCTAGGAGGGAACCGAGTCCCGCCTGCCACCACTGCGACTGCGGTGAGGACTCGGCGCAGCACACCCTCCAGCATTGTCCAGCTTGGGAGGGGCAACGTCGAGTTCTCACCGCAGTGGTCGGAAGTGACCTCTCGTTGCCGGCCGTGGTTCTGTCCATGGTCCGGGGCGAGGGGTCGTGGAATGCGGTCGCATCCTTCTGCGAGGACGTCATCTCGCAGAAGGAGGCGGCGGAGCGCGTCAGGGAAGAGAGCTCCCTGGCAGACCCGCTCCGTCGCCGGCGAACCGGGCGGCGTCGGCGCGCATATCTGCGCTTGATGCCGCCTTAGGTGGGGCTGCGGGCGGGCGTACGGGGTAATCTGCCCCGCCCGCGGCCTTCCGTGGAGGCGCGGCGCCCTGTGTGTATCCAGGGGCCGCGTAGGTGTGAAATGCCCGGAACGCAACAACATCGCGTCCGGGCATTGCCACTGGGCGGGCCGCCGACGGTATAACGAATTCCGGCGGCCCGTTCGCAAAGGTGGCGAGCGATACACGGCGGGTTTTTTAGTGGGTGCAAACCCCACACTACCTCCATCATCTTCCCCGGATGGTGGGGGTGTTCGTCAGGAATTTTTCCCGCCGAACAAAAAAAAAAAAAAAAGGTACCCCTAAGGTCGCGGGTTCAAGTCCAACCTGAGACGATTTTTTCTTCCATGCATTTAAATAAGTATGTATGTATATTGGCATAAAAATGCTTTAAAAATACAAAAAGTAAACATATCTGTAATTAACAACACTTGTAATTGTTATAAAAAGTATTAACTCCCGCACCAGGGCACAAGCCCTGTGTCGTGGGAGGAATTAGCGGACACGATAAATAATCATGGTTCTCACAACGTTTTATCCCGCTTGGGAATCGAACCCAAATTATATGAATATAACATCAATTGCTCGGTGAAGGCGCTGAGTGTCAATTGTCCTACCATGTAAATAGCTAAACAGAACAAACACTCACCAGTGACGCTCGCCAGGAGGAAGCAGACTGCAAGTAAGCGGTGCATGGTGTCAGTATCGGGAGCACAGGACGATCTCTCAGACTCCGACGCAGGACTGGTGCGGCACAACGCGCGGTCGCTCTACATATCGCCGCGGGAGCTGTACCACCCCCTCCCTCCCACGCCCCGCCTTCAGGCGTCGCGTCGTACCGTTTTCCTCTTCGCGACCTCGCGAAAACTTCTTGTACACGTACACCATTACTATCGACGGCTCCTACGCATAAGGTCGGAACTCTGTTTTCAGTAAAATTAGATTTTTGCCCCAAAGAAGTAGAACAGCATTCTACCATTCTATACATTCATGAAATCAAAATATAATTATCTTCAATAGTAATAAGATGTTGAAGTGCTAACATATTAACAAATGAACGCTCTCGCGCAAATTGTAGTAACACGAGTTCTTATTTTAATTTTTTTTATAATCAATTACTAATACTTATTATGGATGTTTTTTTTATTTTTAAAGATAACTAGCAATGTGGGATTGTGTCTTACATTACTAACAATCTTGTTAACCCCTCCAGCTAAGCTCAAAGGCTTGTGTTAGGAGTGGGTTCACGTACCAAGAGAGGGGCCTCGGGATGTCACTGGCGTATCAAGTGGCCCGGTGGCCGCACCCAAAGCTTCTGCGCCTATTAACGCCCCCGCTGCTTCAGCCGCCTCTGGTGAGGAGTGGCAGACAGCTAGGCACAAAAAGCGACGCGCGAAAAAAAAAAGAGACGGTCGCTCAGTATGAGGCTACTACACTTGCGACCCAAGTGCACCAGCACGTTTGATTGCAGCGATCTTTGCTACCGCTGTGGTCAACTAGGACATAGAGTGGCAGATTGTTCAACCTCTCCCCACTGCCCCGTGTGCGCGGCGGGCAAATTGCCCGCCAACCATATGATGGGGCGGGAGGGATGCAAGCCTCCCAA
This sequence comes from Herminia tarsipennalis, assembly GCA_945859575.2. NCBI lineage: Eukaryota > Metazoa > Arthropoda > Insecta > Lepidoptera > Erebidae > Herminia > Herminia tarsipennalis. The sequence goes on along the minus strand of OX243859.2, from coordinate 14,755,000 downwards.
GGCGTTCAAGCCACTCCCGGGCAGCCAAGCGACCCAGGCTGCCCCCGGTAATCAGCTGCCGATAGAGGTGGAGGATGAGATGGATGTAGTGCCGCACTCCTAAATGGACAGCGGCCTTTCCACTATCCTCCAGACGAACCTCAACCACTGCGCCAGCGCCCAGGACCTTCTCCTGCAGGTCGTGGCAGAGTGGTCGATAGGTGTCGCCGTAGCCGCGGCCTTTGTTCCTCCCCGCCCGAATTGGGCGGGTGACCGGGACGGCTCCGTGGCAATCGTCAGCTCCGCTGCGCTTCATTCCCTGCCCTTGTCGGTCAGAGACAAGGGTTCGGGATATGTTGCTGCCGACTGGGGGGGAGTCACGCTCTACGGCGTATACTTCTCCCCAAACCGGAGTTTTACCGATTTCGAGGTCTTTCTATCCAACCTGGAGATCTCGATACGGCGGTTGGCACCTCGCCACGTGCTAGTGCTGGGGGACTTCAACGCCAAATCTACGGCGTGGGGGTCACCCAGCACGGACGTCCGCGGTTCGGCGGTTGAGGAGTGGGCGGCGTCGGTGGGTCTCTGTCTCCTAAACAGAGGCGCCACCGACACGTGCGTTCGGCGGCAGGGGGGGTCGATAGTGGACCTTTCGTTCGCTACCCCTGCCGTTGAAGCGCGAGTAAGGAACTGGGTCGTCCTGGATGAGGTTGAGACGCTCTCGGATCACCGATATATCCGATTGGAGCTCTCCCGGTCTTCCAGGATCCAGGACCCAGGTAGGGGTTACACGGCGCGCAGAACGTCTCGGTTTCCGCGGTGGGCTGTGGGTGCGTTGGACAGGGACCTGCTGAAAGAGGCGGCCATTGTGACTTCATGGTCGTCTCCGCCTCCGACCGAGGAGGTGGACGTCATGGCTGGCCGCATTCGCGATGCGTTTACGCAGATCTGCGATGCGGCCATGCCCCGCTCACGACGTCGCCCCCCGAGGAAGGGGGTGTATTGGTGGTCCCAGGAGCTTGCCTGCCTCCGCGCCACTTGCATCAGTGCGCGGAGGTCTTATACCCGCAGCCGGACTCGTCACCGCGATGTCCAGGAGGAGAGCCAGCTTTATGAGGCGTATCGCCAGGCGAGGGACGCCTTTAAGCTGGCTATCTGTCGCGCCAAGGAGAGGGCGAGAGAGGAGATGCTGGAGGGTCTCGACCGTGACCCCTGGGGTCGCCCATATCGAGCGGCGCTAAACAAGCTCCGTTCGGCGGGCGCCCCCCTTACCGAGACTCTCCAGCCCAGATTCCTTGCAGAAGTGGTCGAGGGTTTATTCCCGCTGCAGGCAGAGCACACGCCCCCGGCGATGGTCTCCGAGGATGAGACCGATGACCGGGAGGCCGACACAACTGTGCCGCCTGTCACCGATGCGGAGGTAGGCGCGGCTGTTCTTCGAGGGCGTTCGAAGAACACCGCCCCCGGACCGGATGGGATTCCCGCCCGGGTGTTGGCCCTGACCCTCGACCATATGGGGGACCGCCTCAGGGGATTGTTCGACGTGTGCCTGGCGTCTGGACGGTTCCCTGACTGCTGGAAGGCAGGGAAGCTGGTGCTCCTTCCGAAGCCGGGACGGCCTCCCGACTCAATTGCGGCCTACAGGCCTATCGTGTTGCTGGACGACGCGGGGAAGTTGCTGGAGAGGATTCTCGCTACCCGAATCGTCCGGCATTTGAACGAGGTCGGCCCTGATCTGTCGAACGCTCAGTACGGCTTTCGTGCTGGGCGCTCGACCATTGGGGCCATTCTGCGCCTAAGGGCCGCATCGGAGGAGGCCGTCGCCGGTGGAGGAGTGATGTTGGCGATATCACTCGATATCGCCAACGCCTTCGGGTCTCTGCCATTCAGCTGCATCAGAGAGGCGCTCCGATATCATGGAGTGCCCGCGTACCTGAGGCAGCTAGTGGCAGACTACCTCGAAGGCAGGAGGATCCTGTACGAGGACCGAGAGGGTGAGGTAATCCGCAGGGACGTCTCGTGCGGTGTTCCACAGGGTTCTGTCTTGGGGCCCCTCTTGTGGAACATTGGCTACGACTGGGCCCTGCGGTGTGGTTTCCCGCCCGGGATAGGGGTCATCTGCTATGCGGATGACACCCTAATCACGGCCCGGGGTGGGAATTTTGAGGAGGCGGCGCGCCTGGCCAACCTAGGGATTTTCCGAATGGTCGGGCGCATCGAGGCGCTGGGGCTTAGGGTGGCCCTTTCCAAGACGGAGGCCCTATTATTCCATGGGCCCCGTCGCGGTCCACCTGCTGGCGCCTCGATTTCCGTCGGCTCGGCCCTCGTACAGGTCCGGGCCCAGATGAAGTATCTGGGCCTAGTGGTAGACGGGCGGTGGCTCTTCGACGAGCACTTCCGCATTTTGGCGCCTAAGCTCGAGGCTACTGCGTCCGCACTGGGGAGGCTGTTGCCGAACCTGGGCGGGCCTAGTGCCTCGAGTAGACGGTTGTACACGGGGGTGGTGCGGTCGATGGCTTTGTATGGCGCACCCGTGTGGGCGGCGTCCCTGACCGCCCAGAATCGGGTCTGTTTAGGCCCCAGCGGACCATGGCGGTCAGGGCCATACGCGGATACTGCACGGTGTCTGCAGAGGCGGCATGCGCATTGGCCGGCACACCCCCGTGGGATTTGGAGGCGGAAGTGCTCGCCGAAGTGTATCGGCGGGCGGTGGCTGTTCGTGCAGGGGGTTCGGTGCCCCTGCTCGAAGAGCTACGCGCTTGGCGGGGTGAGGCCCACCGGGCAATCATGGCCCGGTGGCAGGGCCGACTGGAGGCTCCACGGGCAGGTATTCGAACCGTGGAGGCTCTCCAGCCGGTCTTGGAGGAGTGGGTGGGGCGGCAGCACGGGACCCTTTCCTTCCGGCTGGTGCAGGTCCTTTCCGGGCACGGGTGCTTCGGGAAGTACCTGCACACGGTTGCAAGGAGGGAACCGAGTCCCGCCTGCCACCACTGCGACTGCGGTGAGGACTCGGCGCAGCACACCCTCCAGCATTGTCCAGCTTGGGAGGGGCAACGGCGAGTTCTCACCGCAGTGGTCGGAAGTGACCTCTCGTTGCCGGCCGTGGTTCTGTCCATGGTCCGGAGCGAGGGGTCGTGGAATGCGGTCGCATCCTTCTGTGAGGACATCATCTCGCAGAAGGAGGCGGCGGAGCGCGTCAGGGAAGAGAGCTCCCTGGCGGATCCGATCCGTCGCCGGCGAACCGGGCGGCGTCGGCGCGCACATCTGCGCCTTATGCCGCCTTAGGTGGGGCTGCGGGCGGGCGTACGGGGTAAATTGCCCCGCCCGCGGCATTCCGTGGAGGCGCGGCGCCCTGTGTGTATCCAGGGGCCGCGTAGGTGTGAAATGCCCGGAACGCAACAACATCGCGTCCGGGCATTGCCACTGGGCGGGCCGCCGACGGTATAACACATTCCGGCGGCCCGTTCGCGAAGGTGGCGAGCGATACACGGCGGGTTTTTTAGTGGGTGCAAACCCCACACTACCTCCACCGTCTTCCCCGGACGGTGGGGGTGTTCGTCAGGAATTTTTCCCGCCAAAAGAAAAAAAAAAAAAAAAAAAAGGAGTGGGTTCACGTCGGTAGTATAATGGGTAGGATTCGAACCCGCGACCTCACGATTGCGAGACCGATGTCAAGCCATTAGGCTACTGTCGCTTCATTATAGATGTTTTAATTATGTACTTATAAAAACTTTGATCACATATCAAACGAGTAGGTAATAGTGAGATTTAGATCAGATACATTTGGTACAGAACATAGGTACTTAAAACATTCCAGCCCGTTTAAATCAACAAAAAAAAAAAAAAAATATCTGTTAAAATTATTTGTACATTAATATAAGCATCATCGTTCACAACAATGGCACAACCTACTGGAAAATTGCATTTTTTGCGTTACGACCTTATGCATAGGAGCCATTCGAAACATTCTTCACAGGTAATGATTGCAAGCAGAGTGGACTTCCGCAGACATAGGTCTCCTGCAAGCTCGCATAAAATAACAGGACCTCGCCTTTCACCGACATCTTATAATTAGTTCCAACCATGATACAGCAGGTACACGGGTAAATAGGTTACTAATTACTCCTACACCCACCGGCGGGTGAAGCCAGTGGGGTGTACTCTTTAGACATAAAGTGAGTCACAACAACGACAGTCCCTACTACGTACATAACTATCTATACTACACTAACATCTATATACAGGGTGTATTTTTGAAACGGGTCAGTAAGGGCAAGTACCTTAACCGTTGCAGTTACAGCAAAACGTTCTTAGAAGACCTTCCCTAACTTTTTGACATACTTTGAACTGCATTCACAGATTTTGTAAAAAACTTACAGTTGGCAAAAAAAATGCAAAAAGTCCAAAAAATTTTTTTTTATGCCAATCGATTCTATTTCATGTGGGGATCAAAAAACTCTATGAAACCATTTTAGCTTTCAGTACTAGAAAAGACAGAAATCGCCAAAAACGTTTCCCATACATTTCGGCAACAGAAACAAATTTCTACGATGGTCGAACTTTTTGTTATGGCCAGGAAGTGGGTAGAATTGACTGTAAAGTAAATAAAAATAATTTTTACCTTCAAATTTCGAATTTCATTCGAAAATCTGTGTGTCAGCTGAGAAACTTCGTATGAGTTATTATTAATTAAGGATTTTCGCTAAAATGTCTTCTAATCGTGAAAAAATTGACTTATTAGAAGCGTATTTTGTCAATAATCGAAATGCGGGAGCTGCATTAGTGTGGTACCGCAATAAGTATCCGTTGCGACATGTGCCAACAAGAAAGGTTATTAGAAATCTTTTGAAAAACCTGGAATTGCAGGGTTCTTTCAAAAGAAAGCGGCAGCCTCGTGTGGACATGGACACGGAGATTGCGGTTCTGACTTATGTCGAAGCATATCCAGAGGTATCGTCCAGGCATGTCGCCTTTGAAGTAGGTGTATCCCACTCCCTTGTGATAAAGATATGGAAGAAATACGGCTACAAGTGCTATCGATATGGGCGCATAGTTCAAGTGTTACATCCGGGTGATGATGTTCGAAGGCTTACTTTTTGCAGGTGGCTAAGAGGAAAAATAAGCAGAGATCATGAATTTTTAAATTACATACTGTGGTCAGACGAAACGAATTTTTCCAATAACGGTATGTACAACAGAAAAAATCACCACTATTGGTCCAAAGAAAATCCACTAAGAGTTACGGCAAGTCATAATCAGGTTCGCTTCTCATTCAACTGTTGGTGTGGTATAATGTCCAATCGAGTTATAATGGTGGAATTTTATGAAGGGAAACTGAATTCTGCCATGTATAATGAAGTCATTTTACACCATCTTGAAAACGAGATGGACGAATGGCCCCTGTCGGAATTGCGAAAAGTTCATTTTCAACAAGATGGTGCTCCGCCACATAACAGTCACCTTTCACGTTCCAATTTGAGCCGCCTATTCGGTACACAGTGGATAGGTACACATGGTCCAACACAGTGGCCACCTCGTAGCCCCGATCTAACACCACTTGATTTTTTTTTATGGGGCTTCGTGAAAAACGAGGTGTATAAGACGACGTACGCCAGTGTTCAAGAGCTCAAGGATGCATTAATGACCATTTTACGTAATATTCATCCCAGAACATTATTAGCCGCCATTCGTTCAGTGCAAAAAAGGATAGACTTATGTATTCGTGAAAATGGAAATCATTTTGAGCAATTTATTTCATAAACCAATTTCTAAAATGTTTAAATGATTTTTTTTATTTAAAAAAGTTTAAAATTTTACCTGTCCTATGAGTTTCGAGTTGATTTATCATATTTCCGTAGGAAATGTATGGGAAACGTTTTTGGAGATTTCTGTCTTTTCTAGTACTGAAAGCTAAAATGGTTTCATAGAGTTTTTTGATCCCCACATGAAATAGAATCGATTGGCATAAAAAAAAATTTTTTGGACTTTTTGCATTTTTTTTGCCAACTGTAAGTTTTTTACAAAATCTGTGAATGCAGTTCAAAGTATGTCAAAAAGTTAGGGAAGGTCTTCTAAGAACGTTTTGCTGTAACTGCAACGGTTAAGGTACTTGCCCTTACTGACCCGTTTCAAAAATACACCCTGTATATAATTATTATCCACCACTATACTACTATATTTCTTACTTGCCACATAGTTTACTTGGTATAGGGGTGTTCGTTATATTACGTATCTGAATAAACAACTCGTTATTTATACCTAGTTCTCTTCGCATTAGTTATTTAAATCATAAAGCAGCTATTTACGTGTCAATGCTATTTATCAATTTCCTATTATTTACTGTGATAAAGAATTAATAAAAGCGCCATTAACGGCATTACTCTGATACTGCCTAAAACTCGGCAAATCGATATCACACGTAATAACTTTGCAACTTCCTAAGTGTTGCTTGCTACCAAAATGATAACAGGGTAACGAAAAACAATGACACGACAGCGCAAATAATAATAACGATTAACAATAACTAAAATAGAATATTTATCTAATATCAAAGGGGGCGCATCACCATCTTTCGCTCCAAGCCAACCTCACCTGCACGCGGTACATCCTGCTGTACAACGAACGAGGCTCTGGCGACCGGCTGGTGGTGGTATAACCATCCCAATTTAAGGCGTAGCTAAAGTAACAGGTCAGTGACGGGCAGCAGCGTCACTGATGCGAGAGCTACGCCCTGCGATCGCCAACCCGCCTGCCCAGCGTGGCGATTATGGGCATTACCCCCATATGCACCAAGCACAAAAGCCACGGCCCCCAGTTCCCGGCAGTCACGCTATTCCTGGACATGGTGGCGTCCACGGTAACGGCGTGGCGGGGGGTGCTAAGAATCTCCGGGCTACGGAAGGCCACCACAACCGACTGACCCTGGCGACGTATAACGGACGCACGCTACGGCTAGACTCGCATCTGGCACAACTTGAGGTGGAACTTGGGAAGATTAGGTGGCATATCCTCGGGTTAAGTGAAGTCCGAAGAGAGGGAGAGGACACCATAACCCTCGAGTCAGGCCACCTCATGTACTTCCGCGAGGGAGACCAACAATCCCAAGGTGGTGTTGGGTTTCTGGTAAATAAGTCCCTTTCTGACAACGTTGTGGAAATGTCTAGCGTGTCGAACAGGGTAGCGTACCTCATTATCAAGCTCACCGAGAGGTATAGCCTCAAGGTAGTGCAAGTGTACGCACCGACCTCGGCACATCAAGACGACGAAGTGGAGGATATGTTCGATGACATATCGAGGGCCCTCCACTCCACCACTAAGACCCACTACAATGTTGTTATGGGGGACTTCAACGCTAAAGTGGGAGTACAAAATTGCAGCGAATTGGTAGTAGGATCCCATGGATTTGGAAGCAGAAATCATAGGGGGCAAATGCTAGTCAACTTCCTCGAACGGGAGGGGCTCTTCTTGATGAACTCCTTTTTCAAGAAACGGCCCCAAAGGAAGTGGACGTGGCAAAGCCCCGACACTATGACGAAAAACGAGATCGACTTCATCATGACGGACAAAAAGCATATATTTAGAGACGTCACCGTGATCAACAGGTTTAATACCGGTAGTGATCACCGACTTGTCCGAGGCTCTCTGAATATCGACTTCAAGGCGGAACGTGCCCGTCTGATGAGGTCCAGGCTCCGACCTACTTTGCTCCAAACCATGATAGGATCCGAAGCGTTCCAGTCAAACCTGGATAACCGATTTGTTGCCATGGAAACCACAACAGACGTAAACCAGAAGCTCGTAAATGTGGTTCGGATACTCAGGGAAGAAGGTACGAGATTTTGTGAAATGCAGCGTAAGGGCAAGAAGTCAAAGCTTTCGGAAAGGACTTTAGGGCTAATGAAGGAACGACGTGAAAACCCACCCGTCACTTCGTCGGAAAAGCGCGCTCTAAACCAAGAGATCAACAAGCTTATACGACACGACCTTCGGTGCTCCAACACTCTTTTGATTAAAAGAGCGATCGAGCAGAACCGGGGGTCAAAAGTGTTCGTACAATCTCTTGGAAGAAGCCACCTGACGAAGTTGACCACAACAAGTGGAGAAGTCGTTTCTTCGAAGCCGGCAGTCCTCTCCGAAGTGGAAGGCTTCTATGGCCGGCTATACGCTTCGCATGCATCTCGACCTGATCCAGAAGATGAGGGTCCTAGAGCCACTCTAACACGCCACTACACCGAAGACCTGCCAGAAGTCAACACTGACGAAATCGTGCTGGCTCTTAGACAGCTAAAAAATGGAAAAGCCCCTGGAGAGGATGGCGTTACAACAGAGCTGTTAAAGGCTGGAGGTAAACCCGTACTGAGGGAGCTCCAAAAGCTCTTTAATGCTGTCCTGTTCGAAGGGAGAACTCCGGAGGCGTGGAGTAGAAGCGTAGTCGTCTTGTTCTTCAAAAAAGGAGATAAGACCCGGCTGAAGAACTACCGACCTATTTCTCTTCTGAGCCACGTCTATAAGCTGTTCTCAAGAGTCATCACGAACCGCCTTGCGCGAAGACTTGACGAATTCCAACCACCGGAACAGGCTGGATTTCGGAGCGGATATGGCACCATAGACCACATTCACACAGTGCGGCAGATTATACAAAAGACCCAAGAGTATAATCAGCCCCTGTGTCTAGCATTCGTGGACTATGAAAAGGCCTTTGACTCGATTGAAATCTGGTCCGTTCTGGAGTCTCTGCAGCGATGCCAAGTAGATTGGCGATATATCCAAGTGATGAGATGTCTCTACGAAGCCGCAACAATGTCCGTCCAAGTACAGAATCAGGAAACAAAACCTATACCATTGCATCGAGGAGTGAGGCAAGGGGACGTTATCTCCCCGAAACTGTTCACAAATGCAATGGAGGATATGTTCAAAACGCTGCACTGGAAAGGGCGGGGCATCAACATCAATGGTGAATACATCTCTCACTTGCGATTTGCAGATGACATTGTCATTATAGCGGAAACGCTGCAGGACCTGCAACTGATGCTGAATGACCTGGCTGACTCCTCTGTACGCATCGGCCTACGGATGAACTTGGATAAAACCAAGGTCATGTTCAATGAACATGTACTACCGGAACCGATAGCGGTGCACGGCGCCGTTCTCGAAGTTGTTCAAAAATATGTGTACCTCGGGCAGTCATTGCAGTTAGGTAGAAACAACTTCGAGGACGAGGTGAACAGGAGAATTCGGTTGGGTTCGGCAGCGTTTGGTAAGCTACGTCAAGTCTTCTCATCGTCGATCCCACAATGTCTAAAGACTAAAGTCTTTAATCAGTGCGTCCTACCCGTCATGACATACGGAGCCGAAACGTGGACACTGACGGTACGGCTAGTCCACAAGTTCAAAGTCGCTCAGCGGGCTATGGAAAGGGCTATGCTCGGAGTTTCTCTTAGGGACAAAATCAGAAATGAGGTGATCCGGCAGAGAACCAAAGTTATCGACATAGGCCACCGGATTAGCAAGCTGAAGTGGCAGTGGGCTGGCCATATTTGCCGAAGAACCGACAACCGTTGGGGTAAACGAGTTCTTGAGTGGAGACCACGACACGGCAAACGTAGTGTAGGACGCCCTCAGGCCAGGTGGAGTGATGATTTACGCAAAACGGCTGGCAGGAGCTGGATGCGAGAAGCCGAAGATAGAACAAAGTGGCGAGCAATTGGAGAGGCCTATGTCCAGCAGTGGACTGCGATAGGCTGATGATGATGATGATCTAATATCAAATAATTTACTTATTAAGTTAGCGACATAACTTTTTTTTGTGATACGTATCAATCAAAAAAATGCTTTGAAAATTGTCAATGAGGCCAAAAATCATCCGCACCTGGCTCTCGATTGTACACGCAAATAACTCCCGATCCCATCAAAAATTGTCTACTTAACCTACCTATGTGTACCTTCTGTGATAATGCCAACAGCCATATTTTTTTATGTTTTTTTTTTTAATTTAAATAAGACGACTCCCGCGTTAGGGTCCAAGTCCTGTGTCGCGGGGGACTTAACAAACATACAAGTCACGGACACAAAGTACACCCAGACTCGAAACAACAATTTGTGGATCATACAAAGTGGTGTCCCATGTGGGAATCGAACCCACGACCTCTGGCGTAGCAGTCGGACGCACTCCCATCGCGCCACAGAGGCGTAATAGTTAACGCGTAACATAAACGTCCTATGTAACAAAACGCATTTTGGTTATCGTTAATGAAGTGCGATGCTGCTCGTGAGGTGTTGTTATTCATTACCTAGGTACTAATAACGATAGTTCTAAAAATACGGTTTAACAATTAGCGTAATAACGTTATCTAATTGGCATCACACGTGTATTTCCGTAATATAAATAAAAAACATTGTAAATCATTCACAAGTGCAAAATAACCACAAATAAATAAGCACTATCTAGGTACCCAAAGTAAAAAGGGCATAACAGTATTTTGCAATTAACTGTTTTATGAAGCTGCTAAATTACCTACCTAATCATTAGATACAGAAGAACTATTATTACCTATACAAGTACCTACTATCTAACTAAACACAAAATAACAGCATTTTAAAACCAAACGGTATCGCAAAGATAATATTGTAGGTACCTAGTTAATACGTACAGTACTATCTTAATAATCATTACCTACATGAGAGCTAGCTATATATGCTACTTACTTAAACTTATCAAAAAAAATTATGACTATGACAATGACTATGTAGCTACTAAAATAATCGGCATTTCACGAGATCTACGAGTACCTACCTAAACTGAACAGGGAAAAAGAAGTAGTTTTAAAAAATCAGTTGTTCAAACATAATATTTTAGATAGATCATGTCTATCATTATAATTTAAACAAGCTATACTTGAAGGTATGAGGAAGGAAGACTATTCTGTGATACAACCCTTGATTGTTCACGTTACTTAGGATAAAAGTACCTATAAATTATGTCCATGTCGCCATAACTCTTACGGTCATATTGACAACTATCTTCTTCGCTCTCAAAGAAGGTTGGTACATAGGTACATAACCACAATTTATATTGCCAAATATCAAATCCAGCTACCTGCTCTGCCCTGAGAGATAAGTACCAAGTAAACGATCGACTAGCGACTTCTTTTATTTTTCAGTTTCAAAAACATTTGTTTTGTAAAGTTTGATCTTCAGATAAATCTTTAGATTATCGTTTGATCTTAAGTTTTTTATCACAATACAAACATCATCCTAAAATATCTGTGGGTACATCTATAATATAAATAATTGATTTATTAGATCTTTGAATTGTTCTGTGCCCCAAGTAGGTATTTCATACAGTATAACATAACTACCAAACATAGTGCAGACACGGATGATCTTATAATCATCGTTATGATAACCAGTCAATACATTGTGATGGTTACATCGTCATCAGACTCCAGACCACCTCTCAAACTTATAAAACAGTTCCACCAAACCTTCGTTCGGTTTTATACAACAATATATAAACTGGAAGAATCAATATTCCAAAACACATCTACCTACATAGTAAATATCAAAATCCAACACGTGGATTGATTATATATATGGCTATTTACATAGCCATATAACACCATATCTAACAAGCTCATCTCTCCCTATAAAATTGGCTTCTGTGATTTGTAGTGCAGATTAGACAGAACCTTTCTGGAAAGAACTTCTTGACGAACGCGATACATACAATATTTGTTATTGAAATGAACGCAAGGAATGAAACAAATATGATACATCTTATTACAATACTCGCCCTCCAGTGTTATCTATAACATTATTTAATTTTATTGTCAAATAGTGACATTCAGTTTTTTCTTTTCACTAGTTAATACGAGTAAAAAGAGGAATTAGCCTTTGAAAATAAATATTAAAATGTTTTTTTTATTAAATTTATTGATAATAAGTTAAAAATATAAAAGAAGCAAAAACATTATTAACATTTAAAAAAATAATAAAAAGCCATATTTTAAAGCATTTTTCATTGACAAATAGGTCTTAATAATACAGCTTATAACTACTATTGTAAAATACTAACACCATATTTATACAAACATAATGAATAAATATAATTAACAAACATGTACACATATATAATACACTAGCTTTCGCCCGCGGCTCCGCCCGCGTGGATGTCGGTTATCGCGATAAAAACTATCCTATGTCCTTCCTCGGGACTCAAACTATCTCCACATAAAATTTCATCTAAATCGGTTACGCTGTTTGAGCGTGAAAGCGTAACAGACAGACAGAGTTACTTTCACATTTATAATATTAGTATGGATATAACCATCAATGTACACCTAATGCATACATCTACATGCCATTTTCTGTAAAAAAAAAAAAAAATAACGTGACAGCCACCTGGTTTCGATTGGCCTCTTAGTCTAGTGGTTACTGAACCTGACTACGAAGCCAGAAGTCGTGGGTTTGATTCCCACATAGAATAAATCTATTTGCTATGATGACGATTGTTTATTCTGTGTCTATCATGTTTGTATATTTAGAATGATATAAAAACCAAAGTACCTACAGGCTTTGCCTAGTTAGGGATCAGATGGCTGTGTGTGAGTTGTCCTATAAATACTTATTTAAGCTTTAAAACCTGTATGATTGAGGAGGCCTGTATCATTGCAGTGGGAACGTTATAAGATAAAAAATATGTACGTTATATTAATTCCTCTTTATGCAATGTTAATCCATTTAATACACATATGAAAGAGACACTCCTATATGCGGTTTATCACACACAGGCAGACAGTGGGGATGTGAGTTAGTCGCTGGTGTGGATACCACCCGGGGTGGCTGACGGGCCCCGGGCGAGCTCTTTGTCTACCCACCGCCCTGATGTTGCTCACTTTGAGCTCTCTGTTACTTGCACAGCAGAACAAACCAGAGACCAAATATAGGTACTACGTCGGTTATAATAATTGGTGAAGCAATGGTCGTCTCACGGATGAAACCGCCGGCGACAGCTTGTAGATTTGTTTAAAGAAAGATTAATATTATTTTTAATTTCACTAGCAATCTTCTTAACCCCTTCTAGTTAAACTAAATGTTAGGAAAAGGTTCAAGTCGGTAGTATAATGGGTGGGATTAGAACGCGTGACCTCTAGATTGCAAATCTGATGTCTTGACTACTAGGCTATCTGCTTCAAAACTTTATTATTATATTATATACGTGATCGTGACCTTGATAACGCACTATCAAATCGCTTGTTGTTTGCGTTAAAATTTGTAGTTAATTGAAATGTTATGTATACGAGTCTTATCACTGTAAGTTCGTTAATTACTTATTTTTCCGCTGTTATCGATTCGGTTTTGTTAGGTACCTATTTGTAATTAAACGCTATGGACGTCGTGTTATGAGTTTGACGTCGATAGCGTTTAATTTGTTTGTGACATCGCAGCACTAAATGGAAACAATTTTCTAATTTACTGTTGGTACTCGATGTGTGGACGATTTTCAAAGCCTGCAACATCGGGTTGAAATGCTTATAAATCACACAAGGTTGTGTCCTATGTGACAATCTCTTACACAGCAGTGCACACTTGCACTGCGCCAGTATAGTACCCAGTCAGTTTGCTAGTGCACTAGTCAGTTAAGTAATTGTAAGTTATTCGACCGTCACTTGTAATGTCACACATGCCTAGTGTTATTTGCACTGATTTCTCCAGTTGTTTAAAACTTAAGGCACATGGTACTCGTATTATAGAAATCTTTTGAAGTGGTTTTAATTATATTTTTCACAAAGACCTCAGTTTGTATCAGTGAAATTATATGATTTGTGTATATTTTGCCAAATCAAGCGTGCTACAGGGGTCACACCTAAGTCCATTATATACCTAGTAGTATATTATATACCTACCCAAAGGTTGATACCTACACTTCACAACCTACGCAGAATTCATGATCTCATATTTCTTTTCAATACCTTTTAAAAAAGATGTACAACTCTGTAAACAGTTAACAGTTCTAGTGACAATTATTCAACTTACAATAAATAATATAAAATGTAATACATGCTCACGGTGTAGCACTCATAGTACCTAGCACTGGCCGTGGGCGACCGTAGAGTGTGTCAGAGGATTTAAAGGGAACGTAGAGGTTGTAGAAGGTGTAAGCTGATAATTATAAGAAAAGCTTTGATAGAATTGCTACGAGTATGTCGTAGCAATTGTATGTATGTAAAGCTTGTATAGATTTAGAACTACAATATACTATCTCATGTCAGGAATATTGACTACTTCTGTGTCATTTGAGAATGTAGCCTAATGAGTCATAACCAGTACTTACTGAGGGATAATGGTTCTACAGAACAGTATCATAATTGGAAGACCTTGTTCTGTTCAAGAAATGTCAGGATGTAATGTGTGTGTCTGTATATTATATTAAGGTTCCTATCACTCAGTTCAGTATTGTCAGGGTATCTATTCAGGGTAGTACAGAATAATACAAAGTAACAAATGGCAATCAGCATTATATTGTAAAAATACAATTCACTCTGGTTATATCAAGGAATTGAAGTAGGGAGGTATGCTAGTGTCACTTCCAAGAGGACCTATTGCCTAGGAAAAGAAGTAATAAGAAAACTAGGCCATCTCCTAACAAAACGTTTGCCATATACATTTGCAATATGATATTTACATAAGGAATCTGCAATGTAACCAATTGACTGAGACTTAGATATACCATTGCAATGTCTTACTATATTACTACTAGGCAGATGATTCATAACTTACAGGACAATAGACAATTAAACACATTGCAATATCTTTTCATCAGTCAATCAGCTAATATACACAAACATTATACACAAAAAAACACTATTTATACAATACAATAGAAACAATATAAAGTAACTTTGAATAAGGATCGTACCTTCGCCGTCGAATGACACCAGAGAAAAAAGGGCTAGGTCAGAATGTTACAATGCTTTTATAGGTTCCATTTTTATTTTTATCATGTGGGTTTCTACCTACAGTTATAACTATTTAGGTACATTATTAATATTAGCAGTGTTTTCTAACATAATTCTACATTTAGATTGTATACAACAGTTTATATAAACAGATAGACACTAGATTACATTATCCAATTAATACAAAAATTAACTGTAATAACAATATTGTTTCATCAAATACCTACATATGTGGGTAGGATCCCACATTAGAGTTTGATTAATAAGTACATCTGTGATAAAAGAGTCTAGTCTAATTCATTATTGATATTATCAGTTGCAATTACATTTAGTATATTCATTCCAACATCTGCAATGCATTCTCATATCTAATATCATAAGCATCATAAACAACTGACACAGTATTAATCACAATACAAACATCATACATATCTATGGGTACCTCTATAGTATAAATAATTGATTTATTAGATCTCTGTATTGTTCTGTGCCACAAGTAGGTATTTCATACAGTATAACATAACTACCAAACATAGTTTTGCAGACACGGATGATCTTACAATCATCGCTATGATAACCAGTCAATACATTATGATGGTTACACCGTCATCAGACTCCAGACCACCTCTCAAACTTATAAAACAGTTCCACCAAACCTTCGTTCGGTTTTTTACAACAATATATAAACTGGAACAATCAATATTCCAAAACACATCTACATAGTAGATATCAATATCCAACACATGGATTGATTATATATATGGCTATTTACATAGCCATATAACGCCATATCTAACAAGTGCACAGCACAATGAATAGTCTCTTCAAAGGTAAGGTTTTGTACCAAAATGATGCCAACGGAACCCTGTTACTGCTTTGTTATCTGCCTGCCGGTGCTTCTGCCACAGTAGGCTACAGGTAGGCACTCTATGACTGCTTAAACAACAAAACATAATTAAATTAAAATATATTCTTTTGGGTTTTCAAACACGTTTCTTGTTTTTTTTCCGGTCTTTTTGGTTAGTCTTGTAGTGTTTTCTGTCTATGTCTTTGATATTTACCTCTAATTTTGAGTGTTAAATTTTTAACAGCTTGTTAATATTGTCAGGTTCCTTTAGATAGCCCCACAGTATAAAGTTAGGAGCTGTTAAACTCGGTGATCCTTGGAGGATCTGTAGGGAGCAAACAAGCTTTGTTTCTCTAGTCTATTTTGTTTTGTCTTGCCGATAGTACTGCCGTTTTTGATATATTTTTAAGTAAATGCAATCATTGTATTTTTAAGTGTTAGATAGGCTTTACAAAAATAAACTTCAAACAACCTAATAAAGGGAACACAAAAAAAATTGGTAATAAAAACTACAACAAGTGTGGATATTACAAAAACTTTATTTACAAAAACACGTCGTGATTTGCTGACACTTACTAAGGAGTTTCTTCTCATCAGATCTATACGAAATTTATATGGGACCATTTCAAAATAAACCTCTTTCGAACAAAAAATAATTTTGAAAGTCCATGTTTAAACGACAGAGTTAAGCCAGTTGTTCCAAGATTTTTTTTTTAATTTTTTTTTTTTAATTTTAACGTTTTTTATTAATTAGCAAAATGAAAATTTACAATGTTAATAACTACAAGCTAGATAACCCTACGTACGAACTATAATTAACATTATTTACAACTTACCTAATAAACTACAAAAAAGAGTTAGGCGTCGAAGAATTCCTCCCCATCGATGTCTACCGGTATAGTGCCCAGAAGGCTGGCAGCATTGCCACGTTGTATGGCAATGCTTATTCTCTGTGCAAAGAAAAAGCCAGCCTTCTGGTCACGAGATGCACTGACAAGACGCTGGGAAATGTCTTTGAATAAGAGGCGAGCACTTGGACCCCATGGCCCTAGCGTCTCAACCCCAGACGGCTCAAATATGTAATCTCCGACTAGATTACTATATTTGCGCCGTTTAAGAGTCTCCGCAGATGCAGCAGCAGCGCAGGCGCAGCTCGCAGTGTTTGGAAGATGGGAAGGCGCTAGGGTGTCGACACAGGTTGCATCCCACACCAAAGGTCTTCCCATCTTCCAAGGTAGCAAAGACATACCGTCCGGCCTCTTGCCATCGCCGCGCGCCAAACCATTAGGTTCAGGAACAGCTGGCACACCAGTGCTGACAAGAGCCCGACGGATGATGTCATTTAGGCTAGCGTGTCGTGATATGCGGCCTGCGCTCCTGCTGAATGATAGACCATGATGCCCAAGACTGCCTACGGCTTCTCCACAGTGGCATCGATGAGGAGAAACACATGGGGCACCTAAACGCAAGCAGGCAGCAATGCGGAACGTGGTGTCGTCCAACATAGTGCCTATCAACATAGGATAGGAGACGATGGAAGAGCCTGAAGCCAAACACCTGATTCCCATTCACCCACAGCCAGCAGGCGAGCTCGCTCTGAAAGATTTGATGTAGTATTTAAAAGGTATTCTCTTACTGAACTGCAGTGCGGGCCGTCCCACTGTCCCTGGGCGAAGGGGTTAGTAGGCAAATCAAAGTTTGGGCAAGCCATTTTCCAAGTGTTTAAGGCCTCAGACTTGCACCGGACTTCAGAACTAACCAGTGTAGATTCTAAAATGAGGACAAGAACGCCGGTAAACTAACATCAGAAATTTTGCGAACGCCGAGGCCACCAAAGCGAACGGGTAACGACGCTTGAAGCCACGCGCGGTCGTTCAAATCCACATTCAAAATTTTACACAGGGTTTTATGAATAATTTTGTCTAGTTTACCCAAAAACTCAGGATGTTTCCAAAATTGAGTAGATCTGAGTACGTATGTGAATTTAGGATCAAAAAGACAATATCGAACGATTGTAAAAGCCGAATGTATATTAATTTGAAGAAGTTGGTCCGAGACTGTACAAAAAATTTGTATTTTTTCTTCTACGAACGAATCATAGGACTCCTCTAAAATTGGGGCCCCTAGGAGTTGAAGAGATTGATTATCTACAACTTTTAGATTTGGAGCCAAACAATTAAATTTAGAAATAACCAAATCTTTATCTATTTTATTATTCATGAATATTTCACATTTATTAAAATTTAAATCTAAACCAATACCTTTGAATTTATCTTTTAGAAAAGTCAAGTCCTTGTAAACTGTTTCAACGTCTCCCCCTAGGGTCCCATCATCCAGGTACCAAATATTAAATTTAGAATTTATTATTTATTAATACCTATCTATATTCTACATGGTTAAATATTCTTTTAGAAGCTAGATAAATTAAAATATAATTTATTAATGTGATTAAATATAAAATTATAATTTTCCTTACTCTATTTTATTTTGCGCATATATTGTTATCGCATTAATGATACCTATTGTATTCAAAACTCCAATAAATTGAAAACAATATGTTCGTTTCCTTAACGATAAGAGTATTATTTTGAATGTAAAAATAAATGTTCGTACATTTTTTTAGACTCTAACCTTTAATTTTGTGGTTCAACCCTAAGATGACTGGGCACTGTCAATAGTGTCTCCAACGGTATGCATACTAAGTTCATAGGATGCATGCACAACGTACTGTTCGTGTTCAGGGACGGGTGTGGAGACAATTTTGTGCGAGTACTTAAAAAGTAGGTACCTGGCGACCTGATGCGATCAAGTATTGATCATTTGATAGTAACACGTCAGACGCATAATATTAGCAAACTATCTATCTGTGACTATATCGTTAGTTAGGAACCCATATATTTTAAAATATACCTTGACACTTAACACTGACAAATTAACTTGGCTGGCGCTGGGGCTTTTGATTTCAAGGTTTTCGGATGGTAACTATTATTTTAAATGTACGCACTAATATAGTAATTAACAGATTCTATCATATGAGATTACGCTCGGCTCGAAAACCGGTTCTGCATAGATGTTGCTTTCCAGCTTAGAGTTAAACACAAACAGTGTTGTGAGAAAAATAGAGCCAATTTCGAAAACATTACTGTCAAGAAAAAAAAAAAATGTTATGGCCTTATTGACCGCTGAAGAATTGACCCTTTTCACTGTAACCACGTACCAAATAAAAGTACTCGCACTGAGTTATTACAGTTAACAAATACGCAGCAGTGTATCATTTCTTAACCAAAAATAAAACATTTTAACGATTTGTCAGCATTTACTATGCCTAACAACAATGTTCAACTTATACGAGCATACATAAAGAGTATATCATCCAAAATCTACTACTGCTACACATTGATACATCAAGACAAAGGAATCTTCTGGAATCGCAGAACGATTGGTAGTTGTGGCCACATTATGTGCTTAGTAAGGTTTTTCGGTTGGGCTAGGCACCAAGACGTCATTAGGCGTCCTGCTCTGTTTCTCGACACAATTATAATGTAGACGATGATGATTATTAGGTGTGTGATGTTGTCTTAACATGTAAACAAATAATCTAATAAAATCAACCTGTGACCACGCCTGATGTAACTGTGCGTGTGTGTGTTGATGTCGGGATAAGTAAATATGTATGTTATAGCGGTTAAACATTATATACTTTAACAACACCCATATTGTTAAAGTATATCATGTATACAAGTCGCGAAAGTGTTAAAACAAATATTAATGTTAATAAGTTATTGTTTAATGTCCAATAGATACCTGTAAGTATTGCGAGTATTTATGTAAATACCCTAAGTTGTTGTATGTCACAAGTCATAAAAAGTGATTGTAATAATCGAATGAGTAATTCTTTAAAATAACTACTGTTTTAATCAGTAAAACATGCCAAGTATGTGATTAATAACCAATAAAAAATGATAATAAAAGATTTTGATGAGAGTTCGTTTTCACACTAGTGTTAGCATAAGGTACATATTACACTATGTGTTCATTCCGGGCAGCACTTAGCCCAACTCCCATACTTGAATGGGCAATGTCTTTTGATCACAATGAATAAAACATATTTGGTTACAATCGATTACAATTATCGATACTTACCTTTGACCTGCGGCTGCATCCGTCTGATCCACTTAGAGCTGGTATTCCCTTAAAGGATTTCTTATCAATGGTCTATACCACAAATGTTATCTCTTTAAGGCACTCAGTAATATTTACTCTTAAAGGTACAAGAGATCGGGCCCAAAATCAATGAATGAATGAATGAGTCGGAAATTTAGTTTTTCGAGTTCCGCAGTAAACGAGGAACCTTTATAGTTTCCCTATTTCAGAGACCCTTAGTACTAGAAAGCTGTAATTTGGTATGTTAGTTACGCCGGCAAAGTGGTATAATAAAAAATAAACAGATTTTTAGAGCAGTTGATTTTATGGAGTAGTTGAGAAAATAAATCACAACCCAAATTTTGCAGAGGAGGTCTCTGCAAAATTGGGGTTGTGATTTATTTTCTCAACTACTCCATAGTGTGAGGAGTCATTAGATCATCAGAAATCATTTCTTGTTTCGGGATGCATTTGTGAATAATTAAGGTGCAAATGTTTTATATAGTCAAGTGTGTATCTGTTTCTGTGGGGTAGCCCATTTATCGAGAAAGGCTATAGGCTATATAACATCACGCTACGACCAATAGGAGCGGAGCAGCAATAAAAAAAACTTGTAAAAACGGGGAAAATTGACGCATACAAAGTTGCGCGGGACAGCTAGTGTTAGATAACCAAGCCGACATATCGTGTCTACAGTAACTTGTGCTGAAGACAGTCGGCATGCGTGTTGTTGCCACCGAACATAGAGTATGGCGACTGGCACCATCACGCGCGTCCTGTACCCCACGTCACTTCACTGGTGTTGAACAAAGAGAGAGCTCCGTGACTCAGTGACGTTCAGCAATGTGACCACAGTCGAACTGTCGATGGGTGACTTCACTTCTCCGGTATTCGGAAAGCACGTAAAACGGTCGGTCCTGTGCCTAATCTCTCCGGTAGAGTCGGATTTCCGTCCCATCGGACTATGAGTATGAGGGAATAATAATAATAACAAAATCTTGGGACAAATCACACAACGCTATCTGATCCCAAACTAAGCAAAGCTTGTACTATGGAAACAAGACAACTGATAAACATACTTATATATTTCTAAATACATACGTATTATAGACACCCAGACACAGAATAAACCATCGTGGTCATCACACAAAGTTTTATCCTGGGGCGGGGGGGGGGGGGGGTCGAACCTTCGACGTAGCAGTCGGTTATACTCCCACCGCGCCTCAGAGGCAGTGGTAGCGTGGTGGGAGAAAGTGCACTTGTGTCTGTGTATATATTTTGTGCATTTTAATATATCCTGAGTAGTTGGCTACTCTCCAATGCGATTGGCTACTGTTATTGAAATCGATTATAACCTAGTAATAATACTCATCTTCCGTACGTGTAGATCACGCAGCAAGATCGCGACCACATATTTATCTATAGTGATACAATAATTGTTAACATCTGCTAACTTTGTATTAAGCTAACTAAATAACCCTTCCTGCCCCATTTTATTTAACCTTTTTAGGGTTCTGTAGCCAAAATGGCAAAACGGAACCCTTCGCCATGTCCGTCTATACGTCCGTCGCAGCTTAGCTCAGAGACTGTTAGAGCTATAAGGCTGTAATTTTGCATGGATACACTTATTACTTACGCCGACAAAGTGAAACAATACAATCTTAAAAAAAATATATTGTACCTCCCCTTTATGTAAAGTGGGGATGTATTTTGTATTTCTCACCTACCCCATCGTGTCAGGTATCAGGTAGGGGTTTGTAGACCATTTTTATATTTAGGTAACCGCTTGTGAAATATTAAGCTTTAAAGTGTAAATTTTTGTTACGGGTATAAATGAAAAGTAACAACATTTTCGTACAAATTCCATTAAGTAAAATTATTATTAACTAGGTTTAACGTTGTAAGTATGAAACAAAAACAACAGAAAATCCACGTCGTAGCCGCATCATTCGAATTGTGAGTGGCCCAACATGTACTTGCCCGGTTTTTGTTTTGTTTTGTAGGGCTGTCCTGTTGGTCTAGTGCAGGGAGGGCGAACCAATGGCACGCCACCGAACACCAAGTTCACTACGAAGAATGCAGATATTACCCTTTCTATGCTATGCTACAAATTCTATTATACTCAAACCTCTTAAAACGCTCTATTTTTCAGTCGCAAAAAATATCAATTCACAAATTTATATCCACCTCAGAAAATAACTTACTTTTATATACTTAATTATATATATTTGTTTAATAGATATCAATGACCTTCCTGACATTACAAATTACAAATGTATTCTATTTGCAGATTACATCTCTATAATGTTGACATGTATTTGACTAATTATGATTATAAAATAAATAAGACAATCAGATCAGTGAAACATTAATTAGATTCTAACAATCTTAACGCATACCTAAATAAAACAATTTTTATTTAATTTAAAAACATTAAAGCTATGCATAGCCACAGAAACACCGTTTTTAATAATACTTAATATTAAAATCAATGAAACAGATTCTACAACATTTTTCGGAATAAATCTAGACAAATACATTAATTGGGAGTTCCATGTGACGATAACGTGTAATAAAATTAATAAGTTTGTGTATGTGCTTAGTAGATTAAGTATAACCTTGTCTTTGTAGACGACTTTGCTGGCTTATCACGGCTATGTAAACTCTGTACTACGATATGACCTGATATTATGGTGAAACTCCACTGAAGTAAGAAGAGCATTCCTAGCTCAACAACGCTGTATCAGAGCTATCGTGGGCATTCCACCCCATGAATCTTGCAAACAGCGCTTTAAGAAATTGAACATCTTGACGTTGCCATGAATGTACGATACGAAATAGTAGTATTTGTTTAAACAAATCCAAAGTAATTTACAAATGCAAAGGACAAACTTCCTAGAAACACGAGAAATTCTAACAGACTTTTTAGAACGAGAATTCTAAAGTTAAAACCAAGAACAACAATGTTTCAAAAGAATTGTAATACAAATTGCGTACGAGTATACAACAAAATACCAAAACAAATTAAGCAGCTTTCTATAAATAGTATAAGTAGTCTTTACATTCATCTTAAGCATTGCTTCTGGATAAATGTTATTATACTGTAAACGAAATGCTTCCTATATAATACAGTGATGACTTATCATGACGTTGTATAAAATTTTAAAACCATGGATTAGCTTTATTTATGTTTGTAATAATTTAGCTATAAGATAAATAATTATTAGTATTAAGTAGGTACTAGAAATAGCATATATAAGTAACTGTATTATCAAAGATTGTCACATGCCATTTGTGGCAAAATAGTAGGACGATGTCTCAATCACACCATCGAATGTACTAATATCACTGTACATCATTAATAACCACTGATCGTAGAGACGTGAAATTTCGAAAACGTATTTTTTATATATTATAGGCATCCGATAAGAACGGATTTTTGAAATTCATCCCCTAAGGAGGTAAAATAGTGGTTGTAAGTTTATATGAAACTCCGTCAGTTTTTAAGTTAGATTTGTGAAATTTCGTGTTTGGCCAAAAAGGCTAAAAATAATGAAAACGGGTTTCAGTTTTTTTGGAATATTAAACTCAAAAGGGGTAAAATAGGGGTTGCAAGTTTTTATCAAACTTCGTCAGTTTTAAAGTTATAACTTTAAAATGTCGTATTCGGCTTTTTGGTTTAAAATAAAAAAACACGTTCAGCGTTTTTTGGTAAATCAACCACTAAGGGGGTAAAATAGGGGTTTCAAGTTTGTATGTAACTTGGGTCCGTTTTACAATTAAATCTGTAAACTCTCTGTTTTCATTAACAAACTTTGAGATTCATTTGGTATAGGTATTATATCTATGTTTATCGTGCAACACTTTCTGCAAAATCATCGCACTTATTTTTCTTGCTTATCAAATACCTAATAGAGCTTTTAGTTTGCGTTTTAATGCTATCTGAGACATTGGTTGACGGAGCGGCAGAAGACGATCGTTCCAGATTTTAGATGCAGAGAACTTGAAACAGCGTCTAAATGAAAGAGCAGTACGGTGTTGGAGGTCATCTTATTTGCACATCTTGTTTTGCACTTTACTGCGTGTGTTTCGATTATGTTCGTCCTTAGCCCACTCAAATTTATCGAAGAGATAGGCGGGTTGTTTCGAGTACACCACTTTATGTACGAGTTGCGTAAAATATAACTCACTTTGCCCTTTCATTGTGAGGATACCCTTCTCATTTATAATTATATTAAAACAAAACGAGCATACGCATTTTGTACACGCTGGATAGCATGGGCCGTTTTAGCAGATAACGTAAATTTATGTATCACAGTAATTAAACTGTTATAGAACTAAGGTTTCTACAACTGCTACCTACTCGTTATTTTCTCGAAAGATATTCTCTTATACCGTAGAGTACTTTAAGTCTAAAAATGCATTTCTTATTTTTATATTTATGTAGTCAATTTAACGTAGTTCACAATCCAATAAAAGGCGGAGGTTTCTTGCACTGCTTACGAGTGCAATAGCCTGTTCGCCAATTTGGATACATGGTTACTGTCTGGCCACTAACTCTCGCTGATATTTACTACCGAGTATTAAAAGTTAGGATTTAGCTGCCTTTAAGACTAGATTATTGCATTTTGCCCGAGTGTATATGGCATGTAGGTCTTCATTAATTTCACAGCCTTCTAAGACGCTTTCTTGGGAAGAAAAGAGAAGTAGTAAAGTAGATTTCTGCGTCGTCAGCATATAAGTGAATTTTATAGTGTTTCATATGTTTGCAAAGATTTGCTGTATATAGTAGTGGACTGATTATATCGACCTTTGTGGCGTACCTCTCGTGACGTTTTTAATCTCTGATATCTTTTCTCTACGCATTGGGTCTTCTACACACACACACACACATATTGTTTACGATTTATAAAAAAAGATTCAAACCAAGCCCAAGCACGAAGACTCTCTGAAGACACACCGTAATATTGTAGCTTTGCTATCATTAGTTGAATATATAAGCAATCAAAAGCGCGTGAGAAGTCCAGCAAAGCTAAGATAGGACTTCTTTCGGTTTCAGACTCCCTTAAAAAATCGTCGGGGACATTTATTTATTTATCTCATCATAGATTCTTGTTCGGGCATGCAAGATCATAATATACTTGATTATATTCACATGAGATGCTTGTAATGTGTACACCATTGACTATATTTTTACGCTATTATTAAAGGGAAGTTATTTGTTTGCGTGTAGTGCGCGCGCGTGTTTGTGTGTATGTGTATGTGGTTTTATTTGACATGTGCCAGTGCAGTGCCTGTGCCGAGTTTGCTACGACACCCTGACTGAACATTAAGTAATATGTGCTTTTTGTCTATATAGCATGCCAATTGAGAGCAAATAGCCCTTTCAACTAAGTTTTATTTTTTATTAACCTTTTTAATAACATAGACTTATTAACTAATTTGAATATAGCTGTTCGACTGTGGAGAAGTAGCGACATGTCGACATTAATGTCATCATGACCCGATGCACATATGTCAATGCTCATTATTATTCTTAAATTTTATTCTCGCTACACGTCTGAAATTCAAAATTTGTGTCACTAAACGGAATATGAATGAAATAATTGCATATGAAGGGATTTGTAGTATGATTGCCGGCTGTATCCAAAAAGTAGTTATTTATAGCATTAGTATCATTAAGGTTATCTGGTATATGCGCTACTGTATACTAGTAGTAAATGTACGCCTTAAATATATTCATATTCTACGGAGATGTTTAATATCTTTTTTTGCACGATACATAAAACGCAAAGACCTAAGTGCACGTAGTGACAGACAACAGGAAGCAACCATGTTTTATACCTATGTGAAGATTGGCAAGAATTTAAACATTACACTTACAGCTATTAAGTCGATAATAATATTGGGTTTCGATAAACAACATTGTCTTGCTAGGTCGGCCATTTGGGCCACTGTGTGCCCCAGTGTTTTGTCACAAATAACGTTCCGTTGCGGGGGTTGACTTCAACGTATTATTAGATGTCGATTAATACGGTGAAAGGGCAGAGTACTGTTACTTTATGAGCGTACAGGTTACCCATGTCTGCGAAATCCGATTCAACTTGCAATCTTTACTTGAGGAGAATTGTTATCAGTTACAATTTTATAATAATGGTTTTCGTATAAGTTTTCGCGAGGTCGCGTAGAGGAAAACTGTACTACGCCTGAAGGCGGGGCGCGTGAGGTGGGGGGGGGGGGGTACTGCTCCCGCTGTGATATGTAGAGCGAGCGCGCGTTGTGTCGCACCAGTCCTGCGTCGGAGTCCGAGAGATCGTCCGGTCTTCCCGATACTGACACCATGCACCGCTTACTTGCGATCTGCGTCCTCCTGGCGACCACTACTGGTAAGTGTTCATTCTGTTCAACTGTTCTATATTGTAGGGCACTTGACACTCAGCGCCTTCACCGAGCATTGATGTCGACTGCTCAGCACACTACACATATATATTTATTTTATTGCACAATCGACTACACAATCGATTGTGCAATAAAATAAATACTCTGACACAGTGAGAGTGGGTACTGCTGTAAAAAGAGCTTGTGGGTTCGATTCCCAAGCGGGCTAAATTTATTTATCGCATCCGCTAATTCCTCCCACGCCACACGGCTTGTGCCCTAGTGCGGGAGTTAATACTTTTTATAACAATTGAAAAAGTGTTGTTAATTACAGAATTGATTATTTATTTTGCAACAGTGGACTTACATACTATATTATATAATTTGTTAGTTGTGTGAACGTTTTTCGTTTTCGTTATATAATTTGTTCGTCTTTTTTTCATATTTTTTTAAGAAAATATAAAATGTGTGTAAAAAAACTTTAGGGTTCGATTCCCAGGCGAGATATAATGTTGTGACGTCCATAAATATTTGTTTCGAGTTATGATACATTGTGTGTACTGTTTGGTCTAGTGGCTTATAAATGTTGTCAAACTTTCGCGATTTGTACACATTATAAAATTATATATACTACGGGTAAATATCTTGTACCTCGACCACGGCCGTCGCAATGCGGTCCAAACGTCGGGCAAAAAACCTTAGCTTTATTATATAGCTTATGGTTTAGTTTTCCAATCTTAAGTACTTCCATTCAATTAATTTTGTTATTATAACTTTATGCACAAAGTTTTACTAAGGCGGATTTAATGCTAAAAGCATTCTCTGCCAGTCTACCTTAGGGTAATGTAGAAATAAAATGTGTAGCGTTTACTTACACGGTAAGGAACAATTCAATACTGTTTTAAATTAAGGTTTGCATGATTGCCATAGAGATCATCTGACGATTTTTAGGGTTCCCTAGTAAAAAGGAACCCTTACAGTTTCGCTATGTCCGTCAATCTGTCGCTACGTTATCTCTGAGATTTGGTATGGTTAAACATATTAGTTACGCCGACAAAGTGGAGAAATAAAGTCTCCTTATATTTCTCACCTCCCCATTGTGTAGGGTGTCGTTGATTGATCTTTTAAAAATAATACTTTTATATACACATTTTTTTGAGGTCGGTACTAGCACATGTCACACAACAGTAGGTACAACTTATAAAATTAAAAAAGAGAATACACAGACTTGCAAAAAATGTAGATTAGTTTCGTATTCTTATTTAAAAATATTATTTTATTGTTTTTAGTTAACATTTAAAGTCGGTTTATTTTTTTTATTTTTCTTTTATTTATGGATCCTTTTATGAAATATTAAGCTTTGAAGTACTCATTTTTTGTTAGAGTCAAGTCACCTTGCCTGTCGGCTAAATGGTTGTTTTTAGAAATTAAACGGAAAACAATCACAGCTATGTATGCTTTACAAGTTTACGAGTAAGCCGACTAAGTGAGAAGTAACAATAATTTTCGTACAAATTACATTAAAATTACTATTATGTCGTTTTTTGTTAGTAGTGTAAAACAAAACAACAAAATATCAACTTAAACCCCATTATACTGATGGGCAACTGCGGAACCCTACATATTGTGTGGCTAGACATGCACTTAGCTGGCTGCATTATCGCTTTACCTTAGTCCGGTTTTATTATCGCTTTAACTTAAATCAAATTTTAAATATTTTGTTTAATTTATTCAATCAATCAATCATATCATTTATTTGCGTCATACAGGTTACATAGTTATTACAATAACATTAGATCTCTGTATACTACCATTTCTGATGTGCAAATTTTAAACTTGTTACATAACAAGATAATTTTGCCGACTTTTGTAGTGAACAGACGTGCGTTTTAATATTAGCATTATTTATACATGTTTATTAAAATCAGTGACCTAGATTACTACACACTTGCGAATAAGTAAATTTTAGTATGACAATCGAGTAAATCAAACTATGGCTACTATGGAAAGTAGCCCTCGCAGCCCTCCCAGCACACCTCAGTCTCAACAGACAAAAAACCTCACCGTTGAAGCCTTGAGGACCAGCGATATCAAGCACTGGATGACATCAATTGAACAATGTCTGAATGAGGTATGTCAGATTGCTGCAGACGGGAAACTGAACTCAGAGCAAAAGCTAAGGATAAATACTATTGCGCGAAAGGTGGGAAATGGAGTCTCTCAAATGGCTGTGCACTATCAATCATTAAAGGAAAAAGCTATTTTAATTCATACTTCACTAGAAGCCTTGAAGGAAAACCAGGACCTAGCTGAATGCCTTAATGATTTCAAAAAATCTATCAAGCAGACCATGGAAGAAACCTGCAATAAACCAGTAAGTCAAGACAAGCTCTCCTTTGCCGAAATGGTCAAGACCCGTAATAATAATATTCTGCGGCCTAAAAGTTTCAGCTCAATAGCAATATACCCAAAAGATGGACAAAAATCCAGTGACGACACTAAATGTCTAGTCCAAAAAATTATCTGCCCAGAGCAACTAAAATTGCATGTAAGAGGACTACGTAGGACCAAGAACGGCGGTGTAATTATCAGCACTGAAACAAAGGACGATATAGAGAAACTTCGTAAGTCGACCCAACTAACCAGTTCCGGGCTGAAGGTGGAAGAGCCGCATAAAAGAAGACCTAGAATCACAGTCATCGGAGTTCCAGCTACTCTACGTGACCAGGAAGTGTTTGACTGCATATTTGAGCAAAACCTAACTGACAAGATACCAAACCTTACGCGTGAATCGTACATGTCCTCTATGAAGTTAAGTCACAAATCGGGAAGAAAAGACGCACCAACATGCAATTTTGTACTGGAAGTGTCGGCTAGCATAAGAAAGGCCCTTATAAACCAAGATCGTGTATTTATCAATTGGACGTCCTGTCCAGTTCGGGACTTCACGTTAGTGACCAGATGCTTCAAATGCCAACAATATGGACACGCAGCTCGAACTTGTCGCGAAGCAACATACACGTGCGGAAAGTGCGGTGAACTAGGTCACCAGGTAAATGAGTGCCCTAAGAAAACTGACTCGCCAAAATGTGCAACTTGCGTACGTTTTAAAAAACCAAGCGATCACAAAACAGGTGACTCAGAATGTCCGGCGAAAAAGATTGCTGAATCTAATTATATAAATAGCATAGACTATAATGAGGACACCTAAACGCGTCATAATTTGATATAAACATTGCTAATTATTTATATTTTATTTGTTACCTATAAGTATGTACCTACATGTTTTATTTATATATATATATTTAAATAGGTTCTAATAGTTTACTACAAGTGCCCTTAACGCCTGTGGCACAGGTTTACCCTAGTACAGGCACCCTGTTGTTATCCCTATATTAGTTATTTTTTATGAACTATATACATTTTTAGTTATTAAAATGGTATGTTTATCAGTTGTCTGGTTGCCATAGTACAGGCTCTGCCTAGTTTGGGATCAGATGACCGTGTGTGTTGTTCTAAGATATTATTAATAGACGTTATTATGTATCTGCTACCTAATTTTATGTATATGTTTTTGTAAAAAATATTTTCGTAATAATAAATTTATCTTATCTTATCTTATCTTATCTTATCTTATAACTAATTAAATTGTGTTTATAAATAATATTTTAGATTATATATTAGATTTCATTCGTAATTATATGACAATAACATAATTTATCATTTAAATTAAAACTGTATGTCAATTAAAGCTAGATGGCGCTGTGTAGTAAACACATCAAAAAAGAGTGCTCCGTAAAAAGATTATAAATTAATTGTAAATAATATGTATAAATAAATGTATTAGTGTTAATTTAGTGTATAGTATTGCAATGAACATTGTGTAGTGTTATCACAACTTTTAAAACGACATTAACAATTTTAATTAAGAAATAAAAAATGAAAGGAAAACTTCTAATAAACAGTGCTATAACAGTGACAATATTATATAAAAGTGAAAAACAATAGCTTCACGACACGTAAGTCTTATAAACAAGTGTACTTGTAGTTAAAAACGATTTATCATCGAAAACTTATTATTGAATGTGAGTTAGTAAGTGCAAAAAATTCCAGAGTGTTGAGTCATTCGTAACCGCTCTTGTGTTTTTAAAAATCATATAACTACGATTAAGAACACCAATTTCAACAAGGTCTATCAATAGCTTTGTGGCTAAGTTGGTTAAGCTTCAACTATAAGGTACCGGTAATCGTAGGGAACCGAGTTCGATCCTACGCACCGCCACCAATTGTCTTTTTGTAAATTATAAAATTTATATAACTTATAAAATAAGTACTACGTAAGAAAAAGCGTAGTGTACAAAAACTGTGGATTAAAACAAATATTGAAACAGACTACAAATATTAAAAAATGAATTTCTTAGATAATATCACCCTCCGACGTAATCGAACTAAATCAGATTCTATATTAAACGACAGCAAAGCTTTGATGACACAAACGATCGATACCGATGGAAGTATAATGATAACTGATGACGAAGATAATGAAGATAACAAACTAAGGCAACAAATTATTAAACTAACTTCCGATTTGCAAAGTGCTCACGCAGAAATAGATAACCTTACATTGGCAAATATTAAACTCTCCAATTTAAATGACGAATTAACAAAGAAAAATGAATTACTTACAAAAATAACAAGTAGTCCCCTCAAGCTCTCACGATGTAGTCCTATTAAGAACCGAAAGACACCTAATACATCAAGCATAAATAAATGCACACAGACAGACACCATGCCAGGGCCTATTAAAAAATCTGCTCCAGAGATTTTATGTAACTACACTCCAGAAACATGTATTAGACCGGGAGCATCTCTAACAAACACTCCCATAAAGATAACAGAAGTCAACGGTGACATCATAAAAGATACTCCTTGCAATGGTAGAAGTGATTACGTTAAGAAGGACAGGAAGTTATGTGTACTTACAAATAGTAACCTTAACAAATATGAACCACACTACATAGAAGAGGCGTTTGCAGCACAATTTGACTATTACGGTCTATCAATCTCTTTCAATTGTAATAAAAAGGACATTTCTTCACTTCAATCGAGGTTATTCACAGATCGACTTCCATCCATAATAGTCTATTTAAAACGGATTTCCACCATATGACGCCTGATTCATTCAATTATTACAATGCTTTTTCTATAAATTAAATAATTTACCAACATAGCTACGTACAGCCATTTTAATGCACCTCTTACTATAGCTTCAACACGAAGACCGAACGAACCGTGCTGTCAATCGACTGCCCCAATCTGTACTTGGAATCGGACCGCACCTACATACAACATAAAACTTACGAGGAAGATTCATATTTCTACTATCACATCAATGCTGTTTACCGTAAGTATTCACTATCCCTACTACTGCCACTTCAGCGTGTTTAACTAGCTTAAGCTGATGTGAATCATTCGTTACAAGTACTTTGGCCAATTTAGTTTTTACCTTTGTTGTAAGTAGATACTCCTACTATATTGTACCCACTAAGGCTGTTTTTTTTGTTTTAACTTTCTGATAATACAGTTTGCATCAGTCCTTTAACATGGTGTATAGTATATTAGTCGCAGCACCTTACCCCCATATCAAGTTTATAAACATTCAAACATTGTAAAATTGGCAATTTGAAAAGAGTGGCCGCGAGTTTTTAATGCCAGGTTCTTTTCTCCGGCTTTACCTATTGTTTGCGAACTTGGCATTACATGTACATGTAGAATCCCGACGTATCACAAGAGTTGTTTTGCATCCTAAGTAAATAAATGTTATGTTACCCCCCAATGTTACATTGAACATTTATTACGTAATATAGAAAAGAAGCTTATGAACTTTACTTTATATGATTACTGTATAATTATGCTAAGTGAATCAGATTTCAAAGGTATGCCTAACTTTACAAAAATAATAAATCACATAAAAACCTGTCTACAGCAGGTAACGTTCACAAATGTTATTATATGCTTACCTACGTATATAAGAGGAGCTCCAATCTACAATTATAAAATTGAAACTTTTAACAATTTGTTATTCATGGACAATATGACTTGTAAATATGCATACTTGTTTGATCCTAATCAACACCTAAATCTTGGTATGTTTTCTTTATTATCGGGTAAAGTAAATAAGTATGGTATAGAGGCTATATATAAAAATATTATGAAAGAGATTAATGTTGATCTAACTCTTTTTCCGATTTTAACACTGTCACAAAACAGTGAATGTCCCGATCAGATAGACACAGATACTTTTTTTCGTGAATAAGTCTACCCAACTTTCCTATAAAAATAATAATCACATAAATTACGGTAATAAAAACTCACCTCTACCTACCTACAATATTTTTCTACAAAATGTCTGTGGTATAAGCAATAAACGCGATGAATTTGAACTGTATTTCGACACACTTCCTGCGCTCGACTATATATGCATGACTGAACATTTCCTTACTAAAACTTCTGCACCATTGCTAAATATAAATGATTATAAACTTCTTACATATAATACTAGGACTAACAAAAAAAGAGGTGGCAGTTTAATCTTAGGACATGCAGATAGAAGAGTGTTGGAGTGTTCACAAATAAACAATCTGTATATTGAAGGATGTTTTGAAATATGTTGCATAAGAGATATTGATACAGGGTTATTTTTATCATGTTGCTACCGAAGTCCTGATGATAAGAATTTTGAACTATTCTTAAGCAAACTTGAAAAAGTGCTTGAGCATTTATTTAATAGGAAGGCTTTAGTTTGTGGAGATTTTAATGTCGATTTATTAATAGAAAGTAAAAAGCGCTCGGAATTTTTAAATTTACTACGATGTTACAACTTTAGAGCCGTCGTTCACGATGCTACCTTTATTCGTAATAATTCATTTTCATGTATAGACAATTTCGTAACTAATATAGATAGTCGATTTTTTGGAAACCTTATCAATGACAACAATGGATTAGCTGATGGACACAGTGGACTTCTATGTGAAATATCCCTTCAAAAACTTAGTGGATGTGACAAACCACCAATGGACCAATTTATCATAATAGAAAAAAGAGTAATTAATAACAAATCTCACGAAAATTTTAAAAATATATTGACAAAAACAAATTGGACTGATATGAGTATTAACGTATTCTTAAATAAATATATTGATCTCTTTAGACAAACTTATAAAAAAAAAGCAATTAAAATAAATTTACAACGAAAAGGCTTAAAAGTTAAATGGGCTACTAACGGCATTCGAGTCTCTAGTAAAATGAAAAGGTTACTATGTGTAGCTGGAGGTACTCACAACAAGTCCATTCTTTCTTACAAAAACAAATATGTGAGACTATTTAGGAGAGTAATAAAAGCAGCAAAAAGAATTTCAGTAAGTAGACAACTTAGTAATGCTAAAAATGATAAAAAAGAGATTTGGAAGGTGGTAAATCAACATAGAAACACAAACACGCATAAAGTTATTAAAAAAGTAGCAATTGTCCATGATGGTGAAAGGATTGATGAACCTACGTGTGTCGCAGATATATTAGCACGGCACTTTACTTCTAAAACTATCCCCCGTTATTGTAATAAAGATGAGTCCGTTGCTTATCTTTGTAACAGCTCTGCTGGGGTCACCGATGATATGGTATTATCACCTATATTGCCTAAAGAAGTCAGTGATATTATTAAACGCATGCCTGCCAAAAAATCTTGTGGTTTCGATGAAGTGCCTATAACAGTTATAAAGACACATTTGGATAGTTTGACAGTACCACTTACTCATTTGTTCAACAAATGTTGTGAACAGAGTATTTTTCCCGAACAGTTGAAAATAGCCAAGGTAATTCCATTGCATAAGAAGGGATCAACATCTGATCCAAGCAACTATAGACCCATATCAATTTTACCAACATTATCAAAAATATTTGAAAAAATTTTAAAAACACGATTAGTTAACCATTTAATTACAAATAATATTATTGATAAAAGGCAATTTGGTTACCAAAAAGGAGTTGGTACTTCGGATGCACTATACACCTTAGTCAGCGAAATCATTGGAAAATTAGATCAAAAAAAGAAAGTCGCTGGCATTTTTTTGGACCTTACTTCTGCGTTTGATACTGTGGATCATACATTGTTGCTATTGAAATTAGAGCACTATGGAGTGAGAGGCAAAGTATTGAATCTATTTAAATCCTACTTACAAAATAGACAAATGTATGTAGAAGTTACAGATGTTGATAGTAAAAATTGCCTCAGACCTTTTAAATCAGTGATACATAATGTAACAGCAGGTGTTCCTCAGGGATCTATTTTAGGACCTATTTTGTTTCTAGTTTTTGTAAATGATCTTTTAAACGTCTCCAAAAAATTTGATTCAAGTCCTGAGCTTGTAGTATTTGCAGATGACACAAATGCTATTATTAATTCACATAATATTAATTCGCTAAACCAAAAAATTAATAATGCACTCATTGATTTTAATAAATGGTTTTCAGCTAACAGCCTAGTAATCAATACAAATAAGACGAATGTTGTACTATTTAAATCGACTACGCGAAACACTGACAATCTCGACATTCAATTATGCGGAAACCAATTAAATGTAGTAAACACAGTTAAATTTTTAGGCATGTATATTGACTCATTATTAAATTGGCAAAATGAATTAAACGGCATTCAAGAATCAATTTCTTCTGCTTGTTTTGCCCTTCGAAGTTTAAGAGATGTAGTAACTGTAGAACAGCTAAAGGCTGTGTATTATGCCTTAGTTGAGTCGAGACTGAGGTATAGTATACAATTTTGGGGCAACAGTTACAAATATAATTGTGAAAAGGCCTTCATAATTCAAAAACGGGCTATAAGAACTATAGTTAGAATTCCACAGTGGGAATCATGTAGAGAACATTTTAGGAATTTATCTATACTTTCTGTTCCTTGCTTATATATATTAACTGTTTTGACTCAATTATCCAAATACATGCCAGAATTTGAAACTGCGGATGAAAGATTAGTTAGGGAAAGCACTCGCCTAAAGAACTTAAAGCATCGTTTTATACCTACTATGAATATAACAAAACATAGTGCGTTATATCAGAGCGTAAAATTGTTTAACAAACTACCCATCGATTTAAAAAAAGATATTTATTTAACACATTTGTTTAAAAAAAGACTAAAAGTCAGTAAAGTCATCTACACTATAAAAAGATTTTTCTAACAGGAATGTTAGAAAAATCTTTTTATAGTGTAGATGACTTTACTGACTTATCTTATAATTGACATTAGAATTTGCATGAAATTGACATAAAAGATTTTTATTTGACATTAGATCATTGACATTAGATTAATATCATTATTTATTTAATTTTGAATTGAAATTGTTTTTGATAATATAATAATGCTAGTATTTGATTTATTTATTCAATTTATGCAAATTCGATAGTTATGATTTTTATGTTAATGTGTACCTACCTAATTATATTCTATGTTTTAGTAATTATTAACTTATGTGTATTAATGTATTTCAAACACAATTGTAAAATATTGTTTATGAAATGAATAAATGAAAAATGAAATAAAAAATCATTTAAAGAATAATATGTCTAGTCAATTAAATAATGTCCTTGGTTTATGTTTAATTATATTAATGTAAATACCCATTGGGGTATAAATACCCCAATGGGTATTTACATTTTTTGGCAAATCGTTTATGTATATGAGGAAAAGAAATGGTTCTAACACACTTCCTTGGGGTACACCATATCTCACAAATCTTGATTTTGGACCGAAAACTGCTTCAGTTTTAGATTTTGGGCATATATTAGTAACGGCTGCAACTAATAAGGTTTATATTATTATGTTAACATTTCACAAGTTGCATGCTAGTCTTGACATCCACTAGTGTCAGCACGTATAGACACTTAATGAACTTCCCGCCGGCAGCAGTTGACATCCCCACATGTAGAGTCACGTACCCAACGTAGTTCTCTGTGACTAAATTACTGCGATAATGTCGTCTACTCACATGGACACGTTCGAGTGATACCTTTAGCTCAGTCTCTTTATTCTTGTTGTACCAACAGCAGTGCCAACTCCAATAACGTCACCACGAATTCCTGTGGACACTGGTGCGCCGAGTACAAGCACCGGGGCGCCAGCTACGATCACCAATGCGCCAACTACGGGCACCAGTGCACCAAGTATAAGCAGCAACGCGCTATTATTACCGTCGACGATCCCACCAGGTGAGTTATGCCCAGGTCACAGTAACGTTCACGGGCAACAGCATGATGTACTTTACCAAAGGTAAACAAAGGCTGTTCGATGCTAGAAGTTTCAAATAAACTAGCTGACCCGTGCAACTTCGTCTGCGTAATTTTTTCCCGTTTTTGCAACATTTTTTATTGCTGCTCGGCTCTTGTTCCTCGTAGCGTGATGTTATATGTGTTTACCCAGATTTATTAAAAAAGTCAATAATAAGACCGATATACAAACAGGGCAGCCATTTAGATTATTCTAACTACAGACCAATTGCGATATTATCCGTAATAAATAAGTTGGTGGAAAAAGTAATAGTGAATCAGGTAAGTAGCTACTTAGAAACACATAATATAATAACAGACGCGCAGCACGGGTTCAGGCGCGGGCGGAGCACCGCCACTGCGCTTGCGCACTTCACCGATTATGTTAACAACGCGCTGAACGAAGGCAACATTGTCGCGGCGCTTTTTATCGATTATAAAAAAGCATTCGATACTCTGGATCATGCTGTGCTATTGAAAGCAATGGATGAGTGCGGGATTCGAGGCCCCGTCAATCGCTGGTTTAAAGCGTACTTGGAGAACAGAACGCTGTCGACATCTATAGACGGCTCAATGGGAGACGAGGTAAGTGTGCAACTCGGTGTGCCGACCGGCTCGGTGTTCGGCCCGGTTGGGTACATAATGCACGTCAACAGCGTCATCAATGTGATAAAACATTGTAAAACGTTTATTTACGCGGATGACATGTGTTTATTGTATTCATCAAAAAACGCGACAGAAGCGCAAAATTGCATACAAACAGATTTGGAAAATATTACTAAATGGGCACATGATAACGGAATAATTATCAATGTATCTAAGACGAAATTAATGATTATAAATTCACCGTATAGTAGTTATATAAAACAGGACAATAAAATACAAATATTAGGACATACATACCTATGTTTACATAATAATAAAAATGGCTGCCATTGCACATATATAGAAGAAGTCAATAATTATAAATATTTAGGTTTAACAGTAGACAGTAATATAAATTGGAAGAAACATGTGAATGAAGTGTGTGGTAAATTAGAGGTAATTCTGGGTAAATTCTTTCACCTCAGTAGTTTTGTTAATAAGAAAGTTTTGTATGTACTTTACTATGCACTTGCTGACTCCCTTATTGGTTATGGTATAAGCAGCTATGGACTTACATTTAAAACACAATTACACTGACGGACTTATAAACTGCATCAAAGTAATAGACGACTTTGAAATAAATATTTTAACCAAGTATGCAAACTTTCTATACAGATTTAAATTGAAACCTCTAGATTGGTTCGTGAACTTTAAAACAGCGTAGGATCATATCTTTAAGTTTAAGTTTATGTACTGGAAAGGACCTTAAGACCTTTTTTGAAGAAAAAACAGAAGTTTAAGGAAAAATTGTTTAATTAAAAAATTGGTTTTAACAATAGACACAAACTTTATGCAAGGGTTTATTTGTGTTTTAATAAGGTGTATTACCCCCACGTGCCCTTATTACGGATTCTAATCGGTTCCGCATAGATTTTATAAGGGTTTTTAAAAGATCTTGCGGAATATTGTCCCATTCTTCTGAAAGTGCTGTTCTTAGTGCTGCCACTGTCGTAGGCGAAGGGTTTCTCGCATATACAGCTCTTTTTAAATTGTCCCAAACATGCTCGATGGGATTAAGATCCGGGCTGCGTGCTGGCCAATTCATTGTACGTATCCCAACCTCTTCGCAATAATGTTGAACTTGTGCAGCTGCATGCGGCCGGGCATTATCCTGCATTAAAGTAAAATTTTCGCCTATGAATCCCATGTAAGGCACCACGTGATCTTCTAATATCTCTGTTATGTAGCGATGTGCTGTCAAACCCCCTCTATTACCGTTTTGACGGACCATGTCTATGAACACAAGTTCTGTTCGCCCGTTCATCGATATGCCACCCCAGACCATACATGAACCGCCTCCAAAAGGAACACGCTCCTCAATGCAACTTTGAGCATATCGCTCCCCACGTCGACGATAGACTCTTCTGCGACCATCTGCACCATATAAACATGTCCTACACTCGTCCGTGAACAATACAGAGGCCCACTGCTCTTCTGTCCAATTCAGGTGATGACGCGCAAATCTTAAGCGAGCTTGTCTGTGAGCTGCAGACAACTTTGGACCATTTGCTGGTCTAAAAGGGGTGATAGCCGCTTCCTTTAACCTTCTTCTTATTGTTCGTGCACACACGTTTTTTCCACGCACTTCATTAAGCTCGGTTTTGATGTTAACTGACGTGAGGAAACGATTTCGCAGGGAAGTTGTAACAATAAATCGGTCATCACGACCTGTGGTTGCTCGAGTTCTGCCTGTACCACGTCTCCTCCTGTAAGAACCTGTCTCTACAAACCTTCTGTATATTCTACAAACCGTAGACTGGTTTAAATTTAAATTTCTACCAATCGTTCGTTGATCCAAGCCCTCCCGCACCAATGCTACAATTTGTGCCGCTTGTTCGGACGAAGTATCCATATTATGGTTCAAAAACTCTCGATGTGTTAAAAAACTAACCCAACAATTATGCTGGTAACAATAATTCAATTGACCAAACAAAAAAAATCAATGAGAATTAATTTAAAACTTTGCTATAAATAACACGCAAATCTGATACTACGAGTAAATTTTCTTTTCCCGGCTATATTCATTTGTTTTACCGCAGTTCTATTTTTAAATTTAATTTTTTTTTAAGATTAAGAACCAGTCTTTCCATATTTATATAATTTAATCTAAAAAGTTTGCATACTTATTATAAAAAATCCTTTTAGAGTAAACCTGAACTTTGATGCAGTTTATGAGTCCGTCAGTGTAGATAGAATAAAACAACTACAAATTAGGCTAATAAAATATCTAGTAAGCAAAAAGGTAAAAACAGCTTGTAAACAAGACTATGACCAACTATTTAAGAAATGTGAAATTTTACCAGTACATGCAAAAGTAGAGTACCAATTAGCAATAGAACAATATAATATAGATATACATAAGAAGCCAATAAGTCATAAGTATAACACAAGGCAGACCGAACAGGGTAAGCTGGTAATACCATCCATAAGAAATTATTACGGTAAGAGAACCAGACGATATATAACGCCAACATTATATAATAAAATAGATTTAATAAGAAATAAGACCAAAGAGATAGGCACAGTAAAGTTAAAAAAGAGACTGAAACAGTATTTCTTATAAACAAAGATACCTATAAGTACTAAGTAATAATGCCATAGTTTTATGTATAATATAGATATAGTTTATATAATGTTTTTTAGTATAGTTATATAGTATAAATAGTATTAAATAAGATGTTTAATGATAAATGTTATAATAGTATGTACTACCTACCTACCTATAAAGAGTAACATTGTTGTTAGAACATGAGCGCCACTATCGCCAACAAACTGTTCAACAGTTTGGCGATTTTGTATGTACAAAATAAACAAATGTATCTTTTATGGTAAATAAAATAAAAAAATAAAAAATAAAAAAAAATATAGCCTTCCTTGACAAATAGGCTATCCAACAGCATGATTTCTTCAATTCGTATGTAGGATGTAGTTCTAGGCGTGTAAATAATCTTATTACTTCATTGTCAGTATCGGTGGCACCGTGCGAGTGCGTCAGCGCGTGCGCCTGCTGTGTGCCAGACGTTGTGTCGACACCACTTTGTGTCGAGCGACACAGGGATTGCGGGACGATGTCTTTTTTAAGTAACTTAAAAAAGACAACGTATAATATCTGTATTTCGTAATTTTTGGTAAATTGGTTTTTAATGTTTGTTTGAAAACGTTAAATGAATACATGATGAAATTTTGTTTGTATTAGTGTATGTCTGGGTAGTAACTCAGTCACGGGGCCACTACAGTTCAAGCCACACAAGTTGCACAAGAAGTTCGTGACATATCGTATATTTAAAATGTTTGAAACTCCAATCACAGAATAGCAATGCATAAGCAGTATGCTTAGTGAGCCTGGCTGTCCGCCGGCCGCGGCTGACTTCCACAAGCAGAGCTGCGGAGGCCATATCATACACCCGGCGAAGTTCTGTGTGTGATTATGTCGCCTTACTCGCCCGTGCACCACAAGTTCTTGTAACCTTTAGCTCTGTGTCTTATTATGTTGTTGTGTCGTCCACAGCCCCCACCAGCGAGGCTTCTACAACCGCAAGCACACCGACTACAACGTCGACGATCCCACCAGGTGAGTCACGAGCATGTAACTGCGGAGGGTAATCTAGTACGGAACCATTAAACCTTGAAAAATAATTAAATACATTACATTAACTTCGTACCATCTACTATTAGTGTGATTGAAACACCATCTGAAAGGTATTTATAATGACAATTCCTATAGAAAATAATCAATTTCATGTTTTCGTTGTTTCTTTGGGCTTTTTTCGTATGTCAAAAGAAAATTGTGGAACCCTTAGCTTAGAGGAGTACCTACTTCTATAGAAATCGTTGTTGGTCTGACAATTTTTTTTTTTGTTTTTTCTCAGTAGGTTTAAAGTAAGAATAAGTACTTCTTATTACGTCTG
This sequence comes from Herminia tarsipennalis, assembly GCA_945859575.2. NCBI lineage: Eukaryota > Metazoa > Arthropoda > Insecta > Lepidoptera > Erebidae > Herminia > Herminia tarsipennalis. Next base: position 14,713,811 of record OX243859.2, on the reverse strand, counting down.
CAATCCCTTGGAGCAGTGGCAAAATCAATCCTAAAACTTACTAACTTTAAACTGATTTTTTATTTATACATTTTTAGGACCGATATTTACAAAAGCGTGTTTTTTTAGTTTTTCAAAATATTCTTTAATTTTCATTTTTTAGTTATTTTAAACAAAAAAAAGGCTCTTTTACATACTAACATACCTACTACCACACGTTATGAAGTCACTTATAATAGGATAAAAATAGATTCCAATGTTAAACAATCTGTTCATTTTCTTACAAGTTTGTACTGAACCCTCAATGCGAGAGTCTGAATCACACTTGGCTTTTTTCAAAACCATCTAAGTACCTACCTTTTAAGGCTCACACTGTGGTTCTAACAAATTTTACCAAAATCATTCCAGCAGTTTAGCCGTGAGAACGTGACGGACTGACCTAGTTACCTTCGCATTTATTGTATTAGTACTTACTAGCTGTTGCTTGCGGTTCCGGCCGCGCGAATGTTAACCGAATATCTTTGACTTAGTGGCGACCGAGCAGATTGAGATATCTGCGAGGTTAAGCAACGTTACAACTGCCAGTCCAAATATAGGTGACCGTTTCCGAACATTGTATTACCCCTCCGTGCCTCGAAGAGCACGTTAAGCCGTTTTGTCGGTCTTGCGCCTAATCTCTCTACGGTCGAGTCAGATTTCCGTCATATCGGACTATCAGAGTGAGGAAATAGGTGAGGGAATAAAGAGTGCACTTGTGCCTGCGCATACACTACACTTGTGTATTATAATATCTCCTATGCAGTTGCCTAGTCTTTAATGAGATTGGTCGCCGTAATGGGTTAGGAGACCATTATTATTATTAACCATATATCGATTTACCAATATTTATAATACACGTTTAGTCATGAAACAAACAGACAGATAAACCCACCTACGCATTAAGCATATTATATTAATATTATCAAATAGTATGGATAATCTGTGATCTCACCGTCACAGTATCAAGTTTACATAAAATTGTTAACGCGAACTAACGCTAGTATTAACCATACAGGATACACGTACTACGCCGCCACAAGGAGCTACTACAAGGTCCACCACGAGAGGTGGGAGACATGGGACGACGCTAACATCACGTGCGCTAGTGAAGGCGCACACCTGCTCGTGGTGAACGACGTGGAGGAAGCGAAGTTCGTCAAGCGTATTATGAGAGACGCTGTCGGTGATTACTACGCCGTCTCATGGACCGGGCTGCTATACAACCGAGGAGCGAAGGAATGGCGCACTGTTCACGGTACGTGCTTGGTTTATAACTGACACCAGCTGTCGCACGCGACTCCGCCCGCTGGATGTCCGTTAATTACTTGACGTATTTAAGGAGTTCACCGAATCTCACGTGACGTAGGGGGACGTCAAGCCAAATCTCACGATATCACATCAGTGGGGTCCAAAATTCATCAAAATCAACTTACGTAATTAATGGACGCCCCCTTATAGCGATAAAAAACTATCCTATGTCCTTCCCCGGGTCTTAAGCTACCTCCATACATACATGTAAAGGTACGTATACATCGAGCCTTTTGGTATAGTGGGAAGAGACCACGGCTGCTCAGTCAGAGGTCAAGGTTCGATTCTCACAAAGAAATGGAGCATTGTTTATCCTGTGTCTGGGTGTAATTTATATTTATTATGTATGAATATAGAAATATGTAAGTGTTTATCAGTTGTCTGGTTGATATAGTACAGGTTCTGTCTAATTTGTAATCAGACGACCCTGTGTGATTTGTCTCAACATATTTATTCATTTATAAGTGGTCCCTGCAGACGATGTCCTTGCACAGATCCTCACTACACTATACTAAACATTTGCAAAAAAATATCAATATCGGTCCAGCCGTTTAGGAGCTACCTTGACGACGGCTGATCTCAACGGTGACTACTATTCTTCATCTGATAATGACGCCATCTACTAATTCAAAATAGTACGTACGTATAGACGTATAAACCACCCAGGTAACCCCGTTAGCATCCAGTCCAGCCATTTAAGAGACAAGGAATCATAAACATACCAAAATCTGATGTTACATAATATTACCTGCAAGCTTTACTAGTAATGACTAACCAACCAACTCTGGAGGGTGAACCACCACCCGCACTGGGGTATGAGCTCTGCGTCGCGGGGGACTTGACATACTCGTACATACAAGTTACAGACACTAAGTACACCCAGACTCCGAATCATAATTTTTTATACAAGGTGACTCGTGTGGGTATCGAACCCATTACTTCTTGCGCAGCAGTCTTACATACTACCACTGCGCCACCGAAGCAGTCAAATAACAGACAAACAGTCATAACATATTAAGTAATTATACTCCGATGTACTATCTAATCATGTGAATCTTGACCCATCCGACAGATAATTTGTTTTAAACCTTCAAAATAGTGAAATATTATTGCAAAGCTGATATCACTTAGGACCTTCTAAATATTTAAAAAACTACGTCATTACGTAGTAACAGTTTTATAATATTTCAATCCAATTGTCTTTGAATGGCTATAGAAAATAAGCTCTTGATGGGTCACTATTCAATTTCGTGGACAGTACCAAGGCTTCGCAAACTGTTGTTATTGATTCAAGAGAACATCTAAATATAATCTTAATTCATCAAAATTAGTCCAGTATTTATATATGGTCGGTATTTTAAAACTGCTAAGGATTTATTCCCTAGAAATACACGAAACCCAAATAGAATACTTTTAAGATAACCGATTGAATCAGGCGTTACATGGCGGAAATCCATCTTAAGTAGATTATAAGGGAGGGATCCCACCACCCACCCTCGATCTGTGAATCACCACGATTGAAGTAGTAAGGAAATGTCCTTAATACAACAATCGAAATAGATTGACAGACCGCACTCAAAAGGAGAGACCTGCAACAAAGAACATTAGTGACAGGTACTCTTACCAAGTCGGGTGGTAGGCAAATGTACCGAAGACAACAATGTATCTAAAAAAGTTTTTTTTTGCCGGTCGACGTTGTTAAGAACGGACGTGTCTGTTGTGATTTTGGAATTCTTGCTAAGAATTTGTGAACTCTAAAATGTGATTGGTGAACAGTGAAATTTTGGAATCCTTGTCGCACTTAAGGGGTTCTAATCGTAAAACTCCACCCAGTGGGTGGGGTTTGAGAGGGACAAATATATTTGAAAAAGTGTCGTGGCTGAGAATCGAACTCGAACCAACGTGAGTGGGGGTAGCGCGCTTATCCATCGCGCCACACAAGCACGAGCCGACCGAGTGGAATCGTCAACTACGAGCGACCGGTTGACGTCACAACGAAGCGAAAGGAACGGGTGACAAGTATATCACACCTTAATGCGCATGTCTTAAGGTGCGGTTTACCTTGCGTAAGTACGGGTAACTCCGCAACTATGTCAGACACCGAGAACGTCACCTATAGGAATGGAAAGGGGCGAATAATCTCGCAGGGTAGTAATCAATTAGGAATGTCTGAGGATAAATTGAGGGATATTATTCGCCAAGAAGTTAACGCTGCGGTTGAAAAGTCAATGGAAACATTGATTATGGGGATGTTGAATAACATCAAGAAGACAATAGACGACTTACATGTAACAGTAAAGGAGTGTACTAAGGAAAACATATTGCTCTCGGCAAAATTATCAAAAATTGAGAATACCTTGAGCGCGGTACACAAAGGGGAAGAGTACGCTAACGAGCGCAGAGAAGCGAATCAAGTCGACCGACTTCAACCTAGAGCTGAGGCTAGTATGATACAAATGCTAGGTCCTGTAAACGTTGCAAAAACTAATTCACGCTCGCAAACCATCAACCAGGTCCGTAGCAGCGGAGTGAAGGACAAGAGTCATACGGAACCGAACCTCGTTAGTAGTTGCGATACTCAAACAAGTGGAGCCAAAGAAACTTTAGAATGGCGTACAGTAACTAGGAAAAGAGAGAGGAAAAGTAACAGAACAGTGGTTATGAAAGGAAAGAGTATGCAATTTAAAAGTCTACAGGCAATAGAAAAAAATAAATTCTTACACGTATGGTCGTTACACACCGACACGTCTATAGAAACCATATTGGCACATGTAGAAGATATTTGTGGCGAACGTGGTATTTTCAAAGTGGACAAAATAATACCTAGGTCGGAGCGTGGCTACTCATCATTTAAAATTCGAGTCCCAGAGACCCAATATGAGAAAATTGCTAAAGCTGAAGTATGGCCGGTAAACACGCGTCTTAGTGAATGGAAGTTTTTTCGGCAGCCCCGCGAAATTAACAAAAGTGAAGAAAGAGTATAGATCATTTGATCTGTACTATCAAAACGTGAGAGGATTGCGTACTAAATTAAAGACATTCTATACTAGTATATTAACATCCAGAGCGCATTTATTTGCATTTACCGAAACTGGATTAAATAGATCTATACACGATGGAGAACTCGTGCCGAGCATACATACATACATACATATCAACCCATATGATGGCCCACTGCTGGGCACGGGTCTCCCCAGTAGAACCTACTAGTATGTAGATCCTGGGGGTAATTGCCATAATCGCCACGCTTGGCGAGCGGGTTGGCGATCGCAGTAAGGCTTTAAGTACGCAGAGGACGCTGCTGCCCGTCCTCCGGGGTGAAATCCCTTAGTCGCCTTGACGACACCCATGGGAAGAGATGGGGTGGTACTATTCTTAAGCCGGCACCACACGTGCCGAGCGGCTACACAATATTACGATGCGATCGCGAAGATGGACGTAAACACGGAGGGGTATTGCTAGCTGCCGCGCTAGGTAACCTTGAATTACGCCAAGTTGCGGTAGCGAATAACGTTAATTTGGACAATCACTTATTCGAAATTGTCTGCGCGACTGTGTACCGTGGACATAAATTTTTGTTTTTGTGTTGTGTGGTGTACATCCCACCCCAAACTGTTGAACGTGAGTATATGTACATGTTTCACTTATTGGAACAATTGTTTGAACAATATGGAGAAATAATTTTGATTGGCGACTTGAATATGCATTCAACTAGCCAGGACATACAATGCTACTACGAATATTTTGTTACTTACAATGGGTTCCGTGAATGTAATAGTATTCCGAACTGTAACAATCGTATGCTGGATGTAGTGTTAATAACCTTGCCAGAGGGTGAGGTCGCTGTTAATGAGGAACATGAGTATATATGCGCTATAGACAGTCATCACCCGCCGCTGCGCGTGAGCATCTGCGGCGCTCGCGCACCCGTCGTGACGCCTGTCGCATCCTCTGCCCCTTCCGCGTCCCCTCACTCACCCGCGGACGCCCATCCGCGTTGGAACTTCGCTAAGGCTAATTTCTATACTATGTATGACGCACTAGCGTGCGCGGATTGGAGCGATTTGTATAAATCGGGTAATCTGGACGAAGCGTACAATATTTTTTATTATACACTTAATAGAATTCTAGATGATAGCGCTCCCAGAAAAATGCCTAAAGCTAACTACTCCCGGTACAATTACCCGGAGTGGTATACGGCTGACTTAATAGGCGACATAAGACAGAAAGCGTTCCATCATAAACACTTTAAAGTAAGTGGGTCTGAATACGACTACGATATATTTTCGTATTACCGATCGTTGGTCAAACAAAAAATTCGCGACGCATATGAAGTCTATCGGGGTCGTATGGAGGCTCAGTTTGCTGTGGATCCTAGATCGTTTTGGGGTTTTATAGGTCAAAAGTGTTCCATGAGAAGTAAAGTTAATCTCGTCAAAAATGGAAACCCATTACCAGCGAACGAATGTGCCCAAGAATTTGCGGATTATTTTTTCTCGGTTTACGGTATCCATGCGCCGACTTTAGATGCACAAGCCGCAGCGCAACTGGCACCGAAACGCGGTTCACGCATTCACGTCAGCCAGTTAACATTAAGGGATGTGCGTGACGCGCTTGCTCGCCTCAAACCCAAGAGTTCTGTCGGTCCTGACGGTATACCACCTTACGTGACAAAGGACTGTAGAATGGTGTTGGCAGAACCGCTTCAGTACTTATTTAACCTAAGCTTAAAAGAACGTTTGTATCCCCACGGCTGGAAACTAACTAGGGTAACCCCTGTTCCTAAGGGTAGTCCGAGTTCAGACATTAGTGGTTACAGGCCTGTGGCGGTGTTGTCGGCTCTAGCGAAGGTTTTTGAGATGTCTCTGTGCTCTATTATTAGTACCCAAGTGAGCGCACAATTAAGCGACGCCCAACACGGTTTTCGAGCCGGTCGCAGTTGTACTTCGAATCTCATGAGTTTCATGAGCTCAGTAACTCCAATCCTCGACTCTGAAGCTGGAGCGCAGCTGGATGTCGCGTATTTTGACTTTAAAAAAGCCTTCGATAGTGTCGACAATGATACGCTGTTAAGGAAGTTTGCAATGGTTGGGTTCACCCCACACCTACTACAGTTTTTTGCGGACTACCTGAGGAATCGTCAGCAGTACGTGGAATATGGTGGATATATGTCGAGCCCATATCCCACTCTCACAGGCGTGAGTCAAGGAAGTAATTTAGGGCCACTTGAGTTTATCATCATGATAAACGATTTGCCTGAAGTGGTCAACCATGCTGAGTGCCTACTGTTTGCTGATGACTTAAAGTTATTCCTCCAAGTCTCTAACATGGAGGACTGCAAACGACTTCAACAGGATATAAGCCGGGTAGCAGAGTGGAGTCTTGCAAACAAACTCCATTTTAATGTATCGAAGTGTAACGTAATGTCTTTTACCCGTTCGGTAGCACCATTGCACTTCGATTATTACTTGGAGGGGGAAGACATTCCGCGAGTCACCCAAGTTCGTGATCTGGGGATATTGTTCTCGGCCGATTTATTGTTCCGACAACATATTATTAATATCTGCACAGTGGCTTTTAGGAATCTCGGGTTTGTAATGAGAGAGACGAAAGATTTCTGTAATACTATGGCAGTAAAATCACTATACAATGCTTTGGTGCGGAGCAGGTTGGAGACGAGTGCAATTATCTGGAATCCCCATGAAACTAAATATAGTCTCATGGTGGAGAAATTGCAAATCAAATTTACCCGGTATCCATACTTTAAATACCACGGCGTTTACCCTTTCTACCCACTGATGTATCCAACCCTCTTTGTTATAGGGATGGTTGGATACTATAAGTTGGAAGTAAGCCGCAATTTAGCTTTAGTAAAGTATGTGTTTCTGGTGTTCCGGGGTAAATTAAACAATCCTCGAATTCTAGAATCTTTGAGATTACTGGTTCCTAACACTAGACTGCGACAGGCACCACGGCGGCGTACATTCGATATGCCAACATTCCGTACCAACTTGTTAAAGTTTGCTCCTCTAGTTCGGGCAATTGACATCATAAACAGCGTCTCACAGAGAATTGATATCTTTGCATGTTCTCTTATAGAATTTGAAAGTATGGCAACTGAGTTCTTGTCTTACACATATTGTAAATAATATGTTAATAATGCATTTGTTACTTAATGGCTGAGGAACTAGATGTATTTTAATACTATACTATGTTGTTGTATTGGGTAACTGTAAAGACAATGTATGTTATGAATAAATAAATAAAAATAAATAAATAAAAAAGCTGTATTGTTATGTGTGGACGTGTATATAACGCTATTCCTGATACTATCAAAGAATTACCATTTATTAGATTTAGCAGGAAACTTAAAATGTGGCTTATAGAGAAATCCTTTTATTCAGTATCAGAACTATTAATTAGGTGAGATTTATTTTGTTATAATGTTATACGAGTATAATTGATATTTTATTATAATGATTTTGAGAAATTTTGGTTTAATAAAATTGTAGTATAGTTAATATTTGCATGTCTTAAAATGACAAAATGTATATGGCACTCTAATACTTACAATTTCTTTAATGTACCTGCAGTTTTAGCAAATAAAATTATTATTATTATTTCGTATGATAGTGATTATCCATAACAAACAAATGTTTACATAATATTAGTAGGCATGTCTATTATAGATTCAAAAGGTTTCAATATTAATTTTAAAAGTTTGTGTGAAGCCTTCTAACCAACTGTTAAAATTACAATTGTCTGCCACGGTGTCGCAGTGGCAGTGTGTACGATTACTGCGCAAGAGGTCGTGGCTTCGATTCCCACTCGGGACACCAGTTTAGGTGTACTTTGTCCCCGTGAATTAATTATTTGTAAAGATTCTTACTGCGGAAACAGTCTTTAAAAAATACCAAGTCAGTAGAACTGTTGTTATTGTTTCAGGAGAACCTCTGAGTGACGTGTTCCATGAGTGGCAGGACGGCTATCCATACAACGACGCGCAGTGGTCGTGTACTTACATTGAAGTAGACGAGAAGCTACTGTACGGGGGGTCCTGTGACTGGTTGTACTACTTCACGTGTGAGCTACCACGGTAGACCGCGAACATTACACTATGTTGTATGTTGTACAACCTAACTGGAATTACATACATATCTATTATTACTTGTGTTAGGGAGATGGGCGCATTGGATGGGGGGGGCGGTGTTCTCTTTGTATTTTATTACATAGGTACTATATTTCAAATTAAAGTTAGAAGTGGGGGGGAGGGGATGGAGACTATTGAACCTCTAAATCTAAATCCATCAAAATTAGATTAATGTAGAAATAGAAACTTCTAAGACTAATATGGAATACTTTTTAATCTATTCCAGATAGATTAAAAAGTATTCCCTAATAGTTTTCGATTTTTTCGAAAAAAGTATCATGACAAACAAACACTGTTAACCTAAAATAAATTTAATTTGTGTTGTCCTACTTCTTACTAATATTATAAACGAGAAAGTTTGTTACTCATCACGCCAGAACGGATGAACCGATCTAGATAAATTTTAGCATTGAAATAGATTATTTAGCTTTATATCGAATAAATGCATGGTTCTCTTTATTTTAAAGGTTTTAAAAAAAGTCGCGGACAACAGCTAGTTTACCCACTTGTTAGTCTAAAATGTTGCCTTTAGGTCCCAGATACAGATACATACTTATTTTTATGAAAATATAGTATATTACGGGTCTTAATCGCATGAATAATTTAAGGTAAAATACCTTGTTTATTGCCCGACGTTTCAACCGTATTGCAACGGCCGTGGTCACGGGTACACATACTTAACTAGCTGCCGTCTGCGACTCCGCCCACGTGGATATCGATTTTAGTAATAATAACCCTCCTTGTTGCGCAGTCGCGTAAAAATTTGAATCCTGTTCCAGGATAGCGTCTATCTCCTCAGAAAATTTAATTGAGATCCGTTTAGTCATTTAGTTATGAAAAAGTAAGAAACAAACAGACACACATTAGCATTTACAATATTTACTCCTATGAATAATTTTTCATTGCGGGTTCTTCTTAGCGTCTTCTTTTTGTAAAAGTACACAAGTAAAATAAACTATAAATGGTAATGTTGGACATCTTAATACAAAATATTTATGTCTATTATGTATTCAGCCGTTTTCCTATTTCCCTATCCAATGTGCTGTGTCACTAAAATTAATACTTTAGATAATATTAAGTAGTAATAAGTAACGCTGTTTTATCTCTAAGCTAGAATATAAGATCTTACGAATATGAACCAAAGAGTTCTTTTCACTTTCTCTACAACAAATAATACAAAGTAAAGTATACACTCAACCACTGAACCAATAAGGATACTTGCAACGAAGCCGCAACCAAGTTGTACTTCACACATTTACTTGGTTCCTTCTACGAGTTTAATTCTTTGGGTCATATTCGTTTTTTTTTTTTTCTTATTGTTAGAATTTATGAACTCTATTCATGCCAGAACTACGAAAATTCGTAAGATGGAGGCGCAGGGCACTTGCACGAGTGTGCGTGTCATTTTTTCTGAGAAATTAACTTTTGAATGTAAAACAATTGTAATAGTGTAAATTAACATGTTTGTGTGCGATAGCGCAATAGACGAATATATTAACCACATAAATGATAGTTCTTTGATACTGCTATGCTATTCCCGTACAACAAATCTCTAGGCTGTACGCCACGTCGAGTCGCCAACAAAACAGCGTAGACCTTGAGCCCGGTGCTGTTACAAATGGTATTCCCAAGTATTCATGTGCTCGACGACGATCGTCCTCTCGACGTTGTTTCGTAGACGAGCTAGGGATTATCAACATTTTTTTCACAATTTAATCTCGATTATGATTTTTAAAGGTTTTATAAATGTACTTAAAGTCTACAATTACTTATTTCTAAATATTAGGTAAAATTGTATATAATATAATAAATTTAATTAAAAAAACATTTCATTATTCATTTTCAAGGCCTAAATCCTCCTTTATCGAGTAAATTTTATTTTTATTTTTATTTATTTTATTTGGGGAGCTTACAGCTATAGCTGCTCCCCAAATAAAATAAAATAAACAAATAGCTTCATAAAATACATTACTGAATGCCAATAACAAGCTTCCACAGATGAACAGAATACGTATACATCAATTATGCTTTACAAATGTTTATACAGCTAAACAGAACCTAATATGGTATTTACAATACGTTAGGTACTCTGGTGACAAACATTTTGTGTTCAGTAAAGATCTAGCACATCCAGCACTTGTAGTAAATAAATCAACTGTCATTGTTTAAATTATAGTAGTCAGCGGAAACTCTAGACAGATAGCTATCGTGAATTACACCCAGATCTTTGCAAACAGTTTGTTTGTCTAAGAGGTAGCCTGATTTTATAATTAAATAATATTTTTTATCGTTTACGTATGAAACTCATCAAATAACATTTGGGTGCATTCAAATATAAGTTGTTCCGATCGCAGTATTGATCCAGTCGATCTAAATCATCCTGCGTCAATCTTGCATCAGTAACATCATCAATCCTTTTGAAAATCTTCGTATCGTCAGCAAATAGGAGAAATTTGCTGCGTATGAAACAAGAACCAATGCAGTTAATAAAAATAACAAAATTAAGTGGGCCCAGCAAAAAGCCTTGAGGTACTCCGGACGAAATTTTATTCCAAAAAGAAGACTTTTTTTATTTTTTTTATTTTTTATTAATGTAATTATTGCAATCTATCAATCTTACAGACATTCAGCAATATGTGTATTTTTATTTAATTAAAGGGCTTGCACGAACGCCGTCCAGTGACTGCTCCGTTTATTCTTGTGCCTCTCAGAGGAGGTCTTGAGGAATCTTTCTTTTTAGTCTACGAGCAACTGCTTGGGTGTTCATAAGATTGACTGCCAACATATTTGGATGATTGGAGATCCGCTTCTTATACGCATTTGTTCTATCTGAGATTTCTTCTATAACACTTTTGACGCAGAGGTCGTGATGGAGTCTATTGTTTGAGACATACCAAGGTGCGTTCGTTATCATTCTTAGTATCTTTGACTGGAGTCTCTGTATTATTTCAATGTTTGACTTTGCTGCCGTTCCCCAGAGTTGTAGGCCATATGTCCAAATGGGTTTTATTATGCATTTATATAGCAATAGTTTGTTCTGAAGTGAGAGTCGTGATTTTTTATTTAATAGCCTGTACATAGTGCGCAACTGTTGGCCCATAGCTAACCGCTTTGTGAAAATATGCTTCTTCCAGGTAAGGCGTCTGTCCAAGTATATTCCAAGATACTTGGCTTGTTTCTTTTGCGGTAAAGGTATGCCGTTGAGATTGACGGGTGGACATGTTTCTTTTCTGTTTGTGAAAGTAACCTGGACAGATTTGGTTTCGTTGGCTTTGATTCGCCAATCTTTGAGCCATTTTGATTTGACATTCCAAAAAGAAGACTAACTATTCAATATGACAGCCTGAGAGCTGTTTAGAAGATAAGAGGAGAACCAACTATACAATTTACCATGTACACCGACACCCAGAAGCCTAGTCAGTAGTATGGTCTATACGATCAAAAACATTACTGTAGTCAGTTAGTAATCATGAAATTCTAGAAGATTAGATGCGGTCGACCTACTCCTCAAAAAACCATGTTGCTCTTTGATAAATTATCACATAATTGAGTTGTATAGCTGTATGAAGACAATACGCTCCAGCATTTTTGCTAATGAGCACAGCTTTGAGAGTTGATCATTGCACTTTTAGAGCTGTTTTTATGAATAGGCGTAACTCGTGCAGATTTCCATGTAGACGGCATGATGCCCTCGCTTAATGACCTCTGAAAGAGTACAGTGATGGGGACAGATAATTCATCAGCACAGGCTATTAAGAAAGAAGCTGGTAATGTGTCTGGACCGGCTGACTTAGAACAACCCAGTCCTTTTAACAATTTACGAACCTGCTCGATATCAACTTCAATCATGGATATATCACAGACCTGGGTGCCACTTGCCGATACATTACTTAATTGACAGGAAGTAATAGTACCAGAAGCTAGAAATTCGTTGAAAAATACTCAGAAAATAGCTCGCTAATGTCTGCTCCGCTATTATTAGTGCGGTTACCATAGGTCATTAATGCAGTATACATACTATTTTCTCGCTTACTTTTAATGTATGGCCAAAAGAGTTTGGGATTATTCGTAATGGAATTTTCAATAACGTTTATATAATTATTATAGCAGGTTTCTTCCATTTTTTTCACTCTGTCGCGCAGTAAATTGAATGTGTGACCATTAGACATGTTATTGTAGGTTTTATATTTCTTGAAGTATTTAAATTTTTCCTTAATACACTTGATAAGAGCACAAGTGTACCAAGGAGGGTAGTTAGTATTTCTGGTCCGACGCATAAGTATATATTTACTTCTTAGCCGGTATAGAGTCCTATAAAAATGATCTAGAGCGTCATCGATACATCGATACATTGTACCAAGCGTCGTACACCAAACAATTTTCAATCAATTGCAGATACTGACATAGTCCCCACGCTGATAACAAAATACATCAAGAGGACAGTTTCTGAGTAGGTTGGTATTAAGAAACGATGGTATAATAATTAAACTTCTATGGTTTGGGTCCTCTTGGACTGTGGTATCCGTACAAACAGAGACAGAAACATAATCGTTACTTAAAACCAAGTGTAAAATTGGGCCTAAATATTTTTTGTGAGCGTTATACTGTACGAGACCACATTCATTTAATGTAGCAGTAAAGTTATTGTAATGCATGTGATTCATAACAGAAGCTTGAAGGCCGTCTTTGCACAAAATCCATTAAATATCACCCAAATTGTAATCCCCCAAGAATAAAAAATAATCGGAGGTATAAAACGACGGCTGAAATCAACTATAACTAACCTCTCATCACGAATAAACAATCTAGAGCAAAACGCTGGATCATGCAACATTGAGGTGCAATGTATTCCCGAAAAGAAGAGGAAAATTTAATTGGCATCTTCAAGAAACCGCTCAACTCCCGCCGGCACCAATTGGTGCCGGCACTTTGCGACCTATTCGCAAAGTGCTTTGCTACGGTTTATCGAGACAGTGAACATACGTTGCTTCATCCAGACACGACCGTTGATAAAAATGCTGTTTATTTTGGGACTGTAACGGTCAATCGTAGTTTACTGTTAAATAAACTCATAGGCTTAGATATAAACAAAGGCGCTGGCTCAGATAACATTCCACCAATTTTCATAGATAAATGTGCTTCAAATCTATTAGAACCTATTAAGAATATTTTTGTTAGGTCGCTAGATACAGTTACTTTTCCTGTGCAATGGAAGTTAGCAAAAGTAGTTCCCATTCATAAGGCTAATGAGTGCATTACATACCAAGGCGTACCACAACGAAGTGTTTTAGGACCTCTTTTATTCATCCTATATATTAATGACCTGCCTAGTGCAATTAATAACCCCATTGCCCTGTTTGCGAATGACAGTACAATTACTATAAAATATCAAAATTGGTCATCTTATGAAGACGATTTTAATGGCTCACTAACCTCCGTTGTGATGTGGCTAGAGAGAAATAATTGAAAGGCTAACTTAACAAACTCTAAATTTATGAATTTTTATCAAGGCACCTCAATGCATCTTAACATAAGTTTTATCTACAATTAATTTTAAATTGACAAATGAACATAATAGACTGCAGTCAGATTTGGACAACTGCAACGATCAAATTATTAATAGCAGGATAATGAATGACTGCCACACACAGGAGCATAACACACAAAACACCAGCTTGCAGTCCCGTTTAACAACTCTCATACTTGAACACTAATCAGAAACTCAAGTATACATTAACAAGTATGAGGTGGTAGCCAAAGTAGCTAGAGAGGAAACGGAACAAATAATCTCTCATAATAAAATCAACCCATGTTTCAATTGCTCACTACCACAGTCTGTTGGTCTACACAACACATACCAATACACGGCAGTCGCAGAGCAGTAAATGCAGTCTGACTCTGACTGCGGATTGTTACCTGAACAGCATTGCGAATATTATAGACAGTAAAGTTGTGATTTATTCTGACCAGTTAGGTATAGATTTTAGCAGGTTTATAACAGATCACACAAAATATAGAGTCATAAATTATTGTTCACCGGGATCAAAGTTTTGTAATGTAATTAGTAAATTAAATATTACTACCTTATAGTATTACATTACCGTTATAGTATTATATGGTGACAGCTTCTCAGTCACCAAGAGAGACATAATTCAATTAACAGAATGTATTACTTAAATGTTTTGTTATATAACACTACTTACTTACATATTATATTATATAAAACAATGAGGAATATATAAACAAAAACGTTTTATGAGTATTCTAAACTTAGCTTTTATGATTGGGTAACAATCAGCATTTACAAAAGACAAGCTAAGTTGTACGAGTGTTATGGTAGGAAACAATTTAATTTTGTTTAAAACTTTATTCAGTATGTAAAAAACTATTCAAAAACTTTTAAAAAAGTAATAAATTTCAGTAAAATTAATTCACATTATAATTACTAGCATATCACCTCATCTATCTACAATTTTTAATCAATTTGTTGATACCAGCATATTCCCTAATCTTATGAAACATAGTAAAGTAATATCATAAATAAAGCCGGATCAAAGAACGACCTTAGTAATTTTAGACCAATATCCATCTTGCCAGGTTAGTAAAATGTTCGAAATGGCCATACTTAAGCAGTAAGAATCCCACTTTAATTCTAATAATCTACTGCATACCGATCAATATAGTTTCACGACGCTCTACTGTTAATGCAGGCACTAAGCTAATAAAACATTTTTTTTAATGCCTGGGAAAATGGATGCTTTTGGTGTATTCTGTGATCTTTCTAAAGCTTTCAATTGTGTGGCACATAGGACACTTCTGCTGAAACTTATGCATTACGGTATTAAAGGTACCGCGCTTGATCTACTTGACTCTTATCTGAGTTAATTCAATATGTTGATATAAGCGGAGTAAGGTCATCTGGATCGCCAATTAGTATGGGTGTGCCTCAGGGATTAATACTCAGTCCGTTATTATCTTTGGTATATTTTTTATATTAATAACTTCTGTGACATCATTCTATTTGCTGATGACACTTCTCTAATTTTTAAAATTGATTAGAAAATTATGAGAAAATAAATAGAACACTCGCACTAGTTCAAGACTGGTTTACAACGAACAACCTACTTCTAAATCCCAAAAAAACTAAATGTATTAAGTTTAGTTTACTAAATGTAAAAAGTACTAATACGAGTATAATTTTTAATAATGAAGTGGTTAGCTTTGTCGACTCAACTATTTGCTTGGGATTACTTTAGACAGTAGGTTGCAGTGGGGCACCCAAATATCATGTCTCGCAGGAAAACTCAGTTCTGCAGCGTATGCTATCTGCAAAGTTAGACAGCTTAGAATGTAGAAGCGGCTCGACTGGTATATTTTGGTTATTTGCATATTTATAACTATTTATTATACGGGAATTAACGCGCATTGTTTACCTTAAAATTGCTTGACGTTTCGACCAGGTTGCACCAGCCGTGGTCACAAGCGGACTGTTGCTGCGATGTTAAGACTCCGTCAAATCGATAAATCTTCATCTACCATCACTTTTTTGTTTCTCGAAAAGTTATTGTTGCACACTACACTGATTGTGTCCATGTTAACCTTCTGAGAACTAATACGAGGTTATGTTTTACGAATCACTGGATTCCACGTCACAGATAGTTTGAAGCCCTCTTCCCGATTGAAAGTTTTATGTTTTTTAATTTCAATCCCTTTACGCACAATTCGTGAATAAATTGGCGGTCTGTGGAGAGGGTTTGTGGACGATGAAGCTCAATCCAGTGATTGGTGTTCGACTGCAGTATGTGTTCTGCAATTGCCAATTTGTTCCTTTGTTGGTTTTTCACTGCTGTGATGTATTATTTTAGCCTTTCCGCTATAGTTTGCTTTGTTTGGCCAATGTACAAACTACCGCACCTGCAATCAATTTTGTGAACACCTGGCGCCTGCAGAGGTATATTAATCGATTCATTTACGTATCGATTTATTTCGCTTTGCATATATCGTTTAACCATCCGCCGTTATTATGTTATACATTTTATGAAGTTTGGTTAACGCTGTCGTTGGAGGCTGCTTTATTTATTTTATTTATTTATTGAACTTCTTGCACACAAAATTTGTTCAAAAGCGGACTTCATGCCTTAGACATTATCTACCAGTCAACCTTAGGGTGATGCAAATAACTGTTTGAGGTGGGTGCTTAATCGACTTATATTTCTAATGCTTAATAAGCAAGAAAGTGATAAAAAAAAAAAGTAATATTAATAAATAAATAATTATAAAAACAATACCATACATATAAATATAAAAATACACATACATACACACACAACATACCAAAACATACATTTACATACATAATACATACTCATAACTTTATATATAATTGTGATGATTCCGCCAATAACTTCGTATAGTAATAACGTACTTGGAACTTACAGGTGACACGAATTGTAGACATTCTTATTTCGAGCGGGAGCGCATTCCAAAGGAGAATAGATTGAATAGAGCAGGAAGAATGCACCAGAGTGGAGCTGTGAGCAGGACAGAGAAGCAACAGATTATTAGAGGAGCGTAGATTCCGATCATGGCTAGAGCAGAGAAATTGAAAGTGAGGCGTTAGATAAGTAGATGAGAAAATAGGATTGAATATAGCGTTGTACGTGCACGCAAACTACGGCGCTGCCGGATAGGAAGCCAATTAAGCTGAGAGCGATAGTTCGAGACATGATCGTACTTGCGAAGGTTGAAGACGAATCGAATGCAATTGTTGAGAAGCCGGTCAAGTTTATGGAGCAGACTAGCATTCAGGTCGAAATAGCATACATCACCATAGTCAATGATAGGAAATATTAAAGTCTGCACTAGCGTTACTTTTGTTTTAACTGGTAGAAAGTTTTTGAGACGATAAAAACACCGCAAAGTGCCAGTGACCTTCTGACTGACGTTAGCAATTTGAGTCCGCCAGCTAAGGGTGGAGTCAATATGCAAACCTAGATCTTTGACATCATGGCTTACAGAAATAGCAGTGCCGTGGAAAATAATAGGTGGTAATGAATCAAAATCTATTCTGCTAACCATGTGAGGACTGAAAACTATGATTGCTTGACATTTTTCAGAATTTACCGAAAGTCCAAACTCGTCCGACCAGTTCTTTATCGCCATCAAATCTCGATTCACATTATCGATAGCTTCATTCAAATTGTCTAGTTTTGTCTGAACGTATAGCTGAAGATCGTCGGTATACAAATGATACGTACATCGAAGTTCCCGAGTTAAAAGATTGATAAACAAGGAGAAAAGCAGAGGAGATAGAATACCGCCTTGAGGAACGCCCGCAACGAGATCACGCCAACTAGAGAATGTATCATCAATGCAAACCGACTGCTGGCGCCCCTGAAGATATGAAGAAAACCATTCCAATGCACCCGATGAAATATTATAATACGAGAGTATTGATAGGAGTATATCGTGGCTAACTGTATTAAAGGCGTTTGAGAAGTCCACCAACACTATGACAGAAACTTTTCCATCCTCCACACCGGCTCTGATATCGCCAGTTACTTTTAGCAATGCGGAGATAATACTATGTCCAGGCCTAAAACCAGATTGGAAAGGACATAAGATGCCATTAAGCTGTACAAATGCGGACAATTGTCGGTGTACACAGACTTCAAGGACTTTAGATAGAAAAGGAAGAATAGAAATTGGACGGAAATGATTAGGAAGAGAAGGGTTTGAGATCTTAGGCAGAGGTCGCACGTATGCTTTACTCCATAAGTCGGGGAAACGTCCTGATTGTAAAGAAAAGTTAATAATATCCGTAATTCCAGGAAGAAGCTGGTCAATGATGGTAATGATCATACGGCGGCTGATGCCGTCACAACCTTCGACTTGATGGAGAGTATAATTCTTTTGATCTCATCGTGTGCAACAGGAGAAAAATAAAAAGGATCATAAGTGACTTTAGATAAGCTTGATATATAGTTAATTGTACGACATCTGGTTAGATAATCTATCGAAAAAGACGTGACAAAGTGGTCATTTAAATCATCTAAACCAAATGCCGTGTGGTGCCGGCTTAAGAATAGTACCACCCCATCTCTACCCGTGGGTGTCGTCAAGGCGACTAAGGGATTTCACACCGGAGGACGGGCAGCAGCGTCCTCTGCGTACTTAAAGCCTTACTGCGATCGCCAACCCGCTCGCCAAGCGTGGCGATTATGGCAATTACCCCCAGGATCTACATACTAGTAGGTTCTACTGGGGAGACCCGTGCCCAGCAGTGGGCCATCATATGGGTTGATATGTAAACCAACTGTAGCAGGCAAATCGGATTGTTGCTCTTTACCGATACCTAGGGTTCTAAGGAACTTCCAGATATCGGCAGGAGATGATGAAGAAATATTATCAAGAATATGTCGGCTTTTGGCGTTACATATCATTTGATTACACCGATTCCTTGCAGCTTTATATGACGACCAGTTGACATCAGATCGATTTGTCTTAAACCCTCTAAAAGCCCGATCACGGCGTCTAATAGCAATCTGAATAACTTTTGACATCCAGGGCGCCGGAGGCCTTTTTACTTTAATTGTTTTAATGGGCGCGTGGACGTTATATACATTCGTAATGAGTTCATTAAAAATGTGAACCTTATCATCTACTGAACTCGACATCACTAGGTCCATCACAGCAGAAGCATCCACACGCAGCCTATCAACGTCCATCCGAGTAAAACAACGCATGAGTAAAAGTTTTGGTTTAAGTTTGGGAGGGTTTAAAATATAAGTGAGGAAGATAAGATCATGAAGAGAGAAACCAGGAGCAGAAAGCTGGCCGTGAGAAAAAACAAGAAAAGGAGAAGAAGTAAGCATAATATCCAGCCAGGTGTCAATTCCGTTGACGTTATGATGAGTGGCTTGAAAGTGGGGTTATTTGGAGATTGGCGGATTCCACGATGTTGCGAAATTTAGTAGAGCGAAGAGAATTGCGTGCAAGGAGGTCTGTGTTGAAATCACCCATGATGATGTAATTCGGACCCCAATGATTCTAAAACGAACTCTAAGTCATTGTAATAGTCGACAGAAGGAGGACTGTAGAACACGCCTATAATCAAGCGTAGAGCAGCATAATATACTGATAACATCCAAAAATTCTGCCTTTACTCAAGGCAGCGGCGGCTTTTATGAGATTAATACATTCCCTTTTTTAACCGTCAGCGATAGCGGAAATTCAGGATTACTTTTTATGTCTCAATACTGAGCTATATAGCCGAAATGAAATAGTAGTAATATCACCACGCGAACCATATAGTAATACGACCCGTTATATCCGATTGAGATTGGTTCCCATTATAACCATGTGTATGTACCTAAATTAAGTTACCTTTTAATATAAAAGCAACTGATACCAATCAAAATAAATTGTTTTATTTATCTGACACTGTGGTAAAGACAAAATTCATTTTATAAATATTCTGCAAGCCGGTAGCACCTAACATCCTAAATTATTATATCTGATAATAACCATCTCATGATTTACCCTTTCCTTCAGACAGGAGGTACTAAAGATATAGTAATGAACACTTATATAAAGATATAATCATGCAACCTATACCCATTACCGACAGTCATCAAGTAGGTCGAGAAAAATATTGTATAACAGACAGTGGACCATTTATCATCCATGTATCACGCGAAGAGCCCCAACTCAGGAACAACACTTCACCCTGTTTCATTTGGTATCTTTCTGTACAACAATAATATTAGTAATATTGTTCGAGATGGAGTCAAAAGAGTAAGCCAAATTCTGCTTGGCATTTGCTTCCTATGAGGATTCATATACATTCCTAATCAATAGTACTCTCAAAACTCATAAAAATTTTGCTACTATACCCCTTTTTAACATAACACGAATGAGAGTAGTTTCAGGCGTTCCAACAGATATGACAGAGGAAAATGTCCAGAAATACATTACAGTACCAATTGGGTGTGTAAAGATCCTGAAAGTGAGGCATATTAACAGAAAGGTTGTTAGAGATAGTTTGTTAGTATGTTTTGTTGTTACACCTCCCTTCCTGTACAGCAATATATTTACTCCACCATCACGTGGAATTAGTATGTAGATCTAAGCCAAGCTGTTTGAAGTGTGGCCATGACCACCCTTGTGATGGTTGCAAAATCCAAGAAGTTAAAGCATTCAGTGTGCTATGTTCTGGTTGGCACTTTGTTAATAGCAGGGCGTGCCCGGTGTATGTCAGACAGAGAGCTATTAAGATAATGATGTCAGAAAAAGTTATATCATATGCTGAAGCTGGCAAAGACTGTCTCCCGCAGCTATGCTGACACTCTTAATCATACCAAGCAAGCAATCCTATCGCTCTCCTTTCTATGATAAACATACTCATAAAAATATAATTTATACTCCTAAATCTTCTCACCCTAATGGCTGTGCTCATAATGGAACTTCTGATCCAACACAACTTCTCTCATTAATCCAAACCTTTCACAACCATTTATTCCCTCTTCAAACTCACCGTCCAACGTTGCCCAACAATTAATCCCCTTACTCGGCGTCTCGCCACACATTTCTTTAGTAGAATATGAGAAGCGTGTATCACAAGAAGCATGACCTTATATTCCTTCTGAACAAATTTAAGCCGTTGGCTTGCTCGGTCGCCAAGACTTGGTTGATACCAAGCCTTGGCTTCAGGATGTCTCAATATAATATTTCAAGATGCGACAGGTCGGATGGCTATGAAGGGTCAGCTCTCCTAGTTAAAAACACAATCCCTTTTAGATGAACTGAACAAAGCTGCAGTAAAAATTAAAAATTTAACGATTTTATCGATTAATAGCCCGTCCTCAGCAAAACTTTCTTCCTTAATACTATGAAATATTTTAACTAAAGTGAATGGCCCAGTATTAGTTATGGGAGATTTTAACTGGCATCATTTTAGATGGGGCTCGGAACACTGTGATTCCTTTGGATACCAAAGGAATCTCAGTGTTCGAGGTGGAGATTTCAGACAACCTCGACCTATGCATCTTTGTTACGTATGTGTTCGATACCCACACGGGGCACCATTTCTTTTGATTCATAATTTTTTTTTCCGAGTCTGCGAGTACTGTGTATCCATGAATTAAACGTTAAAGAGCCCCGCGTAACATGGCTTGTTACCTTCTGCGGGAATAGTCTTTTTCAAAAATAAAATAAAGTTATTGCTGTTACTATAATTTCAAGGTGCTACGCGCGCTACGGTGTAGTACGAGCTACGAGCGTAGTTTTTTGGAGTTCCGTTGCCAAAATGGCAAAACGGAACCCTAAAGAAAGCGGTGACCGGATCCGGTATATCAGTCATTTTTTTTCTTGCTTAGACTTCATTTATTCATTTAAGAGCAAATACAAATTAAATTTGGATAATTTAGTATTAACGAATAACGTTTATTGACTTATGCTGAATCTAATAACTTATTTTAATACAAAGAGTAATATTTACGTATATAACAATAAGCTGAGATTAAAATATTCATTATTGAATATTTTAATCTCATATATATATCATACTAGCTGTCACGCGCAACTTCGTATGCGTAAATTTTCCCCGTTTTTGCTACATTTCACGTCGCTACTCCGCTCCTATTAGTCGTAGCGCGATGTTATATAGCCTATAGCCTTCCTCGATAAATGGGCTATCCAATAAAAAAAGATTTTTTTAAATCGGACCAGTAGTTCCTGAGATTAGCGCGTTTAAACAAACAAACACACAAACAAAGCAAACAAACAAACTCTTCCGCTTTATAATATTAGTATAGATATATATAAAATGCGTAAAATGTAATACTTTTGCATACTGCTGTAACAGCAAAATATAACCTTCGTAAGAAGCTGTACCCACGCTCGTTTCGCAAAATTAAAATTAGTTTTGATTACTTTTTACTTTACATTCTCGATAGTGAGAGTGGCGATAAAACACTAACACATTTTTTTTTTAATTATTTTTCTGTAATCGACTTAGATAGAAAATAGGGCACTTTTATTGCCTTTATTTAAAGGCTAGGCGCCTGCCCCGGCTTCGTACGGGTGTCATATGATAGTAAGATTTTCAAACAAACCTAATACCTGATTTTAAGCCTGTAAACGCGGACGTAGCCCGTCCGCGTTTAGTGTGATTTTAGAGATCCCTCAGTTATTTATCATTACGGCTTTACCTACTTATTGCCTATTTAAGTAAAGCCGATTGTAAGTGCGTTATTTCAACCCCTTTGACGAGTGTGGAATCACGTGAAATCAAACTGCTTCGTGTGTATCGGGCACCTACCCCCCGGCGTGCTCACACTTGGCTGTGTGGAGAGAATCGAAATATACCCCCCCCCCCTCAACATCGTGTTTTATATGGAAATAATCCCTCTAAAAAGTTGCATAAACTGTGCCCCCCTTTCAATTTTTTAAACCGTAAGACCAAAAAATATAAAAAAAAACATGAAAGTAACACACCATCTTTGAGTTAATGCCGAAAAACTGCTCTTCTCAACAGAAGGGCTTAAGTACCGTGAACATTGGCCCTTCTGATGTTGCAATTTTTCAGATCGTATTTTTTCATATGTAGTTTATCAATAGTATTTGTAATAACGGCTGCGGAACCCGGTTTCCAGATTTTTCTTACTTTTACCATTTTTAAAACCGTTATAACTTCTAAACAAATAATTAAAATTTTTTCGCCATTAATTTTTAAAAACGTATTAAGTCGTCGAATAGGGATTAAATATATGTACATACTGTATAATTTAGGCACACACCTTTCCAAAATGTTAAATTTAATCTTAATCGACAAGAACATGACACTATCGCAACTACAGTAGTAGTAGTTGCTTGCGCATTATTGCTCAGTTTCCTTACTCGTCAATCTACTTAACCAATTATTTTTTCAAATGAAATTCGTTTAATAACTCTATAAAAAGACAAACCGTTGCAAGTATTGATTAAATCTGAAGTCTTATCAGCACTAAGGTGCAAGTAAACATAGGAGGTGGAGCGTTGTGCCCGCACTAGTCTTGAGGTAACAAGGACACCATGCTCGCAATCTACGTACTTTTAGCGACCGCTGCTGGTGAGTTTCTGTTCTGTTTCATCATACTAGACTGGGTCTCATTTAACTGAGTGTATATGGTACTGTGAATTATAATGCGCTGGTATATCGACAACTATGTGCAATTTTAATTTCAATGACTGACACAGTCTCAATTTATTTTATTCTCTTTCATATAAATAAAATAAAATAAAAAGCCTTTTATTTCTTGCAAATTTAAAAAAAACTAAATTAGAAAAAATATCGACTGTAAACACTAAACAATAACATCAAAAGATTCGTTACATGCACTTTTGTTAAATATAGGTCAATCATATAATTTACATAATTTACAATAATTTATTACCAACGATTGTGTATTTAAATGAATTGAAGTGTACACAACGTTATTTTTAGTAAAGTGCAAACCTGAAAGTAGTTTGTTTAGAATCAGTAACTCAATCCATTGGGGTAGTTGGGCGAGATAAAATTCACATGCAAAATTAGTTTCTTTGCTATATTTATTTTGAACTTAATGTACAAATAGTGTACAAAGGCGGACTTAAAAAGCCAAAAGCATTAACTACCAGTCAATCTCTGGGTGATGTAGCGATTTAATATATGTGGTTTCAGAACGTTGACAGATGATTAACCTAACATAAATACATAACAAGGATGCTTGTACATAAAATTTTAATCAAATCATTTAAGTTGCCAAAGTTGTGAGAATTTAGCGAACTCGTTGAGGAAAAGGTATGAACCTTCAGCTTAAAATTGAAGCGATTGTGTGCCATCCTAATTTCGGGGAGCAGCACATTCCAGAATAAAACACAAGTGTGTACATGGAAAGAGGATCCCACGAATGCAGAAGAATGAGATGAACATAAAAGCAATAGATTGTGGCTAGAACGCAGATCTCTACTATGGTTGGCATACAAGTATTGAATATAAGAAGAAATGTATGAGGGACTTTTAGGAGAATTAAGAATAGAGTAGAGCGTAGTGTTACGACACTGACGAATAATAAGCAATTTAGTTGGGAACTGAAAGAAGACACGTATGTGATATGTTGATAGCAGAAGGATTTCAAGGGAATAGAAACCCAGTTATATGGTAGAGATACGTGTATATTTAGGTACTCTCCATAGTAGTGTGTGCTTATTAATTAATTACATTATTACATATATTGACACAATACCGAGCGGCATCTTATTTTATGTTGTAGTTAGAAATAAAATATCGCGGTACAATATTGAATACAGGTAATATGCCACATCTCCCCCAAAAAGTTATCCATTACACCCCCGGATTTAATAAAAAAAATGTATGGCGCACGTAGTTGAGTCTTACATTTTTGCTTAATGATATAGTAACATTATAAAAAAAAAACAAAAATAAAAATAAACAATAACAAAATATTAATAATATAGTAACATTATAAAAAAGATTACAAAATAATAATAAACAATAACAAAAGATTAATAATAATAGTAACATTATAAAAAAGATTACAAAATAATAACAAAATATTCATTTACAAAACAATTTTGTATTATTCTTATGTATGTGTATTACACATATTATGGATGGCCCTGAGCATAGAGTAGTAATAGATATGAGCTAGTAACTTCGGGAAGGTTGTAATCGCCCAAAATATAGAAAGTATAGACATTGTCCCTCCCCCTTGGACCGCGAAAGCGTACGGACGTGTGCCCCACGTTTTAAATTATATTTAATTTTTTTTCCAATTTTTGGCACAAAATACAAATAATAAAATCAGTGAAGTACCAGGCAAGCATAACGCAGTAGGCGGTCAACGCGGAGTCGTTGTAAGAAAAGGACACCAACAGCGGAGAAGGAGCGATTGGCAGAGCTACGCTACGCGGCGCACGAGTCACACATGTCACACACGTCACACACGTCACACACGTCACGCGTGAGTGTCATAGTCGGTGCTTGCCACAATTCCATAGGCGGAGCGTGTAGCGGATAGCTGGTGGTCCAAACTTATATTTGTTGGTGAATATAAATTTATTTTTCTGTACTCTTGTAATTTTATATCTTGGTGCTGACTGCTGAGTTTAAAAAGAAAAATGTCCCTTGCAAGAACACCCACAAAAAGCGGTAGCCAAAAGTCTACCCCGGTACACTATGCTTCTGACACAGCTTTAAATTCAGCTGAAAACCAAGAACATTCCGACTTTAACGTTACTAGAAGATGTAAACGGAGACTAGAAGAGTCATCAGATTATTCATCTAATATCACGTTTTCTGAACTGAAAAACTTGTTCGAGGATTGGCAAAGCAAACAGGAAGCGAAATTTGATACTCTTAAATCTTCTATGGAAGCCATTATTAGGCAAAATGAAGAGATAAAAACTTCTATGGAACTCTTGTCCGATAAATATGATGATGTTTTATCTGATATGAAGAAACTTCAGCGAGAAAATGACAAGTATAAAAACCACATAAAGAACCTAGAGTCACAACTAGACTACTTAGATAAAAAATCACGTGCTTGCTCTGTCGAGCTGCGAAATATACCTAATATGGAAAATGAAACAAAGCAAAGTTTATTAGATTTAACAAAAAATATTTGCGCAGTCATAAATACATCTATACATGACTCTGATGTTCGCGATGTGTACCGAATGAAACAAAAAGATAAGTCCAATGGTCCCATAATAGTGGATCTTAATTCAACTATCACCAAGGAAAACTTAATAAAGTCATTAATAGCATACAACAAAGATAAACCAGCTGCTCAGCGGTTAAACTCTCTTCAACTAAAAATTAATGGGCCATCGAAACTTGTTTATATTTCCGAACTATTATCAAATAAAGTCAAACGCCTGTACTACTTGTCGAGAATGTTTGCTAAGACACACGAATACGACAGTTGTTGGACATCTTATGGAAAAGTCTACTTGCGACGAAATAGAGATGATCAGCGAATACACGTTGACAGCGAGGAAGCCCTTGAAAACCTAAAACGATGCATCTGACTAGTCTTAGTTACGTCTACCATAGTTTTATTGCTTTTTAAATGTAATGCATGTCAATTATATTTTTGTTATATTTTTTTATGTTGCCTTATACTCGTTTTTAAGATACAAATATTTTACCTCTACAACACACTTGTAATCAAGCCCCACCCACTTTACTGTACATCAACGTCACATTTTTCACTCAATACATTTTTATCAATTATACAAAATATACACTATGCAAACAGTGTTTCAAAAACAAAACTATACAATATCTACATAACAATCCTACCTGGCTATTATCTAGGTGTGCTCTTAGGTTCTATAGATTTTTATCTTTATTTTATTAATTATTTGAATCACAATTATATTAAATATTTACTTTTATACTTTTACCAATACATTATTACATTTTTTGCTCGTACATTATCCCAAATAAAAAATCCCATTGATAACTATTTACATAAAATTCAATGAATTAAATCAAATTCAAAAGGAAATTGACTCATTCAATATAGCCAAATCAGCTCTCTGTGACGCCGAGGACTGTCAAAGAATCATACCAAATTCAAAAAAAGGCTTCAGAATCATTCAACAAAATATAAGAAGTATAAAGAGGAACATCGCAGGTCTGTTTCCACTAATCATCAGAAGCGGTGTAAACTGGGATTGTATCGTATTAACGGAGTGTTGGTTGCCATCCAACCCTAACATACCTAAGTTACATGGTTAGCATGGTTAATGCTACCACTTCTAATAACTATACACAAAATGAAGGCGTCGTGGTGTACTATGGGTCTGATTTAATTATGTCAATTGGTGAACCACACTTAACCGATGCAAATTGTCTCGCTTTAAAATCTGACAATAATACAGTCATCTTGGCCATTTACCGACCTCCAGGAAATAAAAATGTAAACAATTTCATTCAATCTTTAAACAATTTATTGATAAATTATTCTAATATACACAATATTATGATTCTTGGTGATATAAATATAGATATTTGTGAAAGTAATTCAGACCCTTTTTCCTCTACGTACCTTGATATGTTGGCATACCATGGAATCCTTCCAGCACACACACTCCCAACTCATAGTAAAACATGCCTTGATCATGTTATGCTAAAGACTAAATTATCAGCTCAAAGTCTTGTACTTCAAACATCCCTCACCGATCATAATAGTGTCGCTCTCTACATAACATCTAAACTTAAACTTAAACCCGCTAAAACATATAGTCAAATTAACTACTCTAGCCTAACTCAGGATTTGCTAGCAACCGATTTTAGTTACCTGTATACGTTACAAGACGCCAACGCAGCAACTAACTACTTTATACAAACTTTACAATTATTAATAATAAGTAATACTAAACAGCTAAAAACACCTGCACGAAAGAGGCTTCTTAAGCCATGGATAACTCCAGGTATTCTAAGATGCCTTAAACACCGAGATAGCCTTTTCAAGAAAACTAAAAAAGAACCCAAAAATGACACCCTACAAAAAACCTATAAACGTTATAGAAACTTTTGTTCATCACTTTTAAAAAAATTGAAAATTGAGTATGAAAAGTTAACGCTTCAAACTTCAAATAAAAATAATAAGGATCTGTGGAAAGCTATAAAACAGATTACAAATACAACGAAACCAAAAGTCACTCCATTTGAACTGATACATCAAAGCGACCCTCAAAAATCTATAAATGATGTGAACAATTACTTCGCGAATGTTGGCAAAACACTAGCTCAAAGGATTCCTAATAAAAAGTTCTATAACTTTGAGCAAGTTACATCAAAGTCATGCCTCTATTCTTTCGCACTACTACCTACTGATAAAGATGAGATTAGAACATTAATAATGAATTTAAAACGTGATAGCGCGACTGGACTAGACATGATTTCCGGAGTCATCATCAGGGATAATGTGGAAATTTTTGTTGGACCCCTGACATACCTATGTAATTTGTCAATTTCGACTGGTGTGTTTCCCTTAGCATTTAAAAGGTCGCGAATTAGCCCTATTCACAAGAATGGGGACAGAGACTGTGTCGATAACTACAGGCCCATTTCAATACTGCCTACGTTATCAAAAATCCTTGAGCGTATCATAAATAAGAGATTAATAAAGTATCTTGAAGATAACAATCTCTTATCTAGAGCCCAATTCGGTTTCAGATCAAAAAAATCTACCTCTGATGCGGTGCAGGAGTTAACTGATTTCGTAGTCACTAATCTTGACAAAAAAAAGAAAACAATTGCCATATTCTTAGATCTGGCTAAAGCCTTCGACACGGTCTCTATTCCAATATTGCTAAAAAAACTCGAGTGTCTAGGAGTAAGGGGCCACCAGTTGAAATTACTTAAAAGTTACCTAACTGAAAGAACACAGTGCGTAAAAATAGATAATCACATTAGTCGTGATGCGCCCATTAATCTTGGAGTCCCACAGGGTAGCATCCTGGGTCCGACACTATTTCTCGCATATATTAATGATCTGTGTCAACTTAACCTTCACAAAGGTAAAATTGTCACATTTGCGGATGACACAGCATTGTTATTTAGCGGAGACACGTGGAGTGATGTTTATTCTAATGCGCAAAAGGGCTATAATATGGTGACGAAATGGTTGAGTGACAACGTATTGACTCTTAATGTGACAAAGACAAAATATATAACATTTTCTTTAAAAAAAACTGATGACATTGAGCAATATAAATTGATATCCCACAACTGTATGGATTACGATGCTTCCCGTTGTTCTTGCTCTCATATTGATAGGGTTAACGTAATTAAGTATTTGGGAGTGATGCTGGACAATAGATTAAACTTCAAAGAACACATTGATATGGTAGCAGCAAGAACACGAAAATTAATTTATATATTTAAAAACCTAAGACACGTAGCACAAAAGGAACTGATCAAAACAGTTTATGTTGCACTTTGCCAATCACAACTTAGCTATTGTATATCCACCTGGGGAGGATCAGCTAAAACCCATATGTTGAAACTGGAGAGAGCTCAAAGAATCGTTTTAAAAGTAGGTCTCTTTTTACCATTTTATCATCCAACCGTTGATGTCTATAGGCAGAGCAAAGTCCTCACGGTTCGGCAACTCTATATTCTTCACTGTGTTACCAAACAACATTCTTTAGTCCCATACGAGCCTAAAGTGATTGAGAAACGGCGCAGGAAAGACCTAGTGTGCTCAAACACTTCATTTAAGACTAGTTTTGCTCAACGTTTTTTCTGTTATCAAGGTGGTCATCTGTATAATAAAATAAATAAAACACTATCAATTTATTCTCTACCAAAAGTAAAACTTAAGACTACGGTAACAAACTGGTTACTAACTTTAGATTATAGTACGACAGAGAACTTAATACCCTAACTACATTTATATAGGATGTACACAGCTTTCAACACTCAAACACACACACAAACACACGCATACACACACACACACACAGGGCTAAAGTACTTTATCAATTTTATTTTTCTATTTTATTTTATTTTCTTTGTTACTAATTAATATATTTTAATTTATTTTAATTTATTCTTAGTGTTTACCAAATTTCCAAGGGGTGAGGACCTGGTGGTCTGTACTACAGGTTTACACCTACAACGGACACCAGCTTCTCACATACCTTTATAGATAATTGTGAATTGGTTATTCAATTCTATTCAATTGTATTTGTTGCTGTTTTTAAAGTATTGTGAGAAGAAATAAATAAATTATTATTATTATTATTATTATTATATTATTATTGTGTTGGCCTAAAAGCTGTGTCAATGGGTTGAAGTGTTTGTCGTAATCCAAAAGAGATGTTTTCGGTGTACCACCGAACAGTAGGCAGCACTGACTATGTGTCACTTGAGATTAGACGTGCTAGGTAGTTCCACCATATGTGAGGAGTACCTATATTAAAGCGATGTTAGGTCCAATTCAATGGGCTTAAGGGTATTTAGTACTATGTATGAATAAAGCAATGTTTCCTTTAAGTGAAATTTGTTAACTCAAATATTATGTGGGCATTAGTCAGTCATAACGATTAGAATAGTCTTAATTTCCAAAACCTTGGGGGATGGGGGCGGCACGTACCCCATTGACCTCCCCCCCCCCTCCCCTGAATCCGCGTAGCGTGCCACACTATGACACTATCCTGCAGCTATATAGCGTACGTTCACAATGTTCACAGTCACTCAAAGCAGAAAGTGGTATGCGCCCGAGCTAGGATGCTGGATTATCCAGGAAAAGCTGGAGGCGTTGTGTTATGACGACGCTAAGAAACGCTGCGAGAAAAACGGTAATGTATCTCATATCACGTACCACCAACCTCTACAGTACGTCGTACGGTCGACACCGACGACAATAACAACACTTCTATTTGATTTTGACATTTAGTACGCTTATATGTATGGAAGTCTATATTCGTGTATACAACTTAAGTAACTTAACGTAACCGGTCTAGCTCACTAGTACTACAGAGATCAGCGCCTAGTACACACCAGTGTTTGTGTTGTGCAATTAGTGCCGCTCCACTACAACTTTGATTATACATAGCGTTCTAAAACTATGAAGTAAAAGTACCTTAATCGTAACTAACATTTTAAAGTTTATATACATTTATTTATCACAAGAATTTTACAACGCAGTTCAAATGACAGTCAAACATAAGTAGATTAACACTTTACCAGTTGCATTTATATTACAATGTTTCAGATTTACCTACACTATAGGTACATGTGCGCTCCGCTATTAGAAACTATAAATTTTTGATCCATCATATGTTGGGTTCATTAAAGTCGCCAACAACTATGAATGTATCTGCTGGATGTTTATCTACGATTTCTGTTAAGGTATTAGATATATTTCGGGACTTAATCGCGTGAATTATTT
This sequence comes from Herminia tarsipennalis, assembly GCA_945859575.2. NCBI lineage: Eukaryota > Metazoa > Arthropoda > Insecta > Lepidoptera > Erebidae > Herminia > Herminia tarsipennalis. The sequence continues at coordinate 14,682,383 of OX243859.2, read as the reverse complement.
AAAGGTACGAACCTTTTATTTATTTAAATTGCACCGATCGTGGTCACGGGTCGACTTGGTGGTTTTTAAAATTTACGCGATTAAGTCCCGAAATATCTTCTTCTTCTATACTTATAATAAATCTGTAGAGAGGTCAATTCTGTACATGAAATATATTTCCAAAATAACTATCAGGGGATGATTAGGGATCGATACTGATGCCAAAAATGCAATCAGTAAAATTTTTGTCTGTCTGTCTGTCTGTCCGTATAACCGTTATAGAAACAAAAACTACTCGACAGATTTTAACGAAACTTGGTACAATTATTTTTCATACTCCTGAGTTGGTTATAGTATACTTTTCATCACGCTACAATCAATAGGAGCAGAGCAGTGAAGGGAAATGTTGGGAAAACGGGAGAAGTTACTCCATTTTTTAAGCTTCCGTCGCGTGTGCAACCTTAATGGTTAAAGCTACACAGAAATCATGTATGACGGAAATGTTCTCCTTAAAATTATATAAAAAATATCCCACGACAGCATATGTCTATCTTTTATGGTTGACTCACAATATCACGTGTAATTTCCGATAGCTTAGCAGTTCGAAGCTTTCTGATTATATTTGTCTACTCTTACGTTTTTATCACTCTCAGTCATCCCTCATTAAAAAAGTTAACATTATTAACTATTCCATAAAAAAGAATCATAGAAATCGGTATAGAAACACCAAAGTTATACATGAAATACGCTAATAATAAGCCATCGCGCGTGAATACTGAATCATGGTATAAGGATTATTTTTGTATAAAGTCCGAGAATCGGTCGCCGCGCTCGACGCGTTTCGCGGCCGAAGGTATAAAAAGGCTAGAGGCTAGAATTTTTAAATTCTTTAAATATGCCCGGACTTCCTTCTCATGAAATTTGTTTAAAAATTGGCATTCCGATTATTCTGCTCCGAAATTTAAGACCACCACAACTTTGCAATGTAACTCGGCTAAAAGTAACCCAGTTGCAACAAAATATAATCGAGGCTTAAATTTAACAGGTTGCGGTGCAGGAGAAACCGTCTTTATTCCCAGAATTCCCATAATACCAAATAATTTTCCATTCCAATTTAAAAGAACGCAATTCCCAGTACCTATCGGTGTGTTATGCAATGACAATTAATAAGGCTCAAGGGCAGACTTTTCGTGTTGCTGGAGTAGATCTCGGTGTCAGTTATAATAATAATAATCTTGGGACAACGTCGTACGTCGTACGTCGCTCTTTCCCGGGTTAGCAGTTCTGGAAATCTTTATGTTCCGTGCCGGACGGGTCAAGTTTCAACATAGTTTACCCGGAAGCTTTGCACTGAAATATTTTCGTTCTATAGGTACTTAAGCCTCATGTGAACGTGATCTAAACAATATGACCAATACATTACGTTAATAACAATAATATTGTGCGGAACCGTATTGCGATATTTTTCAACAGTATTGTAGATTGACATATTATATTTCCCTAAAATATGAAAGTTAATCTGTCTGTTACATCAAAACCACTGAACCGTTAGGAAGGACATAGGCTACTTTTTTTTACGAAAAACGACGGAAACGAGGACGAAGTCGCGGGCAACAGCTAGTATCTAATATGTATAAAAATCGCGAAACTTTAAATACAATAATTTCTGTTAAGGTATTAGAAAAAAAACACTTAGCGGTTGTGCCATAGAGTACCTTACCAAGGTTCTGACCGCAAACATACACAACACAAATAATGTATGTTTGCGGTCAGAACGTTAAGGGAACCTGTGGTGTCACCACCACAGGTTCCGTATTGGGTCGCATATTTTCTTTCGTAACAATTGAATATGGTATAATTTTATTTGCACTAATAGGCGGTACGCATAACATTATTTCGAATAAATCTTTACGCAATATTTTGTTACCCTTATCTACTATTGGTATAATGATTGATCCTAGGTAGCTACGCCACTGCAAACGATAAACACGAAACAAAATGAGAAGGGTCATAGTGACCATTCCAGATTCTCGTCCAGTAAAATAATATAAAAAATAACATCTTGGGTCAACTAGATTATTAGCAATGTGGGATTGATGTTCCACATTACTAGCAATCCTGTTAATTCCTCCAGCTAAGCTCAATGGCTTGTGTTGGGAGTGAGTCCACGTTGGTAGTAGGTATAATGGGAATATAAATGATCGAATTAATAAAAAACAATTGTCTTTTTTTTTAACTGCCACTATTATACTATACACCATGTTAAAGAACATTATATTATTGACAAATTCGAATATATCAACACAGAACCCAAACCGCTGGGGCTACAAACTCCAAATTTTGGTGGGAGTCGTATAGAATCAAAGGTGGCAATCTGTCATTTTTGTCATATTTGAGCTATTGATGTAGCCATAATAAAAAAGTAAAACTGTACACATTAATAGGACATATAACAATCAAATGCGGCTATTTGTGTTATAAATTCAGTTAGAAAATGTGATTTGGTTTCAAATGTGGCATTCTTAGATTGAATGAGAACCAAACGCGGCAAAATTTTACGCTCGTCCAATCACAGGCGTTCATTTGGCGGTTTTGCAAGATGGCGTCAAACTGCTTTTTCTAACGTTTTTACTCAAACGTTTTTGCGGATTATTTAAGTTTTAAGTTATAAATTAAAGAAATTTCATTAAAATTACGAAGATGAACATTAATCCCGTTATTGTAAATAATGGCTTCACTAGAAAACGTCAAAGAGATCCCGAAAAATGGAAAGTAAACATTGCGAAGAGAAAGAGGTAAGTTACTGCATAGGGTTGTAACAATCCTAATTTTATATTGTTTAAATTCTAAAAATAATCCTATAAACTAATATTAAAAATGCAAAATTACGTTTATTTCTTGTTTTCTTGGTTATACTTACTACTAAACCGATGAATATGAAAGGAGTGTAATACCGTTATGTTACTTTATAATTTTGTTTTCTTTGTTTGTTTGGTACTTACTTTGTTTTGTGATTTACCGTATTCACCGACAAATTAAACTTTTTTATTTTGAAAGATAAGTGTAATTAAACTATAGGTACTAACTTTAAGTTCTTATTAAGTACTTTTTAAATAAACTTTTTAAAACAATGCTGATTATTTTTATTTTTTCCTAAATTGACAACCCTATTCTCATGAATGATTATTTAGAAACAAAGATGGCAATTTTTATCTCACTTAGAATCAAAAACGGAAATTTGACTATAGCTTGGGTTCAAAGTCGGCCATTTTAGTTTTTCATAATCAAAGTCGGCCAAAATAATTATTTAAATGTAAAAAAATACAACAGTTCACCACTTATCATCGTGTAATCATTTGTAAACACATCTATTATGTATTTTAATAAAAATACAGTAAAATAAGTAACTAAGCCTTCCTATTAGCAATAAAAACAGTTTTTTATAGTTTACCACTAGTTGACAAAATGTCAGAATGCCACCTTTGATTCTATACGACAATAAGGTAAAATAAAATTAGCCTTAGTGGGTACAAAAAATAGTATCTACTTACAACAAGGCTAAAAACTATATGTCTTAAATATTGGCCAAAGTACTTGTAACAAATTATTAAATATAAAATATTAATTCTGATATCAACAGAAAGAAAAGAATGGCCTTAGTATTAATTGCCGTTAGTAGATGTTATCTTTTGCACTGTTTTTTTTTATTTTCTGAGTAGTTGATATCTCTCTTATGGTTATTGACAGTGGCGGCGCTAGGCGAAATATGAGCGTCGCGGCAAATTTCACCCAACATCGCCTAAGTACGTTGCGCGACGGGGGGAGGTGAGGTAATAATTTTACCCGATACCGCCTCAGTCCTAATTTAGCGCCTTGTGAGAGGCTCGAGGCCGTCGGCGGTAGTCCACACCTACCGCCGCCACCGACTATTGATATGGAGCTCAAAATTTTTCGGCTCCCGAACAACTATAAATTCACGGTTTATATAGTTATGGATTCACCAGTTTATCATTTGTTACAGATGCGATACTAGCGTCGCCATTGAACCCTACACTTTTGGAATATATGAAATCATTAATCAGTGTGAACAACCACTCAGTTGCTTATTTCATAGGCATTCGTGGCCGCGCCGTGTATTGGAAACGGCTCGAGGACCAAACTAGGTAGGTGGTATTGATGTTGACATTCAAGCAACAGATGAAGTAAACCATTTCATAAAGTGTAAATAAACGTTCAAAAGTAACACAAATCACAACTTGCTTAAAGAACAGCATTTCGTAATTTGTTTGTGACGGTGGATGAAATGGCAGAACAGCTTGAAAACTTAGTCGATATGATTCTCTCCAGTGAATATAGTGATACTCTGGAAGCAGCGTATTGAAATGATTTCTGTACCGACAATTATAAAAAGTATACATACCTTTTAGTTGGAATGCATATGCTGCTGTCAAATTTAAATCATAAAATAAATCGTTGATCTTTTAATGATATGATTGGAGTACATATTACAATTTTTTTTTTTTCTTTCTTTTTTTTTTCTTTTTTTTAAAGATAACTAGCAATGTGGGATTTACGTCCCACATTACTAGCAATCCTGTTAACCCCTCCAGCTAAGCTCAATGGCTTGTGTTAGGAGTGGGTTCACGTCGGTAGTATAATGGGTAGGATTCGAACCCGCGACCTCACGATTGCGAGACCGATGCCTTAGCCATTAGGCTACAGCCGCTTATATTACCAACTTTTTTATGAGATAGGGGCAAATGAAGAAACTGCTCAAATGATTGTAAGTGATCTATTGCTGCCCAAGGCCATCTGCAATAGCAGGTGCGTTGCCGCTATTACAAAAAAAAATGAATTAGCGTCTGGAAATATTGCGACGCCAGTTTATTTCACAAAGTGGTTGGCAGTCCGTGGCAGAAAATGCCGTTTTAAACGGTCTGTGGTGAATTGCCAAGTGTACAGTTCCATAACTTAGCTGGTGAATTAAGCTGACACCACTACCCATAGGTTCTGTAAAATATACAAAGAGCTAATGAATGAAGACTATCGGAAAAAGTTTGATGGTCGACGATATGAGATTTTTCAAGTTTAATGCGGTCTAATGGAAGTAGCGGACTTCTATTTTTTTTGTACTACAAAATAAGATGCCGAGCAAGTCGATGCTAGCCCATAATAGCATCAATGTCACATGTCAAAAAAAAAACTTTGTTTGGCAAATATATGACTGGCACAGCACCGCACTCCTCATTTGAGACATTAGTTCATAAGTATTAATAATATTAATAATAATAATTATTTATTCACTTAGGAAGCAAAATACTGTACTGTCTAATAGATTCTACATTTACATGTAATGCCTGTTTGCAAACAATAGGAAAAACTCGCGGCCATTCTTTCCAAATTGTCAATGTTTACAATGTTTCTTTGTTTATAAACTGTATATGCAGGTAAGGTGCTGCCACATTAAATAATAATATTAGAAGACTGATGCAAAAAAAAATGGTCAAAAATATTAAAAGAAGATTGGATATATCAGCCTTAATGGGCACAACATAGTAAGAGCATCCACTTACGATGTAAAAACTTGATGTGCTTAAATATTGGCCAATTTGCTGCTACTTAATGAATAAAGATACATGTTTTGCAAAGGATAGAAAATAATGGCCTTAATATATCACGCAAAATCTTTCCTTAAAAAAGTTAACCTTTTTAACTAATACCTAGGTAACATTAAGAAACGGTGACAACAATATTCACCTAAGTAAAATACAGTAAACTATACAACAAAATACATTAATACGGAGCAACAAAAGTTGCCCAAACTTAAACTCAAACGCTTTATTTCTTAAAACCAAAACAAAGATTATCAACGGACTTCAAAAAGGAGGAGGTTCTCAATTCGTCTGTATGTTTGTCGCCGATTACGCAAAGACGGCAGGACCGATTTGATTTTTTTTTTTGTGTTTGAAAGAGTATAATTCCAGGTTGGTCCCATTATCATCAGATCGCGATCTGATGATGGGATCCATAGTGATTCGTGCATTGACTCTTAAAAAACACCAATTGGTGAAGTGGAACTGATGATGAAGACCACAAATGATGAGCAGACATATTCAATACAGTTTTCACAGTTTGTGATTCAGTTACTTATTGAGTAGCACTTTATTCTCGTTGTATATTACACAATGTAATAGAGCTGATAGTGAACTCCTCAACAACTAACGGCCCTGCATATTAACGGGCAAGCAATATTTTGTGGCGTCGAAGACAGCCGCGGCTGCTAGCGGCGTCGAGCGCCCTAACTACTTTTAACTTTAACTTTAAACTTTACAAAAAAATTGTATTATCTCCCCTATAAAAAAAGTCCTAGGTATCTTTTAGAACCGGGGGCACAAGCAGGTGAAAAGAATCATTTTCAATGAGTTTTTAATTTGGTAAAAAATAATTTCATTTAGAAAACTTCGAAAGTTTAGCTGCCGAATAATATGATGAATTGCTAAACTAAAAATGACTGGCCCAAGGGGGTCGCCATGTTGGCATCCTACTGCTGAATCCAATAGAGATGCCTTGTAGATTAATTTAGACGGGGACTGTAATACTGCCAAAGTTAACTGTAAATTTTGGGTGTTATTGAAAATTACTTAGTATTTCATTCAAAGCCTACGTTACTTCAAACATTTCAACTCAATTAATTTATTCAATAAACAATTATACAATTGTGTCTGAATGTAAAAATAATAATAACAAAATAATCATAGTAAAAAAACACAAAAAAGTCAAACATAAAATTAGTTTTCGATATGATTAAAAATTTAAATTCTGAGTAGGTATGTCAAAAAAAAGTAATAATAATAACAGAATTAAGATAAACAGTTGCTCATTATTTTTTTTTAAAGTCGTGGATTTTTGATCCAAAATACGCCAATATTTTTCACAGTACGAACGGAAAAACAGCCCTCGGCAACTATAACCTCCATGTCTACGTCCACAACGTGAACTATACATCAGTAGAAGGTTAGTGTTGGTTTTATACAGACCGTTGCTAGGGCACGGCCGTTCAGCAGTTGTACCAAGTATGCCGCGGTGTAGGTGCTGCCGGCGCACACGAGTTAACATGTCGTCGATGTAAACATGCAGCTTACATCGACGACAACAAAGTACTACGAACCGCGAATGACGAGGCACTGAGATTGCAAAGTAAACAAATTGTAAATTTGTATAACGGATAGCTTAAGCTTTTAAAATTTAAAATTTTATATATTAAGAGCTATATACTCGTACATAGGATGATTTGTAATATACTAATAACCTCCAGCTCGTGGCTTCTTAACATTACAACAAACAAGTTTGTAATATTCGAAAGAAAACATACATATTAACTCTTAACCACCTTAGAAAGGTTATTAGCATATTACAAATCTGTATACGTCGCTAGAACGTACTTTATTCACGTATGCTTAAATTATCCTGAGGAGTATTTAAAAGAAGGGTTATTCTAAAATTACAATATACTCACTATACAAATTCAGTTTTTTTAACGTTGGATTTGGAACAGGTGAAATACTGTTTGCGTCATCATCAATGTGTGGTGGAAAGTACTCGAGGAAACAAAGCCAACGACTCCTAAATCGACTATCTTGGCAATTTACATGAGAGAGTTCCAGTGGCAATACTTTTGCTGCATCATCTGGTCCTTGTTATCAAGTGCAATGGAAAAAAACTCGAGACAACAAACCCAAAGATCCCAAAATCGATTATTTTAGCTGTTTCCATAAAAGAACTCCTGCGGCAATCCTTTTACTTCTTCATCAGATCCTTGTCGTCAAATGTATTGGAAAAATCTCAAGACGACAAAGCGAACGTCTTTACGACTACGAGAGTTCAATAGATAATCATTTTGCTGCATCATCAGATCCTTGCCATCATAAATAATGAGAAGTACTCACGATGACAATACCTATAGAGCATAGAAATCTTTTAGAATTACGTCTGACGTTATATGGGTTTACTATATAAACTTAGTGCCTCAAACTTTTAAAATTTATAAATATTATACTGTAGAATGTTCTAGACTAGACTGTACTTTAAGCTAAAGTAACTTGCCAAATTGTCGGGTTGTTTGTTGCCTTGAATGCATGTGACCCTGTCATTGTCATGTTTATTAAATAGGTCTCGGTGGTATCATACCTAGTGGCGCACTCTGTCATTCATTACTCTTCAGGGAAGAACCTCGACGAGATGCCCAGGGTTGTGCATGATGAGATAGATCTGCTAAATGTCACGCATGGGGAATGCTTGTCCATGGACCGGAACGGGATACACTCCGTGTCGTGCAAGGACCCCCTGCCCTTCATCTGTTATTCGAAGGAGAACGAGGACTGCGGCTCAGGTAAGTTTCATTGTATATAACACTACATATGTAGTATTCCCCTATTCTATCAAGTCTTCATTTACTGGGCCTACTTAGGTTCAAATATACAAAATATTCGCTGGTAATATGTACTTCCTTGGTGTTACAGGGTACTTTTAGGAAATAAATTATAGCGGAATTCAGATAACAGGGTCCTTATTCGCTAGGTTTTTTTTTTCGCGGCAAGCCAGTGGCATAGATGTCTGCGCGCATGCTTTCAAAGATGCATTTCTAAACGCTGCTCTCTATATACCATTATGAAAAGGTAATTTTTCCCCTCCCCCCCCTTGTTTTGGAAGTTAATATTTTGGAAAAAATAATATTTTTTCTTTACTTGTTGGAGATTTATTCAATTGCTAATTAATTACCGTAGACCTAACATCTGTTTTGATTAAAAAACACGTCTACTGACTCATTTCAATATGGCCGCCGCAAGATAGGGATGGTGGGGTACTGAGTCTTATTCGGCAGTCTTAATCAAGCGGTCGTAGCGACGGGATTGTGGGACCACATCTTATTTTTGGTATATACTATTAATTTACCATTTTATATTAATAACTTTTGTGACATCATTCTATTTGCTGATGACACTTCTCCAATTTTTAAAATCAAAAACACTCGCACTAGTTCAAGATTGGTTTACAACGAACAACCTACTTCTAAATCCTAAAAAAACTAAATGTATTAAGTTTAGTTTGCCAAATGTGAAAAGTACTAGCTTAGCTTAGCTTTGTCGACTCAACAGTTTTTTTTGGGAATCACATTAAACAGTAGGTTACAGTGGGGCATGCAAATATCATGTCTCGCAGGAAAACTCAGTTCTGCAACGTATGAGAGCAGAGAACCAAAGTTATCGACATAGCCCACCGGATTAGCAAGTTGAAGTGGCAGTGGGCTGGCCATATAAGCCGAAGAACCGACAACCGTTGGGGTAAACGAGTTCTTGAGTGGAGACCGCGGCTTGGCAAACGTAGTGTAGGACGCCCTCAAGCCAGGTGGAGTGATGATATACGCAAAACGGCTGGCAGGAGCTGGATGCGAGAAGCCGAAGATAGAACAAAGTGGCGTGCAATTGGAGAGGCCTATGTCCAGCAGTGGACTGCGATAGGCTGATGATGGAAAGTTAGACAGCTTACGAATGTAGAAACAGCTAGACTAGTATATTTTGGTTATTTTCACAGCGTCATGTCCTACGGCATATTGCTTTGGGGCAAGGCGGCTGATATACAAACTATTTTTATTCTTCAAAAACGTGCAGTGCATATCAACTAGGAGCAAGAGTTTCCCTTAGAGAAAAGTTTAAAGAGATAGGCATTATGACAGTTGCATCACGATATATTTATGCAAACGTTATGTTTGTAAAACAAAATCAATCAATCATTCAATATTTTATTTGTGAGCATGGGTGCAGTACAGTTCTTGTTAGTGTTATAAACATTCACTATATTCTGCCAGAGATTGGCGTACAAAATTGAGGTTAGTAGTAGGTCTATAATAAATTTTAAAATTAAAACAATCACAAAATAGCTTGATATACCAAATTACATTCTTAGTCAAAATAACCAATTACAATATTTATAACAAAACAGACTTACATTTATATAACAAAAATAGTGATATACACTTTGTGAATACGAGAAATAAGTACAAATTGGTAGGTCAATATCATAAGCTTCATAAAACTCATAACTCATTCATGGGACAAGGTGTTAATTTTTTCAATAAAATCCCAGTCAACATATCGAGTCTACAAGTAAATCAATTTAAGAATGTAGTCAAGAGACATCTTATACAAAGAGCTTACTATTCAATCGATGATTATATAACTGATAAAGATAAATGGATGGAGTCAGATAAATATAATCATATTGTAAAGTGTAACAATAGCTTGTTCAGTGAATTGGTTGGCCCGGTCATAAATGATGCTGCAGTTGGTAACCTACATTCCTCAGTTATTATCGATCTTACCGGAGAGGATGGACCCGTGCAATTTAAAAAGTCTAATAAATCTGCCAAGGTTATTAAATGCAGCAGAAATAAGCTTAAAAAGTATATAAAAATTAAGAAATATATTACAAAAACAAAAAAATTAATTAGTAAACACAAATTCTTTATTGATAGCATGGCATTAAATAGACAGAGATTGCAACTAATCGATCAGTGTCTCATCGCAGTATGTTGAGGATACACGGGCTATGCAATTAGAGATTGACCGCCTCCATGAATCATTACAGACTCTAACAATGAAATATGAAGTAACTGCAAAACAGAGCAGGGAGCAGGTGTTGGCTATAGGTAAGCTGGTCAACTCTTGCAACTGCAACAATGAGCAATCAACTCCTTTAACAAGTAGGCATAGTCCAATTTGTAGATTATCACTAGATTGCCAATCGCTAGCACTTGATCCCTCTCCACTGCCAGCACTCCATAATAACTTAGCACAAACTAGCAGTTCTTTTAAATTAAGTACTATTATGATGTATAGTGATGAAATTGGTAAACAAAAATAGGTTTTTAAATTATTTTGAGGAGTTGTCCAATTTAAATGTAAAAAAAATTGTTATGTTTTCATTTCCCCTGAGTAATGGATTATCACAGGAAGAAAATTCTATTAGATATAATTTGAATAACCTTATGCATCAACTGACATGCCAAATTAATGGACCTTTTTATAATAAATTTCATTTTATTGACACTAACAAACTTGTTAGTAAATATTTTTATTTGACAAAAGATAGATATTATCTTAAAAATAGTTGTAAAAGACAGATAGATGTTTCGCTATCTTTTTATATTAATACTTCAGCCAAGAATTTGGCTACTCAAGTTGCTTCTATTGAGCAACAAAATTATGACATTAATTTTAACTTAGCCAACAATTTGGCTAAAGCACCTGACATTAATAATGATAATTTATGTATTAATAATAATTATAATATTGACATACCGAATAATTTAAATTAAATTTTAAGACAATAGAGAGTACCTCTTGCACACATACTTGTGCACTACCACTTGAAAATTATTCTGTTATGTCAAAACAGAACAATAGTTATATTAATAAAATTAACCTGGTGCATCAGAATATCAGAGGAATGACAGGAAAAGACTTGGAATTGGAATTGTTCATGAATGCTGAAGCTATTGATATTTTATGTATTACTGAACACTGGCTAAAGAGCGATCAGTTCATGTTTAATTTCAACAATCACCAGGTAGGCAGCTCGTTCAGCAGGGAACTGGCTATACATGGTGGTTCACTAATATTAATAAATAAAAATCTTAAATTCAAAGAACGCCGTGATATTGTTAACTTCTCTGTTGAACGTAGCATAGAAATAGCCTGTGTAGAGTTGAAGCGGTTTATTGTATTGACTGTGTACAGACCACCTTCAGCACAATATCATATTTTTGAAGATGTTATGGATGAAGTCTTGCATAAGGTAACAAACCTTAATAAAAATGTAATAATATGTGGCGACTTTAATGTTAATTTATTAGAGAATACTACTTCAAGTATGAGGATTTTAGCTCTATTCAAATCATTTAATCTGTGTAATTTATTTTTAGAGCCTACCCGCATAACTGCCACTACAGCCACATGTTTAGATAATATATTCACAGATATTATTGTAGATAACAAGAGAGTAATTAATCAAATGGATTCTGACCACTGTGGTCAACTTATTTCTTTTGATATTAAAAGTAGAAAAGTAACTAAAAAATGTATAACTGTTATCCCTAAAACTGTCAGTCGATTTGAGAGTTTCAAAAGCCGCCTCATTTGTAACCCTCCACTGTTGAATGAGGACAGTGATCCTAACATTTTATATAAAACATTCTTTAATAAATTTTGTCATAATTTCGATTCGGTTTTCACTCCCAAAACGATTATGGTTAAGGGGAATGCAACTTTTAGTGAGTGGGCTACTGTCGGCCTACATAAAAGTAGAAAAAGATTATATGAGCTGTATGATGAACGAAAGTATAACTGTTGTGAAAGATTTCAAGCTTATGTAAGAAATTATGCTAAAACATTTAGGCAGACTTGCAAAACAGCAAAAGCTTGCTACCTTAGTTCACAAATTAAAAACAGTGATAATAGAATTAAAATGACTTGGGATATTATAAATAGTGAGACCGGAAGAGTCAGAAGTCAAAATAATGATTACTGTCTTAAAATAGATAGTAAAACCATCACATCGGACATAGAAGTAGCCACTGCATTTGAAAAATTCTTTACTGACATTCCAGTCTCCACTACAAAGTCATTGAATTCCTCACCTATTGTTGCTGAGTCTATCTTGATTAAAAATGTTAATAAATGTGACATCACTTTTCAATTTGATTATGTTACACATATAGATGTCATAAAAGCTTTTAATTCTATTAATGTTAAGAAGACTACCGACCTCTGGAGTAACTCAGTTGTGATTACTAAGTCTATAATTTCTTTTATCGCGCAGGACTTGGCTTTTATATTTAATAAATGTATAGATTGTGGTGTATTTCCTGATTTAATGAAATATAGTAAAGTAATACCATTGTATAAATCGGGTAGTATGTCTGACCCCACTAATTTTAGACCCATATCAGTACTACCAACATTTAGTAAAATCTTTGAAAAAATAATATATGATCAGATGCAGAACTTCTTTTACAAAAATAAATTATTACACTTTAAACAATTTGGTTTCACTAGGGGTCGCTCTACAACCGATGCTGGTGTGGAGCTTTTAAAACATATTTTTGACGCCTGGGAGGAATCGCAAGATGCTTTAGGCGTCTTCTGTGATTTATCTAAGGCAAGGCATTTGACTGTGTTCTGCATGAAACATTAATCAGGAAATTGCATCATTATGGTATTAAAAACACAGCTCTGAATCTTCTTACGTCCTATCTGAGTAACAGGATTCAGAAAGTTGATGTTAATGGTAAACGCTCCCCGGGGTCTGTGGTCAAAATGGGAGTCCCACAGGGTTCTATTCTAGGGCCGTTGTTGTTTTTAATTTACATAAACGACTTACCATATTTAGTAAATAATAATCATGAGATAGTCCTGTTTGCAGATGATACATCACTCTTATTTAAATTAAAACGCCAGCAAAAAGACTTTGAAGATGTAAATATGGCTATCTCAAAAGTGGTTAACTGGTTTGATGTTAACAATTTACTCTTAAACGAGGGCAAGACTAAATGTATTCGATTTATAACACCTAACGTGAAACCAGTAAAAACCACTATAAAAATAAAAGAAGATGAGTTGAACCCTGTAGAGACCACAAAGTTTTGAGGAAATACTCTAGATTCTAAGCTTCAGTGGGGCCCACATATAAGTGAATTGTCTAATAGACTCAGTTCTGCAGCGTACGCAGTTAGAAAAATTCGTCAGCTAACAGACGTTGAAACAGCGCGATTAGTTTATTTTAGTTACTTTCATAGTTTAATGTCGTACGGTATTCTACTGTGGGGGAATGCTGCCGACATTCAAACCATTTTTGTTCTGCAGAAGAGGGCTATTCGATCAATTTACGATCTTAGTAGTAGACACTCACTTAAAGAAAAATTTAAGGAAATCAATATCATGACTGTTGCATGTCAGTATATCTATGAAAACCTTATATATGTTCACAAAAATATTGATAGTTTCTGTAAGAAATGTGATATACATAATATTAACACGCGGAACAAACATAAACTTGTTGTACCAGCGTCAAGGTTACAAAAAGTAAACAAATCATTTCGGGGCCAATGTATACGTTTCTACAATAAAATCCCTAGCGATATTCAAAAATTAAGTCGTAATAAATTTAAGTATACCATTAAGAAAAAATTGTGTATGAAAAGTTACTACTCAATAATTGATTATATGGAAGACAAAAACGCTTGGGATTGAACTGCTTTCTCTCACAGGCTATTAAAATGTACTTTAAGATTATATGTATATATACATATTTACTTTGTAAGAAGTGAAGTATTGTGTTTGCTGAATACGTTTATTTATACTCATTTTAGAGTTACAAATAGTATTATTATTTAGTTATCCTTATTTTATAAACGATTACACTCACCAAACACAATGGTTCATTCAGTAAAATTTATTTTTGTAAAGAAAAACTTGATGATTTTAAAAGAGTGGCACATGAGTTTCTTGGCAGCTTCTTCTCATGAGCTTTACACTTGGAACTGCCACCTAACCTCATTTTGTTTTTTTTTTTCAAACATTCATAATTTTATAAAATTTTTAGTATGTTTTAATTTGACGTTTTCAAATAATCATTAACCTGATTTTACGAAATAAAGATATTTGACTTTGACTTTGACTTTGACTTTGACTTTGGATGTAGTTCGTTGCTTCCTATTAATGTATTTTGTTGTATAGTTTATTGCATTTTACTAGGTGAATATTGTTGCCACAGTTTGATAATCTAACTTAGGTAGGTACTAGTTAAGAAAACGATTGTCAGTAAAGATTCTGCATGATAAATTACGGCCATTTTTTTCTTTCTTTTGAAAAACATGTATACTTATTAAGTAGCAGTAAATTGGCCAATATTTAAGCTCATAAAGTTTTTACATCGTAAGTGGATATGCTCCTACTATGTTGTGCCCATTGAGGCTGATGTATCCAATCTCGTATACTCTTCTAACATTATTGACCTCTTTTTTTGCATCAGTCTTTTAATATGGTGTGTAATATAATGGTGGCAGTACCTTACCTATATATACCACGCGTGGCCACGAGTTTTTATTGCCTGTTTCTTCTTCTTAATTCTCGGGCTTTACCTATTGTTTGCGAACAGGAATTACAAGTAAATGTAGATTCGACATTTCACAAGTGTAGTATTTTGCTTCCTAAGTGAAGTTTATTATTATTTTATTATTATTAATATAAAAATATATCAAAGGTTCAGATCAAACGGTGAGACCATGAGTATAGAAGGGGGCTGGGGGGTGGGCCTCTCGTCACTAACACTAAACTTGAAAGGGTTGGTTAAAATTAGAACGTTCTTCAGTGGGTAATTCGTGCATGGCCCTTTCTGATCGTTCGTACAAACGTTTGAATCACGCCTGATACGAATGTACTATGCAATTATAACAATTCTAAAAAAAATTCAAAATATAGCTACAGACGTTTCAAATAAACGTTCTGTGCGATTTATAACCCTCACCGCAATACGATTTGCCGAAATAACAGCATTAATTTTATAATCGGTACCACAAATAATCAAACTATTTCATTTGACGCAAGCAACTACGACGCAAGCGCCTACGACGCAAGCGCCTACGACTCAAGCACCTACGACGCAAGCACCTACGACGCAAGCACCTGAGACGCAAGCACCTGAGACGCAAGCACCTGAGACGCCAGCACCAGGTGAGTCACGAACACGTAACTGCGCAACTGGTCGCAGTTTGTCCCACAGAGAGCGTGTTGCCCCGCGAGGACACACTGCACCACGAGCACGAGCTGTCCCGGCGCTCGCCAGGAGCCACCTCAGTACTGTGACGCTCACACGGAGGTCACCACAATGCATGTTTGTACTGTACCTAAGTCCCCGCGATACAGTACTTGCAACCCTGCGGTAGTTGTTTTAATACAAACAATAAAGAAGGGAGCTTCTTTTCTAATACAAAACCGTAAAAACTAGAAAAAATATATACATTACGCTAACTTCGTACTACATACAATTGTTGAGATTGGAACGCCATCTTATATTATCTATCTAAAAAAATATCGATTTCATATTATCGATTGTTCTTTTGGGGTTTCATATTTTATGTTCCGTCGTCAAAAGAAAAAAATACGGAACCATTAATGGATCACTTCGTTGTCGATCTGTCAAGCGCTTTTTAAAAGAATAATAAGATTAAATAGGTACCTATGTCTGCCATCTCTTGGAGCGGTGGCAAAATGAATCTTCGACATTTTTCAGCCTTGGTGAAGCCGTGCGAGTGCGTCAGTGCGTGCGACTGCTGTGTGCCTAAGATTGTTGTCGTGTGATTAGAGTCTCACACACTTTGTGTCCCCACGATACAGGAATTGTTCCCTGCCAATGTCCCGCGGCAGGGAACAATTCCTATCTTTTTAATTAAAAAATGTAATCAACTGATACAGCCGTTTATGCTCCATTTATGCCGCATAATTAGACACTCTCGCAAGGGAGTCAAAACTTATATACCTGCTTTACGTTGACCTAGAATGACGACACTTGGCAAGACGCTTCTTGTCAGATGTAAGTAAAGACAAAAAGCCGAATACTGTAAATCTTTAGTTGCATCATAAAAAGAAAGACCCCTTTTTTGCGATTACTAACTTATTTGTTGTTGGTTAACTAACTGCGACCTACTCGTACATCGATGTATGGAAATAACAGTTACAGAACAGCAAAGCTAAGTTTCTCGCTTATCTCAATTTATTGTTCACTAGCTGTGCCCGCGACTTCGTTCGCGTGAAAGTCGGGTTTAAAATAAGGAAGTTTATATTACGAAATAACTTCTGTGTAAATATCCTCACCCAAAACCTTTGTGAAAATAAATAAGTACCAAATACAGACTCTTTAGGTATTCGTTTACTTTGTTTTTCTGTTATTAATTTTTGTTATTAGTGTCTGTTTTCTTTTTAGTATTTTACTGTTTTATTTATTGCTTTTTGTATCTATATGACTACTATGACTTTTCCTGTTAAATTATAATAATGTCTATACATGTGTCTTCTGTGTACTAAATAAAAATCGTTCTGTTGTATTCTTTTAGATAGTTAGTTTGGTGTGCGGTTTAAGAAGTGTGTTTTCTGTTGTTTTTGTTTCATTGTTTCAACGTTATACCTACTTAATCTATCTTCTTCTATACTTATAATAAATCTGTAGAGAGGTCAATTCTGTACATGAAATATATTTCCAAAATAACTATCAGGGGGTGATTAGGGATCGATACTGATGCCAAAAATGCAATCAGTAAAATTTTTGTCTGTCTGTCTGTCTGTCTGTATAACCGTTATAGAAACAAAAACTACTCGACGGATTTTAACGAAACTTAATACAATTATTTTTCATACTCCTGAGTTGGTTATAGTATACTTTTCATCACGCTACAATCAATAGGAGCAGAGCAGTGAAGGGAAAACGGGAGAAGTTACTCCATTTTTTAAGCTTCCGTCGCGTGTGCAACCTTAATGGTTAAAGCTACACAGAAATCTTGTATGACGAAAATGTTCTCCTTAAAATTATTTAAAAAATATCCCACGACAGCATATGTCTATCTTTTATGGTTGACTCACAATATCACGTGTAACTCCCGACAGCTTAGCAGTTCGAAGCTTTCTGATTATTTTTGTCTACTCTTACGTTTATAACACTCTCAGTCATCCCTAATTAAAAAAGTTAACTTTTAACTATTCAACAGTTAATTATTAACTATTATGTATATATATATTATATTATATTATATATATATGTTCGAAAAGAGTATTTAACGACTGCTGCATTTTTAGAAATGTCTGTCTGTCTGTCTGTTTGTTTGAACACGCATCACGCGAAAACTACCGGACAGATTCGGTTGAAATTTTGCACGTGCAATCTAATAGATGCGGATTAACATTTAGGCTATAAATTATGACGCTTTTTCCCATAGGAGCTAAGCAGTAAGGGATAATGTCTGTAGCTATTTTTCGTTATAAAATAGTAACTACTTAACGGATCTTTATGAAAATTTACAGTTTTATAGTAAATACTATACCTAGGACATTATTTACACTATGAATCATTACGCTAACGTCTATGGGGAACGAGTAGCAACTTATTTTTTGTCGCACCATAATGGTTTATCACAATTGTTTCCAGAATTAGACATTATTTTTAATTGTAACCCATGGAATACATAACTTCACGCTAAAACTATAAGGAGCTATACACAACATTTTGAAGTTTCATAAGAACAGTTATTTTGACGTTGTAAGTAGCGAACAGTATAGCCTCGAAGTTATGTTATCGGTCTTTGACAACAAAGTCTCAGGCTCGAATCTGATTATGTTCTATTTGTATTTTTTTTAAATTGTCTTTATCCTTTTTTAATATTTTTCTCAATGTTATAAGTAGTTATTTTTTCGACCATAGGTAACTTATTTGCTTTGGTTAATATTTTTTTATATTAAAAATCAAGTGAAAAATGCACATATGGATTGCATGCACTGCTGAGAGTAATGAATTAATCATAGTAGAAATGAAAAACAATATTACATTACAATTTAACAAGTATTCGATATTTTCCAGAAATAAGACATTACACACGTAAAAAAAAACATGTAGCGCCATCTATGAAATCAAATTGGTCACCGTGATCAAACAATTCCTTATTTGTGAAAACATTTATTAGGGTATAGGTGCTTGCGATGACGAATTCGTTTCTTGCTGAGTGGCAACATTCTCTTATTTATTTAATTAAATTGCTTAAATTAATAAAAAAACATTAAGTAGGTATTAGAAGAAACTTCACTGGTTTTGAAAGTAGATGGCGTTGTATTCAATAATGTTCTTTTTAATACTATTTTAAAACTTCTTTTACTAAGAAAAGAAGTTTTAAAATAGTAACATATTGCTATCGTTTTTAGATATGTTTGTCTGTCTGTCTGTTTGTTTGACCACGCATCACACAGGTGCATCGAAGATCATGTTTTGGGGTTATGATTGGATATCAAGTGTTCATCAATTCAACGATAATGAATGACTCATCGGCCAAGTGTGAGTAGTCCGGGTGATGGGAGGAGGGGGGTGGGGGGTCATTGTCTGTCAACGCGGAGTCTAGGGGAGGGGGAGTCCATGTCTTTTTTTCTTACTTGCATCATTGTAACATATAAGAGAGGTACTCTCTTATATGTAAAGTGGGGATGTGATTTTTTTTCTCACCTACCCCATCGTGTATGGTATCATTAGATAGGTCTTTTAAAAAGCGTTTAGGGTTTGTGAAGACTATTTTTAGATTTAAGGATTCCTTTGTGTAATATTAGGCTTTATAGTGAACATTTTTGTTAGAGTCAAGTTTTCCCCTGCCAACTAAATGGTTGATGTTGGGTATGTGAAAAAATTCACGGTAGTAGTATAAATACTAAAATTATAAGGAAAACTATCACAGTTAAGTACTTAGGCTTTACAAGTTTACGATAAACATCTGATCAAATGGGAACTATCAAAATTTTAGTACAAATTCTATTGAAAATTATTAGGTATTAAGTAGGTATAACGTTGAAAGAATGAAACAAAAACAACAGAAAACCCACTTCTTAAGCCGCACACCAAATTAACTATACAAAATAGTAGAATAGAACGATTTTTATTTAGTACATAGAAGACACATGTATAGACATTATTATAATTTAACAGGAAAAGTCATGCAGAAGATAAAAAAAAGCAGTAAATAAAACAGTAAAATAATAAAAATAACAATAGACAAAAAGAAAAGAGACACAAATAACACACATTAATAACAGAAAAACACAGTAAACGAATACCTAAAGAGTCTGTATTTGGTACTTATTTATTTTCACAAAGCTTTTGGGTGTTGAAGCTATCAATAGATGACTATATGATGATTCTCCGCTGCTGAACCACATCGCGGCTCACCCGACAGGACTATTTCCAACATATTTACACAGAAGTTATTTCATAGCATAAACTTCCTTAATTTAAACCCGACTTTCACGCGAACGAAGTCGCGGGCACAGCTAGTACCTAATAATTTTCAATAGAATTTGTACGAAAATTTTGTTACTTCCCATGTGATCGTAAACTTGTAGAGCCTAAGTACTTAACTGTACTTAGGCTCTTATAGTTTTCCTTATAATTTTAGTATTTATACTACTACCGTGATTTTTTTCACATACCCAACATCAACCATTTAGCTGGCAGGGGGACACGTGACTCTAACAAAAATGTTAACTATAAAGCCTAATATTAAACAAAGGAATCCTTAAATCTAAAAATAGTCTTCACAAACCCTAAACGCTTTTTAAAAGACCTATCTAATAATATACACACACGATGGGGTAGGTAAGAAAAAAATCACATCCCCACTATACATATAAGAAAGGTACCCTTAAAAAATAGTGATTTTTAAGATTTTATTCTTTCACTTTATAGGCGTAAGTAATTTATCTCGATGCACCTATGTGATGCGTGGTCAAACAAACGGGCAGACAGACAAACATTTCTAAAATGATAGCAATGTGTTTCTTTTTAAAACTACTTTTAATAGGTATAGAACATTATTGAATACAACGCCATCTACTTTCAAAACCAGTGAAGTTTCTTCTAATACTTAATGTTTTTAATTAATTTATGCAATATAATTAAATAAATAGGAGAATGTTGCCACTCAGCAAGAAACAAATCCGTCATCGCAAGCACCTATACCCTAATAAATGTTTTCACATATAAGGCATTATTTGATCACGGTGAACAATTTGATTTCATAGATGGCGCTACATATTTTTTACATGTGTAATGCGCGAATATACAAATCGCGAAAGTTTATCAACATTTATATTAAAGATTGTTTTACTATCCGTAATTTTTTCGGTAATATTTGCCACAGGTATAAGTAATTAAAGCATTTCGGTTGAATAACGAAACCTTATTAAAATAATGTAATCAAACCAGTTAGGAATTGTAGTAATGTAGGATGAGAAATGAAATAAGATAAGACGTCATAGGATGAATACGAAACAACCCTTTAATTTGTCCTTTCTTAGTAAACCTACCATCTATGACTTGCCAAAATTAACTAACATCCGTTCAACCGACAAACAAACAAACACACCATCACGTTTATAATATTAATATTATTAAGTAGTGTTGACATATTCTTTTCTCCTACTGTCGTGGTAAGAGTCACAGATGGCTGGCAGTTCCATCTTGCCGCACCGTGGCACGATCTTACTCCCCGTTAACTCGTTCGCTCAAAGACCTTAACGCTCTCTTGGACTCAAATCCAGAGTTCGATTTGTTTGCGGATGAATGGAAGACGATATTGTCAGAATAGAGGTATTGCGAGAAAATGGCGTGAATGGTTTTATTTTAAGTAGTTAAATAGTGTAATTGGTTATGCCGTTCTATTTAATATGTAATAATAAATAAATAAATAAAGAATAAAAACCCGCCTTGACAGTATCAACTTCATATAATGTACCACACAAACTAACGCTAGTATCAATTTGATACAGTATACACGTGCTACAAACCTGGGAATGTCTGCTACAAATTCGACGAGAGGCACCTGACATGGGACGACGCTAAGACTGCGTGTGCTAAAGAAGGCACCCAACTGCTCGTGTTGAATGACGCAGAGGAAGCGATACGCGTCCAGCGTATTGTGATGAAAGCTGGTGAAGGGATCACCAGCCAGTACGTCATTTGGCTAGGGGTGCGAAACTACCAACCGGAAGAAGGGGTGGACTGGCGCACTGTTGACGGTACGCGTTTGATTTTTTAACTGATATATAGTATATATATACTAACTCCGCTGCTAAATCAGAGGTCGTGGGTTCGATCCCACCCAGGTGAAATCTTTGTGCGATGAGCACGGTTGTTTATTCTGTGTCTGGGTATAATTACAGGGCCTCTCTTCTCTCAGTCAATTGTCAATTGTCCCAAGATATATAAAACTATTGCATAGCTTTTATCACGGGCTTTGAGCGCGGCGACTGAATCAAGAAATTCCGTAACGGAAATAAAACCTAACACCCCCCCACTCCTCCTACCATGTAGCTCGGCCGAGCGTTCGCTTAACGTATATGTTTAAAGTACGACTGTACGAAGCGAAACACAGATCGAGACGAGCTGCTCCGAAAAGCTATGCAATAGCTTAAAAAATTAGGTGACTGTAATACAGGTTATTCTTAACCTACCACAGGCACCGGTCTCTCACAATTTCTGTTACAATAATATTAAAGAATGTGATACTGTATAATTGTATCATAAAGACATTGAGAGAGAAAAATAAAATAAATTATTATATTTTTACATGTGTCGTGTAGGTATCATCGTGTAGGTATTTTAAAATCATGATGATGTTTCTTCAATTATTATTCACATAAAATAATTGTTTAGGATTCATTACGTTCGTTAATATTGTCGTCGTGTTACGTAACCTCATAATACATATTAAGTTTCTTTTCTTTAATATCATCGATTTAATTAATTTTAATTTTCATTCGTCGACATTATTTGTGTTAATCAAAATGTAGTAGTTTGACAAAAGTAACAAAATGTCAATCTGACATTCCTAACAAAGTTTTCGCCAGGCTGCTTTCCAATTTAGTTGAACTGAGATGAATCTAACGATAGCTCTCAAGCTAAAGTTGCAAAAAAAACGAGCCAAAAAAAATGTACAAACATACCTCATTAAAGACCTGACTTGATAACGGTGACAAAAGAATGTCGATCCGTATATTTTATTTAACAATAATATAACTATTCAGTGCTTCTGCATCTTATGCCATGAATCTACATAGATATATATTAATAAGAGTGGAAGAATGGAAAAGTCAAGAACAATCTAAAATTCCTTGTGTGAACAATCTGCTAAAAAAACATTTTTTTCCATAGTGCAAAACAATGCATATAAGCATTTGATCAGGTGATTAAAAAACCCAAAAGTACTTGGCAGGACGCTACAGACGTTGCGCTGTAGCTAAACGACCGGAATGCTTGGAGACTTTGTCTCTCTAGACTGACATTGACATTTATTTTATAGTGTTTTGATAAATATTTCCTTGTTTATTTCCATAAGAATAGTTATTTTATGGATCCATCATTTAAAAGTGGTCGTTGTGGTGATGTGGAAGTGAGTGCCAGTCAGCCTTCAGCCACATCGAGAAGCAATTTTATACTTTGTTTGCTTTGTTCTCAAGCCCGTTTCTTCAAAGATGAGTGAGGTTCAAAAGTACGTTTTGAGAAAGTACATAAAGCCCAAAATGTACTTTTGAGCCCCACTGCGTCATGTACGCCAACCAATTATATAGAAATTCCCTTTTGGAAACATGAAAAGATTTTCCCAAGGCGCGACTCTTTATCGGCTTAGGAACAATTACTTACCTTTTCTTATAGGATTCACACGTATAAAAAGATTAAATACCAACAGCAAATCAATTTTCCTTTATGTAGAATCTAATTAAGGTAGGGTGACATCAGTGCTGCGTCTAGATTGCTTGCTTTTTAGTAGCGATATAAAATTGGAATGACAAAATTGTAAAGCAATGATCCTTTGCTCTTCAGAAACAATTGTAGGTCTGCAAAGCAAGCATTATGCGCCTCCTGATGACCTCTCTTTCCCCGATGCCCCTAGTACTGAGACAGATTTTCTAAGTACTACAGTGAAGGACCTTCTCCTGGCCGTTAATTCTTTCAGAAAGGGTTCGGCTAGCAGCCTTGACGGCATTACACCCCGGCACCTCAAGAGTCTGGAGTGTTCATGTGCCGGGGGGGCTGGCGATGCACTCCTCAGTGAATTAACGGCCTTGATGAATCTTATGTTCTCGGGTAATGTTGAAGATGGCATCATCGATATTTGGTTTGGGGCCAACCTTTGTGCATTCGTCTTATCGCCGTGGGGTGTACCTTCCGGCTTGTAAATATGCTGAAGTAATTTTTATAGGCATCTCCTGCCAATAACTTTACAAATACAATAAATGCATTTTTGAAAGATAGAAAAATTTGAAATCCAGACACAGGAATCGAACCCGAGACTTTCGTAGCCAAACCGGGGCCAGAAGCGAACCAACTATCTGGACTATGTTATTAGATTTCGATTTTTTCTATCTCTTGTTGCTCGCGAATTTAGGCCTTCGCAGCGACATCTAGTCGGTAGTTAAAGAACTATCACGGCTTTTGTTATTGCTTCGTTACAGTGAGCATTTTAACAAATTATGATGTCGCAGGCCGAATATTTAAGTAATTTTTATAGGCATTTCTTGCCAATAACTTCACAAATACAATAAATCCCACGAAATGTCAAGCCACAGAATTGATATACCATCTCTCACAACTGTGGTCTTAATGGAACGGCCACTTCTTTTAGCCCGACGCGGTTAAGGTTTAGCTTTCAATATCAACGCTACGCTCAACTGGCAATGCCAAGTCACAAATGTCGGTCATAAGGTTACTAGATCATTACTCGCTCTTTAAAGGCTTAAAATTTTCTACCAATTAAAACCAACACTTTGCTTGTACATACTTTATTTTTCCCATTATTGACTACGGTGATGTGTGTTATCTCGACCTAAATGCAGTTCTCTTTTTATAATATCTTGGGACAACTCACACAACGCCGTCTATTCCAAAATAAGCAGAACTTGTACTATGGAAGCCAGACAGCTGATGTAAATACATACATATTATAGATAAAAAACACCCAGACACAGAATAAATCATCGTGCTCATCACACAAAGTTTTATCCTAATTGGGGATCTAACCCACAACCTCCGGCTTAGCAGTCAGGGTCACATACCACTAGACCAACAGGCCAGTCACGACCAACAAGCTTAATCGTCTTCTCAACAATTGCATTCAATTTATATTCAACGTTCGTAAATACGACGACGTGTCGAATTATCGCTCCGATCGCTTGCTCCTCCAACTGAAATGGTTGCTAATTCGGTAGCGCCGTAGTCTAAGGGCGCTGACGTTGCTTTATTCTATTCTTAATTCTCCAAATGAAGCATTTGGAGAATTAAGAATAGAATAAAGCAACGTCTTACTACTAACCTTTCTTCTCCCTTTCAATATTTGTGCTTTAATCATGACAATAACCTTCAAAATTCTAATACCCTTCCACTGCTCTGTCGGTATCATAACTCAGCCATAATTTATTCTTGTTTCTCTGTTTACAAATAGGTAAAGAAAAAAGTGTGTTTATTATAGATCCGTAAACACATCAATATCTTTTATACGGATTATATAGACGTTTAGGCTTAGAAGACTTGTGGATGTTGAAAAACTAAATATTTTCAAGTATGCGCGAGCGCGACGTGATACGCGACTGTTTTGAGAGTCGAGCGGCAGCCCACTGCCATACGCCCCTTCGAGCGGCGCGCGGCCCGAATATACCTAAACTGTGGAGGCGTCTTTGGATGGCGCTCCTTGTAGAAATTAGATAGTACACTAGCCGTTTTAGATTTACTAATAAAGTACGTTCAACTATACAGAAGTCACCTGGAGGATTCAGGAGTAGTAATCATTTGGCCTTGTTATGTATTATGTATTTATATGTTTATTTAAGTAATTATATGTTAATAAGTATAATTTAGTTTGTATTATATTTTATTTATTGTATCATTTAACATTTATTTTTGGTATATATTTGTTTTACATACATTTGTATTTGTTTTCTATTTTGTTATTAAGTATGTAGGTAATATTAGTGAGGGGGATTTTCATGAACTTTCGTAAATAACTTTAAAAAAAAATTATGTTTATTTGAAACCCTTACACGAACACCTTCTATTGGTTTTCATCTTACAACATACCGTTTTCAAAAGTTATTTCCAATTTTCTATTTTGCCCCTAAAATGGCCATGTTCAAAAGTCAGACTTCTTATAAGATTTCCTGTAATTTATAGGTAAAAAAACTCTGTAAAAAAAATTTCAAAACATTAGACCAGTAGCTTCGGAGATAAGGGAGAGGGCAGTGGTCTATTTACATGATTTTTCCTAAATAAGTATACAAAAAATATATATTTGACAGTCTTTTAACAAACCGTTTCATTTGATATGTTACTCCATACAGTTTGCGAAAATTTTTTAGCCTTCGTGTTTGGGTCACAAAAACACATATGTGTACCAAATTTGAACTCAATTGGTCTAGTAGATTCGGAGTAAATTGACTGTGACAGACAGACCAACAGAAACACTAGTGATCCTATATGGGTTTCTTTTTTTTCCTTTTGAGGTATGTACGTAACCTAAAAAACAAAATGACTTGAGCACAGTTGTAATTGTTTCAGGAAAACCTCTCAGCGACGTGTACCACGAGTGGGGCAAAGGGGAGCCCACCAACGATCCGCAGCATAAATGTGCTTACTTTTATGCAATCGACGGGCAAAGAAAAATGTACAACGGGCCCTGTGATAAACAAATGCAGTTCATATGCAAGATACAAAAGAAATAGTGCGGCGCACAGTAGAACGCGAACCAGACAGCTAAGTTGTAATGTTGCGTGACGTAACTAACTGACATAATACCTACATATATTATTACTTGTGATGTGAGAGGTAAGTAGAAAGGCCCCTACTGTGCTAGTGTTTACATGGGCTCCGTATCTAAAGTAGTTTTAAAACTTGAATCAAGTGCAGATACTCAGTGAAAAAGTGATAAATAAAAACTTGGGCGAATTAAAAAAAAAACTGTAAAAAGACTAGACAGTGTTAAGTCAATTAAGTGTTTTGTGCATTCTTCCTTACAAAACTCTGGCAAAACTAACGAAAAACTAAAAACTAACAATATACAGTGATTTGTGTGAACTATAAATCAATTTAGTAATCAGTTTAGTAATCTAATTCGTATAAATCAATGCATAGCTCAAGTTTTTTAATGACTACATTATTGATCAAATTGACATATACAAATATAACAATAATAATTATATAAATGTTGATAAACTTAAAATACCTTTTCGACCGTATTGCAACGGCCGTGGTCACGGGTAGTCTACCCGTGACGACGGCCGTTGCAATTTTCATAATGTGTATTACTAAATGGTATTTATACACAGTCATGGTATTTATTTCTTAGAAAATTTGTTTTTGGGTTTTGATTGTTATGACATAATTGCCCAGTTAATTGTTTTCTAGTGCCATAACGTCACTTCTGAAAGGGTTTTAAATTTTAAACATACATATTTTTTTTATTACTAAATTGTAAGATATTTTCTTTTACTTTTTAAGATGTTTAAAATTGTAGTTTAAATATTACAAGTTAATTTCTTTAGTCAAGAAGAACCTATACAATATAAAAGGATGTTGAATTTTCAAACACTTTTCCTAAAAACTACATCATTTGCATCAAGTGACGTTGTTGCACCGTAGGTGCGATATTTTTCCAACATCTGCTGTGTCTCTTACTGGTACCTGTTACTGGCTTGTTTTTCTTCCTTTTTTTGGTGGGTATAGTGCGTTTTTTTCAGTATCAGATCATTATTCTTTTCCTTTAACGATGGTCGATATCGTTTTTAGGATGGTTCCCAACGCATCTGCAATTTAAGCCCACCGTTCTGTGACTCGCGTTCAAGTTTAAGGTATGCTTACTTAGCTCGAAAAGTCAACACACAAAGGTGACACATGATCTTATAACAATGAACTATAATATGTCTAACGGCTTATTGACATGTATGTATTTTATTGTTAAGTAGAGAACAATAAAAAAAATATGAGAATAACCATTTCTTTATTGTTTCTTATGAAACTGTTTGCTGTTGTCCTTGTAAACCTTATCTTCTATATATACATTTCCTAGAATGTAATATTCTAAATAACTACAAATTATCACAATTTAGAATCGGAATTAAAATCGAGAGTTCTTTTAGTTATTGAATGATTAAGTCACACCAACAATATTGCTGATGAATTGTCTAACATGTAAACTTTCAGCATGACTACTATAGCCTACAGTCTGCTGGTGGACGTTAGCCATAGTGGACGTGTGTCATTCCGCGCTCAGTGATCTTGCGCTAAATTCTGTGATTGGCTATAATCAGTGATATCCGATTCCTTGTTACTCCAGTAGTAATTATATGGTTATATGGACTCACCACTCCCCCTGGGCGGTCCTAGAGGGAGACATACATAATTTTGTGCTTCACTCTTAAAATTGCTTTCTAAAAGTGATTGTGGTTGGCGGGATTTGAACCGTCGACTCCCCGCACCGAAGTCCGCTACGTTACACGCCGAGCCACCGTGCATGTTATCGTCGGCTACGAAAACACGCTTACCACCACGCGCACCTGACGTCAGTGCTACGACGAGGCCGCCGCTGCTGCTACGAAGCTACGAAGCGGCTACGGACACTGGATCGACTACGATCTCGCATCAACTTTAGCGACCATCGGTTACAAGTACTTAACGACTTATTTACACATCTGGTATTTATATTTTGTACTTCCTTTTTATTGTGCAACATAATATAGTAAATATGAGTCAGAATGAAAGTCTAAATATGAATCAGACTCGATCCGAACCCGATATTAACGCGGCAGTTGCAATGAGCGATAATGTAAACACAAATCGATCTAAACGTCATCGGGCAAACGATTCGTTGCTGAGTGATACCGATTTACAGAATGAAAATCAGGATTTTGACATCTATAAGACACTTGCTACGCAAACTACTCTGATGAATAAGTTACTGTCCGATATTGGAGTAATTAAGTCTCAAAATTCTCAGATAAAGGCGTCAAATGATAAAATACGTAAGACAAATGACGAGATTGTCCAATCAATGTCTTTCATGAACAAGCAATTTGAAGAGATGAAAAAAGAAGTTGAAGATTTGAAGAAAGAACGACAGCTACAGAGACAATACGTCGAGAATTTAGAAAAAAAAAATACTAGACTTACAACAAGACTCACGATCGTCAACAATTGAAATACGCAACATACCGTCGTCCAATTCAGAAAACAGTAGCTCTTTGACAGGAACCGTGTGCAAGATCGGCGAGGTTATTGGAGCCCCTATCTCCCGATCCGAGATTCGCGATATATACCGTCTTCCGGGTAAAAGTTTGAACCCCGCCGTCCCCCGGCCTCTCATTGCAGAATTCTCAACTGTGCAGACCAAACAGACTTTTATCTCAGCCACAAGAGCTTACAATAAAGATAAAAACAGAGATAATAAAATCAACTCAACCCTGATCGGTATTCCAGGTAATACTCAACCTATCTTTGTCACAGAAAAACTACCCACAAGTCAAAAGAAATTGTTTTACCAAGCTCGAGAGTTCGCCAAGAATCACGCATTCAAATTTTGCTGTGTTTCAAATAACAATATCTTTCTTCGTAAGACGGAAGGAGAAAAGCATATAATAATACAGTCAGAAAAGTGTCTCAGTGACCTCAGTGTTAACATGAATAAGTGACTATTCCTGCTAATCTCTATTGTAGTTTTAAGATTACTCCGACTATTGTTTGTTGCCCTACCTATCCATAAAACCATACAACACATACATACATCTCACTCATTTTATACAATAGAATCCGAAACTCGGACTATATCATACATTACAACCACACCATACAAAGACATACAAGCGTTTTTCCTATTACACTTAATAAAGCGTAGAACTGTCCCTTCAGCGATACTTTATAAAATGAAGTAACACACACTTGCTCCAAAATTGCTAATAAATATTACCACAAATGGCTAATACAATTAACGAAATTAACAATGATCTTGATAACATAAACTTGGGCAACGCCCATAGTTGTTATCCTGAGGACTGCTTAAAGTACATAGACAACGTCAAAAGTAAGTTCAATCTATTACATATGAACATAAGAAGTGTAAACAAAAACTTTAATCATCTCCAGGTTCTTTT
Source organism: Herminia tarsipennalis (assembly GCA_945859575.2). Classification (NCBI taxonomy): domain Eukaryota; kingdom Metazoa; phylum Arthropoda; class Insecta; order Lepidoptera; family Erebidae; genus Herminia; species Herminia tarsipennalis. The sequence continues at coordinate 14,652,414 of OX243859.2, read as the reverse complement.
AAACTCAACCAAACTAGAATTTGACATAGTTGTTCTATCCGAATGTTGGCTTAGCAAAATAAACAACTTACGCAGCCCGGCGCGATGGATTCCTCGATCAGCAAGTGTACTTGCGGCCGAACCAACGTTATACGCCAGTGTGCAGATATTCTTAGTTTTGTGTGTTGAAGTACCGACAGTTCCTTAATTGGCGATAGTCGTAATATTACGGCGAAATTTTGAATATAGTGGACTTAAGACCCAAGATAAATATTTCCGGCTGAAAAAAATCAGGGTTCAATTTCAATTTCAAAAAGCCTTATTTTGTGACCAAACTACAAGTTATACAGTATTTCTGTTTTTTTTTTAATTTAAATATGTAAAGTTAAAAACATGTGTAAAAAAAAATGGAAATAAGCGTTAGTATTAAATAATAATAAGCTATTTGTACATTTTAACATTTTCTTTTTTAGCAACCAGTAACGGTCCACCGTCTTGCCACTCGTCTCTGTCGCTAGCAAGTCTTCGCCATCCATTTGGTAAATCATCTTCCCATCTTTTTATTTGTCGTCCTTTGTGTCTTTTCCCATCTCTGGGATACCACTCCATTATGTCTTTCGTCTATTTTTCTTTTCTTGTTCTTATATTGTGTCCTATCCAGTCCCATTTGAGACGTTTTATTTTTAGTAGAACATGACTTTTGTCCTTTTCCTTACTTTGAATGTATTCCACCTATTACATAATCTTATATTTATCATGTTCTTTCCATACTGCATTGACAAACTATCAGTTTTTGGTTATTTTTGCATGTAGCAGGCCACGTTTGACATCCATATGTAAGACATGTAAGTATGCATGAATTATACAGTTTGGTTTTCACTGTCGTAAATATCTCTTTTAGAGACCAGTAGCGCTTTCAAGTGTTGCTTACGGTCGATTTCTTTTGAGTACTGGTCCTTTATTCTGGAGAATATTAAATTGTTCTCCCTGTTTTTCGAGTTGTACCGTTGCTGTGGAGTTTTTGTAGATTTCTTTTACAATTCTTATATATTTGCTTTCAACACCCTGGTTTCCTAGCGTCGCCCAGTCGCGTCCTTAGCGTCTCATTGTCATCACATAGTCCGACACTTGTAGTGAATAGACGTGCATTTTAATATTAGCATTAATTTTTCATTTTTATTAAATCATTGACCTAGATTAATAAACACTTGCATTTTTTTATGAATAAGTAAATGTTAGTATGACAATCGAGTAATCAAACTATGGCTACTGTGGAAAGTAGCCCTCGCAGCCCTCCCAGCATACCTCAGTCTCGACATCAATTGAACAATGTCTGAATGAGGTATACCAGATTGCAGCAGACTGGAAACTGAACTCGGAGTAATAATTAAGGATAAATACTATTGCGCGGAAGGTGAGAAATGGAGTCTCTCAAATGGCTGTGCCCTATTAATCATTAAAGGAAAAAGCAATTTTGATACATACTTCACTAGAGGCATTGAAGGAAAACCAGGACCTAGCTGAATGAAATCATTAAGGAATGATTTCAAAAAATCTATCGGGGAAACCATGGAAGCCGTCCTTTGCCGAAATAGTCAAGACCCGTAGTAATATTATTCTGCGGCCTAAAAGTCCAATGGCGACTCTAAATCTCAAGACTAAAAAAATATCTGCCAACAGCAATTTAAATTGCATGTAAGAGGACTACGTAAGACCAAGAACGGTGGTGTATTTATCAGCACTGTACTCTATAAAGTTGAGTCACAAATCTGTACTGGAAGTGTCGGCCAGCACACCATGGCCGTGTGTTGGCCTAAGATATTATTAAATATCTGCTGCCTAATTGTTTGCATTTGTTTGTTTAAAAAATATTGTAAAAAAATATATATTCAGCAAGTCGAAATAATTTTAGTTAACGAAGGCCAAAAAAATCAGGGTTATACAGGGTGTAACAGAAAGGTGTGGTCAAATTTCAGCAGCAGATAGTGTATGTTGTCAGTATTGCACCTATCATGGTGCCACAGCTGGTTGCATTATTATTATTACATAGTTATAGTATATTTTTTTTGTCAAAATTCAGTAGTGAAATACGTATGGCATAAGAATTATACCTCCCCTGGTATAAAATTCGATTAGATTATTATGGCATAGAACTTTATAAGTCATACTTTTTTTAATTAACAACTTTTTCATTCACAAATAAACGAATTAAAAAAATAATAAATATTTTTTAGGGTACTCCGCGGAGCCGTGTGGTGCCGGCTTAAGAATAGTACCACCCCATCTCTACCCGTGGGTGTCGTCAAGGCGACTAAGGGATTTCACCCCGGAGGACGGGCAGCAGCGTCCTCTGCGTACTTAAAGCCTTACTGCGATCGCCAACCCGCTCGCCAAGCGTGGCGATTATGGCAATTACCCCCAGGATCTACATACTAGTAGGTTCTACTGGGGAGACCCGTGCCCAGCAGTGGGCCATCTTATGGGTTGATATGTATGTATATGTATGTAGGGTACTCCGATTTTGATAAAATTTTGTGTGTGTACTCAGTATCATGGGCACACACCAACCCTTGAATATGACCACACCTTTCTGTTACACCCTGTATAATATTAAATATTAAAGTGTACATAACGTTTATTCTGGCATTTTAGTATTTTTTTAAGTATTTTTTTTACTTTCGCAAAAAAAATGAAAAAAAAACATGTATGGAGCAAAACTAAAATATATATTTTTCTCGACGTGTTGAAAACTGTTAGCAATGAAACCTCTTGTATGTCATTGTATTCTTCTTCACTTCCTTATATTCCATAATTCAACGCAAGGCAACATTGATTTGCGGGAAATTCATTTTTTGGTGCGTACAACATGGTAATGCATGTCAATTATAGTTTTTTTTTAGTTTATTTATTTTCATTATTTCTTATCATTTAGTATAGAACAGTCTGAAATGCTTTACAATATGCTAAGCAACATAAAATACGAAACTTATGTTTAGGTACATAATACAAGTTAGCTATTGGTATTGAGATATATTAATACTACAAATAAGGTAGGTAGGTACTGGGTGGCGCAAAAGTAAAGACCCTATTTGGTTCAGCTATAACATTTTTTCTAAATTAGAAAACTAGATTTAGATTTTTTTAAATGTATATTTGTGCCATTAAATTTCGTACCATTAGGATTTAAAGATGATGTCTTTTAAATGGTGACCTCCAGAGTTGATACACATTTGAGCCCTATTTATGACATTTTGCATAACTTGCCGTAACACTTCCTGCGATATGTTCGTTATTTCTTGACGAATGTTTTCTTTTAGAGCTGCGAGAGTCTGTGGCTTGTTCACATACACCCGAGATTTCAAAAAACCCCAAAGAAAGAAGTCTGGACTGGTCAGATCGGGTGATCTTGCAGGCCAAGGCAAATCGCCAAAACGAGAGATAACTCGGCCTGGAAAAGCGTCCCTCACTAAGTCCATAGTGTCGCGCGCTGTGTGTGCCGTAGCGCCGTCTTGTTGAAACCAGATGTGCTCCAGCCCCAATTCGTCCAAACTGGGTATCAAAAACTCACGTAACATGGTTCTGTAGCGTTCTCCAGTGACAGTTATCGCATTGCCTCCAGCGTCTTCGAAAAAATAGGGTCCGATCACTCTGTCAACACAGATGCCACACCATACAGTAACTTTTAGTGGGTGTAGAGGTGTTTCTTGAATAATGCGCGGATTATCAGTGCCCCAGAACCGAGTATTCTGCTTATTGACATGCCCTGAGAGATGGAAATGCGCTTCGTCACTCATAACCAATTTTGAAGGAAAATCATCCTCTTCAAGGTTGAGGTTTATGACGCGCTGGCAGTAATCTAGACGAGCTCGGTGGTCAGCAGGCAGCAGCTGATGAGTCATTTGAGTTTTATACGGGAACATCTTTAAGTCTTTCACCAAAATACGCTGCAGGGTCCGTCTGGAAATGCCCAATTGCGTGGCACGTCGCCTCGTTGATGTTTCTAGACACTCTTCCACATCTTCGCGCACAGCATCGATATTTTCAGCTGAACGGCATGTTCTTGGTCTCCCAGACTTAGGTCTATCCAATGTTGAGCCAGTTGCTTCAAGGCGTGTGGCAAAGCGTCGAATTGTGCGACCAATCGGTGCCGGACGGTGGGGAAATCGTCGACGAAATTCACGTTGTGTTCTTATCACTGATGAATTATTCCGTAAGAACATTGACACAATTATTCCACGTTCTTGGGGAGTAAAACGGTCCATGTTTATTTTCAGTGTATTTTACATTTGTTCACTACACAATTTTCAACAACAGAATGACAGAAAATGTCATATAAAAAAAAAAAGTATTTTCTTTAGTGCCACTACTTTTGCGCCACCCAGTACAATGTTTACTACAACGGGCGACCAATGCATCAGTGCTCCCAGTCCGAGCTCACCGGTATAAGACCGGTTTTGTGCATGGCATCTACAGGCTGTTTAAAAAATGTACTTTTAATTTGGTTTTAATATTGATTTTAGTAAAGCTTTGTCTTAGGGATGGACTTAAGTTATTTATGAGCATCTGTTATGCTCTGCTATAGACAATTATATTCTAGCTATGATGTTTGGGGGTTGGGGGCTTGAACCAGATAGGGCCGTTGTTGCACCACTCATATGAATGAAATGGGTGAATGGGGAATGATTTTGGGGGCTCTGAGCCTCCCCCTAAAATCATTCCTCATTTACCCCCAATCCCCCCCTGGATCCGCCGCTGACGCATTCATTCATTCAGTAAAATTTATTTTTGTAAAGAAAAACTTGATGATTTTAAAAGAGTGCCACATGAGTTTCTTGGCAGCCTCTTCTCATGAGCTTTACACTTAGAACTGCCGCCTAACCTCATTTTGTTTTTTTTTCAAATAATCATAATTTTATAAATTCTTTAGTATGTATTAATTTGACGTTTTCAAATAATCATTAACCTGATTTTACTAAATAAAGATATTTGAGTTTGAGTTTGACGCAATACATTGGATTGTGAAATGGCTAAAGACATAATAGATATATTAAATTTGAACTGTGGTATTTTATATTGGGATGCTCAAAATTAATATTAATAAGTTTATTTTCCTCTCACTCACACTGATTTACGTACTTTTACGAAACAAAAACGCAAAGGAGTGGCAGTAAGGAAAAATTATCCGATTAAAGGATCCGTTCCTAATCACAGAAATAAAACAACGATGTTACAGATTTAAACGGATTATATTGCAACACAAGTGACATCGATGCCATAGTTGCTGTATATCGGCCGCCCTGCTCTCGTGACATTGATTCTTTCCTTGAGAGTCTTAACAACACTCTCACAAGCCTGTCAAGTTACAAAAATATTCTCCTCATAGGAGATATCAACATCAACATAATTCCATCCAATTTAAAGCCACAAGCTATTGAATACCTCAATTTAACTGCTTCGCATGGTCTTCTGCCGACACATACTCGACCGACTCGTTATAAAAATTGTTTAGATCATACCCTACTAAAATCTGAGCTAAAAACAATGACACTTATATTTGACAGCAGTATAACCGATCACGCTCCTATTTTAATTAAACTTGAGCTTACGTCACATAAATTCAGAAGCCGCAGTAACTATGTAAGGGTGGACTTTACATCTGTTTACAAAACTATTTTAAATACCAACTTTAAGTCAATTATAGACACCTTAGAACCTAACCTAGCTACTGATCAATTTATAGCAACAATTAGATCAATTATAAAAACACATTCAGTAACAAAAGACGTCCCTTCTAAATCAAGAATATTTAAGCCGTGGATAACTAAAGGTTTGTTACGATGTATCCGAAATAGAGACTCTATGTGCCGACGGTTAAAAAATGAACCCGATAATCTTATCCTTAAATTTACCTACATTAAATATCGTAATTTCTGTAACAAATTGTTAAAAAATCTAAAACACGCCCATGAAAAGTATGAATTTTTGAAAGCACGTAATAACCCTAAAGAGACCTGGAAAGCCGTTAAAAAAATTATTAATGCAAATTCGTCAAAAAGCTCCCCTAAAGAGTTACTTGGAGTTGAGACAAGTGCAGTAGCATCCGTAAATAGGGTAAATGAATACTTTTCAAGTATCGGCAGAGACTTAGCGCTCAGTATCAACACCTGCCCACAAAGTGACAACTCTGTGAATAAATCTGAGAGAACCCCAGTCAATTCCCTCGTATTGCTGCCTACGGATACAGAAGAAGTCGAAAGAGTTATACGTAGCTTGAAAGCAGATAGTGCTGCAGGATGGGATGAAATTCCAAGCAAATTACTGCAACAATGTGCAAACATACTGGTTCCTGTCATCACACACATTTGCAATATATCCATGTCAAACGGTGTGTTCCCAAGATCCTTAAAAAAGGCTATCGTACATCCCATTCATAAGAGCGGCAGTAGAGATAGCATCAATAACTATAGACCAATATCTATATTGCCCGCACTGTCAAAAATTTTGGAGAAGCTTTAGTAGCTTCTCCAAAATTTTCACACACACACACGTCTCATTAACTTTTTAAATAGGAATAATATCCTTGCTGAGAATCAGTTTGGCTTCAGAAATCGGAAGTCAACGCAAGATGCAGTAGCTTCTCTTGTTGATCGCATAGTTGACACCCTTGATAGTGGTCAAAAATGTCTAGGTATTTTTCTAGACCTTAAAAAAGCCTTCGACACTGTGTCTACTAAACACCTTTTAACAAAAATGGAGAAGTATGAAATACGTGGATATGCCCTCAGCATTTTTACTGATTACCTTTCTAACCGATGCCAATGCGTTAAGATTGATTCTTACATTGGTGATAGTGTATTTCTAGATTTCGGTGTGCCCCAAGGTTCGGTTCTTGGGCCAACTCTCTTTTTGCTTTATATAAACTCGCTGTGCAAACTTCCCATCCCCAATTGCTCTATTATTACCTATGCGGATGACACAGCCTTGCTCATCCAAGGCAAAAACTGGCGTGATGTATTTGATAGGGCTGAACTATCTCTTAGTCAAGTTATGCAGTGGCTTAATAAAAACCTCTTAACTCTAAACTTTGACAAAACCACCTACCTAACTTTCTCGCCCTCAAATATATCGCAACCATCTCCAGAGACATACTACCTTAAAGCACATAGCTGCAACTCGAGGAATTCTGATTCGTGTCATTGTGTGACTTTAAATAGGAACACGCAAATAAAATATTTAGGTGTTTATATAGATAATTTACTGACCTGGAAATTCCACCTGACTAACTTAACAGCCCGAGTACGCAAAAATATTTATATATTTAAAAAGTTGCGCCATTCTGCAGACGTAGACACGCTACGCACAATCTACTTTTCCCTATGCCAGTCAATAATAACATATTGCATTGGGGTTTGGGGTGGCGCAGCCAAAACTGATTTGTTGCATTTGGAGCGTGCTCAAAGGGCTGTCCTAAAGGTAATGACGTTTAGGCCTTTCAGATATCCGACCTCGCAGCTGTACGATGACTGTAAAGTACTCTCAGTAAGAAAACTATTTGTGCTTGATACAGTTACCAGAAAACATGTTTCTCTTGTGTATGATCCAAATTTTATCAACAAACGACGTTCATATAAGGTATGCCAAAACAAAAACTTTAGACTGTCACTAGCTGCTAGGCATTATGGCGTGCTTAGCTGCCACTTGTATAATAAAATAAATAAGTATTGTGACATCTACTCAAAGCTCAAACCTCAATGCAGGAAAAGAGTGTCTGATTGGCTTATGCTCAAAACGTACGATGAAACTGAAGATCTTCTGGCAATATCCATACTATAAGCTAGTATGCGCACGCTTCTCCTACACACCCTTCCGTACACATATATACACACACGATTACCCACACACAAACACACACACCCACACACACACATACACTTCCATATACACCTTGCATACATCTTTTAGCTATATATTGGGTTATAACATGTAAATATGTGCTTACTGTATTCTTTATTTTTATATGTTGTATTTTTGTATTTTAAACCATTCAATGTTTTACTTTAAATTAGTGATCGTATTTTGAGTATTGAACATTATGTAAAATAGTATTTGCTTGCTGTCACCTGGTACCCATAACTCAAGTTAAATCTTACCATGGGTACCAGTGCTCAAAACTTTCAATGTATAGGATTTTCATGTTCAACTTTTTGTTTATAAGAGTGTATTGTTTTTGGAAATAAAAATTTATTTATTTATTTATTTATTTATCGATCGCCATACCGACTAAAAATCGTACCCTTAAAAAGTGTCAGTTGACAGTGTTGCCACAGAGAATATTTGGAATCGGTATATCGACTAGTAATCGATTAATGTAAAATATTTAAATAAGGGTTAACATATATGCGATTACTACTCAATTAATAATTACCCTCCACATAAATTATACAACTATTGGATTAATAAGTAATTAGCTTTACAACTTACTTTTAAATGGTAATGTGTGTCTATTTATGTTACCTTTTCGTTACTAAATGGCTAAACAGACCTTAATAGACGAGAAGATAGACGCTATCCTGGGACTGGACATAGGTTATTCTTTATTACTGTAACTTACATTCGACTTTCAATCTTACATCCGACTTCTTGGGAAGCTAGTAAAGTATTGTCTCTGGGATCTAAAGACAAACCTGTTGTTTTATACTTACAAGTAGTTATACTAGCTGTTGTCCGCGTGTCCTTCGTTGTCGCGGAAATTATGTAAATGAATATATCTCACGAGAACCATACATTTACTCGGTTTAAATAGTTTTTGTGCTATTCTATGGAATAGCACAAAAACTATTTAAACCGAGTATACTAGATAAAATTTTGCATCGTCTTATTCTATCTCGATGCAAAATTTTATCTAGATCGGTTCAGCCATTCTAGCGTGATGTGTACCTAACAGTCATGTCAACAGTGTCTGTTTGTCAAGATACTTTTTCTCAAAATTTTTTGAAACTACTAAAGAATACTTTTGAATCGTTGTCAGTCTAATGGAATCTGTAATATGATGGAAAAAAAGTTTGCTATGGATAATTCCTAAAAATACTGGGCCGATTTTGATGGATTTCAATTTAGAGGTTCAACTAAACATACATATATACACAATAGATAGAACCAAACAGCACAAGTAATAATATATGTATATAATGCCAGTTAGTTAAGTTACATAACATTTTGTGACAGTTGTGTCCTTCTATTACTACTGTGATATCTCACACATGAAGTGCCACATATAGTCACAGTCCCAGTTGTACAGCCGCTTGCTTCTTGCACCAAACTCAGCACATGTCTTCTGCGCGTCGTTGACTGGATAACCGTCGTACCACATATGGTACACGTCGCTGAGAGGTTCTTCTAAAACAATAACAACAATTCAAGTTACAATTGCTTTTTAAGAACAATTCCCGCTGTAGAAAACTTCAATTCACGGACACAAAGTATACCCAGACTCGGAACAACAATTTGTGGATCATACAAAGTGGTATCCCGTGTGGGAATCGAACCCGCGACCTCTTGCACAACAGTCATACACACTCGCACCGATCCACCGAGTCCGCGAGGCAATCAATTGTAATTTTACATATTGGCTAGAAGGCTTCACACAAACTTGTATCACTAATATCAAAACCTTTGGAATCTTTAGTATAGCTAACTGCTATTATTATGTAAACATTTGTTTGTTATGGTTAATCCCTACCACAGAATATACTAATCATAAAATACTGGACCGAATTTGATGGATTTAAATTATATTAAAGGTTCTCCTGAAACAAAGACAACGGTTTGTTAAGACTTCAACGTTAACACATAGTACTGTCGACAAAATTGAATAGTGACCCGTCACGGGCTTACTTTTCGCAGCCATTCAAAGACAAAATATTATAAAACTGTCACGACGTATTGACATAGTTTTCTTAATAATGAGTTTTTTATGTGCTATGTCAGCTTCAAGATAATATTTTACTATTTTGTAGGTTTCAAACAAATTACCTGTCAGATGGATCAAGATCCACATGCTTCGATAGTACATTGTCGTAGAATTACTGTTGTACGATTGTTTGTTATTTGACAGCCTCCTTGGCGCAGTGGTAGCATCCACGACTGCTGCGCAAGATGTAATGGGTTCGATTCCAGCATGAGACAAACACTCGCGTGCCCGCGTTATTAAAAAAGGGGTTGTGTTTAAACGTCTAGCAGAAAGGCACCTATTTAACTACCAATAAATTCGAAATGCTTGCCAAAATATGTTTCTCAAAGCAGTGTGGTATTTTTTTTTTGTTTTGTGCCACGAAAAGCATATAAACGTCTTTATAGTTAATTTCGGACCAAAAAATATATATTATCGCTAAATAAATGTTACCAAAATTTTATTTGTGGTGTGATGTTAATGTATTTATTTACAATTATTTAAGTATGTTATGTTGTTTGTCTGGTTGCTATGGTAATAATAATAAAATTGTTTATTTCCGACATATATCCATAGCTTACACACAAAAATAATTAAAATAAAAGATAAATATACCTGACTTTAGTAGAGAAATCACTGAAGCGTATTAACTTCAGTGATTACCCTCTGCACAAAACACTTCCAAACCGTCGAAGTGTACCGATCCGCTAAGATCAACAGGATGCTATTGTGACTGGTCTGTATTCTGTGTATCAGGCCGCAAAGCCATCAGTTTGGTATTCCGCAATCATTCACGCCTCTGACGCACTCATTCACACCTCTACTATAGTACAGGCTCTCTCGAGATTGAGCTTAGATGGTCTTGTCAGTGTGAGTTGTCTGATATTAAATAAATCGTTCAATATTAATTCGTTACAGAGATCCCGTTAAAAAAATGTGAAAATATGACAAGTGGGATAAAGGTTAGGTGCTAATAACAAAAAAATGATTTAACTGGAAATCAAATTTTTTTAGTTCTAAAAATTGTACATAGCTACTATCATATACGACGTATTTCACGAATTTTACGAATTATACTAGCACTAGGTGTACGTGCGAACATTACTGTGGCCTAAAATGCTTTGTGTAACCACAGCTGTTGAGTCACCACTTTGCAACCTGGTCGACACAGTGCGATGTGTTTATATAGATTCCCGAACTAATTGCACACCTATAAGTTTATATGGAATCTTTAGTGCGTATGTTTAGTTTCGTGCAGTGAGATCTGTGCAAGGACATCGTCCCACAGGTACCACCGCCATAGTGGTACCTGTAGACGATGTCCTGTAAATAAATAAATATCTTGGGACAACTCACAAATTAGACAGGCTCTGATCCCAAACTAGGCAGTCCTGGACTATGGCATCTAGACAACTGCAAACACACTTACATATTTCTAATTTTTTAAGCTATTGCATAGCTTTTATCGCGGGCTTTGAGCGCGGCGACCGAATCAAGAAATTCCGTAACGAAAATAAAACCTAACACTCCCCACTCCGCCTACCATGTAGCTCGGCCGAGCGTTCGCTTAACGCATATGTATATGGTACGACTGTACAAAGCTCGCAGGGATCGATATTTTGTTTTTTTATTTGATAAAAAATGCTATGCTATAGCTTTACCGCGGCCGTCCCCGAGTGCCACACATTTTTATTATTTATTTATTTTATAAAGACGATTCCCGCAGTTTGGTACAATCCCTGTGTCGCGGGGGACTTCTACACGCTACAAACATACAAGTCACGGACACAAAGTACACGGAACACCACTTTGTGTGATCCACAAATTGTTGTTCCGAGTCTGGACTCGGAACAACAATTTGTGGATCACACGAAGTGGTGTTCCGTGTGGAAATTGAACCCGAACGACCTCTTGCATAGCAGTCGGATACACTCCCGTCCTCACAGAGGCACTCCAAATGTATATATACACACTATGCATAAATTACATCCAGACACAGTACAAACTGTGCTCATCACACCAAACATTTTTCCTTGTCTGGAGAACGAACCCACGACCTCTGACTTAGTCACAAGGTGTCCCATTATATTAACAGGTTTGATATCTAGGTATGTACTATTATCTATGACATTATAATACACGTACCGTCTAAAGTGCGCCATTGCATTACTCCTCCCGGTCGGTTGTCTCGGAGTCCTACCCACGAACTGAAGTAACTAGTGGGTGTAATAATACGCGAGACGACGTCCGCTTCCTCTGCGTTGTTGATCACGAGCAGTTGGGCGCCTTCCCTCGCACACGTAGTGTTAGCGACGTCCCACGATACTTTCGTCTGGTCGTGGTACTTGTAGAAGCTGCCCGTAGCGGCGTAGTACGTGTATCCTGTATAATTGATACTAGCGTTAGTGCGCGGTTTCATTCGCGTGGCCTACAACATTATATAAAGGAAACGGAAAAACCCCGAGCAAAAGCTAATACTAATAAAAGAAATGTCGGTCTGTCCGTCAAGTCTTCATGGCTGAACTGCTTGATGGTTTTGTTATTTGTTATAAACATTGTGAGCCCTATAATATAATATAATATCTTGGGACAACTCACACAACGCTATCTGATTCCAAACTAAGCAGAGCTTGTACTTTGGAAACCAGACAACTGATAAACATACTTATATATTTCTAAATACATATATATTATAGATAAATAACACCCAGATACAGAATAAACCATCGTGCTTGTCACACAAAGTTTTATCCTGGGTGGGGATCGAACTCACGACCTCTTGCGTAGCAGTTGGATACACTCCCACCGCGCCACATAGGCAGTCTAAGGTAGGTAATTTGTTGGTTTTGAAAAAAAAGCCAAGTGCAAGTCAAACTATCGCATCAGGGGTTCAGTAGACATTTGTAAGTAATTAATCAGATCGTTTATCATGAGAATCTATATCTCTAACGAAAAAATAAATTGGAATATGTGACAGACTTAAATTTGCAGTTGAAAAACTGTTCTGCCCATACATTGACGTAGTACGCGGTTAGTTTACCAACTGCATATAAGTTTATAAACGTAACAAACGTTATTTAAAGTTAATTTTTTTGATACATCTACAAATTTACATTTTTGCTATGTGCTACACAGGCTTAAATTGCAAATATCAAAGATTCTAGGTCAACGTGAAGTTCTTATATATATATAAGTTTTGATTTCTTATGAATGTCTAATTATACGTCATTAATGGAACATGAACGGTCGTATCTTTTGTTTACATTTTAATTTAAAAGACAACGTCCCGCGGTAGAGAACAATCCCTGTGTCCCGGGACACAACATGGTGTCTCGTGTGAGACTCGAACCCACAACCTCTTCCACACAGCAGTCACTCGCACTCACACGGCACCAACGAGGCTAATAAAACATTTAGAAGATTTATTTCGCCACTGCTCCAAGGAATTGAAAATCCCCACGCGTTCCTGAGAAAAAAAGGCTTGACAGACCGACAATGAAATGATCTTTTAAGAGCCATTTCGTAGAATAACTAAAGGTAAATTGGCACAGTGAGCGGAGTGTGATAGCGATAAGACTACACACTCAACAACTTACGCGCGATAAAAATCGCTCCGAGTGATTTTTGTTAACTTGCTTTTCACTTTTTTAAGTGATTGTTCATATGAACGCTTTTAAATCTCCATCGTCTCGTCTCTCACTTCAGTTCTTACTGGAAATAGTGCTAATTTACTATTTTACAATGTTACAAATCGCGAAAGTTTATCAACACTTGTAAAGCTTATTTAGGTGTGATAGTTTTCCTCTAAATTTCACTAAATGCTACCATTCAGTATTTTAAATAATAATAATAATATAATAACGAACCTATCTATATCTATATCTATATTTTAACTCGCATTTCTAGCTAGACAGACCGTCAAGGATAATAATTACCATGGGACGTGGACCTCCTATGGAAAAATCTACATTAAGAAGACACAAGATTCACCTGTGATTCGGATAAACTGCGAACAAGACCTTAAATACCTAATCTCCAAATGACTATCACCAGTGATATCGTTATTTATATTAACTATATTTTTTTCTAACATATTTATTCTTACTTTTTATTGTTCGTTTAAAGTCATGTTACTACAATTACATACACACCACATTTCTACCCAATCATCAGTTCACCCAACACTAAATAGTTACACAATATCTATTCACTTACTTACAATAAATATTTACTTACAAGTCAATATCACACTCGTTATTATATTATCATTATCTATAAAGCCTTATACTACAGTACAATTTACGTTTTATACATACAATTATACATACACTCTGTATAAACCACCAATACACACTCAACCGATCATACACCATATAGTTAAACCATACCAAACTGAATATCCACATAAGAAACTCTCACCCCCCACCACAACTACTTATAGAATAATAAGCGTTGCTACGTCTACACCTAAACTCGCGGACTGTCTGACTAGACCTTATTAGAACCTTTTATATAAAATTCGATCCCCTAAATAATATACTTACTGACATAGACAGTGTCTCAGTGGCTGTTTCAGCTACTTGTTATATAGAAGACTGTGAAAACCACTCGGCAAGACCATCTCTATTATGTGCCAAAACATTAGAAGCATTCGTAAAAACTTCAATGACTTCGCCGTGCTTCTTGCTAGAAGCAGAATACCATGGGACATACTAATTTTAACCGAGTGCTGGCTCCAAAAATCTCCACCCATACTCAATATTGAAGGCTACACCACTACCTCTACTACCAACCATGATACGCAAAACAAAGGCGTGATTGTATACCATCGAGCCCAGCATCAGGTTTCTATTGTTCTCTCCACACTGCTTGATGCAAATTGTATATCACTGATTTGGAATAGAGACACTGTAGTGATTGCAATCTACCGCCCACCCGCAAAACAAAATGTTTCGTCCTTCCTAGACTCCCTAAACGAATTATTAAAATCTTTTTCATCATATAAAAATATAATACTCACTGGCGATTTAAACATTGATATATTACCTGACAATAATGACACACGTGCAACGGAATATCTCACTATGGCAGCCTACCACGGTATGCTCCCAGCACATACGTTACCTACAAGATATAATCACTCCTGTATTGATCACGTAATTCTTAAAACTAAAAACTTAGCATTTTGCTATGTAGCACAGACTTCTATCACAGACCACGACACAATCCTTTTCTTTCTCAATAATAAATCAAACACTATAACTCAACCAAATATTAAAAAAATCGAAATCTTTGACTACGAAAAATTAGAATCTAACTTAACTTATATGGATTTTTCTCCAATTTATAACTCACACGACGTTAATGAAGCCACCAACTATTTTATCAGTAGTCTAAACTCTCTACTGACCTCTTATAAAATCCTAAGATTAATTCCAAATAGAAAAAGATACAGAAAACCCTGGATGACTCCTGATCTTCTAAAGTGTCTACGTAATCGTGACAACTTACACACTAAAGTAAAAACCTCAACAAACAATAATATCCTCCTAACTACATACAAAAGATACAGGAATTACTGCACAAACAAACTTAATACTGCCAAAAATACCTACGATAGAAACCAACTGCAATCAGCCAAAAAAAACAATAAAAAACTCTGGAATGTCATAAAAAATATCACCAACACGACTAAAGCAAAATTACCACCTCACGAACTTCTCTCAGCCACCGACCCCAAAACATCAATAAACCTAGTAAACACCTTCTTTGCAAACGTAGGACGTTCTTTAGCTGATATAAACTCACCGGATACCAGTTCCTACATCGACACACAGCCACAGTCTTTAGTAAACTCCTTTGTTATACTAGAGACGGATGAGTCAGAGATCGAGCAGCTAATATTGAACCTCAAAAGTGATTCTGCAACAGGATCTGACAATATTCCAGGCACTTTTCTCAAAAGGTTCAAAAATATTCTCATCCCTCCAATTACTCACATCTGTAATATGGCCTTAAATCGCGGGGTCTTCCCAGATGCCTTTAAATTGTCCATCGTACATCCCATCTATAAGAGCGGGGACAGAGACCTATCTGATAACTATAGACCAATAGCCATTCTACCAGCACTCTCTAAACTTTTAGAGAGACTAATGAATAACAGACTCGTCAAACACCTAGACCAAAATAAGCTTCTTTCGACATCCCAATATGGTTTCCGCTCAGGCATTTCAACAGAAAATGCTGTGTTGGATCTAACCAACGAAATTATCACAAACCTTGACAAAAAAGGAAAAGTTATAGGTATATTTTTAGACCTTGCAAAGGCGTTTGATACGGTCTCTGTCCCACTATTATTGGCTAAATTGGAAAGACTAGGTATAAGAGGCCCCCAACTATCGCTATTCGCCAGTTACTTAACAGATCGACGTCAATGTGTAAAAATTGGCAAATGGGTGAGTAGCGAACTTCCGATGTCCTTCGGGGTGCCCCAGGGCAGTATTATCGGTCCTACACTATTTCTTGTGTATATTTAAATGACTTGTGTTGTATAAAGCTCCACAACGGTTCTATATTCACATATGCCGATGATACTGCCCTAATATTCCACGACACCTCTTGGAAATCGGTTACAGCATGTGCCCAGGTGGGTCTCAACCAGGTCACAAACTGGCTTAAACGTAACGGGCTTACACTGAATACTAATAAAACCGTTTACATAAATTTCTCTCTCACAGCCGCAGGTAAACCAGATTCTTCCCTCAGTCCACTGTTTGCTCACTCTTGTGTTAAAATGCCCACCATTAACTGCAATTGCCCTACTCTTACTCAAACTGATTGTGTCAAGTATTTAGGTTTATTTATAGACAATAATCTTACCTTCCAGAAACACATAGAAACACTCACGGCCAGACTGCGAAAGCTTATCTTCGTTTTTAAAAATCTGCGCCATTCTGCCGATACCAACATGCTTAAACTTGTGTATCTAGCACTTGCCCAGTCAATCATCCAATATTGTATTCTTGTATGGGGAGGCACCACCAAAACTAACCTTCTTACATTAGAACGAGGCCAAAGAGCTGTTCTAAAAGTCGGTTGGCAGCTCCCCTATCAACATCCTACTACCGAACTCTATAAAACGTGCAAAGTTCTCTCCGTTCGTAAACTTTTCGTTCTCAAACTTCTGCTGAGTTCACATGCCCTTACACCCTATGACCCTTTAAAATTTAACACCTGCCGACGCAAACACGCTGTCTGCCAAGTGAACTCCGTAAACACAGCAACAGCGCAACGCTTTTCTCCTTTTCTTGGTGGCTATGTTTACAATAAGGTAAATAAGATACTTAATATTTACCCGCTGTGTAAATTCAAATGCAAAAATAACGTGACAAACTGGCTTATGTCCTTAGATTACACAGAAACAAAAAATATAATTATGATTATAAAATAAATTAGTACGTTTATATCAACACAACAAACAATTCACACACTAATCAAGTTTCACCCGAACACACACACTCACACACACACACGCACACACACACACACACACACACACACAAACATGCATGCATCATTTTAAGATTTACTATCTCAAACTCCACCGATGCTCTCTTTAGCTCCTTATAATGTCATAATAGTGGAGAGAGCCTGGAGATCCGTCACACAGGTTTTGTACCTACTACGGACTCCAGCTCTCACAAGGTTCGTAATTTTATAAGTATATAGCTATACATGTAACTGTACAAATGTAACCTTTTTGAGAGAAATAAACAATTATTATTATTATTATCCAACGACACCCTACACGGTGGGGTGGAACAGAAAAACTAAACACGTCCCGGGCGGTCGTTACCCCGATTTTTTTTTAATTCCTCTTAATAAATCATGAAGCAGAAGCGGAAGACATTTTTATAATCACTTTTAGTATTTTATAATGAGTTTTATTTCCATGTTTGTGGTAGATTATAGCCGTGGTAGATTCACGTCGCAATTCAAAGGTTTGAACGAGTTTGTACGAACGATCAGGGAGTGACCCACTAAAGAGCGATGCTCCCTCTGACTCCGCTCTTGTATGTTGTTTTTTTCAACAATGTTCTAATTTTAACAAACCCAGAGAAAAAACATCTGCGTCCAGCGAATATTTTTTAAAGAACCTAAGTACTAACCAACGCTTAGGTGAAGAAGGGATTAAATAGAACAGTAAGTGTAGTGTGAAGATATACAATGAATCTCACCCAAGCCGCACTCCGTCATCGTGTTCGAGTAACATATGTAAGGCAAGTGGTCCCAGCACGACACGGCGCGTATTCCGTGCCGGTCCATAGACAAGCAGTCACCCTTCTCGAGGTCTAGCTGATCTATCGCATTGTACACAGCCTTCGGCATGTCTTCGAGTCGCCTCCCTGAAAAGTTACGACATAGTGGTACAATTTCTACTAGTTAAGAGACCACGAGACCATCAAGACCTATTTAACAAACGTGACAATGACAGCGTGACATGTCTGTCAAGGCGACAGGTGACAACTCGACAATTTGGCAACTTTTCGTTGCGATTGTTATTGTAGAATTTTCGGAGATTTTCCATAGACAAGTTCAACCAATGTGGTATCTACAGTTAGGTTAATTTAAACTAATATATGAAATGGTTTTATTTTTAAATGTACTTGAGTAGTCCTTTTAAACCACGGAACAGAAAAAACAAGTGGAAGTGCGAAGTAGGCGTGGCACGCGTGCCACAATTAAGAGTTCCTCCACAACTTGGTCCCAGTCGTGTTCTAACATTACGTCGAGTTGGTAGTCTTGCGACAAATTTGTTTTTACCTAACTATGCCGTATTGCTCCATTTTGGAGTGCAAAAATGATAGCAGAAGAAAAAATCTTAAAAATGGAGGTGTTTCGTACCATCGATAAGTACGATTTTATTTGTTTTCTAATAAAATCCTAGTTAATTTCATTTTACTAATAATTTAAAAGAATGCTTAGTTAAAATCAACCGCCATTAAATTAAAGTTTAATTTGGATTGATTGTATTCACTATTTCGTTCTCGAAAGTTCTTCGCTATTCAATTAGTGATGTAGTCGGGTCGGATGTTGGTTTTATCGATGGATATCGATATAATAAAATAACTTAATACTTATTATTTAACATAACAGTACAATTACATTACAAGGTTGCCTAACATTCATACACGAAATTTATTTTATAACGTGTGTTGAATGGCATAGGTGCTTCATATAAATAATGTATTCAAACTTTAACAACGTAATTAATATAATTTTAATAATGTTTGAAACATTGCATTGACCAACCGGTCATTTCAGTGTGCAAAATCCTTCTAAAACCGCCATGACGGTTCCCGCCTCAAGGGCAGCACAACAAACATTTCAACGCCACTCTAGTGCCACTGGCCAATTCGCTGTTTTCGATAATTTCAAATTAATTTTATTTATAAAGATAAGCGTATTTAGGTTTTCCCTTTGTATGGCATCTTTACCACCTCTTAAAATATATATTACTTAAAAAAATGTGTTTTACTTCAAGGGTAATAAATAAAAAGTCAAAATAACGCATTTTTAATTTTAACCCAAGTATGTAAGATGATTTTCACAATTAATTTAGTATTGCGCATTTAATTCTTATTATACGCGAATTTTCTCATGGAAATTCTGAAAACATGCAGCAGGTAAGTATTTATTTATTTGAGATATTAATTTATGTAAAACACATTTATTTAAAGCAAGTAGTATATTATACAGACCGGTAAGGCCGAGCTGGGAATCCACATATGAGTATTTGTACCAACTAACGCCAATGCGTTACCGGCTTTGGGTCCGACTGGCCAGTGACTGGTTTAATTATTTAATTTATTTTTAAATAAAAGGTACTACGCAATTCTTCTTACAGTTTTACTGAACTCCCAATAAATCTTATTTTTTCGAATTAAACAAGCAATCGGGTATCTATCGAAATCGATAATGTAATTCAAAGTTCAATGTGTTCTGCACTGGTCGAGTAGCAATATATATAGACCTATGACACGATTGTCAACCTTATGTATAAAGAAATTAAATTCATAATTGCTTCGACTAAGAATACTGGCATCTATGGTCGAGTTGCGGATTTAATTTGTCAATCGAATCTAGTTTGACTAATGATTACAAACGTTGTAAATACTTTCTGCGATAAAACAACATAGATCCTATAAATAGAGTATGAAGGTTTATTTCCAGATGTAGGATTAGTGAGTTACGCTAGTTATGAGTAAAATTAAAACGACAAATCAAATGAATTGTTTATTTGTAGTTGATTATATGAATATCGGTTTATATGTATGAATTTGGCGACAACGGTTCCTATAGTAATTTTGTTGCATAGCACTTCCACCTGTTTTTTCTGTTCCGTGTTTTAAACAACACAGTTCTATCATAGATAAATCATAAAATAGTTATTTTTTCGTCCATTTTAAAAAGCAATATTATAAAGCATTATAAACCATTGTAAAAAAAACTAAAAATCAACGTTTAACCCACAGGTGGCACAAACCCCGACTCAAATTGCTGATATTTTTTCATTACCAGCCAAAAATTGTTTGAATACACAATTTTCCGTTCGCATATAAGTACTGGATATTTCTTTAAAATAAATTTTAATATTATAAAAATATTGAAAAGTGTAATATTGACTTTCAATATATGCCTTCAGTTACAATATTTTGGGTGATATATTTATGAGAATATTTAGGTTTTTTATGAACTTCTCCGGCCATGCGCCACATGAAGCAATAATAGTAATAGACTTTTGATTTTACAAGTACAAGTCCGAGTCATAATTTCACAGAATGTCGTCATTCGCGGTTCGTTGTACTTTGTTGCATGTTTACACCAACAACTGATGAATGACGAAGTTAACTCGTGTGCGCCGGCAGCACCTACACTGTGGAGTACTACGACACTTGGTACAACTGTTGAACTATTGCTTGTTAAAGAACAACGTCGCCATGCCCAAGTTCATAAACATTCCTTCACCCCATCCTAACCCCCATATTAAGTTTATAAACATTCAAACATTGTACAATTGGTAATCTGAAAAGAGTGGCCGCGAGTTTTTATTGCCAGGTTCTTTTCTCCGGCTTTACCTATTGTTTGCGAACTTGGCATTACATGTACATGTAGAATCCCGACGTATCACAAGTGTTGTTTTGCATCCTAATTGAATAAAGAATATTAAATTTTGAAGTAACGGTCTGTATCAAACACTAACCTTCTTCAGATACATAGTGCACCTCTTGACCGTCGTCGGAGCGTTTTGCGCGAGTGCCTATAAAATAGGCCGCCGAGTGGTTGTGCACGTTAATTAATGATTGCATGTACTTGAAAATACGAGGGTTCAGTGGTGAAGCCAAAATCGCACCTGCAACAAATGATTAAGTGGTAACACCATATCTATATCTATAAACTAATGGCAAAATATAAAGATCCAAAAAAAAGTGAAAAATTGCGAATGAAAAAAAAGCATTGTGAAGTTCCAAGATTTAAGCTTTGGATCTTTAGGCCAAAAAAAAATAACATCATCCAAAAAAAATTAAATCCTCCAAAAAATGGCAAAAAGCAATGTTGAATATATACAAAACGCATAAAACAAAGTGATAAAAACATCATTAAGATAAAATTCCTTACCTAAAACTTAAACTAAATAATCCCTTTTGATTACTATTGCAAAATTACGGAAAGGAGCTTTTTCTTCTATTCCCGATTCGGAGAATAATTTCTAAAATTATCATGAGGTCTTCTTTCAGTAAAATGTTTTATCTTAAATATTGAAGGTATATCGGCGCCACATGGCCTCGCTTATGCGTAGGATGCAGGGAAGTGCCAACACTATTCTGAGGGTCATTGCCGAAAAACCAGACTGTCCCATTCAGGGGCATTGGGTACGAACGCATGTCCTCGTTGCCAGACGGTGGCAGATTTCTAAGTTAATTTTAGTTACTAGAATTCGATACTAACATAGTCTTTCAAAATATGGACCACAGTCTGACATAACTGTATTTTTATTTTTTTATTTATACTTTCCCTTCGTGGGACAAAGTTGGAGGATACTCCGTATAATAAAAGTTTTAGCGAAACCTCTGTAGTACTAGTGCGCTGGTCTGACTACATACAAAGTGACAGAAGTTTTTTGTGGCGAATAGAATGAGCATCCTGTGAGCTTTTTTGTTGTTGTCGGCGGTTGTTTGTCGAGCGTACAAGTACTATAGTGGTCAGTGGTAATTGTTAAGAGGTACATTACCGTCTCTCTCGCAGCGTCGCTGGGCGTCCTCCCATGACATGGGCACCTTCTCCTGCGTTATCCAGCGGTTCAGCTCGGGAGCGCACCAGCGCTTGCTCTGCGCAACTGTGGACATACGTAACGTGCGCTATAGACCGGCAGGATTGTGTCTCGTGGTGGCATACAGGCTACTACACCCAGTGGAGCGCGTGAGTCTTGCTACAATAACATTCTTACGTATAGTACACAAGTTTGTGTTTCAAGATCCTTCATCGCGACTTGAGAAACTGATAATTTGTTTTTAAGAGGATCATGGAGATAATACGTCATTAATACCTCAATGAAGAGGATGAATTAATTTTATCTAGAAGAGCCTAAACATTCTTTCCCCAAAACTGACAACCACAAAACTGGGATATAATAACTAATAAGTTGGGTCCAAATCGGAATAACGATTCAAATTCCCACCATAACTCCCATGTAAATTGAATCCAAAGACATGGATGGCGGTAACTTAATGACCTACATGACGCGGTGTCGCACCTGTTCATTTTTTTATAAACTCCCGCAGTATAGTTCAAGCCTTCTGTCTCGAGAGACTTTACAAACATTCAATTCACGGACACAGAGTGCTGTACCGTGAGGAAATCGAATTCCGACCTCTTGCGCAGCAGTCACACACTCCCACCGCGCCATCTAGTCAATCAAGTATTAAAATTTGTTGAAGTTTGAAAGTTATCTTTTTTCTTAAAAAAAATAACTAACAATTGGTTCCAATTAAAAAAAAACTAAATGGATTTATGATAATTGTCCCAATAATGCACAAATATTCATTCTACATTACAATGGCTAGATTGCTAAGCGCTGTACAGTGATAAACAAAGAACTTTTAATTGTTAGACGCAACAATTAATTGACGTTGAAATTTATTTATTTTTACACATTTTTTTAAAGTAGGTAATTAAATTTATTATTATTACAATTTCATTGTATTTTTATTATTTTCATTTTTAATATATTTCCATAACATCACAGGCTTTATAAATCTTGACATCAATTTATTAATGTAATAATAATCTTAATTATTGTTCAGTGATTATTTAAAAACGTGAAAATAAATTTATAATTTCCTGCCTCATAGTGGCAGAATGTAAATGGGCAGGGGTATTTAATATAATGTATGCATACTAGAAAATAAATGAATTATTATTATTATAACTTTTGACAAAGGTTTAAGAAATCAAGACTATTTAAATCGTTAACATGACTACAGGGTGGACCAAACTAATGGCCACTAAATATTTGAATTAAGAAATTATAATCAAGGGAAACGTTGCTTTATCTATACATAAACATTTAATCACTAGTGCTGATTGATTTATAAACGCAGACCCTAAACCGCTTGGGCTACAAATCTGAAATTTTGGCAGTTGATGCCTTTTAAGTTTTAGGCTTCCAGCAAGAAAGTATTTTTAGAAATTCGTCCCCTAAGTGGGCAAGATAGGGGTTGCAAGATTGTATGAAACTCCATCAATTTCGAAGATAGATCTGTAAATTTTCGTACTTGGCTTCTCAGTTTAAGATAAAAATAACTTGTTTCAGTGTTTTTGGAATATTAACATCTAAGGGCGTAAAAAAAAAAAAAAACCCGCCTGCACAAAAAAGATGGAAACAAGATCCCCTACATTATTATACAATTTCAGGCAGTCGGAGGCATTAATGAATCTCGATGATCTAAATAAAGTGGCTCCGACTACACCTTTACCCTCGATAAAAGGCCTATCCAACAATGAAAGATTTTTTCAATTCTGATCAGTAGTTCCTGATATTACCGCGTTCAGACAAAGAAACAAACTCTTCAGCTTTATATTAGTATGGAATATGTGCATTTTTAGAGTTCCGTAACCAAAATAGCAAAATTGAAACCCTTATAGTTTCGTCATGTCCGTCTGTCCGTCCGTATGTCACAAGCATTTAATTCAAAGACTATCCAATGAATATTGATGAAATTTGGTGAAAAGGTGTCTTGTAGTAGCCGTTACTTAGTTTGATAGCTAAATAATAAAATTAAATATATTAAGGGGGACTCCATACATGCAACATTTTTTTTTAGCAAATATCAATGTGTGGCATATCATTCAACATGTCTTTTAAAAACATTTTAAAGTTACAAGTAAATTTTTATGAATCAGTGAATATGTTTGGAAATAATCGCTCCGGAAATTGTATCCCCTTCCCTTATCTTTTGTAGTATGTGACCAAAAAAATAAGAAAAAATCACAAAGGTAGAGCTTATCAAATACTTCAAACAAAAATCGGATAATTATACCGTTATTGTTCAAAAACTGCGTTTCTCAAAAGAAGGGCGTAAGTGCCATAAACATACGCTCTTCTGCTTGTGCAATTATTCAAATCCGATTTGAATAATTGCACAAGCATACGCCAACGGCTGCGGAACCCTACACTGAGCATGGTTCGACATCCTCTTGCCCGGTTTTATTTCGATAGTGTCTGGTCTCCATTTATTTAATTTTCTTAATACATGTTTATTTCATAAGTGTTAATTATTATTATACATTATAGTGTCTTCTTTCTCATTCTCTCCTCTTCTATCATCGGGTCGATATTTAAAATAGACATGTCCCGTATTCTTTAGATAAATGAAAATATTGTTTTCGTTTTCTTTACAGGATAAATATTCCGAAGTTACACCTTATTCAGATTTAACATTATTATGTAGGA
This sequence comes from Herminia tarsipennalis, assembly GCA_945859575.2. Lineage (NCBI taxonomy): Eukaryota > Metazoa > Arthropoda > Insecta > Lepidoptera > Erebidae > Herminia > Herminia tarsipennalis. The sequence continues at coordinate 14,627,473 of OX243859.2, read as the reverse complement.
ATTGTTGTTGTAGTACTGTTATCAAGGTCACGAGCTGAATTTTTATATTTTCCTCAAACGATAAACAAACTTATTAATAACGAAACCGTAAAATGTTTTTAATACTTTGAATGATATGCCACACATTTATGTTCGCTAAAAAAATGCAAAATGCTGTTCCGTTTATGGAGTGCCCCCCCCCCCCCCTTTTTAGCTATCAAACTAAGTAACGGCTACTACAAGACACCTTTTCACCAAATTTCATCAATATTCATTGGGTAGTCTATGAGTAAAATGCCTGTGACATACGGACAGACATACATGACGAAACTATAAGGGTTCCGTTTTTGCCAGTTTGGTTACGGCACCCTAAAAATGCACTTAATTGTCAATATACCGGCGCATTTTATCATTCACAGTAATATTTACATACATAATAGAAATTTATAAGCTACGGGTCTTATTCGCGTAGATATTTTATTTTAAGGCAAAATACCTTTGTTTTATTGCCCGACGTTTCGACCGTAATGCAACGGACGTGGTCACGGGTAGACAAATCGCGAAAGTTTACGAACACATATTTACACACGGTTAAATTGGACTCAGTCATATAATATAAAACAGAACAGAAACTCACCAATAACGGTCGCCAGGAGGACGCCGATTGCAATAAACGCGTGCATGGTGTCAGTATCAGGAACACAGGAAGGTTAGGTCAAGACTGTTGCGCGCACAGCGCAAGACCGCCTTATTTATAATGTCAGGCATCGCTCGAACAGGAGTGGGTACCTATGATGGATTTCCTCCTAGCTCGTAGCGTGTTAAATTTAACGTTAACTCTTAACAATAAGTACCTGGATGACCGAGCTTTGCTCGGTATTTTCAGGGTTCCGTAGCCAAAATGGCAAAAACGGAACGCATTGTCTGTTTGTCCGTCCGTATGTCACAGGCATTTTACTCAAAGACTACACAATGAATATATTGATGAAATTTGGTGAAAAGGCGCCTTGTAGTAGCCGCTACTTAGTTTGATAGCTAAATAATAAAAATAAATATTTTTAGGCATTCCATACACTTAACAAAAGCTGAAAAAAAAAATCAGCCAAAATCACCGTGTGGCATCATTCGACAGGCCTTTAAAAAACATGTCAGGTTTCAAATAAACTTTTTTGAGTGAATATTATTGGAAATAATTGCCCCGACAGTTACATAAATTGTGTCCCCTCCCCTTATCTTTTGAACTGTGTGACCAAAAAATAATAGAATTTATATAGGCACTTTATTAAAAAAAACAAAAAATGTGTTAAAAATCATAAAGGTAGCGCTTAAGCGCTACCTTTATGATTTTTAATTTTAACACATTTTTTTAACACATTTAATCACATTTTCGACATTAACGAATACGATGAATACAAGAAAAGGGCGTAAGTGCCATGAACATAACGCTCTTCTGCTGGTGCAAATATTCAAGTCGGATTTTGTACGTCAACGGCTGCGGAACCGTACGCTGAGCATGGTTCGACATGCTCTAGTCCTTTTTTTTGGTATATCGTGTATTTTGGAAATTATATTTAGACACGCATTACATACTTATGATATATGAATAATATTTTTCGATCTTACCTACATAATAATAAAAAAATATGAAATAATAAATCACAAATAAAAATTTAATGTTTTTAAGAGACTTGGCGAATGATGTGCAACATGTTGATGTTTGTTTAACAAAAGAATGTTTCAGCTTCTGTTAAATGTATGGATTGCACCCCTAATAATATTTATTTTTATTATTTAGCTATCAAACTAAGTAGCGGCTATTACAAGACACCATTTCTCCAAATTCACCAATATTCATTGTGTAGTTTTTGAGTGAAATGCCTGTGGCATACGGACAGACAGACAGACCGACAGACAGACGGACATGACGAAACTATAAGAGTTTTGTCATGTGAAAATTAAAAGGAAAACTATCACAACTTTACAACTTAACGAGTAACAGCAGGCAAAACAAATGAGAAGGAACAAAATTTTCATACAGATTCCATTGAAAAATACTAACGTTTGTTAGTATTATGAACAGAAAACCCACTTATTAAGCCGCATTATTTGGATGGGGGACTAGGGAACCCCATATTGAGCGTGGCGATCTTACCGACATAATAATAAAAAAATATGAAATAATAAATCACAAATCAAAATATCAATTTTCGTACGGCAACGGTTGCGGTACCCTACACTGGTCTTTTTTTGGTAAATCGTGTTTTTTTTTGGAAATTTTATTTAGATTATCAAATGACATACTAATGAAATTAGAATAATATTTTTCGATCTTACCGACATAATAATATAAAAATATCAAATAATAATGGACAAATCAAAAAAGAAAAATTAAAATAAAAAAGGGAAAAAAATAATCATAAAATAAAAAAAATACATTTCATTCGGATTCGAACCGGGGTCATCTGCTTTGTGGATCGCCCGTTTCCCTCCTAAGCTATTAAAACAATGGAAATCGCGGCGAAATTTACCTTTGTATTCTTCGTCTTTGTTTCCTACCTAAGCTATTAAAACAAAGGAAATCGCGGCGAAATTTTCCTTGGTATTCTAATGATATTGTAACAGTTTTCATTGCCTGAAAATACAGATAAAACGACATTTTTTTAAAATGAAACCTCGCTAGATTGATTTATCGCCCCCGAAACCCCCTGCATACAAAATTTTGAAAAAATCGCTGGAGCCGTTGCCGAGATTCGGATTATATATTCATATATATATATACAAGAATTGCTCGTTTAAAGATATAAGTACCTGGATGACCGAGCTTCGCTCGTTATTTTTTTTAAACAATGTTTTCCAAAATTGAAACCTAGCTATATCGTTTTGTCTCCCTCGAAAGCCCCTGCATACTAAATTTCATGAAAATCGCTGGAGCCATTGCCGAGATTCAGATTATATATATAGGTATATATATACAAGAATTGCTCGTTTAAAGGTATAAGATAATATAATAATATAGTACCTGGATGACCGAGCTTCGCTCGTTATTTTTTTTAAACGATGTTTTCCAAAAATGAAACCTAGCTAGATCGATTTATCTCCCCCGAAAGCCCCTGCATACTAAATTTCATGAAAATCGCTGGAGCCATTGCCGAGATTCAGATTATATATATAGGTATATATATACAAGAATTGCTCGTTTAAAGGTATAAGATAATAATAATATTACATAATTTATAATAACGTTAATTCACATAACATAAAAATCTAAGTTTGCCACAACTTTATACTTAAACCGCATTCAACTTCCAAATGGTTTTTATATTATTTTATAGAAACAAGTATTGAAAATATTGCTTTTGTCGTGACAAAAGGCATTAAAATTGTATCGCGGGATCTACTGGAGCAGATCCTGTTAACGACATGACAACCAACGTTCTGTCACACAAGTCTACGTAAAAGGAAAACAAAAACTATAAAACTTACTATTTATTTCAATATATCAATAATAAATATTAAAAACCAGGTAACAATGTAGGGTTCCGTAGTCCCCCCCCCCCTCTCCATTCAAATAATGCGGCTTATGAAATGGGTTTTCTGTTGTTTTTGTTTCACTTTTACTTACAACGCTACTTAATAATAATGTTATTGGACTATTAAACTATAAAACTTACTATTAATTTCAATATATCAATAATAAATATTAAAAACCAGGTAACAATGTAGGGTTCCGTAGTCCCCCCCCCCTCTCCATTCAAATAATGCGTCTTATGAAATGGGTTTTCTGTTGTTTTTGTTTCACTTTTACTTACAACGCTATACCTACTTAATAATAATGTTATCGGAATTTGTACGAAATTTCGTTACTTCTCATTTGATCAGCTGTTACTCGTAACATTGTAAAGCCTACTTAGCTGTGATAGTTTTCCTTTTATTTACTACTACCGTCAACGTTTTCACATACTCAACATCAACCATATAGCTGGCAGGGGTGGGACACTTGACTGTAACAAAAATTTGCACTTTTAATCTTAATATTTCACAAACGGATCCCTAAATCTAAAAATAGTCTTTCCAGTCCCTAAATGTTCTTCAGTGGAGGGGTATCCCCCCCCCCCCGCTTAACATATAGGGGAGGTAACCTAAAAAAATGTTTTTTAAGATTTTATTCTTTCACTTCGTCGGCTAAGTAATAATGTGTATCCATTACGAAAATATATTTATTACGGGTCTTAATCGCGTGAATAATTTAAAGTAAAATGGTATTCTCTCGTTTGCCATAAATTAATTTGCACTAATATTGTTTGCCATAATCGTCCCCGATCATAATATTTACTTGCACTATTATCATTTATACTAATAACGTTTGCCTTAACAACTCAACAGTAATAACTTTTATTTGCCATAAAATGACTTTCCATAGCAACATATATCATAATAATTAGTTTCCATAAGTAACACGTCTCATAATCGACTCTTGACATAATCAAAATTTGATATAATTATGAAAATAATACATAATATTGTTAGGTCGAAATTAATTATCTTTAACACCCCGACTCAGAGCAATCCGACTCGGATAGGTTAGGTTAGAAGACTAAGGCGGGAGCGAAGCGAAGCGGAGCTCCCGCCTTAGTCTTCGTGTTAGGTTTTTTTTTTAAACCACCCAAAAGTAGGAGCCCCGCGAAGCGGGGCTCCGTCGAGTTTAGTAAGTAGGCGCCATATGAGGTTTAGTTTCAGGTTTAATTGTAAATAAAAAATCTGTGTCGTATAATATTGCAGGCGCTTATACTATATTATCTTTATTTATATTATGGTAAATAAAAGTTATGGAAAATGGTATTATTGAAAACGAAAATTATAGCAAATACATTTATGGATTTAAATTATTATGACACTTGATCGATTATGACCAATGGAATTAGTGAAAGTCATTTTATGTCATTTCACGATTATGGCAACTGAAGCGTTATTTCTAATGAAATTATGGCAAATACCGGTATGGCATGTGAAATTATGGCATTTTAAATTATGACAAACATTAGTAAACCAAGTAAAATACCTTGTTTATTGCCCGACGTTTCGACCGTATTGCAACGGCCGTGGTTACGAGTAGACTACTACTACACGGGTAAATTATTTACGCGATTTTGCCCCGTAATATATATATATTTTCTTAATAGATAAACATATTACTTACGCCGACAAATCGAAAATGTTTATCAACATTTATGTGTATCCATGCAAAACTACAGCCCTCCTGCACTAACAGTCTCTGAGCAAAGCTCTGAACGGACGGACGGACGGACATGGCGAAACTATAAGGGTTCCGTTTTGCTATTTGGCTACGGATAATAACCATAGAAACTTCTAAATACATGAACTATTAGACAATAAATTCAATTTACACCAATGAAGCGGTAATATTAGTGACGTTCTTAGTGTTGTCGTAATTACTTACATCGAAAGTTATCGACATATCTTTTTTAGAAAAAAACGGACCCCTTATGGGATTACTCGTGTTTCTGACGTCGTATCCTGTTTTTTCCTACTTTTTCACTTATTCAAAATTAGCTTTTAAAAGAACGTCAAAGCAAACAGTTCACAACTAACAATTAACAATTGCGGTTCAATGTGAGATGTGCGATCACTCGACACATCCACACTATTCTCACTTACCTACTTAGGTACATGGTGTTAGTATACAGGATGGATCAAACCTATGTCACTGAAAGGAAACGTACCCTGTTCGCTATAATAATCGACTTGTAATAATCGATTGTATCGAGATTGCATGTTTTGGAACGCACCTATCAAATAACTTTTATCTTTCACTTGGTTTTGGCGCCGGTCACGTTTTGGGGGGGAAAAGTTCCTCGCCGGGTAAGTAGTTTAAAAGTTTGGCTGTAATTGTTGAAGACCAACGATTGAATCGGCATTTGGACTATTTCACCCCATCTGGTTTTTGATTTGTGTTGATTCGTGAATGTCACGTATTTTGGTAATATATTAATAAAATATTTGAGTAATTAAATTAACGCTTCATTGTTTATTAATCATCATACGATAAAAATAGTTCGACTTTCTACGCGAACGTAATCGAAATTGGCAGTGGTTTAGACCAACCCACCACCACGACCGGCTTCCTCTGTACCCATGGACTTTTTAATTCAAAATAAAAAAAAACCTTACTTTTAATGTATAAATCAAAATGAATGCATTTAAAAATGTTGTGACAGTCGTCTGCCAGAGCCAGGAATCGAATTGGCAAATGTGCATATAAGCATTCTGTGTTTTATGATAGGATACCGATCAAAAAGACCAACCATACGGAATAAATCTCTCTTGATATCATTCCATCTTAAATTTGAGGAAAGCCACGAAATCTAACAATATTTGTTACTGAGGCAAGAATAAGACGAAGCAGAAATATTGGCTACTAGCAGTCCCGACGAACTTCGTACCGCCCCTTTATTTTTTTTTTTAATTATTTTCTTTTTATTTTGCGTCAGAACCATCTGCAGAGTATTAGAAAACTAAAAAAAAAAAAAGAATTAATAAAATGGGTAAAGTCGTTCTCCAATAATTTCGTGACCAAGGGAAATAGTGACTTATTTTTATATTTATTATAGATAGATAGATTATAAGCATTTATTTTATTTACCATTAGTAAAGTAGCAGTTAAAGCAGCGGTAGCCTAATTTAATTAAGGCATCGGGCTCACAATCGTGAGGTCGCGGGTTCGAATCCTATCCATTATACTACCGACGTGAACCCACTTCTAACACAAGCCTTTGAGCTTAGCTCGAGGGGTTAACAAGATGGCTAGTAATGTGGGACCAACATTGCTAGTTATCTTTTTATACATATAATGTAATAAGTGTTAATATGAACGAAATTTAAAATGCAAACCTTTTCATTGTGGCAAATGGTTTCTATATAAGTTTATATTATTGATCAATTGGATTTGTATCTAACACAAAATAATACTATTAAAAAACTAGGCTCACTTGTATTTATTTAGACTATTAGCAGTCGGAGGCATTAATGAATCTCGATGAACTTAGTAAAGTGCCTCCGACTGCATGAAATTATATAATTATGTTTCCATCTTTTTTGTGCAGACGGGTTTTTATATTTATCTTATTTATTTTATTACTTTATACTTTTTAGTGGTTATAGGATGTAACTGATGTAACAACTAACTTTTATCACAGCTATTGTCAAGTGTTGAAAATTGAAAATAGAATGATTGCTAACTAACTTTTTTAGTGTTACAGTCAAAATTAACTTAAACTTTTTTGAAATGCCTACGATGAGCCCTTTAATTTGATACCCATATTGCAGTATTCAAAACAACTTCACAGCCGCCATGTTTGTTATTTTCAAACGTCACATAGCTAAGAACACTTGGGCGATCAAGACGAATCTACAATACGATCAACGTAACTTGACCTCATTGAAGTTAGGTTTTTATCACTTTCGCGCATGTCATAGAGATGCGACCCTAAAATTACTTACGAAATCGACTAAATATGTTTAATCGATTAAAAATACTAACAACATTTTAATCCAACAATATAAAAACACTATTTATATGAGGTCATAAAAGTTTAAATTTAGAACAGTTACAGTAAATACTAAAGTAACTTTGAAAAACAATTTCTTTACGAAAATAATCACAAAAAACATGAGTAAGTAAAACTAATTATGATAATGTAATGCGTAATAGCATCTCTAATTCTCTTGGTTTAGTTACCACCATTTACTTTCAAAAAATGCATCTGCGCAACCACTTGTCGCCTACTTCATTCCGGCCTAGTTACGTATTGATCCAACTGTATCGTCTTAATTGTGTAAATCCGTTCAGTGAATTGTGAGATATCAGGTAATAAAGAATATTATATACATACAAGATACGCGCGAAAAACATAACCCTTCCTTACAGTCGGGTAACAACTATGCCTGTGACAGTTTTAGTGGTCCCGGCCGCATGCGCGCGCTCATTCGCGTTGCTTAGCAACCAGCCAACGGAACGTGACATGTGACGTCTCACTTTTTGAACGTGCAGCCGGTCATTGACTTACCTAATTAGGTAAGTAACTTTAAATAGTTCTAGGCCCGCATTATTGTAATAAACAGGAAAGTAATTAGGTACCTAATTAGGCACCTACTAACTTTCCTGTTTATTACAATTTTATTATTGATGATACTAGGCGAACCCACGCAACTATGTCTGCGTGTTTTTTTCCCATTTTTGGAACATTTTTCATTCTTGCTCTGCTCCTATAGGTCGTAGCGAGATCTTATATAGCCTTCCTCGATAAATGGGCTATACAACAGTAAACATTTTTCAATTCGGGCCAGTAGTTCCTAAGATCATTGCGTTCAAACAAACAAACAAATTCTTCAGCTTTATAATAATAAGAGGCTGGGAGCGACCCGACATAGACATTGCGGACATGCGCCGATCGGATGATGACGTCACTAATACATTTTGGCGCAGCATGTGGTCGGCAACTTCTGGCACTCTGAAGGAGATTGGATACGAGATGTAGAGCATTCGTGTGAGTCTTTAACAACAAACTGGAAATCAACAGGACCGGACGGACTGCATAAGTTTTGGTTAAAATGGGTCCGTAGGTATCACGCGCGTGTTAGAGGATTTTGTAGGGAACGTAGAGGTTGTAGAAGGTGTAAGCTGATATTTTTTTTTTTTTTTTTTAATTATAATAAAAGCTTTGATAGAATTGCTACGAGTATGTCGTAGCAATTGTATGTATGTAAAGCTTGTATAGATTTAGAACTACAATATACTATCTCATGTCAGGAATATTGACTACTTGTGTGTCATTTGAAAATGTAGCCTAATGAGTCGTAACCAGTACTTACTGAGGGATAATGGTCCTACAGAACAGTATCATAATTGGAAGACCTTGTTCTGTTCCAGAAATGTCAGGATGTAATGTGTGTGTCTGTATATTGTTTAAGGTTCCTATCACTCAGTTCAGTATTGTCGGGGTATCTATTTAGGGTAGTATAGAATAATACAAAGTAACAAATGGCAATCAGCATTATATTGTCAAAATACAATTCGCTCTGGTTATATCAAGGAATTGGAGTAGGGAGGTATGCTAGTGTCACTTCCAAGAGGACCTATTGCCTAGGAAAAGAAGTGATAAGAAAACTAGGCCGTCTCCTAATAAAACATTTGCCATATACATTTGCTAATATGATATTTACATAAGCAATCTGCAATGTACGAGTATCTAATTGACTGAGACTTAGATATACCATTGCAATGTCTTACTATATTACTACAAGGCAGATGATTCACAACTTACAGGACAATAGACAATTAGACACATTGCAATATCTTTTCATCAGTCAATCAGCTAGTATACATAAACATTATACATAGTATAGAAAAACACTGTTTATATAATACAATAGAAACAATATAAAGTAACTTTGAATAAGGATCGTACCTTCGCCGTCGGATGACACCAGAGAAAAGAGGGCTAGGTCAGAATTTGTCCTGCTTTTATACTTTCTTTCTACTCACATTTTCTATTATGTGGGTAGAATGCCACAGTTATAACTTTTAAGGTACATTATAGATATTAAGCAGTGTTTTTAACATTATTCTATACTTAGATCGTTATACAACAATTTATATAAATATATAGACACTAGATTACATAATCCAAACAATACAAATATTAACTGTAATAACTATATTGTTTCATCAAATACCTACATATGTGGGTAGGATCCCACATTAGAGTTTGTTTAATAGGTACATCTGTGATAAAAGAGTTTAGTCTAATTCATTAATGATATTATCAGTTGCAATTACATTTAGTATATTCATTCCAACCTCTGCAATGCATTCTCATGTCTAATATCATAAGCATCATAAACAACTGACACAGTATTAATCACAATACAAACATCATCCTAAAATATCTGTGGGTACATCTATAATATAAATAATTGGTTTATTAGATCTTTGAATTGTTCTGTGCCACAAGTAGGTATTTCATACAGTATAATATAACTACCAAACATAGTTTTGCAGACACGGATGATCTTATAATCATCGTTATGATAACCAGTCAATACATTGTGATGGTTACACCGTCATCAGACTCCAGACCACCTCTCAAACTTATAAAACAGTTCCACCAAACCTTCGTTCGGTTTTATACAACAATATATAAACTGGAAGAATCAATATTCCAAAACACATCTACATAGTAGATATCAATATCCAACACATGGATTGATTATATATATGGCTATTTACATAGCCATATAACACTATATCTAACACGCGCTTGGCATCTCAATTCCAATCGTGCCTAGAATCCAGATCACTCCCAGATTTTGTTACAACTGGCGTAACCCACCTACTCTATAAGTGCCGTGGACCCCAAAAATTATAGCCTGATAACATGCTTACCGACGGTCTATAAGCTTTTTACATCCATCCTGAGAGCAAAGATTTCTTAACACATTATAAAAAATTCTATCATAACAATCTCTCAGAATGAATGTAGAAAAGGTGCCCGTGGCACTAAGAAGCTCCTTATAGTTGACATGGCCATTAACCAACAGGTTCGCCGCAAACGAAAGGACCTGGCGTCATGCTGGATTGACTGTAAGAAAGCGTTTGTTAGAAGCTTGTAGGGAACGTAGAGGTTGTAGAAAGTGTAAGCTGATAATTATAAGAAAAGCTTTGATAGAATTGCTACGAGTATATCGTAGCAATTGTATGTATGTAAAGCTTGTATAGATTTAGGACTACAATATACTATCTCATGTCAGGAATATTGACTACTTGTGTGTCATTTGAGAATGTAGCCTAATGAGTCGTAACTAGTACTTACTGAGGGATAATGGTTCTACAGAACAGTATCATAATTGGAAGACCTTGTTCTGTTCAAGAAATGTCAGGATGTAATGTGTGTGTCTGTATATTGTTTAAGGTTCCTATCACTCAGTTCAGTATTGTCGGGGTATCTATTCAGGGTAGTATAGAATAATACAAAGTAACAAATGGCAATCAGCATTATATTGTCAAAATACAATTCGCTCTGGTTATATCAAGGAATTGGAGCAGGGAGGTATGCTAGTGTCACTTCCAAGAGGACCTATTGCCTAGGAAAAGAAGTGATAAGAAAACTAGGCCGTCTCCTAATAAAACGTTTGCCATATACATTTGCAATATGATATTTACATAAGAAATCTGCAATGTAACCAATTGACTGAGACTTAGATATACCATTGCAATGTCTTACTATATTACTACAAGGCAGATGATTCATAACTTACAGGACAATAGACAATTGAACACATTGCAATATCTTTTCATCAGTCAATCAGCTTAATATACACAAACATTATACACAGTATAGAAAAACACTATTTATACACTACAATAGAAACAATATAAAGTAACTTTGAATAATGATCGTACCTTCGCCGTCGAATGACACCAGAGAAAAGAGGGCTAGGTCAGAATTTGTCCTGCTTTTATACTTTCTACTCACATTTTCTATTATGTGGGTAGAATGCCAGAGTTATAACTTTTTAGGTACATTATAGATATTAAGCAGTGTTTTTCACATCATTCTATACTTAGATCGTTATACAACAATTTATATAAAGATATAGACACTAGATTACATAATCCAAACAATACTGTACTGTAATAACTATATTGTTTCATCAAATACCTACATATGTGGGTAGGATCCCACATTAGAGTTTGTTTAATAGGTACATCTGTGATAAAAGAGTTTAGTCTAATTCATTAATGATATTATCAGTTGCAATTACATTTAGTATATTCATTCCAACCTCTGCAATGCATTCTCATGTCTAATATCATAAGCATCATAAACAACTGACACAGTATTAATCACAATACAAACATCATCCTAAAATATCTGTGGGTACATCTATAATATAAATAATTGGTTTATTACATCTTTGAATTGTTCTGTGCCACAAGTAGGTATTTCATACAGTATAACATAACTACCAAACATAGTTTTGCAGACACGGATGATCTTATAATCATCGCTATGATAACCAGTCAATACATTGTGATGGTTACACCGTCATCAGACTCCAGACCACCTCTCAAACTTATAAAACAGTTCCGTCAAACCTACGTTCGGTTTTATACAACATCACATAAACTGTAACAATCAATATTCCAAAACACATCTACATAGTAGATATCAATATCCAACACATGGATTGATTATATATATGGCTATTTACATAGCCATATAACACCATATCTAACACGTTCGACTCGGTGCCCCATACATTTCTTCTGAATTGCTGGAGTTGTATAAACTTGATACAACTCTATGCACCTTCCTGAAATCCTGTATGGGGCGGTGGAGGACGGCTCTTGTATATCCAGGGTGCCGCCGCGCCCCTGGGAACGGAGAACTCGTAAAAATCAGACACATACGGTGACAGTCTGAGCCCGTTATGGTTCTGTCTGACACTGAACCCTCTCAGCACTTTCCTGGAGTGCTCAGAGCTAGGCTATCGGCTGCGGAGAGGCGGTCAACTTATATCTCACCACTTTTACATGGACGACTTGAAACTCTTTGCTCCCACCAACACGCGACTAATAACGTTACTAAAGGTCACAGAAACCTTCATTAACTCTATTAGGATGGTACTATTTGCAGATGATGCTACTGTCATGTTTTCTGATAAAGACTATGATAGCCTCAAACATACCGTTAATAGTACTCTTGTTCAAATTGTAGATTGGTTAAAGATTAATAACCTTATAATTAATCTAGAAAAAACTAACATAATGGTATTTAGAAATCGTAGTAGACCTCCTGTTGGTTTTGATATTGTTTATTCAGGAATAAAGGTCAACGAAGTTGAAGTTGCATAATTCTTGGGACTAAATGTAGACTTTAGCTTAAACTGGAAATCTCACATAGAAAATATATGTATGAAACTGAGTAAGAGTTCCTATGCATTATATATGTTAACAAAAACTGTCAACCTAAATACTGTTATTACTGCTTACCACGCGTATGTAGAGTCCACTCTGCGATATGGTGTCCTGTTTTGGGGAAATTCCAGCGATTGGGAAATGGTATTTAAAGGCCAAAAACGGTGTATTAGGGCCATATTACGTCTTAAACCGACAGACAGTTGCAGGCCTCATTTTAAAATTTTGAAATTGCTTACCTTGCCATGTATTTATATTTCAGAAATAGCTATTTTTATAAAAAAGAATTTTCATTTATTCGAAAGATTATGTGGCTGTTGACAGCAACATAAAATAAAAATTGTACCAAATAAAACAACATTGTTAAATAATAGTGTTTTCTGTATGACATCGAGAATTTATAATAAAATACCGATAGAAATATCTAAAATTGATAATATTCACGAATTTAAAAATAAATTTAATAACTTATTAATGCAAAAGGTGTATTACAGTGTGAAAGAATTTTTGGAAGATAATTTGTAAACTGACAGATTTTAATTAAATTGATATTTAATTATTTTAAATGTAAGTATTGTATATATTTTATTTAATTATTATAATTGATTTTAAATGTATTGCCTGTTTCTGATGGATAATATTTTATTTTTGTATTAATTATTGTCTGTATAATTTTATTATTAATGTAAAACTGTGACATAACTATGAATTAATCTAATGTATCCAATATGGAAATGTGTCATTTGTACCTGTTTAATTAAATGTCATTTAGGGATCTGCACTCAATAAATTTAGTTTAAATTTTAATAAGCCATGAATATTGTGTACCTAATGTAAAACTTTGCATGCCTGAAGGTGAAATATGGTAGATCATCACAATTTTGTAAAACCTTATTTTGTACCCATATTTGCAAATAAAGTAATTGAATTGAATTGAATTGAGTTTGGTGTGGACAAATGTGCAGTCATGCATGTCAAAAGAGACAGGATTGTGGAATCTGATGAGATACAATTATCAGATTCCACGCGGCTTGGCTCTCTCTCGCAACCGAAACCTATAAGTATCTGAGTATGTCGCAGGCTTTAGGTATATCTGAGGATGGTATGAAACGGGCATTGCAGGAGCGTTTCTTTGGCCGCTTAAAAAAAAGTGCTGAAAAGCCCTTTGTCAGGCGGAAACAAGGTGCGTGCCTGTAATGGTTGGGTCATGCCAGTCCTTATGTACTCCTTTGGCATACAAAGATGGATTCAGACCGAACTTGACACCCTGGATAGAAGAGTCCGTTCACTGCTAACCACATATCGAATGCATCATCTGCGGTCGTCAATGATGAGATTGTATATCCCGCGGAAGTGTGGGGGCCGTGTCTTCTTAAATGCCAAGACCCTCCATAACCGCGAGATATGCAATCTTAGAGAATATTTCCTTCACGTGGACGCGGGTATGCACTGTGATGTGGTGACCGTTGACAACGGACTTACCCTGCTCGGTCTAAGTACTGGCGCAATCTTGCAATTTAAATTATTACAAATAATAAATTTAATGACGGTATTATCTGATCATGTCAAAAATAATTTTACTTTACAGTATTTATTAAGCGCTACCTTTGTGTTTATTTCTTCATATTTTCTGATTATACGATTCAAATGATAAGGGGGACACAATTTATGCAATTTTCGGACCGATTATTTCCAAAAATATTCACTTAATCAATAGAGATTATTAAAAACCTTAAAATGTTTTTATTGGATCTGTCAAATGATTTGCCACAAGCTGAAGATTTCAAAAAAGAAATCCGTTTCTGTTACATGTATGAAATGCCCCCCCCCCCTGAAAATAATTATTTTTATAATTTACCTATCAAGACAAGACATTTTTTACCAAATTTCATCAATATTAATTGTGTAGTCTTTGAGTAAAATGCAACGAACGGACAGGCTTTAGACAATAAACCCTTATAGTTTCGTCATGTCCGCCTGTCTGTATGTCGGTTCGTTCGTATGTCACCGTTTTTACCATTTGGCTACGGAACCCTAAAAAGTATACCTATGGATACTTTGAATATAAAACGAATAACAAATCCTCAAAATGTTTCAAAAGTAGCACCCGTTGTCGAAGACGACCCGGCCCACACCGCCACCACAAGCTATTACGTTTGAGTGAGCATGACGATTTGACATGACATTACAACTCATAAAAACGAAAATAACATAAAATAATTTATTAAAGTACCTACTTAGTAATCCTACCCATAAAGGTTCATTTCCGTGCATAGCGGCCGATCGCGATACGAGGTTGTGTTTTACGAATCACTGGATTCCACGTCACGGATAGTTTGAAACCCCCTTCCCGATTGAAAGCTTTATGTTTTTTTTAATTTCAATTAAATGTGTGTATGTCCAGTGGAATCCAGTGATTCGTAAAACACAACCTCGTATTAGTTCGCACTCGGTTAACATGGACACAATCAGTGTAGTGTGCAGTGACCCTAACTTTTCGAGAAACAAAAAAGTGAGGGTGGATGAAGATTCATCGTCCTGAGGGAGTCTTAACATCGCTGCGACAACAAGGCCGGTGCAACCTGGTCGAGCAATTTTAAGGTAAACAATGCGCGTTAATTCCCGTATAATAATAAGTTATTATTACAAGTGATGGTCGAATCACTTGTAATAATAACTTATTATTATAAATACACACTACACGACTGACTAGTGTACTGGCGCAGTGCAAGTGTGTACCACTGATGTGTATAACATTGTGAGTTTGATTCTCCCATGAAACAAAATCTTGTGTGATTTAAGGCCTAGAAAATGTACGACACGTCGATTACCTACAGTAAATTAGAAAATCGTTTATTGTA
This sequence comes from Herminia tarsipennalis, assembly GCA_945859575.2. NCBI lineage: Eukaryota > Metazoa > Arthropoda > Insecta > Lepidoptera > Erebidae > Herminia > Herminia tarsipennalis. The sequence goes on along the minus strand of OX243859.2, from coordinate 14,611,636 downwards.
TTTTCATCATACACTGCTAAGAACCAACTCTTAAACAAACTGTATTCAGAGCAGTGTCACAAACTGATATACCGCTATAGACGTCAAACTCATAACACCAAATAGCTTTTTTAATAAAAGACGACTCCTGCAGTAAAGTTCCCCGCGACACAAGGCCTTGTACCCTGGCCTTGTGTCGCGGGGAACTTTACAAACATACAAGTCACGGACACAGAGTGCACCCATACTCGAAACAACAATTTGTGGGTGACACAAAGTGGTGTCCCGAGTGGGAATCGAACCCACGACCTCTTGCGTAGCAATCGGATCCAAAGAGGACAAACAAGTAAAAACAAACAGGACATAATACCGAATCAATAACAGCGGAAAGAAATGTGTTTAGCGGACTTACAGTGATAAGACTCGAATACATAACACTTTAATTAACTACGAATTTGTACAAAAACAACAGGCGATATGATTGTGCGCCATTGAGGCCACAGCCATGTTTAAGGATAATTTGAAACAGGCGGCGGTAAACCCAGAGGCCAAGGTATTAGATTTGCAATCAAGAGATCACGGGTTCTAATCCCACCCATTATTCTACCAACGAGAACCTATCCCTAGCTTTAACAATTTACTTTAGCTAGAAAGGTTATCAGGATTCCTAGTGATAGCTGCGATCCATATTGCCCGTAGGTAACCTTTCTTTACACAAATCTACAAGCTGTCGCTGGCAGCTTCATCCTTGGAACGAACATTGCTTCACAAATACAATAATTGCATTTTTAAAGATAGAAAAATTTGAATCCAGACTCAGGAACTTCCGACTAGATGGCGCTACGGGGGCCTAACCCGTAAAAGCATTAAGAGATAGAAGAATTTGATATCTAGTGACATAGTCCAGATAGGTGGTTCGCTTCTGGCCCCGGTTTGGCTACGGAAGTCTCGGGTTCGATTCCTGAGTCTGGATTCAAATTTTTCTATCTTTAAAAATGCAATTATTGTATTTGTAAAGTCTTTGGCAAGAAATGTCTATAAAAATTACTTCAATATTCGGCCTGCGTCATCATAATTTGTTAAAATGCTCTCTGTAACGAAGCAATAACAAAAGCCGTGATAGTTCTTTAACTTCCGACTAGATGGCGCTACGGTGGCCTAACCCGTAAAAGCATTAAGAGATAGAAGAATTTGATATCTAGTGACATAGTCCAGATAGGTGGTTCGCTTCTGGCCCCGGTTTGGCTACGGAAGTCTCGGGTTCGATTCCTGAGTCTGGATTCAAATTTTTCTATCTTTAAAAATGCAATTATTGTATTTGTAAAGTCTTTGGCAAGAAATGCCTATAAAAATGACTTGAACATTGCTTCAGCATGGCTGATAGGTGGTTCAGTCACTAGCGCCAAACTCAGCGTACCAGGCGACCCGCTGCTTTATTTAGCCTTCTCTTTGGGAAAGGGCGTCACCCCAAGAGTGACCGATAAATCGACCCTACTCGTGGGAACAATATGAAGATGAATTCTAATGAAAAACAAATAAATAAACAACCCCAGGAGGGTATCAGTTATACTGGAAAATCCTTCCCTGAGCAGAGCTCGGCCTGTCGCTTGGATTCTGAGGGGGGCAAAACTTCACCAACCCGAGAAACCGTAGAAGTTGAGAAAAAGAAAACACTGACACAACAATTATTCCATGCAAGCATGTTCCACAGGCCAAGATCATCATCCACCAGTGACATTCGGGCAAATCTTAAACAAACCACAGAACAGGAAATTGACTGGGTTCCAGTCAAAAATAAAAAACGACAGCTGTCCAGCCCTGAACTACTAAAATCACAGAAACAAAGTAAACTTGACACATACTGGCTATCTCAACCCTCACATACACCAACATCAAATAGCTTTGCTCTTCTGGAAGATGAAGGACAGCTTAATACGGATAATGCCACTAAAAATGAAAAAACAAGTAAGCCACCACCGATTTTCATTGACAGAGTAAGCAACATCCAACCGCTGATAGACCTATTGGAAGTCCATGCTCTCGATAAATACGAATTAAAGATTCTTCGAAATGAACAGGTAAAGATCCAACCCAATACATCAGAAATATACACCACAATAGTCAAAGAGCTAGAAATAAAACAAACCGAATTTTACACTTATAAACCAAAACAAGATAGGAGTTTTAAAGTAGTCCTAAAACATATGCATCCTTCCACAAACATCGATGATATAAAAGAAGCATTAGCCGAACTTGATCATGAATGCACTAATATCTGGAATATAAAACAACATGCAACTAAAAAAGCACTACCAATGTTTATAGTGGAAATAAAACAAAAAGAAAATAATAAGTCCATTTATGATATAAAATATCTTCTACACTGTAAAGTGGAATTTGAACCCCCTAGACCAAAGAGAGAAATTCCTCAATGCGGAAAGTGTCTTCAATATGGACATACAAAAGCCTACTGTAGGAGAAGTCCAAAATGCATAAAGTGTGCTGGTGATCACTTGTCAGCTGACTGCCTCCGAAAAAATAGATCTGACAAAGTGAAGTGTGTGCTGTGTGAAGGTAACCATCCAGCCAATTATAAGGGCTGCAAAGTGTACAGAGAGCTACAAAAAATCAAATTTGCACCGCCACCTGAAAGAACTAAAAGACCTCCTCGAATCGAAAAGACAAAACAAATATCGAACATGACATCAACAACAGGCATAACATATGCAAATATTACAAAAGCCACATCTGACAAGCAACAAGCTGAAGAACTTAAGAATAATATTAGGAATGACAATAACAATGACATGAGAGAATTAATGACATTAATGAAACAAATGATGCAACAATTAACAACAATGACAAATCTCATCCTAAATCTCACGTCCAAATTAACTCCAAACTGGACTCCATAAAAATGTCTCTTTGGAATGCAAATGGACTGTCAAAACATACCCTTGAGGTTAAAAAATATATGTATTTAAACAACATTGACGTAATGTTAATATCAGAGACGCACTTTACTAGGAAGAACCATTTCAGTATACCAGGACACAAATTCTATCACACAATGCATCCTGACGGTAAAGCTCAAGGAGGAAGTGCAATTTTGATTAGGAACAATATTAGACATCACTTGGTGAACCACTATTGCACAGAAAAACTGCAGGCCACGAATATAGTGATAGAAGACTGGTCAGGTCCGGTGATCATATCAGCTGTTTATAGTCCACCAAAACATAACATGAAGCAAGAGGACTATGAGGAGTACTTCGCAACGTTGGGGCTAAGGTTTGTTGCAGGCGGTGACTATAACGCTAAACACACATACTGGGGTTCTCGAATTATCTCTCCTAAGGGACGACAGTTATTATCGACCATTAACAAACTGCATCTGGGCGTTGTTTCTACTGGGGAACCAACATATTGGCCTTCTGACCCAAAGAAGAAACCAGATCTAATAGACTTCTGTATAACCAAAGGTATCACTAGCACATATTTTAGCTGCAATTCTAGTACAGACCTCTCTTCAGATCACTCACCTGTTGAGATAAAACTAAGTCGTACAATCCTAAGAAGGGAAAAACCATGCAGATTTCACACCCGTAGAACAAATTGGAACTACTTTCGGGAATTCATAACAAACTCCATAAATGAAAAGATACCTCTAGAGTCAGACGAGGACATCACACATGCAGTGGAATACATCACCAACATTATCCAGCAGGCTGCGTGGGAAGCTACACCTTCGCATCATGCCGCACCTAATGATGGTCTTCAGTGCTCTCTAACTATCAGAGAACTGTTAGCTAAGAAGCGCAAGGCTAGAAAACAATGGCAGACTACAAGATATCCAGGTGATAAAACGACATATAATAAATTGACGGCACAAATTAAACAACTATTAAGTGATGATCATAACGAAAGCCTTGCGAAGTATTTACAAGAGCTGGATAGCAAACCCTGGAGTGATTACTCACTGTGGAAAGCAACCAAATACCTCAAACGCCCTATAAGTCACCAGCCACCCTTGCGCAAGGCGAATAATTCCTGGGCTACTAGTGATGCAGAGAAAGCGGAAGTATTTATGGAACATCTACAAGAAGTTTTCAAGCCCAATCCAGATGTCGGTTCTAAGAATATTGAAATGGTTTCAGAATTTCTAGAACAAATACACCAACTAGAGCTACCAATTAAAAAATTCAACAAAGCCGAAATCAAATCAGCAATTCAAAAATTGGTAGTAGGGAAAACACCAGGCTACGACCTAATAACAGCGACTGTACTGAGGGAATTGCCATATGTGGGTATTAGGATTTTAACACAGCTGTATAATGCCATTATAAGGAGAGAGTTTGTGCCACCACAGTGGAAAGTGGCAAAAATCATTATGATTTCCAAGCCAGGTAAAAGCCCGGAAGACGCTAAGTCATACAGACCAATTAGTTTACTGCCGATTCTCTCCAAAGTAATGGAAATCTTATTCCTGAAGAGGCTTAATCCTATTATCCAAGAGACCAAATTGATACCTGACCATCAGTTCGGCTTTAGAAGAAACCACAGCACAATCGAACAAATACACAGATTAGTTGAGGGAATCGCCAAAACATTCGAACAGAAAGGTTACTGTACGGCCTCATTCCTTGACATATCCCAGGCGTTTGATCGAGTCTGGCATGATGGTCTACTATATAAAATAAAAAAGTCATTGCCCATCAAATTCTACAACTTCATCAGATCCTATCTGATTGGTAGACACTTCTTTGTCAGTCAAGGAGAAGCAACAACAGAACTAAAAGAAATACAAGCAGGAGTGCCGCAAGGCAGTATAATGAGACCTACTCTGTACCTTCTTTATACAGCAGATTTACCAATACCGGAGAATGTTATCATAGGGACATTTGCAGATGACACAGCTATTATGGCTTTTGACAATTCACCAAATCAAGCATCTTGTAAACTGCAGGACAGCTTAGACAAAATAACAGATTGGCTGAAAGACTGGCGCATTAAGGCGAATGAAACAAAATCAGTTCAAGTCACATTTACCACCCGTAGACAAACGTGCCCGCCAGTAACACTAAATGGTATACAGATTCCACAAGCAGAAGAGGCGAAATACCTTGGAATGTATCTAGACCGTCGTTTGACCTGGAGGAAACACATCTTCACTAAACGCCTTGCAATGGGTCAACAAGTACGCAAGTTGTACTGGTTGATCAATAAAAACAGTCCACTGTCAATGGAAAATAAACTACTACTATATAAGGCTATAATAAAACCAATATGGACGTATGGTATACAACTTTGGGGCACAACCGCCAACTCAAACCTAGAAATCTTACAAAGGTTTCAATCAAAAATATTAAGAATGATAGTTGATGCACCATGGTATGTCACAAACCAGAGACTTCACCACGACCTCGGTGTAAAATCTGTGAAGGAAGAAATAAAGGACAAAATTAAAACTTATAAAGAGAGATTACAGATACACCCAAATGAACTAGCACATCATCTTATGGATAATATATTCCCCCATGTTCGGAGACTGAAGAGAAGAGTACCCCAGGACTTACTCTATAATGATAGTTAAGGAAATGTCATAGGATATTTACCTAGCAAAACTGAAAGTATTAACACAAATATTGCTGAATGTCTCCTAGAAAGATTGCAATAAGAATAATAATAAAAAAAAAAAAAAAAAAAAAAAAAAAAAAAAAAAAAAAAAAACATTGCTTCACCAATAACCACAACCGGCTTATTAACTACTAGCTTTCGCCCGTGAATCCGCCCGCGTACATGTCGGTTATCGCGATATAAACTATCCTATGTCTTTCCCTGGGACTCAAACTATCTCCATACCAAATTCATCTAAATCGGTTTAGCTGTTTAAGTGTGAAAGCGTAACAGACAGACAGACAGAGTAATTTCACATTTATAATATAAGTATGGATATTTGTACCACTGTGCAAGTAACAGTGAGGTCACATAAAGGTGGTGGGAGGATCTGACCCGGGGCACTGTTGACAAAGAGCTCGCCCGGGGCGCGTCATTTAACCCCGGCTGTCACCCACTCCAGCGACACTATGTGTTTTTATGTGTGATACCATACATATATTATTAGGTATTCATGTTTGAGTTAAAGTTAACATTGCATAAAGAAGAATTAATGTAACGTACATAATTAACCTTACAACGTTCCTATTACAAGGACTCAGGACTCTTTAGCAATACTGGTTTTAAAGAATTAAATATCTTTGGAACAACTCACACACTCCGCCATCTGATCCCAAACAAAGCAGAGCCTTTAATTTGGCAACTAGATAACTAATAAACATACCTACCTATCTAATTCTAAATACATACGTGATGACGATTGCTAATTATACCTATATAGACACATAATAAGCAATCGACATCATAGCGCAAAGGTTTATTCAGGGTGGGAATCAAACCCACGACTTCTGGCTTCGTAGTCAGGTTCACTAGCCTCTAGACTTAGAGTCGTAAATATGTCGATGACATGACCCTCAGTCAGTGGTATAAGGAAACTTGAAGCAACGCGTGACGAATGTGCATCTGAACATCAACTGTGGCCGTCACAGCAGGTCGGTGGTGATGTAGAGACTTATGTTGAGAGCGCTGGTCGTCTTCTGGTCTTTTGTACGTTATTGTAATCATATTGTTCTGATTCGTCAGTTACGTATACTAATTTACCGTCTAATATAAATACTCACTACTTTATTCATAATCGTGTCTCTTCTCTTTTATCATGTTTGAGCAAAACAAAAAATAAATTATAAAAATAAAAAAAAGGCCTGCACAAAAAAGATGGAAACAAGATCCCCTACATAATTATACATTTTCACTGCATGAAATTGTATAATTATGTAGAGGATCTTGTTTCCAGCTTTTTTGTGCAGGCGGGTTTTTTTATTTTTATAATTTAATTTTTTATTTAATACGTTTTAGTGGTTGTAGGATGTAACCCATGTAACAGCTAACTTTTATCACAGCTATTGTCAAGTATTGAACATTGAAAAAACAATGGTTGCTAACAGTATAACAGTCATAATCATGTTATACGTTTTTGAAATGCTTAAGATAAGCTCTTTAATTTGATACCCATATTGCAATATTCGAAACAACTTTTTTTTTCACACCTCATTATTTTGACATCTCATAGCCGCCATGTTTGTTTTTTAAAAACGTCACCTATCTAAGAACACTTGGGCGATTAAGACGAATCTAACGACGTGTGAATTGTATAAATCCGTTCAGTGGATTCTACGAGTAGACTCTACTCGTGACCACGGCCGTTGCAATACGGTCGAAACGTCGGGCAATAAACAAGGTATTTTACCTTAAATTATTCACGCGATTAAGACCCGTAATATATATATTTTAATAATGTGTACAAATCGCGAAAGTTTATCAACATTAATGACCAAACTACCAAAAAAACTCTTACAACTCAAATTAAAGAAAATTGCAATAGTCCAGCCAACATTTCTGTACCTGTTTCGATAACTTTTCATAAAAAATCAAAATTTTATTACGTAGAAACAAAGCTAAGAGAAGGTGATATAAGGGGAGCCTCTAGGCTTTTATTTAGCAGCGACGTGGTGGCGCCTTGTTCTGCAGAAACGCTCACGGGTCTGCAGAGCAAGCACCCAGCGCCAAGGAATGATCTTTGCTTCCCCGAGCCGCTTGACTCTGATGCGGAATGCATATGCGTCACTGCCAAGGACGTATTGACAGCCGTCGGCTCCTTTCGGAGTGACTCTGCGGGAGGAATAGATGGCTTGACACCTCAACACTTGAAAGACCTCTTGAGCTCAGGTGCCGGAGAAGCTGGCAATGCTCTCCTAAAGTAGTTGACGGCTTTGATAAACCTAATGTTTTCCGGCGATGTGGACGATGGCATCATCGATGTCTTATATGGCGCCAATTTATGCGCTCTGCGCAGTGATGGTGGCATTCGTCCAATCGCCGTTGGGTGTACGTACCGTACGGCATATGGCAGCCAAAATATGTTGTACGTTTTATAGATACTTTTTATCGAGAACATTCCAGCCTCTTCAATTAGGCTTCGGCTCACGAGGAGGCTGTGAGGCTGCCATACATGCCATGTCCACCTACCTTGGCTCGGGTAAGGCAGAAGTCATTTTGAAGGTTGACGTGAAGAACGCATTTAATTCCGTCAACCAGGATACCTTGTTGGCACAAGTAAAATTAGAAACCTCGAAAATTTAAAAAATTAGTACATAAGGACAACCTTTTGAGTTCATCGGTAGGATGCCAACATGGTGATCCTCTTGGGCCAGTTATTTTTAGTTTGGCGATTCATCCCATAATTCGGCAACTAAATTCTAAATTTAATATTTGGTACCTGGATGATGGGACCCTAGGGGGAGACGTTGAGACAGTATAAAAGGACTTGGCTTTTCTAAAAGATAAATTCAAAGGTATTGGTTTAGATTTAAATTTTAGTAAAAGTGAAATATTCATGAATGATAAAATAGATAAAGTTTTGGTTATTTCTAAAATTAATTGTTTGGCTCCAAATCTAAAAATTGTAGATAAATCAATCTCTTCAACTCCTAGGGGCCCCAATCTTAGAGGAGTCCTACGATTCGTTCGTAGAAGAAAAAATACATAAATTTTGTACAATCTCGGACCAACTTTATAAGGTATTTATAGGTATTTGAAAGGTATTCTCTTACGAATACCTTTTAAATACTACATCAATTTTTTCAGAGCGATCTCGCCTGCTGGCTGTGGGTGAATGGGAATCAGGTGTTTGGCATCAGGCTCTTCCAACATAGGCACTATGTTGGACACCACGTTCCGCATTGCTACCTGCTTGCGTTTAGGTGCCCCATATGTCTCTCCTCATCGATGCCACTGTGGAGCGCAGGCCGCATATCACGACACGCTAGCCTTAATGACTTCATCCGTCGGGCTCTTGTCAACACTGGTGTGCCAGCTGTTGCTGAACCTAATGGTTTGGCGCGCAGCGATGGCAAGAGGCTGGACGGTGTGTCTTTGCTACCTTGGAAGATGGAAAGACCTTTGGTGTGGGATGCAACCTGTTTCGACACCCTAGCGCCTTCCCATCTTCCAAACACTGCGAGCTGTGCCTGCACTGCTGCTGCATCTGCGGAGACTCTGAAACGGGGCAAATATAATAATCAGAAGGCTAGCTTTTTCTTTGCACAGAAAATAAGCATTGCCATACAACGTGGCAATGCTGCCAGCCTTCTGGGCACGATACCGGTGGACATCGATGGGGAGGAATTCTTCGACGCCTAACTCTTCTTGTAGTTTACTAGTTAAGTTGTAAATAAAGTTAATAGTATGTATATAGTTCGTACGTAGGGTTATCTAGCTTGTAGTTATTAACGTTGTAAATTTTAATTTTGCTAATAGGTAAATAAAACATTTATCATCTATACCAATATTATAAAGATAAAAGTATTAAATAAAAAATAAATTATACTTTATTTATATAGCACTTTACTAAGTTCATCGAGATTCATTAATGCCGTATAATAGTTCGTACGTAGGGTTATCTAGCTTGTAGTTATTAACGTTGTAAATTTTAATTTTGCTAATAGGTAAATAAAACATTTATCATCTATACCAATATTATAAAGATAAAAGTATTAAATAAAAAATAAATTATACTTTATTTATATAGCACTTTACTAAGTTCATCGAGATTCATTAATGCCTCCGACTGCATGAAATTATATAATTATGTAGGGGATCTTGTTTCCATATTTTTTGTGCTGACTGGTTTTTTTTATTTTAATATATTTTTTTGGCATTCTTCCACGTTGGTCCCATTGGCATCAGATCAGAATTTGGTGATGAGATCCTGAAATTTCAAATATTGAAGGCACCTATAGTGATTCAGATATATTTTATAGTGATTCGTGCATTTAGTCCCAAAATGTACCAATTGGTGAAGTGGAACTGATGATGCAGACCACAGATGACCAGCGAAACTATTCAATATTTCACGGTTTGCGATTAGTTACTTTAATATCCTATTACATAGCATTTTATGCTCGTCATACTACTGTTACACCATGTAATAATGCTGATGGTGAAAGTTGAATTGATGATGAAGACCACAGATGACCACCAGAACTGTTCAGTATTTTATGGTTTGCGATGCAATTACTTTAATATGATATTGCTTAATAATAATAATAATATTTATTGATTCAAAAAAGTTTACACAGGTAGGTATTGTACATTTTTTTTTCTCTTTATTTTAAGGAACTTTTTGTCCATGGACATGTCAGTTCCCTGAAGGCAAAGAAAGTACATGCTCACAAAATAATAACATATAACAATCATATCCTTAGATTCAAATGGGTTTTTAAAATTAGGTTAAGTGTACTAACTAAATATTAAATTAACACAATATATTTATGTTTAAGTAATTAAAATTGGGTTACCTATACTAAATTAACTAATTCTCTTGCTATTTCTATTGTTGGTTCAGCTAATATACTAAAACATATTCCTACATCTAGTTTATTAACATTAAAAAACTCCATAAAAACTTTCCTCTTCTGTTCATTCCGAACACAATTCATCAATAGATGTTGGACATCCTCTGTAACACCACATGATTCACAATTTGGTGATTCTGCTTTTCCCAGATGGATAATGTCCAGAACGAAGTCTATGTGCCAAAACTATGTACTGTCGGCTCAGACTATAATTAACAAACCATGGTACACGAGGAGGATGGTGTTGGAGGACTCTGTACCATATCCCTTTCTCCCTAGGGGTTTTTTCAAAATGTTCCTTTCACCTTACATAAGTCATCTGCCTATATTAAGGCAGTAACTCTGTATAATGTGGAGAAATATGTACTTTCTCTCCTTGTGTAGCTGCTAATTTAGCCAAGGTATTGTACATGTACATAACCTATTAGTTATATTTCGGGACTTAATCGCGTGAATTATTTAAAGGTACGAACCTTTTATTTACCCGACGTTTCGATCGAATTGCACCGATCGTGGTCACGGGTCGACTGATGGCAGCTTAGCGATGTCTCCGTGAGGCGCGGGGTTTTTCAACTACCCTCACCTGGTCTTGATAATTTTGATAATTTGTACTGTCGGTACTTCTACACACTACACTTACAACGTCTTTACACTGAGGCGCGGTGTCTTTACGGCTACGATTACATTTGTTGATAACAGGGTTCCAAGATGGTGAGAGCCGGTATCCATCTTCTCGGTTGAAGTTCTTATACTTCTTGATCTCAACCGCCTCGCGTACTATCCTGGAATAATAGTGGCGATCGGTGGAAAGTACCTGTGGCTTATGCAATTCTATCCAGTGATTTGGTCCTGATTCCAACAAATGCTCAGCGATAGCAGACTTGTAAACTTGACGGTTTTTTACAGCAGCGATATGTTCCTTTACCCTGTCTGCGATTGTCCTTTTGGTCTGTCCGATATAGGAACTACCGCAACTGCAATCCACCTTGTACACGCCGGGTGTTTGGAGCGGAATAACATCCTTTGCCGTTCGTAAAAGCTTCGAAACCTTGGAGTGCGGACTATATACAGTCTTAATGGAGTAACTCTTTAATACTGTTCCAATTTTGTCCGTAACTCCTTTGATGTATGGCATGAAAGCTGGCACTCTGTCGGCATTTACTTCTGGTTTTCTGCTCTTTGGACGTTGAAGGTTATGCTTGTATCCGTTGCTTCTTAGTACCTCCCGAACGTGTGCAAGTTCACCCTCCAAGTGTTCGGGGTCGCAAAGGTCGTATGCTCTGTTTGTTAAAGAAGCTACAACGGACTGTAAGTGGCGCGGATGATGGTGCGATAAAGCATGTAAATACCTATCCGTGTGTGTAGATTTTCGGTATACTGCGTGTCCGAGGGTACCATTTTGTCTCGCCGATACCTTCACATCAAGAAAAGGCAACGACCTATCTACCTCCATTTCAAATGTGAATTTGATATTACGGTGGATCGAGTTCAGATGTTTTACAAATTGTTCTACTGTGCCCCTGTCGCCCTTCATAATACAGAATACGTCATCGACGTATCTCTTCCAGAGCTTGACGTGAAACGCGTGCAGGTCGACAACTTCTTCTATATGCTCCATCCAGATGTTGGCCATTACCGGTGCTACTGGACTACCCATAGCCACTCCGTCGATCTGGAGGTAATGCTGTCCACGGTAGAGGAAGAAGTTACCCTCTAAACAGTTACTCAGTAGAACAATGTACTCTTTTGGCAGGCCGCTGTCCCTCAGTTTTAGTTTTATGACGTCAAGGCATTCGCTTATCGGAACACTAGTGAATAATGACTCGACATCGAAACTCACCATTATCTCGTCCGGTTCCAAGCGTACGCTCTTGAGTATATCTACAAAATGGCGAGAGTCCTTCACGAACGATGCAGTTTTCCCTACCAATGGCTGCAGTACTGAAGCTACGTGTCTCGCTAGATCGTAAGTAGGAGAATCAATTTGACTTACGATCGGGCGTAATGGTACGTCTTTCTTGTGAATCTTTGGCAAGCCATATAGTTTAGGAGGCTGCACAATTCTCGGCTTGTACAGACGGTCGAACACTTCATCCGTAAACAAATGTTTATGGTCCCCGATTAATGTGCGCACACGTTTGGTAACTCTCGCGGTAGGGTTGTATGACACCGGCTTGTAGATGGAAGTATCACTTAACAGATTCTGTATTTTACAATCATAGTCGCTGGAGTTCATCACAACGGTGGCGTTTCCTTTATCAGCCTTAAGCACTAAGATTTCCTGGTTGCTACGCAGGTCTCTCAACGCTTGACGCTCTTCCATCGTGATGTTAGGCTTAGGTACTTTTGATTTTCGTAATATAACCGCAACATCCTGTCTAAGCGTTTCCGCGTCAATAGCAGGTACCTTGTTACGAGTTATCACTTCCTCTATATGCCGCTTATGATGTTCTCGTACGGAATCTGTTTCGGTGTTAATGCGTAATTTAACCCTTTCGCAAGGATATTATGGGTGGTGTCATCAATGATTACACTCGATAAATTGATAACTGTATCTTTTTGCGTCGATGGTACAAATTCATTTTTTGTGTTGAGGGTATTTTCACGACGTAATAACAGCTTGTTAAACTTAGCGTCTTTCCTTTTACAACACAAATCATAAATACGGGACGCTTGTTGATATGAGACACGATCACATAGCTCGAAATCACTTAACGATAACACCACACTGCATTCCATATGTAATTCGTATAACTCACACTGCACTTTGTTTACCTTGTACCGACAGTTACGAATTAATTGTTTTAGGAGACGAACACTAGCACTCTTTAGAATTCCTTCCGAATGTGGGATATCTTTGCGCGGTTTTATTTGCACTCCCGTTGGTAATAAGTCCGAATCTCGACACTTTGTTAAAAAGAACAACGATGATTCTAACTTAGCGCGTTTTATTCGGAGGAATTCAAGATCTTTAATCTTGTATGCATATTCCGGCCCGTAGCGGTTTGCAATTATAGTTTTTAAACTTTCGCGATTTTTATACATATTAGTTATATTTCGGGACTTAATCGCGTGAATTATTAATAAGATTCACAAGAAAGACGTACCATTACGCCCGATCGTAAGTCAAATTGATTCTCCTACTTACGATCTAGCGAGACACGTAGCTTCAGTACTGCAGCCATTGGTAGGGAAAACTGCATCGTTCGTGAAGGACTCTCGCCATTTTGTAGATATACTCAAGAGCGTACGCTTGGAACCGGACGAGATAATGGTGAGTTTCGATGTCGAGTCATTATTCACTAGTGTTCCGATAAGCGAATGCCTTGACGTCATAAAACCAAAACTGAGGGACAGCGGCCTGCCAAAAGAGTACATTGTTCTACTGAGTAACTGTTTAGAGGGTAACTTCTTCCTCTACCGTGGACAGCATTACCTCCAGATCGACGGAGTGGCTATGGGTAGTCCAGTAGCACCGGTAATGGCCAACATCTGGATGGAGCATATAGAAGAAGTTGTCGACCTGCACGCGTTTCACGTCAAGCTCTGGAAGAGATACGTCGATGACGTATTCTGTATTATGAAGGGCGACAGGGGCACAGTAGAACAATTTGTAAAACATCTGAACTCGATCCACCGTAATATCAAATTCACATTTGAAATGGAGGTAGATAGGTCGTTGCCTTTTCTTGATGTGAAGGTATCGGCGAGACAAAATGGTACCCTCGGACACGCAGTATACCGAAAATCTACACACACGGATAGGTATTTACATGCTTTATCGCACCATCATCCGCGCCACTTACAGTCCGTTGTAGCTTCTTTAACAAACAGAGCATACGACCTTTGCGACCCCGAACACTTGGAGGGTGAACTTGCACACGTTCGGGAGGTACTAAGAAGCAACGGATACAAGCATAACCTTCAACGTCCAAAGAGCAGAAAACCAGAAGTAAATGCCGACAGAGTGCCAGCTTTCATGCCATACATCAAAGGAGTTACGGACAAAATTGGAACAGTATTAAAGAGTTACTCCATTAAGACTGTATATAGTCCGCACTCCAAGGTTTCGAAGCTTTTACGAACGGCAAAGGATGTTATTCCGCTCCAAACACCCGGCGTGTACAAGGTGGATTGCAGTTGCGGTAGTTCCTATATCGGACAGACCAAAAGGACAATCGCAGACAGGGTAAAGGAACATATCGCTGCTGTAAAAAACCGTCAAGTTTACAAGTCTGCTATCGCTGAGCATTTGTTGGAATCAGGACCAAATCACTGGATAGAATTGCATAAGCCACAGGTACTTTCCACCGATCGCCACTATTATTCCAGGATAGTACGCGAGGCGGTTGAGATCAAGAAGTATAAGAACTTCAACCGAGAAGATGGATACCGGCTCTCACCATCTTGGAACCCTGTTATCAACAAATGTAATCGTAGCCGTAAAGACACCGCGCCTCAGTGTAAAGACGTTGTAAGTGTAGTGTGTAGAAGTACCGACAGTACAAATTATCAAAATTATCAAGACCAGGTGAGGGTAGGTGAAAAACCCCGCGCCTCACGGAGACATCGCTAAGCTGCCATCAGTCGACCCGTGACCACGATCGGTGCAATTCGATCGAAACGTCGGGTAAATAAAAGGTTCGTACCTTTAAATAATTCACGCGATTAAGTCCCGAAATATAACTAATATGTATAAAAATCGCGAAAGTTTAAAAACTATATGTACATAACCGCAAAAGCATACATGTTATATTAATATATTATGTACAAAAACATAGTAGGTAGCATTTTGTTCTATTTCATGGTTTACATACAGTTCACTGGTGGTCTGTAAGCATTAATATAAACCACACGTGATTCATTGACTGTATTAAAGTGAAGAAATTAGGCTATATCTGTAAAAGGCATGTATAGGGATGTACGAGTAAAATTGGCCTCTTATGTTACTATTGGTGTTTTAACAGAATAACATTACTCTTTTAGTCAGCTTTCATTTTAAGGTTGAGCAATAGCATTTTAAGATGAGAAAAATACGGTGTTACATGTATAGGAGTGTAAAATTGGCCTCTTTAGTTTCTATTGGTGTTTTAATACGATAACATTACTCTTTTAGTCAGCTACTCTTCATTTCAAAGCTGAGCAATAGTATTATAAGATAGAAAAAATACGGCGTTGGCTGTTGAAAGGTCCACATGTACGGTGTTATATTACTGGCATTTTTAATACAACACGTGTGAACAAAGTGCAGCCAAAATCTGTTACATAGAACCTTTGTGTAGGTTCAGGTTCAGGTTTTAACTGTAAGAATACTTATTTAAAAATGAAAATAACTAACATGGATTCAGCATTAGCAAGATATCGTACGCGACTGTTCAGATTAAACAGAAAACTGGAGAGCCAGCCGTCAGTTACAACAACAAATAGCCAGAGAAGAACTAAAAATAGTGAAAAAATAAGATTTTTTGACCGAAGATGAGAACAGTAGACTAACAGCTGGGAAAAAAGACACTATTACTTGGCAAAAAGTTAAAAAATAAATACGTTTGCTAAATGAATCATTGTTAAGCTTATACAAACAATTTTTTATGAAGACAGGAATAAATATTTCATATGAAACGTTTCGTAGAAATAGACCATTTTGGATTCGATTTCCGAAAGTTAGCTCTAGAAATACCTACTTGCCTTTGCGCTATGCATACAAATTTTGATTATATTGTCCAAGCACTCCGTAGCAGCCAAATAATCGCATACAAATCAGCTAGTGATCTAATAAGACATTTGTGTTGTAATGAGGTAAGGCTCTAAAAGGTATTTGTTTAGAGAGAAAATGTACCGATTGTGTTGGCAAAACAATTCTTACAACAAATTATAATGACAATGATACAATTTCATATGAGAAATGGTCTACCAAAAACGTTTTAATTGTAATAAAAGGCCAAAACAAAACTGTAAACAAAACGGTAAAAGAAAGATTGGTCACTACCAAAGGAGCTCTTTTGCAGACACTGCACTCTATGTTACCTAATTACATGAAACATGTGGCAAACATGATTCACCAAATGAAATTAATTCAAAATATTAAGCAGCAGTTGTCGCCCACACAGGGTTTGTTACACATCGATTTTTCAGAAAATTATGACTGTAAATACGGACATGAAATACAAGCTGTGCATTTTGGTGGGTCTAGGGTTCAATTATCCTTACATACATGTGTTTATTATTACACAGAATTAGATCCTCCAGAAAATTATGTAAAAACTTCTTCATTTTGCACAGTTACAGAAAATCTCAGACATGACCCTGTATTGATAAGCGTTCATCTGCAGGCTCAGAAAATCAGAGAACTGTCCCTAAATTTGAATCACCTACATATTGTACGCGATGGGCCTGTAACTCAGTACAGGAATAAATCCATGTTTCATCTTATTGCAACTTATTTGAAAAAAGTGTTTTAAATAGATACACTCACTTGGAACTATAGTGAGAAAGGACATGGTAAAGGTGCCCCGGATGGAGTGGGGGGCTGTGTTAAAAGAATTGCTGATGATTTTTTAGCAAAGGGTCACGATATTGATAATTTAAATAGTCTTAAATGTTGATAAACTTTCGCGATTTGTACACATTATTAAAATATATATATTACGGGTCTTAATCGCGTGAATAATTTAAGGTAAAATACCTTGTTTATTGCCCGACGTTTCGACCGTATTGCAACGGCCGTGGTCACGGGAAGACTAGTTGAGCTCAGCGTCGCCTCCGTGAAGCGCGGGTTTCGGAAACTACCCTCGCTTGATTTTTATCACTCACTATTACGGAACCGTCGGTACTTCGACACACAACACTAAGGACATCTGCACACTGGCGTGTAATGTTTGTTCGGCGGTGTATACACTTGCCGATCACGGGATTCCACGATGTTGACAAACGGTATCCGTCTTCTCGGTTGAAATTGACATGTTTTTTGATTTCAACCGCTTCCCTCGCCATCCTGGAGTAATAGTGACGGTCGGTGGAGAGGACCTGTGGTTTGTGTAGTTCAATCCAGTGATTGGTTCCCGCATCCAGCAAGTGTTCCGCTATTGCTGACTTGTTTGTCTGTCGGTTTTTCACAGCCGCGATATGTTCCTTAACCCTTTCCGCTATGGTTCGCTTGGTTTGTCCGATGTAGGAACTGCCACAGCTGCAATCCACTTTGTAGACGCCAGGTGTCTGTAGAGGAATTACATCCTTAGGAGTACGTAGGTGCTTAGCTACCTTGGAGTGCGGACTATATACAGTCTTAATGGAGTATTTCTGCAGTACTGTTCCAAACAGTACTGTTGGAACAGTACTGCAGAAATACTCCATTAAGACTGTATATAGTCCGCACTCCAAACAGTACTGTTGGAACAGTACTGCAGAAATACTCCATTAAGACTGTATATAGTCCGCACTCCAAACAGTACTGTTGGAACAGTACTGCAGAAATACTCCATTAAGACTGTATATAGTCCGCACTCCAAGGTAGCTAAGCACCTACGTACTCCTAAGGATGTAATTCCTCTACAGACACCTGGCGTCTACAAAGTGGATTGCAGCTGTGGCAGTTCCTACATCGGACAAATCAAGCGAACCATAGCGGAAAGGGTTAAGGAACATATCGCGGCTGTGAAAAACCGACAGACAAACAAGTCAGCAATAGCGGAACACTTGCTGGATGCGGGAACCAATCACTGGATTGAACTACACAAACCACTGGTCCTCTCCACCGACCGTCACTATTACTCCAGGATGGCGAGGGAAGCGGTTGAAATCAAAAAACATGTCAATTTCAACCGAGAAGACGGATACCGTTTGTCAACATCGTGGAATCCCGTGATCGGCAAGTGTATACACCGCCGAACAAACATTACACGCCAGTGTGCAGATGTCCTTAGTGTTGTGTGTCGAAGTACCGACGGTTCCGTAATAGTGAGTGATAAAAATCAAGCGAGGGTAGTTTCCGAAACCCGCGCTTCACGGAGGCGACGCTGAGCTCAACTAGTCTTCCCGTGACCACGGCCGTTGCAATACGGTCGAAACGTCGGGCAATAAACAAGGTATTTTACCTTAAATTATTCACGCGATTAAGACCCGTAATATATATATTTTAATTAAATAGTCTTATTAGATGTTTATATGAAAATTGCAAAGGCATTCAGATTTATAAAATCAATGAGTCATCTATTTCTGACGTTGAAAATGTTTTGAATAAGGGTATCACTCACCCCTTTAAGGGTACGCTTGAGATACACCAGGTAACATGGAGTGTCAACTGCCCTTCTGTCCTTCAAGTAAGACGTTTGAGTTGTTTGATTTGTGCGGCCGATACTCATTGCTTCCATTATGGGCTAGGTCAAATAAATGTGGAAATGAAGATATTAGATTCGCCTCGGGCCTCGCTTGCTCTCGATTCGGGGTCAAACAGTCCTGCAGTAGAATACTTGTCAATACCTAATTCTCCTGAGATACAAGTCACACCCGACGCATCAACAGCATCAATCTCACCTGGTTTCTCAGAGAGACTTACACCAGATACTGGTTTTATATATCATCAGCAACCACGTAGACCTATCAAGCGGCCACAACGTATTTATTCTGATGATGATTCGGACAGCTCCATAAGCTTTTCACCAAAAACACGACGATCGCCAATTGCTTTAAATTATTCAGACGATTCTAATAGTTCTCTGGAAATATTTCCAAACCCTTAAAGTAATTTAATTTAATTACTTTATCTAAATTTGATTAGCTATCTAAACACTTTTATTTTATTGCCCTTAGGTTTTTTAGTCCACGGAAAGGTATTTCCTTTCTGTAGACATTTTTAATTTATTTTTTATTACCAAATTCATTTGATTACGTCAATATTTTATTTGCGTTTTATAATTTGTTTGTAGCAGTAAGTTTATATGCTTAGTTACTATATCATAATACACTTAAGTTAAAGCTGCATTACAGCTTTTTATCTATCTTGTGGACCAAATCGTCTCTTCTGTGGTCCTTAAAAATATAAAAATTGTAATTTGTGCAAAAGAAACCATATTGATCTCTATAATTGTGATTAAAATACTGTTAACTAATAATTAAGAAATAAATATTTAGTTCCGCACTGATTTGGAGAATTTTTATTTCGTCCACTTTTTGTGTCAATTTTTTGTGTTTGACCCGTATAGCGTGCTATAGTGCTTTAACCACAGAACACAGATCTATTATCTGTGGCTTTAACACAGCTTACTATTACTAAATATTTACGCGATTAAGACCCGTAGCTTATAAAATTCTATAATGTGTACAAATCGATAAAGTTTACGAACATATATTACTTAGAAAGCATAAAGAATAAATGAGTACAATTAGTCAACCGCTACAGATCTCCTAATGCTACTTGGGCTGCCCCTTAAACTAGGTATGAACCTGTGGCTTAAGGGACAGTGTTCAACCAAATAGAGTAGTTCCACGAGTTTGTTCGGTGTATAGGACTGCTGTAGGTATTCGACGTAAGTATTATATAATATATTATTTAATTAAAGGTACAAACTGAAGAAAAAGTGTGTGTATGAGTACATATATGTGTGTGTGTGTGTGCGTGAGTGTGTATATCTTGTTTTACGCTTTATAAGTTAGTAGGAATTCTCTTTGTGCGTAATACTGTTTTAGGAGCTCCTCTGATAAACTTGTTTTAACTTGATGTTTATTTTGATGTTGGAAATCCAGTTTATTCTGTGTTTTCATAGATTTATGTACTTAATATGTAGAATTGGTGACGAGCAAATGTGGTTTTGTGTTTAGTGCCTGACGGGAGGTTTCTACGTCTATTTTGATCTGGAGAAAACATACCGGTATGCTTTTTGTGAACTGCTTTAAGCACAAAGAGCTATCGTACTGTGAGTACCCTGCAACCAGCATACAGTTGTGTTGTATATAGGGTTATTTTTGAAAGATAGAATTTTTTTAAATCCAGACTCAGGAAGTGGCCTGCGTCATCATAATTTGTTAAAATGCTCTCTGCAACGAAGCAATAACAAAAGCCGTGATAGTTCTTTAACTACCGACTAGATGGCGCTGCGGGGGCCTAACCCGCAAGCATTAAGAGATAGAAAGATTTGATATCTAGTAACATAGTCCAGATAGGTGGTTCGCTTCTGGCCCCGGTTTGGCTACGGAAGTCTCGGGTTCGATTCCTGAGTCTAGATTTAAAAATTTTCTATCTTTCAAAAATGCAATTATTGTATTTGTAAAGTCTTTGGCAAGAAATGCCTATAAAAATTACTTCAATATTCGGCCTGCGTCATCATAATTTGTTAAAATGCTCTCTGCAACGAAGCAATAACAAAAACCGTGATAGTTCTTTAACTACCGACTAGATGGCGCTGCGGGGGCCTAACCCGCAAGCATTACGAGATAGAAAGATTTGATATCTAGTAACATAGTCCAGATAGGTGGTTCGCTTCTGGCCCCGGTTTGGCTACGGAAGTCTCGGGTTCGATTCCTGAGTCTGGATTTAAATTTTTTTTATCTTTCAAAAATGCAATTATTGTATTTGTAAAGTTTTTGGCAAGAAATGCCTATAAAAATTACTTCTATATAGAGTTAGTTTAGTCATAACTTTTAATACAGCTCTTTGTGCCCTCTCCACCCTCAAAAAGCCAGTTTTAGGAGCTCCTAGCTATACCGTGATATAATAACCAACAACAGATTGGCAAGGCGCGAAGTATACCATCCTAAGGTTATTTAATTAAATATTTATTATAATAACAAATCATTATCACAAAAACAAATTATTATCATAAATAATAAAAATTATTTCACTGTTGGATAGCCCATTTATCGAGGAAGGGTATATAACAGCACGCTACGACCAACAGGAGCGAAGCAGCAATGAGAAATGTTGCAAAAACGGGGAAAATTTACGCAGACGAAGTTGCGCGGGACAGATAGTTATAAATATAGTAATATTAATATTTACACTATGTACAAATTACTACATAAAATAAAGTCAAAACAAGCAGGCGTCATAGAATTCCTCCGCATCTCTATCGACCGGCACCGTGCCCAGAAGGCCGGCAGCATTGCCACGTTGTATGGCGATGTTAGTTGTATAGAGCCAAGTACAGGCCAGCCTTCTGGTCACGTGAAGCGGAAGTAGTATCGTCCTAAGTATATCCAAACTTACTGATTCTCTAAGGCTCTTAAAGATGTAGATCAGCCGCGTTAGTCTGCATGTGACACTCTCATGTGGCTTATCCTACCTGAGCTCTGACCTGAGAGGATCAATCAGAATGCCTAAATATTTCACACATTATTTTTTTAAGTGCTCGGCATGAACATGGGACAGTTGGGTTTGCACATGAGTATCCGCATACTCATGTGCAAACCCATGTAAAAGGATTGAGTTGGTCTTGTTTTACGACTGATAGAGAAAGGGATATAAAAAGATTTGTCCAAGTTCACCGTTAATCTATCTTTTAATGTAACATAACTACTGTAACCTTTTATTTGTACAATATTGTTTGTTTACCAATAAAGTACCTAAAATAAAGATTGATGTTGACTACTTGACTTAAGTTTGGTATTATGAAAATATATATATATTAAGGGTCTTAATCGCATGAATAATTTAACCAGTCTACCCGTGACCACGGCCGTTGCAATACGGTCGAAACGTCGGGCAATAAACAAGGTATTTTACCTTATATTATTCACCCGATTAAGACCCATCCATACTCCATACTATCCATACTAATATTATAAATGTGAAAGTAACTCTGTCTGTCTGTCTGTCTGTTACGCTTTCACGCTCAAACAGCTAAACCGATTTAGATGAAATTTTGTATGGAGATAGTTTGAGTCCCGGGGAAGGACATAGGATAGTTTTTATCGCGATAACCGACATCCATGCGGGCGGAGCCGCGGGCGAAAGCTAGTAATATATATATATTTTCATAATGTGTACAAATCGCGAAAGTTTATCAACATTAAAGTTTGGTACCTACCTGGTTTGGTGGCCGGTACCAAAATTTTCTAAAAACGACCCCCGCAATAAGGAACAAGTCGTGTAGTCGGGGACTTTAGGCATAAAGTACACCCAGACTCAGAACAACAATATGTGGATCACATAAAGTGGTGTTGTTCAGTATCGTAGCTTTATTGTATTATACTGATTAAAACGCGTATACTTGATGTTGAATAATCGTGTAATTCTTCGTATCATATCCACCCCAATTCGGTCTCATACAGCTTGGGTTCTCGTTTCCCCAAGTCTATACGACCACTACACAGAATGTTCCAAAAAACTTCGGCGCCAACTAATATGTCAACTGCTGAAGGAATATAAAATGGGTCAGCCAAATACAACCGTGATGGTATTGGAATGCAATTTTTATCAACTAATTTCGAGGGTAACGCCTTAGTGATTTCCGGTAAAATTATAGAGTTGAGATCAATTCTTGTAGTTTTATCCGGTTCGAAGGACCATGTTCAGTATCGTAGCTTTATTGTATTATACTGATTAAAACGCGTAAACTTGATGTTGAATAATCGTGTATTACAATATATGAAAATGCAAATAAATTGAGTGGTGCGCGGTACATAGAACGTTCTGGAAACAAGTGCCGGTCGGTGCCCGATGACGCAGCACCCGCGCCGCGCCGATCGCCGGCTTCGTGGTGGGGTTAGGTTAGGTTAGGTTAGGTTAACTTGGGGTGCTAAGTGCCGGAAAACCTCCTCGTGGTGCACCCTGGGCAACGGACGGTGATCACTTTTTGATCGCCGGACGGCTAATGTTCTGGCAAAAAGAGGGGCCCGTATTCGGGCCACTCGGGGCGTTCTCCCTGTGCCCCCTCTTGTTTTATTTTGTTTGTGTTTATTTTGTTTTACATTGTTTTATTTTTGTTTTATTTTGGTTTATTTCTTGAAATTCGTAATTTTTACACTTTTATTTTTACACCTTTTATTTTGATTTATTTCTTCTTTTTATTTTTACACTTTACTTTTGTTTTGTTTTTATTTTGTTTTTGTTTCCTACTGGGGGGGAAACAGTGGAGTAATGTGGCGGGCTCGGCGTGCTATTGCTTTTGCTTTGCCGCCGGGCAAACAGGGGAGGTTTTGGTCCATCCCTGGGCCTTTCTGAAGAAGGGCGAGGGGCGGCGGGTTCGCTGTCTATTTATAGATGGCGGACACGGTCTGATACAGACCACCGACCGGCCATTCCATTACGGACGTGAACGTAATGGAGGCTACTGAAGTCCACGACGACAAAGCGGTGCGTGACGAGCAGCCAGGCAGGCTCTGGGTTTCCCAGAAGCGTGGCCGCAGCCGCTCGCCGCCGCAGGAGGTGCCGGGGGTCTCCTAGACCCTTAGCAAAATACCTACAGCGCGTAGGGGAGGTATCGAGGCGCAGTTGCGGCAGCTGATGGGCTCATTCGAGTCCAAAATCGCTGTCCGCATAGGGAGTCTGGAGGCAAGATTGCCTCCGGCGCCGACCTCCCGTACACCGCCTGTCGCTAAGCCGTACACGGCTACCGCTCCGACGCCCCTACCCTGTTCTGGGGGACGCGTCGTGACTTACGCGGCAAGCGCGGCGTCTGCGCCTAAGAAAACGACGGCACGAGGTCCGGCCCCTTCCACGGCCGGGAAGACGCGCGAAGCCCAGTCCCAGGGAGGCCCCCAGCCTTCTCAGGTTTCGAGGGCGGCGCCGTCTTCCGTCCCTTCAGTCGCTCCACGCGCCCAGAAGGTCGAGGCTCGTGCCCCTGCGCCTGCACCTGCTCCCGCACCCCTCGTCCCCGCTGATGAGTGGCAGACGGTGAGCAAAAGGTCACGACGCAGGCAAAAGAAAAAGGCTGCTTCAAAAACAGCTGCCCAAAGAGCCGTGGCTAGGAAGCCGAAGCTCCAAGTGCCGAAAACGGCCGCCGTGGTTGTCACGGTGTCGCCGGAGGCACAGGAGCGAGGAGTGTCCTACGCGGAGATCTTTGCGTCGGTGAAGAGAAATCTCACCGCCTCCGATCTCGCAGGTCTGGGTGCTACCACCCGGCCCTCGCAGACGGGTGCTCGAATCCTCGAGTTCCCTGGTCCAGACGGAGGAAAAAACGCGGATTTCTTCGCGAAGAAACTGTGGGGAATACTTGCTGGGGAGGAAGGCGTAAGAGTCGCCAGGCCCACGAAGTGCGCAGAAATGCGTATTTCGGGACTGGATGACTCGGTCACGACCCAGGAAGTTCGGGAGGCTATTGGGACCTGTACCCAATGCGCTCTTGACTCCATCAGGGTCGGCACCATTCGCCCCGGCCCCGGAGGGGCTTTTGCGGTTTGGGCGCAGTGCCCCGTTGCCGCGGCCAAATTATTGGCTGATGCGGGGAGGCTGCTCGTGGGCTTCAGCGCCGCCAGGGTTACGATCCTGCCGGCGAGACCCGCGCGCTGCTTCAAGTGCATGGCGACGGGACACATGCGTCCGAAGTGCAACAGTTGCTTCGACTGCGGCGGACTTTGTTTCCGCTGCGGTCGCCCGGGGCACAAGGCGGCGGACTGTTCCGCTGCCCCCCACTGTCCAGCGTGTGCGGCGGGTAATTTGCCTGCCAACCACGCCATGGGACGGGAGGGGTGCAAACCCCCGTAGGCTCCAAAGCCACGCCCGGGGGGTAGCCAATCGGCCAAGGCTGCCCCTCGTACACCGCCGCCAGCGCGAATGGAGGAGGATGTAGTACCGGAGTCCAGTAATGGACAGTGAGTGCTTTTCCCTCCTCCAGGCGAATCTCAACCATTCTGCCGGCGCGCAGGATCTTTTCCTGCAAACCATGGCAGAGTGGTCGATTGCTGTTGCCGTAGCCGCGGAGCCCTATTACGTTCCTCCTCGTCCGAATTGGATGGGTGACCGGGACGGCTCCGTGGCGATCATCAGCTCCGCTGCGCTCCATTCCCCGCCCTTGTCGCTCAGAGATAAGGGTACAGGATATGTTGCTGCTGACTGGGGGGGACTCACGCTTTACGGCGTGTACTTCTCCCCAAACCGGTGTTTGGCTGATTTTGAGGTTTTCCTGGCTAGCCTGGAAGCCTCGATACGGCGGCTAGCACCTCGCCACGTCGTGGTGCTGGGGGATTTTAACGCCAAATCCTTGGCGTGGGGATCTCCCAGGACGGACGCTCGCGAATCGGCGGTAGAAGAATGGGCAGCTGCGGTGGGCCTCTGTTTGCTGAACAGGGGTGCCACCAATACGTGCGTTCGGCGCCAAGGGGGGTCGATAGTGGACCTTTCGTTCGCTACCCCTGGTGTCGAGGCACGCGTAAGGAACTGGCGCGTACTGGCTGAGGTTGAGACGCTCTCGGATCACTTGTATATCCGGTTTGAGCTCTCCCGGTCCCAGGCCGCCAGTAGGGGTCACGCGGCGGGCAGACAATCCCGATTCCCGCGGTGGGCTGTGGGTCGACTCGACAGGGAACTGCTGGAGGAGGCGGCTATCGTTCAATCGTGGTCGTCCTCACCGCCTCCGACCGAGGACATCGGCGTCACGGCTGTCCGCATTCGCGATGCGTTTACGCAGGTTTGCGATGCGGCCATGCCACGTTTCCGACGTCGTCCTCCGAGGAAGGAGGTCTACTGGTGGTCCCCAGAGTTGGCGGAACTCCGTGCGGCCTGTATTCGTGCCCGGAGGATCTACACCCGCAGTCGACGGCGTCACCGCAACGTAGAGAGGGAGGACCAGCTGTATGAAGCGTATCGCAATGCGAGGGACGCATTCAAGCTGGCCATCTGCCGCGCGAAGGAGACGGCGAGACAGGAGATGCTGGAGGGTCTAGATCGTGACCCCTGGGGTCGCCCCTACAGAGCGGCGCTGAATAATCTCCGCTCGTCGGGCCCCCGCCTTACAGAGACTCTCCAGCCCAGCTTCCTCGTGGAAGTGGTTGAGGCCCTTTTCCCGCAACGTACGTAGCATACGCCACCGGCAATGGTCTCTGAGACCGACGACCGGGAGGCCGAGCCCAGTGTTCCGCCCGTCACGGAGGCGGAGGTGGGGGGGGCTGTACTTCGGATTCGTTCGAAGAGTACCGCCCCCGGGCCTGACGGGATTCCTGCCCGACTGTTGGCCCTGGTCCTCAACCACATGGGAGACCGCCTCAGGGGGCTGTTCGACGTTTGCCTGGCGTCCGGACGGTTCCCTGACTGTTGGAAAACGGGGAAGCTGGTTCTCCTACCGAAGCCGGGTAGATCTCCCGATTCGGTCGCGGCCTTCAGGCCTATCTTGCTGCTGGACGAGGCGGGGAAGTTGCTTGAGAGAATTCTCGCTACCCGTATCGTCCGCCACTTGCGCGAGGTCGGCCCCGATCTGTCCGATGCCCGGTACGGCTTTCGTGCCGGGCGTTCGACGGTCGATGCCATTCTGCGTCTGAGGGCCGCGGCCGAGGAGGCAGTCCTCGGCGGCGGAGTTTTATTGGCGGTATCGCTTGACATCGCCAACGCCTTCAATACTCTGCCATTTGGCTGCATCGGTGAGGCGCTCCGGTTCCATGGAGTGCCCGGTTACCTGAGGCGGCTGGTGGCCGACTATTTGCAAGGCCGGTGTACGAGGATCGTGAAGGAGAAGTGAGGCGCAGGGCAATGTCGTGCGGTGTTCCTCAGGGGTCGGTCTTAGGACCGCTCTTGTGGAACATGGGATACGATTGAGCCCTGCGAGGAAACTTCCCACCCGGGCTCAGCGTACTTTGTTACGCCGACGACACGCTCGTCACAGCCCGGGCACGAAATTTCGAGGAGGCGGCGCGCCTGGCCACCCTAGGGGTTTCCCGAATGGTCGGGCGCATCGAGGCGCTGGGGTTGAGAGTGGCGCTTGAAAAGACGGAGGCCCTGTTGTTTCATGGGCCCCGTCGCGGTCCACCCGCTGGCGCCTCCTTGGTCGTCAACTCGGTCCTCGTACCGATACGCCCCCAGATGAAATATCTGGGGTTGGTGTTGGATGGGCGATGGCTCTTCGACGAGCATTTTCGCATCCTTGTGCCCAAACTTGAGGCTACTGCTGCCGCCCTGGGTACCGCTTCATACAGCTGCCGCTCTTGCCGAACCTTGGCGGTCCCAGTGCCTCAAGCCGACGGCTTTACATGGGGGTGGTACGGTCGATGGCGCTTTACGGCGCGCCCGTGTGGGCGGAGACCCTGTCCGCCCAGAATAGGGTTCGTTTGTGGAGACCCCAACGAACCATGGCGGTCCGGGCCATACGCGGTTACCGCACGGTGTCCACCGATGCGGCGTACGCGTTGGCCGGAACTCCCCCGTGGGATTTGGATGCGGAAGTACTCGCCGACGTCTACTGGCAGGCGGCGGAGGTCCGGGCTGGGGGCTCTTGCCCCATGCCCGAACAACTGCGCGCCTGGCGCAGTCAGGCCCACCGGGACATCATGGCCCGGTGGAGGTCCCGGCTGGAGGCTCCACGTGCCGGTTTCCGAACCGTGGAGGCGCTCCAGCCGGTCCTTGAGGAGTGGGCGGTGAGGCAGCCAGGACCCTTTCCTTCCGGCTGGTGCAGGTTCTTTCCGGGCATGGGTGCTTCGGAAAGTACCTGCATTCGGTTGCGAGGAGGGAATCGCGTCCCGACTGTCATCACTGCGATTGCGGTGAGGACTCGGCGCAGCACACTCTCGAGCAGTGCCCTGCCTGGGAGCAGCAACGTCGAGTCCTCACCGCAGTGGTGGGTCGTGACCTCTCGCTGCCGACCGTGGTGTCATCTATGGTCCGCAGCGAGACGTCTTGGAACGCGGTCGCATCCTTTTGCGAGGACGTCATCTCGCAGAAGGAGGCCGCTTAGTCGCCGGCGAACCGGGCGGCGTCGGCGCGACCATCTGCGCCTGATGCCGCCCTAATGGTGGGGCCGCGGGTGGGGGTTGACGGGGCCTTTTCGCCTTCCGCGACGTCGGCGTCCTGCAGTGTACCCCAGGACGCCGCCGGAGTAGGAGTGCCCGGCATCTCGCCGCGCCGGGCACTGCCACTGAATTGCTGAATTGGCCGCCGATGGTATAGCAGATTCCGGCGGCCCGTTCGGGCAGGTGGCGCGACGGTATACCGCCGATTTTTTAGTGGGGGCAGGTCCCACACTACCTCCAGCGTCTGCCCCGGGTGGTGGAGGTGTGCGTTAGGCATTTTTTACGGCCTTAAAAAAAAAAAAAAAAAAAAAAAAAAAAAAAGGTTAGGTTAAATACCTACAAGGTCACACGTTGATTTTGTTACCAATGGCCGTACTGGCCATAGCCGTGATCGCGGTATGAAGCGTATTATCTTTGGAATCGAAATTGATGAAAAAATAAACTTTTTTA
Source organism: Herminia tarsipennalis (assembly GCA_945859575.2). Lineage (NCBI taxonomy): Eukaryota > Metazoa > Arthropoda > Insecta > Lepidoptera > Erebidae > Herminia > Herminia tarsipennalis. The sequence continues at coordinate 14,582,813 of OX243859.2, read as the reverse complement.
CAAAAGATTGAATCGCAAACCGTGAAATATTGAATAGTTCCGCTCGTCATTTGTGGTCTTCATTATCAGTTCTACTTCACGTAGAACTCCCACAGCTATGAGCGATAATCAAGTCACAGTCAGTCAGCAACCCGGCCTCTAGGATACGACACGACTTCAGCGAACGCTCCAGCCTGGTCATCTCTACATCTCACCAGTATCTAGACACAGCACAGAGCACCTACGGTCCTTGTAAGAGGAGCACTTCTCTCCCGTCTACGCAACAGCCAGCCACTACGCAACTACGCAGTACCACACACTGCAGCTAGTACCCGACTCAATGAGTTTAGCCGATATCAGTTCCTACTCACTGGGACTAGCGGAACCAAGTTCCGAGTTCCGACTCACTGGTACTACTATCCATTGGTACTGGCATGCTCCTCAAGAAGCAACAACAACAGCTGAGTAATCAAGACAATCAACCTCAGGTCTCGGAGAGGGTTGATGCGGCTACCCACGTCCAACTATACATATAATAAAATTGATAACACGTCTCTGTACATAGCCGAACATAGTGAAAAAAAGCTGTACACGATGTTAAGGTTCAGTTTGCGCGACATACACAGTCCAGTCACTGTCCTGTTTGTACTGATGTTTATTGGCGCCTTCCATATTATAAAAAAAACCGGTACTCCGGGAGTCCCTGCAGAAGTGAAAGCTTGTTATATACAATATTCATTTATTTGTATATCAATATGTTGTAGGATGTAACCGATGTAGCAACTTACTTTTATCACAGCTATCGTCAAGTATTGAACATTGAAAAAACAATGGTTGCTAACTAACTTTTTTAGTATTACAGTCATAATCAAGTCATACCTTTTTGAAATGCTTATGATGAGCTCTTTAATTTGATACCCATATTGCAGTATTCAAAACAACTTCTTTTTCACACCTCTTTATTTTTACATCTCATAGCCGCCATGTTTGTTTTTTCAAAACGTCACCTATCTAAGAACACTTGGGCTATTAAAACGAATCTAACGATGTGTGAATTGTATAAATCCGTTCAGTGGATTGTGAGATATCAAGAATATTACATACATACAACATACGCGCGAAAAACATAACCCTTCTTTACAGTCGGGTAAAAAGGGAAAAAAATAATCGTTACTCGGACTCGAACTGGAGTCTTCTGGTTTCTGGATCGCTTTCCCGATTTCCCACCTGGGCAGTGAGTTCTTTTTCGATTTCCCAAGCCCGCGCAGGCGCGATGCATTTCTAAGCGCAGCTTTCTTTAGACCATTATGTCAAGATTTTAACAGTTAAAAGCGCGAGCTTGACGCGAGAACGAAAAAAAAGATAGTGAATAAGGACCCTGAACTATAATAACATTGTAGATGGTAGCATTTCAGGCCCCGGTAATGTGCGACCCACATTGTTAGCAATTAAAAAAAAAACATTTTAAAGTGCTCTATTGATACAAAAAAAACACTGAAATACGTCATGTATGATAGATCTATGTATGATTTATAGATCTTCGAAAACAAATGATTCTAGTTATCTTAATTTTGTTATTAGCGAAACAGGGGCAAAACAGGAAATTGAAAACGTTTTGTAGTGAAGTATTAATATAATGTTGCGTTGACTGTTGTGCAATAGATAGTGATTGTTGTTGTCAAAACAGGTAAAATATATACCATAAATACAAGCCAGTAGTGTCACTGACATTGGCTCTAACTGCGATTGTGACTTTTGTTACTTTTTCGTTGAAACATGTATTCTTAGATTTACATAATAAAAGTGCGACAGTATGTCGAGTATTTATTGACAAAAACGTTTGTTGGTACAATAAAATTATTAAATATAACCTACGATAATTGAAATTGTTAGTAACGGTAACTGGTGATCGTACTTCGTTAAATTATTTGAGGTTATTTTCGTTTCTATGAGATGTAGTCAGGGAGCGTCATGCTCACTAAAATTTCATTGCTTGTGGTGGCGGCGTGGGGCGGGTCGTCTTCCTTCCCTCCAATATGGCAAAGGGGATGATGGTCAAACCCGTGAACGGGTGCTACTTGGGGTGACTGGTCGGCCTTGTTATTATCATTTTATAGGTTTATTATTTTAAATTAGTGGTTTATAAATAAGTAGTTTTTTTTATAATAATCGAATCGCTTGTTGCCATCCACACCGTAGGAGGCTAATTCATTTAAAACTTGATTATACCAGTTTACGTACTATGGTTATTGCTTGCGTGATTTTCATGGTGTAATGGTCGCAGCACCTTACTGGCATAACTGTATATAAACAAATATATTGTAAAAATGGCATTTAAAAAAGTGGCCATGACTTTTTATAGCCAAGTTCTTTACTCTTGCGAATTTGGCATTAAATGTAGAATCATTTTATTCTAAATTTTGTCTGACGTTTATAAGCGTTGCATTTGTAACCTAAATGAATAAAGTATTTTGACTTTATTCTTTCTGCTGTTCATAGTTTATTTGCGAACTTTTCTGGGAAGAATTTTTTGCAGTTTGTCCCAAAAATTGTTTGCTCCCCACAATAAGTAAGCGTTGTCAGAAATATATGATGTCAATTCTTCGCAAATTCTTGTGTCCTTTAGAATTTCCTCCTTGATTATAATGACAATTACTCTTGCTCTTCCATCTTGAAGGTACAGGTTGTATGCGGTGCGAAATTCTAAATACGACCATTCCGACATCAGCAGATGCTCCGTCAGTATTACTATTGTCTTTTTAGAACCTTCCACGGAGTCTATGATCTGATCTGTGATCAGATTTCTGTCATTTATGTCAAAGGCTCGAACACATACTTTCTGTATATACTCGTTTTTCAGTGTTGGTAGCAATTGCTCTTTGACGAAGTCTTTGTCTTCCACTGCAAATGATACGAACAGATCGTAATTCTTATCCGCATCTAGAATCAACTCCATGCTTTCATTTTGTTTTTCATCGTATTTGCGTCTACAAAATATCTTTAAAATATACATCCCCACTTCATTTGACCGTAAAAATAATTTAAAACCAGCTATAAACAAAAGCAACGCGCCAAATACGCTGTAACCTATTCCTGAAATCGACATACCTTTCTTGGTACAAAACTGGCTAACTCTTGCGACGGTGTCTCCATTCGAGCAGGTCGCTTGGTCATAGTCGGGAATCAAACCATACTCGTGCAAAGCTTCTATATCATTAATAAACGAACAATCGCATACAAAATAATTATTTGACAAATATATTGATATATTTGCTTTTAAAAAGGCAACAGGGATAGTGCTCAATTTATTACCACTGACATCTAGTATTTTTAAAGATTCTACAGGATTGAAAGTAATGTTAACTAATTCAGTATTAGATATATTTAGTTTATGTATGTTAAATCCTTCAATACTTTCGGGGTCATTATCCAATGTTAATGTTATGTCTCGTTTGAACAGCGTATAAATATAAAATTCGTCATACGAGGGCATGTACGGACAGTGGATGGCTATGTCGGTAATAGTGTCGGTGCATTCGCAGGCGACAGGGCAGTGGTCAGACAAGTTAAAAATTAGGAGTTCTGGCGAAACTTCTTTTAAAAGCAAGCCTATTGTGTTTGGAGGAGATTGACAGCGGTCTTCGAAAACGTATGTGGGTTCTCCTTGTTGTCTTTTTCCGTTTAGTCTCAAGAATAGTCCGAAGTTGTGTCTGTCGCACTCTATAGGGTTGCCGTCGAGTATAAGTCTGGTGGTGGCCACCTGTTGATCTTCAGTGAACAACAGTCGTGACGGTAGATGTGTGTACCGTATGTAATTGTAACTCAAGTCTATCGTCATGTTCACCATTGAGAAGTTCACTTTAGTGATGTCCTGGAACAAAAGATTAAAATTATTGTTTTATTCTTATGAAAACTAGAAATATAGGTAGTGATAGGAATTAATAATGACCGTCGCCACTCCTGTTTGTCAAAGCCATATTTATTATTCTTCGTAGGTCTTATCTGTATGTCATTGTAAATCACAATTAAAACTAATCTATTTATCATTATAACAATCAATGGCAAGAAGAATAAAGTTTTAGAAACGCCTAGATGCTCTAGAAACTTACCTCAATATCCGTGAACGTATTCCTCGCCAAGTTCAAAACTTGCAAATGTCGGAGATGCGTCAGCCAATGTTCATGCAACTTGCTGATCTGGTTTCCTGCAAGGTGCAGCACCCGCAGGCTGGTCAACAGCTTAAAGGGCGAGTCCTGCTGCTGCAACACCATGCTGTCGTACCAGTTGTATGTCAGCTGGATCTTCCTCGGGTTGTAGACGATCTTCCACGTGATGCTGGTTAACTTGTTGTTGCTTAGATTCAGTTGTATTAGATTAGTTAGGTTGGAAAACAGGGACCTGTAAAACGAATTGCAGGTAAATATAATTCCACATGCCTCTGTGGGGCGGTGGAAGTGTGTGTGACTGCTACTACTGGGACACCACTTTGTGTGATCCACAAATTGTTGTTCCGAGTCTGGGTGTACTTTGAGTCCGTGAATTGTATGTTTGTAAAGTACCCCGCGTCTTGTACTCTATTGCTTAAGTCGTCTTTTATATAAAAACAACATAACACTTCAACAACAGTCAACAAACTATGTCATGTATGTGAATCATCGTGTATGTATTTTAAAATGATGATGAGGTTTGTTAAATCATTTTTAACTTAAAGTAACCATTTAGGATATATAGATTTATAGTTTGGTACCAACTATTTTCACTAAAATTTTCGGTAGCTGCAGTTATTACGCTACGTTACGTATTACAACTAAGCACTAAAAAGTATTTAATAAAAATAAAAATTTTAAAAATCAAAAAACACCTATTTAAGAAAGGTTGAAACAAGATAAGCTTAAATCATGCAGAATGGTTGAAACAAGATAAGCTTAAATCATGCAGAATGGTTGAAACAAGATAATCTTAAATCATGCAGAATGGTTGAAACAAGATAATCTTAAATTATGCAGAATGGTTGAAACAAGATAAGCTTAAATCATTGTTGCAATCTTTGTTTCTATCGTTAGACCACCTGTGAACTTGCCCACTGTCTGAGATAATATTTTAAACTAAGAGTCTTAATAATATTAATCCTGCAAACTACTGTTTGTACCTTGGTCAGGTTGTAAATTAAATGCCAATAAATTAGCAAGTTGTTTTTGTAGAATGTGGGAAGATACATTCTATATGTCGTTAAAATAAAATTACAAATAAATTTATTCGTGTCAAAAAACAAATTACACTTACTATGTAAGTAAAAAGCGTTATATAAAAAAAGGTTCAAGCTCTGTAGATACAGGCTGGTTTTGTAAATCAGGTACTGACTGACTAGTAAGGTAGACTTGGGTAGACTACACAAAATACATTTACAACCTACTTTATAATTAATGTATGTAATAGATCCTGTTTATTGAATTATGTCTTTCTACGTGAGCTGTCACCATATAATATGTACTTTAACTGTTGACCTATTATCTAAGGCAGTATTTTTTAATTTACTAATTAAATTACAAAACTTTGATCCCGGTGAACAGTAATTTATGATCCAATACTTTGTGTGACCTATAATAAACCTACTATTATCTATATCTAATTGATCAGAAAAAAAGCACATCTTTATCCATCCATACTAATATTATAAATGTGAAAGTAACTCTGTCTGTCTGTCTGTCTGTCTGTTACACTTTCACGCTCAAACAGCTGAACCGATTTAGATGAAATTTGTTATGGAGATAGTTGGAGTCCTGGGGAAGGACATAGGATCGTTTTTATCGCGATAACCGACATCCACGCGGGCGGAGCCGCGGGCGAAAGCTAGTTTTCTATAAATATTTTATCTAGAGCTTGCTGGTCAGATACCAATCCGCAGTCAGAGTCAGACTTAGTGCATTTACTGCTGTGCAACTGCCGTGTATTGCTATGAGTGTTGTGTAGACCGATGACTGAAGTAGTGAGCAATTGTAGCATAGGTTGTTTTTAATAAGAGAGGCTAATTGATCTGTATTCTCTCTCTACTTTGGCTCTTCATACTTGTACATGAGTTTCTGATTGGTGTACAAGCATGAGAGTTGTTAGACGAGAGTGCAAGTTGGTGATTTGTGTGTCAAGCTCTTATATACATACATTAACCTGCTGGCAATAATTTGATCTATGCATTTGTCCAAATTTGACTGCAGTCTTTTATATTCATTTGATAATTATAGATAAAGTTTTAACTTTCCTTTTTTGAATTTTTTTTTTGTATTGCTTAGTAATTTATTTAATTTCGAGTATTTTCTCCGATTCTTGTGGCTAAGTAATTTAAGTTTTAAGTGCGACACCCATTTTACATCTAATAATTCACTATATAGATTCTGAGACACATTACTGTTTGTTGCATGTATTGTTTGATTTAGGGAAACTCTAGTCTTATAAGTTTCATTAGGGTCATGTTGTAATTCACTATTGCGACTCAGATACTCTGAAAGCAGTTCATTACAGTCACTAAAAGATTCAATTTCTTATTGGAGCCAATGTTTAATAATCCCGCTGATATGCTCAGCGGGATTATTAAACATTGGCTCCAATAAGAAATTTAGAATATCCCCTTGCCCGTCCCAACAAAATGGCGCTAATAAGTGTTCATACTTACTTAGGTAAACTCACAATTTGATTATTCGACAGATCCAAGCGCTTCAGTTGAACCAAGTTGGCGAAAATATTTCTTGTCAATTCAGTCAGATTATTGTAACTTAAATCTAACCGTTTTAAAGACGAGAGACTCCAAAATATCTTCGAAGGTAGAGCCGCTATCGAATTGTCACTTATTCTCAATATTTCCATACAACTAGAGCCTTTAAATACATTTTCTTTTAGGGCAGTCATTTTACAATTGGATATGTCAATAAACTTGAGCGTCGTAAGATTTGCAAAGGTCCTTTCGCCTAACGACATATTCACTTTGTTACTCATCAGCCATATCTGGAAACGATAATATAAATAATAAGAATAATATTATCTTGAGACAACTCACACAACGTCATCTGATCCCATATTAAGCAGAGCTTGTACTGTGACAACCAGACAACTAATAAACATACTTATAAATTTCTGAATATATACATTTATACCCAGACACAGAATAAACCATATTCCTTCCATTTCAAAGTTTTATCCTGGGTGGGGATCGAAACTACGATCTCCGGCTTAGCAGTCAGGGTCACTAACCACTAGACCAACAGGTTGGTCAATAAATGACAATACAACTTTTAAAAATATTGTATAAGTAGCTGAAACAAAATGATGTTGTTTTTGCATAAAATACCTAAAGTGTTACATTACCGATGAATCATTTAACTTGCTACTAATATGTTGAAATAACAGTGTAACTCGCGAGGCACTAGAGATAGCAACCCTCGATATTGTTTTTCATTTTTGCTACCGGCAATGAATGCCATGTACCATAATGCTACAATCAGATCGAATCTTGAGGACACGTTAACAAGGTTATGTAAAAATGAAAGTTAATGGTGTTATATCACGGCTAGCTAACTGAACTGCTTGCACTCACCTCCTCTAGTTGTTGCATACTTTGTAACAAACCATCCGGCAGTGTTTTCAACATAAACATTGATATAATAAGACTTCTGAGTCGCGGCGTAGATGTGAACGTACTGTCTGCTAAAGTCTGTACTTTATTGTTGATCAAGTTTAGTTTTTCAAGTGCATCCAAGCCTGAAATGTGAATAACGGTTGATTCATTGAACTTTTGTAAATAATAGACTCTTCTATCAGACTCCCGAAGGCCCCTTGGCGGATAACCATTATGGATCCTTCGTCTTATGTTAGAGTGCATGGAAAGGCTCTAAACTTATTTAGCCCGAGGTAGAGTCTATATTCCAATGACCTCCTCCCTGGATCTTCTTGGCTGCAGGAGCAAACCACATAAAGCCTCGTAAAGTTTACTTACCTCTAAACGCATCTGCACTAATAGTTTCTAAATTGTTATCGATGATGTACAATGAGATCAAACTAGTCAGTCCTGTGAACGAGTCTGCGTGTAACGTGGTGATATTATGATGTATTGTTTGCGCCGTACGACTGGTTTCCCGCCAGATGTACAGGTGCTTTATAGAAGACCAGGAGTTAATGGCGGCGACAGGCAACGGAGTGCTGGGCTCTGAAAGTGATTACAAAAATTACCTACTTATTACGTCTTTATAGGGTACATATCCGATGGGTGCGGAAGGCACCGAAGTAGTAAGTCAATTTTAAAGAGGATTCTATATTTTTAATTATAATTATTATGCAAGATTTTCGTGACCGTTTCAGCCACGACGGTCACCCGTTACACCTAACATCAATCTACACGGTAACCACTGAATCATGAACCTCTTTTATTGAGGAACTCCCTTAGTATACCTCGGATAGGGAATCCTAACAATAGGGATCTAGTAGACCGTGTGGTATAGGCTTAGGAATAGTACCACCCTATCTCTTCCCGTAGGTGTAATCTGGTGCAACTGGGGAAGGGATGTCACACCAGATTACTTTATGGCGTACTTTAAAGCCTTACTGCGATTGCCAACCAGCTCGCCAAGCGTGGCAATTATGACAATACCCCCAGGATCTATAATAACTCGGTTCTACTGGGGAGACCCGTAACCAACAGTGGGACATCATTCCGGTTGATATAAAATTACTGGCACTCTTTGGTTACAAACTCCAAAAAACACTGGCTTGTAAATAAACTCACCAGTAAAGTTAAGCTCAACTTGTGTCACCGAACCGAGCGCGCGCACATTGTCAGCAGAGGCGTTCCATGTCGCCGGCACGTGGACCTTCACGCTGTACACTTGGAAGCGCGCCGCGATGCCCTCAACACAACGCAAGACCTCTCTCGCAGAACACGCAGTTATCATCAACCTTAATTCTTTGTTTATCAGAAGCTTTGGTATGTCTGCACACTTTAGTTGTGTGTTCTGAAACATTGATATTATCAATAATTATGAATGGATATTTTAATCAATATCGATCGTAGATATTCCGATCTCATCTCTTGCCGCTTGAGCGACGCCGTTTACCTTCTCTTTCTACAATGAGTCCATGACTATCTACATAGCATGAACGTATCCAGTGATAAGAGTGGAAATTGGGGGTTGAATCCCCGCCCCCTCCCGAAATTGCAAAAAATGTAGTTACATAGTACTCATTTGACCGGTGCTTAGTCAATTGTATTGTACCACCTAAAAGCTTCCCACGAACTTCACTAAAACACCATCTGAAAAGTGATCCTGGGTACGCTTAAGCTACATTGCATTTATATTTATTGGATAATCTTTGAGAGAGCAGCAAGTCTCGAGTCTACATCATGTTGTCGGCACATAACTAATAAACATAGAACTAGTGACGCACTGACTAACTTCATCGACTGCAGCAGACTCAAAATAGACTCAGACTCGAAACAACCAGACTCTGCAGACTGCGATGGTTCTCCAGAAGTGATACAACAATATTTTGCAAAGGTTCTGCACAAGAGAACTTATGATAGAGGAAATGGTTTTATTTACCTTACAATCAAAAGACAAGTATATAAACTCCTTAACGATGTTCATCTGCAGCTGTGCGGTCGAGTTCCCCAGAGCGCATGAGTACATGTCTAAATTGAGACCGAAGGTGCAACGGCACTGGTCCGGGCAGCTCTCTGAATGGGTGGTCGCCAGCGCGCACAGCATCAGGACGCTCACGATGGCCGTGGTTCGCTCCATCACCTGCAAATTGTCATTCACACTTGCAATATGAACTCTTACTAAGGCGCCATCCATAACTCATGTCTGATCCTACCACACAGGTGGTTACCCTTCTAGTGTGACGTCACATATTCACAAACTTACGGCAATAGAAAGATTTTCGTTAAACACAAAAAGCTTATGACTTCCCACTTCTGAGTCGCATTTGACCCTCGTATGAGTTATGTATTTTTTCTAGCCAGATGGTAATTACCGGTGGTCCGTGGCTCAGTGGGGATCGAACAAACCGGGTTAAGTTGCAACTTTTCAGTTTTCAAAAAAGTTATTATACCTTTTCGTGACTTGGAGAGCACGTTCTGTGAGAGGTCCTGTGCCTAATCTCTCTTCGGTCGTGTCAAAGTTCCGTCTAATCGGACTATGCTAGTGAGTAAATAGAGAGTGCATTTATATCTGCGCACACACTTGTGCACTAAAATATCTCTGGCGGAGTTCGCTAGTATCTAATGAGAGTGGCCGCCAAGTACAATGTGGGTGCAAAAGTCGCTGATGTCCTCTTTGTTTCTCAGTACGTACTGCCCCCGATGAGCCACGGTCTTTCTTCGGTCTTTTACTCACAGTAACACAGCATCAAGTTGTTTCACTATCGAATCTACGTAACTATAACGTAGTACACGAGACTGGATCACTCATATACCGCTTCTCGGAACGCCTTCCGACAAAGGGATCTGTTCGTGAACAACGATGTTTATGTCTGCGGCTGTACTAGAGACAGTCGTTGAAGTCAGTTTGAGTGTCTTCTCAGTATTAAGGGTTTAATCTCATTTATTCCATGAGGATCTAATGTATGTCTCGAATTGATGACACACCGACACGGCCGCGATTTACAACAGTATTCTGGACACTAACGAGACAAGCTGAGTCCTACTTCTTGAGGAAATATTGAAAATAACGACGACTGATCACACGATGACTTACTTAAATAATATATAACATATATAGTATCTACCTGGTGTGGGTAATTTGCCGACCTCGTCATCGTATGTCTTACAAACAGGAAATATTGACAGTAAATGGTGAGTAATGTATCTCAGAAAGACGATGCTTAAGTCTGCCTTTATTTAGCGTAACTTAGTTGTTTTTTAAGTACTTCTAAACAAACAAATAATATAGGTAACATGGGTTAACACAAATTTGTCTTTAATAAGAGAATATAAAATTTCGATAGATTTATCGGTAAGTTAACATTAATTTGTTTAAGTGTGTCCGACTGCCACGCAAGAGGTCGTGGGTTCGATTCCCACACGAGACACATCTTTGTGTGATCCACAAATTGTTGTTCCGGGTCTGGGTGTACTTTGTGTCTGTGACTTGTATGTTTGTAAAGTCCCCCGCAACACAAGGCTTGTACCCTAATGCGGGAGTCGTTTTTTCAAAAGAAAAAAAAAATTAAATCATATAATCATTATATATACATTTATATAGACTATAACTAAGCTAAAAATGGATTTATAATCTACTCTAAATTAAATATGTTAAATAATAAAAAAAAACGGGCAAGAGCATGTCGGACCATGCTCACTGTAGGGTTCCGCAGCCAATTTGAATTTGAACAATTGCATCAGCAGAAGAGCGTATGTTCATGGCACTTACGCCCTTTTGTTGAAAAACGCAGTTTTTTGGCAATAACTCAATCATTTCCGATCTTAACCAAAATAATTTTAGTTTAAAATATTTATTAATTTTTTTCATAATTTTTGGTCACACGGTTCAAAAGTTAAGGGGACGGATCGGACACGATTTATGCAACTTTCAGAGGGAATTTTTCAAAAAATATTTACTCAATCAAAAAAGTTTATTGGAAACCTTAATTTTTTTTATCTATGATGTACAATCTCATCACAGATGAACGCGGGTGATAGGAGTGGCATTACCCAGCTGTTGCAGGCCCGGGTCTGTTTGCCATCTGACAAAAGGCTATAAAGCCCTTTTTTCAGACGGCGGAAGAAATGTTGATAAACTTTCGCGATTTGTACACATTATTAAAATATATATATTACGGGTCTTAATCGCGTAAATAATTTAAGGTAAAATACCTTGTTTATTGCCCGACGTTTCGACCGTATTGCAACGGCCGTGGTCACGGGAAGACTTCAGTCAGTCTTCCCGTGACCACGGCCGTTGCAATACGGTCGAAACGTCGGGCAATAAACAAGGTATTTTACCTTAAATTATTCACGCGATTAAGACCCGTAATATATATATTTTAATAAGGCGGAAGAAATATTCCCGCAGCAGCTGTTTCATGTCAACCTCATTTATGCATAGCGCCTGCGACATACCCTAGTACTTATAGGTCTCAGTTGCGAGTAGTGATCTTAGGTGAATGGAATCCGAGAGTCGAGTCCCTTCGGATTCCACTATCCACCCTTGCTTTACATGAACGACTGCACATTTGTCCACACCAAACTCCATTCTAATAGAATTACTAAAAGTTTCAGTTACATTCAGTAACGCTATTAGCTGTGAGCTGGTGTGAGCAAAGACCTTCAAGTTGTTCTTAAATAGCAAGTGAGATGTAACCTGACCACCACGTCGCAACCTGCAACCTAACCCTGAACCCTCTAGTATGATACTAAGTGGATTCAGTGCTAGGCAGAACCAAAGGGGAGTCAAACTATCACCCTGGAATATACCCCGCTCAATCCTTATAGATACGCCGCCATTTTTTTGGATCCGTCGGTACTCCGGATAGGTAAGATCCGAATTCCATCGCCCCATACATGACTTCAAGAGGAATCTTTTGCTTCTTCTACTTCTACTTCAAAATGCACCTTTTTGAAGTCATGTATGGGTAGTTTTAGTAGTTGTATAAAGTTAATACAACTCTATAGTAGTATTAACTTTATACAACTCCAGCACCGTCTTCTTATAATCTACCCAACATGCCGATAGATCCTTTTCCCTTTCTGCTGGCTAATAGTCGTATCAATGAGGCGGAGCTCCTTAGTACCCCGGGCCCCCCTTCTACATCCATTCTGAGAGGTACACATGATGGAGTTTGTGCGTAGATGTTTGTTTATTTTAGCTCTCAGTATGGATGTAAGAATTTTACAGATCGATGGTAAACAAGTTATCAGTCTATAATTACTAGGGTCCGAGGTATTACCGTTCTTATAGAGTAGGTGGGTCACTCCTTTAATCATAAAGGCTGGCAGCGACGCAGATTCTAGGGCGAATTGAAATTGTGATGCCAAATAAACTTGCGAACTGCGTAGCCATTTTAGCCAAAAGTTATACAGTCCGTCTGGGCCTGGAGATTTCCAGTTAGAATAAGGACGGACTGCACTGGCTACGTCTGCGCTGTTAATGTAGACGTCTTCCATTTCCGGAATAAGTTCGCACGCTTGTCAACGTCACGCATCCAGTCCCCCTCTGTGTGGGTAACAGGCAATCGCAATGCAGGCGTGGCCTAATATTGCGGGGCGTGAACCGATATTCGCGAAGCGCAAGTTCCAAAGCGGCTTAATCTCCTCGTTGCACTGAGTACTTACCACAATAGCTGCGGTAACCGGCCTCGTAGCTTCACAGCCATCTAAATTTTTAGAAACCTGTTCCGGGGCAGGGATCTCGCGGCTAGTCTGGGCGTACTCCGAGCGTAGTCTCTCAAGTGCGGCCTCATCTAGCAGATGACAGCGCTGAATGGCCCGCACTTGGTCCCATAATCGATGTGTCGAAACGTTGACAGTCGGCTCAAGCACCTGAAACAGAGGCAGCATCCGTACACGGTACACAGTGAGGTGAGTTTTTATTATTATTATTTCTTTGTATGGTGAGTATACCTAGTACGGTGGTGGGGTACTGACATATATTATGTTGATAAATAACAACTTTTTTCGCTCGGTGAGGTACAAGCTCAGCCGTTGTCTTGGGTTTTTTTTTCTTCTTTTCTTTTTAAGAGACTTTGAGCCAATTCTGACTATGTCAGTCCCATAAGCTACTTAAATGTATATAAACCATCATCAATTAATTAAGTAATTTAAATTATCTATATTTTATACAGAACAACAGCTGCATCCGATATGGGTTCAGACAATATACTTAAATAACTACCAACATCATGTATGTATATATATATATATATATATATATATATATATATATATATATGGTATTCAAACATTACTATAAATATATATATATATTTATAGTAATGTTTGAATACCATTTGATATAGCTTCCTTACCAAAATTTGTCTATTTTTCGCTATTTATTGTCGTGGGTTGAAGCGCGGATCTTCGGATTCGATTTTTTTTCAATAATGTATCTAAGTATATTTTATACTCTAATACTATAAAGAATTGTAATTTTGTATGTAACATACATAACAACCCATATGATGTCCCACTGCTGGGCACGGGTCTCCCCAGTAGAACCTACTTATTAGTTCCTGGGGGTAATTGCCATAATCGCCACGCTTGTCGAGCGGGTTGGCGATCGCAGTAAGGCTTGAAATACGCAGAGGACGCTGCTGCCCGTCCTCCCGTGTGACATCCCTTAGTCGCCTTGACGACACCCACGGGAAGAGATGGGGTGGCACTATTCTTAAGCCGGTGCCACACAGCTAATTTGTATGTAACGATTGTATGTAACGAATTAACTTAAAAACTACTGGACCGATTTCAAAAATTCTTTCACCTTTGGGAAGTTACACTATCCCCGGGTGACATAGGTTACCTTTTATCCCTGTATTCCTACGGGAACGGCAACTACGTGGGGGAAACCACGAAGCGTCCGCTAATATAATATTATAAAAACGAATTAACTTAAAAACTTCTGGATTGATTTCAATAATTCTTTTACCGTTGGGAAGCTACACTATCCCCGGGTGACATAGGCTACTTTTTATCTCTGTAATCCCACGTAAACGGGAACTACGCGAGTGAAACCTGTAAGCGTCCGCTAGTAACATATAATTTCCATATATATATATATATTGTGTACAAATCTCACGTCACCAGATGCGGATTGTTGAATATACATCGTTGCTAGACTTGTATGCAAATAAAACTATTTTGTATCATTTTTTTAAAGTATATTTACTATACTGGAACAACCTCAAAGGAAGGTAATGGAAGCAAGCGCTTCGCTTCTCTAATGGCTATTTGCCGCTACACTATCGGCTTTGGCAGTGCCGTCCCCAGCTGAGTTCACGCCTGCAGCGCTATTGGACGATGCCATACTCTGACCATCTCCGCACGAACGCGCATTCCCATATCCAAAGCTCCTGGAGATGGTCCCATTAGACGCGTTCTTCTCAACTTCAGAGAAATTAAAGACTGACGAGTCTGTCGGCATGCCGTGGCATAACAGCGCGAACAACAGCAGTGAGACGATAACCTGAAACAACTATTTTAGTATACTTACAAGTTTAAGTAGGAAAGCTGTGAGCAGCCGATTATGACAGTGAGTACCTACTGTCTTTGCTAGAACGATTAATATCGTTAATCATTTTATGAGAAGAATTTACTATCTGAATCCTATGTTTAAACGGGCAAGTGCAGTAGGATTACGTAGCTGTTACTCGTAAACTTGTAAAGCCTACTTATTTATGATAGTTTTCCTTTTAATTTCACTGTTCCACTGGCCAAGCGGCTAAGAGATAGGTCTGGTGACCAGAGGGCTGGCACGTTCCTCGGCCAGCGAATAAGCCTGGCCATACAAAGAGGAAATGCGGCCAGCTTTCTGGACACAATGCCCGTGGATACCGATTTGGAACAAGTTTATTATTTGTAGTCCTTTACCTATATTGGGATTTCACTATTTAAATTAATTAATTTTAATTTTAAATGACTACTACCGTGTTTTTTTTTCACATACCTAACATCAACCATTTAGCTTGACTCTAATAAAAATTTGCACTTCAAAGCTTAATATTTCACAAACGAAAATACATAAATCTAAAAATGTGTCTCTATGTATGTCTTCACAACCCCCTAACGTATTTAAAAGATCTATCTAATGATACCCCACACGATGAGGTAGGTGAAAAAAAAATCACATCTCCACTTTACACCTAAGGGGACCTCAAATAACTGGTTTTTAAGATTTTGTTCTTTCACTTTGTCGGCGTAAGTAATGTGTATTAATGCAAAATTACAGCCTCCTAGCACTAACAGTTTCTGAGCAAAGCTGCGGGCGGATGGACTGACAGACGGACATAGCGAAACTATAAGGGTTCTGTTTTGTCATTTTAGCTAGGGAACCCTAAAAAGAGATAATTCTAATCTAAGGACAACTCACACATGGCCATGTGATACCAAACTAGGACAAGACAACTGATAAATATACTTAAATATTTCTAAATGCATCAAACCCATATACAGAATAAACAATCGCGCTCATAATGCGAAGATGTTTCTTGAATGAGCGTCGAACCCACGACCTCTGACTTAATAGTCAGAGACTCTGACTTAATAATCAGAGACTCTGACTTAATAGTCAGAGACTCTGACTTAATGGTCACTACCCACTATAGAACAACGTAAAGAATTATGTAAACAATAGTTATGTACTTACGTGTAAAAAACGCATGATTATTGTCGCAAGAAGTACTAATGTTCTCTAAAACCACCTCGTATATTATATACCAGGACTGCCACCTGCCCTTCTTCTGGTTCACAAAGAGTTATTGTAACGAAACCACTTGAACAAACTTGTACACAATATAATACTGTTCAAAAATACAATGTTTTTCTTTATTAGTAAAATAAAATACGTCAATGCTTTGTTTTTTAAGCAAAATGATTTATAAACAAGCATGCATACTGTTATAAGGTAGGTACACTAGCTGTCCCGCGCAACTTCGTTAGCGTTAATTTTCCCCGTTTTTGCAACATTTTTAATTGCTGCTCTTCTCTTATTGGTCGTAGCGTGATGTTATATAGTCTATATCTATTTCTCGATAAATGGGCTATCCAACACTAAAATATATTTTTTGATTCGACCTAGTAGTTCCTGTGATTAGCGCGTTCAACCAAATCAACGAGCAAACTAACTTCGTATGCGTAAATTTTCCCCGTTTTTGCAACATTTCTCGTCGCAACTACGCTCCTATTAGTCGTAGCGCGATGTTCATTTTCTCTTATTCTGTCTTTCAGTTTATTTATTTAGTATTTTTTCGTATATAGTTATTTTTAACGGTGGCAACACTATTATAAAAATAATATCGTAATATCGATTAGGATTAATAACGATTATTATTTATATATAATTATTAGAAAGTCATAGAATCACTAAATGTATTTTGGTTCTTGTAATTATATTATAATTATAAATACTTTAATAATTGTTGCACCGTTTGAATGTAAGGAACGATAATATTCATACACCATACTTTATTTAAAAAACGAAAACATATTCTTTGATAACTTTAGATTGAACCGGCTCGATTAAAATTAAGAACTTAATAATGATATATGCCTAGTCTTTACATTTATGAGTGTGCCGTCTTTGTCAAAAGTAATATTAATAATTACGAAAACTGTAATAATAGGAGGTATCCACATAAACTTCGAATACCCAGCTCTCGCACTGCGCTATCTAGTAACAGCGTCATCAGTATGGCCCCGAAAATTTATAATAAGTTGCCCCATTCAGTAAAAAACATCACAAATATTGACAAATTTAAAAATAAACATTAAAACTTCATTTAATAGATAAAACTTACTATTCCGTATTAGAGTTCTTAGATGATAAAATGGTTTGAGATGTGTGACATGGCTGGTATTAGGTTTATGACATTTTATTGTTTAATTAAAATTTTGAACTTTCTAATAATTGTTGACCTTAGAGATAAATAAATATTAAATAAATAAATATATAAATATAAAGATAAATAGATAAATATATTATTACTATTTTTATGTCCAAATTGAATAATGATGTTATGTACCGAAAAATAAATTTGTACGCCTGATGCATGGCAGGGCATAGCGAAACCTACACTGTATACTTAGATCATTTAACCACGGGATATGGCATCTACCTACCGAGCGCGAAGCAATTTGTCTGCCGTTATCGGAGGGAGGCGAGGTAGACACATACAGCACACAACAACATAATTACGCACATTAATGACATTAAACTTTGTGTACTGTCACATGCACACTAAACCAAAATCGTATCACAAACATAAATCACTCACATTACTATAAAAGTTTCTGTTATTACACGGTTGACTTTACGTAAACTAATGTATAACGCTAGAGACAGGACACAAAACTACTGTGATAAAGAATGAATGAATGGAATGAGTTTTAAAGTAGAAATATTACTTCATATTTTATATTGGAGATTAAATAAATACCAGCTTGTTTCGTTTCTTCTTAAGTTATATTATAATTTTACATTATAATAAAGTCCATTATTTGCATGAAGGGAACACTGTCGTGTTGACATGTTCTTAGTTTGAAGCACATTTATCGAGACTTGACCATCCTAAAATAATAATTACAGTAATGATATTAGTATTATTTGTTTAGTATATTATAGATAATTAACTGTATTTTTACCTAATCTTGATATTGATTTGACTGGCCTGTTGGCTTATTGGTTAGTGACCCTGACTTCTAAACCAGAGGTGGTTGGTTCTATCCCATCCAGGATAATTTATCTTTATTATTTACTTAGAACTGTATATATACCTATGTACCTATCAACTGTCTGGATGCCATTGTACAGGCTCTGCCTAGTTTGGGTCAGATGGCGTTGTTTAAGTTGCAAATATATTAATATCGAAAACAATGGGCGAGCTGATCTCATTTTTATTTGGAACTCATCGCACAACGGTCTTACAGCTATTTAATTGGTGGAATGAGGGGAATATTAAAACGTCTTTTTTTATTTTTTATAAGTTTTATTAATCATAATCATCAATAATTCATTGATTTTTAAAATGTATAAGTTTGTTAAATATATGCCGTATACATTTTTTAGGGTCAGCCTTTTTCATCAAAATAGTTAACCTAGTATCCGTATATTTTTGCATCACCAATATTCCCAGCTCTACATTATGATTGATGACATCATGATCAAAGACATGTCTTTTTATTTCTGGGAATATTGATTTCCCTATATAGTTCTCTAAAACGGTTGCCACAATAAATTTTGCAGAAATTGATGGCTTCAGTATTTTTTGAACAATTACAAATATGTAGCGTTGGCACAGCAGTCTCATTTAACTTCCTTCGATTGTTAGGAAGTATACGATAGCTACCTGGTTCAAAATGTTTAGAACAAATCACACTCGTTCGAGTTGGTGTCCAAGTGCTATCTCTTTGGCAAAATTCTATCCACTTCTTTCTTATAAATACTATTTTAGGAAAGCTGCAAAAAAAGTTTTTTATTATTTATACATAACACATGAACGGTGGCTGTCAAGCATGCGCCCCACCTGATGTTAAATGGTAATCGCCGCTCTCTCTTAGCATTGTCTAAACCAAGCTGCTGCCTACCGAAAGTAAAAGGAAAAATAGGGAAAAAATAAGGGGGGCGTCGAGTGGGGAAATAGTGCCCCTGATGCTCCACAATCATCGAAGGAAACGCAACAGTATGAATACTGTTACTTGACGTCGACATTCTGTGGAGCTACATAACATTTATTTAATTTTGAAAATGACGTGTTTTTTAGCATTTTTACGTTGAATAATAATGTCATTAATACTTATAACGTTTTAGTCCTTACTAGATTAAAATTAGTGACAATAAATCATTTATATATTTACTAATTTCACTATTTTAACCCGATAAATACTTAAGTAAAGTAAGTCATTCAATCATTCGTTCGCACCTTGTACACATCTCTAGTCGAGTCACGGTAATCTGCCTCGGTACCACGAAACTCTCATATCGTCAAACTGTCGCTAACATGGTTATGAAAATTATTGTTTTAAAGCAATAAATAGCAAAAAAATACTTACATGTGAAAAGAAATACCATCTTTGATATAATTTGAGGTGTTTGAGCGCCTTTTACACGTTAAAACTGCATAACAAACCATTTTATCATATTTACGGGAGCTCGTTTTAGCGATAGGCGCACGGATGGACTGAGCGAACGATCACGCGAACTGGTTTTTATAAACTGACAAGACAAAATGTGTTGGCGAGAGGGGAATACGCGGCAAGGCATCTCCCTATTTAAATTCTCTAAGACTGTATATTAACAACTAATTGTAACCTATGTTCCACGAATAAATATGAATTGAATTAAATTGAATGATTTATAATAAAAAAATCGATTTATAATAAAAAAATAGTATGATAGGATAGTTATGGCAACACTGAAATGTAAATCACTTGTTTGTTTCTGCTTTGCTTGTTTGGCGCCGGTGCACGAAAAGTATGAAAACAGTTTAAAGCTTAATAACAAATAGCGTTTCTAATAGCCGTGTCGCTTTATAAACATACAAGTCACGGACACAAAGTACACCCAGACTCGAAACAACAATTTGTGGATCACACAAACTCTTACGTAGCAGTCGCACCACACGACCCTCTTGCGTAGCAGTCGCACCACACGACCCTCTGGCGTAGCAGTCGCACCACACGACCCTCTTGCGTAGCAGTCGCACCACACGACCCTCTGGCGTAGCAGTCGCACCACACGACCCTCTTGCGTAGCAGTCGCTCCACACGACCCTCTTGCGTAGCAGTCGTACATACTCCCATCACGCCGCAGAGGCAATCAAAGTCAAAAATACTAAATTGACGTCACATCTTACAGAGCTCCAGTACATTTCAGAACTTACCCTATGTGTCAGCGTTTTTGTGGTCTTAGAATTTTATGTTTCTAGAAAATGTCCGTGTCCTGACGATGATTTCCTGTGAAAAATGTGCACTCTCTTCTCTTTCTTTCCTCTCATTATAGAGTCTCTCGGGTCAATAAGTATCAATGATATTGAAATTATAAATGGCTCAAAATTATCTAACTATCTGTTATGTTCACTATGGTGATGGCCTGTTTTGGTCAAGTTAGGTACCTACTGTATTCATAGGAATATTTTAAGTTTTTAAGTATAATTTATGGATATGTTCGTATTTTCGAGGTGTGTACACATTATAGAATTTTATAAGCTACGGGTCTTGTAGTTGTTTTGACCTTATTCTTGTTGGTAACTGGTGTTACCAGGGCGAACAAGAACACCGCACTTATCCTCCTAATTGGGCCATTTTGCGTGTTTAACAAAGTTTAAAATCTACGGGTCTTAATTTGGTAAATATTTTCTAAGGCTTTGGTTTATTGCCCGACGTTTCGACCGTATTGCACCGGCTGTTGTACCCGTCTGGGTAGAGTGTAGTTTAGTGGATTATAAAATTCTAACATATATTCATTGATAACATTGTAAGTGAGAGCAATTTATAGGTAAGACTAGATAGATAGACGGAAGGCGCATTTAAAAAAACATACAATCTGTATAAATAAAAATCAATTGAACAATATGTATATCAAAGTAATTTTTATAGGCATTTCTTGCCAAAGACTTTACAAATACAATAATTGCATTTTGAAAGATAGAAAAATTTGAAAACCAGACTCAGGAATCGAACCCGAGACTTCCGTAGCCAAACCGGGGCTAGAAGCGAACCACCTATCTGGACTATGTTACTAGATATCAAATTCTTCCATCTCTTAATGCTTACGGGTAAGGCCCCCGTAGCGCCATCTAGTCGATAGTTAAATTATTGTATTAATATGTATATCATTTCAGAACCGCTGCATCTATTTTTGTTGTGTTTATGTTTTGGTCAAGGTTTGTATGAAAGAAAAGTTTAGAAATATAATAAAAACCGGGCAAATGCATGTCGGGCCACGCACAGTGTAGGGTTCGGGATGCCCCCCCCCCCCCATCCGAATAATGTGGCTTAAGAAGTGTGTTTTCTGTTGTTTTTTTTTTTCATATTTACAACGTTTTACCTACTTAATAATAATTTTCAATGGATTTTGTACGAAAATTTTGTTTATTAGTTATATTTCGGGACTTAATCGCGTGAATTATTTAAAGGTACGAACCTTTTATTTACCCGACGTTTCGATCGAATTGCACCGATCGTGGTCACGGGTCGACAGCAGTCGACCCGTGACTACGATCGGTGCAATATAATTAATATGTATAAAAATCGCGAAAGTTTAATAACGAAAATTTTGTTACTTCTCAGCTGTTACTCGTAAACTTGTAAAGCCTACTTAGCTGTAATAGTTTTCCTTTTAATCTATACTAATATTATAAATCTAAAGAGTTTGTTTGTTTGTTTGTTTGAACGCGGTAATCTCAAGAACTACCGATCCGAATTCTTTCACTAATGGAATGCCACGCATCACGCTACGACCAATAGGAGCGGAGCAGCAATGAGAAATGTTTCAAAAACGGGGAAAATTTACGCAGACGCAGAACCATTTATTACATATAGTCGCATCTATAGTTAGTTAGTTGTTGGAAAGGGAATATTTGGTCTCCCTTTTTATTAGTATTTATAACCATGCAATATACTCATGCTAAGCCGAGGGAAGCAGCTAGTGAATTATAATTAACTAATTTCATTATATTAGTTCTTCTAGTCATTATACTCCCTCAAGGTGTCATTTCCAAACATCCTTTCTTATGTACGTTACATAATATTATTATGTATGCACCTTTGCAAAATTTTAGTGTTACACCCTATAGAAGGTTTTGAATAGGTCAGTGGTTTGTTAGTTTTTAACAACAGTCAAAATTAATCAATAAAAAGGCAATTATTAGTGCCTGCCCCGTCGCTTAGTCTGCAATTATGACGTGACAACTGCTCATAACGACAACGTGAAGCGACAGGTTACATTATCCGTATATACATCAGGGTAATGTGTTAATTACTCTTGCCACACGCAAGTGATTTAATAAACAATCAATATGCAGAACCAAGTGATAACATTTATTTATTAGCAGAACAAATCGGTATTCTGACATTCGGGTTCCCAAAAACTTGCTATGCCTCTTCGTTATACGAGCCCTCCCTGGAGAGTCTAGTAGGGTTTTCATATTTACAAAAACACATCCTTGTACCTCTAGTACCACCAGTACTACTGGAGATACAACCATGTATCTCTAGTAGGTACTTCTAGTAGTACTGAGGACACCCTCACGGCCCGGAGCACTGCTCAAACGTTTAAGAATAAGAATGGGTATTGCCGGTTACTTAAACGGAAATAATCACAAATCTGTTAATTTATCATTATTATTCTTTTTGCATATTATTCTTCCACTTTTCTTCTAACAAAATCACAATAATTGAGATCAATAAGAAGGTAAAACAAATTTGACATATTATAGAATTTTATAAGCTACGGGTCTTAATCGCGTAAATACTCGTATTTTATTTGAAGGCTAAATACCTTTGTTTATTTTCCGACGTTTCGACCGTATTGCAACGGCCGTTGCAAATTTTTGTTAGAGTCGAGTGTCTCCACTAAAAACCAAATTATGACTTGATGTCAAAAGCCTTCAAATAACCTCCCCCAAATCCTCAACTGCATCCTAGCAGTGAGTTCTTCTCTGGGATCTCAGATCCCATCCCACCTCGACGTGTTTTATGCATAGATAAGTTTAGATAAGTAAGATATAGTCAGAGAAAATAAAAAAAAACGTTCACGTACCTAATTGTTTAGTTCACCGATTTCCCATAGGATTTGTCTTTGGTATATTAAAAATTGTCCTGTTGAGTTAGAACAAGTATAAAATGGAACCAGGGTGAATGTTTGACCAACAGTTCCAAAATGAAAGCCATCGCTGCAAGCGCGAGCCCCAGCACACATAGACCCCAAGGGAACAGAAACCTCGTCTCGAACGTTTTATGCGAGATTTTCTGCTGCAGACTGCGCATGTAGTAGTGATCTCGAAGCACCTTCTCTGCGAGTCCACTCTCGCGCATGCGCAAGGCGTTTAGCTGCATACTTTGGGTAATGGGAAAGCCTTTATAAAAAAAATAACTAAACAAAAATGTCGTGTATGGTTTGTCAAAATAATAAATTAGAGGATCTCCCCACTTGTCAATAAATTTCGCTTGGTTGTATAAAAAGAAGTAATTTGGGATGAGTGTGAACAAGTTTTTGTTTGCACAGAGTGTGTCCATCACGTCACGGATATTGTCACAGCCTTCCTTTCGGAAGTCGTTACGGTTGGCCAGTTTGCTCGACTCCGTACTGAAGTAGAGCTGCAAGGCTTTGCTGAAGCAAGGCTTGTAGTCATACTTGATGATGTCATCCTCATCCGACACCTGGTACTCCAAGCCCGGCCGCGTGGTTAAACTGAACAGATTTGACTGGTAAAACGTGTTGATCAGGTACGCGAACCACACCCACGTGATGAACACGCACTTGACGGTAAGTCGCGAGTGCACTTCGCGCCCGTGCAGCAGCAGGTTGTCGAACAAACGCAGCACCACATCACCTCTGTCTTCTGTACGGAGTAGAATGACAGCAATGTTCGAAAACACGACGAAAGTTACCACCAGTAAGCCCCAAACGTCCAAATTAAATTCTAGGTAAATGAATTTCCATGTAGGAATAACGGACGCTCTCCCCACCGCAAAGCGTAGCTCGTCGATGTAGTCGTGGTAACCTCCAAGGTAGCTGAACCCCGTCGCTCGTCCCTCCACCATCATCAGACCGCCAAATATTACGTCACATGTGTCGTTCTGCAACATTTCCAGGGGTCCAATCGCCGTCATGTTGGGAAACACGGTAGAATATGAATCGGGATCATAACTGTAGTTAAAACTGACTGTGAACCGTTCAGCTTCCGCCAGTAACGTAATTACGTATTCCTCTGAACCTAAAAATGCCTGTTTGTGTTCTGTCTTGAACGGATCTAGCGTGAAAGGAGGTCGATGTGCTACCGATGCTCTGATGTGACAGTTCTTGAGACCAGTAATCAGCTTGTTCGGATACAAATCGTGAGTTGTCTGCAAGCACCGTCCGTAGCTGATGACGGCGTCGTAGCGCTTGCCACACGCATACTTGTCGAATGGGTTGTAACTGTAGAGGTGCGCGTCGTCCGTGCCGTTCACTATCAGCGCGTTATTCACGTGTAGTCTCAGCAGCTCATCAAATATCAACCTGAGTTCGACATCTGGAAGTGATCTGACGACGATCACAAACCTCGCATACGGGTTCCACGCTGCCTCCCTTATGAGATATTTGAAATATTTGACGAAATCGATCACATCTGTTGACGACACCAAGTATCCAATGTTGGAGACAAACATTTGGCGAGTGGAGAGTCGGGATATGAGTGAGTACTTCATCGTCGAGTGGACCGCTCTTAGAATCTGATCCGCGTGAGAGTGGATGTCAACAAACGTCAGCTCGTACTGTTTAGAGAAGTATTTGTTGAGTATATCGAGGATACACTGGATTAGTTTATGATCGTCGTGTTGGTGTACCGGCGCCAACATTTGACATTGGCCTCTCCCATATAATATGGACATTACGCATATCACGACCAACATAATGGCGTAAGTACGTTCAGAATGTGCCACATGATGCACCCATTATTTACTGAGTAGACGTCATTTGCTAATGGAACTACATATTTATGCACATGATAATTATGATAGCGTGTGTCTGGTGAACATTATTGTTTTATTTTAACTTATCGGTTATATCTAGCATTAAGAGTGACAGCGCACTGAGGGACTTCTGCATCGCTCAAAACATACTTCAATTTGTTAAAACACACATATTAATTTAGTCTTATAGATATAGATATATTTCGGGACTTAATCGCGTGAATTATTTAAAGGTACGAATTTTTCATGGTCACGGCTCGACCCTTTCGGACTCGGTGCAATTTGATCGAAACATCGGATAAATAAATGGATCGTTTCTTTAACTTTACATAATTAATCGCGTGAATTATTCACGCGATAAAGTCCTGAAATATATATTTTTTAGAAAATACGACTCCCGCAATAGGGTACAAGCCCTATGTCGCAGGGGACTTTACAAACATACAAGTTGGAAGACATTATTTCTGGCTCTAGAACGCGCACAAAGGGCTGTCTTAAAGGTTATGACTAGGAACCCCTACAGATATCCAACAACACAATTGTACTCTGACTGTCATGTCCCTAGTGTACGACAGATCTTTGTACTCGAAAGTATAATAAGGAAACATCGATCACTCCCTCCACCAGATCCTACAAGGCGAAAATGCAAACAAGCTCTACACAACACTACACATAAAACATCATTTGCCAGAAGACAGTACTATGTTTTAAGTACAACGCTGTACAACAAAGTAAACAAAAAACTTAACATCTTACAACTAAGTAAACACGAACTTAAGAACTCACTTAAAGAATGGTTGCTAAAACTTGATTACCAACAGACTGAACTTTTATTGACTTCACAGATAAGCTAAACACAAATAATGCACAATTTCACGTACACACACACTCTCTCTTTAAGACACACACACACACACACACACACACACACACACACACACAAACACACACACACACACACACACACACACAGGCAGTGACCCGTCAACTCTCTAGACATAAACGACAATGAAAACCGCGAACGAGCGCTATCTCCTGAGATACAAGCTTATGCTTACTTTAGGAGATAGAATCAAATAACTTTGTGCAAAAATGTATCACCACCACTAATGCTGCCAATTACATTATTGTAAACTATTATTATAATAAGTTAGTATAATTTTAATGGTGAGAAATAAACGATTATTATTATTATATTATTATTAAGTCAACGGATACAAAGTACACCCAGACTCGGAACAACAATTTATAAATCACACAAAGTGGTGTCCCATGTGGGAATCGATCCCACAACCTCTTGCGTAGCAGTCGCACACTCTCCCACCGCGCCACGGATGCAGTCAAATGTAATATACAGGGTGTAACAGAAAGGTGTGGTCATATTCAAGGGTCGTCACATACACATGATAAATTACCTGTGTACCTAATCTTATCAAAATGTAAGAACCTTAAAATTTTACGTCATTTTTAATCAGTCCATAAATTATTATGCAAAATATCGCCATGAATAATGCTACATCACTAACCAATCATTCAAGATTTTCATCGTAGTATAGTAGTAGTAGAGAGTTCAATTATGTTGGATGACCCTGCACAATGATCTCTTAAGTATCACTGCGCGCCTGGTACCCGTCACGCGTCGAACATATGGACGTCCGCGCGTCCGTAAACCAAAGAAACACAGGCAAACAAATTAATACCAACTAACCACTAACCTCTGAACGTTTTCCGTCGCCACCGGCTTTCACGACGACCACATCGAACGGACAAATGTTAATCACCATCTCACTGTTGTTGGTACCTACTTTGTTATCACATCTGGTGGACGATCATTTGAATGCACTTCACGGTACAAAATAACGTACTAGGTACCTACGTTCGGTTTTTACATCCCTACATTTTTGATATTAATGTTTTTAGGGTTCGGGAAAGTACCTACCTACCGTTTTTGAAACTTCAATAAGAATGAGATTTTGGTATTTACATACTTTAAGTTACGAATACACAGTATCACAAATCACAACACATGAATTTAGCACTAACTTCAACGCGCACTTGTTTGTTCGAATTGATAATACCTACATAATGAAAATAGGCGCGAAACTCGGTGACGCTTCCCCGCATTCCTGGCACCACTACATAACTAAATTGGTACCTACCTATCGGTCAACAATAAATAATTGTTGCGTTCGCCGAAAGTGGTAAGTACCTACGGGTTACGGGTCACGCATTACGCGCCACCGTTGGATCCCTTATGGTACGTTTGTCCAGGACCGAGCAGACTGTTTCTATCAACTTACTTGGTACCTAACCTACATCGCGTAGATTACCATCGCGTCATACGCAATTAATACACAATTTCGAAATTATTCACTGTTACTAATTTAAAACAAAATGTCTTTATCAATTTCACATCACTTCCACAAAGAAAGACAAACAAAAACCAAGAAACGAAATAGATCGAACCGCTTCGGGCTCCGCGTCGAAAGCACTGACGGACAGTGACGGAATAAATAAGCAACACCAAGAATGAAGCAAAGAATGAAAGTGCCTAAAAACTTAAAACTTCTAAAATTACAAGAAAATGTTTGTAAATTATCTTAGAAAAGTTATAATTTAATTAATGGCAATATTAAATTATTTTATGAATCATAATAACAACAAAAGAGTATTAAAAACTCATTTTGAAATTACAATGACTTCCGAATATTTCTGCCGAGCTTCCGGTCAAATACCGAATTATTTATTGCACACGTTTTGTTTATGACGCCACGGCCTTGAAATGTTGGTGTCTCTGTCTAACTAGGTAATAAAACCAATAATCGGTCAGTTTGAGTTTGAGGCACTGATATTTGTTTTGAATAATTATTTTGTTTGGAAAGTTAATTTCCATACATTTGAAGTTTTTGAAAAAATCTTTTCGTGTTTAATGCAATAAGTTGTAAAGCGTTACTTACACGGCGTGGGACAAATAACGCGGGACGAAGTTGAGCCGTGAGTTTACGATTTATTTTTGTTGCAAATCAACTTTTCACCTGAATGTCTGTGTTTGTCAATTACTTTTCAACACAAAATAATGAATATCGATTTAGATTGTAGATTGTTTTATTGTTTGTGGTATTATTTAAACTATTAAAAAACTACATCAATACCTCAATGATTTTAATCCTACAATGAAATAAATTGTTGGATTTTGTGAAACTATGTAATTCTTTTAACGATTTCATGTAAATAGATTTAAAAAATGTTCTCTGACAATAAAAAAAGACCCAAACGATGATTCATGTGAGTATAACATTTTAGAAATCGGTCACCCATCTATGCACCAACTGTGGTAAAGTTGCTTAACTTACGCAAACATTATATCATAATAGAAGTTGGTTCAACTTTGAGGTAAACCGACAAGTTACTATAAGAATAACAAGTTCGTTTATTGTAAACAGTGTGTCGTCGCCGACTAGGGTCAGTAGGTACCTTTGTTAATTTGTGATGTAATACCTACCTACCGTATCCTGGAAGACGGGGAATTTGGGAAGAAAGTTCTAAATTATGGTGTGAGCGGTGATGTTTAAGTTACAAATAATGTACGGTTTAATGCTGCCTGAATTCGTTACCTTGTCAACAAAATCAATGAAAATATTTAAATGACTTAGGTATCATATTTTATTACGTAGGTAATTTAAAGTGCCCTAGTTAAAGCAAGAGATGGGCGTCAGGCGTCATACCTGTTGTTCCCAAGTACTCCTCACAATGTCTGTTACCTTGGTACTCCGAACATTGGTTTTCGGGGTAAGTGTTGCTGTGTGTGTGTCTACATTTGTGTGAGTGTGTAGTATATATAAATCGCGAATTTTTAAAAACAATAATATTTTAGTCTTGTTTAGGGTTCTAACACAGTATTCCCAATATTATTATATCTTTATTAGTTGTCGGCTACGGTGTCGTCGTAGCCAAAGATATTCCACTGGTAGCCGGCATTTTTGAAGGACCTGTACATAATATGAAGCGGCGGTAGCCTAATAGCTAAGGCATCGGTCTCGCAATCGTGAGGTCGCGGGTACGAATCCTACCCATTATACTACCGACGTGAACCCACTCCTAACACAAGCCTATGAGCTTAGCTGGAGGGGTTAACAAGATTGCTAGTAATGTGGAACTCAATCACACATTGCTAGTTATCTTTTCAAAAAAATATATATCGCTGCTTCTATACAAAACGGCCACATTCCGAAATGACACTTTTTTACAGAAATAATTAGTTTTTTGCCTGATTCTCTTTTATTTTACATCGCACAGTTTTATGTAATATACCGTTAGAAGCGTATTTAAATAACGCGTTTATTGGTATACAAAGTAATGGTGTAAATATCGTATTTACTTGCCTACTAGCAGAAATGGCCCTTTTGCATATAAAAATATTTCCTTCTGTTAGGGTAATTTATACAAAAAGGACGCAATCCAAAATATAAATGTGTTTCTTCAAGCTTCTTGCCTTGAGTTTCCGTAATTTAAAAATATTATTGCAGTAAACAGGTAAAGATGGCTAAGCCACTTAACGTATATAACTAAAAATCACTTTAAGAATCATGAATAGTAAAATAAAATACAAAAAGACGACCGGATAATTTGTAGTCATAAAGAAATAACATAATTCAAAGGTACTATACATTTGAACCTTGTTTAACTAAATAAAAAACTAATATTATTATATTTTAAATAAATTAACACTCTTAATGTGCAGCAATGTCATAATTTTACAGTGCAAAAATGTCTTTATGAGCAACTAGCTTTCGCCCGCGGCTCCGCCCGCGTGAATGTCGGTTATCGCGATAAAAACTATCCTATGTCCTTCCCCGGGACTCAATCTATCTCCATACCAAATTTCATCTAAATCGGTTTAGCTGTTTGAGCGTGAAAGCGTAACAGACAGACAGACAGACAGAGTTACTTTCACATTTATAATATTAGTATGGATATAAAATCACAACCGTCATACCTTATAAACTATACTTTTAAACTTTTTCTATCGAAGAAAAAGTTTAAAAGTATAGTTTTTTTTCTTATCACAGTCTAAAAGGTTGACAAAGATCCTTTCATAATACTTTGGTATTATATTTTTATTTATTAGGTTATGAATAAGCGTTTCTTTGATTGGGCAATATGCAGTTTTTGTATATGTAATTTTTTTGGCACAATATTTACAGGGGTGTTTGTTTTTTGTTGACTCTTTATCACTGTAGCCACGGTTTTGAAGTCCTCGTCTTGGTATGAACTGTTTTATAGAAACTTATTTTTAATTTGTTTATAAATTTTGATTATCTTCATGTCAGGCCATTTTACCTTTTCACCGCCTCGTTAGTCGTAATTTACCAATAGCTCGTGGTTCCAAATCAAAAAAACTTTCATAGAGTTAGTTCCTTAACTGAGTAAGGTACGTCTTTTTTTGCTGTTTTTATAAGGGTGTTATTGGTCAGGTACGTAAATTGAGATAGAGTTTAGGGCTTTAAAATGTTTCTCTAAATTGTTGATTGAAATTAAATAGCAAGCGTATTCATAAAAAAACACTTTACATACTCTTATACGTTCACCATTCTGTGGTAAAGAGTACCTATGGCAGTCTGCCAATATTCACAAAAAATATTACTTTCTTTACGCTCGATTATTCATTCAACAAAGTAACGAAAGTAATAAAAAGTAACAAATTAATTCACTTGATTTACTTACTTACTAATGATTTTTTAAGCCTTTGACATGAAGTAGTTAATTTTTATTTTTTATAGTATAAATATTTTTGTCGTATTATATACTTTACGGTATTAGTCAATGTTGCATGGTTGCCCTAGTATGACGGCCTAAAGGATATTTTTTTTTACTTCTTGTCTATGTTTAGTAATATTTTACTATGAGACAACACAATATTCAAATTTATTGTACTGGATATTATGTGTATTTAACTAACCTATACAAGGTTAGATAGATACACACCAATTATAAATGCATACTACATTTTACCTCATCTTATGTAGATTACCTAATATCTACATTAGATGAGGAAAATGTAGTTTGTGTAATTTTATTAGATATATTTTGCCCCATCATAAGTTATTAGTACATAATTTATAGAATAATATGTGGTAAATACTTTTGTAGCTGTATATTCAGGCAAGAAGTAAAAAAAACTTCTTAAATTTCACTGGTTGCATTAGTAGTCTGAAAAACGTGTCTCCTTTGTTAATAAAATAACTATTGTAACTACAGAAATATTATAAGCATAATGGCAGTGTTACGTAATATGGCCGTTATGATTAAAAAATATACATCAAACCATTGCAAATGTTTTATGCAAAACAGCTATTTTTAACATGTGGCACTTATGATCTTAAAATATTATTACATTTAGCTAAAAATTTTATGCAAGAGGGCCAGAATTGAAAGGTGGCACTGTTGAATAAAAAAAATATATCATACTCACTTGAATTATTTATGCAAAGCAGACGTTTTTGACAATATGGCACTTTTGTTTATAAATTCATATACAAACACATTTGCCGTGTGGTGCCGGCTTAAGAATAGTACCACCCCATCTCTACCCGTGGGTGTCGTCAAGGCGACTAAGGGATTTCACCCCGGAGGACGGGCAGCAGCGTCCTCTGCGTACTTAAAGCCTTACTGCGATCGCCAACCCGCTCGCCAAGCGTGGCGATTATGGCAATTACCCCCAGGATCTACATACTAGTAGGTTCTACTGGGGAGACCCGTGCCCAGCAGTGGGCCATCTTATGGGTTGATATATACAAACACTGCGAACTTTTTGGAATATGGCATAAGGACCATGCGTTTTCTTCAAATAGCAGGTCGCAACTGACAAAATGGCTGTTTTGATCATATTCACGCAATACAAACACTAAAATGCTAAAAGGGCACTAAGATTATTTTCGTATTATAAAATGGGAAATCAATGGGGGTCTTTTTTAAATAATGAATATTCGATTAAATTATACCGTTTTTTTTATAAAAACGATTTCGGTTTTTTTTAGTTGTGGCCCTTTTGTATAGAAGCAGCGATATATTTATCAACTCTTTCTGTACAAGAATATTATTGTATAGAGAAGGGTTTACCATTCATCTGTCATGATTATTTTTGTAATTAATCAGGAGCAGTAAGTTATGAGTGCTCATATTCAATATTTTTGTTCTTTTCGCATTCCTCCCCCAAACACCCCCCCCCGCATCCCTTATTTCCTAAGTTACTGAGCCAAATATTTTGTGAAATACTAAAGATACTTCTTAACTTATAGATCTCAAGAAAACTTAAAAAATGGCTGAATTTTAAACATTCATTCTTGGGAGTCTAAGTAATAAATTTTTTAAAAAAACAGCTAACCGTATCAAATGAAAGGGCTTGATAAATATAATGTGAAATATATATGTTTTTTAAGTAATTCAAGAAATCTACGAAAATAGACCATTACACTTACGGCCGGTCTCAATAATCTATCTATCGATGGATTTGGCTACTAGAGGTATATATTTGACAGAAGCTACATACAAAATACGTCAAAATTCTACCTCTAGTGGCCAAATCCATCGATAGATAGATTATTGAGACCGGCCGTTAGTCATTAAGGATACCGCCGTTTTTTTAATTAATGTTAGTTATATTTCGGACCTTTGACACCTTAATCTAATGACAACTCAGTTTTTTTAATTATTATACCTTTTTTTATATTAAACCTCAACGTTTGCCTTGGCTAGTTTTTTTACCAGCAAATCAAATATTGATTGATTTTTTTGCTTACCTACCCCATCGTATGGGGTATCATTAGATAGGTACGTCTGTTAAAAGTGTTTCGGTTTAGTAAAGACCATTTTTCGACTAATTTTTTTTACTATCAAGTCCCCCCCCCCCCCACTGCCAGCTAAATGGTTGATGTTGAATATGTGGAAAAAATCACGGTAGTAGTTATATAAGGTGAAATTAAAAGGAAAACTATTACAGCTAAGTAAGCTTCACAAGTTTACGTATTATATCAGCTGTTACTACAGCTGATCAAATGAGATGTAACAAAATTTTCATACAAATTCCATTGAAAATTATCATTAATGTTACTAGTATGAAACAAAAAACCCACTTCTTAAGTCTTTCACTGTTATTTAGTTGTGGGGCTACAGAACCCTACATTGTGCGTGGCCCGACATGCACTTGCCCGGTTTTTAGGGTGCCGTAGCCAAAATGGCAAAACGAAATCTTTATAGTTTCGCCATGTCCGTCGGTCCGTCCGTCCGTCCGTCTGTCCGCAGCTTAGCTCAGACACTGTTATTGCTAGAAGGCTGTAATTTTGCATGGATACACATATATTACTTACGCCGAGAAAGTGAGAGAATAAAATCTTGCGAAACTTTTTTTTTTAGGGTACCTCCCCTTTAAGTAAAGTGGGGATGTGATTTTTTTTCAAATCAAATCGTTTATTTGCTAAAATGTGGTAACAAGAGATGTGACATTATTTCAATAATACAGCACATTTACCATTTCTCACCTAGCCCATTGTTTAGGGTATCATTAGATAGGTCTTTTAAGCTGTGAATACTAATATTAGGTTTAGGGATCCGTTTGTGAAATATTAAGCTTTAAAGTGCATTTTTTTGTGCGCGAAAGTGAAGCTTTGATCGCTAGTTTCTTCACTTTGACGGGGTATCTGGTTTCAATTCGATTACGAAACCAAAGCAGCATTGACGCCAAACGGTGTAGGTACCACAAAATGCCTGCGATGAAAGTTTTGTCTGCAATGAGCAACAGGCGACCGAACACCGGGCTCCGAGGGTACTGCTTCACTATAACAACGCACCCGCGCACTCAGCGCTCAAAACGAGGTACTTCTTGACACTACACCTATCAGAGTATTGGGTCACCCTTCGTATGACTTCTTTTTATTTCCTAAAATAAAAAATCAGCTGAAAGGGATAGTTTTCATCGCCGGAAGAGGCGCTAGCAGTGTTCGAGAAGGCCGTGGAAGAGGTGTCTGCGACGGACTGGAAAAAATGATTCGAAAATTGGTTCCAACGCATGGAACTTTGTATATAGGCTGGTGGAAAGTTCTTTGAAAAGATTAAATTAAAATATTTTATCCATAAAAGTTAGTTACTTTTTTAGATTCTCAAAAAAATCTGGGTTTCCCACATACATTCTTCGTTACGACGACAAAGCTAGCGACAGCCAAAGCAAGGGGAAGCGGAGAGAGAGCTGCTGCAGCCGGGCCGACATTCGAAGTGGGAAAGGGAAGCTCGACACGATTTTTTACGGCGACCGCCGCGCCGTTGGCAAGACGTCTCTTGTCGGAGGCGTCCACTAATATTCGTATTCGCACCAATAAATATTCAAAGAGTAAAATATTAAAATGAACTCATGAACTGTCAAAAGGAGTTGTAAAAATGGCGGCAAACTGACATGTCGCTATTTTTACAGCTCCGCGTTTTAAATTATTAGTAGTGAGACTTAGTTATTCAAAGAAGAAAACTAGAAATAAATTAAACTTAACATTGGCGTATCCACTGAATGTGCGAGCCATAATCCCTAACGAATAGTAACGGAAAGAAGAAGAAAAAAAATTGTCAAAATGAAATGAATTGAACATTTTTTTTTCTCTTCCCTCTGTTATTCAGTAGGTAGGGATTAAGGCTCGCACATTTTGTGCATATGTCGGTTTCAAGTTTATTTTCTTTCTAATTCTTGTTCTGATAACATCACGTACTTCAAGTATATTTTACACGTTAAACGTAGAGCTGCACATTTTAGTTTGTCGCTATTTTTACAACTCCAATGAACTAAATACAAAAAATATCTAATAAATAGGTTAATCAATCGGAAGTACATTACGTGCCATTCCTTTTTCGCAATTTTTTCTACATAGTAAGTCTGTGTTTTTTTTATTAAATACCGTCAATAAAAGTTACCTCTCAATAGTTAATGTTGTCCGCACCAGCTAAAAAGACTCATATTCAAATAAACAATGGCGGTAAGCAAACGCCATTCAATCAAATTTGTTATCTCTTAGTGTTGCCAGATCTACTGATTTAGCAGTAGAATCTACCTGCTTTTGGTAATTCTACTGATTATCCGTTTTTGTGCCAAATATTGTGAAATCTACCTGCAGTCTGGTTACTACATTAGATGAATAAGTGAAGCCGTTTCGTATTTAGCAAAAACAAAATACTGAAATAAATATGTACGACAGTTAGGAGGAAGAAATTATCATATGACAGAATATTGTTGTTAGTGGAAGCGAGCGTCTTAAATTCATAAAAGAATCCGTCTAACAAAACCTATTCTCAATGTGACACGGGAATGAAACGTTTAAACAAGGCAAAGTATTTGCCTTGTTGAAACGCGTTCACCGGGTTACACCGACGTTTCAACCGGGTTACACCGACCGTGGTCCCAAGCTGACTGGGAAGGCGGGGTGGGGGGGTTGACTTCATGTCACGTCGTTTACGTAGATATTATATTAATTAACACAATAGCTAATAAATGACACCGGAGATGATTAGGTGAGACCGATAGCTCAGGCTTGGATCCAGGATCATGTCCACGGGGTGAAGCACGGGGGTGCATTGACTCAACACCTCAAATAGCTCGCGCGACGGTTGAGCGGATGCATTTGATTTACGCTGAAACGCAAGTGTAAGTCCCTCGCGACGGGGATAAGTTAAAAAATCACGAGTCTGGAAGGAGTGTACAATGAGCTAGTACCCAACTAGTCAAAACAACTCTTTAAAAAATGTCAAAACGCAGATTTCTCATACAAATGACTATGACGTCACTATTTTTTTGTATGTATCACTTCTTTTTATTAAAAAGATTATTAAAAAAAAATCCTATTTTACACAAAATTTATTTGGGATTTAATTGTTGATATTTTAAATACTGATTTTATTTGCTAATTAGTATTTTGGATTTTTTTGTATAAATAGAAACTAGCATATTACTCCTGCACGGGGATTAAGTGACATATATTTTAGAAAATGCTCACCCGACAGGGTAACGTTGGGTAACCTCTCCCTATTAATGATATGTGTATATTTTGCTAATAAATTTAAACAGTTTTTGGCAAGCAATGTAAATTTAATAAGTTAAATAAAAATCTAATACTTTTTTGCCTATTCTACTGCTAAATGCCATCATTTTATACTAATTTATTCAAAATCTATCTGGCAACACTGTCTCTCTCTTTCGCTTCTGTCATTTCCGTGACTAGTGTGCTTTTTAGGTGATTATTACTGTAATTTCTTAAATATTTGTGGATTGGGGTTTAAAAAGAGTTTGTGGTAACGTCGATCTTTGTATTTCAGACATTCAACATGCAGAACGACGCTGGAGAATTCGTTGACTTGTACTGCCCGAGGAAATGGTAAGTTTGAGGTTATTTGAACTTGTTGACCACATTGTGTACTAAAACACGCACGCTAAATGCAACGTGTGAGTATATATTACTTCATTAGTTCATGATTTAGGTGAAAAGTCGTATTCCAATGTATGTACACTTCATTAGGTAGGTAGGTAGAATAAATATTCTTCCGAAACATTAAACAAATTGCCATAACTATTGTGTTTCGAAGTTCGTATCTCCGTTACCTTATTTTATTTGCCTGAAAGTACAATGTACTAGTGTACGAGGTGTTTCATCTAACAAAAAGTATTTCGGTTAACCCAACATGCAAACAGTCCACAATTTGATAGCAGACACTTAAAACAATCCACAGAAGTAACTCAGCCATAACAATTGGGTACCAAGCTGGCAGTTAATAGTATCATTATTCTTAATCTTCCAAAAATATTAAAATTGTCTCAAAGATTTGTCTTTAATGTTAATAAATATAAAAATAAAATATGCTAACTAATTTGATACTTAAAATAAATTATACTAGCTGTCCCGCGCAACTTCGTATGCATAATTTTTCTGCGTTTTTGAAACATTTCTCGTCGCTTCTCCGCTCCTATTAGTCATAGCGCGATGTTATATAGCCTATAGCCTTCCTCGATAAATGGGCTAACCAACAAAAAAAGAATTTTTCAAATCGGACCAGTAGTTCCTGCGATTAGTGCGTTTAAACAAACAAACAAACTCTTCCGCTTAATAATATTAGTATAGATTTGGTTTCATTAAAGTGTTGTTTGTTATTGTTTACTCAAATTTGCTGAAAGTATTGAATATGACATAAAATCAATAAAACAGATATTATACTGACTTCCCCTAACTCACTAATGAGCACTGGTCACGTTACTCAAATAGGTACTCATGTAGAAAGTAGAAATGCTTGCAATAACCATCAATTACAAAAGTGTAACTTGGCCTCACAGTGAACTCAGTTTGCACACTGTCCCATCTATACTAATATTACCTACAAAGCTAAAGAGTTTGTTTGAATGCGGTAATCTCAGAATATACATGTCCGAATTAAAAAAAAAATTTTTTGTCGGGTAGCCCATTTATCGAGGAAGGCTATAGGCTGTATAAAATCACGCTACGACTAATAGGAGCAAAGCAGCACTGCAAAATGTTGTAAAAACGGGGAATATTGACTAATACGAAGTTGGGCGGGCAGCTAGTTTGCATTATAAAATGTTATAAACAACAAACCTATGAACATTCCAGCTCGGCCTCAAACCGTCTCATCCACGCTAAGGACCATGCCTCGGTACAGCTGGTGATTGCCGACGTGGACCCGGCCACGGGCCGCGCCGCCGAAACCTCCAAGATGTACGTGGTGTGCGGAGCCATCAGGCGCATGGGCGAGTCAGACGATTGCATCGTAAGGCTCACTAAGAAAGATGGCATTTTGACTAAGTGAGTTACTTCTATCTTTCTTATAAAGACAACTCCATCAAATTTCATACAAGCTCTGTGTTGCAGGGGACTTTATATTAGTGATGCAAGAAACTCAGTCGTTTAAGTCTTTTAAACAAGACTAGACTCATTTTTGACGACTTGTGACTAAACTGACTCAAGTTTTGTAGTCAAAAGACTACAACTAAGGACTATATTGAGTTGGAAGTTCTATAACCTCGGATCTAAAAAGACTCCTAACTTAAAAGGGCTTACAAAACTTAAAGGACTTGAGCTTTAAACCCCCCTGAGTCTTGTGAAGTTTTTTTTATGAACACTGGACGATCAACCTCGGTTATTGCGGTGGTTGATATTAGCAGATGAACATTGTATAATATACACAAATACAACTACCTATTCAGATTTCTATCACATTAACTTCAGAACTGGAATTATTGAATAGTATGAAGCACAACTCAGGCGGGAGTCCTTTTAAAAACAGGTTGAGTTGTATAAGTCTTTTTATTAAAAGACTAAAAGCCTTAAACAACTCAACCTGTTTCTTTTGACTGAGTCTCGTTACTAAAGACTGGAAACTCGAGTCTTCTTTTAAGACTTAAGTTGTATAAAATGGAGTCCAGTCTTTCTTAAAGGCCTTAAACAACTGAGTCTCTTGCATCACTACTTTATATACAACAATGAATGGTGACAAACATCATCAGGATCTCCAAAGCTCTGTCCTTTGAGGAAATCAAACCCAAATCTTTTGACCATCAGCCATCTTTTTAGTATTGAAATTATTTAGTTTGTTTGTTTTCTAACAAACATTGTTTATGTTTTATGGAATAAACATAAAGATATTGTCTTGTATCACTTTGATAAAAGTTGTAGTTTACCTGTGTACAACATTAAGGAGTCTTGGAGCTCTAGGGAGTCTTATATTATCTAATTGCTCATTGTTCCCATTTGTTCTATTAAATGGCTTAGGACAACATTTTTTCATTCTGAACATGTTATACTTTTATTTTTTTCATTGTGAACTTCTATGGAACACGAGGGATACGTTCCGGAAAAAACCGCGTTAGCTGAAATTCGCGTATATCGAGGTTTATGATTAAACGTAGTCAAAATTTAGTGCAAAAAAATACGAATCATTTTCATCAATCACTTTACTTCTAAGAACACTTTATGCAATACATACTATTAACTATTTTTTACGGAAAAATACATCTATTGTCTTTTGGGTAGCGTTATTTTTACGTTCTTGTAAAATACGTTCATAACACATCCAACATAACCCAACACTGTTTTAATTGTTTGACACACGGTCAAGACACGGTTATCATTATTGTCTATACTCTGCAATATGTCCAAACTTATATATATACAATTTGTTAAAAATTCGCGTTATAGTGAAACCGCGCATAACGGGGTCGCGTAAAGCGGGGTATTACTGTATAGGGCTGAAAAGTAGTCATTATTAATGCCATATAATATGTCATGGAAGAATTTAGAAATATATTCCCAATTTGTTCTATGGTCTTCACTGGTGAAGAGCAAAAAGGGAAAGAATGTGTTGTTTTGTCCTATGATGTCTTGTTCCATAGAATAAATGGGAACTAGTCTATATATATTGTTATTGTAATTTGCTAATTAACTGTCCACCTACAATCCACATAGAAGGGCTATGACCTAAGATTTATGGTAATTCTCTCTCCAATTCAAATTAGGTATGACATTGTGTTGATAATGGGGAATTATTCCAAAGGAATCACACTATCACATCACACTAATATTATAAAGGTGAAAGTTTGTGAGGATGTGTGTGTGTGTATGTTTGTTACTTCTTCACGTCTAACCGGCTGGAGTGATTACAATAAAATTTGGTATGGAGTTAGCTAACACAAAATCGTCTCGGACATGACTTGAACCTTAGGGATACCGGCCCTCAACCATAACCAACTTGGGCACTGAGACATAACCATGTGATGTGAAGGATGTCTTACTGAGACAATATTTTGTCACAGGTAACATAACTAATTTAACTTTTCATTGTTGCAGGAACTACTGAAGTGTTTAGTTCATGTAAGAAGCTTAATTATAAGGTCTAATAAAAAACATTCATAAAATTTATTCTCTTTTTTATTTTGTTGATGAATATAGCGTCACTATTTACATTAAAGTTGTAAAATTTTGAGAATATTAACTAAAACACGTTATGTATAGTTGAGACAAACTATACAATGGGTGTACACTACCACAATATACACCAGGGGGGGGGGGGGGAATTCTCAGATTTTTTTCTCAAATTTTCGATGTTTGTAAAATTTTGCATTATGTCAAGGGAACCATTTCGTTTCATTTATTTGGCCAGAACTTGTCATCCCTGGTCTACTTAGCTGACGTGAAAACATTTGAAAGTCTGTGTTTGCATCTGCAGGGTCTGTTCAGCTCCTGAAATAAACAATATTCACTTTAATAACTTTGGGACTAACAAACATCAATTATTGGTCACCGACGACAGAATTGCTTGAGAGGGATTCGGACAGTTTGACCCCTTTCCCGATTGGGCCCGCTAATAAAAGCCTTGTGTTCAAAGGTGTAACTCGAACGAATCATTGTAAGGGTGCGTTTCCACTGACGTGGATACGATTTCTAGCTCCATTCTGCGTTAGTGCAAACACTAGTCAAATTAGTTGCTCTAAGAATAATTTGGCTAGTTGACCAGTCATAATCGCGCCTAACTCGAGTAATTTTGAATGAAAAGATCTGTGGTATTATTTTGTATGGTATTTCAAAATAAGTACACTACGACGACGGTTGTTAGGCACCTGTCTCACCAACAACCATGAGCGAGAAGCGAGTAGCGATTTATCGCTCAAGAAACGTACGTATTTTGTAGATCCCGTCCGTGTAAACAAAAGCGATGCAGTAGGTATAGAGCGAGTACTCGCCGGCAGTGGGAACACTCGGCGATCAACTATTAATATCTGTATCTCTTTTGTTTACACGGGATCTACATAAGTATGTACGTGTCGAGCGATAAAATCGCTACTCGCTTCTTTTTCTCGCCGTTGGTCGGACAGGTACCTAAAGCGGACAGATCTAAGCGACATTTTGTAAAAGTTGCAAGTTGTTTCGGAAAAAAAATCTTAAAAATAAAATTATAGCCTGTTTGCCTTGTTGAGGTGAATTACGTGCCAGATGACGCGAAACACGCGCGTAAAGGTTTGGACCGGATTCATGACAGTCAGAGAATTTAAAATAAAATATTATACTAGCAGGAACCCTTATAGTTGCGCTATGTCCGTGCCCAGGTTAGCTTAGAGATCCTTAGCACTAGAAAGCTGTAATTTGGCATGGATATACATATTAGTTACACCTACAAAGTGGTAGAATAAAACCTTAAAAACCGGGCAAGAGCATGTCGGACCATGCTCAGTGTAGGATTCCGCAGCCTTGAATAATTGCATCAGCAGAAGAGCGTATGTTCATGGCTCTTACGCCCTTTTGTTGAGAAACGGTATATCCTTATTAGATATATTTCGGGACTTATGCAATTCGATCGATACGTCGGGTAAAGAAAAGGTTCGTACCTTTAAATAATTCACGCGATTAAGTCCCGAATTATATCTAATATGTATAAAAATCGGGAAAGTTTAAAAACAATAACATATTTATGGTAGGTACATCTATGTACCACACGTTGATATTTGTTAAAAACAATTCAGCTTCTGTTACATGTAAGGAACCCCCCCCCCCTCCAAATATTTATTTTTATTATTCAATTATCAAACTAAGTAGCGGCTACTACAAGACACCTTTTCACCAAATTTCATTAATATTCATCTAGTAGTCTGAGTAAATGCTTGTGACATACGGACATGACGAAGCTATAAGGGTTCCGTAATTCGCTTCATCTTAACAGGGTCTTAGTATAACGCAATATGGCAAAAAATGTCGCTTAGATCAATTAGCCAGTCAACCATCGTTAGATACCCAACAGTATTAAGTCCTAATACCACAACACATTTACGACATACGTAAGTAAACGAATGCTCACCGTCGCCTTAGCTTGACGCGAGCTGCAGTGAAGCTACCCTCACGATTGCCCGCACGAGTGGCCGACGCCGGAACACCCTCCCTGCCCATGCGGCTGTGGGGGGCCCGGGCAGGCCACGAGCTTGGGCCCCTGGCAGCCGGGCGTCTGGCCCGGCGCGGGCCGGCACACTACGTGCTTCTTGCAGCCCAGCGCGCCCACCGCGCACGCCAGCGCCCACAACACGCTCCACCACAACCAACTAACCAACTTCGACACCTGATCACACAAACAGTTCTTATAATAAAGGAAATAGAATGTGGCGTTATCTGCACAACCCACGCTGCAGGCGGCACTAACATCGGTGTGTCATCAGTGAACACATGACGTAAATGTGATATCAATATAAACTAATATAAAGCTGAAGTTCGTTTGTTTGAACGCGATAATCAACTACTGGTCCGAATTAAAACTGAGTTAGGTGTGTAAATAGTTCGATCATTGCGGGAATAGACACACCAGCCGTGGTTACCTGAAGCATTTCAGGCCAGGGTAATGTACGGCCCACATTGATAGCACCAAATTTAGTTCAAATTCGAATTCTCTATATTATTCTAGATATTTTTTACAGATTATTATTCTGTTCAACCTTCTTCTATTGTGTTTTGAAAATGGAATGAAAAACAAAGACAAAACATTTGCTAGTTAAAATGGTCTTAAAAAATTACTAATTTATTTATTTTTTATGATTGTACGTCACTAACCTTTCACACTAAGTACTTTATTTCAAAATTGTATGTACGCTCGGTAATTTCAAAGGGACGGTCGATATTCGTGAACTTTTTAAATAACTTTAAGACAAATATATTTGAGACTTTAGACGTGGCTATGGATGCCTTTTTTTTTCGTTCGATTCGTTGATCCATAGCTTAGCACTGATGGAAACTACATCACATAGCTGGGCTTCTTGCTCGCACAGCTTCCTTGCAGCTGATACTACTGTACCTACCTATAACGCTCGTTGGCATACATACCATCATGCGCGTAAAAGGTGTTTATGCGAGCAGTAACGTGACTGTCGGCCCGCGACTCCGGTCAGCAGCAGAGCGACTCTGCCGACTGCGGCGTTCACCAACGCGCGACTCGGCGTCGACTGGTCACCAGTACTTCGGCTTGCAGCCGCCGGGACAACGCGGGGGCCGGCACGTACCCTTGCGTTTACAGCACGCCAGAGCACCCACGATCTGTAGCACACATCATTATATTTAACAACGTCAGTATGTATAGGTAGTTACGTACGTGAAAACCAGGGCCCGATCTAAGGCATGCCGGCTTTGAGCGGCAAAAATGATGGCGTGAATAAT
Source organism: Herminia tarsipennalis (assembly GCA_945859575.2). Taxonomy (NCBI): domain Eukaryota; kingdom Metazoa; phylum Arthropoda; class Insecta; order Lepidoptera; family Erebidae; genus Herminia; species Herminia tarsipennalis. The sequence goes on along the minus strand of OX243859.2, from coordinate 14,539,247 downwards.
TTAAGGTAAAATACCTTGTTTATTGTCCCACGTTTCGACCGTATTGCAATGACCGTGGCCGAGTCTACCCGTGACCACCAATAAAAAGGTATTTTAACTTAAATTATTCACGGGATTAAGACCCGCAGTATCAATACTAATATATAAATGTGAATGTTAGTTTGTTTGTTACGCTTTCACGCGAAAACTACTCAACCGATTATCATGAAACTTGTACACATATTCTTGGAGGTATTAGAAGTAACATAGGATTATAAAAAAAGGGGAAATTTACGCAGACGAAGTTGCGCGGGACAGCTAGTAAGTATATAATTTTATAATGTGTACAAATCGTGAAAGTTTATTAACATTTAAAAATGATGGCCCCAAGCAGCTATAAGAAAAATATCTTAGAGAAATTATCATGCTTACCTAGCACCTCGACAAAATAGTATTTCAACGAAATGATTTACTTACGTATTTACTATGGTATAGGTACTTACGAGTACTTCACATCATATTGTTCAGTAAATAATATTATTCTTTTATGATACAAATACGCAAGACCCAACAGAAGGCCACAAATGTTAGGTACATAACTAAATAAGTTAGGTATAAAAATAATATCTTGGGACAACTCTGTTTTATTCTGGGTGGGGATCGAACCCACGACCTCTGGTTTAGCTACCTATACGTAATCTTTATCAGTGTAGCTAAAAGACAACCAACAAGCTCTTCGGTTTCGATGTTTGAAAAGTGATTTTGTTAGTGAACCAATCTTTCTTTCTAATCGTTTGACATGTACCTATATTAAAATTTACAACTAGTATAATTACGAAATTAAAATTTTATCAAAGTTATTATTACGATTCTGCAGCGCATCAGGAATGTTCGCAGATGCGCACATTGATGACTTTTTTGCGATAATGCGAAACAGATCGCCGTGTCTGCTGTATCGAATGCGTCACAGTGACAACAGTCTTCTGAATGTGTTCTTGAACAGGGACCATAGATCTTTGTTGTTCCCAGGGACCACCATGTAGGTAGGTACCTAGGTCACATATTACTAAAGAGTTCTCTGCACTAAATCAATCTAAAAATAAACTAACTCAAAACTCAATGCAACATGCTTGCTATATTATTGTAATAGAAAACATCCTTTTTTTTAAGCTTGTGCTCGCGGAATTTGAAATCGTTTGCGAACATTTTTTTGATTCCTGCGCACCACTGGTGGTTCGCGCATCTCTGGTTGGGAAACATTACCTAACCATTCTAATGCCTGCAGTTGTGTGTCTTCCGAAGTACTTAGGTACTAATAGAAGAGTCCACATACCTGTAGAAGTAAGCAGAGTAACCACCAAAACCCAGTTTCTTTAATATTCATATTTATTGTTTCTGTGTGTGCCAGTTCCCTACATTGTATTTATACTGTTTATTATATTATTTTGCTAATTTTGAGCGACATGGCCAAATTCTTCTTTTGTTCTTAGAGTGACAGTTGAATATTTTTTTCTTTCAAACGTTTTCGTCCAGAGACTGGTGACAGACAGATGTACTGTCAAGCGAGGCCTCCGTGGAGTAGGAATATCAAAGTTTACGAGCAGGTACTTAGGGACCTACATCGTGATCGAACGACAAAAACACAGCTTCAAGTCTTGAACCATATTGAAAGTCAGCAGTCCGCGAGGGAAATAACTTGATGTCGTTTTTCTGAAATAAAGTAGGCAGAGGTCAGTGGTGAGTTACTGTACTGACCACGGAGATATCATAGGGGGCAGTGAAGGGTCAGCAACGAAAATGATAATCTTGTTGTTCATATGATCCAGTAACTCCTTATTTGCCACACTAGATAATACCATCTATTTGGTCTGATTTAATGTGTCTACTTGTCATCCAGAGAATTCATTGGATAGGTCGTCAGCAGTTACACCCTACGTATTGTGCAGACAACCGAGAGTGCTGCTATATAGTGCCATGTGAGCGATAGGAATCAAGTGAAGGTAGTTTGAATTTCCAAAAAACACGAGTTAGATTACTATCGTACCATCGCCGATGCAATACAGTAATAACGTTAGCTTCAGGGATAAACAATGGTAATTTTTCCCGTTTTGGCAGCATTTTTCATTGCTGCTCCGCTCCATTTAGTTGCAGCGTGATGTTAGGTATATGGCCTAAGCATCCCTCGCAAATGGGCTATCCAACAGTAAAATGATTTTTCAATTCGAACTAGCAGTTCCTTAGATTATCGCGTTCAACCAAACAAATACCTAAACACTTCAGTTTTATAATATTAGTATAGATTTAAATTTTAAAATACTTGGATCCGAGCCGATCGCGTTGTCGTCGTGTGTTGGCAATTTAAATGTGTTAACAGACTAATTGATCGATCGTTGAGCGACGGCATCGGTCAACGTCGATCGAAGTTGGTCGACGGGTCTGGTAGCTATAATTGATCGACGGATACCGTTCGACTAACCAACCGATCTATTGCCGGTCCATGGCATTGGTCGACGTTGGTCGATTAACCCCGGCCTAAATATATTCCATCAGTTTCTATCGAAGTCGATCGACGGCGACTAATCCATTCTCAATCGAGTGATCGATCGTCGTCGACTAATCCATTCTACCATCGATTGGTTTGGTAACATCCTAAGAAGGAAGAGATTGAAATGGAAAAATAAAGACCTTATTGGTTGCTGGCCCAAATTTAAAAGTTTGTCAGTTGTCTGTGAGTTTCAACTGGTGTCAACCGTGTCAACTTGTGTGTCAGCAGCGCGCGTACCCATACACCATACACGTAGAGTACATTTGTAAATAGACCCTTGCATAACCACTGTTCTATGCGTACGCTTGCACGTGCAAGTGCATCGCTTGCCAGCGGCGAGACGCGCCGCTCTGACAGCGTCACCATCTGACTGCTGTCGACACACCGCTCAGTATATAAATAACCAAAAAACGAATCCAAGACGGCGAGGCGATTTAATTTCTCTGTGTGTCCTTGTGTCCATCATGTCCGAGTGATACTTGGTGCGTTCTCCTTGTGTTCTTTGTGGGGTTCTTAGTGCCGTTTTTAGAAAGTGTGATGGCTTTTAAAGGTTAAGTCACACAGAAAGGGCCAATCTATGTAATTAGTGGCACTAACAACTGCTGAAGCAGGGCGCGGTCAGCGGTACCGAGCCTAACACAAACCGAGTCTAAATTAAGTGGATGCGACCTACTCCTAATGAGCAATGTAGCCTACCACACGGTACAGGAGCGATTTTGTCTAAAACGTCATGGTTTAATCACACATGTCGCCTCTGTACCGCACCGCTCTGTCCAAACCGAACCGCTACCGCTCCCTGCAGATTTTCCATCGTTGCCGCCGAGTGACTTGAGCTCAGCTACTTACGTATATCCGCGTTGTTGTGCAGTGAGCCGGGGATGTCAACGCGGTCGACGGAGAGCTCGAGCCAGACGTGGAGCGGCGACGAACGTGCACCCGCGAACATCATCGACCTCGATAAGTTCATACACAACGCCGTGCGGGCGTCGACGACGCGCCACCGGGAGCTCGCCGACCAGCGCCGGTACTACTCTCACGTACTACACTCTGCCTAGACCCTCTGCCCGATGCCCAGCCAGCGCCTGCGACACAAAGTGTATCGCTCTTCGTACTAGTTAACTAGTAGTTGTTCTGAATGTGCCACCCCCCGTCCGTCACAACATGTCCGAATTAGCGAGCTAGTCCTAAACAGAACAGCGCAACAGTTGTCATTAAACAAATGCCAAATCTGTGGATAATATAGTTTTTTTTTATTTAACTTGTGTTCCCACTGATGGGCAAAGGTCTCCTTCATACTTTTATAAATCTCTCTGTCTAGTTTCATTTCCTACATCTTCTCAAAAACATGGCGCATCCTCACGCCAGCGTTTCTCAGGCGTACCTCGACGGCGACATCCATCATAAGGCGTCCACTGCGTAGTGATCTGTGCATTCAACACATGTCCCGCCCAGTCCCATTTCAGTTTAACTTGTGGCCCACAGTCCGGTAGTGAATAAAATATTGTGATTCAGCGAGGTCAAGGGGTTGGTGGTCGACGCTGGTGGCGTGGAGCGCAAGGTTCCCGCGGTGGGCGGCAAGCAGTGCGCGGCGTCAGCGCCGGGCGCGGGCGGCGCGCCGGCGGCCGCGGGCGTGACGGGGACGCGCCGCACGCACGCCGGCAGCAGCGTCAGCTCCGGCTCCACGCCGCCGCACGCTAAGCGCTTCTCGCACGACTCGGGCCTGTCCGACGGCAGCGTCCGCCACAGAAAACAACGGATGATCAGGTGACATGCACGGCTTGTAATTAGCTGCTCGTTCGCTGTCAACGCTGTAAGTCCGCATGACCTACCGAGGTCAAACTTTATCAAATTATTCCACTATAGGTTTTTGGTCCGAAAGTTTTATAGTTTACTAACTGTAGGTAGTTTGGTAGGTGCCAGCTGACAGTTTTTGTTGTCTGTTGCAAGACGTGGCGGCAGCGAGGCGTCCCGCCGCACGCCGCCAGCGGCGGCATGGCGTGCCGTGCGCGGCGGCGTGTCCGCCAGCTCGCTGCGCGCCTTCCGGGCGCTGTGCGAGCGCGCGCTCTGCGACCAACAAGTAAGATGAACGTCCTTCTCGACAGCCCTAACTTTACCTTAATCCCATGTTCCGTGACTATTTTATGGGTCCTTTCATCAGCACCCCCGTATGCACGCAATTCGGAAATCCACAAGTACCTGAAAATCCCAACCTTGTTCCCATCTTGGAGCTACAAGGACCATTTAACAATTCACCAAAACACGCTATCCAATACGCTTTTGCAACCAAAACCGATCAGAAGCTCAAGAGTGCCGATGTGCTGCTTAACTAAGGGAAGATGGGGCAGTGGCTCTGCCTCGCCAAACTCCAACCTCTTGCGTCTCACCTGATTTTAGTCTAGGTGACTATTCGCAGATGTAAAATATAGAAAAAAATGATCTGTTGCTAAGATCTTAACGTGCTCTGGTGTACGGAACGGAATATATTTGACTGTTTTGGGAAACCGTCACTAGTCCAACCCGACAGTGGTGTTGACTAATAAAATGGTGTCTCCCCAGACACTGATCGTCCGCGTGGCGGAGCTGTGTGAGCGGTTGGCGGAGCGGCCGGCGACGGGCGCGGGAGTGGGGGCGGGGCTGCCGCCGCTAGGGTGCCGGCCGCACCCCCCGTCGCCCTCGTTCTCGCCGCGCTCCTCCGACGACACCTCCACGACGCACACCACCGCCTCCAAGTACGCCGGCCAGAGGGACAAGCAAAGGGTTGGTTGACGCGTTTAAGAAATTTCCTCAGTCGTTTCCAAGATCATGAAATCTCGGGAGATTTTTTAATGTGCCCGCTATTTAGCTTGTAAGATTTGTTAGATAGAATAGTGGCACTCTTCTGGTGCTCTTCTCATGCCGATGTTCAGCTATACTAATCGTGGGTCTACCCCGCAGCCGGGCGAGTTCAACACGTACAAGTTGATAATGACGAAGCTGGACGACATGAGCCGCATGCTGGCGGTGCGGTCGCGCTCCCGCGGCCGCCTGCACCGCGCCGCCTCGTCCGGCTCCGTGACGGTCAGCGACAAGATCGTCGCCACCGAGCCGCCGCCACTGCAAGTGACTGCCTCTCCTACTTACTCTCGTACCAGGGTTGCCAGATGTTACCATTTGAACTTGTGCTCTCTCACACGTTCAGAGGTTCTGAGTATTTCTACGATCTTAGATGTGAGGAGAGTGCTTTGCGCTCTCTTAGAGGTTTAAAGTCACACTCTTTTAAGCTCGCTCACCGATTTTATGGTCATGTCGCACTTTTGTTAAAAATCTGGCACTACATTTCAACACCGACTCTTTGGTCCATCGCTGCCTCTGTGCAGGCCGAAGCTGAAATCTGCCGCAACAGGATCTGAGCGAATGCTATTTCTTTTCGGGGCGGAGGGTCGACTGTGGATACATCTATACTTACTAATATTATAAAGCGGAAGAGTTTGTTTGTTTGTTTAAACGCGCTAATCTCAGGAACTACTGGTCCGATTTGAAAAATTCTTTTTTTGTTGGATAGCCCATTTATCAAGGAAGGCTATAGGCTATATAACATCGCGCTACGACTAATAGGAGCGGAGCAGCAATGAGAAATGTTTCAAAACCCCGTTTATGAAACATTTCTAAAATTTACGCAGACGAAGTTGCGCGGGACAGCTAGTAAATAAATAATATTATCTAACTGTCACCTCTCGTTACACGCTGTGTTTACAACCATTTCACACGTTCCGACAACCGAACGAGTATCCGGCAGCGAATGCGAATGCATAGCCATGACTGGCCTGTTGGTCTAGTGGTTACTAACCACTAGACCAACACTGCTAAGCCCCTCTGGCTTAGCAGTGTTAGTCGTGTGTTCGATCCCCACCCAGGATAAAACTTTGTGTTATGAGCTCGATGGTTTGTTCCGTGTCTGGGTTTTATTTATCTACAATACGTACCTATGTATTTAAAAATTATAAATATTTAAGTATGTTTATCAGTTGTCTGGTTTCCATAGTACAAGCTCTGCTTAGTTTGGGATCCGATAGCGTTGTGTGAGTTGCTTCAAGATATATTATTGTTATTTATTATACTATCTACACCGGAACGTATGAAAGCTAAGATCCATGGATACTTCGCCCGAAACTTGGTAGGTCTTGACCTAACTATGTGACAGTGTGGTAGTGTGACAGTGAGGGGTTGCTGCAGGTGGCGCGCAACAGACGCAGCACCAACAAGGCCGCCAAGTACCCGCCGCAGAACACGCGCGTCAACGTCACCGCACAAAGGTAACACTTATGTTCATTTTCCTAACCTTGGTCACAGATAATATCTAATATATACAGGGTGTAACAGAAAGGTGTGGTCATATTCAAGGGTTGGTATGTGCCCATGATACTGAGTGCACATACCTAATTTTATCAAAATAGGAGTACCCTAAAAAATATTTATTATTTTTTCTTTCGTTAATTTATGAATGAAAAAGTTATTAATTAAAAAAAGTATGACTTAAAAAGTTCTATACCATAATAATCCAATCTAATTTTGTACCAGGCGAGGTATAATTCTTATGCCATACGCCTTTCACCACTGAATTTTGACAAAAAGAAAATGCTATAACTATGTAATAATAATGCAATCAGCTACGGCACCATGGTAGGTGCAATACTGATAATATACACTATCCGCTGCTGAAATTTGACCACACCTTTCTGTTACACCCTGTATAAAATTCTCGTGTCACAGTTTTCGTTGCCATACTCCTCCGAAACGGCTTGACCGATTTTGATGAAATTTTTTGTGCTTATCCGGTATCTATGAGAATCGACCAACATCTATTTTTCATACCCCTAAGAGTTTGTTTGTTTGTTTGAATGCGATAATCTCAGGAACTACTGGGCTGCACTGAAAAATTTATTTTATTGTTGGATAGCCCATTTATCGAGGAAGGCTATAGGTTATAACATCACGCTACGACCAATAGGAGCGGAGCAGCAATGAAAAATGTTATAAAAAAAAAGAAAAAAGGGAAAATTTACGCAGACGAAGTTGCGCGGGTCAGCTAGTAATACTATACCCTTGGTGGACCTATTTCAGCATTTTACAAATACGTTCAACTAAAGGGGCGTCTATACGGGCCAATTTTTTACGGCAATTTGTAGCGGCACTATTAGCAACTAATTGCTCGGCCAATAATGGCAATATGTCTACAAATTGTATGGCGCATGATCTAGTCTCCTAAATGGGCTAAACAACTCGGCAACAATAAAATAGAGGGCGACGGCCCGCCCAATTGTGTTTTGTTTTCTGTGATAGGTACAGGTGTATCAGAATCTAATGAAAACCGGGCAAGTGTATGTCGGGTCACGCACAATGTAGGGTTCCGTAGGACCCCAAAGTGTCCTTGTCTCTTTCTAGAGACAACGCTACTTTGGGGTTAATACCTGTCAAAGAGACAGGGCCGCACGAGTTTTTTAATCTTTTTCACGCTTTGCAGTCAATATTTACTTTTTAATTGAAAGGGATGGTGCGGTCCAGATCTATACGTCAATTTATACTAATATTATATAAAGCTGAAGAGTTTGTTTGTTTGTTTTAACGCGGTGATCTCAGGAACTACTGATCCGAATTGAAAAAATATTTTCTGTTGGATAGCCCATTTATCGAGGAAGGCTATAGGCTATATAACATCACGTTACGACCTATAAGAGCGGAGCAGCAATGAGAAATATTGCAAAAACGGGGAAAATTTACGCAGACTAAGTTGCCCAGGATACCTAGTGAGAAATATGTTGCCTCCTATGATGTGATCTTTATGGTATGTTTGCAGAGCGCTGTTGGGTGATCGCGAGCGCGGCGCGTTCGCGCACGCCGCACGCTACAGCCACGACGACGCGCACGTCACTCATGTGAGTCGCTCATATTGAACTTGGATGCATTTCATTTAACACCGATTCTCCATATCCACAGCCACCCATTGACAAATTTCTCAAATTCCCCAAAAAAAGGTCATTTAGTGGAATCTGGGGGGGGGGGGCATTTCCCCTATTACCTCCCCCCCTTGTATTCGTGCCTGCGGGTTGTACAGTTGTAGTGCATACGTTGGTGCACGTAGGTATAAGTACTCCTACATTTATTTTTCGCGCAAATGTAAGTATTTTCGCCAAATATTCTTTTGCACAAAAGGCTTTTCGCGCAAATTAATTCTCACAAGTGTCTTTCGTGCCATGCAAATGTACCATGTGCATATTATATCTCTCACGTACGGCAGTTTTTTTAACCGACTTCAAAAAGGAGGAGGTTCGCAATTTCGATTTTATTTTTTTTATGTAGGTTACCTATGTTCGGCCATTACTCTTTTTATAAATAAACGCTCTGATCAGCCCTGATTGAAGTCGGTTAGAGTTTTTTTATGTTTTTATAAAATAAAACAAAGAGAATGTAACTATGTAAATGTAATGTTGTAGATATACTCAAAAGCGGCGCGGTGTCACGCGCTGCCCGCGCTGAAGCGGCGCGCGCTGAGCGCGGGCGCGCACCGCGACGCGTGCGCCGACGACGAGCGCGGCCGCGAGCTGTCGCTCTGCGCGCTCTGCCGGTTCTACTGGAGGACCTTCCGACAGTAACTCACTTTGCTTAATCTAATATATAAAATTCTCGTGTGACAGTTTTCGTTGCCATACTCCTCCGAAACGGCTTGACCGATTTTGATGGAATTTTGTGTGCATATTGGGTAGGTCTGAGAATCGGACAACATCTATTTTTCATTCCCCTAAGAGTTTGTTTGTTTGTTTGAACGCGATAATCTTAGGAACTACTGGGCCGCATTGAAAAAATATTTTATTGTTGGATAGCCCATTTATCGAGGAAGGCTATAGGTTATAACATCACGCTACGACCAATAGGAGCGGAGCAGCAATGAAAAATGTTGTTTAAAAAAAGGGAAAATTTACGCAGACGAAGTTGCGCGTGTCAGCTAGTATTACCATAATAACATTCGCTTGAGTGTCCCATCTCATTGCTAAGGATAGTGACATTTATTGGAACATAAAAACTACGTAAACATTTACCCCGCCAAACTGTTACACAGTTTGGCGGGGTAAATGCGTGTTCTGCCTCCGTTCATCCGATTCGTAGCCTTATGGAAAGAGGCACTGACAGGTAACTCCAGCTGTTCGAAGATCTGTTCCGCCCAACGTTTCTGCCTTCAACTTTTCCCGCCACTACCAACTTTTCCAAAAGGTTGGTTTCCTTTCTGGTGATAATGGAATATCGGATATTCAAAGTAATGTCGGATGTTCCCTAGTTTGTTCTTTGAGGACCCAATCGTTTATGCAGTGAGTTGTCCAAGGTATCCTTAGGAGGCGGCGCCAACACCACATTTCTAAAGCATCGATGCTCTTCCTGTCGGCGACTGAATCAGAGTGTCAACCTTCCAAAAGAGAGCCGGAGATGGCCTGAGGACGCACCTTCTTAATCAAACTCTTGGATCCACCGCCGTTTGCAAGTTCCATTCATAAATAGTTGGTTCTACGGGAACTTGAGTCTAAGCACCTTTGTGTCCTTCGGTTATGTGCCATAAATAAGTTAATATATTATATATTTCGGGATAACTCACACACGATTATCTGATCCCAAACCAGGCAGAACCTGTACTTATACAAATAAGTACCTACCTACGTTGATCAGTATAATACAGCCTCTATCTATACCATAATACAGCCTCTAATTAGTTAAAAACATGTGTTTTTAAAAACACATGTTTTTAAATTACATCCAGACAGAATAGACTATCATGCTTATCACACAAAGATTGAACCTGGGTAGGAACCTATGGCTTATAGTCAGTGCCGTAACTAGGGCGGTCTAGCGGTGCCCAGGCACAGGGACAGGTCACGCGCAGACTCTAAAGAGACGCAGAAATGCCCATCAGGACCAATAACAAGAGCGCAGTAATATAAGCTCGCACTGGGCGCATAAAGGGCTAGTTATGTTACTGCTTATAGTAGTCTGATAGTAAGTTTAGTAGTAAGATTTTACGATTTATTAATACGCTCTGGACATTTACTTGGCGCCCAGGTATCTTTCGACGCAGATCTGCAGCCCCGTCAGCAGACACTAGCTAACATAGTCAGCTGTGGCCTCAACCCAACGGCACAGCAGCGGTCCCACGGCCGAGCTCGCTGTCCCAATAGTGCGGTGCGGTCGAGGGAAGTCGCACGGATCTGCTGGGTTTGCGGCCCACCGCTCCTCTCTCGGTGATCAAGCAATAAGGTACGTAATCATCATCGTATCATCCCACATGATGTCCCACTGCTGCACGAGTCTCCCCAGTAAAACCTACTAAAAGGAACAGAACTTTAAAGGACGCAGAGTAGGTCGCTGCTGCCCGTCTTCCGATTAATGTATTTTTTTTCCCTTTCACGTAAAAACTTCTGTACGGATTTTCATGACAGTTTCAGTATAGTTACAGTAGGTAATGTAGTTTATAAATCAGCATCAGAATAGCACACAGGCTATAAAAACAAATATAACGCCATTATATTTAAACGTGAAGTGTTATGTTTAACTTAACGCAGATATAAAAACGTTTATACATGTGTGTGTATACATTTATTTGTGTACCTGTTGTCGTACTCAAAAAGTTAGTTTCTTTTTTTCTTTGATTATTGTAATTCACAATTTTTAAAACACTACTAAAGGATCATTTTGTACACTCCGGTGTCCAAGACGATCCCTACGGTAGGGGCAAGACGATCCTTAGGATTTGATAGAATTAAACAAAAAAAATAATTTGATAGAATTACATTTCCTTTTTTTTCTTCTTGACATTCCCTGATGTACCCGGGGATCATTTTGTACGCCAATACTGTAATCATCTCGCCCCAACATCAACTTTTTTTATTCTAATGTTTTCTACTGGTACCTTGTCGTTAAACAATAAAACAGAACAATAAAGCCAACAATAGGTATAATCAGTCTTTAGAGTAGCCTACATAAACCATATTTTGCATAGGCTTAAAGTCAACCTTACCTTAGATCAAAAGGATGTAATTTCTGTTTTTTTTTACATAAAGTAATTTGATGTCACAGATGTGGCTGACAGAAGCAAGGGGACATCGGTTACTACAATTTACATATTTCATATCATAATTTACTATAAAAAAAAGCTATATAGCGCTTATAGTTCTGCTGCAATGATCATCTCGCCTCAAGGGATCATCTCATACGCCTTTCTCCTAATTAGTAAAAGTACTTACCATTTTTTCAAAGAAAATGTAGATTTGTCTTTACGATTTGCTTTACATAATTTAGTGATTAACAAATTTTTTTTTACAGTAACTTTCTGCTTTGATCTGCTTCATACAAAGTCATCAAGAGCGAAGTGGTGGGATCACAAACAAACACTAAATTACCCCATCTGTGGGTCACGGGCGGTGGGGTCACGAGTCTAGTGGGCATATTATATTTCTCAACAAATATATAACGACAAATTGAACATTAACATGTTTTTTATTTCACCAACCATAATTCGCTAATACCTACACCTTACCACTTGTTGGCCCTAAACATTATCACTATTTAAACGATAATGTTTAGGGCCAAAAGATTGCTTGGCCCGGCATGGCAAAGAATTTTATTTTTAGCAAGTAATTTTTAGCCTTATTTCAATGAGCTTAGAACACATAATACTACACTCATACAATAAGCCGTAGCACATAAGTTGCCACCTGGTGGTACATAATTTATGGTCTCCACAACTTTTTATTCAGCCCTGTGTCACGTGGGACTTTACTCTACATGGACACAAAGTACCCCCAGACTCCAAACAATTAGTGGAGACACACAAAGTATAAAAGCGGCGGTAGCCTAATGGATAAGGCATCGGTCTCGCAATCGTGTGGTCGCGGGTTCGAATCCTTCCCATTAAACTACCGACGTGTAACTGTACACACTCCTAACACAAGCCATTGAGCTTAGCTGGAGGGATAAACAGGATTGATAGTAATGTGGGACCACAATCCCGCATTGCTTGTACCGTGTGGGAATCAAAACCACGACCTGATGCGCAGCAGTCTAAAAATCTCCATGTAAAATAAAAACTTGAGAGGTGTCAAGGGACACCCGGATGGAACGAAGTTCCTTTCGATTAATTAGTTAAGGAATTGTAATATATATATATTTTTTTAAGGTATAATCGTTTTTATATTATTAACAAATATAATGTAATATAAACTAAATCATATAGTAATATTTATTATAAGAGAGAGAGAGACAGACGGAGAAACATGCGCACGCCGCACGGCTTACAATAGCTTACTATAGCAAAAAGTGTCGTTACAACTTTTCGTATGATTTTTTCCCGTCTAGCCCCCTTTCACAACGCGCGATAAGAAACTTCGTTCCAATAAAATTGTAAATACAACAGAAGATAATAAAAATGGAGATATTCAATAATCTTGACAAAGTTGACAACAGATTCTGACCGACATTGTTTATTATTGTAGTACAGTAGTGATGCGATGCCAGAACGGTCGGCAAGCAGGAATCTGTATCTACACTAATGTTATAAAGAGGAACGATTTTATGAAAATATATAATATATATTGACTTGAAGACTGTCAGTCTACTCGTGACCACGGCCGTTGCAATACGGTCGAAACGTCGGGCTATAAACAAGGCATATTGCCTTAAATTATTCAAGCGACTAAGACCCATAATATATATTTTTTCATAATGTGTACAAATCGCGAAAGTTTATCAACATTTATGAGGAAAGATTTGTAGTTTTGTATATAACGAATAAACTTACTGGACCGATTTCAAAAAATCTATCACCGTTGGGAAGCTACATTACAGCCCGGGTGACATAGGCTGCTTTTTATCCCTGCATTCCCACGGGAACGGAAACTACGCGGGTTCAACCGTGAGGCGCCCACTAGTTCATACTAGCATTATAAACAATAATAATCTTTATTTTCATTTCATAGTACACAATTACATAATTATAATACTAGGTACATTTAGAAGGGTATGGAACTGTCCTCCTAGATAGGCTGCCTAAGGTAGCCTGTAATAAGGAGGTCTGTCTGTCTGTTGCACGCTCAAACAGCTAAACCGATTTAGATGAAATTTGGTATGGAGATAGTTTGAGTCCCGGGGAAGGACATAGGATAGTTTTTATTACGATAACTGACACCCACGCGGGCGGAGCCGCAGGCGAAAGTTAGTTATAAATAAAACAAGATAATAATGTTACGGCAAGTTAATTTTATTACAATTAATTAATTAGGAGTAAGTTATAATAATAAATTTAATTAATTCATCGCAGCAGTACGCTGGTGTCGATGCCCCGTCGTATTCAAACTACTTTATGAAATATGATTATTACTCAGTACACAGTAACAGTGGTGGATACAGGTGTTTTGAAGGCTTTCGTAATAAACAATAGACTGGGAGGAGAGCACCAAATTATGCAAGCATTTTATAAAAACAGATTTTTTTATATTATATCACTTAGAGGAATAAAGAAATACCCTTCAGTTAGTCAGCTAGATTCCTTAACGTTTGACGTACAGGTCTTTAAACGTTTACTGACAGCATCTGATACAGAGTTATACTGACTGACTTTTGTAATGTGATTCTGATAATACTCTTCATGGGATATACTAAATTTCAGATCACGCTTTCGATAACACGCGCAGATCGAGGGCTAGTAATGCCGAATGTACAGATTAGACTATATATTTCATAATGTAATCAATATTACGACAAGGACACAACTAAAAAATTCTCAATTCATTACATACATATTCTTTATGGCCTAAGAGACACTGAACATCGACCTACACGCATCTGAAAATTTGATTTTATAAATTGAAATTATAAACAGGGCTATGATAGCTTGCCAATCGAAAAGTGTTAATGGCTATATTATTTTTAAAATTTTATATATCACAACCTTGCCTTTTAATAAAAAGGAAATTTAGTTTCAACTGATAGTTTTTAACATGGAGAAATGGAGAATGTTTTGGTAAGCTTGCACACTTATTTCTGTTCATGGTTATCTTAAACAGGTAAGACAATATAGATAACTAGACCGCTTTGTGGTATCGCAAGGAAAGATAATTTAATTACGAAAATAATCGTATAAGCTTGTCTCCAAAAAATCGTTTTAAAATAGAAAAAAATAGCCATTTTTTTTAAATTAACGACTCCCGCAGTAGGGTACAAGCCCTGTGTTGGGACTTTACAAACATACAAGTCACGAATACAAATTACACCCAGACTCGGAACAACAATTTGTGGATGACACAAAGTGGTGTCCCGTGTGGGAATCGAACCCACGACCTCTTGCGTAGCAGTCGGATACACTCCCACCGCGCCACCGAGGCAGTCATAACGAATACTTTTCGATTGGCAAGCTATCATAGTCATGCTAATAAATCAATCAAATTTGATGAAAAAGATGTCTCATCTGATTATCAGATGGCTGAAGTTCGATGTTCCGCGTCTCCCTTACTATTACTCATGATACTTTAGCGCCAGTACTTTAACAGGCGATTGTTTGTCTTCAATTATAATTTAGAAATAACATAAAAACAAAAACAAAACATCAGCAACGTCAAATGATTGTTTTTAAACTTTCGCGATTTTTATACATATTAGATATATTTCGGGACTTAATCGCGTGAATTATTTAAAGGTACGAACCTTTTATTTAACGTCGGGTAAATAAAAGGTTCGTACCTTTAAATAATTCACGCGATTAAATTCCGAAATATATCTAATACATCAAATGCTGTTCCTAAAGTATTATGAGTAAGGCACATACGACTTAGTGTTTTAAATACATTTGTAGTACAAAGTCGTACAACGAACTCGGAGCCAACTCGTCGTTGTATACAGACGACGTATAGCTCTCAACAATTTACATCAAACTGGTAATTTTATTGACGATATCAATAATCTACCTAATGTAATTACATTATTACAACTGAATACTTATATGACACTCAATTTTGAAACGCCGCTAACTCTCAAGCTGTCAAGTTCTATTATCATTAATATCTTGGGACGACAGGGCAGACAACCGATAAACGTATATCACACTAATATTATAAAGGCGAAAGTTTGTGTGTGAGTGTGTATGTTTGTTACTTCTTCACGTCTAAACGGCTGGTGCGATTTTAATAAAATTTGGTATGGAATTAGCTGACACCCTGGATTGACACGAAGGCTAATAAACCGCGGGTAATACCGCGGGGCACAGCTAGTATATTTCTAAATACATACAAATTATAGATAAATTTCACTCAGGCACAGATTAAACCATCGTGCTCATCACACAAAGTTTTATCCTGGGTGGGGATCGAACCCACGACCAATGGCTTAGCAGTCAGGGTCACTAACCACTAGACCAACTTGCCAGACAAATTAAATGGACATGAACGACAGCCATGGAACGGAAAAGTTGCATGCATTTAACATTAAGTTGTTAGCTAAGAGAGAAAGAACTTAATGTCAAATCGTTCGTTAACGTTTTAATGATAATGGAACTTGCCTAGCACTTAGCTGTAAAGGGTGGAAGGTACGGGAGGGGTGGCCTCTAACAATAAAAACAGTGCTAAAGACTTTTGGGAGAAGATTAGAATATAAATTTATGACTGACAAATAAGACGAATAGTTACCAGTAGGTATGTAGAGTAATATTCGATTTTGCCGCGCATAAAACCACAATTTAGATAGATTATTAATGCCGTACATAAAACAAAACAATCGGACCAACATTCACGCCCACATACACGCATACATACATATAAAAACAAATAAAGTTCATTGTTCACGCTCCACGCGCGGTAATCACGCCGCACTCGTCGACAACATCGATCTATATAACCCCGGTCGCACATGTCAGCCAACATGCTGTCCAACAGGTTTGACAGCATGTTGTCGTACAAATCATATGACAAGTTGTCCAACTAAATCCTTTATTTTATGTAATGGCTCGTTTTTAATAAAATATAATGGATGGTTGGGTTGCGTCTCACTTTCTGCCAATATGATAGAGAGAGATAAAAAAATATCTGCTTTCGCTGGCAATTATGTTATTTTACTGCAGTGTTGCTATGTTTAGTCAAAAATAAACAATTCCTTTTGTTTTTATTTCTCATTGTTGATGTGTCGGTGTGTTGCGTTTTTCCGCGCGACTGACTAGAGGAGCGAGTGTGTGTGACGTCACTGCGAATGAGGGGCGCGTGACGTCACACCGGGGGCGGAGCTGGCCCCGCCTCGTGACGTCACTGCGCGTTAGCGAGCTCGTCCATCCGACATCTGGGGACAAATGTAACACGATGTTACATTAGTTGTTACTTGTGATCCCAGGCCAAAGGTATCGTTGTTACTGTCGACCCCAAGTGAGGGAACAGGCAGGGGAGATATATTTGTATCTTGTGTATTGTATCAGGTATCATACTACTCTACTGGGAATCTAGTATAATCTTATGAAAAGTTTGTTTGAACACGTTGATCTTCAAAAACATTGAGTCGCTTTTGATCGCTAAAGCTTGGGGAAGAGATAGATGTAGGCTTTTTATCCTTGTATGTACATGGGCAAACGGTGGAAAAGGGCTAAGTCCTACAATAAAGGCGATTTAAGATCCAGTCGTGAGACATTGTATATATAAACTACAAGGACACTTACCTGACGGCCATCTCTGCGACCTCGAGACTGGGGTAGTCGAGCTCCTTCACTAGGCAAAGCACGGCGGACAACAGGTTCGAGTTCTGGAATTATATTATATCAACACGTCATTAGTGGTTACCCCTATTATATATAGCATAGATGTGAGAGATCCTATAATCATGAATTTTATTGTTGAGGCAGTCAAAAGTCCGTACGACTGCCGCGCAAGAGGTTGTAAGTTTCATTCCCATACGGGACACCACTTACTTAAAGTGGTGACAGATCTGTGTACTTTGAACCCGTGATTGGTAGGTATATAAAGTCTGGCGCGACATGACTTGTACCCTAGCGTGTGAGTTGTTTGACTTCCTTCTTAACGTGTGCATCCAGAAATCCGAAACCATAAACGTTACTGCAAGTTTATACTGTATGTACTCACTCTAGCAACAGGCCTTCTAGTAAAGCCGCGATGCTCAGCCATGACGGCGGAGGGGTACTCTCTGTCTCGCTCGCGCTCGTGCTGTGCGCTCGCTCTGTCGTGTGACGTCACGCGCTCGCGCGCCGTCCCCGCCCCGCCGCTCCCCTCCCACGCCTCGCCGCAGCGCGACGACATTTGACCGAACGACTCCGACCTGAAGATGAGGCTTGTGTGTATTGGTGCTGTTCCAACGTGGTGGCACACCGACAAGACAGTAAATAACAGGCGAAATATTTCATGGTTGCCTGTCGAGGAGACCCTTAAAATCGCAAATAGCCGACGAAAAGTGAAAAGAAATGGAAGAGCTAATGAAAAGTGAAAAGATATAGAAGAACAACTACATTTTTGAGGTTTTCGTCACCAGATAATGTATAAACAATAAACAAAAACATTAAAAAGTGTAGCTTATTTATCGAACAACCTAACTATACATCAAACATTATCGATTTTAAGTAGGAAGAGGACATTCACAAAAATGCATGAAAAAAATATATTTATAGCCCTGACCAGCAATCGAATTTAGGACATTCCGATCAGATTTATTCCCGGCTGCGAAAGACACCAATGACTAAACTTCCCGTCCTGTCCAACAACGTTGCAACAGTTCTTAAGAACGTTTACAATACTTTTATTTACATAGGTCACTATGGTCCTCACGATCTAAGTATGCACAGATGACAACTTCACTTTGTCAATGTATAAACAAGCCAATGAATCAATATGAAATCATTTTTATACCTCGACCAATAAATTTAATTTAAATTATAATTTATTATAGCGGGACTACTATAGTTATCAATTCATACCTGTCTGGCCTCTCGTAGTATATGTCGTGATAGTGCGGCGGAGAGGCGACGCGCCCGCCGGAACCGAACCGGCACTCGCCGTTGGAACCGTACGAGTACTCCTGCAATACCAACCATTAACTTTATAGAACAACACCTTATAATATGTTATAGACCACGGAACTTGGTCTTAGCATGTGAACACGAAGTTAACGCGTGACCACGGCCTAAAAGTTAAAGTATTTAACCATAAAGTATCTACGCGATTAATATCGTAGTCTATAAAATTGTATAATGTTTACGAAATCATAAAAGTTTAAGAACATTATATACGTCGTCAGTGTATGAACGGTTAAAAACGTAATATAGCAAATTATTAATTTTTAATTGGTTATACTTTTTGTTACTTTATTACAAAAGTGATTATACTTATTAATGAACAAAAGGTGTTAGCAACAATGTGTTTTAATATAGATAATGGAAATTACATTAAAATGTGATTTTACATGTCGATACAATCAGTGATGTGCTTTTTACTTACTTTGATAATATTCATGATATGAATATTAAAAAAATATTACTTTTAAGTCACTAAATACATGAATGTTTGTGAATGTGTCGCAAGCCATACTGTGACTACAATACGATGTCTGCGCTTGGTAGTATCAATGTATTGACAAAAAAATGGGGTCAAATGAAAGTGTTGGACCCCATTCAAACCGTCAACAAGAAAGTACTAATCCCGTCTAAAAATATTTAGTTTCACAAAACTAATATTCAACCAATGAATGTTACTGTGTCAAATGTAATTTAGCTGGACCCCATTTTAGCTGTTAGCAATAAAGTATCAACTAATATTACTGGGGGCAAATGTAACATTTGTGGACCCCCTTTGAGCTATTAGCTATGAAATGCTCGTTTTGTATGTATGTTTGTGTATGTGTGTGTGTATACCTTGACGCTGTGCGCGGAGAGCGAGTGTCGCAGCGCGGGCGCGTCGGGCGAGCGCGCGGCGCTGGCCGGCTGCAACCACACACCACATTCACACGATACCCACTCGTATTGTCACACGGAGGTACGTATTCGTACTAACAAGACCCCTCGAGCGAATCTCCATTGTTTGTTACTTTTGACCCCAATGGGCTACGTCGTCAAAACATTGTTGTGAAATGATTTAGTACGAAAACGTCCTCAGTGCAGTTGATCTTATGCATGCATCATACACCAACAAGCCATATATGTACCAAAATACGACTCGATGTTGTGGTCTTCTAGAAATTGTACATAAAAGGCTTAGTCAGATCATAATTGTTATTACTATTAACGTGTTATTGAGTTAAAAAGTAATTATCCTCACTTAGAAAAAGTCGACGTCTACAATAATAAGTGAGGGTAACAAACCACCACTTGCCTTGCTTGATTTCGTTGCTATCAATTTCGTATAATAAAAACAAATGTAATACAAGTTATGAATTTTACAAAATATAAATTAGAATAAACAATAAAAAATGTTAAATTAGCCGCACAAGTTCACTTGCTTTTGCCAATGGATGGTGGTAAAATATTAATAAATCTACTGGTAAGTATATGGAATAAAGCAGCGGCAACTGATTGTTTTGTTACATTAGACCCCACCATTTTTCTGTAATTAAACAATACAACGAGGGTGAGTGGTGAATACATAACTCAATCATTGAGTTATTGTGTGTTAGACAGAATCTATGCAAAGTACACACAACTACTTATCGATATTCAATTATAATGTCTACTGTTACATCACTACGGCACAAGCATGATCATGTGATGTTACAAACTACAACACTATCGCATGACGTGGCGCAACACTATAAGATATACTAGACCCGCTACTATAATTAACATACATTTTAGAACAAACTAAGGAATATAAGGAAACAAAACGCCTGCTTCATTATTTTTCATACAATTATCATGCATCAATTTTCGAGTTGCTAATAGTACTATAATATAATAGAATAATTGCACTGCCTAATTGTCCAATAAAAATACCATATTACCTTAATTATATAATATCGTTAAAATGATGTTGGGTGACACCCTTATAATGGTGACACTTTTATACAGCTTGAGCCGTCTATACAGGGTTTCACCATTACACAGGGTGACACTAATATGTATGCAATGTCACACCATAATGCAGGGTGACACCATTATACAGAATTTATAATATACTAATAACCTCCCGCTCATGGCTTTTTAACATTACACTAAATAATATTCAGGGTGACACCACTATACAGGGTGACACAAACCGGACATATAACATGACACAATACTCACGTCGTAGTGCGAGCGCGTCATGGCGGGGTGCTCGTATCGCTCGTCGGAGTCCGGCGACGCGGCCGCCGGCGCGCGGCGCGTGGGCGACGCCGGGCACTGCGCCGGTAGTACAGGGTTTATTATATTATAGTAAAATGCCTATAACAATTGCTATAATATTCGGCCTGCGCCATCATAATTTGTTAAAATGCTCTCTGTAACGAAGCAATAACAAAAGCCGTGATAGTTCTTTAACTACAGGCTAGATGGCGCATGCGAGGGCCCAACTCGCGAGCATCACAGGATAGAGAAAGATAGAGAAGTCGCGGGTTCGATTCCTGAGTCTGGACTTCAAATTTTTCTATCTTTCTAAAATGCAATTATTGTATTTATAGGGTTTAATTATACTTAGTGGGAGAGTTCACAGTGTGGCATGGCCGTATCGAAGGGGAGAGATTTGAGGGTTGAAACATCCCCGACATCGCAAAACGGTAGATACATAGAACTCATTTGGTTGGTAGTTAGTCAACACGCCAGTTACGACCATACCGTATGGAACTACTACTTACCTTAAACAGAACAGTAATTTTCAAGTTTCTACAATTAACGGCATCTAAGCGGCAAGCTACGCCAACTTTAAGTACCCGATACTTACACAGTATGAAAGCGTTTATCCCCGTCAAGTTGTACTAAGAATTAACAATTGCGAATCCAAGATTTTCTTTTAAGGTAAAGGGTGAAGCTTGATTCCGCTAAAGCACCCAATAGTTTCTACCCCCTTCTAGATACGCTACTAACAACTACTACAAAAGTATATGCGCTACTATGCCAACTTCAAAATTGTGATGTAACATTTTTATGGTCACCTCCTAGATTACCTACTAACAATTACAGTAAAACATGTATGATCACCTCCTAGATCCGCTACTATCAACTACACCCAAAGTAAATGTGCAACTACACTAACTTATATGTGCAGTAACACGCTATGGTCACCTCCTAGATCCGCTACTAACACTACAACCAAAGTATATGTGCTACTACGATATATTCAAATGTGCAGTAACACATGTATGGTCACCTCCTAGATCACATCATACTATCAACTACAACCAAAGTAAATGAGCAACTACACTAACTTATATGTGCAGTAACACGGTATGGTCACCTCCTAGATCACCTACTATCAACTACAACCAAGGTATATGTGCTAGTACGACATATTCAAATGTGCAGTAACACTGTGAGGTCACCTGTGCTTCAGGGCGCGGCGCGTCGAGCGCGGGCTCGGCGCCCGTCTCCGAGCTGTCGCTGCCGGTCTGTACGAGTGCGTCGGCAACACATGGGGGTTAGTTACATGGATATTAGTTGTAATGCAACTAGGTATATCTGTTACGGTCAGAGTGATTAATTGAAAACTATTAATAATTGTCTATCATTATTAATATTTACCTCATGATTTGGTAAATCTGATAATAATATTGAAATTCGTCACTTTTTTCGGTTGTCATATAATATCAAATTAAATATATCTTATTTATTATATCTATTGGTACTAAGATTAAATTATTAATAATCACCGGTAAAAATGAATAATGTCTTACTTTTACCACGCATTCCGGTATTTATTAATAAAGATAGACAATTATTAATAATTTTCAATTAATCACACTTAGCGTAACATATCTAAATGGAGACCACACGGCAAATAATAACATAATTAGTCAGAAGCACTTAGTGATGCCAGTAATATCTTTGGAACTTTCATGGGAAACATACTTTCAAAAAGATACTGCTATGGAATATCTATACTAATATTATAAAGCAGAAGAGTTTGTTTGTTTGTTTGTTTAAACGCGCTTATCTCAGGAACTACTGGTCCGATTTTTTGTTGGATAGCACATTTATCGAGGAAGGCTATAGGCTATATAACATCGCGCTACGACTAATAGGAGCGGAGCAGCGACGAGAAATGTTGCAATAACGGGGAAAATTTACGCATACGAAGTAGCGCTTACAGCTAGTATCAAATAATATTGAAGCCATATTCACGGTTCACTACATTGACATTACACTTACCTAACTGGATTACTAACCGATTAACCTCGATTGAATAATTTGGATGTTGAGAGTCTTTCGAAAGCCAAATGTGTCAAAGGGTTAAAACTTCAGCCTTTACGAAACTAAACAGTGTGTGGTCTCCATTTAATTATGGTTATACATATATAAATATAATACACATGATAATAGCATGAGCATTCATTATTAATCGATCATATTATTAGCAATACAAGTCACATACACGATTGTGAGTTAGATTATATCAGACAACTTTTATGATCATTTGAATATGCTGAATCTGTATACTATTATTACAAGGGTGATTCTTCAAGATTTGTTGTGCCTTTTGTTTTATGTTGTATTATATTTCTGCCCAGCAGTAATAGTAGACAAAAACATATACGTAAAAAATAAAAACGTCAGTAAAAATACAGGTAGTCAAAAACAAATAAGATTCAGAAAATAAAAAAAAGCCTTTTTAAAAATTCACTCTTAGTTACACCCTGTATATATAAAATATTAAACCCACACACATACACTAATATACACAAACAGGTACATATAAAATAAACAAGTTTTAATATGATTATTATGAAGTTAAAGTGACATAGACATGATCTATTAACAATAAAAAAACACTTGAGAGGGGTCAAGGGACACCCGGATGGAACGAAGTTCCTTTCGATTAATTAGTGAAGGAATTATAATAAAATTAAGACCAAAAGTTGTAACGACACAGCAAAAAGTGTCGTTACAACTTTTTGTCTTAATTTTTTCCGTCTAGCCCCCTTTCACAACGCGCGACAAGGAACTTCGTTCCAACATAACATTTTATTAGGATATGTCGTCTCTTTCTATGTAACATGAAACGCCACGTGTTAGAACAAGACAGAACACATCGTAATGAACCAATGTACCTGATCGTGTCTAGCGGTGGGCGGCGGGCGGCTGTAGTACGGCTCCGTGTCGCGCTCAGGACTCGACTCGCACGACCGTTGCCGCCGGTACTGGCCGTAGCTCTCTTGCTGAGGAACCATAGCGGAAGATTAATTACTACATCAGTTCATCTTTCCTTTCTTCTTTTGTATTTATTTAATAATAATAAGCCTGCAGTCGCCCACAAGCCAAATATTGTGGTGATAGATCGATCACAGACAGCGTCGTGCTATGATTGTCGACATCACCATCCCCCATGACGAGAATCTCGTGAAAGCCGATCACGATCTAGGTCCTTATTCACTATGTTTTTTTCGTTCTCGCGGCAAACCCGCGCGATTTCGCGCATGCGCGGTGCGCTTAAAGATATCCGCGCGAATGCGCAATGCATTTCTAAGCGCAGCTCTCTTTATACAATTATGACAAGATTTTGACAGTTAAAAGCGCGGGCTTGACGCGAAAACGAAAAAAAAGATAGTGAATGGGGCTGTATGGTCGTTGGTGAATAAGGACCCTGTTTTTTTTACATATTTTAAAATGTAGTTTAACATGATTTACCAATAAATAAAGAGCATAATAATAATATCTTGGGATAACTCACACAACGCTATCTTATCCCAAACTGAGCACTAGCAGAGCTTGTACTACGAAATAAGACAACTGATAAACATACTTATATATTTCTAAATACATACATAACACCCAGACACAGAATAAACCATCGTGCTCATCACACAAAGTTTTATCTTGGGTGGGGATCGAACCTACGACCTCTTGCGTAGCAGTCAGATACACTATAGGTACTCGTACTTGAAATTTTTCTTTTATATAAAAAGTAAATGATTTACTCTTTACAATATTACAATCTAACATTGAAGCTAATAAATAATTGTAAGTTGACGTAAACTGCTAAGATACTTAATCTAAGACATTATCCATTGATTTTTCTTAGTGTCTGATAAATTGATAGCACTTTGTTCTTGTGCTTTAAATATAAAGCACTGTCACTATCACTTTTATTTCTCACTTAACTCTACATCAACTCAAACGGTACTTGAAGTAGTGTCATAGTGTGTGGTCCTTGGAAATTGTATTGATCGTTTCATAGCCTTGTCACACTGTATAAGGGAATGCCCGCGGCGCATAATAACACCATCGAGAGCCAGGATCCAGAGGAGTTTGAGAGTCACATGACCCTAGCTCGCGACACGTAGACTGTGTCTGTCATAAGCATACCCAGTAGAGGATTTAAGGGTTGAAACATTTAGCCGGTATAACCCCCGAAATAACGAAAAACCCCTTTGAAAAAACATCCTGAGTATACCCATTGTGTATGAAGGTACTGACCTGTTGTGGATAGCCCTCGTCGTCAGAGTCAGGGATGTGTACGCCGCGTCTCATCGCCTCCTGCACCTGGAAACATGAACACGCATCTCTTAATACTATAAAAAAAATAGTACATTCTGTTTCCTAACTACTCGAGCAGCTTTATGAACTAGATTTATCCTATTTTCTGCATTTTCCTAAATTGCAAAACCATGCACCATTTACAATTTTACACCATGGAAAGACAGGGATTCATAGCGGCGGTAGCCTAATGGCTAAGGCATCGGTCTTGCAATCGCGAGGTCGTGGGTTCGAATCCTATGTATTATACTACCGTCGTGAACCCACTCCTAACACAAGCCTTTGAGCTTATCTGGAGGGGTCAACAAGATTAAATTATCTTAAAAAAAAAAAAAGTAAAAATCCAATATAAGTAATTGCTATGTATCGGGTTTCTACTATTCCCTTATGGTTCAATTGGCTGGCATCGGCTGAAATTAGAACGTGGGGCAAATGAACGATGCGAATCTTCGTACATATACATATATGCCTCTAGCTCGATTAATAACCTAAATATATTTTTTTTCCTTTCAATTTAAATTTGTTGCTGCATTCGAAGTCGATAACCAACTTCAAACTTAAACTCAAATATCTTTATTTCGTAAAATCAGGTTAATGATTATTTGAAAACGTCAAATTAATACATACTAAAAATTATGATTGTTTGAAAAAAAAAAAACAAAATGAGGTTAGGCGGCAGTTCCAAGTGTAAAGCTCATGAGAAGAAGCTGCCAAGAAACTCATGTGCCACTCTTTTAAAATCATCAAGTATTTCTTTACAAAAATAAATTTTACTGAATGAACTTCATTACCAGTGTGAGAACTGGGTTCAGTAAGCATAATTGTAGGACCTCTAATCAAGTACTCACCTCGTCGGGCTGCACAGGCACGTTGTCTAATTTCTCCAGGTTCGGCAGGTTTCTGAGCACCGTCATTCTGTATCTGGAATCGACAGACACAACGTTATAAGCATCTCGAGGTTTAAGTCTGGGCATTGATCAGGTTGCACTGAACTGTTGAAACTTGATCAATACCTGAAGGCCTACTCTCTGTCTTTATAACGATATTCATGAATTTTTGTTTGTTTAAATTTCTTAAGTTTACGGGGACTATTCTCATTAATTTTTGGATAAGCACTACAAGTTCGAACCCATGGACGATTTTCTGGAACGAGTGGATTAAATTGATGTTGCTGGCTTTGTATATCACCACCTCATTTTTGATCGAAACTTCGTTTTCATTGAAATAGAGTAGGCCTCCTGGACTAGATAGAAAGAACAAAGTATACACATCATGTTGCAATTCTGCGACATCTCAATCGCAGAATGTAACTTTAATTAGCTCTATAAAGCGAATTGATCACAGCAACTATAGTGTGGGCTATTGCATTAGGACACGGGATAGTTTTTTAAGCTTTTGCATAGCTTTTATCGCGGGCTCGGGCTTTGAGCGCGGCGACCGAATCAAGAAATTCCTTAACGAAAATAAAACCTAACACCCCCCACTCCGCCTACCATGTAGCTCGGCCGAGCGTTCGCTTAACGTATATGTATATGGTACGACTGTACGAAGCTCGCACGGATCGAGACGAGCTGCTCCGAAATGTAATAGGAAAAAAATCCAAAAAAAAGCTTTTTTTTTTCTTTTTAATTTTTTTTTTTTTTAATTGCATATGTTGATAAAAAATGCTATGCAATAGCTTTACCGCGGCAGTCCCTGAGTGCCACACTGTTTTTTTTTTGCTATTAATGTCATCGATGCTGAGACGAACAGAAACTGTCACAAACCTACCAGTGACATTTAGTGATGACCAGACAGTGTCGCTGATCTGCTCGGTCACCAGTTCACCACTTACAAGATACTGCGGCGACTTACTCGGGCACCTGAGTGCAGGGGTTCTCGTCCAGCCACAGCGAGGTGAGGTCAGGCAGGCGGCGCAAGTGCCGGATCTCGCTGAGGTCGCCGATCTCGTTCTTGCGCACGTACAGTTCGCGCAGCCGCCGGCAGCCGGCGAAGTCCACCAGCGTACGGATCTTGTTTATACTGGAATATACACCAAAATCACATGTTTTGCCTTTTTCACCTAGAGACATTTTTTTTTTAAAAGATAACTTTCAATGTGGCATTTTGATTCCACATTACTAGCGATGCTGTTAACTAGGGATGTTACGCAGGTGATTTTATCGGAACCGAAGTCGGAGTCGGAGGTTGTAAATTTGTTTTTCAGGATCGGAATCGGAGTCGGAGGTGGTGGAAGTAGACGACTGTATGATATACATAAGGATTAAGAAAATAAGATAAAAAAGAAACATTGTTCAGTCATATTAAATGTGAGAAGAAAAAAATCGGTCCCGAACCCTGACTTGAACCGACGATTATAGGGAATCCGTGGGAATTTTTCCCTCTTACATTTGCTATGTTTGACTGGCCTGTTGGTCTAGTGGTTAGTGACCCTGGCTGCTAAGCCGTGGGTTTGATCCCAACCTAGGATAAAACTTTGCGTAATAAGCACGATGGTTTATTCTGTGTCTGAGTGTAATTTATGTATAATATGTATGTATTTAGAAACATATTTTTTGCCATAGTACAAGCTCTGCTTAGTTTGGGACCAGATGACGTTGTGTGAGTTCACCCAAGATATTATTGTATAAATTAGCTTGAAGGAGCGACCGCAGCACGCTAGATAATTCCGATTAAAACTTCCGATTTATAAGTGTCGGAGTCGAAGGTGTAAAATCAGTCATAAGTTCCAACCTTTAGGAGTCGGAGTCGAAGCTCTGTAACATCCCTGCTGTTAACCTCTCCAGCTAAGCTCAATGGCTTGTGATAGTAGTGGGTTCACGGCCCGCGACCTCACGAATGCGAAACCGACGCCTTAGCCATTAGGCGACCGCCCGCCGCTTAAAGAGTATCAGGCATTCAGGGCCGCTGTCGTCACCACCCCACACCTCTACTACAGAAGAAAAGCTACATATAACGCTCAATCGAGCAATTTCGGACCCTTTTGTTTCGAAGGGGGACTGAGTGATCAATGTCTATGTCTCTAACACTTTTTTGTAGCTTTTCTTATGCACTCTCGATGTTTTATGATATTACACTTGTGAATTTATAATGTAGTAAAAATTACATACGATTGTGTATGAGTTTGAATAAGTAAGTACAGTACGTCAGATACAAGAGAGTGAAACTTGCTTTTTGCTCTAAATAGCACCAATAGTGAGCCCTTGCGCACGTTGCCTTCTACGCAAACGCGCGTGCATCGTGCGTCGCGCGTCGCTCGGTGCGACGGAGCGCGTCCAGCTCGCACGACAAGGCCGGCAGACGGCACTAAACATCTTAATGTATTAAAATGTGCGTAACTTGCTGGCTGTCATACTAGTTCGGATATAGCTTTTGTTATGCAAAAAAACGCAACACGGCAAAGGTTCGAACCGACAGAAATATCACACGATTTGCCGTCATACCGGTCCCTGACTAGCAGTGAGACTTTGGTCAAGTAAATCGCCTCAACCGCATGGTTGAGGCGATTGACAACCTCTTTGGTTCGCTGCTCGCGAATCGCGTCTCGGGCTTGCTTCTCAGAGCGAGTACAACGTTCGCAAGCCAACTGTTTTCTTGCACATACAATTGTCCAGCACTATCAGAGTGCGAAAAAGCGAATGTCAACATTTGCTCTTTTAACGGTTAACTCATTTAAATTTAAAATATGAATGTTGAACGGTCTGCGTAGTGATTGGCAATCGTACAACCGTGCTTGCGCGTGATTGGGCAACGCTTCCCGTGCCTCTAGCACCACGCTCTGATTGGCGGGCGTCCTTGCTGCCGCGGTAAAGGCGGAAACTTGTTAGGGTTCCATGCCAAGGTAGTTTTGATTAATTAGAAAATGCAACTTTAATCACTAACTGTAAAGTGGCAATTATATATATAAATCGTAACGTTAACTTTATCTAACTTGTAGTAAGTATGCCAGAAACTAAGGCTGAAGAAATAACTAATACAAACTAACTCTAATAAATACAAGCAGCTTACAGAAGTTGAAACAGCACAGCTAGACTTTTTCACTCTAGCTGTTTCTACATCCGTCAGCTGTCGACTATTTTTATATGCAGATATACGCATACGATTTGTTTTTGATGTTATCGACATTGGCAACGTCGGGGATACCATTCTCGGGTAACAAAATGTACATTCCTTCCACTGTCAGTACCGTTTTGTTGACGTTTTTCGCTCGTAGAACCACAACATCCCATTGCTTCACACCAGTAATGTTTAGAGAACCGGTTGGTATACCCAGAACTTGAACCGTGTCACATTGTGTCGATAACACAATGCGCTTTGTGCTACAAACAATACATGGAAGTAAGCCCCGATACTGGGCCGGTATCTATTCAACAAAGTCACAGTCGTTGAATCTTCACCGTTTGCTGGAAAGTGTCGCTAATGTCGGGCAACGCTCCTAATTGTACTTCCCTTTTGACTGTTAACCTTAATCAGCTTTCTATAGAGCTCATTGCTGGACGCCGGTACTCCTCTAAGAGAGTATACGGTCTGTAATACACCACGCGGACACACTGGTGCGTACCAAGTCATGTGTCTTCCAATTTTTGTTTCTAGAACATGTCGGTTTCCTCCTGATGTTTCATCTACAGTTGCATCAACGTAACTAGGCCGGACTGAAGTAAGCGACAAGTGGTTGCGCAGATGCATACGCATTACATTGTCATAATTAGTATAACTAAGTCATGTTTTTTTGTGATTATTTTCGTAAAGAAATTGTTTTTCAAAGTTTCTTTAGTATTTACCGTAACTGTTCTAAATTTAAACTTTTATGAACTCATTTTAATAGTGTATTTATATTGTTGAATTAATATTTTGTTAGTATTTTTAATCGATTAAACATAATTAATCATTTTCGTAAGTAATTTTAAGGTCGCATCTCTATGACATGCGCGAAAGTGATAAGAACCTAACATCAATCCGGTCAAGTTACGTTGATCGTACTGTAACTTCTGAAACAATAGTAGCAAGTCCAACAAGTCTTTAGAAATAATTGTGTATTAGGTAAATCTTATGTATGAAAATGAACGATTTCCCGACGTATCACAAGAATTGTTTTGCATTCTAAGTGAATAAAGAATTTTGAATTTGAATTTGAAAAAACGTCCTGATTCATACATTACACTCATCAATGTGCAGTTCAAACACTTAGACCTAGAAAGAGGAAATTTTGCAGGACCTTTTTTTGGTTGTAAACTAGGAATAAAAAAACCGGGCAAGTGCATGTCGGGCCACGTACAATGTAGGGTTCCGTAGTCCCCCCCCCCCCCACTCGAATAATGTGGTTTAAGAAGTGGGTTTTCTGTTGTTTTTGTTTCATACTTACAACATTATATCTACATAATAATATTTTTCAATGGAATTTGTACGAAAATTTAGTTACTTCTCAATTGATCAGCTGTTACTCGTAAACTTGTAAAGCCTAGTGATTTGCTTTTAATTTCACTATATATACTACTACCGTGACTTTTTTCATATACCATCACATAACGTCAACCATTTAGCTGGCAGGGAGGGGGGACACTTGACTATAACAAAAATTTGCACTTTAAAGCTTAATATTTTACAAACGGATCCCTAAATCTAAAAGTTGTCTTCCCAACCCCTAAATGTTTTAAAAAGTATCCTTCAACCTATCTAATCATACCTCACACGATGGGGTAGGTGAGAAAATAAATTACACCCGTAACTTTGTCGTACTTTGTCGCCGTGGACGTAAGTAATATATGATGTATCCATGCAAAATTACAGCCTCCTGCTAACAGTCTCTGAACAAAGGTGCGGACGGACGGACGGACAAGGCGAAACTATAAGGGTTCCGTTTTGCCATTCTAGCTACGGAGCCCTAAAAACGGATTTCAGCAAACGCGCTTAACGTGAACGAAGCCATGGAGTTTAGCTTAATAGTAGTACTAAGGTAATAAGTAGAGTATACGCGTATTAATCAAGTACTAAACATCTAAACTGTCACTATTTATTACACTAGCAAGGTGTGCAAGTGCTACGGGCAATATTTATAGTAATGCACATAACGGCGCACACCCCCAACACCGGAGGGCGCGGCAGACATCGACTGACTCCTCGACGGGTCATAACCTCACGACCCTGCAGCCTGTACCTACTATACCACCTATAATAGCTTTTCTGACAGTATGAAAAATAATGTCTTATAAGTATAACACAACCGCATACAGGAATTATAGAAGAATTATATAGTTAATTAATTTTTGAAAGCAAAAACCGGACAAGTGTGTGTAAATCGGGCCACGCACAATGTAGGGTACCGTAGTACCCCAAATAATGTGGCTTAAGAAGTGGGTTTTCTGTTGTTTATAATTGATAGTTTTAATTTTAATTTAATAATAATATCTATAATAATAATATCTTGGGACAACTCACACAACGCCATCTGATCCCAAACTAAGCAGAGCTTGTACTATGGAAACCAGACAACTGATAAACATACTTATATATTTCTAAATACATACATATTATAGATAAATAACACCCAGACACAGAATAAACCATCGTGTTCATCACACAAAGTTTTATCCTGGGTGGGGATCGAACCCACGACCTCTTGCGTAGCAGTCGGATACACTCCCACCGCGCCACAGAGGCAGTCATTTCACTGTCAATTTCACTGGTATAAACCTACTACTATAGTGATTTTTTTCACATATCCAACGTCAAACAGCTGGTGATCGACGAGGTGGGGGGACTTGTCTCTAACAGAAAATTGCACTCTAAAGCTTTATATTTCACAAACGGATCCCTAACCAAACCGTTTTAAGAGACCTATTTATTGATACCGCACGATGGGGTAGGCGACTACAGTCTTTAACTGTACAGTTTAACAGTTTCTGAGCTTAGCTGTAGACTAAGCTAAACTAAAGAAACTATAAGGGTCCTGTCATTTTGGCTACGGAACCCTAAAACGCACTCAATCAGCCTGTATCAGTCCACTGCTGGACATAGGCTTCTCCTAATTTCATCCGGTTTTATGCCTTCCGCTTAAAAAACATAAGAGAGATTGAAATTAATAAATGCTTCCGACGTTACTGATGCTAACCAAAACTATAGGTACATAGATAGCCTAAGACAACTTCTTAATCTATACCTACTAATATTATAAAGCTGAAGAGTTTATTTGTTTGAACGCGGAAATCTCAGGAACTACTAATCCGAATTGAAAAATTATTTTACTGTAGGATAGCCCATTTATCGAGGAAGGCTATAGGTTATATAACATCACGCTACGACCAACAGGAGCTACGCAGCAACATATTTAGGATATGACTAATGCTGAAATGCGTGGCGCGTGGCAATATATGCTATTGCTCAGGTCCTAAGGAAAGTAGCGTGATGATATAGAGTCTATGACTTAATCCAAACATCTGAAGCTTCGTATTTTGTGCCCTGGCTTTACGGGCTTTAGAAGCTTGAAATTTCAACATTGGTACATACACGTGCTGCTCCGCTCCTATTAGTCATAGCGCGATGTTATATAGCCTATAGCCTTACTCGATAAATGGGCTATCCAACAGAAAAATATTTTTTTAATTCGGATCAGTAATTCCTGAGATTATCACATGCAAACAAACAAACAAACTCTTCAGCTTTATAATATTAATAGAGGAGTAAGTTCGAAAAAACTTCGCTTAGGAGTCAAATCTCAAAATGTCCTTTCTTACTTACTCCTCGTAAGTAAGAAAGGACATTTTGAGATTTGACTCCTAAGCGAAGTTTTTCCGAACTTCGGACGAAAGCGAGTTAGATATAATTGGATCGTGTGTTCGTCTGGTGGCGCAGACGGGTGACGACCTCTGGAGGGCGGGAAAGGGGGGGGGGGGGGGGCGGCCACTTATTGGATTATTATCTAATACCTATCAAGTGAGGCCGGGACAAGACGATTACTTCGTACAGTATCGTGTTTCAGGACGGACTTTGGATATTTTGTCTTGTTCGTGTTTGACATTATAAAAACGAACAAATAAACGTTTTAAAAAAGGGCCTTACAACGCATGGGCGTACCTGGAGACGGGGGGGTTAAAACCCCCCCTCCCTTGAAATGTAATATACAAGATCATTTATAATATACTAATAACACTAAATAACTTTGTAACTTCAGTTCAAAAATATTTAGTACCTATATTCACCTACCACTTGTTTTTGGAGTTACAGCCTTAACCACCTACAGACTATTTTACTGGAGTAAAATCATTGTTTATTTGTGAAGTTTAGGCCCTAAACCTGACAAAGAAACATCGATTTTACTCCGGCTTCTCTCAAATGTGTGGTAAATGGTTGTTTGACAAAAGAAAGGTGAAGGTTTATAAAATAAATATATATAAAAAAAAAACTTTTTTATTCGTTGAGATAACGCACACTACATAATAATTATGGTACAGTGCAGTATATAACAATGGGCAGGTAGATAGGTAACAAAACAAAACCCACTTATTTTTTTTATTTTTTTTTAAGCTATTGCATAGCTTCTATCGCGGGCCTTGAGCGCGGGGACCGAATCCAGAAATTCCGTAACGAAAAAACCTCACGCTCCCCACTCCGACGGGCACAGCGGTGATACTTTTTACTTTTGCCATCTATCAATGAATAGCAGAACTTTTAATGATTTTTTTTTTAATTTAAAAAAAAAACTTTTTTAAAAACTAAAAAAAAAAATGTTTTAATTGCTTTTTTTTAATTTAACAAAAAAACATTTTTTTTAAAGAAAAAAAAAAATCAAACATTGTTTTTTTATAATTAAAAAAAACACAAAAATATATATATATTTTTTTTTAATTGCTTAAGTTGATAAAAATACTATGCAATAGCTTTACCGCGGCAGTCCCCGAGTGCCACACATTTTTTTTTTTTAATATTTTAAATATTAAAGGAGCCAACAACGGGAGGTTATTACTACATTAAAAATCATCCTGTATACATACGGACCAAACAGAGAACCATCTATTTTGAAGACGGTTAAAAACAACTTTTATTTTAACAAACATACAAGCCCACAGTGAACGAGAGCATAGAACGACGGAAGCATAACGAATCACGGCGTCTTGAATGGTTAATGAATATCCAACAAACTGATTTCTTCGTTGCGAAGTGTTGTTTAGTTCCCATTAGATTCGGTAACGGCATTGCCAATGGTGACGTAAATAAACGAAAAATGACTGCCTCTGTGGCGCGGTGGGAATGTATCCGACTGCTACGCAAGAGGTCGTTGGTTCGATCCCCACGCAGGATAAAGCTTTGTGTGATGAGCACGATGGTTTATTCTGTGTCTGGGTGTTATTTATCTATAGTATGTATATATTCAGAAATATATAAGTATGTTTATCAGTTGCCTGGTTTCCATAGCACAACTAGTACTCTGCTTAGTTTAGGATCAGATGACGTTGAGTGAGTTGTCCCAAGATATTTATTTATTTATTTAAACGTTTAAAACAGAAATACCATGACAGATTCCATGGAATTATCTCTCGCAGTATATCATGATGAATTCTTGCATCGGGGATTATCAAAATGAAACGAAAAAAATTGTCGTATCGTTTCACGGGTATATAACAAAATATATAATTTAGCTCTTCTATCTTGAAAGCTACTCAATAAATGATCGCCTATTAAATCGTAAATTTTCCTCGTTTTTGCAACATATTTCATCGCTGCTCCGCTCCTATTGGTCGTAGCGGGATGTTATATAGTCTATAGCCTTCCTCGTTAAATGGGCTATCCAACAGTGAAATATTTTTTAAATTCGGACAAATCTTTCCTGAGATTATCGCGTTCAAACAAACAAACTCTTCAGCTTTATAATATTAGTATAGATTAAAAAGCTGAAGAGTTTATAACATAGCGCTACGATAAATAGGAGCGGAGCAGCAATGAAAAATGTTGCAAAAACGGGGAAAATTTACGCAGACGAAGTTGCGCGGGACAGCTACTCGTAGTAATAAATATTCGTGTGATATTGAATCGTGCCTAGAGCACAGTTCGTGCGTGTCTGATGCGGCGCTCTGCAATGGGTATTATAACTAAATTGTAGGTACTTATTTCATGTTCCAACCGAGAATCGATATAGACACTTAATATAATATTTGAATAGTTAACAGTTACTCAACGATAGAACGAGTAAAGAAACTTTAATGATTTGGAAAGCATATTATGTCCGAACCTATTTACATGAATCTTCTTGCGCTTTCTTATGTCCTAGTACTTCATATGTGCTAAGATGGCAAACAAACAGACATGCGGTCTGATGGTAAGCAATTATCGCAGCGTATTTTCGCAACAATTAACAAAGTAGGTAGGTACATACCAGGGATGTTACGGAGCTTCGACTCCGCCTCCAAAAGTCGGAACTTCCGATTCATTTAACACCTCCGACTTCGGCTCCAATACTTTTAAATCGGACGTTATAATCGGAGGTAGGTACCTAGCGTGCGGCGGCCGCTCTATTAAGCTAATTTATTTACCTTTAATCTATACTAATATTATAAAGCTGAAGAGTATGTTTGTTTGTTTGTTTGAACGCGGTAATCGCAGGAACTACTGATCCGAATTGAAAAATTCGTTCACTGTTGGATAACTCATTTATCGAGAAAGGTTATAGGCTATATAACTGCTCGCTACGACCAATAGGAGTGGAGCAGCAAATGTTGTAAAAACGTGGAAAATTTACGCATACGAAGTTGCACGGGACAGCTAGCTGCCCTACACTGCAATGAGCTCGCATCTTTATTACGGTCCATACACTCTCTCAAAGAGGAAACCTGCGTCCTAGTAGTTGGAACGTTATTAACCTGATTTATATGTTATGTATTTGGCTGTTACAAGGCCAAATCAATAATGACATCGATATCTAATTCAGAAGCTTGTGACAATCGACAGTTGTTCAAACTAAAACCGTACCTACGTATCAGTTTACATTTGGAGGTCGAGTGGTGATTGGCCCAAGGACTGACTGATACATTCATAAGTAGATCATGATATGTAATTATTTTTGAGTGTCTAATAGCCTCGGGACGTCCTTGGTCCGAGGTTATGTTAGACACCTCAAGGGCAATACGTTAAGGGCAGTACAATAGTACGTGGTATCGCGTTCTAGTGTAAGGGGGTCATCATTTGGAAAAGTTCTGATAACAGGTTATAAAAATGGTGAAAAAGAGCGGTTTTTTTAAAAATACGACTCTAGCATTAGGGTCCAAGCCCTGTGTCGCGGGGGACTTTATAAACATACATGTTACGAACACAAAGTACACCCAGACTCGGAACAACAATTTGTGGATCACACAAAGTGGTGACCCGTGTCGAACCCACGACCTCTTGCGTAGCAGTCGGACACACTCCCACCGCGCCACATGCAGAGGCAGTCACATGATAGTTCATCATCATTAGCAAGTACCTATCGATCTATCGCTAGACTGCTGGCTTCTAATATTTTTGCTTAAACACCAGGTCCTCCGCCTTCTGCATCTACACAATCCCAGCGATTTTCTTTACGTCATAAATAGGTGTATTTGGCCGGGGGATCGATACAAACGACAACCCAGAAACTAATATTCTTCTATGCATGGTCCTTCCCATTCTTTCCTTGCCTCTAGAAGTCGCTTCTACCCTTCACTAAGTAGTGTCTGAAGCCTCCCTTCCCTCTCACACATTGAACTTGCGTTCCCCCTTCCAAAATGGTGTCTAAAGGCAAAGATAGAGATAGACTGCAGACCGCACATGCTGCGACTGTAGTTCTCACAGACAGAATGTCGGTCTCATAATCTAAGAATTGCTTTGACAACTCTCTAATTTATGCAATCAAAAACACTCGAATAGCTGACCCACGCAATTTCGTATGCGTAAATATTCTCCATTTTTGCAACATTTTCTTTGCTGCTCCGCTCCTATTGGTAGCTCGTAGCGTGATGATATATAGCCTATAGCCTTCCTTAATAAATGGGCTATCCAACAGTCAAATATTTTTTCAATTCGGACCAGTAGGTCCTGAGATTATCGCGTTCAAACATACAAACAAACTCTTCAGCTTTATAATATTAGTATAGAGTACCTGGATGACCGAGCTACACTTGGTATTTTTTTAAACGACGTTTTCTAGAAATGAAACCTAGCTAGATCGATTTATCGCCCCCGAAACCACCTGCACTAAATTTTATGAAAATCCACGCGCAACTTCGTTTGCGTCATATTTCCCCGTTTTTGCAACATTTTTCATTGATGATCCTGTCTTATTGGCTGTAGCGTGATGTTATATAGCCTATATATTAGTAAAAGAAGCCCCCCTACAACCTCACAAACTCACAAACTTTACCTATTTATAATATCAGTATTTTTATTACCTAATAATTGCTTTTTAGACAGATTTAATATGAGGTGTTAGTTACCTGAGCGCCAGTACTTCTACGTTGGGCATCCGTCGCAGGAGGCTCACGTCGCCGAGCTCCGCGCCCCTGAAACAAACACAAACAACACATTAATCTCAAAAAACTTTTTTTCAAAAACACATCTGTGGCGGTACCCACATAATGTTCATTTATATATTATTATATTATAATAATATATAAATGCTATTATAATAATATATAAATGAACTGACACTTGACAGCTCGCGTCAAAATCCTGAATCGCGATATAGAAGTTTTCAACATTTTTGTTAATTCTATGATAAAGCCCAAAAATATTTATTAACCGCCTTCAAAAAAGCTGGTTCACCGTTTGATGCGTATGTATGTATGTTCGCGATTCTATCGAAAGCTCTTGATCCGTTTTAAATGGGGTTTTCGCTATTCGACTACATATTTTTCTAAAAGTTTTAGTATATAAAACATTGTTCTAACATATAAAACACCAGAGATATAAACTAAAACATAGGAGTGATTCTGCGAAATTTGCATTCGGTGATGTGCTTGATATATATTTTTTTGCATTTTTGAAAGATATATTTTTTTTTAATCCAGACCCAGGAATCGAACCCGAGACTTCCGTAAGCCAAACCGGGGCCGGAATCAAACCATCTACCTGGTCTGTTACTAGACCTCAAATTTCTCTATCCTTTCATGCTCGCGAGTTGGGCCCTCGCATGCGCCATCTAGCCGGTAGTTAAATAACTATCACGGCTTTTGTTATTGATTCGTTACAGAGAGCATTTTAACAAATGCAATTATTGTATTTATAAAGTAATTGGCTAAAAATGCCTATAAAAATTACTATAATATTTCATTTTTCTTTAAAAAGTTATAATTTCTAACGAATCAGCCAAATATCCTAACCTTACCTACCTGAACAAATAGCGTGATCATTACGACACGAGCTCGCGATCATAACTCACTACAAATAAACGAAATAACTTCGATCGACTAAAACACTAAAACAAATACTAAACTAATCACGAGCAATACCTTCGCAAATATTGAGTTAACAAACTATGCACAAAAATAGCCGCGGGTAGGGCACTTGACCTGGTTTCACACGTGAAGGGCAAGCCGCGTAGTTCAGTTTCAGCAGACGGGTGGACGCCTTTTGTAATTATTAGGTCCTTTATACACGTTCCAGTTTCAATCCAGCGCCGGGTAGCCGGTAGTGTAGTGTATGGCGTTATAAGGTAGCTTTCAAACGTTATGGCTTCTGTCCGGTCAGGAGGACAATTCACGTATTTAAAGCAGTACAGCTGCAGTGCAGTTGCTGTTAAGTTTCGATTAAAACGGCCATTTTCGTATTCTTGTAACTTTAAGATCGATCTCAAAAACGCTAAACTAAATTCTTACTAATGAGTAAGGGGGCGTCTATTATCACGTGACGTGTTTAGTGGGAGAAATCTTAAGTGTGGAGGGGGGGAGGGGGGGGGTGTCTTGGCAAATGTCACCTAATATTTTAAAGCTTTTGTTTTCCTTTTTCATATTTTTAAGCGATTTTGACATTCATTGCTACCCCTCCCCCAATCATGTCAGCGACTCACACTTGACTAGTGTTGAATCAAATGTGAAATCTGCGTGAAATTAGGGATGAGGGAGGAGGATTGAACGCGGTAATCTCAAACAACTACTGATACGAATCAAAAAAATATTTCACTGTTAGATAGCCCATTTATCGAGGAATGCTAAAGGCTATATAACATCACGCTACGACCAATAGGAGCGGAGCAGCAATGAGAAATATTGCAAAAACGGAGAAAATTTTTACGCAGACGAAGTTGCGCGAGACAGCTAGTTATGTATAAAAGTAATGGAGAGTGCGTGTGAAGCTGGACCCCCGTTAGTTTTTACAAAATCCCTGCCTGCTTAAAAAAGATTGAAACAAGATAACCCTAGGTTTTTTGATTTTTAAGATGTTTTTTTTTTATTTAATATTTTTTAGTGCTTAGTTGTAAGCTGTACCTAACGTAACGTACCTAATCCCTGTAACTAGCAAAAATATGACTGAAAATAGTTGGTAACAAACTTTAAATCGCTATACTTATATCCAAAACGGTTATTTTAAGTGAAAAACGATTTAAGAAACCTACTATACTACCTACAAGATGATATCCCACATGACATAGTTTGTTGACTTTAAATTTCTCTATGGCGTCTGGCTGTCGCCATTTTAAATTTTAATTAATGTCATGTCTTGACGTATGAATCAACAAAATCGGCCTACGTGTTTGGTCTATATAGTGCCACTATATAAGGAACATTCATACGATACTCGTACACGTCAAACTCATAACCCTCCTCCGCAGTTGGGTAAAATAATACTATATATACGTAGGTATGTTTATGCTACAATATGGTAACAAAACGTCGGCGGGGCAGACACCGCGATCCGCAACACAATCAATAGAACCAATCTCAACATAAATCAAAGTATAACAATGGCTCAATCTTCGAACTGAAGCCGTGTTCACACTAGCCCTGTTGCAGACAACAATGGACATACTTTGGTTATTTGTATTGGAAGGGGAACATCGAGAGATTCCAGAGGTTAAACCACGTCACCACTGTTGGTTCGTAGACGGGTCGGTCACCCGTCTTGAAGAAAAAGTCATACATTTTTGTACTTTGGTGCCACTTTTTGGTTGTGTTGTATCTTCAACAATTGTGCGTAAGTACAACTGCCGTGCAAGAGAATATGGATTTAATTCTCATACGAGATTCTCATCTCGTATGAGAATTGAATGAACCGAGAATCCACATTCCTTCTTACGAGAGCTTTGGGTTTGTAAACATTGGTTCCGGGCCTGAGTGTACTTTGTGTCAGTCAATTGCAAAGTCCTCTGCGAAGTTTAATAATAATAATAATATCTTGGGACAACTCACACAACGCTATCTAAGCCCAAAATACGCAGAGCTTGTAATATGGAAACCAGACAACTGATAAACATACTTATATATTTCTAAATACATACATATTATAGATATTACACCCAGACACAGAATAAACCATCGTGCTCATCACACAAAGTTATATCCTAGTTGGGGATCGAACCCACGACCTCTGACTTAGCAGTCAGGGTGACTAACCACTAGACCAACAAGCCAGTCAAATGTCAAGTTAAAGTGGGCACTTTCAATAAAAAAGCATCATTAATCCAATCTTCGAACTATTGTATTTGTGTATTTCACGCAAAAACTACTGAAAGAATATTGATGAAACTCTACAGTAATATAGCATAAACTTGGTCGAGGGTCATGCAAGCAGACGGAGTTCCAGAAAAAGTAATAGTTCTAAAAAAATAATATTAGTAACTAGCTGTCCCGCGCAACTTCGTATGTGTAAATTTTCCCCGTTTTTGCAACATTTCTCGTCGCTACTCCGCTCCTATTAGTCGTAGCGTGATGTTATATAGCCTATAGCCTTCCTCGATAAATGGGCTTTCCAACGAAAAAAGATTTTTTTAAATCGGACCAGTAGTTCCTGAGATTAGCGCGTTTAAACAAACAAACAAACTCTTCCGCTTTATATATTAGTATAGATAAACCGTTTTTCGGTCTCATTGTGAACGCAACCTCACAATGCGCAAAAAATTAAGACATGTAACGTAATTCAGCTCACGATCATAATTATGTCACAGTCGTAATATAACTTACAACAATATACTTCCGTCGTGTCGCGATGTGACAATACAATCCATACCTACGTTCGTAATAGTATCTAATAATGGTCGGCGTCTAGTACACCACACTGTAACTGCAGCGCCATCGATAAAAAACATCATCTAAACATCTATACTAATATTATAAAGCGAAAGAGTTTGTTTGTTTATTTGTTTGTTTGTTTGTTTGTTTGTTTAAACGCGCTAATCTCAGGGTCTACTGGTCCGATTTGAAAAAATCTTTTTTCGTTGGATAGCCCATTTATCGAGGAAGGCTATAGGCTATATAGCATCGCGCTACGACTAATAGGAGCGGAGCAGCGACGACGGAGCGAGAAATGTTGCAAAAACGGGAAAAATTTACGCATACGAAGTTGCGCGGGACAGCTAGTATGATATAATAATGCCAATCCGATGTAGGATCATTGTCAACTCAAATTAAAGCCGTCTACATATGTTTGTAAACTTTCGCGATTTGTACACATCATAGAATTTTATAAGCTACAGGTCTTAATCGCGTAAATATTTTATTTTAAGGCCAAATACCTTTGTTTATTGCCCGACGTTTGGATCGTATTGCAACGCCCGTGGTCACGGGTAGACTCTGCCGTCTGTCAAAGTCTGTTAGTTATCGTGAAGAGTTATATCTGATCTATCTTCAGCTGTCTGATAGTGAAAGACCCGTCAAAATCCGTATAGCCGTTTCGGAGATTAGGATGAGGAAAAAGCAGACAGACAATAATCTTGTGTTTATATATATATATATATATATATATATATATATTATATGCAGTTAGTAAAAACTGTTATTTTGACATTACAAACAGACACTTTAATTTTATTTACTAACCCAAACTCTAAACCAACTTCGTACCGCCACGTTATTTTTTCACGTAATAACATTCTACAGTGTATTAGAAAACAAAAAAAAAGAATGAATGAAATCGGTAAAGTCATTCTCTAGATAGCTCGTGACCAAGGGAAATAAGGATTCATTTATCATTTATATAAAAGTATAACTATCTGTCCCGCGCAACTTCGTCTGCGTAAATTTTCCCCGCTTTTGCAACCTTTTTCATTGCTGCTCCGCTCCTATTGGTCGTAGCGTGATGTTATATAGCCTATAGCCTTCCTAGATAAATCCGAAACCCAACAAAAACAAAATCTATTCGGATCAGTAGTTCCTGAGATTACCGCGTTCAAACAAACAAACTCTTACAAAAGATAATATAGATAGATAATTTTTTACTCATTTCATTACGCAAATGTCAAATCAAACGTCAAAAGTTTTCTATAAAACAGTGGCATCATTTTTAAAATAGGTTAACTAAAGGAAAGCTCCATCTGGACAATATAGAGTCAGAGGTTTGTACTTGGCCTGGGAGCTCGTATTTTTTTTCTCTGTAACTGTAATGTTACGGTCAGCGGTACTGGTCCGAGACCATAATATAGCGAAATATGTGAGAAGACAATGCAAGGTCGGCCGTCAATTGAATACATATAAACTGTACAAATAGTAAGCGTTATGTGATTTGTATTCACGGCGCGGCGTGTGCGACACTCGTATGAAGCCATTGCTTGTTTACGAGCTCCGCTGAACATGTGTTTAATTTGCGACACAGGCAAGCGGCAACCAACATGGTAATATTTTGTAGGATGTTTAGAATCAATCGCTCATACGCAGACATCATCAGACATCGGTCGCACGCCGCAGCCCTAAGCGATAAAGACGGCGAGACCTATAAACATTCACGGAGAGGCGCGCGCGACAACTTATTTGTATTTTTGCCTACTGTTCTTTATCAATGACATTGTATTTATAATGCGCTTATTACACTACACTGAATCAGGGACCCTGAATCCTTAAAAAGAGCGGTGTAATAAGAGTTAGGGCCCTAATTCTCTAACTTTTCAAGGCCACCTTGATTTAGGGCCCTGATTCAGTCTGTGCCCAAATTGCAAAAAAACGTTTTCTTTTCTTTTCTCTTGTCTTTTCTCTTTTCTTTTCTCTTTTATTTTCTCTTTTCTTTTCTCTTTTCTATTCTCTTTTCTTTTCTTTCATACGCTGTCACAGTGGTTTCCAGTCCATCAGGAATCTTAATATACTTGCCTTGCGTGTATACAAAATGAATAGTCTCCTAACCGATCTCGGTTACGGCGGCCAACCTCAACAGAGAGTAGCCAACTACGCAGGATTATAGTGCCCAAGTGTGTACGCAAACACAAGAACATTCTCCACTCCCTCTTTCTCATATCCCGATGAGATGACCGAAGAGAGATTGGACGCAGGACCGACGGCTTAACATGCTCTGTGTGCACGGATGAGTTTGGCAAATCTCGAAAATGGTCACCCATCTATAGACCGGCAGTGGTAACCTTGCTTAACCTGGCAGAGTACAAAATTGGCTCCAAGTATCAGGTAGCTCGTATGAAAGGGTCGGGGGGGTTACACTAATTTACCTTAATTACCCTAAAGAGTAGCTGTTTTACCCCACAAAAGCGGGTAAATACCCACAGGTTGAGAACCGAAGCTATAAACGGTTAGAGGTTACATAAGGTGCGCGTGGGCAACATACGCGTCATTGTAATCAGAGCGCATCGCGATCTATAACTGGAGTAATGTCAACTGAGTGCGATGAACCGGCCCGTGCAGTGTCGCCTCTGACTTCAGAACTGTTCCTTTATGTAATGTAGGGATATATATAATCGGACAGCTGATCTGGTCATCTGATCTCTAAACTTAGCCAAAACTGATAAACCTGATAGCCTGGGGGGTGGCGCAGCGTGTGAGAGTGAGAGTAGGCTCTCTACGAAACTCTGTGTTTTCCTACTTTTCATTACCCGACTGCGGTGGAGAGTTTTTTTTTCTTTTTTTTTTAAATAAACAATAAGATATATACATATAAGATAACTAGCAATGTGGGATTTTGGTCCCACAGTACTAGCAACCCCTCCAGCTAAGCTCAATGGCTTGTGTTAGGAGTGGGTTGACGTCGGTAGTATACTGGGTAGGATTCGAACCCGCGACCTCACGATTGCGAGACAGATGCCTTAGCCATTACGCTACCGCCGCTTAAACGGGTTGTGTTTGATATGTATGTATGTTCCTTTGGGACACTATATAGACCAAACGCGTGGACTGATTTTGATGATTCATACGTCAATCAATTCGTATTAATCATACGAGTGCCAATAAATACATGACAGCAATCAAAATTCAAAATGGCGACAGCTAGACGCTATATTGTGACAGAGAAAAAAAAAACAACAAACTATGTCATATACATACTTAAATAACGATTTAAAGTTTGTTATCAACTATTTTCACTTAAATTTCCGGTAGTTACAGTTA
Source organism: Herminia tarsipennalis (assembly GCA_945859575.2). Lineage (NCBI taxonomy): Eukaryota > Metazoa > Arthropoda > Insecta > Lepidoptera > Erebidae > Herminia > Herminia tarsipennalis. The sequence goes on along the minus strand of OX243859.2, from coordinate 14,494,591 downwards.
TATCGTTACGTTATGTCTTACAACTAAGCAAAAAAAAAAAAAAAAACCCGCCTGCTTAAAAAACATTGAAACATAATAACCTTAAATCATGCAGTCGGAGGCATTCATGATTCCAGTTAGTTAATCAAGTTTATTATACACTTAGTGTGGGTGGCGACGGACCTAAGCGGGGACCTTCCTCATCTCACACGGGACCTTAGGTGATCCACAAATAGTTGTTCCGAGTTTGGGTGAACTTTATTTAGAGATTATTTACTATTTACTTTAGGGATTATTCCCTAGTACAGCAGTTGTCTTTTTTAAAAAAAATGGTTGTGTGTAAAGTCGGTCTACGGACGATCATTTTACGTGATAACTGTGAGATATTTTTCTAATTGTATCACATGTCACTGCAATGGCCAAAACATTGATTACATTGTAGTAAACTACTCCAGGCCACAATACTTCAGCCTATCAGCAGGTGGAACGTGACGGACCGTGACACTTATTCGTGCATGCACCCGTCATCGATTTATTACACGTTAACACGTCAAAAAGAACTCTTAACAAACAAAATTTTTGACCTCAAAATTTAATGAAATGTTCACCAATACGTAAGACCATAAACAAACAATTTAGACACACGTCCCACCTGCTTTAAGCACCAGTCATCAACAGCTTTCATCAAACAAATATCTTCACAACTCTCTAGAGTGAACCATTACAATTCCCCATAAAGACCGCACCGTCACCATCAGCCGTCAGCGTCAGCTCATCGATACAATACACAAATGACCTCGTGGTCGCCGCAAACAGTTTCACTTTCCACCGAGCAATGACCTCTCGTCAATAAATGCCGTCACTCGACCGCTTCCGACCACACTGAGCGTTGACCCTTCACTACTTTACTTAGTTGCTGGTTAACCACAAGTTCTAAGAGCAGCGTTTCCCAAAGTGGGTTCCTAGGTGTTTAGAAGAAAAAACTGTTCATAAACTGCGTAAAAAGAGGAACAAGAACAACAAGAAAACACGTTGGATAATTTTGATCGTTGATAGTTCACATTCATTTATTTGATCATAACTGTACATTTTGGTGAGTGTACTGAGATCTTTGTCAGAATTATTGTAACCCTCCTCGTCATGAACTTGGGGTTCCCTAAATTACAAAGGTATTCGGTGAGTGTTCCATTAAGTTGAAAGTTTGGGAACTCCTGTCCTAGAGTACATGTTACAGTTGACCGACGTGAAACCAATTGATGAGCTGTGAAATTGACGGCGAACTTAACTGTCAAAATGAGCAAACTTGGAAGACCGAGTCTATGTGCAGTTAAAGTGTAAATACTTGTCACGGCAAAAATAAACTGGAAAATGGGCCTAGATTGGTAGCCACTAAAAAATACTGCCCCCCTAGACAAGTGGCATAAACGCGTGTTAAGGAACGAATAAAATGAACGTCGGAATGACGACGTTGCGCGCGCTAAACCGCGAATCTCATCTCTTTTGCATGCGCATCGACGTCATTCTATTCGATTGTCATTTTATTCGATTAGCGTTTATGTCGTAAGCCATTTTTCTAGGGTCTCAGATACTAGAGGCGATACATCAAACGTAATCCAGACTTATTTGTATAGGTACTATTACAGTTGCAGGATTTGAAATGAGTTCAAGAACAAACTTGTGCCAAAAACTTCCTCACAGTTCAAATTTCAAGATGACAAATGATAAACTGAAACCATTGACGTAGAGACCAGGACTGCGCCATAACCTCACAAAATTGACCACTCTCTAAAAAGAGACAAAGCTACTTTGTGGACAATAACTGTCAAGATCCGCATGAGTTTTTTCTTTCTTTCACGCTTTACAGTCAAAATTTACTTTTTAATTGAAATAGGTGGCGCGGTCCAGGTCTATACGTCAATGATTGAAACAGATGTGTCATGACTCATGTGTGACATTAAAAGAAAGGAATTTCTCTCTGGTTAACACAGTCGCGACCACAAATGTCTGATTTAATGAACCAATTCAATCAATTACTCGCCTGTTAGGTTCAGTTAGTGTTGCCCAAATTCAGTCTTGGTCTTGCAGTCTTGGTCTTGTTCTTGCGTTTTTGCAAGACCAAGACCAAGAACAAGACCGCGTATTTTTAGCAAGACCAAGACCAAGACTGACCGTGCAAGACTTGAGCAAGAACAAGACATAGCCTGCAAGACTCTTGCGTCTTGCAGCTAGGACTTAGCGCTATTTCACTGAGTAGTTAGGTGTAACAGTTCGGTGTATAGGTAGGTACGCTTAGGAATTCTATGAGACGCAAAAAACTGTATCAAAGAATATGAAAAACTGGACCTATGCGCATTACGACTAATACCATAAACATAGCGAATAAAAAAATATCTATTAAAATCAAACTGAGTGCATGCATAGTTATGTTTTAACCATCGGCACTTTGATAATGCGGCATCAAAGGTTTTGTACTTACTTCTCAAAGAAATTTGCCGCTTTTCGGAAGTACATGGTTATGATACACGCGCCGGCGGCTTCTTTTGAAATCTAAAACAATCGTTGCCGCCACGCCGAAATCATAACATTTGACACTATTTGATTGCCGCCATAGGGCGAAGGTATACTCATGCAAAATAATTTCCTAGTAGAGTACCTACAGGTGTTCCAAAGAATAAATAAGTTTCAGAGTGCTTAGAATGAAAATGAATACATTATACTGATCACGCAAGTAGTATTATGATTAGGATAAAATGGTAAGGATAGGTAGTAGATGTCATATTAATTCATTCTAGTAAGTATATATTATAATATTGATTACTTATATGGTTTTAAACTAATTACTTAGGTACTATTATTGTACATTTAGTCATTATATTTCTTAAGTTTTTACAAGAAAAAATAGCAAAAAAGTGTTCAAATATCACCCGTTTAATAAATATTGTAGCCACTTTTGAATATACTTGAAACGTGTAAAAAAATTCTACAAAACTAATAAAATAATATAAAAAGCGTAGGTACTTACCTACTAATAAAATAAAAAGCCTGCGATAAGAGTTTTGTATTACTTACCAGCCCGAATATCTCTGAGAGAGATGATGAGAGTAAGTATTTACTAGCTGTGCCCGCGACTTCGTCCACGAGGAATAGTAACTTTGGAGGTATAGTGACGTTCAGGACTTATTTATTTATTTTAAAACTTCTGTCATCAAACATACAAACGAACTCTTCAGCTTTATAATATTAGTATAGATGTACGCCAAAACATTCACTTATATGTAAAGAATAGTGATTGGCACTAATTCTATTTTATTCACGCGTCGCGTCTGTACAAGTAGGTAATATTTAGTGTGTGTTTGTACGCCGCACGCGGCATTGTTTGATTTGCGGCGGCATCCTTTTCATAGAGCCGGCACGTGGCGAGGCGGCGCGGTAAAGCAAGGAAACGTACTATAAATAAAGGAATTATTTTAATTCCAGTCATTTCCAATTGAGCTGTGCTTCGAGTCTAACTTGATAATTGTTTTTACTAATTCTCGTTGTTTTCTAAAAACGTATCACGTGTACAATTTAATATGAGTGACGAAGATTCAAATTATTCTAGTCCGAGTAACGAGAGTTTGAGTCACAGATCTAGAAGACCCAAAAGCAAATTTGAGGAGTTTTTCGAAATAATTCATGCATCCCAAACTGCCTTCTGTAAATTGTGCCAACATAAAAAGATTGAAATAAAAATGAAAAACAGAAACACTTCAGGCTTAAGGAAACATCTAATATCTTTCCACAAAAAGGAATCAGAAATATTTCTTCCTGTTAAACCAAAATTAAGTGGAGATATCACAAGCTTTTTAGTAACCGCTGGAAGTGGACAGGTAAGAATATTTTTTTAACAGTTAAAAGAATTTTAACTCCGCGTAGCTATTCATGCGATACTTTCAAAAACGCCATTAACTTACGTAAGTATTTTTGAGTTAGTGGTGTTTTCACAGTTTTCATCTAGGGGTGCGACATATTAAGTATGTAATTATCGTCTTAAATATTTTTTATAAACACCCATATTTTCAGTTAATCGGCCAGTAACAACTAAGTACTTTATTTTGGTAAATTACAGTACAGTGCAACCTTAATATAACAAATATCAATTTAACGATTTTCTCGATTTAACAACAACAAACCTCCTCCTCTTATACGCTCAAACCTAATAACACAAGATTTATTGTTTTGTTTCAGTCGGAAAACAGCAGTGACAACATCACGACAGCTACAGTTGATTGGGTGGTGAAAAAATATCTTCCCTTCTCATTTTTCGATGACGAAGCTACACAAGTATATTTTCGACGTATTTGCCCTAATATGGTGTTTCCTAAAAGGTCTACACTTAGAAGGAAAGTCAAAGAGCGATTTGAAGAGCTCCAATTGAATCTCAAGGAACGACTTCAACAATTATCATCTAAAATGTCTTTTACCATTGATGGGTGGACGTCAATTGCTGGTAGGAGTTACTACGGGGTTACTATTCATTATATAGACAACGCATGGAAGTATCAATCTGTAGTTCTTGATTTTATACCATCACGCGGTCGACATACTGGGGAAGATATTGCAACGATTTTCCATGAATGTTTATTGGAATATGGCATAATTGATAAAATACAAGGTATCACGGTCGACAACGCAACTGCAAATACCAAATTCATGTATGAACTGGGCAAACAGCTGCCGCCACACTTTGATTCAGACAATCAACATTTCCGGTGCTTTGCTCACATTTTAAACCTTGGTGTACAAGATTTATTAAAGACCTTAGCATTACACTGTGAGTCTGACACTAACGCGCAAGATCAGCAGTACGAAGACTATGCAGACGAAACTGAGGATGAGGAAGATGAAGAATCTGCACCAAATATTGCTGACTCGCGTACATCTGTAACAAAGTTACGCAGTATTTCCAGTAAAATAAAAAGAAGTGAGATAGTGAAGAAGAAGTTTCAGTCTGCTTGTGAAGCAGCTGGCGTGCCATCAAATCTAAATGCCATTCTTGACTGTCCAACGAGATGGAATTCCACACATGATATGATTGGATTTGGTTTAAAAGTGAGAGCGGGCATTGACATATTGTGCAGTTCTGTCACCGAATTAAATGATTTTCAAATCACAGCTAATGAATGGCAGGTACTCGAAAAATTACATAAATTTCTAATAAACTTTAAACTTTTAAGTACAAAACTTGGTGGAGACAAATATGTTACATTACCGCTAGTCATTGTATCATTCAATCTCTTGCTAGATAAAATTGAATCCATGGTAAAACAGTTAGATGAGAAACCTAATCGATCTGAAGTGGATGAAAGGCTCATTCTAGCTTTCCAAGCAGCTCGAGACAAAATGCTTAACATTACAAGAAGAGCAACTGGATTTATTGTACTTCTTTAATTTTAGACCCAAGGCATAAGGCTCAGACTTTTGACCTGACAATGTGGGGGAAGCAACTTAAAACAGAAAGTCTGCGCAAGTTCAATGAACTTTATGAAGAATATAAAAGTCTACACTCACTGAACAAATCTCTGGAATTACCAGAAAAAGAAAATAAAGTATGTGATGAAGATGAAGACGTAATAGACTTTGATAAACTCTATGAATGTCCCTCGACGTCATCTGGATCTTGTCTTCAAGGCTTAGTGATAGACGAGTTGGAGGAGTACCTGAGAAAACCAAGAACTGCCAGCTCGGAAGACATTTTAGATTGGTGGAGGACGCATGAGACAGAGTATCCGATTTTATCGAAAATGGCCCGTGATTTTCTCTCAATACCTGCAACTTCAGTACCTGCTGAGAGGTTATTTTCTAAAGCATCATTAGTAATTAGAAAACATAGAAATAGGTTAAGTGATGAGTCAGCCAGATGGTTACTTTGTATTAATTCTTGGTCAAAAAAAATTATATAAAGTATCATAACCTAATGATAAAGCTGTTGATTTGTGTTGTATTTTATTTTTTATTCAAATAAATGATAAATCGTAAACTCTTTTATTAAATTTCTTATAAGTTGAGGGTTCAATCTCTTTCTAGACAGATAAGTATTGTTCTTTAAAATACAGTCAAGTTATTGTAATTAATTTGTTTTTTTACATGTTTTAGCAAATGTAAGCTTATAAATCATAAATGTTTATTAAGAAACAGTTACTTCCATGGAAAACGACATAATAGGTCAGTTGATTTTTCGAATTTCTTATCAAATCTTCAGTTACTTATTAATCTGCTTGATCTTTACTATGGCTATGTTAATTCAAGCTCACAATGTTCCAATTCTAATACGTTTTTCTAAGATTTAAAGTAAACTTTAATAAATAGTAATAGACTAATAGGTAATTGCAAGACTTGCAAGACTCTTGCTGCAAGACCAAGACCAAGACCAAGACCAGGTGTATTGGCGCAAGACCAAGACCAAGACTGGCTAAGTCTCGTCTTGTTCTTGCATTTGGGCAACACTAGGTTCAGTACCGGGCTTCTATGCTCGGCCTCTCATCTCATGAGTAAATTAAAACAAGACATATATGTTCGTAACTTTCGCGATTTGTACACATAATAGAATTTTATAAGCTACGGGTTTTAATCGCGTAAATATTTTATTTTAAGGCTAAATACCCGAAATTCGACTGTATTGCAACGGCCGTGGTCACGGGTACAACAAAGGTATTTAGCTTTAAAATAAAATATTTACGCGATTAAGACCCGTAGCTAATAAAATTATATTAAGACTCTGTCTGTCAAATACTCGTGTAGTACCTAGGTACATACACACAACGTTTTGCCGTGACAAAAAATACCCTCAGAGTGGGGTCTAGCATTCCCGCCATGATCGAAAATGCTGGATGCCATTAATCCCTAATTTTCCCTTAATGCCCTATCATAATAGATATCATAAAGCAGTAGAATAGTTTAATTAAAAATAAATCTTTATTTCACATATCTAGATTACATAGGAAATCGCCTTTTAAGCAAGGAATTGCTTGTGAGATTCCGCTCTTCTATTAACAGTAATTCATTAACATGTGCAATTTTATATTACTAAATATTTAGTACGAATTAACATAAAGACTTAAATATATTATAGAAACAATAATTATAAAGAGAGTGGTTTTAGCTTTCCTAGTTTTAATTAAATATGTGTGTGCGTGTGAGAATGTACGTGTGTGTGTGTGTGTGTGTGTGTGTGTGTGTTCGAATTTACGAATTAGCCCTACGACATTGTCTTGGGATCGGTAAAAAACATGTTCTGTGTTTACCGCTTTTTAATTTAGACATTTATTAGTTATTTTATGTAAGATCTCTTTTTTTCCAATACAGTCATCACAAAAACAATTACATAGGATTATGCGACAACAATGCCACAAGATGAAACGCACGAGATATTGTACCAACTGACGTACGCAGTCACGCACCAGGCACGCGCCCGCGTATATACAGTGCGTAGCATTTCTATGAAATATAATTACTTCGATGAAAGCTTGCGTTTCTTAGGAATCTTAAGATAATTGGCAATAAGATTAGGAGTTCGTGACTTATACATACCGAGCAGAATAGAGAAATCTGCGTGGTTAAAGTTTATCACAGTCATCTATGTATAAAAAATTCAGAACCATCTAAGTGTCGGACTTCTAACACATCGAACTGTGATGCGAGAGAGAAAAGTGCACTTGTGTTTTAATATTTCCAAATAGCTGTTATAGTTCACTGGTCAGTTAAAACTTATGGTGCTGCATTGCCATTAGTGAGTGAGGACTGTAGCTTAAAGTACCAGGACACAATGAAGTCGAGAGGATAAAAGAAGTTCGTAATTTTAAATGTAATAGTTTTTAGATAATAATTAGGTAGAATAAGAATAATGTATAGTTTTTAAGAAACATGTTAAAACAAGTACTTACTAATCCCTGCCGACAAATTGCTATGCAGTTTGGCAGGCTTACAAAGAAGTAAAAAAAAAATAAAAAATACTATACTAACTAATATTATAAAGCTGAAGAGTTTGTTTGTTTGAACGCGGTAATCTCAGGAACTACTGGACCGAATTGAAAAAAAAAAATCTGTTGGGTGCAGCAATGAGAAATGTTGTAAAGATGGGGAAAATTTACGCAGACGAAGTCGCCCGGGACAGCTAGTTTTTTATAAAATTACTAGCTGTCCCGGCGAACTTCGTACCGTGTCTTTTTTTGTGAATCGGGTTCAATTGTGAATCTAAAGCATTCTCGAATCCACTGGAATATAAACACAAAAAAAAAAAAATCAAATTGGTCCAGCCTTTTTGGATGAGTTCAGTGACATGCACACGTACAGTAGAATTATATACATAAAGAAGATATACAGTGTGTAACAGACAGGTGTGGAAAAATTTCAGCAGCGGATAGTGTATGTTATCAGTATTGCATCTACCATGGTGCCAAAGCTGATTGCATTATTATTACATAGTTATAGTATATTATTTTTGTCAAATTATGTAGTGAAAGGCGTATGACATAAGAATTATACCTTACCTTTTTAAGATTATTAAGGCATATAACGTTTTAAGTCATACTTTTTTTAATTAATAACTTTTTTATTCATAAATAAACGAAAATTTTTTTTAGGGTAGTCCGATTTTGATATAATTATGTATGTGCACTCAGTATGATGGGTACCTTTCTGTTACACTCTGTATAAGTACTACTGGTCTTAATCGCGTGAATTATTACATGTCGTTTACTACAAAATCTTCAGTTAGCAACACTGTCGACTCCATTTACCTAAACAACAACAAACTAGTACAAGACCCAGAGTTCATTGACCCCGTACGGGCCCGTGACGTCTCCGACACACCCACGGCAGACCCCACACTTCTGCAACGTAATTTAGACTCTATAACAATACCCATAAAGCTTATATTCAAAGTACAACAAAGACTTAGCAACCTAAAATTTCACCGTATTTCAAACTATTATATTAAAATACTAAAGACATGAATACAATAGTTATTGTCATGCTCAATGTATAGAGGACAAAAGGCATATGCGTAAAATATAGGCCAATAATTAAAATTACGTTTACAATTTCTTATGGCATAACATAGCTACATAATTTTGAATTACATAACACTACACTACTTACTACATGATGTGTATCGAAAATAAAATCTTTTCGGCCACGTTTTTGTAACTTTTTAGTTAGTCGTTGCGTGATGTTATAAAGTCTACTAGCGGCCCGCTCCGGCTTCGCACCGGTATAAAATATATGGATGTTATTATACATATAAACCTTCCTCTTCAATCACTCTATCTATTAAAAAAATCCGCATCAAAATCCGTTGCGTAATTTTAAAGATTTAAGCATACATAGGGATATAGGGACAGAGAAAGCGACTTTGTTTTATACTATGTGGTGATGACCTACCTCGATAAATAGGCTATCCAACAGTGAAACGATTTTTCAATTCAGATCAGTAGTTCCTGAGGTTACTGCGTTCAAACAAAAAACTCTTCACTTTAATCACGGCAACGGCTCCAGCGATTTGCATGCAATTTAGTATGCAGGGGATTTCTAGGTTTCATTTTTGGAAAACATGGTTATCCAGGTACTAATAATAAATAGTAAAATACAATCTATAGTTCATTAGAGTAGGTAGGTACTTCTGTGTAACACTAATGACACCTTTGCTGACCTTACGTCATACAATGAAGTTGCAGTCGTAATGCGAATCAAAATGTTATCATGACAGTTATCAACTCATTTGAAACGCAGTAACATTAGTTAGAAGTAGGAGAGTAACTACCTACTTAACTAGCCTGTTGCTTCAGACAAATGTATAAAGTTTGGTCTAAACTTATGTTTATAATATCGTACAGGTCTCAGACATAATGCCAGTTAAACGGCGTGTGAAGGAGCGCCATTACCTTGTGATGGGGTATCGTCACGAAATCTAACTTGTCCTTGTAATATTTACCTTATATTTATAAAGGTAAAGTGTATTTTTGCTACGACTACATGTCCCACCAACGCGGGTGAGCGGATGCCTCTCCATAGAATACTCAAAACTTCCTACTATATCACACTAATATTATAAAGGCGAAAGTTTGTGAGAATGTATGTTTGTTACTTCTTCACGCCTAAACGGCTCGAGCGATTTTGATAAAATTTAATATGGAGTTAGCTGACACCCTGGATTAACACATAGGCTAAAAAACTGCGGGTAACACCGCGGGGCACAGCTAGTAATATTATAAAGCCGAATGTTTGTGAGTGTGGATGTGTGGATGTTTGTTCCTCTTTCACGCAAAAACTACTGAATGGATTTTAATGAAACTTTACAATAATTTAGCTTATACATCAGAATAACACATAGGCTATAATTCATAAAGATATTGTGTAAATTGTCCAAAATATAACGATAAGTGTCAAGTAAGTAGGAAAAAAATCTACAATCGGCAACATGTTTTGGCGTGCGCCGCAAATATCGTTGAACTTACACATATATATTGTATGAACGATATATTTAACATAAATAGTCCTACAAAAAAGTCCGCGACAGCATATGTCCATCTCTTATGTGGAAGCAATTATCGTCAAAATAGTGAACCATAATTACAATAGAAATTGATAATTTATTTCTAATACATATTTCTTACTTATTTATTTCTAATACATACTTCCTACTTTTCACCCGATATTCCCACGGGATGTAGACTTACGCGGGTGAAACCGCGGGGCGCAGCTAGTATAATAATAATTTTAATACAGTAGATATTTTAGCCTCTAACGTAATGTCTTTAAAAGCACTGTAATCAGTATTCTAAAATTCTAAATTATATTAGTTAATGTACTATATTGTAATACGTGGAAAAGCTGTAGATTGTAAAACAGATTTAATTTGTAAGATAGAATTAGAATAAAGGCTAATTTAATTTAAAGACGACTCCTGCAGTAGGGTACTAGCCCTGTGTCACAGGGGACTTTACAAACATACAAATCACGGACACAAAGTACACCCATACTCGGAACAACAATTTGTGGATCACACAAAGTGGTGTCCCGTGTGGGAATCGAACCCACGACATCTTGCGTCTCAGTCGGACACACTCCCACCGCGCCACAGAGGCAGTCAAAATGTACAATTGTTTGTTTTCCCAAATAAAAAAAAGTAATTAAGGTTGATTCGTACTATAAGCAAACGAGCTAACAAATAATTTCATAATAACTCAACACTGAAAGTAGTTCAGTGATTTAGAAGCCGAATATCCTAAGTTCAAAACTCAAACAGACAAGAAATGTCTTTAAATAAATATAATGGGACAACTCACACATGATCTAATCCAAAATCCGCCAAAAAGCGACGGTAGCCTATTGGCTAAGACATCGGACTCGCATTGGTGAAGGCCCTGGTTCGAATCCTACCCCATTATATACCGAGTGAACTATTTAGCTTAGTTGGAGAAGTTAACAGTATTGCTAGTAATGTAAAATAATCCCACATTGCTAGTTATATTTAAAAAAAAGCGGAGCCTGTACTGGCAAGCAAACAAAACATACTAATAAATGTATTCTAATTATTATAAACAAACATTACACTCAGACACAGAATAAACTATTGTACTCATCACATCACACAAAGTTTTATTCTGAGTGGAAATAGAACCCACGATCTCTGGCTTAGCAGTCAGGCTCACTAACAACTAGACCAACAGGTCAGTCATCACGTCATTTATTTTTTACCACAAGTAAAACTCGATAAAAGGAAACATTGCGAAGACTGGCAGAAAGAAATATTCAAATATCTATCGACTAGCTGCAAGGCACTGCATCTCTTTCATACAAATACGAAGTGAAGAGAAAGAAAGATGCGTGCGCGCACAAAAAGCGTGCACAATAAATTTATTGAATATTCAAATAGTGATGTGATACGGCACACGGCATGTCGATATTAATGGTTTCCGTTTATCGATACAATCGCACATTAGTTCCGATGGTTTTGGTAATTGCATGACTGTTGTGCAATTTTGTTACTTGTTAGATAACTACCTATGGAATATGTTTACTTTCTATTTATTATTATGGGTGTAACAGAAAGGTGTGGTCATATTCAAGGGTTGATACATATCAACCGTGACCACAAAGCCCATGATACTGAGTGCACATACCTAATTTTATCAAAATTGGAGTACCTTAAAAAAATATATTTAATTTTTTCATTCGTTTATTTATGAACTAGCGGCCCGCTCCGGCTTCGCACGGGTATAAAATATATGGATGTTATTATACATATAAACCTTCCTCTTCAATCACTCTATCTATTAAAAAAAAAACGCATCAAAATCATACATAGGGATATATGGACAGAGAAAGCGACTTTGTTTTATACTATGTAGTGATGAAAAAGTTATTAATTAAAAAAAGTATGACTTAAAAAGTTCTATGCCATAATAACCCAATTCAATTTTGTACCAGGGGAGGTATAATTCTTATGCAATACTGACTTTCGCCTTTCACTACTGAATTTCGACAAAAAGAATATGCTATAACTATGTAATAATAATGCAACCAGCTTTGGCACCGTCGTAGATGCAATACTGATGACATACCCTATTCGCTACTGAAATTTGACCATATCTTTCTGTTACAGCCTGTATATAACTATAATGCATTATTGTATAAAGTAAAAACATCAAATGTTGACTTTTTAACACAATCCGGGTGGAAAGTAGTCGTGAGTTTTTATTGAAATGTTCTTTTCGCCGGCTTAACTATTTCTTTGCTAAGTTAGCATTAAAAATAAATGTAAAATTACGTTGTGGACTCAAACTCAAACTTGAAGCGGGTGGTAGCTTATGCTAAGGTATCGGACTAGGACATCTCTATCCATTATATGCTACCCATTATACCTACTACCGACGTGACCCCACTCCTAACACAAGCTATTGAGCTTAGCTGGAGGGGTTAACAGATTGCTAGTATTGTGGCAACCACATTGCTAGTCATCTTCTTAAAAAAGATGGTCTATTCACTAACGAAGCTATAAGAAAATGTAATGTTCAATGAACGATGAATTTTATATGCCAGTAACTTCTCGTAGATTTTCCTATTTGCTGATTCGTCATTGAGTCGCGAATCCAAATTATTTCAAAAGTCGTGATCCTTTGAATACTGATTGAAAATGGTCAAAACTCTGACTAAAAGCCTACACCACCTATCATCTGTTAAATACATTAGTACAAATGTAATATTGTATTTGTAAAAGAGTTGAAAGCTGCCTAATCGCCTCGTAGTAAGTTTGAAGTCAATTTCTAGCTGAAAGTTGGCAAATCGCCAAGAGACCTGACCTGGCAGGTGGGTCACCGCGATTTAGGTCACATTTCGACAACGACTTTAAAAAAACAAGCTTACATTAATTGGGTTAACTATATTTAGCTTATGGCATTGAAACTGTTGAATTACTAAAAGGTGTTTAGTGGAATTAGGATGTTCTTTCTGTTCCGATGCGAGGCCAAACTTTGTCGAAGGAATGTAACTTTTCCGCCATCTGCAATGAGGTCTACCACTTTGTCGCTTATCATTTTGTGGTGTCCACTTCAGTCTGTTATGCGTTTGGTCCAAATGTCGTCTGGCAAGCGGTAAACGTGTCAGAGCCAGATCAATTGCGTTCAGTGGTTTGATCTGTGCGTTGACATATTAGTCAACTACGGTTTCGACTTTTAAACTGTGTCTATTACCAGGGGCTGCGGTTCGAAAACCGAAGAAATATGACTCAGCTCACTTCAACTCGACGCATTTAGACTAGTCAATTTCGAGCTTAAATCGCATTCGTCTATTCATTTGGAGTCGATCTCTTTCGTTGTTTCCATCAATCTTCTCGGTTCGAGATCGGCTATGGTACCGTGCTTGGGCTTTTCATGTTTATTTAACGAATTACAGTGCGTGGGTTGTTCGTGTATCGAGCGCTATACTTTTTGGTGATTACACATCGAGCGCGGGCTCCAATTTAGGATAATAGGTGACCCGGACATTGGCTACTTAAATATACATCGATTGTAAATAAGAACGAACTGAAATATTTAAGTATAATGACTTGGGTTGGTGCGTTAGTAACACGACTTTGAAATTAATGGGTTTCAATTTTAACTGGAATATATAAGTAGAGTAAATGTTACCAACGATGGACGATTGTTGGTTATACCTATCAAAGGCCTAATTTATTGCCGCAGGAGCAAATGAGTTATGGAGTGGAGGTCACGATTCGGTAAAAGTAAGGTACCCAACCGGATGTAACCAGAGCTAGGATTATGGTTTGGGAGTGGTTTACCGGCTTGTCCCTTTTGTGGGTAGATTTTATCAAGAAAAAATACCTTTTTGAAGAGGACTTGGGCCCTTTAGTCACCCTGCCACCACTGGATGGACCAACGATCTATAGAAAGCCGCTGCCATCTGGGACCTCATGAAGTTGTGACGTCTCAAACTCAGAAAAAGACAACATCAATTCATCGTCGTTTTACTGTCCATGACATGAGGTAAGACGAGGAAGACCAAGACTATACGTGAACTACGGGAACTGTCCCGTGAAAAGCTTTTATACATTTTAATCCCACTTACATTTTTGCTTCAGACTTCCACAGACAGCTATGTAAGCGATCAAATACTGCCCTACCTCTGCATGATATAGACACACATTCAAATTAATAATAATATCTTGGGTCAACTCACACAACGCTATCTGATCCCATACTAAGCAGAGCTTGTACTATGGAAACCAGACAACTGATAAACTTACTTATATATTTCGAAAAACATACATAATATAGATAAATAACACCCAGACACAGAATAAACCATCGTGCTCATCACACAAAGTTTTATCCTGGGTGGGGATTGAACCCACGACCGCTTGCGTAACAGTCGGATACACTCCCACCGCGCCACAGAGCAGTCGTTGCAGCAGTAATTGGGCCATCACTCATCACATCAATGAACGCAAAGTGCGTATCAAGTTACGCGGTCACCCAAACTAGAGCAGTTTCAATTCTATTACATGGAACACATGTCATCTGTATTATAGGGTTGCCAGCCAAACTAGTACACTAGTAAGACTGCCTTGGTTGCAAGATGGGAGTGTATGATCATATGATGCTGCTGTGCTTAATCTGGACGCAGGTAACATTTGTCCGTGATAGTGTATGTTTGTAAAGTCTCCCACGACAAAATAGGCTTGCACATTGTGTTAAGACACTTCCCTTAGGCCCTTTGATGTTCTAAATAGGGTCGAGTTAGTAAAGTTGTCTCAACGTAACTCGGCGGGATTAAAGTTGGCGACAACTGGTTGCGCAGATGCATTTTTTGGAAGTAAATGGTGACATGAAGCGGAAGACAGGGCGGTAACTAAACCAAGAGAATTAGAGATGGAATACGCATCAGAGTAAGTAATTAGTATTACTACTCATATTTTTTTATGATTATTTTCGTAAAGGAATTTTCTTTCAAACTTTCTTTAGTATTTAATGTAACTGTTCTAAATTTAAACTTTTATGACGTTGTTTATGTACCTAACATTTTTATTATGTATTGGAATTAAAATTTTGTTAGCATTTTTCATCGATTTAACAGAATTAATCGTTTTCGTAAGTAATTTTAGTGTCGCATCTTTACGACATGCGCGAAAGTGTTATGAGCATAACTTCAATCCGGCCGAGTTACATACACAACTGTAGGTGACAACCCTGGATTGTAATCGGTGTGTCGTAGCAGTCGTAGCGCTCGTAGCGCCGTAGTGTCCGTGAACCCGGTGTCTACGAGCCCTTGATCTGAATGTGCTACGCCGCAGTAGCAGTGACACGCTTTTAGAAAAAGCTGCAATCTAATCTATACTTACATTATAAAGCTAAAGAGTTTGTTTGTTTGTTTGAACGCGGTAATCTCAGGAACTACCGATCCGAATTGAAAAATTCTTCCCTGTTGAATAGCCCATTTATCGAGGAAGGCTATAGGCTATATAACAACACGCAACGACCAATAGGAGCGGAGCAGCAATGAGAAATGTTACAAAAACGGGGAGAATTTACGCAGACGAAAATGCGCGGGACAGCTAGTATATTATAAATCTGAAGAGTTTGTTTGTTTGTTTGAACGCGATGATCTCAGAAACTACTGGTTCGAATTGAATAATTATTTTTGTGTTGGATAGCCCATTTATCGATTTATCGAGGCTATATTACCATCACCATGACAAATCGCCTAAACATTCAGCGCTTAAAACGAGGGACTTCCTAGATACCACACCGTTCAGAGTCCTGACCTGGCACCGTATAGAAAAGAAAGAAGAAATACACTAAAATAAAAAATCAGCTGTCTGGAACTTTGTATAGAGGCTGGTGGAGAGTTCTTTGAAAAGATTTAATTGAAATATTTTATCCATAGAAGTCAGCTTTTTAGTTTCTCAAAACTTTCCAAGTGTCCCACTTAATATCACAATAATATTATAAAAGCGAAAGTTTGTGAGTGTGTAAGTGTGTATGTTTGTTATTACTTCACGTCTAAACGGCTGGAGCGATTTTAATAAAATTTGGTATGGAGTTAGCTGACGCCCTGGATTAACACATAGGCTAATAAACCGCGGGTAACACCGCGGGGCACAGCTAGTCTTTTTACTAAATGCCTATCAAAAACACATTTTTTGTCTATCTGTTGTTTCCGGTAACCGTGTTGAACCCCCCTAATCCCCTCTAGGTTCACCCATGGTATCACTAGTCCATTACCGATCCTAGTATAAATGCTAGTTCTTGTTATAAACAGTATATTGGTTTGGTAACATTATATTGTGGTGCGTGATACACGCGATGCGCCACCTATCATGTCATCCACATAAATTGTCCGGTGTTGTGTCGCTCGCCAGTCACTTCGTCTATCAATGTCGACACTGTAAATGGCTCTAACATGTTATTACTATAAATGGGCTGACCAGAGGACTAGTCGGCTGACTACCATTATTGAGGATTATTTTTTTTAGTGGTGAGTTTGGTTTGATACCCACCCAAGATATCAATAACAATAATAATATCTTGGGACAACTCTGATCCCAAACTAAGTAGAGCTTACAACGTACGTACAAGGTGTCAAATAACTTTTGGAACGAAGTTCCTTATCGCGCATTGTGGGGGGGCTAGACGGAAAAAAATCTCACGAAAAGTTGTAACGACACTTTTTGACACACACAAGCCGTGCGGCGTGCGCGTAAGATATGAAACATCTCATTTAACGAAGAAGTCACCTGTCGATTTGGTCTAGAGGCATAAATTCGGTACACAGTATTGGTGACAATTGTGTAGTTGTGGGTTCGAGCCTTCGGTATACAATCGTCTTTTTGTAAGTTATTTTCGTTTCGTCTTTCTATTTCGCATTGAACAGTGTGGTTGCGAAGATTATAAAAACTATAACACTAAACAATATTTTTAACGGAGGCGATAGAACCATTGAATAAGTCAACATCGTTTCGAACAGCGTTACAAGAACTCATCATGCGATAGACAGGGCAATGTTGGCCGATGTTAGTTCTGCAGGTGTGAAGTTCAAATGTTTTCCTATTAGCCAGACGGCTGCCAACGCGAGGTACACTGAAGGATATATTTGCAAGGATATAACTAGATTCTACATATCCGTGCAGAATCATATAGAGGAACATAATATCAGTTGTCTTTCTGCGTATATATATATTAGCGTATATATATTTATAATATTAGTATACATAGATAAATAACACTCAGACACAGAATAAACCATCGTGCTCATCACACAAAGTTTTATCCTGGGTGGGGATCTAACCCTTCGGCTTAGCAGTCAGGGTCACTAACCACAAGACCAACAGGCCAGTCAACTATAAAATAAACTTTGAGTGATGATCACGATGGTTTATTCTGTAACTGGATGTTATTTAAATAACGTTATTCTTAGTTTAGTGCAAACCTGAAAGTATACTACTATCATGTTTGCTCATAATTTTATGATATTTATTCTGATAATGCTGTACCTTAACTACCACTCTTTTCTGTCACAAGTAGCTTTTAGCAGTAACACCCTTTTGTATTAGATTAAGTGCAAACTTGTAAACTTCAAGTGTTAAATAAAGAAGTTATTATTAAAAAACAATGGCAGCAAATCAACCGTGACTGAAGTCAGTTAGATGATTTTGTAGAAATAGTTTTTTAAAGACAACTTTCTCCCTAGGGACCGTATGGAACCGCCTTTAGTGCATTACAAAACAAGAATTGATTATATTTTTTTATTAATCGTACCAATGAGCACCGTCTACACCTACCTACTGTTAACGTCAATCAACGCATTTTAAATTAGTTAATTACATACTTATCGATGTAATTAGCAACTGATATACTGTTTACGATTCGTTTATATGCAACAAGTGAATGCAAGTTTGAAGCGTAACTTGCTCTTCTACCAATCTTGCATGCTTCACTACTTATGCAAATAAAGATAGTTTATATTGCAACGGCCGTGGTCACGGGTAGAGTCTACCTGTGACCACGGCCGTTGCAATACGGTCGAAACGTCGAGCAATAAATTAGGTATTTTATCTTAAATTAATTAAGACCCGTAATATATATATATATATATATATTTTCATAATGTGTACAAATCGCGAAAGTTTATCAACTTTTAAAGATACTCTACATTCTATAATTATTTTTTATTTTGTTTATTAGAAAAAAAAAACCATTACTAGCAATCTTGTTAACCCCCCCCCAGCTAAGCTCAAAGGAGTAGGTTCTCGTCACAATGGGTAGGATTCGAACCCGCGACCTCACGATTGCAAGGACGGTGCCTTAGCCATAGGCTACTACTAGTGTTGCCCAAATGCAAGAACAAGACGAGACTTAGCCAGTCTTGGTCTTGGTCTTGCGCCAATACACCTGGTCTTGGTCTTGGTCTTGGTCTTGCGCTCCCAGTCTTGGTCTTGGTCTTGGTCTTGCAGCAAGAGTCTTGCAAGTCTTGCAATTACCTATTAGTCTATTACTATTTATTAAAGTTTACTTTAAATCTTAGAAAAACGTATTAGAATTGGAACATTGTGAGCTTGAATTAACATAGCCATAGTAAAGATCAAGCAGATTAATAAGTAACTGAAGATTTGATAAGAAATTCGAAAAATCAACTGACCTATATGTCGTTTTCCATGGAAGTAACTGTTTCTTAATAAACATTTATGATTTATAAGCTTACATTTGCTAAAACATGTAAAAAAACAAATTAATTACAATAACTTGACTGTATTTTAAAGAACAATACTTATCTGTCTAGAAAGAGATTGAACCCTCAACTTATAAGAAATTTAATAAAAGAGTTTACGATTTATCATTTATTTGAATAAAAAATAAAATACAACACAAATCAACAGCTTTATCATTAGGTTATGATACTTTATATAATTTTTTTTGACCAAGAATTAATACAAAGTAACCATCTGGCTGACTCATCACTTAACCTATTTCTATGTTTTCTAATTACTAATGATGCTTTAGAAAATAACCTCTCAGCAGGTACTGAAGTTGCAGGTATTGAGAGAAAATCACGGGCCATTTTCGATAAAATCGGATACTCTGTCTCATGCGTCCTCCACCAATCTAAAATGTCTTCCGAGCTGGCAGTTCTTGGTTTTCTCAGGTACTCCTCCAACTCGTCTATCACTAAGCCTTGAAGACAAGATCCAGATGACGTCGAGGGACATTCATAGAGTTTATCAAAGTCTATTACGTCTTCATCTTCATCACATACTTTATTTTCTTTTTCTGGTAATTCCAGAGATTTGTTCAGTGAGTGTAGACTTTTATATTCTTCATAAAGTTCATTGAACTTGCGCAGACTTTCTGTTTTAAGTTGCTTCCCCCACATTGTCAGGTCAAAAGTCTGAGCCTTATGCCTTGGGTCTAAAATTAAAGAAGTACAATAAATCCAGTTGCTCTTCTTGTAATGTTTAAGCATTTTGTCTCGAGCTGCTTGGAAAGCTAGAATGAGCCTTTCATCCACTTCAGATCGATTAGGTTTCTCATCTAACTGTTTTACCATGGATTCAATTTTATCTAGCAAGAGATTGAATGATACAATGACTAGCGGTAATGTAACATATTTGTCTCCACCAAGTTTTGTACTTAAAAGTTTAAAGTTTATTAGAAATTTATGTAATTTTTCGAGTACCTGCCATTCATTAGCTGTGATTTGAAAATCATTTAATTCGGTGACAGAACTGCACAATATGTCAATGCCCGCTCTCACTTTTAAACCAAATCCAATCATATCATGTGTGGAATTCCATCTCGTTGGACAGTCAAGAATGGCATTTAGATTTGATGGCACGCCAGCTGCTTCACAAGCAGACTGAAACTTCTTCTTCACTATCTCACTTCTTTTTATTTTACTGGAAATACTGCGTAACTTTGTTACAGATGTACGCGAGTCAGCAATATTTGGTGCAGATTCTTCATCTTCCTCATCCTCAGTTTCGTCTGCATAGTCTTCGTACTGCTGATCTTGCGCGTTAGTGTCAGACTCACAGTGTAATGCTAAGGTCTTTAATAAATCTTGTACACCAAGGTTTAAAATGTGAGCAAAGCACCGGAAATGTTGATTGTCTGAATCAAAGTGTGGCGGCAGCTGTTTGCCCAGTTCATACATGAATTTGGTATTTGCAGTTGCGTTGTCGACCGTGATACCTTGTATTTTATCAATTATGCCATATTCCAATAAACATTCATGGAAAATCGTTGCAATATCTTCCCCAGTATGTCGACCGCGTGATGGTATAAAATCAAGAACTACAGATTGATACTTCCATGCGTTGTCTATATAATGAATAGTAACCCCGTAGTAACTCCTACCAGCAATTGACGTCCACCCATCAATGGTAAAAGACATTTTAGATGATAATTGTTGAAGTCGTTCCTTGAGATTCAATTGGAGCTCTTCAAATCGCTCTTTGACTTTCCTTCTAAGTGTAGACCTTTTAGGAAACACCATATTAGGGCAAATACGTCGAAAATATACTTGTGTAGCTTCGTCATCGAAAAATGAGAAGGGAAGATATTTTTTCACCACCCAATCAACTGTAGCTGTCGTGATGTTGTCACTGCTGTTTTCCGACTGAAACAAAACAATAAATCTTGTGTTATTAGGTTTGAGCGTATAAGAGGAGGAGGTTTGTTGTTGTTAAATCGAGAAAATCGTTAAATTGATATTTGTTATATTAAGGTTGCACTGTACTGTAATTTACCAAAATAAAGTACTTAGTTGTTACTGGCCGATTAACTGAAAATATGGGTGTTTATAAAAAATATTTAAGACGATAATTACATACTTAATATGTCGCACCCCTAGATGAAAACTGTGAAAACACCACTAACTCAAAAATACTTACGTAAGTTAATGGCGTTTTTGAAAGTATCGCATGAATAGCTACGCGGAGTTAAAATTCTTTTAACTGTTAAAAAAATATTCTTACCTGTCCACTTCCAGCGGTTACTAAAAAGCTTGTGATATCTCCACTTAATTTTGGTTTAACAGGAAGAAATATTTCTGATTCCTTTTTGTGGAAAGATATTAGATGTTTCCTTAAGCCTGAAGTGTTTCTGTTTTTCATTTTTATTTCAATCTTTTTATGTTGGCACAATTTACAGAAGGCAGTTTGGGATGCATGAATTATTTCGAAAAACTCCTCAAATTTGCTTTTGGGTCTTTTAGATCTGTGACTCAAACTCTCGTTACTCGGACTAGAATAATTTGAATCTTCGTCACTCATATTAAATTGTACACGTGATACGTTTTTAGAAAACAACGAGAATTAGTAAAAACAATTATCAAGTTAGACTCGAAGCACAGCTCAATTGGAAATGACTGGAATTAAAATAATTCCTTTATTTATAGTACGTTTCCTTGCTTTACCGCGCCGCCTCGCCACGTGCCGGCTCTATGAAAAGGATGCCGCCGCAAATCAAACAATGCCGCGTGCGGCGTACAAACACACACTAAATATTACCTACTTGTACAGACGCGACGCGTGAATAAAATAGAATTAGTGCCAATCACTATTCTTTACATATAAGTGAATGTTTTGGCGTACATCTATACTAATATTATAAAGCTGAAGAGTTCGTTTGTATGTTTGATGACAGAAGTTTTAAAATAAATAAATAAGTCCTGAACGTCACTATACCTCCAAAGTTACTATTCCTCGTGGACGAAGTCGCGGGCACAGCTAGTAAATACTTACTCTCATCATCTCTCTCAGAGATATTCGGGCTGGTAAGTAATACAAAACTCTTATCGCAGGCTTTTTATTTTATTAGTAGGTAAGTACCTACGCTTTTTATATTATTTTATTAGTTTTGTAGAATTTTTTTACACGTTTCAAGTATATTTAAAAGTGGCTACAATATTTATTAAACGGGTGATATTTGAACACTTTTTTGCTATTTTTTCTTGTAAAAACTTAAGAAATATAATGACTAAATGTACAATAATAGTACCTAAGTAATTAGTTTAAAACCATATAAGTAATCAATATTATAATATATAAGTAGGGTATAATTGGGGGTTCTGGATCACTTCCTCGCTTCGCTCGGCGCGTGATCCAGAACCCCCAATTCTCCACACATAGAACATGATCCAGAACCCCCAATTTTCTACACATGCAATATGATCCAGAACCCCCAATTTTCTACACATGCAATATGATCCAGAACCCCCAATTTTCTACACATACGCGAGCGATTAATAACTACAATGTGTGATGCATTTATCGACGCGAGTCTGAGAAACTAATCAACCGTTTGATTTGGAGCTGAACTCTAAATAATATAATTATGTATGCGTATGTATGACTGCCTCTGTGGCGCAGTGGGAGTGTGTCCGACTGCTGCGCAAGAGGTTGTAGGTTCGATTCCCACACAGGACGCCACTGTGTGTGATCCACAAATTGTTGTTCTGAGTCTGGGTGTTCTTTGTGTCCGTGACATGTATGTTTGTAAAGTCCCCGCGACACGGGGCTTGCACCATACTGCGGGAGTAGTCTTTAAAAAAAAATGTACATTCTAGTTCAAACACTTTTTATTTTATTTATTTATTAAGATTAATAAAAAAAAAAACATGATTTACATGAATACCTACTTAAAACTAATACATGCCCAAAAATAAAAACAATGTAACAATTACTTATAGGTAAACACCGCTTATTAAAATGCTATTAACATTTTAAACAATGAAATTTCTTATCGCACACAATCATCTACTAATCAATAAATAATCTCTCCCTTTAATTTGACATATCGATCGGGTACCCAGCTGGTGCAGTGGATAAGCCATTGGCTACTGCTATCGGGTCGCGGGTTTGATTACCACGCGAGCAAATATTTGTATGACATACAGATATACGTTTCGGTTTGGGTGTGACATGAAACTAGGAAAAAAATATTGGACTTGGTTACATTTTTCAATAGAAACATACTTAATTTGGTTTTAAAGTTACCCAGTGATAGATAGGTATCGATCTTATTGTTCTGAGAGAGTACATACCAATTCCTTTTTAGAAAATCGTCTCAGGTATACGCGACGGAGCGGCGCCATCGCCGAATAAGGAAAGTAAGCATGTGGTCATATTGAGTAAGTAACAATCAATTAATTTTAGATCTTATTTGCTGATAACATAGAACTCATTTTTTAGCACACATATCAAAATCGCTTTCTCACTTAGCTAGCGATTTGTCACTAAAACCACTGCTTAAAAATGTGATCTACAAATAAGACTGCATGGCATAATTTTATTTTAATTAGCACACATCTCCTGCACTTGCAGCTCGTCTTTGACAATAATATTTTACAATATATTGTGAACAAGAGAACAGGAAGTATGTACGTACAACTCTACAATCACTATTTATATCGAATAATCTAATAGTAAGTTGAATTTGTGAGTGAAATTTATTTATGGTGTTCTTAATTTTAGGTCGACCAATCCCTTCGATTCTGACTGCGAAATACCACCATCTCAGCCATCGCCGTCGGTAGAAAAAAAGAAGATAAGGAAAAAGGTTGTCGGAAAAACAAATAAAAATTCTGTGAAAAAAATTGCTCCGGCGGTGGTCAAATCTAGCTTTTTTGGGTCCGACTCGGAGACAGAAGTTGATTTGCCAGCGCCAACGAAATCGCTCAAAAAAAGGAAGCTGTCGGATTCAGAGGTATGCTGAAGTTTTTTTATTTGTAAATACGGAGTCCTTTTATTTTCCATTATTTTAGCATATTAGTTAGACTTTGATGTTCTAAATACGATTCCCGAGGGGTTAGGTAAAATTTATGGTTCAGTATATTTTTTTCAGAATCTGTCATGCTTTCCTTTTAAATTATTTACCTGACTACGGCGAAGCCAAAAGGAAGGGTAATGATTTTGGCAGTCTATGTATGTATGTTTGTATGTTCCACCACAGCGCCTAAACTACTCAACGGATTTTAATAAATGAGGTGTCAATGAATTCGTAAGAATAGCCCGGGTGACATAGGCTATATAAATTTTATCCGTAGTCCCGACTACGGATAAAATTTTTAGTTTTTTAAACTTATTCTTGTTTCTAATGATAATCATTTTTAAATTTCAGAACGAGCAAGAACTTGGTGGTGAACCCATTCGAGCGGCTGCGTTGCGGAGCTTCTTATCAAGACGTAGTGGTTCCGGTTATACACTTCAGCGGGACCCCATCCGGCAGGGCAACTACTACGTGGAACTGCGTGTTTACAACGCTCGAGAAGCGGAGGTGCTCAGCAATGACCGCTGGAAACGAGCACTAGTTACCTACAAATCGGCTGTTGACGACAGCAGTCCGGTGTGGAAAGCAGTCACAAAACTTGTGACTGTTGCGAAAGAAGATTATCGGAAGATACAACCGATACTCTATCAGTCAAACGTATTTTAAAATTAGGTAAGTGTCCTACTAGTACCTATTTAAAGGACCCATAATATTGTACCTACATATTTAAAAACCATTTAAAATACCTACTTATGATATACCTATATTTTTCAATGTTTTCCTTTTTTGTTCTTTTGAATAATATTAATAATTATATTAAACTTGTTTGAAAAGCATGTTCTATATTGTTGAATTTAAGTAAGTAAGTACCTATGCATAAAGTCTATAATTGATATTTTTTAATGTTTATTTCCTCAGATAATTGTAATGAAATAATATTGCATGAGTACTTACTCATATAATATTTATAATGATTATTTGTATGATTTTCTTTCAGTAAACCAAAAAACTAAAAACAAAAACCAAAAGCCAAAATCCAAAAGCCAATAAACTCGAATTAATGAATGTCAAATTTTAAAATTCATGACCATTTAATATGATCTTGAATCTTATTTTTTAAGAACTTAATAAATCCAGATCAGTAATTGTGACCTTGAACTTTTAATCTTGAAGTAATCAAAAATTATGACCTTTAAGTACTAAATTAAAACTTATATATCAACTATAGCTCAAAATAAATATTTTATATTTTGTCTAATTGAATTTACGATTAAATTTATGAATTAGGTACTGCTTTACTTTTTGTATCTAACATAACCAAACAAACATGAAATTTTGCCCAGATTGTAAAGTTTATGTTCAAAAATATTCATCACATAAGAAAAGTAATATACATAAATCAAACTGTTTGTTGAGTACTGAATTTGATAATGTGCAAATAATAGCTACAGCTTTTAAAAATAGAATTGCTAGTTACAGATTTAATCCTATGAATACAGATAACATATCACCAGAGATATTTTTATCAGATATTTCTAGCATGGTTTACAAGATTATTGAGACATTGCGAATAAAACACCGAGCGATTAAAATACAATTTGAGCTTTTTGTATTGTACAAGTTACCTAAAAATGAAGAATTGTCTTTGAAATCTTTTAATACAAAGTATTATGTGATAATACAAAATACTAATATAAAATTATTTTTTGAAGAATGTGTGCAAAAATTGCTGTATAAATGCACCGAATTTGAAATGTCAGAATCTGGCTGGGCTATAGAGTCGATTAATCATTTGGAAATGAATATAGTTAAGTATAATCCCTTAAAAGCTGGCAGTTACATATCTTTACCCCTAAAAATTCTTAAAACAAAATCATGTCTTAACATTTGCAATAAAGATAGACATTGCTTTCTCTGGTGTATTGTAGCACATATGTATCCAGCACGGCATAACAGTAATAGAGTTTCATCATATCCACATTACTTAAATTTATTAAATATAAATGGTATATCTTTCCCACCAACATTTGATGACATAAAACAATTCGAAAAAAAAAATCCGACTATAAGTGTAAATGTTTATGGTTTAGAAAAAAATAACACTATTACTGGGCCATTATACAAAACTTTACAACGGAAACTGACCCACGTAAATTTATTACTAATTGAAAGAGGAGACAAAAGTCATTTCTGTTTAATAAAAAATTTCGCGCGACTAGTGCATGATCAACTAACAAAACACAAATCTAAAATTCACTTATGTGATGAATGTTTTATATATTTTGATTCAGAGACAAAACTAAATAATCATAATTGCGCACGAATACAAACACTGCTCCCAGAAGAGAATAGCAAGCTTCGATTTTCTAATTATATAAGAACTCAAAGAATTCCTATTGTTATTTATGGAGACTTTGAAAGCTTACTTCGAGAATATTCAGATAAAAATAAAAGTCAGTATGTCGAAAACATACAAATTCATGAAGCAACTTGTTTCGCCTATTATATATGCTGTGAGAGTAATCCAGAGCTTAATAATTTAGTATCTTATCGAGGTCCAAATTGTTCAAAAAAGTTTGTAGATTCTATTGCTAAGGATTTAGAAACTTTATATGACATTTTATCTTTGCCTAGAGACATGATTCCACTGAATGATGAAGAGCTTCTTTCATTTAAGACTGCTACAGTATGTCATATTTGTAAAGAAAATTTTTCTAATAATGACTGTATTGTTCATGACCATGATCATTTCACAGGTAAATATCGGGGTCCAGCTCATAATTCATGCAATTTAAATAATAAGTCTGTAAAATTTATTCCCATAATATTTCATAATCTTTCAGGATATGACTGTCATTTATTTATAAAAGAACTTTCAAGTGTTTCCGGTCGAATCAATTTAATTCCAAAGACTAAGGAAAAATATATTTCTTTTACCAAATTTTTTCCATTTAATTCTCAGAAAGTAGTCCAATTAAAATTTATAGATTCTTTTAATTTCTTAAGTTCGAGTTTAGACAACTTAGTAAAGACATTGGACTCCAATGATTTAAAGCATTTACGATCATTTTTCATTGATAAAAAATTATTTCAATTATGCCTTAGGAAAGGCGTGTATTGCTATGACTATATAGACTCCTGGGAACGATATGCAGAAACTCAGTTACCAGATCGCTCAAATTTTTATAATAAACTCACATCCGATACAGTGTCTACTGACGATTACAATCACGCTTTAAAGATGTGGGCTATATTTGGTATTAAGAATTTAGGCGAATATACTGATTTATATTTGAAATGTGATGTCTTACTATTGTGCGATGTATTTGAGAAATTCCGATCTATGAGTTTATGTCACTATGAGCTTGACCCTTGTCATTACGTTTCATCACCATCATTAAGCTGGGACGCCATGCTCTTGTTAACTAAAGTAGAATTAGATTTAATATCTGATATAGAAATATATCAAATGCTAGAAAAGGGTATTAGAGGAGGTCTTGCCCAATGTTCGCTGCGATATGCAAAGGCTAATAATAAATATTTGCCAGACTATAACGAAAAAGAACCCGATACATTTTTAGTTTACTTAGATTGTGTCAATTTGTATGGGCATGCTATGACACAAAGACTTCCCACAGGAAATTTTAGGTTTTTAACAAAATCTGAAATAGCTTTATTTGAAATTGCATCTGTTACTGCTGATAGTGATGAAGGGTACATACTTGAAGTTGATATTCATTATCCGCCTGATATACATGACGAACATTCTGATTTGCCATTTGCACCAGAAAAAATGCCCGTTCCTGTTCCATGTGATGACAAAAACACAAAACTAATTGCTAATCTGTATGATAAATATAGATATGTCATTCACTATGTTCATTTACAAGAATGTTTAAAGAATGGTCTTATATTATTAAATATTCATAAAATTCTAGCATTTACTCAAAAAAATATCTTAGAACCATACATAAATCTTAATACAATACTTAGACAAAAAGCTAACTCAGTATTCGAAAGAGATTTTTTCAAGAAGCAAAATAATTCAATATTTGGTAAAACAATTGAAAACAAAAGGAAACAAGTAGATGTTAAATTAGTTAATGTGTGGAAAGATAACTTTAATAAGACCAATAAAATAAAAGGGGCAGAAAAATATGTGAGCGCCCCTAATTTTAAAAATATGGCTATTATTTCAGAGAACCTTGTTGCTATTCAATTAGAGCCTGCTAAAGTAGTTTTAGATCGACCAATATATATTGGTTTTACGATACTGGAGTTAGCAAAGTGTCATTTATATCAATTTCACTATTCTGTTATGAAGAAAATATACAAAAATGACATAAGCCTTTGTTATACTGATACTGATAGTCTCTTGTATTTAATACAAACTGATGATTTTTATAAAGACATGAAACAAAATATAAAATATTTTGATACAAGCAACTTTGAAGACAATAATATTTATGGTATTCCAAAAGTGAATAAACAAATACCTGGCTATTTTAAAGATGAGATGGGTGGTGATATCATTACAGAGTTTATTGGTTTGAGGGCTAAATTATACTGTTTAAATAGTTTAAATAATACAATTAAAAAAGCTAAAGGAGTTAAAAAACCTATTTCTAATAGGCTCACAATTGAAAAATATAAAAATACTTTGAATAATGATATAAATTTCAGAGATACTATGTATGTCATTCGATCCAAAAATCACAAGTTGTATACACAGAAAATTAATAAATTAGTACTCAACGGAAATGATGACAAACGTCAAATTAAAAGAAATATAATTTATACTGTACCTTGGGGTCATTATCGTACTATGTTTTAAGCTATAATTGTGACTGTATTTACTATCTTTTCTGTTTATAATGTTACAGTAATTTAAAGCTAAAATTGTGAATCTACCTAATTTTAGAATCTACCATTGTTTATGTTAAAATAATTTAAAGTTATAATTGTGACTATGTATCTACATACCTACCTAATTTTAGTATCTACCATGTATTTACTTTATGTTTATAATGTTACAATAATTTAGAGCTATAATTGTGACTATGTATCTACCCATGTATTTACTTTGTTTAATGCATAAATAAAAAAATCTTATGAATCATAATGTTTCTTGTTTCATTTTTGTATTTGTGTAATAAATATAATTTGCCTAAGTACCTATAACCTGAGTCTGAGTTCAATTCTCAGCTCAAATACATGTTTAATACAAATGGTTACCTTGCTGTCTTAGTCCATTAGTGATTTATGACCGCATAGTGTGGCAACAGACCAGCTTTCACAGGATCTTGGAATGGCAGCGGTAATTTTTAACTCTCTATTAACTAGTTAACTAGTAAATTCTGTGTGGAGAACCTAAAGCATAAAGAAAATAACTAAACTTAAATAAATAGACTGGGATTTGATGTCTCAAGTACTCTAATATATTTGACTATGCAGAAGATTGTTGTGAGTAGAAGTGTAGCGGCTTTGTGAGCTTTCTTTTTATACACATTGTTTTCACAAGAATAAAGCATTGTGGTTCAGTATTTTACTGTTATATTAAAATAATATAGACACATAAGTTAAAGAAATCAGTCCCATAGCTAAATATCAGTTTTTTTTTTAGTATTGGGTTTAATTAATATAAAAATATAAGCAGGAATTATAATCTTAGTAGTTATATAATAGTAGGAGGTAGTTTAATAGTTTATGCACACTTGCCATGCTAGATTTGCTGCACATATTTCAATACAACAATGAAGACTTGGAAATGTAGTTACGGCGTTAACGTTCAAGACTGGGCAACACTGAAAACCAGTAATAAGATGGGTCGTCATGCTCATCCTATGAATGCTGAGTACCTTGCCCTATTTTGTAGGCACATCGTACAACTTTCGTATTTTTCTTTGTGTTTTTATTTGGTTGGCATAGTAAAATAGAGATTTTGCGACATATTTTTGTTTTAAAGTGACAGTGACAAATGACATGTCACATGTTAAGTCACCTAGCGCTACGTCATGAAAATGTTTGTCAATGCGGAATTGCGGACTCTGACCTCCGGCCTTTTGCGCCTATACTTTATCTAAATATTTTTGTTTGTAGTTAATTAGTAATTTCGAAAAGGATAATTTATTTAATATTCCAAAAGCTAATTAAAATACCTGATTATTTAAAAGATAAATTAGGTGGTGAAATTATAACGGAATTTGTAGGTTTAGGCGCAAAATTATACAACAACATTTTGAGTAAAACAAATGTTTTGGTTAATATTAAATTTATTGTAAAAAACAAAATACTTGTAAGCTTCTTGTATTTAAGTTTGCTTGTAAGATGTACAGTAAAATATTATATTGTTAGTGTAAAAATATTTTTATTTACAACATGTGTCACTGACCTAATAACAAGCATAAATATAATAAAATTGTTAGTTAGGTTAATAATTTTTTATTTTTTACTATGTACTTACAATATATTTACTGGGTTGAGTATTCATTATAATAAAGGTATTATATAATCTTATATATTTTAAAAATTTATTGTTCCAATATGAAATAAACAGATTTTTTTAAAATAATATAATTTATCATGACAATAATAATAAGTAGATTACAGTATTTAATAAAAGATTACACATTATGTCTGCTTAACTTTTTGACTATTTTACTAACTAAATGTTCAGTCTCATTCATGACGTCATCGTAATCACTAGTCACTAAATATTGCACACTCACACCCGCGCTGTCAGGATCAAGGTTTATTTTATCCATATTACTATTGTCCAAATTATGTATGTATATTTGTATTAAATTACGAACTTGACCCGGCTCCTTACGCATAACAAAAGAGGTATTTTTAAAACATTTTGATTTAATTTTTTTCTTCTTTATTGCTTCTTGTTCCTCTGCTTTTTGTTTTTTATATTCTTCGCGAGATTTGGCTGCTACTTCTGCATACCAGCTTTCTCTATCCTGAGCATAATAAAAAGGATTGGTGATTGGGTCCGCATCTCCTATTAAATTCTGAAAAAAAAAAAAAAAAAACAGTCATTCAATAAATAAATAACACAAGTAATATGAAAAATGGATTTAAGTAAGTTAAGATAAACGCAATATTTAATTACCTCACGTAAATTATCTGCGATATCTATAGAGGGGCTGTAGGACGGTGCCAGAGACATGATTCTGTAAATAAATTAATATTAATTATTAAACACTTATTGAAAGTAAAAAAAAATGCATGGCATTAAAATAAAATAGAAAAAAAAAAAAAACAAAACTTACCAGGCAATTGTAGTTTAATTGACAAACAAGAGGTCCAGCTTATGGCAAATACTGCAATGAAATGAAGCGACTACCTACCTAACTTAGATGTGGATTATTTTAAACAGTGGCATTTGATATTGAGTAATGCGAGAATGCAATATTTTCATTAATGATTTCAATAATTAAACGAACCTGTCTTAACCTGTAGAAACGCGATAAATGAATATTCTTTGTCATGTCATGTTTCATATAATATTTTTGCTGACGATTTCAATAATGAAATAAATCTGTCTAAACCTGTAGAAACGCGTTAGTTGAATAGTCATGTCTAATATGATATTATTATTTATATGCATATTGTGCACATGCTTAATTTGATTTAATATGTTTATTACGAGTAATTACATACTTACTTATGTTAATAAAACTTATCTAAACATGTAGGTACAGAAATAGTAACAAAATGTCATGTTATGTTTTACATAATTTCCCCTTTTTAGTATAAAAAGTGAACACAAAAACGTATGTTAGCCATTCAACATAATCATTGACAAGATGAAGTTGGTTAAGCAACCCATATCTCTGAAAGTTAGCGGTATACAATTTAATGAACCTTCTCGCCAAATCAGACATAGTGCTTTATTACCAAATACAATTCGTTGTATAATATGTGGTCCGTCGAACTGTGGTAAAACAAACGTTATGATCAGCTTACTGTTACATAAAAATGGATTGAAATTTAAAAATCTTTATCTTTACTCCAAAACTTCTTTTCAGCCAAAATATCGATTCTTGAGCGAGGTATTAAAAAGAGTTCCTCAGATTAACTTCTATGAATTAAAAGATGATAAAGATGTTATAGCTCCGAGTGAAGCTTTGACTAACTCTGTATTTATTTTTGATGATGTTGCATGTGAAAATCAAGTTAATATCCGTAATTATTTTTGTATGGGCAGACATAAACAAATAGATTGTTTTTATTTATCTCAAACCTATTCTAAAATTCCGAAACAATTGTTACGTGACAATGTTAATTTTCTTATATTATTTAAACAAGATGATACGAATTTAAAACATGTTTACGATGAACATGTCGGCTCCGATCTACAATGGAAACAGTTTAAAGATATCTGTAAAACCATTTGGAGTAACCCATATAATTTCGTACTTATTAATAAAGAATCGCCCGTAAATAATGGAAGGTACAGACAGAATTTTGATACATTTTTGAAATTTGACTGAATTTATATATAATAAATAACATGAATAACAAATTCAGTATTAGATCTTCATTCCCTGAACACAGTTGTTTTAATATAAATATGGAGAAAAATATTAAAATTGAATTAATGAAGTCTGTGAACTCAATAAAGAACAAAATAAAACAAATGAAGAACCAGGAACACTCGATGAATTTATCACTCGATAAAGTCCTAAAACCTGTAACAGATCCCCTTAAGTCTTTAGTTGACGCGAATTTACCTGCGGAAAAAAATAAAAATGTAGAAAATAAAACACTACTTAATTTGGAAGGCATTGAGTCCGATGATATAAATACTAGTTCATCGAGTAAATTTGAAGAATGTTACAGTCCAGATCTGGATTCTACTCAATTCATTGAAAGCCCTAAAAAGGAATCGCTAGATGAAATATCATTAGAGGGAGAAGATATCTGTGGTATATATGATGACCTTAATATACCGTTTGGAATTAGAAGTAAAAACAAGACTTACATGATGGGTAACTCAGTAGTATCATTTTCTAGTTTGAATAATGATAAGAACGTTTTAGTTAAAATCGATGACAAAGTTTACAACTTTACATTAGGTTTGAAAGAACTTTTATTTAAAAGAAAGCCTGATTTAAAATTAATATCAAATGAAGATAAGCGGATCTACAAAGATATGCTACATTATACAAATGCTCATAGAAGAAATTTTAGCCCCAGAGGTCAGATAAAGTCAAGTAAAGGTAAAAAATATCGGGAAATAATTAAACCCTTGTTTTCGGAAACGTCTGACAGTAAACCTAAATCAAAACTTGGAGGAAACTTACCAAAACTAAAAAAATTTAAAAACAACACTGATTTAGTATACTGGGATGATCCCAATGAATTGATTGAGAGATTAAAATTATTAATGGCTTCAAGAGACGCCGGCAATACAAATCATGATAATGAAATATTATCTATCATTGAAGAACTAAAAGAAGCTAATATAATAAAGGAATAAATAGGAACAGCAATAGACATTTAATTCAGTTTAACATACTTAACAATCACGATCATTACCAAAATTTGTTATTAAATCAATCTGAGCTAAAAGACAAAAATATAAATTTGAACGAAAAATCATCATGATCAAAGCCGATGTGGTAAATGAGCTTCATAAAAATGCCAGGATAAATTTTCCTCGACGAAAAGTTATTATGAAAGATATAGACGATCTATGGCAGGCGGACTTAATTGATATGCAATCTATTTCTAAAGAAAATAAAAGCTTTAGATTTATCCTCGCTGTTATTGACACATTTTCTAAATATGCTTGGACCTTTCCTCTCAAAAGTAAAAACAAAGAGATTGTATGTAATACTTTTAAGATATTATTGGATAGAGGCCGTGTCCCTAAAAATATTCAAACTGATAATGGGACAGAGTTTTATAATAATAGATTTCAAAATCTAATGCAATCTTATAATATTAATCATTACTCAACATTCTCATCAAAAAAAGCTTCAATAGTCGAGCGATTTATTAGGACATTGAAATCTAAATTGTACAAAGAATTCAGTTTGAAAGGCAATTATAATTGGATAAATAATACCCTCAATAATGTTATTCATAAATACAATCACACATACCATAGAACGATTGATGAAATCCCTGCGAATGTGAATAATATAAATAAAAAACGTATATTAGAACGTTATGCAAGTTTAGTAAAAAAAGTTAGTGTAAAAGTAAGATATAAAGTGGGTGATTATGTACGTATCAGTAAGTACAAAGGAACATTTGAAAAAGGATATACACCTAACTGGTCAACAGAAATATTTAAAATTCGAGAAATACGTAATACAATTCCTATCACCTATTTAATTGAAGATACTATTAGAGGTCAGCCTATTTTAGGAGCATTTTATGTGCAAGAACTTCAAAAGACTAAACATCCTAATGTGTATCTAGTCGAAAAAGTTCTTAAAAAGAGAGGAAACAGAGTTTTAGTAAAATGGTTAGGTTTATCTTCTGCAGAAAATAGTTGGATAGATAAGTCAAATGCGCTATAAGAAACAAATTAAATAGATTATTGCAAAATAATGTCTGATTCCATTATTTATACTTATAAACTTAGATAACTGTCAATTGTTTATTCAACGCATTATATTTATAAAGTGTTTAATTTATTTTTAAACAGTCTTATTATGGGCACTGGAGAGAGTAGTCTTCTCAATTGGCTTATAAACCATTTACCATTTGAATTACATTTGCCGGGATACAATTACTGTGGTCCAGGTACAAAATTAATTAGGAGACTTGCGCGTGGTGATAAAGGTATCAACAAATTAGACGAATATTGTAAAGAACACGATATTGCATATCACAAATCTTCGAACTTAAAAGATCGCCATAAGGCTGATTTGATTTTGTTTAAAATGGCGAAAAAACGTATAGTTGCAGCTGATGCAGGTACAGGAGAAAAAATTGCAGCGCGTCTAGTGAGCAATATTATGACAAGCAAAATTAAAACTGGTACTGGCCTAAAAACTTACAGCCAAAAATCTTCATGCAAAAGGACTTCTGGAAAAGGACTTAAAAATAAATTTAAAAATGTTCTTACTGTCGCGAAAAAACGAATGAAAAAATTAAAACCAAAATGCAAGAAAGGGGCAATAAAACTAGCTATGGCTGCTGCCAGAGAATTAGTTGAAGATTCTTCTATTAAACTTCCCCGCGTTATTCCTATACCAAAAACGGGTGGAGTTTTGCCTTTGATTCCTATTTTTGCTGGATTATCCGCAGCGGGAGCCATAGCAGGCGGGGCGGCTGGTATAGCTAAAACTATAAATGAATTCAAGATGGCTAAAAAGCTATATGATGAATCGAAGAGACACAATGAAAAAATGGAAGCCCTTTGTATTGGAAATGGATTACATGTTAAGCCACATAAAAATGGTCTGGGAATTTTCGTATCAAAAGAAAAAAACTAAAGTATCGGCTACCCAATCGAGCCTTGACTAATTTTGACATTGTAAAATATGGAAATAATATTCCTTATTTTAGAGGTGTCTTTATGAGAGACGAACTTCCTACACACCCTTTTAAATATGAATGTGGTATTATTAATTTAGATATTTCTAAAAACCCCGGCTCTCATTGGGTAGCCTATGCAAAATGCAAAGATTATATCGAATATTTTGATAGTTATGGAAATCTTAAGCCTCCAAAAGAATTAATAAAATATTTAGGCTCTAAAATTCACTACAATTATGAAAATGTACAAGGCAATCATCCTTTCCATTGCGGACATCTTTGTTTAAACTTTTTAAGATTTTTTTGGATTAATCATGGAATAAAATAAACAGAATTTAAGAAAAGAGTTCAGTATGCAAGTATGTCTACTACAGTAACTATCTCCGGCAATAAATCAGAATTAGAATCATATTTTCAACCACCTCTGAGTTTATCTGGAAAATATGAGTGTGGATTATTATACTTTTCAATACTGAACTCAACATCAGGTCGTCGTTTTAGTAACAATACCTCATCTGTTATCAGAATTGAATGTGATTTGATATACGGTTCCTATACCAACGGATTACCAACTCACATTATTCACGAATTTGTGCCTAATACCGTTGTAGACGACCAATATATAGAAACGCCTCAGAACGTTATTTATTTTCCGGTAAACAAAAATACAATTTCATCTATATCTATTAAAGTTGTCGATCAGTTTGGTTACAGTATTAACTTCGTAGAACATATTCAACTGCGTCTTCATTTAAGAAAAATAAAATGATACAATATAATATAAACCCTTCAGTCAAAGTAAAACGTCTTATTTCTTCTACAACCACTAATACGCGTAGACGTAAGAAAAAAGTGAGGAAGTTGACTAAAGCAAATATAGATTTTCTTAAAGCTTTAGGTTTTAAAGTATGAATATACTACAGATTAATGATTTACCGCATTTCGATTCTTCAATCGAAAGTTATGAAGTCCATTCTTACAATCCCTACAATAACTGCTTCAGAGAAAATGACGAAATCAGAATTCCCATACACCAGCAAGATATATACGTGTTACCATCAGCCAGTTCAATTTACATCGAAGGTCAAGCAAAATTCTTCGGTAAAGATGGAAAGCCGATTGAAAAAATTGTTACATTTAGTAATAACTATATTTTGTTCTTGTTTCAAGACATCAGGTACGAAATGAATGGTATAGAAATAGATCGTATAAAAAATTCCGGCATAACGTCCACAATAAAATCTTATATCTCATTAAATGAAGCAGAAAATAAAGTGGCTGCCTTATGGGGCTGGAATTCAAACGGTATTAAAAATGATGGCCATTTTAGTGCTGTAATACCTTTAAATAAGATTTTAGGGTTTGCGGAAGACTATAAAAAAATTGTAATAAACTGCAAACATGAACTTATATTGAATAGAAGTAACTCCAATTTAAATAGTGTTATACTTGCTGATGATATTGCTTATTGCAAAATAGATATAGAAAGGCTTCAATGGAGAGTACCACATATAAAAGTGTCAGATCGAGAAAGACTGGCTCTTTTAAAATTACTAGAAAAGGATAAGCCTATTCAAATGGCATTTAGAAATTGGGATTTGTATGAGTACCCTTTGCTTCCTAAAACTACAAAGCATTCGTGGGCAGTTAAAACTGCGTCACAATTAGAGAAACCTAGATATGTAATTTTCTGCTTACAAACTAATAGAAAAAATAATAAACTCAATGACAGTTCGCGATTTGATCATTGTGAAGTTACAAATGTCACTCTCTTTTTGAATTCACAATATTATCCATATGAACTTTTGAGCTTAAAGTTTTCTGAGAACAAATACAGTATATTATACGAAATGTATGCCAAATTCCGTCAGTCGTATTACAACAGTCCAGCAGACCCATTGCTTAGTCTAAAGGACTTTAAAGAAAAGGCTCCTCTTTTTATATTAGATTGTTCAAGGCAAAACGATAGTCTAAAATCAGGTCCAGTCGATGTTCGATTAGAAATTGAATGTTCAACTTCAATACCAGATAATACTGCCGCATATTGTTTGATTATCAACGATCGTCTGGTGGAATATAAGCCTTTGAGTAATATAGTGCGAAGATTATCATGACTGCTATTGTAGACGTTCAAGGTTTCAAAACAGAAGCAAATGAGTTTATAATAAAAGAAATTGCTATATGGTGTGATAACAAAATACAAGTGTTCTTAATTAAGCCACCATTTCCCTATTACAACTTGACAAAATCAGAAAGACGTCAAGTAAGCTGGATCGAGCGCAACAGAAAAATACATTGGGGTGAAGGATTTATTCCTTATTCTAATTGCCTATGTTTACTTGAAGATCTGTTAAGAAATAAATGTGTTTACACTAAAGGTTTAGAAAAAGTGTCATGGTTGCAAGTTATGTCGAATAATAATAATGTTATTAATTTAGAAGATAAAAACTGTCCTAATTTGTCAAGCTTGTATGAGCAATATAAAGATTCTGAAACCGTTTACAGTTGTATATATCATGACTCAATATGTTCTTTAAAAAATGTTTTATGTTTAAAAAAATGGTGTTTCGATAATAAACTTTTTAATTAAGTGGTTTTTTTTTCTTATTTTGTTTGCTCAAAATTTCCCTGTTCCTCAACCTTAGTCTTAAAAAACTTTCGCAAGCATTTACGTACGTAATTAGCAAGATTAAAAATTTGAAATATCAGTTTTCTAAATAAAATACAAGCTTCGACTTACTTGCTGAATAACATGACATTGAGAATTGGAGATCGTGTACAGGTATTGATAGTAGAAAAGCGATTATGCGGGCTTCATATTGTAGAAATAATTAATCACGAGCAGTATAATGCAATCCTAATACCTTGCTCTAGAGATAACGGCAAATGCTCTAAAATTCGCTTTAAAGGGATTAAGCTATGGGCTCGAATAATCCAGCATCAAATCTACAACAATCTTGTAGATTTGATAGAAGAAACCTAATACATAGGAACAGGCTGTGCATAACAGCTTGAGTTGCTGCGATTAAGCTGTTCATAAACCGGTTCCTATTAAGTTGAAAAGATGAGCAGTTAAGAGAATCATCGATCATGATAGTGTGATATTGGAGCGCTCTGCATTGCATGTGTAGAAAATTGGGGGTTCTGGATCATATTGAATGTGAGGAAAATTGGGGGTTCTGGATCATATTGCATGTGTAGAAAATTGGGGGTTCTGGATCATGTTCTATGTGTGGAGAATTGGGGGTTCTGGATCACGCGCCGAGCGAAGCGAGGAAGTGATCCAGAACCCCCAATTATACCCTACTTATATACTTACTAGAATGAATTAATATGACATCTACTACCTATCCTTACCATTTTATCCTAATCATAATACTACTTGCGTGATCAGTATAATGTATTCATTTTCATTCTAAGCACTCTGAAACTTATTTATTCTTTGGAACACCTGTAGGTACTCTACTAGGAAATTATTTTGCATGAGTATACCTTCGCCCTATGGCGGCAATCAAATAGTGTCAAATGTTATGATTTCGGCGTGGCGGCAACGATTGTTTTAGATTTCAAAAGAAGCCGCCGGCGCGTGTATCATAACCATGTACTTCCGAAAAGCGGCAAATTTCTTTGAGAAGTAAGTACAAAACCTTTGATGCCGCATTATCAAAGTGCCGATGGTTAAAACATAACTATGCATGCACTCAGTTTGATTTTAATAGATATTTTTTTATTCGCTATGTTTATGGTATTAGTCGTAATGCGCATAGGTCCAGTTTTTCATATTCTTTGATACAGTTTTTTGCGTCTCATAGAATTCCTAAGCGTACCTACCTATACACCGAACTGTTACACCTAACTACTCAGTGAAATAGCGCTAAGTCCTAGCTGCAAGACGCAAGAGTCTTGCAGGCTATGTCTTGTTCTTGCTCAAGTCTTGCACGGTCAGTCTTGGTCTTGGTCTTGCTAAAAATACGCGGTCTTGTTCTTGGTCTTGGTCTTGCAAAAACGCAAGAACAAGACCAAGACTGCAAGACCAAGACTGAATTTGGGCAACACTAGCTACTACCGCTTTAAAGTAAAATGAGTTAAAAGTTCCAATTAAATTAAGGGATTTTTAATTATCCAAATCTTAGAACTGTTGTTACCCGACTGTGCAAGAAGGAGGGTAATGTTTTTTGAGTGTATGTATGTATATTTCTTTGGCAC
Organism: Herminia tarsipennalis; assembly: GCA_945859575.2. NCBI lineage: Eukaryota > Metazoa > Arthropoda > Insecta > Lepidoptera > Erebidae > Herminia > Herminia tarsipennalis. The sequence goes on along the minus strand of OX243859.2, from coordinate 14,454,596 downwards.
ATCATAGAGCCTAAACGGTTTGGTGGACTTTAGCTAGAGAGTGCTCCACTTATGTTCTACGTCGACGTGAAACAGTGTTTACGGTGGTATCACGCTCAGTTACAGTGCGTTGTATTAACGCATTTACTTACAGCTACATAATGACACGATACGTTAACTTGATTGACGGACGACATCAATCATTTGTCAACGTGGTTGATGCACTTGTTACATCAGGTCATATAACTGAATAGAAAGCAAATGATTGTTACAGTTGGACGCTATGAGGTGAATCGTCTAATCATCATCATTTATTCATTAAATCGTATGAAGATAAATTATAAAAATTTCACTATAAGAGTGGTAGTATCTCGTGTGGTTTCAAACCGAATTTCATACAAAACGCACATTAATAGGAAAAAAACTTTAAATTTTAACCAACTTTTTTACGGTTCCGTAGCAAAAATGGCAAAAACGAAACCATTCTAGTTTCGTCATGTCCGTCGATATGTTACAGGCATTTTACTGAAAGACTACCCGGTGAATACTTATTGATTCAATTTGGTGAAAAGGTGTCTTGTAGTAGCCGCTACTTAGTTTGGTAGCTAAATAATAAAAATACATACAGCGGTGATATAAGCTCAAAAAAAATGTGTGGCACTCGGGGACTGCCGCGGTAAAGCTATTGCATAGCATTTTTTATTTATTTATTTTTTATTTATGAAGTTTTTTTTTTCTTTTCATTACATTTCGGGGAAGCTCGTCTCGATCCGTCGAAGCTTCGTACAGTCGTGCCATATACATATACGTTAAGCGAACGCTCGGCCGAGCTACATGGTAGGCGGAATGGGGGGTGTTAGGTTTTATTTTCGTTACGGAATTTCTTGATTCGGTCGCTGCGGTGAAAGCCATGCAATATATTAAAAAAATTTTGACCATTCATAAACGCTGTATTTTTTAATACGGCAACGACTCCGGAACCCTACACTGAACATGATCCGACATGCTATTGCTCTGTTTTTACATCTGGCCTGGTATAAGTATTCTTTCGTTAATTGCAAATGTCACATGCTCTGATAACCACAGTACATCAGCACTGCAGTAGTACAACTAGTCGCCGCACCAATTGACCTACTGCACCACAGTTGGCACCACGCCCGGCCTACTTCTGTTCACTCTACTGTACCACTGGGGTATTTTTGCATGTTTATTATCAAAAACCATAGAAATAGCTGTTCACATGCTGTATTTATAACACGTTTAAAGATAGGACTAGGCGAGAAATTGTGGCAATTGAGCAGAACGATCAGCTTTCTATATTACATGTTAAGTGATTCAGGAATACATGGCGGATATCTATACTAATATTATAAAGCGGAAGAGTTTGTTTGTTTGTTTGTTTAAAAGCGCTAATCTCAGGAACTATTGGTCCGATTTGAAAAATCTTTTTTTATTGGATAGCCCATTTATCGAGGAAGGCCATAGGCTATATAACATCGCGCTACGACTAATAGGAGCGGAGCAGCGACGAGAAATGTTGCAAAAACGGGAAAAATTTAGGCATACGAAGTTGCACGGGACAGCTAGTCCATCATAAATTGATTACTAAGGAGAGATTGGCAAATGTTGGCGAGGCGAACATTTAATTAAAAACATTTAAGTAGATATGTATATTTGATGAAGATAATTTTAAAAATAGTATTAAGGAATTGTAAATATAATTAGAATAATATTGGCGCTCTATTTAAATAAATGGATCGTCGCTTGAACGTGAGTCCAGAACAGGGGTGCAACATGGCGCGGGAGGCGGGAGCCGCGCGCGGGAACACTCGGGCAGACGGCCTCCGCTGGACGCACGCTCGGTTGTGACGTATTTGTAAATATAAAAACTTGTTTTATTCCAGTACTTGTCTGCATATTATCACCCTGTAGTCTACAGCAAGAAAGGAAATTAGCGACAGGTACTCTCACCAACTCCAGCCGGAAGTACCTCCGGAACCACCTGACTGCGCAAAAGTCGGTGTCAAACTACCCTGAGGATGCATCATGTAGAGGCGAAACACGTGTCTGGAGCAGGGATATTGCACGTCAGGGGTCCGGAGGTGCCTACCACTCGAGTTGATGAGAGTACCTGTCACTAATTTAGTTGCTGGTCTTTCTATTTCGATTGTTGTAAGGGCATTTCTTTACTACTTCAATCGTTGTGATTCAGAGATCGAGGGGCAGTGATAGGATTCCTCTTTCTTTTTTTTTTAATTGGGTAGCCTAATGGCTAAGGCATCGGTCTCGCAATAGTGATATCATGGGTTCAAATCTTACCTATTATACTACCGACGTGAACCCACTCCTAACACAAGCCATTGAGCTTAGCTGGAGAGGTTAACAAGATGGCTAGTAATGTGGGTTATATTTATAAAAAAAAGTTAATTATTTTATACTAATCAGGTACTAGTAGATCTTAAAATGATCTGAAAATAACTGTTATTTTACTATTTAACATGTTTTTGAATTTAAAAGCATGAAAACGAATACTAAAAGTAATTATTTAACGATAGGAACTTATGACGGCATAGGTTGTTATTCCATACACATTTCTATAGAGCTTGTCGGTTTGACATTTCATAAAAAGAGACTGATTTGACTTGACAGTCAACATCCCTATTGATTAAGAGGTAAACTCATAGTGTGGCCAGTATATTGTTTTAAAAGTGAACACCAAGTTAACTCTTATTCTGTCCTCCTGTGCACTTTAGGGAGAAAATTTGCGACAGAAAAAGTCCTGAAGTATCGTTTGGCACCAAACTCATCTAGTTCTTTGTCATCGTCATGGGTATCTAAATGGAGGCTGGGGTGTAAAAGCCCACATTAAAAAAAAAAAAAAAAAGTTTCGGCCTTCCTAAAAGAGCGACCTAAAAGCTCTATTGTGACGCAAAATTGTCACAATCGTTTGGTTAGGTTAGGTTAGGTTAAACAAACAAAATGAACAACCTAGGCAATTTCGTTTCACTACACGCCACATATTCCCGTATGTACTCGTTATAGTAAATACGACAGGTTGAACGTGTATCGAATTATCGATTGTAATAAACTACGATGTCGCAATGCCGTGTGTCGGATGGATCGTAACTTCATTTGATGAAGGAACATGTCTAGTAATCATAATTGTAACGTCTCCACTGCAGGCACACTATGTACCTTCTATGCGTTCTCTATAAGAGACAGTACAAGTGGTTAACTTAACCAATTTTAAATACAATTTGACACGGGAATAAACGCGTTTAATCTAGGTAAAGTTATTTACCTTATGCTTGCCCTGCCCCCCCAGTCAGCTTGTGACCACGGTCGGTGTAACCCGATCGAAACGTCAAGCATAAGGTAAATAACTTTACCTAGATTAAACGCGTTTATTCCCGTGTCAAATTGTATTTATAATGCAACGCGTAAGTTTAAAAGTTATAATTAACCAATTTTTATGATCAGTCCTTTAACATGGTATTATCGGTAGCAACATACATGCATATACAGCAGTTTATATACAAACAAACATTGAAAAATTATCCGCTTTACAAGGAGTGTCCGCGAGTTTTTATTTACGATTTTGGCATTACATTTGATACAATAATTGCATTTTTGAAAGATAGAAAAATCTGAAGTCCAGACTCAGGAATCGAAACCGAGGGTTCCGTATGCCAAACCGGGATAGTTGGTTTAATTTCCGGCCCCGGTTTGGCATACGGAAGTCTCGGGTTCGATCCCTGGGTCTAGACTTAAAAATTTTCTATCTTTAAAAAATGCAATTATTGTATATTTTTTTTATGTAATTGGTAAGAAATGCCTATAAAAATTACTATAATTACATTTGATGCAGAAGAATTTGAGATTTAGTAACATAATCTCGGATAGATGGTACGATTCCGGCCCCGGTTTGGCATACGGAAGTCTCGGGTTCGATTCCTGGGTCTGGACTTCAAAATCTTTCAAAAAGCAATTATTGTATTAGATGTAAAACTATGACTTTTTACAAGTATCTATAGTATAAGTGAATAAAAAAAAAATGAAATAAAAATAGTCGCCGTGACCGAAATCGTTAAGGAGCCCATTATAATACATACCATAAATACAACATTAAATCCTAAGCTTCCAATATCTACACTCCGTGCTACCCCCCAATAACACAAACCTATTGTAACATATTGTGGAATAAATGCATCCCTGATTGAGTTCGATCCTTACCGAAGGTACCACAGTCTAATAAACTCAAACAGCCGTTCGACAAAGCCGTCTAGACGGGACAATCGTGCAGGGGTTGAGGGACGCAACGCAGGAGAGAAGACAGACCACGCTGCATTCACACAGACTGGTCTCAGCATCCAGGGCTGTCGTGTTTTTAGACGTTAACTATCAATCAGCCTGTATCGGCCCACTGCTGGACCGAAGCCTCTTTTAACTTACGCCACAGCACGAGGTCCTCAGACTTCCCAATTTATTCCAACCTGACCTTCTTTAGGTCGTCGGTCCACCTGACGGGGTCGTCCTACCTGACGTTTACCAATTCGCGGTCTCCACTCTAGGACTCGTTTGCTCCAGGGGTCATCGGTTCTATGGTATACCTGCCAGCCCATTGCCACTTTAGCGTGCTGAACCTGTGTACTGTGTCGGATGGCATTAGTCAAATTGATACTAATACATATTGTTAACTTGTAGCCTAGCTTCCAGATGCTGTTGTCGGCATTTATCATAACTTCAAAGACGTCATCCTACTGCGTGTTTTTTTAACTGTGGTATTACCGAGTTCAGTTGAACAGTTCAACAGACTAAGGAGGATTTGCATTATTTTTAGGGTTCCGTAGCCAAAATGGCAAAACGCAACCCTTATAGTTCGCCATGTTTGTCCGTCCGCAGCTTTGCTCAGAGACTGTTGGTGCTAGGAGGCTGTAATTTTGCATGGATACACATATTACTTACGCCGATAAAGTAAAAGAATACAATCTTCAAAAACATATTTTTTTAGGGTAGCTCCCCTATATGTAATTTTTCTCTCTACTACACCATCGTGTTGGGTATCGTTAGATATGTCTTTTAAAAACGTTTAGGGGTTGAGACGAGCATTTTTAGATTTAGGGATCCGTTTGTGACATATTAAGATTTAAAGTGCAAATTTTTGTTAGAGTCAAGTGTAATCCCCCCCCCCCCCCCGCCAGGTAAATGATTGTATGTGAAAATTGAAAATTCACGGTAGTAGTATATAGTGAAATTAAAAGGAAAACTATCACAGCTAAGAAAGCATTACAAGTTTACGAGTAAAAGCTGATCAAATGAGAAGTAACAAAATTTCGTATAAATTCAATTGAAAGTGATTATTAAATAGGTATAACATTGAAAGTATGAAACAAAAACAACAGAAATCCCACTTCATAAGCCGCACTATTCAGACGGAGAGGAGGTGACTACGGAACCCTACATTGTGTGTGGCCCGACATGCACTTGCCTTGTTGTTTTTTTTGTTTGATGTGTGCACGTAGGCTTCGTGTCGTGGTTCCATCATCGCGTCGATTTGATCCGCCTGTCGTACGAGTAACTCAGTAGCACAATGTGAGTTATGATAATTTGATTGGAGTGAAGGCAGAACGCATTTGGAAAAAGCGCTCCCTTTGAATATAAATCATTAATAAAAAACTAGTTTATGAACGCGGATTCGCCCGCGTGGATACTGGGAAATAAATAAATATACGGACAACTCACACACGGCTTTCTGATTCCAAATTAGGCAGAGCCTGTACCTACTATCCATACTAATATTATAAATGTGAAAGTAACTCTGTCTGTCTGTTACGCTTTCACGCTCAAACAGCTAAACCGATTTAGATGAAATTTTGTATGGAGATAGTTTGAGTCCCGAGGAAGGACATAGGATAGTTTTTATCGCGATAACCGACATCCACGCGGGCGGAGCCGCGGGCGAAAGCTAGTAATAACATAATAGTAACTAGCTAATCCGACGTTTGCCGTATTCTGCCATAAATTTTGTAAGAAAAGTGTGGGGGGTGTGAGTAGGAGGGTAAAAAATACTTTACAACCTATTCTCATACCTAACAAATCTACAAAAAATCAATAGAATCGGTCGAGTCGTTTCCGAGGAATTCAACCACAAACACCGTTACACAAGATGTTTATGTCTATACTAAAATTATAAAGCTGCAGAGTTTGTTTGTTTGAACTCGGTAATCTCAGGAACTTACTGATTCGAATTGAAAAATTTATCGAAGAAGTCTATAGGCAATATAACATCACGCTACGACCAATAGGAGCGGAGCAGCAATGAGAAATGTTGCAAAAAACGGGGAAAATTTACGCAGACGAAGTTGTGCGGGACAGCTAGTTTGAGTATATAACACAAGGAGTCTTCTAAAAGATCTTGCTAGGCATTTACCTACACAAAATAATGAAATACATTCTTATTTTTACCTCAGTATCATTATAACGACACATTTTCACGCAAATGGCCGACCATTTCCCGCCATTTTTCACATAAACCTAAATACCTGAAGTGTCCCTTACATCCAAACCATTAATATACTTGTTATAGTGCTTATAATACGTATCTGCGAGCTATGGCACCCACGCTTCCCCGTTATGGTACTAACAAAACTGCTTAGTAATGTTTCGATCGTTAAGATCTTCGCCCATTGTATCATTGACTGCTTGTGGCGCGGTAGGAGTGTATCCGACTGCTACGCAAGAGGGAGGTTCGATCCCCACCCAGGATAAAACTTTGTGTGATGAGCACGATGGTTTATTCTGTGTCTGGGTGTTATTTATCTATAATATGTATGTATTTAGAAATATATAAGTATGTTTATCAGTTGTCTGGTTTCCATAGTACAAGCTCTGCTTAGTTTGGGATCAGATAGCGTTGTGTGAGTTGTCCCAAGATATTATTATTATAATTATTGTATCAGCGTCGCGCACGTCTAACCTGAGTGCTCAAACTTGCATTAGGGTTCGTTCGTGTTTGATAGTCAACTAGCTCCTACACTCCGCTCGTGTGGATGTCGGTTATAGTAATAAAAACTATCCTACGTTCTTCCCCGGAATTTAAACTTTTTCCATACCAAATATATGTATACTAATACTAGCTGTCCCGGCGAACTTGGTCTCGACTCTTTTTTTTTTGTAAATCGGGTTCAATTGTGAATCTAAACCATCCTCGAATCCCCATGAACTCATTCAAAAAAAATCATCAAAATCGGTCCAGCCGTCTAGGAGGAGTTCAGTGACATACACATGCACACAAGAAATATATATATAAAGATTATAAAGCTGAAGACTTTGTTTGTTTGTACGCGATAATCTCAGGAACTACTAGTCAGAATTTAAAAAAAACTTTTACCTACTGTTGGATAGCCCATTTACCAAGGAAGGCTATAGGCTATATAACATCACGCTACGACCAATAAGAGCGGAGCAGCAATGAGGAATGTTGCAAAAACGGGGAAAATTTACGCAGACAAAGTTGAGCGGGACACCTAGTAGTACATAACACTAAAAAATGTACACAATTCATGCAATTACCGGCTCGATATACAGCCGGCACCTTGACCCTAGAACACGTCAACTCTTACATCAATGCGGCGGCCGCATTTGGTTTCTTAGAACCAACTATTGTAATAATTGTGTGCATTAGTTATTTGGTGACGTGACGTGAGCGGTCCGTGACTCAGTGGCGACCAGGCAGACCGAGAGATTAGCGAGGCTAGGCTATTTAACTACTGTCAGTCAATGGGTGACTGTTTTAGAAGTGACAAGTAGACGTATTAGACATATTTCGGGACTTAATCGCGTGAATTATTTAAAGGTACGAACCTTTTATTTACCCGACGTTTCGATCGAATTGCACCGATCGTGGTCACGGGTCGACTGATGGCAGCTTAGCGATATCTCCGTGAGGCGCGGGGTTTTTCAACTACCCTCGCCTGGTCTTCATAATTTTGATAATTTGTACTGTCGGTACTTCTACACACTACACTTACACCGGACCTTCGCAGTGTTTCCATAATGAGCGGAAATTTCCCTTTTTAAGGGAAAATAGAGTCCAGAGGGGAAGAAAAAAGGAAAAGAGATGAAAAAGAATAATGGAAAAACTCCTGAGAAGGGGAAATCTCAATTGAGGAGTGAGGAAAGGCAATAATTAAAGTGGAAACACTGGACCTTCGCTCTACCGGAGCGGTCTTCAGTTCTTTTCGTGATGGCATCGACTGAGGACAATACCATGGGCTTATCCAGGAGGGAGTTTTTTTAACTAGTAATGTGGGATTTTGGTCGCACATTACTAGCAATCCTGTTAACCCCTCCAGGTAAGTTCAAATAGATTTAGCCAGTGTCGAGATTAGGTAGGCATGTTCGCGTGTCGAGGGTAGGTATGTGGTTTGTCGTCTGAAGCAATAAATACTAACATCAAGCCGCATGCCGCCCGCACACGAATTTTATGTACAAAGCTATGTGCGGCGAAAGATAGGTCGCCTGTAAACATCGCCTGTAGCACGCCTACAGTAGTTATCATTTTATGTGCGAATATCTACTGGGAACACTGAGTGTATTGAATTTTATTTATGAGGATATTACTTTTGACTGACGACGCGAAATAAGACGTTATAAATTGTATTTTATGCCTCAGTGCTAGGGTACCAAATATATCAAAAAACAAACATAACAGAAACAAAATCTAAGCTCTGTCTCGTGTGGGAATCGAACCTATATCCTCCCAGACTGCAGCATACGCATAAGTAACCGCACTGCGCCTTAAAGGACATAACAGTAATGTTCTTTCGGATAGCTTAAATGCCAAACGACAATAAAAACTGATAGAGTATTATCAAAAGAAGTAACGCACGGAAAGGTTCAATTGGTAATAATAATGAAGAAGATTTTTTTTTGACGAGATAACGTCCTTTAAATCTATAACCGGCCGCACTCACGAATACAAATACAAATTCATTTATTCACAAGAAATGTGGTTACTTAAAGGTGGTAATAGTTTTAAATAAGTTCTTTCACATTCTACCATAACAATGGTGCGTGAATATGTCATACAACTGATATAATTTTGTTTTTTAATTTTATAAAAAGTGTGACTGCACCGCTTTTACCGTTATTGACTGGTTACCGCCTTTACCGCGTTATTGACTGGTTGCTAAGCAACGCTAATGGAATGGTGATATCATCAATGTTTTCTTATGACGTTATCACGTAAAATTATCGTCCGTAAACCGACTTTATTTATTTATATAAAACTTTATGCACAAAGTTGTACAAAGGTGGACTTAATGCTAAAAGCATTCTCTGCCAGTCTACCTTAGGGTGATGTAGAAATGGAATGTGTAGGTGCAGTACTTTACAGACAACCGTTTTTTTTTTAAAGATATGCAATGTGGGATTGTGAGTTCAGCTATGTTACCCCTCAATGGCTTGTGTTAGGAGTGGGTTCACGTCTTTAGGATAGGATTCAAAACCGAGACCTCACGATTGCGGGTCCGATAGATGTAATTTAGAATAATGTATCGCGTGTCAACGACCGACGATACCCATAGATAGCGCTACCAGTTATCTACAGATAGGAAGCCAATTGGAGTATATTATGTAATCAGAAGTGGCGCTTCAGATAGCAAAAGTGCTTCTTAATGGACTCTTATCTCAAGATGCAACAGCGATTTCAAGAGGTTAGGTATTACAGGTAAACATACGAACATCTTGAGACATTTCCCACAAGTGTAATCTATGAGTATATCTATCACTACATAGTATAAAACAAAGTCGCTTTCTCTGTCCCTATATCCCTATGTATGCTTAAATCTTTAAAACTACGCAACGGATTTTTATGCGGATTTTTTAATAGATAGAGTGATTGAAGAGGAAGGTTTATATGTATAATAACATCCATTAAATAGTAGAGAAATAAGGAGCGGAGCAGCAATAAGAAACGGGGAATATTTACGCAGACGAAGTTGCGCGGGTCAGCTAGTAATATATTTAATAATATCTTTAGACAACTCACACAACGCGATAGCGACTAGTAGGCCTCATGAATTTTGTACCCTTTCTGCGAATGAATTTTTCAGCTCATGACATTACATAATAAACTTACTTTTAGTTTAAAACCTAATTTTATATTTCGATGGTTTTTCGTCTTATATTATGTAGTTTTGTTTTATTTTGCTTTATTATTAAGTATACTATTAACTATATTATAATATGTTACCTAATGTATTGTTGCTTCTTTTTGTGGTTGTACCTAAAAGTGGAAACTGTATTTAGGCTAAATAATGTAATTTTTGTAACGTAAAACATATAATCTGTTTGTTTCCCAAAACAAAATAAATAAATAAATATAAAGTAGATTTCTTCTAACATATCTATGAGGCACACAGGTGGGGCGTGCGGCCCCAAATATTTGCCTACAATTTCATAGAAATGACCAACCTACTCTTTTTAAGGTTCCATTGCCAAAATGGCAAAAATGGAACTATTATAATTTCGTCATGTCCGTATGTCACTCAAAGACTACTCAATGAATATTGATGAAATTTGGTGAAAAAGTGTCTTGTATGTAGTAGCCGCTACTTAGTTTGATAGCTAAATAATAAAAATAAATATTTTTAGGGGGGGGCACTCCATACATGTAACATAAGCTGTTTTTTTTTATCATCAAACATCAACATGTGGCACATCATTCGACAGATCTTTCAAAAACAATTTAAGGTTTTTAATAAACCTTTTTGATTGACTGAATATTTTTGGAAATAATGGCTCCGAAAGTTGCATTAATTGTACCCCCCCCCCCTTAACTTTTGAAATGTGTGACCAAAAAATATGAAAAAAATCGCAAAGGTAGCGCTTTAAGTTCTTTAAACTAAAATTATTTCGGACATGATCGGAAATACGGACATCGAGTCATTGCTGAAAAACTGCTTTTCTCAATAAAAAGGCGCAAGTGCTATGAACATACGCTCTTCTGCCGATGCAATTATTCAAGGCTGCGGAACCTTACACTGAGCATGTTCTGACATGCTTTTGCCCGGTTTTGTTACTTAAGTACATAGGAAGATAAGAAATCGTATATTTACATATGATAAATAGATAAACTGGTTTCTTTATCTATACGACATTTTTAGAGAGGGACGGTGAGTTTTAATTTTCAAATTGCCTCGGGCAACCAAAAATTAGCAAGCTGAAGTGGCAGTGGGCTGGCCATATTAGCCGAAGAACCGACAACCGTTAGGGTAAACGAGTTCTTGCGTTCTCCGCGGCTCAGCAAACGTAATGTAGGACGCCCTCAGGCCAGGTGGAGTGATGATCTCCGCAAAACGGCTGGTCGGACCTGGATGCGAGAAGCCGAAGATAGAACAAAGTGGCGTGCAATTGGAGAGGCCTATGTCCAGCAGTGGACTGCGGTAGGCTGATGATGAACCAAAAATTCTGGCAGTAAAAACTCGCAGCCACTCTTTACAAATTGCCTATTTTACAATGTTTGAATGTTTATAAACTTGATATGGGGGTGAGGTGCTGCCACTAATATACTATACACCATGTTAAAGGAGATTTGGTGAGATTTGTAATCTCTATCTACATAAATCATATCCTCTCGACACGGGGTGTATAGCAGTACGTGCTTATACCCCACACCTTACATTTTAACAGTAGTGAGACGCCGACGAGGCGAGGTCGCCCCGTCTCCCACGCCACGCAACGATCAAGACTCGTCGTCGCCATATACGGGCTACGCATGCGCTGTAGCCACCAGACGCCCACGCACGCGCCCTTGACAGCTAGGGTTGACACCAACTACATAAAATGTAGGGCCAGTCGTATCTATACTAATATTATAAAGCTGAAGAGTTTGATTGTTTGTTTGAACGCGATAATCTCAGGAACTACTGGTTCGAATTGAAAAATTATTTTAGTGTTGCATAGCCCATTTATCTACAACCAATAGGAGAAGAGCACCAATTAAAAATTTTGCAAAACGGGGAACGAAGTTGCGCATTACCTAGTTGAATATATAACACTAGAGACACTCTTGTCATTCGTGCCATCAAACATTTGCAGTAATCATTCCATCGGCTTATCATGTTAAATATGGTCCTTCGAGCAAAATGTGCCTTCTACTATTTGCTCCAAAGGCCATCGTTAGTGGAGGAAGAGAATCAGTAAATGTAATCCTTCCGAGCGACGAGGGAGACCTTCTTTGTGACCGACGAAACAAAGAAGATCGCTGGGATGGAACCGAGAAGGGTGTTGTGACGTAAATTAGGAGAGGAATTAATAGGCAATGGACCGATAAAGACTGATGATGAACCTACTGCGCGACGTAAAGGAGGGTAATGTGTGTATCATGTATGTATGTGTGTTCGTTTCTGGAACTATATAGTCCAAACGCGTGCGCGGATTTTGATGATTCATACGTTAATAAATTTGTATTAATCTAGACATATTATTAAAATATATATATTACGGGTCTTAATCGCGTGAATAATTTAAGGTAAAATACCTTGTTTATTGCCCGACGTTTCGACCGTATTGCAACGGCCGTGGTCACGGGAAGACTAGTTGAGCTCAGCGTCGCCTCCGTGAAGCGCGGGTTTCGGAAACTACCCTCGCTTGATTTTTATCACTCACTATTACGGAACCGTCGGTACTTCGACACACAACACTAAGGACATCTGCACACTGGCGTGTAATGTTTGTTCGGCGGTGTATACACTTGCCGATCACGGGATTCCACGATGTTGACAAACGGTATCCGTCTTCTCGGTTGAAATTGACATGTTTTTTGATTTCAACCGCTTCCCTCGCCATCCTGGAGTAATAGTGACGGTCGGTGGAGAGGACCTGTGGTTTGTGTAGTTCAATCCAGTGATTGGTTCCCGCATCCAGCAAGTGTTCCGCTATTGCTGACTTGTTTGTCTGTCGGTTTTTCACAGCCGCGATATGTTCCTTAACCCTTTCCGCTATGGTTCGCTTGGTTTGTCCGATGTAGGAACTGCCACAGCTGCAATCCACTTTGTAGACGCCAGGTGTCTGTAGAGGAATTACATCCTTAGGAGTACGTAGGTGCTTAGCTACCTTGGAGTGCGGACTATATACAGTCTTAATGGAGTATTTCTGCAGTACTGTTCCAACTTTGTCCGTCACTCCTTTCACATACGGTAGAAAAGCTGGAGCCCTGTCAACCCCCGGTCGGGAGTCTCTCCTCTTCGTACGTCGTGTGCTTCCTCTGTATCCGTTTCGCTTTAGTACCTCCTGAACATGTGTGAGCTCACTTTCTAAATGTTCAGGGTCACAAATGTCATATGCTCTATTTGTCAGCGATGATACCACGGATTGCAGATGTCTTGGATGGTGATGCGAGTCAGCATGTAAGTATCTGTCTGTGTGGGTCGGTTTTCTGTACACAGTGTGTGCTAGGGTACCATTGTCTCTAACCATTATTTTAACATCGAGAAAAGCTAGCGATCTGTTTATCTCCATTTCAAAAGTGAACCTGATCTTAGGGTGTATGGAGTTCAAGTCTTTAGCAAATTGTTCTACTTCCTGCCTATCGCCCTTCATAATGCAGAACACGTCATCGACGTACCTCTTCCACAGTTTGACCTGGGACAATTGTAGCTCAATTGTTTCCTCAAAATGTTCCATCCAGATGTTGGCCATCACCGGCGCCACTGGGCTGCCCATGGCCACTCCGTCGATCTGGAGGTAGTGTTGTCCCTGGTAGATGAAGAAGTTGCCTTCCAGACAGTTTTTAAGTAAAACAATGTACTCATTGGACAGATCGTTTGCTCTCAGCTTTCTCTCGATGACCTCAAGGCAGTCCTGAATGGGAACGTTGGTGAATAGTGACTCCACATCAAAACTCACCATCACCTCGTCTGGTTCCACTTTCATGCTCTTGATGATGTCCACGAAATGGCGAGAATCCTTTACGAACGATGTCGTTTTACCCACTAAAGGTTGCAGTATTGAAGAAAGGTATTTCGCTAGATCGTAAGTAGGCGAGTTAATTTGGCTTACGATTGGGCGTAGTGGGACGTTACCTTTATGAACCTTTGGCAACCCATATAACTTGGGCGGCTGTACGCTCTTGGGTCGAAAGAGTCGGTCATAGACATCATTCGCGAACAGATCTTCATGGTCCCTAATCAGTGCTCGTATACGTTTCGTGACTCTGGCTGTAGGGTTGTATGACACTGACTTGTATATAGAAGTGTCACTTAAAAGACTCCGTATTTTGTCATCATAGTCACTCGAATTCATCACTACAGTGGCGTTTCCCTTATCGGCCTTTAGCACTAAAATATTCGTGTTATCACGTATCTCTTTTAACGCTAGACGCTCTTCTGTAGTAATATTCGGTTTAGGCAGCTTCGATTTTCGAAGGATAATGGCGACATCCTGTCTAAGCGTTTCCGCGTCCGCAGACGGTACCTTGTTACGCATTATCGCTTCTTCGACCCCACTGATAACATTTTCATACGGAATCCGTTTAGGTGTTACTGCATAATTCAACCCCTTAGCTAGTATGTTCTGTGCAGTGCCATCAATTTCGGTAGATGATAAATTTATTACCGTTTCAATGTGGGTAGGTGGTGATTTTTGAGCAATTCTCCTCTCACGTTTACAAAGCAACTTTTTGAACGTCGGGCAATAAACAAGGTATTTTACCTTAAATTATTCACGCGATTAAGACCCGTAATATATATATTTTAATAATGTGTACAAATCGCGAAAGTTTATCAAAATCTAGACATAATTAAGACATTACATACAATCATTAAAATGGCGACTATAATAGAGATGATTGTAATAGGGAAAAAAAATAAGTCAATAAACTATGTCATGTGGTGTATCATTGTGTAGGTAAATTAAAATCATGATGAGGTTTCTTGAATCATTTTCACTTAAAATCATCGTTTAGGATATTATAGCGATGTAACGTTACCAACCATTTTCGCAAAAAAATTCGGTAGTTACAGTTATTTACGTCTTACAACTTAGCAATGAAAAGTACTAAAAAAAAAAGAAAAAAAAACAGTATAATTCAGTTGGAGGCATTTTAGTAAGTTCACTGGGATTCATGAATGCCTGCGACTGCATGGTTTAAAGTTATCTTTTTTTAAGCAGGCTCGTTTATTTTTTATTTTTTTTCAATTTATTTTTAAACTTTTGCACAGCTTTTATCGCGGGCTTCGAGCGCGGCGACCAAATCAAGAAATTCCGTAACGAAAATAAAACCTAACACCCCCCACTCCGCCTACCATGTAGGTCGGCCGAGCGTTCGCTTAACGTATATGTATATGGTACGACTGTACGAAGCGAAGCACGGGAATATAATAAAAAGAAAAAACTCTTTTTTATTTTAAATTGCATAAGTTTATAAAAAATGCTATGCAATAACTTTACCGCGGCAGTCCCCGAGTGCCACACAATTATTTTTATTATAACTGTTACCTGTGCTATGACAACCCTAACTGCAATGGTTTGCCGGTGAATCAACCAAGTATTTACTGAACTTGATTCCTGATTCACCATTACTCCTACAGTAATAATATTTTTTATAACTTTGTTATTGTAATCAATATACTTGTATTGTTGTTGAAGGTCGTTCGTAATTATATTGGAATGCATCAAGTATGTCGCAGTGCTGCAGTGGAATGCCGTCGTACCGAAGATCGTAGGATCGATCCTGTTTATTAAGGTTCCGTATCTTAAAGGAAAAAACGGAACCCTTATAGGTCCCATTTGTCTGTCTGTCTGTCAAGGCCCTTTATCTCGGGAACACGTGGTGGTAGGTACCAGTAGGTTACAGTCCCTCGAAGCTGTGAAAAATGCCGCAAAAAACGTATATTTCGAGCCTCCATTTCTGAACTATTTATAATATGTAGTACCTGTAAATTTATATAGAACCCTCGGTGGACGAGTGCGACTCCTACTTGTATGGTTTTTTTATTATACTTTATATCTAGTTTTTTATGTAATAAAATGACATTGTTTTTAAACTTTCGCGACTTAATCGCGTGAAATATTATTTAAAGGTACGAAACGTCGGGTAAATACAAGCTTGTTATAATAAAACTTAATATAATTCACGTGATACATATATAGGTAATTAAAATGGTAGCAAATCGGATTCTTCTTGAGTGTCTGTACTCTGTTTCATTTTCATGATTGAACTGCTGAATCGATTTAGATGAAATTCGGTATTAAGATAGATTGAGTTTCGGGTAAGAGCATAGGACAGTTTTAATAGCGACATCCACTCGGACGGAGCCGCGGTAAAAAGGTAGTACCTAGTAATATATATTTTTTAAAATAAATATACACCTTGCAAGCGCAACGACGACACTTTTGAGGATTCCAAATTAGCAAAAACGGAACCATTATTGTTTTTTTTATAACAACGCAATAGTTATAAAAAAAGAACGATAGGGGTTCGGTTTTGCCATTTTGGAATCCTAAAAAATGTAGGTTAATAATACCGAGACCAACACCATCACTTTAGCAACCCTACAAAACTTACAAACTCTTTAAAACAACCTTGACGCTGCAGTCTTGAAACTTTCAGTCCACAAAATAAAATTACACACGAAAGTGCTGAAACGCGTTCGTTTTCACTCGCCGTTTGTAATCAGCTTTCTCCATTAAATTAACATAACAATAAACCAAAACAAATATCTCAAGTATGTAACAGACTTACTTTTATAAGAATTCATTTCGTTTTTGACGTTCACGAATAAATTAGGGTTGCTATACACATAAGCTGGTCGTCATTCTCGATTCGGCAGTATTTGTTGATCGCCAAAGCCGACCCGAAGCAATTACTACACATGTTTGGCTTCATTTAATTAGTGTCGATCGGGTAGTTCATTCGGGTCGGTACATCATTCGATTCGGCAATATTTGTTGATCGCCAAAGCCGACCCGAAGCAATTACTACGCATGTTCGGCTTCATTTAATTAGTGTCGATCGGGTAGTTCATTCGGGTCGACACATCATTCAATTCGGCAGTATTTGTTGAACGCCAAAGCCGACCCGAAGCAAATTACTGCTGTTGCTCGCCCTAGTGTATTATGTGCGGCAACGCCGAACGGCTTTTTTCCGAACATTCAGCTACTTAAACTCGATTTTCTTGCCGATTAATGCCGAGCCGCATAAGTAATAGCAACCTTACAATTACAACCAAATATGCGATTCAATGTGAAGACTTGTTAGAGAGCTATCATGTCGCCATTTTTGCAGCTACGCGTTTAACTTGCCGAATACTACATTCAACATTCAAAATTCTTAGAATGCAAAACAACACCCGTGATACGTCGGGATTCATGTAGGTACATGTAATGCCAAATTCGTAAACAATAGGTAAAGCCGGAGAAAATAATCTAGCAATAAAAACTCGCGGCCACTCTTTACAAATTGTCAATTTTACAATGCTTGAATGTTTATAAATTTGATATGGGGGTAAGGTGCTGCCACTAATATACTATACACCATATTAAAGGACTGATGCAAATTATATTATTAAAAAGTTGAAACATGAGATAAACTAAAATCAGCCTCATTGGTACAACATAGTCTACTACAACAAAAATAAAAACTATATGTGCTTAAATATTGGCCAAAGTAGTTATAATGCATGATTAAATATAAAATAGTATTTCTGATATCCAAAGCAAAAAAAGAATGGCCTTTATTCGTCACGCAGAATCTTTACTTACAAAAGTTAAACCTTTTTTTTGTGGTCCCACATTACTAGCAATCTTAACCCCTTCAGCTAAGCTCAATGGCTTGTGTTAGGAGTGGGTTCACGCCGGTAATATAATGGGTATGATTCGAACCCACGACCTCACAATTGCGAGACCGATGCCTTAGCCATTAGGCTACCGCCGCTACTAGAAAATATATGGACAAACCATTGAATGAATTGTGTTTAAGTTTGCTACACAGATATCTATTATGTCGTAGGCATTCTTTATTTATTTATTTAAAGACTTTATGCACAAATAATGTGCAGAGGCCGACTTGCTAAAAGCAATAGATAATTCTACCAGTCAACGATTCTTCAAACCTTTTTAAGCTCTAAAGGAGTGAACATACTATTATCAAAATTTTCGTGATAACTTTATTTAGCAGGTGACTGCACTGTAAACCTAGTCCGAGAGTTCAAGCCACAGACTCACCGCAATGAATCAAATTGTTTAATTAGATTAGTGGTTCCGCCGCGTGGAGCTAACAGCTGATGCAGTTAGTACCGCGACACACTATCCTTCAAATACTGCCTACCTGGTTACGTGGGTATTATTTAAACCGATGATGAAGTAACAAATATAAAGGGAGAGACCGCCATTTTTACAACTCCTATCCTGTACCTACTCGCTTTGTGAGCTTGTGGTGTTCTTGACAGGTTTGTCATCCATAGAGATTAATCATATATAAAACTACTTTTACTAATGCAATATCTATGTTCGGCTAGATATTTACCACACGATTACTTACGGTCTGTAATGCGATAGTTTACTGGACGGAGATTATGAGTGAATTTTCCGATCTGTTTAAAGTATAGAATAGAAAAGATTTTTATTTAGTACACACAAGACACAATCACATTATTATATTTAACAAGGAAACTAGTGCCAAGAGAAAGAAAAAGAAGAGAAAATATAATTATAAATAACAATAATTAAAAAAGCAGAAACAAATAACAGAAATTAGTAACCGTTATGTTCTGACTAGCTTTTCCTCATGGCTTCATTCCCATTAAGTATGATTTTCATTAAGATTTAGAACATGTCCCTATTAGAAGTTGAATATTCATTTTTTTTTCTTAGCGAGCTTTTTCTCCTATGTATTTGGCATAACAACACTAACCATTGAGTTGTTTGATCTGTGAATGTTTTCTCTTATCTAAAGAAATATACAAATTAATTTAGTCCTGATTTACTTAAGTAAAAGTCAAAATCTATACTAATATTATAAAGCTGAAGAGTTTGTTTGTTTGTTTGATTGAACGCGGTAATCTCAGGAACTACTAATCCGAATTGAAAAATTCTTTCACTGTTAGATAGCCCATTTATCGAGGAAGGCTATAGGCTATATAACATCACGCTACGACCAATAGGAGCGGAGCAGAAATGAGAAATGTTGCAAAAACGGGAAAATTTACGCATACGATGTTGCGCGGGACAGCTAGTTATTTATATTCAGTGACCAAAAAGATCGCACACGCAACATAGTGTGGCCATATCTTAATCCCACTAGATCTTTGTCAACGGTGTTGTGACGTCACGACACCGTCACACCGCGCAGACAATGAACGCGTTTCCTTATTCGGTTTAAAGAGTATTACCAAATTAGGCTCAGTAGGTAGATAGGCTGTATCTAGCTATGTAGGATTAGATGTTCTTTGTTCGTGGGTGAAATGAATTAAGAACATGTTTTTAACTCATTTTGTGAATGCAATAGATGCGGTACAAGCTACAACAGTAGGCCTACTCTGTCTTTTACGGGGACTGTTCCCGAACCTATAGACGATTTTGAGACACGAGTGTATTGAATTGATGTTCTCGGCTCTGTATATCACCACCTCAGTTTTGATCGAAACTTCGTTTTCATTGAAATAGAGAAATAAGTGATGATTATGCACACCAAATCTACCCTTAAAAGCTTGATTTAAAAATTTTGGAACGAAGTTCCTTATCGCGCGTTGTGAAAGGGGGCTAGACGGAAAAAATTCTCACGAAAAGTTGTAACGACACTTTTTGACACACATAAGCCGTGCGGCGTGCGCGTAAGATATGAACATCTAATTTGACGAAGAAGTCACCTGTCGATTTGGTCTAGAGCAGCTATACTCTAAGTGTGTTCCGCGGAACCCTAGGGTTCCGTGATACCTCTGTCGGGGTTCCGCAAGAATTTAGAAATAAAAAAATCAAAACACCTCTCTCTGGTCGCTCCGCGGCTGTGCGGACTCCGCGGCCGCGCGGAGACAAAACGCTATGAATGTTATTTATTTATTTATTTGTATTTGTATAAGCTTGTGTTACATTAGCTGGTACAATATCTTATAAGTTTGGTCTCAACAATTTTATACTTGTACAACGCGTTCGCTCTAAGTTTGCCGCTCTGTGGAATGCGCGTACCCTCCCCCACGTGACAACAAAACTTATAATGTGTCATAGTTTTACCCAAATATCTACCGTAAGTACACAATTTTTATTGTTACAATTAAATAAAAAATTTCGAACGTCATACACTCATACCTATCGCCAGCGGCAAACTTAAAACGAGCGGGTAGTATACTTGTAAGCGCTCAGTCTCTTTGATAAAAGCCGCCTCTGAATTAGACGCTATAGTTGTCAACAAGCGACTTTCGTCTCTAACTTCAAAGGATAAAGTCGATATTGTTTACAACGCTATTTTTAAATTTCTGTTTTTATTTTTGCTTTTTGTTTATCAAAGGTGCCGACTCGAGTATTTTCGAGAATATTTGAGATCGAGTCTAGGACTAAGTATAAAAGCGGCGATCGCGCGTTGGCGTCGTCAGTTGATGATTAGCGTTCGGAGCGATAAGTTACTACCTACTTACAAGCTCGCTAGCGAGAAACTAGTGTTCATTGTTTTACTGCCTGCTGTATTCTGTTGTCTCAGTTTTATACATTTCTTCCCTGTAGGTTCTAAATTTAGTCTCTTATACGCAGTAACGATTGTGCATTATTTAAACCCCACTATCCTGACTTGTAACATTATAAATAAAGAAGAATGGAACGTTGGCTTAAAGGTGTTAAACGTGTTCCAACAACATCTTCTAATGACGCTGAATGTTCAAAAGCAATGCGCGCGGAGAATTTAGCAATCACCGATCCAGAAGATGATGCCACGAGTGCCACGACGTCAAGCTCGACGGTTTCAAAGACGAAAAAAAGGAAGTATGATGAATCTTATATCAGTTTCGGATTTGTTGATTCCAACGGCTCACCTCTCTGCATGCTCTGTAGTAAACTGCTTCCTAATAGTTCCATGGCACCTGCCAAATTGCGTCGACATTTAGAAACCGTACACCCCGAGACTAAAGACAAGAATAAAGAATTTTTTGTTCGCAAAAAAGATCAGTTATTAGAAGGTCAAAAAAATATGATGCATGTAACACAAACTACCAACGAAAAGGCCACGGAGGCATCATATTTAGTTAGCTATCGCATTGCACAAGCAGGTGAAGCGCACACTATCGCTGAGAAATTAATAAAACCATGTGTATTAGACATAACAAAATGTATGCTTGATGAAAAATCTGCAAAGCATCTTTCTACTGTTCCGCTATCAAACGATACTGTTTCACGACGAATCCATGATCTGGCAAGCTACGTCAAACAAGAACTAGTTACACGTCTACAAAATACACGATTCGCTTTGCAAATGGACGAGTCGACTGATGTCGCTGGTTTGGCTATCCTGCTGGTTATTGTGAGATATCCATATAAAAGTTCTTTTGAAGAAGACATGCTTATGTGTTCATCGCTGCTTACAAACACTACCGGGGAAGAAATTTTTAATAAAATAAATATATTTTTTGAAGAACATAATCTCAGTTGGAACAATTGCATTGACATTTGTACAGATGGGGCCAAGGCGATGACAGGTAAAACAGCACGAGCAGTGTCACGAATGAAAAATAAAGCGCCTAATTGTAGTTCCAGTCATTGTATTCTGCATAGACAAGCACTTGCGATGAAGCAAATGCCGTCTAATCTAAATTAGTTATGGATGAAGCGGTAAAAATAATTAATTTTATCAAATCACGACCACTACAATCCCGATTGTTCTCATTATTGTGTGAAGATTATGGCAGCAAACATAAAACACTGCTGCTCCATACAGAAGTGCGATGGCTGTCTCGGGGAAAAACTTTAACAAGGCTATTTGAACTTAGAGCCGAGTTACAAATGTTTCTTTCAGCAGATACTTCTTTTAATTTGAAGGACCGTTTGTATGATAAAACTTGGTTGTTCCGATTGTCTTTTATGGCGGATATCTTTCAAAAACTTAACGAATTAAATTTATCGTTGCAAGGTAAACAGACAACAGTGTTTCAGGCCTATAATAAAATAACTGCTTTTAAAAAAAAATTAGATTTTTGGATCATTTGCATTGGTAAGAAAGAAATAGAAAGTTTTACGTTACTCAGTGAGTTTGTTAGCGAAAACGACTCAGAAATGTTTGAAGATAATGTGTTTGAAGAATTGGTCCAATATCTCAGTTCGATGCGCGCATCTTTTGAAAAGTATTTTCCCGAAGAACACAATACAAAAATTAAAGTGAACTCCTGGATTCATAATCCTTTTTTACCCAACTTGGAAAAGCCTGAAAACATGTCAAATGAGATATATGAATCTCTTTTAGAAATGTCATCAGACACAAGTATGGAGTCATTGTTCAAAACGACGCCTCTTAATGATTTTTGGTGCAGAATCCAAGATGAATATGCAATGCTTGGCCAAATGGCTCTGGATATTCTTCTCCCGTTCCCAACTACATATTTGTGCGAAACAGGATTCTCTACCTACGCAGCCACGAAAACAAAATATCGCAATAGACTGGACGCCGAAGCTGATATGAGACTCCAACTTTCTTCCATCAAACCTGATATCAAGCAATTGATGAAAAATAAAAAACAGTTTCATACCTCCCACTAGTTAGATTTTTTCTTTTTTAATGTTTTCTATTATTGTCCTTACCAAGTGGTGAAGTAAATAATAATTAGTAACTGATACATTGTACTTTTATTATGCTGATTAATAAAGAATACACTTATAAAAATAATTGTTTTATTGTAGGGTTCCATCAAGTATTTTGCTTCCCAAAAGGGTTCCGTCATTTAAAAAGTTTAAGAACCACTGGTCTAGAGGCATAAATTACACAGTATTGGTGACAATTATTGTGTAGTTGTGGGTTCGAGCCTTCGGTATACAATCGTCTTTTTGTAAGTTATTTTCGTTTCGTCTTTCTATTTCGCATTGAACAGTGTGGTGTTGCGAGGATTATAAAAAAAAATAAGATAAGAAGTTCGTGCGTAACGTTCCATCCGGGTGTCCCTTGACACCTCTTAAGTTTTTATTTTTACAATTAATTTGTTAAAACCAATATTTCAGCTGTCCAGGTCCAAGCGTGTTTCCTGGACGTCGATGATTGGACTCACTCTGACTCAGTCAGGACTTTCATTTTTATACACAAAAGAGTTTAATGTATTTTCAACTCGTAGTTAAATTCATTTTTGATTCATCTATACTAATATTATAAAGAGGAAAGATTTTATTGTTTGTTTGTATTGAATAGGCTCCGAAACTACTGGACGTATTTAAAAAATTCTTTCATCGTTGTGAAGCTACACTAACCCCGGGTGACATAGGCTATTTTTTATCCCTGTATTCCCACGGGAACGGGAACCACGCGGGTGAAACCGCGAGGCGTCCGCTATTGAGATATAATCTTATGAATAAAAACGGCCAAACATGTAATGCCTGCGTTTTAGTCATTAATTCAATATACGAGTACATAACTATATTTAACACCGTATCTTGTCCGCGGGAGTAATAAGACTTAATTAATTAATATAATACATAACGAATAATTCTAAAGCCAGTTTTTAGGTAATATGAAAGTATAGTATTGCGTTTTGTATAAATTACACATTAATTACGAAGAACGAGTCACTTTAACTTACAGAACGGAAGCACTGTCACTTTTATTTTCATTTAAACTAGTTTTGTTTGTAGGTGAGTGCTCAATGATATTACGTTGCAAGAAGTAGATAACAATGCTCCAGTTGGTCTCAGTTACAAAATAATGGTGTCCTGACCCATGTAGGCTATGTTGGCCAATCTAATCCGCGGCTATCACTCTAATCACACTAATAATATAAAGGCGAAAGTTTGTGAATATGTGAGTGTGTATGTTTGTTACTTCTTCAAGTCTAAACGGCTGGAGCAATTTTAATAAAATTTGGTATAGAGTTAGCTGAAACCCTGGATTAACACATAGGCTAATAAACCGCGGGTAACACCACGGGGCACAGCTATATATCGTATCCAACACTTTGATATAGGTATATGACCTAGACCGCGCCATCCCTTTCAATTAAAAAGTAAATATTGACTGACTGCAAATCGTGAAAGATAGAAAAAACTCGTGCGGCCCTGTCTCTTTGACAGGTATTTTAACTGCCTCAGTGGCGCGGTGGTAGTGTATCAGACTGCTACGCAAGAGGTCGTGGGTTCGATTCCCACACGGGACACCACTTTGTGTGACCCACATATTGTTGTTCCAAGTCTGGGTGTAATTTGTGTCCGTGACTTGTATACGCAATCAAAGCACGGCTTTATCCAGCAGCCTATCAAAGCTAGGCGCAGGTCTACTATTTTACTAGCTAAATAAGTTTTAGGTTATAAAGATACCAAGAAAAGTGCGGCCAACATTACAACTAATTGCTTACAATTTTCAAAAGAAAATAAATCACAATAGAACATTAAATTTCAACGAATTAACGAATAAACGAATTCTAATTACACATCAGCGAACATTAAATTACGCTTAAGTATAAGGGGCGTTCATATCTTAATTTTAAACAATATAAGTAATTATAAGTGAGCTCAAAAGAAGTCAAAGTTCAGTTTTCTTAGTTAGTTAAGTTTGTTAGAAAGTATCTTTGTTCTTTCCTAGGAGTAGGAGATACGGACGATATCTATAAATCTTTGTAAAATAAGTACTTAACGAGATTTAAAAAGAAATAAGCTTCTAACGGCTTGAAATCATCATCATATATGTAGGTACTTTTATCGGTGGCGTAAATTGCTCTTTCAATTAAGGTGGTATTACACCGAGCGATTTTTTAACTACGCACACAGCGACACGGCCGCTCGCATTGCTCTTCCGCACACAACCATTACTTCACAGTGCGCAGGACAGAATACAGTCAAATATTCGTTCGTATATGTTAGACTAGCTGACCCGTGAAACTTCTTCTGCGTAAATTTCCCCCGTTATTGCAACATTTATCGTTGCTGCTGCGCTTTGATCGTAGCGTGATGTTTTATAGCCTTCCTCGATAAATGGGCTGTCCAACTGTAAAATATTTTTTTTAATTTGGACCAGTAGTTCTTATACCTACTGGTCCAAAATGTCTATAACTCTGGCTTTATAATATTAATAGTATAGATTACGAACACCATAACATTTTCCGCAACTTCAAGATTCATTTATGGGATCAAATTAGGACCATAAAATATACGGTGATGTACCTATATCATCGTACATTCTATGGCATGAATTTCGCGATGACATCACGTTTGTGACAGCGCCGTTGACAAACAGTCACCATATTAGCACTTTCATTAGATGCACTTAGCTGTCTTGTACACTGATATAATTTACATACGTAAATGTAAATAATACTCTTTGTCGTTAGTTTCACAATGGTTTATGCAACAAGCTGACACAGTTGTCACAAGGACGTGCAGTAGGCGGACGTTGTATCGAAAATGGCAAGTGTTTTGCAGAATGACTGATCACAGATCATGCGGCCGAGAGCTTTGCAAGCTCTGCAGAGGAGTTCATATATGTACAGAACAATAAAGGCTTGAAAGACGGAAATATAACATCAAATCGTTTCACTGTAGGTTAACTAATAATAATAATAATATCTTGGGACAACTCACACAACGCTATCTGATCCCAAACTAAGCAGAGCTTGTACTATGGAAACCAGACAACTGATAAACATACTTATATATTTCTAAATACATACATATTATAGATAAATAACACCCAGACACAGAATAAACCATCGAGCTCATCACACAAAGTTTTATCCTGGGTGGGGATCGAACCCGCGACCTCTTGCGTAGCAGTCGGATACACTCCCACCGCGCCACAGAGGCAGTCAACTGTAACATATCAACCCATATGATGTCCCACTGCTGGGCACGGGTGTCCCCAGTACAACCTACCTATTATAGATCCTGGGAGTACGCTGCTGCCCGCCCTGCGGTGGGAAATCCCTTAACCACCTTGACGACAACCATGGGAAGATATGGAGTGGCACCGTAGCACTAAAGCCGGTACCACACGGTCTACAATTGCAACGTGAAGGTATTATCACACTTGAGAACTGCTCAATGAATTAAGAAAACCATTGCGATTTTCTCAAAAAAGAAAACCGCATAACCTGATAAGGGCCCCTTTTCAGGCATCTGGTATCTATTTCATTCAAAACTGACTTCAAGACTGCGTTACATTCTGTTAGTCATGTAACAGAATGTAACTCAGTCTATCGCTTACATCGCATATCAAGGCAGGCAATCCGGTCTGGTATATACCTTGCGAAAAAACTCATAAAGAGACTACATATTTATTTCAACTCCTCATAAAAGGCAACGTTTGTCAATCCAGTGGGCTGTAGGCTGTATATTTTAGTTT
Organism: Herminia tarsipennalis; assembly: GCA_945859575.2. Lineage (NCBI taxonomy): Eukaryota > Metazoa > Arthropoda > Insecta > Lepidoptera > Erebidae > Herminia > Herminia tarsipennalis. The sequence continues at coordinate 14,428,102 of OX243859.2, read as the reverse complement.
CCAAATAAACCTCATTAAGTAGAACGAAGCGGTGCTAGGTACTTGTATTGTACAAATCTGTCGCCCTCTCCATATACCTACTTGCGTTCACTGTGGTCCGTCTGTAGCACGCACTAAGTAAGCTTCAAGGTTATAATATGTTAATTTTATCAACTTATCATAGCACATAGCTGAATCCTAATAGGCAATTACATTCAACTGTAGGTTGTTAAATACAATAAGGTTTATTGGAATCGTTTGAGGAGTTTTTCCGTAGGTAATGCTTGTCCCAATGAGCAAGAATTCCACGTGATATAAAAAGTGGATTATATCTTCGAAACGGCTGAACAGGATGGAGAGGATCCTCCCTTTGTGTTGGAGGGACTTAACACCTTGCCCTCCATATTGTGGGGTGTTATTTGTCTATAATATGTATGTATTTAGAAATATATAAGTATGTTTATCAGTTGTCTGGTTTCCATAGTACAAGCTCTGCTTAGTTTGGGATCAGATAGCGTTGTGTGAGTTGTCCCAAGATATTATTTATTTATTTAAATGAAATTATTCTAGAGTGGAGACCGCAACTCGTTAAACGTAAGGAAGGACGACCGGTCAAGGTGTACCAAAGGGGTGCACTAAAAAAATGTTTTTTTTTCTCCAAACAAATAGCGAAAACCATAGGTTTAAAAAAAACAGACAAAACAATTTTTTAGGACTTTCAAATTTGTATGGAGATGTTTCTGGCACTCCGCGGCCGCTACCGCAGCACGCGCGCTTTTGTGCGCACAGTTCTAACCTAACCTAACCGATCGATTTAGTGTAAATTTATTAAAGCCTCATTTCTCATAAAGCTTATTTTTGAAACCTATGTTTTTCAATATTTAAAGAAAAAAAAATTACTGCACCCCCTTTGCTACACCCCAACTGGACGACCCCAACCAGATGGACCGACGCACAGTGGGACGAATTTAGTGTTTCGAAGACATCTGAAATGTTATGCTATTTCATTTCCCTAATCATTTTATTGAATAACTAGCTGAACAAGCTACTTCGTCTGTGTCAATTTTTCCCTTTTTGCAATTTTTTTTATTGTTGCTGCGTTCCTATTGGATGTAGCGTGATGTTATATAGCCTACAGCCTTTCTCGATAAATGGGCTATCCAACAATAAAATAAGAATTCGAACCACTAGCTCTTGAGATTATCGCGCGCTACAAAAAAATATTATCAAAAAAGTTATGAGGAAGAAAAGTTTTTTTTTTGTATGGAGCGAAACATTTAAACACGTTTAATTTCGGACTTTTCGGAATTGCTAAGGTCTCCTCCCCACGTGTGAAAATCTGTGCCACATCCATAAAAACTTTATACTGTAGGTGTTACTAGGATAAATACACTTGACATTTATACAGGTTATTTCTTTGAATCAATTGAAAAATGCCTTACCGATGCGTAAACACGTTAACACTTTGCAATTATAACTTAACTGCCAAATGCAACGGCTTCGCGAGAGAGAGATAGGGAGTACGAGCGACATCTAAGAAGTGCTGTAGCGTCGCAATAGTGACACTAAGAATCTATGAGCAGTGGCTATTGCCTTCCCCCTGGTAAACTCTCCCGGACTCCCCCCACAAGGGGTCCCCCTAACCTAGGGGGACCCCTTGTGGGGGGAGTCGAGAAACGGTGAATCGTGCTAAGGGTACTCCTAGGGGCCCTAGGAGTACCCTTTGCACGATTCACCGTTTGCATTGACTTGCAGAGCTCCGATAATGGAGTGGTAAATATCAGACACTCAGAAACGCGAAATCCGTCCCATTGTGCGACGATCTCAAGAAGATCGCTGGGATGAATTGGATGTCGAAGGCGTTAGACCGGGTGTTGTAGCGTAAATTTGGAGAGGCCTGCAATAGAAGCTATAAACCAATCCAATTAAACTCTGACTGCCTTAGTAGCGCGGTGGGAGTCTGTCTGACTACCACCGCGCCGTACGCAAGAGGTCGTGGGTTTGATTCCCACACGAGGAGACACCACTTTGTGTAATCCACAAATTGTTGTTGTGAAGTGTAAAGTCCCTGTGACACAGGGCTTGTAGCTTACTACGGGAGTCGTCTTTTTTAAGAAAAATAATTAAACCCACTTTAAGAAAAAGCCGCAAACAGTCATCCATACCCATCTTAGGACCGAGAGTGTTATAGTTGCTTGACCTCGCTGATTTTCGATATGCTCGGTCGCACTGAGTCACAGACACCTCATATTCCGTAGGCTGAGCTAACATAAGTACCTAGTACATCTTGTTTCTTGAAATCTCATTGTATGTATTTTGCCCCTATTCCACTACTATAGGCCGACCGCTTAACTCGTATATCGCCTGCGCGGTGAGAAGGGAGCGCGGGGTGATGATAGTCAAATCAAACATGGCATCGAAGTCAAATCAATGGGATTTTACTTTTTTCATACCATTCAAAGCTATTTCTTTCCTCACCTTTTTTATACATTTCCAATTCCTTTTTTTACTCCAAATACATAAATGTGTTAGAGAAGAACAGAAAGCAACATAGAAGAAAATAGAGTTGCACAAAAAGTAGAAACATATGCATTATTTGAGTGGAGGGAGTTATCACTACCACATAAAATTCAGCTGCCTAGATTTCTTCGTGATTTTCAGTAGGGACTTGAATGGAGTGATAATCTATACTTAAGTACTTACTAAAATTATTAAGCTGATCTTGGTTTGAACGCGATAATCTCAGGAACGAAGGTCCGAACTAAAAGAATCTTTTACTGACGGATAGCCCATTTATCGAGGAAGGCTATAGGCTATATAACAACACGCTACAACCAATAGCAGCGGAACAGCAATGAAAAATATTGCAAAAACGGGGAAAATTTATGCAGACGAAATTGCGCGGGTCACCTATGATTGATATACCTAATCAGTTTATAACGTAATTTAATAGATAATGACTACATAATACTATTGTATTAAGTAACAAACAATAATCCTGTGATAGATAACACACATGACACGCAATATATTACGCTAAGTAATATTCTTAATAACAAAGACGTAATATTGTTACACAAAAGTCTAGTATAATTCAAATGTAACATTGAAAGAAACTAGGTGATTTCGACGTTAGTTATTGTAACAAAAAGCTTGTTATATACTGTTAGTTGCAGCTATTCAAAATCGGTTCTACAAATTCGGCCCATTACTTTAGCAAATATGCGCGTTCAGGCAGTCAAACAATCTTTATCTATACTAATATTATAAAGCTGAAGAGTTTGTTTGTTTGTTTAAACGCATCTCAATCTCAGGAAGTACTGATCCGTATTGAAAAATTCTTTCACTGTTGCATAGCCCATTTATCGAGGAAGGCTAACACGCTACGATCAATAGGAGCCAAGCAGCAATGAGAAATGTTGCAAAAACGGGGAAAATTGACGCATACGAGATTGCGCGGGTCAGCTAGTTAATTTATAAAATGATTACATGTAACAGAAAGGACTGCGTCTTATCTTGTCCAATCGTGTCGTATTGCCGTCCGTGCAAGGGACTATGAGAGTCAGGCTGTCTTGGTGGTGTCAAGTGTCAGTGATTCTTCCGTGAAATAGTGATGTTAACACATCACTGTGTTTCGGTTGCAGGCACTGTAGCCCTAGGCGGATTCAGAGGTGGGCCGTGACGTGACCACCTAACCCCAGACGGTTGTTTTGTGTAGCGAATTTCTTATATCGTATTGAATTTCTTTACCCATTTGCCTCCTGTACCCCCTCAGGGTTTTTTTTGGAGAACACTATCCGGTCATGCGTGAAATATGCACCCCCCGTCGTAGGCATGTTAGACCCGACACTGCCTTTTGCCTCTCGTGCCCCCAGAATGAAGTTCTGGATCCACTCGTGACTGTAGCAAGTGAGACTTGCGTACTAATGTGGCAGCGGTAGCCTAATGGTTAAGGCATCGGTCTCGCAATCGTGAGGTCGCGGGTTCGAATCCTACCCATTAAACTACCGACGTGAACCCATTCCTAACACAAGCCTTTGAGCTTAGCTGGAGGGGTTAACAAGATTGCTAGTAATATGGGACTCAATCCAATCACATTGCTAGTTATCTTTTTTTTAAAAACAAAAAAAAAATGTCTCAAATGAGAAGCAAGGTGTGGTGACATTTAGATCTTTGCACAAACAAGGATACTGTTATTGGCGACTCGTGACGTGCGACAATCAAACGGACGACTGAGACGCTCGTCTCCTCATATCGTAGTATAAAAAAAACATGGCCTTCTGCATAATTGGCTAGTAGGTATCTGATGAAATTACTCGCCGTAACTGACCCAGGTTAAGAGACAATTACTATTTCTCTTAACCATGTCATGGCATTTCTCCGAGGTGTAAATAATGTCGGCATGCGGAAGTGACAAGCCATAGACAATAATAGAATGCCATTGAACTAGCACCGCTCTGCGCCCGCGCAACTGTGAGAACAGGAACCATAAACAAAAGATCTCGCAATGTTTTTGTGATATATTCCCACAGTAACACTTTGCCAATTTGTATGGCATCACACAATTTCATACACATACATTTTGTAAGTTTTTTTTAAAGGTCACTGTAGTGATGGTAAGGGGCCAACAATAAGTTAGCTTTACGGGGATTTTTTTTAAAAGATTACATGCAATCCTGTTAACCCCTCCAGCTAAGCTCAAAGGCTTGTGTTAGGAGTGAGTTCACGTCGGTAGTATAATGGGTAGGATTCGAACCCGCGACCTTACGATTGCGAGTCATATCCCTTAGCCATTAGGCTACCGCCGCTTTAAGTACCAATTTTATCAAATATCCAGACTAATATTATAAATGGAAATGTTACTCTGTCTTTTACCTTTTCATGCTTAAACCGCTAAACCGATTTCTATGAAATTTTATATATGTAGAGATAAACTGAGTCCTGGGGAAGAACATAGAATAGTTTTTATTGCGATCGCCGACATCCACGCGGGTAGAGCTGCGGGCGAAAGCTATCTAGTCTATATAAAAATCAATGTTTGTCTGTATGTCCTCTATGCATTCCGAAACCATTGGTCAGATTGTGATGAAACTTTAGCAGAATGTTCTGGGAAGGCCGGCGAGTGTTCCTGTCTTTAAAAGCCACAGCGAAATGTGGCCGAGTTTAGCTAATTAGATATAAAAAAGAAAGTAACTGTTCTGTCTGTTTGATTTTTATTGGTATGCTTCTGATTAGATTTATTATGGAGATACCAATAAGGCTGGAATATGTCCCTATTGGGAATTGGAATTGGGGCAAATTTAGGGGTACAAAATCCTCCTCCCTCCTTCGAATAGGTTTATTACTAGTTTTATAGAGTCAAGTTCCCACAACTTATAGACCTGGATAGAACCTCCCCCAAAAATTAGCCTATGTACCTAAGCCTTAATAAACCCTAATAAACCCATAAAATTACTGCCTGTCTAATGTGTATGTGGATAACATAGTTAAAATACTAAACCAATTCTGATAAAATGGGTTGATGGAGAGAAGGAAGGAAAGATAAAACCAACATAACACAATAACCCATGCAACTATGTCTGTGTTTATACAACACTAGCTGTCCCGTGCAACTTCGTCTGAGTAAATTTAGCCCGTTTTTGAAACACTTCTCATTGCTGCTCCGCTCCTATTAGTCGTAGCGCGATGTTATATAGCCTATAGCCTTCCTCGATAAATGAGCTATCCAATAAAAAAAGAATTATTCAAATCAGACCCGTAGTTCCTGAGATTAGCGCGTTTGAACAAACAAACAAACTCTTCCGCTTTATAATATTAGTATAGATTTTTCATTGCTGCTCCACTCCTATTCTCGTAGCGTGATGCTATATAGCCTTCCTTGATATATGGGCTACCCAAAAGTAAAAGATTTTTTTAATTCAGACCCGTAATTCCTGGGATTAAGTTCAAACAAACTCTTCAGCTTTATAATATTAGTATAGATTTATTTGGCAAAAGCTAGATACTGGTATGGACAAACTAAACATTTTATGGATATCAGACCACTTTAGTGTAGAAGCATGACACAGAGATGATAGCCACATCGCACTCTGTGGTCATCAGTATAATTGTGAGACAGCATCAACTTAGATTATGCAATGTGTGACATGATTCACTATACATGCACTCAGTACACAGATATGGGAAAAAAAAACAATTCTGTGATGCGTTGTGATTCACATAACATATATGGACAGCTTAGCATAATGTTGTTAATTCTTGTTGTAAGAACATTGCATATAGAAATTCTTATTGAAGTATACTAATAAGGCAAGTTAAAGGAATGTTGAAGTTGAAATGTTATAATACAAAAAGGGGTTTCTTCTTATTGAAGATCATTTTTTAAATGAGACACAATGCTTTTGGCAATTTATTGAACTAGGCTTTATTTAGACATTTAACTGTGACCTCTTTGTTATTTTTTTTTTATAAAGATAACTAGCAATGTAGACAATGTATTGTGTTGGTATTTTAATAGTTGATTGTTATTTATATTGTTTTAAATAGATGAGTGTTTATATTTTGGTTTAGTTATAAGGTACTTTTGCTTTCTTTTGTCAGATGTTCACAAGAGTGTAGTAACTTAGTGACAGCAATAACTTAAAGTAAAAAGCAGAAACTAATCATCATCATTACAATCTATTGACAAATCAACTATGTATTTAGTACTTAATATATTTACCATAAGTATTTAGTACCTAATAGTATACATAATACTAGTATTACCTATAGACATTATAAAGCAAACTTAATCTTACATTATTTATGTAAGTATTACTTATTTTAATTAAATCTATCATCATAATAATAGATTAATAAGTACTACACTGCACTTTCAATAGATGTTTATACTTATAAGAGTCATATAAGAACAAAACAATTATGTTTATATAGACCAGTGCACTGTCCCTGCCTTTAGACATAACTGTTATCTACAATGCAACTTATGCAGCAATACAATAGGTTATCTGATAACAAAGTATTATTAAGCGTTTAAATTACATTCCAAACAGTTCAGAAGAGTTTTTTGATAGCTTACTGGACTTTTTAGATTAATTAGAACTACATCACTTACAATATTCAGTATTTACTTTGTTTTTAGTAAAAAAAAAATGCATTATTATTCCATAAGCTTTAATTAAAGTTTAATAAAAGTGAAAGACCAGACCAAGATATCCATCCATACAGCCAGCTTAATGAAATTACGTTAAAACTTTAGACCATGAACTGTAGCGCATTAACGCAAACAAATACGTTTACGTTCCGCCTCCGTGCGCTGCACCGACTACGATTTCACATTTCGACTAACCACGACGTCTGATACAAGAGGCTAGGGCCATTTAAATTATTTTTTCAACCGCAACGTTTCTTTGTCCGTACGACTGACTCATAGACTTACCAGCAGTTGAGCTTCTTTATAGCGGTGAGGTCCGACTGCTTGGATCTTGCAATCACCATTTCCTCAGTGAGTCGGGCCATGGTCACTACACTTTTCTACCACTACACAGACACAGACTGTTACTGATGTTTGTATACAAAACTGATAGAAAACGAACACTGCTAGGATTTTATTCACGGCAAGTGCGAGCGAGGCTCATCGCGGCATAAACGCGACGGCAATGCGCCACGAGCGCGTTCAAGTAACTGAAAAACAATAAGCAATCCCGCACGACGTTTCCGTTCACTTGACGTGCGCCACAGAACTTGCGCGTGACCACTAAACCACGTCATTTTTATATTTACAAAAAATGTATATGTGGAAAAGGGGTGTGGAGTTGTAGAGTTACAATATATTACATATTCACTAAGGCAAGTTGATTGTTCATTCAATGAATCTGGACGACTGCAATTCATTTGATTGTGAAAACATTTTAAACTCGCCCGTCGCTATGTTATTTATGCAAAACAAATACCCCTGAAAAACCCTGCTATATGGGTATCTTTACAAACAGAAAGGACTGTCTCGGCTCAGTAAAAATTACCATAAATGTTATTTAATTGGATTGAAGCCCTTCATTGAGTAAACAATGTCGAAATAAATGTCGGTCGAAAGAAAATATTCGAAATATCGTGAAGTAATGGAAACAGGACGTGGGTAGGTACTTACTTTGTTTGACAGTTTGACTTTTGTTTCTTCTATGTTGCTAATGTTGCTATATTCAAATGGTATGTGAAATATTTGAATTTTTTCACTTTTTCCTTGTTCTACATTGTTTATTTGCGCACCATGTATGTTTATTCTATAATCATCGATATAATAGATATTCCTATGAGTTTATTATTACTATTATGTATGGCCAATCCAACCCTCTTTCACTAAGATCTATAAACAGATCTTATTAATTGCGATAGCAACCCAACTAATACTAACGTCATTGTGACATTGACGTTGACGTTCTCAACGTCAACTACCTTTGGGATTGCGTGTTTATTTTTATTTTTTCACAAAGAATAAAAAAAATATACATTTAAAAATGGATTCAAATGATATATTAGACGACAAAGACAGTGGGCCTGAGGTTCAGATCAATTTCCCAAGTTCCGTGATGAGCAGGATTGAAGAAATGATGGGGGGCACTGAGCAATTTGATAGTGCCGAGGTAAGTAATAAACCAACACAATATTTCTAGACTTAGACCTCAAAGAATGATGAAATCTCGCTTAGATATTTGTGGGACGTATTTCAAGTGCTTTTTGTCCACAGAATCCCACCTCTTTGTTGATTAAATATCAAATTTTCTGCACCCTATGTACATTTGCCTGAGTTCAGTTTATGGTTGTTTATCCAGAAACTAAGCTAATTACATCCATACCAATTCTACACACTTTTATTTATCGATTTCGGGCTTATGTACGTAATTTTAGAAGTAAAATTTACCTAAAAACCAAAAAAATATCACTTTTTTCAGTTTGATGCAGTGGCCTATATCAACCGCGTTTTTCCGACGGAGCAATCGCTGTCGGGCGTGGAAAGTGCGGCCGCAAGGTGTGAGTTCCACCTGGCGGGTGTGGAGCACGATATACGTAGACTAGTGAGAGCACAGGCAGAGCAAAGGGATGCCGGACAGAACGCTTTAGTAGACGCACAACAATGTATTGCTGAGTTAGCCCTACAGGTTTGTACAGTATTCGTATATTTTTAGCATATGATAAATTATGAGTCTAACTAACTAGATCTATAGAAACTTATCCTAAACTAACTTAAATGTAAATCTTTAGGTTATGGTTTGTCATTCAACATAGGGCTCCTCCATCTTTTCCACAACACTATCCTTAGCACTTCTTGTCCATAGCTTTCCACCTGCCGTTTCAATGTTATCTTTTATTTTGCCATCCTCTGTTCCTGTTCCCAGTTCCAGTTGGAAACTATTATTACAGGTTACTCTTCTGCTCCACTTATCATTTCCTCTATGACCAGCCCATTTCCATGTTAACTTCCTGATTTTTATTAAAACATCTGCAACCCCTGTAATTTTCCTAATGTTTAGACATTAATAATGTATAGATGTTTCTTATTCTATCCTTTTTCTCAACTCCTACCATGCTTCTCTACATTGAGTGCTGGCAGACTGAAAATCTTTTACTTTGAGCTTTCGTGAGGGCCCAGGATTGGCAACCGTAGGACAACACTAGTAAAATACATGCATTTTCGTTACTCTCTCAAACTCTCAAATACCTTTATTTCGTAAAACCAGATTATACAGATTATTTGAATTTTTTTTTTTAATATGAATTAATTTAACCTAATACACACTCACAGAATTATGATTTGTTTGAAAAACAAAAAAATGTTTAGGCGGCCCCGGTAGTTCCAAGTGTAAAGCTCATGAGAAGAAGCTGCCAAGAAACTCATGGGCTACTCTTATACTATTATATCTAAGGCTCTCACTCACTAGTTAACTTTTATATCTAAGGTAGATAAGGTACTAAGGTTGACCTTGATTAGTCATAAGTTTTTATCATGTCAGCATTTACAGTTAGTCCTACCTTCTTGCTTTCTATATTTAACTGCTCAATCATTACTTTTAAGTCATTTGGTGTAACCACATACAAGAATACACCATCCGCAAACCTCAGATGTGTCAGTTTTTCTCCATCAAAAGATGTAAATTACATCATTTGATGAATTTACATCTTTTGACTGCCTCTGTGGCGCGGTGGGAGTGTATCCGACTGCTACGCAAGAGGTTGTGGGTTCGATCCCCACCCAGGATAAAACTTTGTGTGATGAGCACGATGGTTTATTCTGTGTCTGGGTGTTATTTATCTATAATATGTATGTATTTAGAAATATTTAAGTATTTTTATCAGTTGTCTGGTTTCCATAGTACAAGCTCTGCTTAGTTTGGGATCAGATGGCGTTGTGTGAGTTGTCCCAACATATTATTATTATTATTATTCTCTTTATTAAAATTAAATACATATAAATTACATTTTTAAATATAGCTAACAAAAATTAAATATATTTAAAAATATAAAAAATAGTGCCCCACCGGCATCGGGTACAGGGACCAAGCTACCGGTGGTTACGGTTCCAAAGAAAGGAACCTCCTCACTATGCGAGCCGTGTCCAGAAGTACTGCCTTCTGTATCAAGCGCTTGATCCAACCGTCTAACGCGAGCCTCTCGAGGTGTTGGTCGAGGCTCTTGGCAATCAAACCATTAACGGAGACGACTATCGGTACAATGATCGCCGAATCAACATCCCACATGTCGACAATCTCGTGCGCCAGATCCAGATATTTTATTTGTTTATCCTTTTCGGCTTTCACGAGATTTTCGTCATGTGGAATGGTGATGTCGACGATCATTGCACGACGCTCTGATCGGTCTATCAGCACAATATCAGGTTTGTTTGCGACAACAGTCCTGTCTGTGATGATAGAGCGATCCCAGTACAACGTGATACGACTATTCTCGAGAACTGGCTCAGCAACGTACCTGTAGTATGGTACCTCAACGTCCACAAGGTGGTATTTCAGAGCAAGCTGCTGGTGGATTATCCTGGCTACTTGATTGTGTCTGTGCAAGTACTCGCCGTTAGCAAGGCGTGAACAGCCGGAAACAATATGTCTGAGGGACTCACCGGGTCGGTGACAGGCACGACAGATGTCAACAGTGCCATCCCTCAGGATATATTTCCGGTAGTTATTCGTCATGATAACTTCGTCAGCAATTGCACAGACAAAACCCTCGGTTTCACCAAAAAGGTCACCGAACCGTAGCCAGGCCACGGACGCTAGTAGGTCCACATCGGGCCCATGAAGAGCCCGAAAGAACCTGCCGTGAAGCTCCTTGCTCTGCCATACCTCCCTGCGCTCGCTGACACCAAGCACTACAGGCCTGCGCCAGTTCTCTTTCGCCAAGGAGAGCGGGGTTAGCCCGGTATCCACCGCGACGACATCCCGATGCACACCCGCGTCCACATGGAGAAAATATTCTCTTAGATTGTATACCTCGCGGTTATGAAGGGACTTAAGGTTTAGCAAACCCCGGCCCCCACACTTCCGCGGGATATACAATCTCATTACAGATGAACGCGGGTGATGCATTCGGTATGACGTCATCAGTGTACGGACTTTTCGATCCAAGGTGTCTAATTCAGTCTGAGTCCACTTGAGTATGCCGAAGGAGTACATAAGAAGTGGCATAACCCAGCTGTTGCAGGCCCGAATCTTGTTGCCACCTGACAAAAGGCTATTAAGCACTTTTTTCAGGCGGCCCAGGAAACGTTCCCGCAGCAGCTGTTTCATGTCAACCTCATTTATGCACAGCGCCTGCGACATACCCAAGTACTTATAGGTCTCAGTTGCGAGTAGTGATCTTAGGTGAATAGAATCCGAGAGTTGAGTCCCTTCGGATTCCACTATCCGCCCTCGCTTTATATGAACGACTGCACATTTGTCCACACCAAACTCCATTCTAATAGAATTACTAAAGGTTTCAGTCACCTTCAGTAGCGCTATTAGCTGTGAGCTGGTGGGAGCAAAGAGCTTCAAGTCATCCATATAAAGCAAATGAGATATAACCTGACCACCACGTCGCAACCTGCAACCTAGCCCTGAACCTACTAGTAAGGTACTAAGTGGGTTCAGTGCTAGGCAGAACCAAAGGGGACTCAGAGTATCACCCTGGAATATACCCCGCTCAATCCTTATAGGTACGCCGCCACTTTCTTGGGTCCCTCGGCACCCTGGATAGGTAAGAAGCGTATTCCATTGCCCCATACACGACTTCAAGAAGGTACGTAGAGTTGTATTAACTTTATACAACTCCAGCACCCTCAGAAGCCATGTATGTGGCACGGAGTCATACGCCTTCTTATAATCTATCCAACATGCCGATAGATCCTTTCGGTTGCGACGAACCTGCTGGCTTATAGTCGTATCAATGAGGAGGAGCTCCTTAGTACCCCGGGCCCCACTTCTACATCCATTCTGAGAGGTACACATGATGGAGTTTGTGTGTATATGTTTGTTTATTTTAGCTCTCAGAATGGATGTAAGAAGTTTATAGATCGATGGTAAACAAGTTATCGGTCTATAATTACTGGGGTCCGAAGTACTACCGGTCTTATGGAGCAGGTGGGTCACTCCTTTAGTCATAAAGGCTGGGAGCGACGCAGATTCTAGGGCTGACTGGAACTGTGATGCCAAACAAGCGTGCGAACTGCGTAGCCATTTTAGCCAAAAGTTGTGCAGTCCGTCTGGGCCTGGAGATTTCCAATTAGACAAAGGACGGACTGCACTGGCTACGTCTGTGCTATTAATGATGGTATCTTCCATTTCTGGAATAAGTTCGCACGCTCGTTCAACGTCACGCATCCATTCCCCCTCTGTGTGTATGACAGGCACCGACCAAATGTTGCGCCAAAACAAGCTTGTCGCTTCAGCATTCGGTAAATGCCCGTCATCCACACCTTGGTCCGTTCGCTGCCAGTCTCTATACACCCACCTTTGGTCCGTTTGGAACATGCGGTTCACGTTATACCTGTCCACGCGTTTTTTATACCTGCGTATTCGGTTTGCCCATGCATAAATTTTTTGCTTCAGGAAGTCGATGCGCTCTGTGACACGTGACATATAATCTTGAGGGCTGATTCCAGTCCCCAAGGATGCCCGTTTCACAAAGCGCATCACTCTCGGACGAGTGTTCCCGGTCCTGAAGCAGGACAACTTGCCAATGAGTACCCTTGCTTCGGTAATACGGCGTTCAATCCTGTATTGCCAAGCCGGTACGGCGTACCTTGGTCGTATAGTAGGGGCTTCAGCTAAAAGCTTAATACCTGCTATACGACACGCCGCAACAGCCGTACAATACAGGATCGAATGGGTATCACCGAGGTCTTCGCTATTGTCTAGGTAAGTAGGCAATAGCGAATCAAGAGCACACACCAGCGCAATGTTCCGTCTATGCATAGGCAACCGAGGCAGGCGTGGCCTAATATTGTGGGGCGTGGACCGATACTCGTGAAGCGCACATTCCAAAGCGGCCTTAACCTCCTCTTTGTACTGAGTACTTACCATTATAGTCGCGGCATCCGGCCCCGTAGATTCACAGTCAACTACATTTGTAGAAACCTGGACCGGGGCAGGGATATCGCGGCTAGTTTGGGGGTACTCCGAGCGTAGTCTCTCAAGTGCAGCCTCATTTAGCAGATGACAGCGCTGAATGGCCCGCACTTGGTCCGATAGTCGTTGTGCCGTAACGTTAACAGTCGGCTCAAGCACCTGAAACAGAAGCAGCATCCGTTCACGGTACACAGTAAGGTTGGCTCCCCCCTCTGTAGCCGTATAATATGCCCGCATGACGTTCTCATTAATGGATTGAGTCCATCTCATGCGGCGCACGTTACCACCGGCAGCGGGGGCCCTGCTTGAGGCCGGTGGGCCTCTGGGTCCCAAGCTTGTAGGTGGCCGGCCTCTCCCTCGGCGGCGTGCAGGTGGTGGTGACGTCGGCGGGGAGAAGTACTCGTCGCTCGACGAGCTCGACGCCTCAGCAACGGTTGGTGTCGACGTAGCGTTCGGTTCCCGTGTTTGCGAGGCGGAGCGGAGCGACGAGTCCGGGGGTGGAGTTTGTGCATCTTGTGCTCTGGCGCGACTTCTTGTTATCATTTTCGTATTATTGGTCTATTGATTTCTTCTTTTATAATTGTAATGTGTTTTGCTTGACATATTGTCATCATCTGTCATTCTGTTTATTTTTGGTTTACTGAATTTGATCGGAATAGGTGTAATTTTCGTAAATTTACTATTAAATGGACAATGAGGTTTCCTTTTCTTTTTGCGGCTATTGTATGGTTTGTAAAAGCTTGTAAAATTATGAATTTAAATGTTATTTGGACGGAGATATATTTGAGACGTCATGACTCTTTTAAGTGTTGCCAGGTTATTCTTATTATTATTATCATCAATAGTTTAATAAAAGCTAACAAGAAAGCAGGCCAGCCACAATAGCTATGGTAATTTTGATTGACACTATATTTATTCAGGGTTAACATTCAAATTCAGAGAATATTGAAGGTAACCTACATAAAACACAAAGCACACATAGACATTGATCATAGACTCAGGAAGCCTTCCAAACAAAGTGGTGTGTAATTCCACAGTCACCAACCCCACAGACCCATTTAAAAAGGTTGTAATGTAAAGGAGAGTGCCTTGTAGTCTGACAAATTGACTTGCTTACCTATGTTTGTAAGAATATTTAATAAGTTACCAACTAATTTCAAAATGTTAAATCTGAGGCAGTTCAACATTAAATTGTATGAGTGGCTTAACAAAAACAATTTCTATTGTATAAAATAATTTCTTGAAAATAAACATTCAAGTTTTTGAGATTTGCATGCTTTGTATCAAAGCTAAGACATGAATGCACTTCAGTAATTGTACCATGTTTTAATGCAAATAAATTTATTATTATTATAAATAACAAATTAGATAATGGCATTACAATGTTCAGTGATAGGTATGTCATCGGTCTACTGTACTGCTTTTGTCATGTAACTTATGTAGCTGGCTGTACATCCTCTCTATTATAAATGATTCTTTTGCACCTATTCCTGAATATTGTTTTTGTCAAACCACGCTTCCCATTCCAGGTAGCAGACATAAACAAGAAAGCGGAACGCTCTGAGAGCATGGTGCGCGAGATAACGTCGGAGATCAAACAGCTGGACTGCGCCAAGTCCAACCTGACGGCCGCCATCACAGCTCTGAACCACCTCCACATGCTTGTGGGAGGTGTGGACAAGCTGCGGACCATGACAAGGAGCAGGCAGTATAAGGAGATTGTGCTGCCTATGCAGGCCATCATGGAGGTATGACTGAGATTAATTCTAGTTAGGTACTGTAAACTCTTTTGACACTTATGACGAATGACTGAGTGTACCAAATGTCAAAAGTTTTGTTCATATAAGTTTTAAGGTTGAGGAAAAATTAGTTTCAGGCGGGACTTGATATTGATACGATTTTGTGGCAATCTAGTGGTTAGTGAGCCTGAATGCTAAGCCGGAGGTCGTGGGTTCTATCCCCACCCAGGATAAAACTTTGTGTGTGTTATTCTGTTTCGGAGTGTAATATCTATAATATTTATGTATTTAGAAATATATAAGTATGTTTGCTAGGGGCCATAGTACAAGCTCTGCTTAGTTTGGGACCAGATGACGTTGTGTGAGTTGTTCCAAGATATTATTATTCGACTTTGGCGGATATGTCTTGGTGCTGGAGTTGGTACCGGCCCTAAGCCGTTGCAAGTCCCGCTTCAGACGAATTTTTCCTCCATACATTTAAATTTAAGTGTTTAAAGTTAGCATTAAATGCTTTAAAAATTACAAAAAGCAAGTTTTGTTGCTGTCGGTGGCAGCCTGTCCTGTGTACCACGTTCTATAGGGTCATATCTGAGTCACAAATCGTACTCTTCGGTATAGGTGCTGCACCACTTCGAGTGCTACCGCGAGATCCGTGAACTGAGCTCCTTACGCGACCAGGTGCACGCCATACGCACCGAGCTAGCGGCGCAGATACGGGCTGACTTCAAGGACGCCTTCACTGGTGTGTATGACCGATTAAACTTGGATCTAGACTGCCTGCAGCACTTATTGCTCGGTTCATCACCAGTTGTTTTACAAATTCTGTGCATTGATAAGGAATTTCAGGGTATTAGCCTCCGACCAACCACCACAACACCAAAATTTCATCTAGATTATTTAAATCGTTTTGTCGTGATTGAGTGACGAACATCTATTCAAACTTTAGAATTTATTTTTTCAGTAAGTATTTTTTTTTATTTTTATAAAAGACGATTCCCGCAGTAGGGTACAAGTCCTGTGTCGCGACTTTACAAACATACAAGTAACGGACACAAAGTACATCTAGACTCAGAGCAACAATTTGTGGATCACATAAATTAGTGTCCCGTGTGGGAACGAACCGCAACCTCTTGCGTAGCAGTCGGACACACCCACTGCGCTACAGAGGCAGTTATATTAATAGGATGTTAGTTAATAGGATACAAATGTTTCGTTTCTCCCAAACTTCTTACTTGGAGAATTTTTTCAAAGAACGACGAACTGTAACGAAGTTACCAGCGGCGTTAAGTTCACCCGATCAATCAAACACGCATACACACACACACACACACACACACACACACACACACACACACACACACACACACACACACACACACACACACATACGCACGCGCGCACACACACAGACGCACGCATGCACGTGAACACACACACACACCCACACGCGCGCGCGCACGCACAACACTTTCTTGAAAAGATCAATTAAATTAAGTTACAAACTTTTTAGTTTTTTTAACCAGGCAAGTATATATTTTTTTGAAATTTATTGAACATTTTATTTTGGCTCGTGCTAATACCTACCTCAGTGTACATTCCCTGACTGTACCCAAACCATTACTAATTTAAATTAGTTATAAGATAAAACAATGTACAACAATGTCCATTTATATGTAAATCTGTTTATATGCAATAAAATATTATTATTATTATTATTATGTATGTCGTTTCCATATCACGGGACTATGGAGTCCCGGTCATTTGGGAGGCGTGATTTAAGTTACCAAACTCGGATTTAAATAAAAAAATATTTATTTATTCGGACAGAGTTACAACTTCTAGTTATACAAAACAGTAATTAATTTAATCTTACAAAATATTGATCTTATATACTAGTAATATGTTGATTAAGCTTTTTAGTCTATGACGCATGTCCTAGATTAAAGTGCATGGTTGGGTTTGCTGACAAAGCTAATGTGAGTGTTTTGGGGTTCCTTAACTCCTCCCTCCCCAAGAGAGAAATTATCTGAAGGCGGAATTTGCGGCTTCAGAGAATTTCGGCAAAGAAATTTATTTCTAAGTCTTAAAATTACAAAAGTAGTTACTATAACAATTACTATAATGTACAGACAAACAGTCCAAATGCTTGCTTGATATGTCACAATTGTGTCTATAATCGGATAATCACTATCACTGATTTTAGCACTTTGAAGCACTTCTTTCACATCACTGAAGTCGACATTTCTCAAGTCCACCTTCTTCAATCTAACTTCAATGTTGTTCCTCAGTTCTGGCATCTGTATGAGGGGTAATTGCAGTCTCGCATCCGTGGTGTTTGATCCTGCATTGACCAGTGTGTCTCCGATGAAAGTTTCACAGGAACTTGAAGGTGTTACAATGTATGTACCTTGGATACTGTATTTTCGCATATCATTGTTGCAGTTTTCACTAATAATAGTTTTGTCTTCTGAATATATCATCCAAGTGTTGTCAGATATTTTCTGTATTTTCGTGGTTTCAATTTTTATATGGTTCTGTCGACATTGACTGTAGCTACTCTTCATTATCATTATCTCTTCAATACATGTCTCCGTAGGATATTCTACCAAGTTGTGTTCAGCACATAGATATCTCTTATTCTCGATTTCTTCACAAGGTGTCGCTACTGGAATGTACTTCAATCTATTCACCAATAGGTAGGGGTATTTTGGGATGATGGTAAAAGTGTATGAAGTATTGTGGATAGGGATAGGAATTACCTTATAATAATTATATGTTTCTGTGCCTATTAAAGGGACTTCTAAAACAAAAACTAACTTTTGATTACTATCTAAATAAGATTTTACTATAATATTATGTTCTAATTTTATCAAATTATCATAGCTTACTGGATATATGGTCCTCGCATGAGTATTTATTACTACTAAAATGTTGTATAATTCTGTAGTATTTATAATGGACTGATGTAACACATGAAGTTTACTAAATGCAATTGCAGTTTCAATTTCTTGTATATTTTCATAACAAGTCCGAAAGTTACTCAGTATCTGATACATAGAATTCATCATTTTTAATAGATTATTAAATTTTGATTCGTTTTGAGTAAGTGTTTCTAACTCTGAGGTTTTCAAACCTAAATCTTTAATATTTAAATTAATTATTTCTGAGTCGTTAACTAATTTATCAAAAGCTTTTTGAAATGATGACACTTTACGTTCGACTATATGCTCCCTATTCTGTAGAATGGAAATCTCTTTATTATACCTAATAGCATCTTCTTCGTCTAAGTTGCCAGATATAGCCTTAACTAAAGTTCCTAAAGGGCTGAATAAAGCTCGTTTATTTCTATGATTATTGGGTATTATTTGACTTAATCTATCCATAATTAACTTAATTAAGTTTTCAATCTGTCTTTCTATAGTCAATAATTCATTATCTAATTTATTTTCCCTTACAATATCCTTTAAACTATCAAAATCCCGAATATTACTATCTATTTGTAATCCTATTGATCCTAAATCTACAGACTTAAATATTGTCCACGAGTTATTCTTCATCACTGCTTCTCCCATCTTCAGTGGCGCTATCCCTGGATTCTGATTCAGGTTTTGAAGATCCAGGTTGAACGCTGATGGCACTAGTAGCAGAAGTACTAGGCATGACCTGTGGGGGACGTTTAACGTTTTTTATTGCGACTTTAGTCGGCCTATTATTGAGCTTTACGGGTATGATATTCCGCTGAGCATCACCAATAACTTGTGCTTTCTCATATCGTGGGAGTTCCTTTGCTTTCCTGATTCTCGTATTTTTCATAAATATTTCATCCCCGTTCCTAACTGTAGGAGGTTCTTCTCCGCCTTTCTTATCTCTAACTTTAACTTTATCTGATATTTGTTTTTCCGAAATATATTCGTAAAGTACTTTTAAACGTTTCCTATGATCTAATACCAATTTTTGTAGCAAGTTTTTCTCCCTATCAATATCAAAAACGTTCCCTGCTTCTGTCTGACCGAACACTATTTCGAAAGGAGTAAAATCAGTTGCAGAATGTATAGCGTTATTATAAGCCATTATGGAATATGTCATTACAGATGCTGCATCTAAATCGCTTTTATCATATTTAGCTAATCTGTATATCTCTATAATAGTGGAGTGAAACCTCTCAACTATTGCCATGGAATTAGGGTTGTTTGGTGTCCCTATATGTAAATCAATTTTATATAAATTTAACAATTCTTTGATAAGTGCATTATTAAATTCTGTACCCGAGTCACAACTAATTTTCTTGGGTAAACCGTACATACTAAAGTATTTAATTAATGCTCTAACTATTTCTGGGGTACTTCTATTTGGAACCTGAATTGCTTGACCTAACTTACTAAATGCGTCTACTACGGTTAAATAATATTGTCCTTCTATGTATAACAAGTCCATAAAAGCTTCCTGAAAAGGAGCTTCTTGATTTTGCGTAAGCTGTATTCGCGGTTTAATGGGCCTCCTATCATACTTCATTTTTTTACATGGTTCACAGCTGTTTATAATTGCCGTGACCATCTCTTTCATGTTAGGCCAGTAATATTCCCTTTTGATTTTAGTAATTGTTTCCCTAATGCCTCTGTGGCATGTCTTGCCCTCGTGGTACTTTAAAACTACTTCTCTTTGATCTACTTCCGAGTCTGTTAAGTTTACTATTCGTTCAGTGCATTCGCTTAATTTTATAGCTCCCTTTTTAAATAATTTTATAACTACACTTGAAAAAGTTTGTCTAAGTGTGGGGTTTTCAAAATAAATAAAATACTTATTCTTAGGGTCTATGTATTTTTTCAGAAAATCCTTAACTAAACCCTCATTATTTGAAGGTAAGTGTACCTCTAGAATTTTCTGTTTCTTATTCGATATGTCCTTAACTGCTAACTTATCTTTAAACCATACATGTACTATTATTTGTCTAGGCTTTAAATCTATGGCTTCATTCAAGATGGGTATCCCATCGTGTTCTCTATTAGAGACTGAATTAGCAGTGGCCCCGTCATCAGAATCCGAGAGTTCTATCGTTTCTATAGGGGTTTCTTCATGAGAAGGATCATGTTCTAATTCTTCTACGATTTTTTTTATACGTTCATGTCTGTCGCCTACATTTACAAATATCGAGTCTAAATCGTCGTCAATCGCGTTAATCTTAATTCTCGATAATGCATCTGCGTTTGTATTTTGGGGTCCCTTTTTGTAATGGACCTCAAAGTCATATTCCTCTAACCTAAGTCGCCAACGTGTTAGTTTACTGTTGGGTTCCTTAAGCGAGTATAACCATGCTAAAGGCCTATGGTCAGTAAAAATTTTGAATTTATTACCGTAAAGATACGGCCTGAAATGTTTAACAGCCCAAATTATAGCCAGAAGTTCCTTCTCTATGGTACTATATTTGGCTTCTGTATCGCTAAGAGTTCTGCTAGCATACGCTACCGGTTTGTCCGCGCCTATCGACCCCTGTGACAGTACAGCCCCAATAGCATAATTTGATGCATCAGTGGTAAGAATGAAACTTTTACTGAAATCAGGATACTGTAACAGTGGTGCATTCGTTAATAGTTTTTTACATGTTTCAAAACAATTTCTGTAATCATCATCAATTACTATTTTTCGGCCCTTTTTCAAACACTGTGTCAAAGGTCTAGTTATTTTAGCGAAGTCTTTGATAAATTTTCTATAATAGCCTATGAGTCCTAGAAAACTTTTAATTTCGGTCACTGTCTCTGGAATAGGATATTTCAAAATAGCATCTATTTTATCATTATTGGGTTTAAGACCCTCGTCTGTTATTGTGTGCCCTAAATAAAGAACTTCTTTCCTAAGAAAATGTGACTTATCTAATTGCACTTTTAAATTAGTTTTTCGGAATCTATCGAAAACTGTTTTGAGTTTTTCTATGTGTTCCTGTAAACTTTTCGAAAATATGATGACGTCATCAAGATAAACGAGGCAATGTAAGCCCTGTAGTCCCCGTAGGACGTTGTCCATTGCTCGCTGAAAAGTTGCTGGAGCTGTTTTCAGTCCGAATGGCATCCTATTAAACTCATAATGTCCTGAAGGTGTACTAAACGCTGTTTTAGCTCTATCCTCTTCCTGGACTTCTATTTGATGATACCCACTTGCTAGATCAAGGGTTGTAAAGTACGTACTCTTCCCTAGCATATCAAATAAATCGTTGATGTTGGGTAGGGGATACTTATCATCAGTAGTTATTTCGTTTAGACGCCTATAATCTATTACCATCCTCCATTTTTGCTGTCCCGATGCATCAGCCTTTTTTGGAACTAAATGCACAGGAGCACTCCAGGGAGAATAAGATTCCTGGATAATGTTGTCCCTTAGCATTTTGTCTACTTGATTTCTAATTTCAGCGCTTTGTTTTGGAGGAAGTCTATATGCCTTTATATTAATAGGATCTTCGTTTTTTGTACGAATCCTGTGTTTCACTTGATTGGTGAAGGATAAGGGAATACCCTCACAATAAAATATATCTCTATATTCCCTACAAACCTCTTCAATAGCTTCCCGTTCTTCTAAGTTCATATGATCTAATTTAATTTTTTGTAAATTTTCTACTAATAAATTGTCAATGTCCCGGTCAGTTTCCGTGAAGTTAACGGCATTTGACTGGTTAGTATAAGGCTCTATATTAAAAGGTCCTGTGACAACTAAGTTTCCGACTTCATTCGAATAATTTTGAATGACAGTCGTCGCATATCCTTTAATGCACTTCACTAAAGCGGAGGGCATTCGAATCCCTTCCCTAAACTGCTTAAATTCTAATATTCCTTCCCCATCTAGTAAGTTAACTGGAAGTTTAACTCTTATTTCGCTCCGGGGAGGTAATTCGTATATTTCCCTCATGGGCGGTGAGTAAATAATAGGTATGTTGGTATTTTTTAAATGTAAAACCTGACTTTCCATATTAATTTTTGCCTGTAATTGTTTTAATAAGTTACTACCTATAAGGCCGTCGTACCTATCATCTACGCTGTACACATAAAACTTATGGTATTCATTGCTTCTAAATATTGTGGGTAATGGAATGAGTGCTGTTTCGCTATGAGTACTCGAAGCGTGAGTGCTAACAACTTCGAATGGTTCATATCGTAAACAATTCCTAAAATATTTATTTGCAATATAAGGGCTTATAAAAGACCTAACGCTACCTGTATCTAACATAAAAACGGCATTTAATTCTGGTACTATAATATGGGGTAAATTTAAACGTTTATTAAAATTAATTTCTATCTTTTCCCTAGTGTCGAGACTCTCATACAAAAATTTTCCACAATCGGTTCCTCGGGAATAAAATCCTGGCAATTTTCAACAGGGTTATTGAAATCGTTCCCATTAGGGTCATTATCTGTATAATTAATACGTCGTGAACTAGCCGTTCGCATCGTGACGTCGGTATTCGTGCGTGAGGACGATGCTTGCGGTGCAAAACGCGACACATGCTGTGCATTACTTGCGTAATTATTTTCATTTTGTTTTGACGGAAACGGTGACCTACTTAACTGAGGTTGCACAAAGTTATTGTTTGCATAGTTTGTATTATAATTACTATGATTATTATAATTGTTATGATTATTATAATTTTGTCTAAAATTTCTAAACTGATTCGAGTTATTTTGAGGCAACATATTATTCCCACTATAATTCTGTACCGGTGTACTATTCCTACTGTTATTCGGAGCGGGTGTAAAGGGTGTACTGCGTGAGTTAAATGTACGATTGTTGTTATTAGAAATGGGCTTAGCTATTCTATTATGGTTACGATTATCCTGAGTTCTTGACTCGTAAACCGTTTGGAAGTTTTGTTCTTCTAGAACTACCTTTAAGGCATCTTCCAATGTGGATACATCGCGCATACGAACTTTCCTAACTAAAAATGATGGCAAGCTATACATGAAAATATGGAGCGATCTGTTACTGTAAATAGCCTGTTTTGCCTTACGCGAAGAGTCATCATTATCTACTTCTGCAATTTTAGCGAATAAAACACTCCTCAAATGTTGTACCCTATGACAGAAATCTAAATAACTTTCATTCCTGTTAATCCTACAACTTTCTAACTCTAGGGCTAAACACTCTTCTGTACGCGGATCTCCGAAATGCTCGCTTAAAAGATTTTTTAATTGATCCCAAGTATCTATTGAGTCCCTCTCTCCTATCAAACTAGCTGCTTCGCCCCCTAATCTACTCGTTAATACATGGAACAAGTATTCGTTTTGAAGTGGTTCCCCTTGAAATCTTGCTATAATATATTCACACTTTTTAATATACAACGGTAAGGTTCGGGGTTCCCCAGTGAATATAGGAATGATTTTAATCATCTCCTGTGGGACCCTGTTCAGTTTATCCATTGTGAAAGAATATATACGTACGACACGTAAAAGAAATAAAAATATAAGAAATAAAATGAGTTATTCTACCTAACAATAGTTGTATAAGAATCTATGTAAGTAACTATTATCGTGGCGTTTTCTAATCCTTAATAATACACAAAACACAGACTTATTATAAGGTAAAGGATAAAATTGAGTAGCTGAAAGGAAGGTGAAAAAGATTTACTCACAATTCCGCAGCGTTTCTCATAATCCTTGAATTGCTGTTCTGCTGGTCTGCCGCTCTGCTTGTACCCGGAGTGAGGTTCTTAAAAAAATTTCTTTGTTCGGCAATCTCTGTCAAACCGTAGACACGGACGTCGGCTGCTTCCTCGTAGATTATAATACGCGACAACTGACTACAGAGATCCTACCGGCTGCGCCATTTAAGTTACCAAACTCGGATTTAAATAAAAAAATATTTATTTATTCGGACAGAGTTACAACTTCTAGTTATACAAAACAGTAATTAATTTAATCTTACAAAATATTGATCTTATATACTAGTAATATGTTGATTAAGCTTTTTAGTCTATGACGCATGTCCTAGATTAAAGTGCATGGTTGGGTTTGCTGACAAAGCTAATGTGAGTGTTTTGGGGTTCCTTAACTCGTGCGTGGGGCCGAAGCCAACACGTAGAGGCCCGTTAGACACTTTAATCTAAAGGCTATGTGACACAAACCGGCGAATATCGTTGTATACACTATATAAATGTACCCAACGACATTCCCCAGTTAGTGTAAAAACTATTATCAAAAAGTGGTAGCTAAGAAACTGGGTTATGGAGGTGATGTGTTAGTGGAATGGTTAACTGGTACTATTGAAGGACTATGGCGCCTGCCTTGCAAACACATGGTAAAAACACACGGACAAATGGGCAGGCGGTGACTCGCCACTCACTAGATGGGCCCCCTTCTGGCCGCCACAGGCATACAGCCAAACAGGCGACAGGGAGCAACATGGGTGTGAGCAGCTTGGGGTGTCGAGCGGTGCGGCGCCGGTTTCACCATCACGAAGAAGGCCCGTGAGCGGGTTTCCCCGTAGTTATGCCCTTGAAAATGACACTTCCACCCCCGAGCGTACAAGCTCTGGCAACCTCCCTCTGGCCGGCCGGTTAAGGCAAGCCAGAGTTGAGAGTCCTACGGGCGCTCTTAGTGTTCCACTCCCGCCGGCCAGTGAAGGCAAGCGGGAGACGAGGCCCTGACCGACTCTCTGAGGCATCGGGACCGCAGTGTCGCCACACACATTCAGCTCGCCACAAAGCTGCCCTGCGGTTTGTGTACTCTTATTTCACCCTCATGAGACATTTTTTATTGGTGTCATAAGGATTTCAAGAGCTGCTACTATGCCCTCAGAGTGTTGCGTTAATCTCATATAGGGAGACAACGACTAGCCCCGAGGGGTATTATTATTATTATTAATATATTTGTGTTGTACACGTGCAGCGGGCAGTAAGAGCACGATATCTCA
Organism: Herminia tarsipennalis; assembly: GCA_945859575.2. Classification (NCBI taxonomy): domain Eukaryota; kingdom Metazoa; phylum Arthropoda; class Insecta; order Lepidoptera; family Erebidae; genus Herminia; species Herminia tarsipennalis. The sequence continues at coordinate 14,402,883 of OX243859.2, read as the reverse complement.
CCGCACGCTGTCGGAGGCGTGCGGCGTCGTCGACATCTTGGAGCCCAAAGTGAAGCAGGAGCTGCTCAAGTGGTTCATCAACGTGCAGTTACAGGTAAAACTATGCCTCATCATGGCGCATATTAGCTAAGCAAAGTCCTACACAAAAGACTAATTAGTAAATAAAACGGGCATTTAAACTACCAACGATTAAATCCCCATTAAATGTTGTATTAAATAGAGACGAAGTGATTTGACAAGAAAAATAGTGACGAGGACATAGGTCTGTGTTTTTATGACTTCATATAAAACCTGTGTTTTGACATTTCTTTTTTTTTAAAAGACGACGAACATAGTGCTTTAAAGCTTTTTTAAATTTGTAAAAGAATACTTGAAAAATATCCATGAAGAATTAGATGGCGGTTTTAACGCCTTAATTATACTAATATTATAAAGCTGAAGAGTTTGTTTGTTTGAACGCGGTAATCTCAGGAACTACTGATTCGAATTGAAAATGTTTTCACTGTTGGATAGCCCATTTATTGAGGAAGGCTATAACATCACGTTACGACCAATAGGAGCGGAGCAGCACTGAGAAATGAAACAGCTAGTTAATCATAAAAAAGAAATACTAAAAGTAAATTATTGGAACACAAAGAACGTGACGTCACATGCTTGCATTTCATACAACATTGTACGGAGTTTTTTGTCGTTTCATAAAAAGATACTGATTGACTTCAGTCATATTGTTTATTCTATGCCTGAGTGAGTTTCTATGTGAGTTGCTCTAAGATATTTATTTGTTTCTATGTATTGTTGACAGGAGTATCAGCACCTGTTCTCTCCAGAACAAGAGTGCGCGTGGATTTCATTCGTGGAGCGGCGGTACGCGTGGTTGAAACGACATCTACTGGCGTTCGAGGAGTCACTCGCCAATGTGTTCCCTCACTCGTGGCGGCTCAGTGAGGCAATCACGCACCAGTTCTGTAAGGTACAGTGTCCCTCACCCCACTCGCGTGGTTGAAACGACATCTCCTGGCGTTCGAGGAGTCACTCGCCAATGTGTTCCCTCACTCGTGGCGGCTCAGTGAGGCAATCACGCACCAGTTCTGTAAGGTACAGTGTCCCTCACCCCACTCGCGTGGTTGAAACGACATCTACTGGCGTTCGAGGAGTCACTCGCCAATGTGTTCCCTCACTCGTGGCGGCTCAGTGAGGCGATCACGCACCAGTTCTGTAAGGTACAGTGTCCCTCACCCCACTCGCGTGGTTGAAACGACATCTACTGGCGTTCGAGGAGTCACTCGCCAATGTGTTCCCTCACTCGTGGCGGCTCAGTGAGGCAATCACGCACCAGTTCTGTAAGGTACAGTGTCCCTCACCCCACTCGCGTGGTTGAAACGACATCTACTGGCGTTCGAGGAGTCACTCGTCAATGTGTTCCCTCACTCGTGGCGGCTCAGTGAGGCAATCACGCACCAGTTCTGTAAGGTACAGTGTCCCTCACCCCACTCGCGAGGTTGAAACGACATCTACTGGCGTTCGAGGAGTCACTCGCCAATGTGTTCCCTCACTCGTGGCGGCTCAGTGAGGCAATCACACACCAGTTCTGTAAGGTACAGTGTCCCTCACCCCACTCGCGTGGTTGAAACGACATCTACTCGCTCTGTATAATCATAGCCAACGTAAATTTTCTCTTCGCTGTGCACTACAAAGTTCATCTAAAGTTCCATTCTGTTGGTCTAGTGGTTAGTGACCCTGACTGCTAAGCCGGAGGTCGTGGGTTCGATCCCCACCCAGGATAAAACTTTGTTTGATGAGCACGATGGTTTATTCTGTGTCTGGTGTTATTTACCTATAACATGTATATGTATGTATTTAGATATATATAAGTATGTTTATCAGTTGTCTCGTAACCATAGTACAGGCTCTGCCTAGTTTGGGATCAGATGGCGTTATGTGAGTTATCCCAAGATATTATTATTATTCTCCTACTCACTGCTACAGTCCATAAAGTATTTATCTAGTCACTGCACCTTCTCGGCAAACGTAGTGTAGGACGCCCTAGGGCCAGGTGTAGTGATGATTTATGCAAAACGGCTGGCAGGAGCTGGATGCGAGAAGCCGAGGCTAGAACAAAGTGGCGTGCAATTGGAGATGCCTATGTCCAGCAGTGGACTGCGATAGGCTGATGATGATAAACCTTCTACACCAAAAGTGGTCCTCCCCTCCACTCACTGCAAATATCTTCTTGAGTTTCCTACCCTGCTTTTACTGTAGTGGATTTCCTTCATATCTTACCCCAACACCATAATATGGCTCCTCTAAAGTTTCCTTCGGTTCCCCTTTCGTTCCACTCACTGCAGTATCTGCCCATAAACATACTGTAAAATGTTTTATGCAACGATGTACAGTTGTATCAACGTAACTCGGCCGGATTGAACTTGGCGATAAGTGGTTGCGCAGATGCATTTTTTTAAAGTAAATGGTGACAGGAAGCGGGGGGGTCGTAAAATAACCAAGAGAATTAGACATGCGATTACGCATTACATTGTCAAGTATTACGAAGTCATGTTTTTTGTGATTATTTTCGTAAAGAAATTGTTTTTCAAACTTTCTTTAATATTTATTTAAAAATGTTAGAAAACGTTTATTTACTATGTTATGTTCTAAATTTAAACTTAATGTAAACTCGTATGAATAGTATTTTTATATTGTTAAAATTATTTTTTTTTTGTATTTTTAATACAAATCATTTATTTGCAAAAAACAAACTGGTATAATAGAATGTAAAAAAGCGCTGTATTTTTACCCTTTAAGGGTGTGCCCTTTAATCGATTTTTTTTTCCATAAGTAAGTTTAGGGTCGCATCTCTATGACATGCGCGAAAGTGATATGAACCTAACTTCAATCCGGTCAAGTTACGTTGATCCTACTGTACTATAATCATATTTATTTAAATTACTAACTGACCCGCGCAACTTCGTCTGTGTAAATTTTCCCCGTTTTTACTACATTTCTCATTACTGCTCCTCTCCTGTTGGTCGTAGCGTGATATTATATATTAGTTCCTGAGATTACCGCGTTCAAACAAACAAACAAACTCTTCAGCCTTATAATATTAATATAGATTACTAGCAATCTTGTTGCCTCTCGGGATAAATTGCTTGTGTTCGGAGATTACGTTTAGATACCAATTCACGTTCGTTCGCGAATTCGATGCCCTAACCTTATTATTATACTAATATTATAAAGCGGAAGAGTTTGTTTGTTTGTTTGTTTAAACGCACTAATCTCAGGATCTACTGGTCCGATTTGAAAAATTCTTTTTTTGTTGTATAGCCCATTTATCGAGGAAGGCTATAGGCTATATAACATCGCGCTACGACTAATAGGAGCGGAGAAGCGATGAGAAATGTTTAAAAAACGGGGAAAAATTACGCATACGAAGTTGCGCGGGACAACTAGTATTGAATAAAATAAGAGTAGTAACGTATCATAGTGTGGTCTCTCTCTTACAGATAACACGTACGGAGCTGAGCAACATAATGTCGTCTCGCCGCAACGAGGTGGACGTCAAGTTGTTACTGTACGCCATACAGAAGACTTACAACTTTGAGCTGCTGCTACACAAGAGATTTACTGGTAAATATAATATATAGGCTGGGATCCCGAGGGGTAGGGAGGGGGGGTAGGGGGGTGTTGCAATGGCGGTTAGTTAACCGGTGTTGATTCAAATGGGGGCATTTGATTGTTTGTAATAATGCTGCTTAATACGTAGGTACATATTACGAAGATAGCATTTTTTAAAAAGGTATGCCACAACTTTTACAGTGGTTACACACAAGTAAATACGTTTCACTCACAAAACCTACGGCAAACACTCATCAATCTATATTGTATATATATATATATATATATATGCCCCCGTTTTTGCAACATTTCTCATTGCTGCTCCGCTCCTATTGGTCTATAGCCTTCTATCTGGCTATCCAACAATTAAAGAAATTTCAATTCGGATCAGTAGTTCCTGAGATTACCGCGTTAAAACATATAAACAAACTCTTCACCTTTATAATATTAGTAAAGATTATTTGTTTGATGAAAATTCATTCAGCTGTTTTGAAGATATTATGTTGTTTAAGAAAAAAAGCAACTTGATATAAAGAGGGCTTTTTTATTTTTTATGTTAATGTGTGTATATATTGCAGGTACAGAGCTAGGCGCAGAGCCGGTGGACGTGGGGGTGGACAAACCAAATGAATTCGATCCTGACAATAAAGATGTAAGTGCACCATTACAATATTGTTTTTTGACAATTTTATGCTAATTTAAACATGTTAAATATGTCGACAAATTTATTAGATTGCTAATTGATTGTCATTGACCTAACATCTGTTTTATTGACTCGTTTTAAATTTGGCCGCCATGATGGCGTGACATTTTCTATTCACGTTTACATTTAAAATGGCGGGAGTGGATCAGTTGGTCCGGTTCGGCAGTATCAATCGAGCGGTTGTAGCGACGACACGTCTTCCGATAGACGTCGCTATTTTTATAGTCTGAAATAATTTTGAAATAGTTTATTTGTCTCAAAACTTGTTAAATTTTGGTATAAATAAGACATACCCAGTAAGTAATTATGAATACTTGTGTTGGGATAGTCGTGTGTGTATTTGTGTAATCAAAAGATTAGGTGGTACAATTGACTAAACAGCGGTAAATGTGTACACTGTGCCTACCTTTTTGCAATTTAGGGTGGGGGTCGACCCTTTCAAATACATATACAAATAAATACAACATTTATTTATTTGCAAAAACGTGTGTAAGGTAGATACAGAGGTGTTATATTATTATTGGATCAACATGTTTTACCGATATAATAATAAAATAATATAATATTAAAATACTATTATTATTAAATAATATTAAATAATAATAAAGTAGAATATAAAAAAATATATATATGAAATAATAATAAAATAGAATACTTAGGTCATAAAATCTGCAACAATAAATGTAATAATATGAATCAATAAATAGTATAACAAAATACAATTATAAATTATTTACTCATTATTTAATTATTTTAAAATGTATGATTTAGAAAATCTTTGATAGAATAATACCATTTTTCAACTAACAATGTTTTTTAATTTTCTCTTAAATGCATTTAAATTTAATATATTAAAACATTTTGGAATTTTATTTAGAAATATTTACAAGTTTACAAGATATATGATTAAACTATTAAATACTATATTTAAACTAGAAATTAAAACTAAAACTAAAATATATCCAAAAAATTGGGACCCCTGGGCATGGTTCCACAAATACTGGCGGCATTTCCTCGCTGTATAGCAATGCTGATGCGTTGTGCGAGGAAGCTGCCAGCTCTACGGTCACCAGTGGAGTCGACCAATTTTATTGTATATAATAGGCGCCATACATTCCCCCTTTGGGTTCGCCGATGTAAACTACATACTTACCTATAGGTATTACTGTAAATATTCATCAAAAATGTGTACAAGCTTTCGGATTTATAATATTAGTAGGAGTTAATAGAGTCTAAACTTAAAACTTGTAACCCTTTTTCAGTCGGTGTCAGTATCAGAGTCAGACCCCCCTACAGGAGGGGGTCCTCCCTCCCCTTGGGTGGGACAGATCGGCGCCGCCTTCGAACCGTACCTGTCACTGTACATCAGTTCTCTAGATGCCAACCTGCGATCGCTCTGTGACAGGTTTATACAGGTTAGTGATTGTTTAATACATACGAACCGAGACATGGAGAACAGATTAAATAGCCTCACAAAATTGTCTATTCTTTAGAAAGAGACAACGGGACTGTGCGGCCAATACCTGTCTCTTTTCACACGCAGTTGACTACAGCCATAAAGACAGATACAACTATTGGCCGCACGATTGTTTGTTTCATCCAGTCTATTATTTTAGAGAAATCAACACATTTAATACAAATGTTTCTGTCCGTATTGCTAATATAAGATTTTAGTCTAGATGATCCGAACTACCTTAACGCGTCTTTGTTTAACATTATTAAATATGAATTTAATAATATTTTCACAACTAAGACTTTTTATAAAAATCTAAAAATTAGTTTTTGTGATTGGGCAACAACTGGCATACAAATAAGGAGAGCTAAGTTGTATGAATTGTATGGTATGAAGCAATATAATTTTGACCCTAAGTTTTCTCCTTGTTACTTTATTATGCTTGGGTGAATTTTGTTGTCACTTTGTTTTAATTGTCACATTGATTATGAGCAAGATTTGACTTTAGTAAGTAAAGATTCTGCGTGACGAATGAAGGCCATTATTTGCTTGCTTTTGATATCAGAATTAATATTTTATATTTAATCATTCGTTACAAGTACTTTGGCCAATATTTAAGCACATATAGTTTTTACCTTTGTTTTAAGTAGATGCTCGTACTGTGATGTGTACTGCTATGTACCCACTAAGGCTGATTTTAGTTTATGTCATGTTCCAACTTTATAATAATACAATTAGCATCAGTCCTTTAACATGGTGTATAGTATATTAGTCGCAGCACCTTACCCCCATATCAAGTTTATAAACATCCAAACATTGTAAAATTGTCAATTTTAAAAGAGTGGTTGCGAGTTTTTATTGTCATGTTCTTTTCTCCGGTTTTACCTATTGTTTGCGAACTTGGCATTACATGTACATGTAGAATCCCGACGTATCACAAGAGTTGTTTTGCATCCTAAGTGAATAGAGGTCTCGAGACACTTCCTTGTGGAACACCCATTCTACGAGCAAGCTATTTGTGTTATGTATTTCTACATACTGGTGTCTGATTTTGTATCCACTATTGTTACGTGGATACCATACATATCACATTTCTTTGCTTTGCTCATATCAACTCACAGAAACACTCTCACAGTTTTTCGTTGTCAATATTCTCATTTATTTATGGTTGGTTTTCCAAAAACGTCGAAACCCGTGTTTCATTATTTTAAAAGAAAAAGCTAAATACAAAATTTCACTGATCTAACTTCAAAAATGACGGAGTTTCATATAAATTTGCGACCCATATTTTATCCCCTTAGGGGACGAATTTAAAAAAAAAACTCCTTAGTGGATGCCTACAACATAAAAAGCATCAACTGCCAAAATTTAGGTTTGTCACCCTAGCAGTTTAGGCTGTGTTGATGAATCAGTCAGTCAGGACAAGATTTAGTAGTATTCAGATGTCAAGTCAAATTAGTATCTTGTTATGTAATGTCAAAACAATTTGCTCTGTAGACATTTGTATAAGTACAATTTAATATAATGACCAGGTGTAACTCTGGAGAATGGGGCACTTATACTACATAAAAGATAGCTTGATCTCTGCGACATAAGTCAAACTGACATTCCTTATGTAGTCAGGATGTAAAAAAATGTCGATAGTAATTATCGATGTTTCTTACTATTATCGATAATAATATAACATAATTACAAACGTTAATAAATTAAACGAATATTTAAATATAAAATACATTTATTCTCTTAAAGAAGTACACCCCAAATCCATATCTATAATCAGTTTCTGAATCGCTAGAACAATTTTGTAAATTAATTATGATCTCTTGTTCACAAATATTATCAAATCGTTCAAATAATGTTATGCTATTAAAATAAACAATAAAATTAAATGATAAATTAATTTTAAATTGTTTTATTTAAAATTTCGATAGTTTATAGTCTGTGGTCACGATGATTCATCGCTTATCACTATAATAATTAGGTCATGTCCATAAAGTATGGCATTGATAGGTACTGTCTGAATCATAAGAAATTCAGGACTTCATAGGCATGATTTTACTGACAGCTGTCGCAGAGATCAAGCTATCTTTTATGTACTATAGTATTATACTATCCAGACCAACATCAGAGAGCTGTGAGTGTTTGTTGTGTTTCATGAAAATATGTATGCATGAAAGAATATAGTATGAATGTAGAATGAATGTCAGGTTAACTTGAAGGCTCCTATGGGGCTGGCATAGTCACTTAGAGTGACTGAAGCTCCCTTAAAACAAACAGATTTAAAAAAAAAAAGAATATAATGACGTCATATTTTTTTTGTGTCCATTCATTTATTTTTAGTGTTTCTTTTAATGCTATTGTGTTCTCCCCCTACCCCCAGGACGCGAAATCCCCCGCGGGTGTGGGAGACACAAGTGCGAACACGTCCGGGGCCGTCATATCGTCCTGCGCCGATCTCTTCCTGTTCTATAAGAAGTGTTTGGTCCAGTGTGCCAGGCTCACCACCGGGGAGCCCATGATTGGTGAGTAGTATTTCTGAAGGATCAACAGCTACAAAACCTTTTTCTAAGCAACAAGCAGCCAACTATAGCGGCGGTAGCCTAATGGCTAAGGCATCCGTCTCGCAATCGTGAGGTCGCGGGTTCGAATCCTACCCATTATATTACCGACGTGAACCCACTCCTTTTTTTTTTGATGTGGCGGGAAAAAATCCTAACGAACACCCCCACCGTCCGGGGAAGACGATGGAGGTAGTGTGGGGTTTGCACCCACTAAAAAACCCGTCGTGTATCGCTTGCCACCTTTGCGAACGGGCCGCCGGCCTTCCGCCTCCAAATCCCACAGGGTTGTGCCGGCCAATGCGTACGCTGCCTCTGCAGACACCGTGCGGTATCCACGTATGGACCTGACCGCCATGGTCCGCTGGGGTCTCCCTAAGCGGACCCTATTCTAGGCGGTCAGGGACGCCGCCCACACGGGTGAGCCGTACAGAGCCAACATGAACCCACTCCTAACATAAGCCTTTGCGCTTAACTGGAGGGGTTAACAAGATTGCTAGCAATGTGGGACCACAATCACACATTGCCAGTTATATTTAAAAAAAAAAAAATTACAGATCTGCACTATACTACATTTCAAATATCAAGTCCCTTTTGACAAATGCCTAATGTAGAATACTAGTGAAGTATTATTGTAGTCGTTACTGAGCGACATCGATTTTCGATTACCAATCTGAACAAATTTGAATCGAATTGACAGAATTATTAGAATAAAATAAACAAAATACTAAATCAAGTTTCACTGCCTCTGTGGCGCGGTGGGAGTGTATTCGACTACTACGCAAAAGATAGTGGGTTCGATTCTCACACGGGACAACCGCTTTGTGAGATCTACAAATTGTAGTTCCGAGTCTGGGCGTACATTGTGTCCGTGACTTGTATGTTTATAAAGTCCCCCGCGACACAGGGCTTGTGCGCGAATGCGCGAGTCGTCTTTTCATAAAAAATAAAATTAGATATAATTTTATAACCATGTGGTTTTACCATGACGCTATTCGAAATCGAATATTGCATTATGTAGTTATTAAACTTAATCAAGAAGATGTACATGTTGATTTGTAATATACTAATAACCTCCCGCTCGTGACTTTACATAACACTAAATAACTTTGTAATATCAGTTTTGGAAATTATTTCGTAAATTAACCCTTGATCACCTACCGCTTGTTTTTGGAGTTATGACCTCAAACCGCCTACAGACTATTTTACTGGAGTAAAATCGTTGTTTAAGCCCTAAACCTCACAAAGAAATATCGATTTTACTCCGGAGTCTCTCAGATGTGTGGAAAATGGTTGTGTGACAAAAGTAAGTGGTAGATGGTATAGGGTTAATTTGTTTTTGTTTTGTTATTTGGTGTAATGTATAGAAGCCATGAGCGGGAGGTTATTAGTATGATAAAAATCATTCTGTATATCGACGAGAGTTAGCTATTTTAACTGACAGTTAACCATAGATAAGTAATTGAGACCGGTGATGTCAGTGAAATCATCCAGTACATTTGACCTGACATGCAGTGGAAGCACCGAAAGGCGAAAGATAGGATATAGAATTCAGAATTTTCAGATGATGGCATTTTTTAAACCAATTATCTCTTCGTGGTTACATAATATACCATTCCTAATTAGAAGTTTTGAACTATGTTCGATTTGACTGGATTATTTATAAACTTTTTTTTTTTGGGTTTGCATTCGTTTTTTTTTTAAGATAACTAGCAATGTGGAATTGTGGTCCCACTTTACTAGCATTTCTGTTAACCCCTCTAGGTAACATTGTGCGTGGCCCGATATGCACTTGCTCAATTGTGATTGAAGTCAGTTAGATGTTTTTTTTGTAAAAAAACTTTGATCAGGGTTAAGACGCTGACAACAGCTACTGAACTTCGATGTTTCACTATTTTAGCCACGCCCACTATTTCTCCGATGTCCTAGTGCCATTGATAAAGGACGGTAAAAACAGCGAACTACCAACACAAGGACGCGGTCAATAATAAACAATAAACCAATAGATGGCGCTTTATTTTTTGTTCTATATGAAGAACTAGAAAGAAATTAGACAGGGCGATTAAAAAAAACAATTTAATATTTTTTATACGTTTGTATTTTTAATTATTTCAGTAGACTTTATTTGCTATGAACTTCAAAACAATATAAAAGAAAGAAAAATAAAACTCGAAAATATATTAGCAACATTTTAAATATTTTCGCATAATTATAATTTATTTGCTCTCGGATATTTGCCGGAACAAACAGACAGACAGACAGACAAAAAAATACTGTATTTTTGTTATCAGTAATTATTATGGATATATGTTATCCATAATAATTAATATATATGCATAAAACTGTTATTTTGATATTACAAACAGACTCTTCAATTTTATTTATTTGCACAGATAGTTAATAATATATATTATTTTTTATTGATAATATTATTATTTATTTGACATAAGGTAAATTTAGAGCAGAAGAAAATTCTTCCAAGTTTGAAGTCCTCCGAAAATTGATAACATACCTGCTACAGCACTATAATTCACTGGTAAATAATTTTCGTCACTGGAATCACTTTTAATGATAAATTTTAAATTGCACATCCTACACAAAAGAGTGCACTTCGACAAGAATCCATTTATGTTTTCTCCTACCAAATTAATGTGTTTTAAATTACAACCCAAGGGTTTAGGGGTAAGGGCGAGAAATATTCTGAAGATTTAAAAATAAATGCGATAAGTTTATTCGTCGTCCGATGTAATAATAATAATAATAATTATAAGGATTTTTTGTTGTGCAGGGTGACTTGTAGCAGTCTAAAAAAAATAATACTTAAAGCTTACCTATGCGTTAGTAACTAAATACTAACTGCCAGATTTTATCTTCGACAACCTGTTCAAAATAATAATATTTACCTCAAGTTTAGGAATATTATCGGTGGATTCAACTGTCTCAGATACCTTTGCCGATACTTCAAACCAGTGATGGAAAAAAACTATGACTCACAATAACATAAGAAGTATAAGAACGATCATGAGGAAGTTTCATATCACTTGGGTATCATCTTTACCTGGTAACATTTTCTAGAGGAATTATAACATCACTTTCTAATGTAACTGCAACAGCCACATTTCCTAATCTGTACAAAATATTTATTACATTTAAACTTACTCCTTACATCATTTTGGAGATTTGTCGAAACAAACACACAGACAGACAGCCAGATAAAAAAAAACTGTATTTTTGTTTTAAGTACTATGCGTACTTTCATAGCATTTAGTAAAAAACTGCTATTTTGACATTAGGAACAGACACTTCAGTATGTATAGATCGCCATATATAGGTAAAAAATACTAAAACCTACACAACTATTTGTATGGAAAGAGCAAGAAACAATGGATAAAGCTACAAGTATTTTAGGAGAATTTTCCTATTAGGCCAGTTCTAAGATAGTCGTAGGTCTATGCAAATGTGATAGTTTATCATTATACTTGTTTGTAACTATCTTTCTAAAATGTAAAGGGGATCCTCTTTGTCCATGTGGCGATTCTTTTTGTGTAATGTGTTAATGTAATATAAATAATAAAATTATTATCTATATTAGTATGTAGGTACTTATTACAAACTTATTGGTGAAAAACTTTCCGAAGTTTCACCTGCTTCTGAACTATTCGCCAAACGTCTCTTTTTACTGAAAAGGTAAAAGAAAATATTAAAATTAAATACAAAAATTGAACAGGCGAACCTAGGTTTCGAACTCGAAACTTGATATTCTGAACCAACGCAGATACCGCTAGACCAAACGAGCTTCACAGTTGCAGATGAATTTTCGCTATACGTTGTACAAAACAGCTTAGTGTAGCTTTTTGGTTTGGTTACGATTTCACTTCTGTTCGTGCAATATTTTGTCAATATGAAAAATATAATACTTATTTTACTACTTCCATGAGATGTTTTTGTTTGGTATAGAAGCGCTTTTTGCTGGCCTCCGACATTTTGTTTCCCAATTATAGTAACAAATATTTTTAAACTTAGAACTAAATATATTTAAATTAACAACTTAGATAGTATAAATTAATAGTATATTTATTAAACTTATATTCTTTACCAATGTCTATAATTTTTCAAACAACAAACAAAATATGAAGTGAATGGATGGCGAGGCAAAGCGACATACGTCCGTCTAGCTGCGCGTCTCTGCGATCACTGTCAGATTGCTTATAAAAGAAAGAGAAGCACGATCACGCAGCGCTCGTAACTAATTATAAACCATAAAACAATTAATTTCTTGAAAATAAGTCGAGTACTCGAAAATAAAAAACAACCAGATTCAGTATTATAACATCATACGTTATTGTTAATTATTTTACCAACGTACGTTGTTAAGTAATACAGATATTTTTGTTAGAAGATCATTTTAAGAGCTTAGTTTGTATTTTTTTTTTATCGAGAAAAAAATTCAAATTCGTGTTTTGAATACAACAGGGTTCTTAGAAATATGTTCAAGATTAACATATATTTTTTCTGCCGTCACAAACTACGTAGATTTGGCTAAAAAATTGTTTAGGATAAGCCTATTTGGCTGTTGTCAGCGCCTTAATGTCATTTAAACGTCTCAATGGATTCTATGTGATTAAAATGTTGTTTCTTTTCACTTATAATATGAAGTGTATAAGTCGTAGAGAATGGTGGAATGGATAAAGACTGCGCCACTAACACATACACTTGAAAAATGTACGATCTTTGCGTAATACCTAACGCCTAAAAAATAGTGATTACAAATTTGCCCTGTTTAAGAGTTAAAACTTTGTGTTTCCACTGTGAGAGAAACAGAGTTTACCTCACATCTGTAAATTAGCAAGTGATTTAATCAAAAACGTGTTGTTTGCATAACAAGTAGGTGTATTGTTCAACAGCGCGCACGTGAGAGACCGATAGCGGACTTATTGTTGAAACAAAGCTATCGCACGAACCAAAGAATACCAAATAAACTTTGTTTGTGTATACAACTGAATTTTACCCGCGGTTTCGTTCGCTTTGATATCGGTTGTTCTTTCTAAATTTGCGATTTGATCTGTCTTATTGAAATAGTTTATTTAATTTGTTATATACACTAAAAACCTTCCCAATCTAAATCAGATCTCTATCTTTCGAGAAAATCGCGAACATAATTACGGGTCAAACAGAGAACCGCCTTTTTTTAAGGCGGTTAAAATAGAAGACATTTTCCCATCTGAGGAAAGGGTGGCGGTACCCACATATAATAATATAAAAATAAATTGACACTTGACAGCTCGCGCCAAATCCTGAATCGCGATATAGAAGTTTTCACAGCTGCTAACTATAAATACAAGTTCCCAACGTTGACCGTTGGGCCGCGGCCCGCCAGGCACGATCACCTCGCCTGCGAGGAGGATCCTCTCTTTGTGTTGGAGGGACTTAACACCTTGCCCTCCACAAACGTATGCCCAGTTACGGAGTGCCTCAGGGTAGTGTCCTCGGTCCGTTATCGTTTTACATATATGTATATTAATGACCACAAAACATCCAATGTCACTGTTTACAGATGATAGTACAGTCGTTATAGCATGTAAGGTAGCCTAAGGCATTGGTCTCGTAATCGTGAAGTCGCGGGTTCAAATCCTACCCATTATACTACCGACGCGAAACCACTCCTAACAAAAGTCATTAAGCTTAACTGGAGTTAACAGGATTGCTAGTAATGTGGGACCACAATCCCACATTGCTAGTTATCTTTAAAAAAAAAAATGTTTATCTGCAATAACAATAACACAATAATAATAATCTTAAAATTAATCTATATGAAATCAATATTCATAATTATTTTTTCACAAAGACAATTCAATTTATTTATTCCATATACAGAAGATAACAAGATATTACAATTATTACAAATGTTTACTTAAATATCTAGCTTAATACTTATGCCTGAACTAGGAAAACCTGTCAATTCAATTAACACTAACGTAACACATGATAATTAATTAATACCCCAACTGAAGCATTTAAATTTTTAGGTGTAATTATTGACCAAAGACTAAACTGGAAATTTTGAATACAAGAACTGGCCAAAAGAATAAGTAGTTCAGCATTCGCTCTCTACTTGCTCCTGTTCTTGATACTGATGCTCTTATAAAGTTATAAAAGCGTACGAAGGGATGGTTGCGTCCGTATAGATATATGGCATCATATTCTGAGCTAACTCATCTGACTTTCAACATGTTTTTAAGGCACTAAAAAGATGCATAAGATCCATATTCGATATAATATTTTCGGATTCGATATTCGGATAACAGGCAGTGCTAAACCAGATTTCTTGCAGCGTAGAATCCTAAGACTTCCGTCATAAGATAGAGGTTGCACTATTCATACAAACTATCTCACAGTTATTCCCGCGACTGTCTAGTACCGTGATCCGGAATCGCAGACATGGCTCATAATCATAATGCAGCTAAAACATCTTTAATGAGAAAAAGTGTATATTTTGTACGGGTGGGGTGCCATACAAAATATACACTTGCAGCTCATTTATTCGTTTAAATAAAAAAACCTTTCAAACTTAATATTATTTAAGAAAAATAAGACGAATATTGGGTGCTAAATGTTAAATATATAATGTCAATATATTAAACGATACAAATTTACTTTAACATTTTGATTAGATTTTTATTATTCTGTGCTATTTTAAAGTCCCCCGCGACACAGGGCTTGTACTCTAGTGCGGGAGTAGTCTTTAAAAAAAATATATATATAGATTACTTATTTGTACACCTATTCAGGTAGAACATATTGAACATGTAATATCTAGAATGCTATCTCAAAAGATTGTATGACCAACACATGTTTAATGCAAATACAGGTAAATTAGCTTGAAGAAATTTTTGCGTTTGTAGTAGTGTATGGTCAGCAAATAAAAAAAACAACATTTTATTTTTAGTTTTTATTGTTTTAAAGGTAATATACGTTTGTGGCTGGAGCACACCAAATGCGTGCACGTCTACGCATACGCACTACGTACTAATACGGTCGTGAAAATGTGTATCCACCGCATTGTAATCTATGGAACTGTATGAGGCAGACAAGCCAGTTCCAAACATTACAAGCATTGAATGCCGGTTTTCACTTCAGTGAAGACGTGTATGAATTAGGTGTTCTCCGGCCATAAATGTTTTATTCTAATAATTCATCAACCCCAGGCGTATCACAATCATCCCCATCCTCGCTTTCATCAGATGAATTATTTAAATTAATTATGATTCGTTCTGATATTGTGTCTAAAGCTGCGTCTCTACCCTGATATTTGCTTTCCTCCTCAATAGCATGCAAACAAACTTTTCTCCATTCCTCTACAGTTATGGCGTTCATTTTTTCTTCAGCTAATGACATTATAACCTTCATATTCATTGCGACATTCTTTTTTGCGACATATGTTTTCACTATCCCCCATATATTTTCTATAGGATTAAACTCCGGATGGTATGGTGGTAAACGCAGCACAGTATGACCGTGCTGTCGTAATATTTCGTCTATCTTGTACTCTATAAATCTCGCCTTGTTTTGCAGAATCAGTTCATATAATTGAGGCTTAAGCAACGTGGATGAATGCTCAATGTTTCGAAATGTCAGCCAGTCTATCATTTGCTGTTTTCTAGAATTACTATTCGGTGCAGGATTTTGTATTGAGTTATGATATGGTGCGTTGTCAACAACAACAACACTATTTGGTTGTAAGTTGGGTATTAATTGAGTTTGAATCCACCTTGAATAGTTGTCATAGTTCATATTGTTGTGGTAATCTCCACTTTTTTGGTCGGCTTTAAACATAAGCAATGCATTTGGTATAAAGCCATCGATACCACCGGCATGAACAATGATTAAGCGGTTGCCTTTCGATATATGTTGCTTCAAACCTGAAGTGCTTCCATCTGACCAAGATTTCGAGAGGGTATGTGATGTATGTATATATGTTTCGTCGGTGTAAACAATTGGTCGGCGTTGTTCACGATATTCAGCAATTTTCATCAAATAATTAATTCGCAAGTATCTAATTTCGTGTTTTTCCATAAGAAGTTTCCGGTTATCTTCTGTTTGCTTCCAATTAAAACCTAATGACATGACGTGTTTTCGTAACGTGCTGACACAACCTTTATAATCGATATCTTCTTTCAATTTTGAGTGCAAAGTTTTTAAAGTGGGAACTTCTTTATTTTTGATGTGGAAGTCATGAATTGTTCTTCTGATAACTTGCTGATCAAAGTTATCGATTACTATTGTAGGTTTACGATTCGGTTTCTTTTTAGGAGATTTAAATGTTACTTCCTGATCTGAAGGACGACATTTGCTTTCTGATACTACCTTTCTGACGGATGCTATTGAAATTCCTGTTGATTTAGCAACTAATTGAGTGGGGGTCATAATACTGCTCGGGTTGTTATTACACTCATTTTCGAAATATTTGTACAAACAGTACAAAACTTCCTTAGTTTGAGAAGTCAAAGGCTTGCCTCGACCATGTTTTAACACTGGAGCCATTTTGAATTATCAATATAAAGTTACAACACTTACACACTTGAAATTAAACACTTCAACAAATATTTTAACAATAATAACAAACAATAACAACAATCAACAAATACAAAATTTCACAATGAAACTACTACGTATCTAATAATTATAATTTTTTAATGAAATGCGTGCTTTATGTTCTAACGGTATCAAGCGACTGACGTCAGACTGCACGTGGCACCTGCGGACAGAGTAAACTGGTTTATTCTGGTTTTGTGCGTGTTTCCACTTTCCACTATCAAGTGACGATTTATTTATTTGTTTTGTTTCGTAATTATTATGGTCAAAACTTTTTACCTATAGCTAAACTACTATCATCTAAAGAACGACACGATATTTTATTGTTTCACGGTAGTCGCCTTGTCGTTTGCTCAAGGACGTGAAATTGAATGACATATTTTTTTTAATAAAGTCAAAACCTTTTTCTTTAAAATAAAAACTTGTTTTTATTGAAAACAAAAATCAGAGTGTTGCTAGGGATAAGTATTAAATTAAATAGTAATGTTAGGATATTGAAACATTTTTGTAAGGGCCAGAACGATTATAGTGGAAACGCGCTCTAATATCTAAGTAACATACACTACATATGCAAAAATTTCTCGAGACTAATTTCACTGTAAATGTATAGATTTGATTTGAGATAATTGTGTAATTTAAGATTCTATATGAACGTAATTTAAAAAAAAATATATTAGGTATATTAAGATTGTAATATTATTAAACATTCGCATGCCTAAAAAAATGAGTGAGAGTGAATATAATGAACTATTACAATTGTAACAACCTCTGTACCATAATCGAAACAACGAATAAAACGTCGGTAACCTAATGGTTAAAACATAGGACTCGCAATAATAATTGTGAGGTCGCGGATTCAAATCCTACCTATTATACTACCAAGTAGTGGAATCAACTTTTTTTTTTTTTTTTTAAAGATAACTAGCAATGTGGGATTGCTAGTAATCTTGTTAACCCCTCCAGTTAAGCTCAAAGGCTTGTGTTAGAAGTGGGTTCACGTCGGTAGTATAATGGGTAGGATTCGAACCCGCGACCTTACGATTGCGAGACCGATGTCCTAGCCATTAGGCTACCGCAGCTTCCAGCTCTCTTCAAGTCTTTCCTAACACGAGCCCATAGCTGGAGGGGTTAAAAGGATTGTGGAACCCACACTTCTACATTGGCAGTTATAGTGTTTGTGTAATGTAATGATGACGTGGTGGTCGGCAGAGCTGGCGGGCGTGTTCCAGAAGTACCTGCGCGAGTACGCGGGCGGCGTGCTGCAGGCGGCGCTGCCGCGCGCGCAGCTCGCCGCGCCGCTCGGCGTGCCCGCCATCGTCACCAACCTGCACACGCTGCTCAGGGACGACGCGGGGAACGACGCCAGGTATGCCTTCCGAACAATAACTGCAGTAGAATCCGGTTAGTACGTCGTACTAACCGGACGACGTACTAAACAACACAAGTATCATATTTATTTTTTATTAAAATTAATCACAAATATAGATAATGTATTTATTAATATTGTTAGTAGGTCAAGAAATAACACCACACTATTTGTTCAAGTAATCACTTTTATTACCACACTTGTTCACATTTATTTTTGGAGATGTTACTCCGACAAGAAAACTAGGAACGAATGCCCGTGTTCGCATGACCCGTGATCTAAAGTCAACTCCCACCAATGGACGGCCGTTATGGCGCGATGTACGAATTGTCAAAGTGAATGACAGTTGTGTCAATGCACTGTCTGATTATGCGAACACGGTCAATAATAATAATTGTAATATCAAATAAATGCTTACATGTTAACAATGTTCTATTCTACAAAATGTTAGCGAATTTTACAATAAAAAGCTAACAATATTGACGATTTCCTTTGTTGTTTGCTGCAAATGTCCACACAACACAAGCAAACCACAGTCTATTTAATATATTTTTTCTGATCTTTCAATATGTAATCACCACAAATGTAATAAAACCTATCAATGTCATTACTAGAACATCTCAGTTTACATGATGAAATATTTTGATAATTCTTACCTATGATTTATTTGTAAACACGTCAACGCTCGTCGTCTTTGTAACCGGATAATATACTAGTCCATGTGGACAATTTTATGTTAAATTCCGTCGTTAAAAGGGGTCGGTCGTTATAAGCGGAATCGTAATAAACGGATGTACTTTAAGGGTAGATTACGAGAAACAGGGTTCGGCTCTCTCAAAAATTTATATAGAAACTTAATATGATCCCGCAAATAAATCTTAAAGTTGCGGAATAATGCAAAAACGAGCATTTTCGTATTGTCATAGTCATGGTGTTCGTAATCTATCATATGTACAAACGAATATTCTACTTTATTTTGACCTGGACTCCTGCGCACTGTGAAGTAATGGTTGTGTGCGGAAGAAGGAGGCCGGCGATCGTGTCGCTGTGTACGTAGCGCTAAATAAATAATTCTCTCAGTGTAATGCCCCCTTAATAGTGGCTTATATTGAAACCAAACGTGTGTCTATATTTACGTCGCTAAAAGCGATTGGTCGTTAAATGCGAAGTCGTACTAAACGAACTATACTCTAGCAATGTGGGATTGTGGATCCAGCTAGGTCTTCAACTTTGGAGGTAATCGTACGCACTCTCACTGCCCTAGATAGTTAAAGAGCCTATTTCATATTAGCTGTTGCTCGCGACGTCATTCGTGTGAAAATTTAAAAAAACAAATTTTATTGAAAATTGAAAATTTACCCCACGGGAACTTTCAGACTATAACCTGTCTGTTCATTTTTTTTTTTCAGATTCCTTTACCCTTTGCGCGATGGAATAACATTCAAACTTTGACATTTATAATATTAATGTAGATGTTAGTTCTAAGCTGAGATTGTAGGCCTAATTCTGAGAGTAGTTGAAAGTTTTTTGTAATTTTAGTTAATACTCTAAATAATTTAAAATTGTATTCTATCACCGTCATTTTTTTTATAAAAGACTACTCCCACAGTAGGGTACAAACCCTGTATCGCGGGGGACTTTACAAACATACAACTTACGGACACAATGTACACCCAGAGTCGGAACAACAATTTGTGGATCACACAAAGTGGTGTCCCGTGTGGGAATCGACCTCTTGCGTTTCAGTCGGACACACTCCCACCGCGCCACAGTAGCAGTATTTTTTAACATTACGTTTGTTTCTGACTTCATTTAGCATATATATATGCACATATAAACTTTTTTTTTAATTCTCTTGCACAGGTACACAAGACAAGAAATATCAAAGATCACAAGCGTGATCACCACATCAGAATACTGCCTCGAGACCACCATACACTTGGAACAGAAGCTTAAAGAGAAAGTGTCCCCCGGCCTCGCGGAGAAAATCGACATGACACCGGAACAGGACTTGTTCCACAAAATCATCAGCAATTGCATACAAATGTTAGTACAAGACCTGGAATTAGCCTGCGAGCCTGCCCTTCAAGCCATGACCAAGATATCCTGGCTAAACTTCGATAACGTGGGAGACCAGAGCTCGTATGTCACTCAAATAATTATGCATTTAAAAAACACAGTTCCTAACTTAAGAGATAATTTATCATCATCTAGGAAATATTTCACTCAATTCTGTATAAGATTTGCTAATTCATTTATACCTAAGTTCATTCAAAATATTTATAAATGCAAGCCTATTTCAACTGTTGGTTCCGAGCAACTGTTATTAGATACTCATATGTTGAAGACTGCGTTGTTGGAGCTGCCTTCCATAGGGTCTGAAGTTCGACGTCCAGCGCCGGCTACTTATACTAAAGTTGTAATCAAATTGATGACTAAAGCTGAAATGATATTAAAACTAGTAATGGCGCCTCTTGATGGTAACATGGAAGGTTTTGTTGCTCAGTTCGTTCAACTATTACCGGAATGTACTGTGGCCGAGTTTCATAAAGTCTTAGATATGAAGGGTACTAAGTTGTCAAAGGGTCAGCAGACCGCTTTGGACGCATTATTTAAGGAGACTTGTAAAAACGTACGAAAATAGTAGTATAGTGAAGACAGTGATCTTGGTTGTATGAATTTTAATTCCAATTTTAAGGCCCACAGTGAGCCGTGTTAATGTTGTATTGTGCATCTTGTTTCTCCATTTTGTAGTTTTTTTTTTTTATTTTTTTTTATTCTGTTTTATTTAGGGACTTTTA
Organism: Herminia tarsipennalis; assembly: GCA_945859575.2. Taxonomy (NCBI): domain Eukaryota; kingdom Metazoa; phylum Arthropoda; class Insecta; order Lepidoptera; family Erebidae; genus Herminia; species Herminia tarsipennalis. Next base: position 14,381,798 of record OX243859.2, on the reverse strand, counting down.
AACCGCAAAGCGTATGTCAGTCCCATCGTACCCTAAGCATATGCAATTCACCATAAATCTTAATTACATTAAAGTAGCCATGAACCTGAACAGGGCTTCTGCAGCAACGTTATTTGGTTGAGATAAAACTTGGTGGAAAGTGCCTACATCAGTTCTGTTCAGGTTCAGGGTCGATACTAAATTATTTTTATTAGGCTCATATCGAACACATTCCATCAATAAGTGGTGTACGTCTTCCACGACACCACACTCTTCACAATTAGGTGAGGTGGTTTTCCTCATCATGAAAGCAAACTTTTTGCATGGGATGTGTCCAGATCTGAGTCTATGCGCGGTAACAACCATTTTGTAGTTTCTTAAATAAAGAATAGACAACTCGCAAATACACGTTACCATGTTGCTATAATATATAAAAAATCATGTATGGGCTTTATTCTGTACTGTTTAAATGTTAGTCAAAAACTATGCTTTATCTGCAATGTCGGTTCACGTTCAAAGTACTTAATGCGAGCATCAAAATTGGTCTCTATATTCTATTTATTCATCGTATAAAAATGATTTACGCTATAAAAATAAACTTACATTGAAAAAAATAAAAAACTAGGATAGAATGGTGGCCATTCTTCTCTTCAAACTTTTAATGGTTCATTAAAAGTTAGAAGAGTTTTAACAAGGTTTCAGTTGCAGTTTAAGAAAATATTTTTTATGGAAACACTTGGTTTATTTAATACAATAACATAATGGATTTAAAATTTACGGTAATATTTGATATATTAAAAAGTTAAATTGTTCAGTGTCTACACCGTACAGTGTAGTGTAGTATACAAGAACCGGAGGGCTGGGACTGAATGAACCATCATGAACCATTGTGTACCACATGTGGTATGCAATGTATTACAGTAGTAGATACACCGATTGTTTATTTGATGTCTAATAAATAACACAGTTATAAGTATTAGTATTTATTATGTTTAAGTAAGTAATACAAATATTACCTTATAAGCAGTCGGATATCTGTTTAAGGCATTACAATGCTATTATTATATAATAGCTTTGTAATACTTTAAGCAGTGCTAATTTAAACCTAAATCACGAGTTGTACATAGGTATACAAAATAAGAACAATCTTTGCATTCGCAAGAGATCTACAAAAAATCACAACAAACTTAGTAAAAATACAAACTTAGTAAAAATATATACTAATGAAATCAACTTAAAATATACTTATGAAATATCTTTTTTATTGACACCTGCTTGCTTCGGGAGGGATTGCCCTCTTTTTACAGACTTCTCTTCCCAACGTGTTTCGGCCCATGCTGAAACAAACATAGCAATAAAATTGGTTCTTACCATAACTTTTAAAGGTTGACTGAAATAAATGCTATTGAATATAAATGTACTTATATTACTAGTACTTAATTATTAATACCTGCACATATATATATAAACTAATACCATTATTTCTTAAATATATTTCTATAACCAAGATGTAGTACACAATTGAACTATGGCTCATTGCATATCCAAATACAATGGTTATTTGTGTACCCCCTCTTTTAAAACTTCAAAGAAGCACAAGATATTAGAGATATTAGGTAAAGAACACATTCTGACTTTAGTAATTGTTTTTTCCGCCGTTTTTGCTCACAAAAACACAAAAGCTAATGGCGGCAAACAGTCGGCGACTGTAGCAAACTGTACAGCGTGGAGAAGGACACATAGTCCTGTGTATCCTGTAGTGTCCTGACAGTATTGCGTAAATTGTGCTAGTTCATGAGGTACACGCGGTTCATTGGCTACCACCCTATAATAACATTTACTCGTCAATTTGTGGGACATTCCCATTCAAAAAATCTGCTTTATTATTCCTGCAAAAAACATTAAAATCTTATTGGTAACATCAACGGTAGATTTAACTTGATATTCGGGAAAACAATGCATAGATAGAATGTAGAGTCTAATCGTGATAGATATTTCGTCAGTTTTAATTGTTAAGAATGAATAATGCGTCGCTTAAATTAAACATAAATATAAGTTAACTAAATAATTATTATATACTAAAATATAAAGGACTTATAAACTTCCAACTAGCCTATTTGTGATGGACTGTATCGTCTCCAGAGTAGGTCCAGTAAGGTCCACTTTTGTAAAATCGTTATAAATTTGCGTCCATTTGTAATAATTGCATTTCACCAAGAAAAAAAATGTTATAAAAGCGGACCTTTTTGGGCCTATAATACTACTGTAATACTCTGTAACCGATGTTTTAAATTGCGTTACTTCCTTATTTTAAATAAATGCGTATTTAATAAACTGATTTGATAACGTGTATTCGAAAACAAGGATTGATGTAATAATACTTATTTCAATTTCTTTCTACATTTTTTTATAAAGCGTATAACAGAAAGGTGTGGTCAAATCCGACGTTCGTTATGTATACATGATATTGACTGTATTAAATCTAAGTACTAAGTATCTAAGTACCTTAGGGGGGCGCGCGTCTGGGCTGTGCGAGGCTAGAGGAGTTATGCAGCGCTGAGGTTTTTAGGTGCCCCTGCGGCAGTGAGACTGTAGTTGACTTGATTGATGCACCCTCACTAACCTTACAGAATCAAACTAAGGCCAAGGAGCGCCTTATTAGCCTTCACCCAATTATCATACAGAAATAGAAAGTACATAAATAAAAAGTACGTAAATACAGAACATAATAAGTCAACGTCGGATTTACAATTTTATTTCGAGGTGGGGCAAAAACTTGGGGCCCTTCAAGGGCATATTCATACTCAAGGGGGCTTTGATAAAATCTGTCTCTACGTACTTCGTAGTTATACAATGATGTAGGGGCAAGGTATCGACTCGTGAGAACACCCCCCCATGCGAGCAGCTCACACTTGGCCGGTATTGAGACAAGTGAATTAATAAGAATATAATATCTTGGGACAAATCACTCTATCTGATCCCAAACTAAGCTGAGCTTGTACTATGGAAACCAGACAACTAATAAACAACGTTGTTTTGTGTACCGTAATTCTTTGTCCATTTGCGTCTTGTGCTGCCCCCCCCCCCGCGAAGGTATTTGTTTGCCTCTACCCAAGGATGAAATCCTGGAGCCGCCCCTGCTTATATATTTCTAAATACATACATATTATAGGTAAATAACACCCAAACACATAATAAACCATCATGCTCATCACACAAAGTTTTAACCTGGGTGGGGATCGAACCCACGACCTCAGGCTAAACTAGTTACTCTCAATTAATGAAATTTGACTATATTTTTCTGTTATATGTGGTACCTATCCTAATTATAAAATTTTAAATTATTAACGTATAATCATACCTAACCTAAATAACTAAGAACAGATGTATAAATATGAGCTCAACTTTAAATATAGATGTATTATTAACTAAAATGTTTATTGTATGATTGTTTTGTGTAATTTATTGTTAATTATGTGATTATATCGACATTCCACTTAATTATATTATTATTTGTCTTTTAAACGTGTGCAATATACGTATGAGGTTTTAATAAACAATCTAAACTGTTAACTGGTTTTATTTAAAGAGATCTCTTTCGAAAATTCTAACGATACTAATTTAATAGCATGGCTGAGGGAATAGTTCCGTATTATCAAGAAAAATAAAATATACAAGGACTCAAATACATACAGTTGGATCATCGTAACTCGGCCGGATTGAAGTTAGGTTCATATCACTTTCACGCATGTCTAAAATTACTTACGAAAACGATTAATTATGTTTAATCGAATAAAAATACCTCTGCAACAGATTACTATGATGCAGACAAAACAAAGAAAAAAAAAATACTAACAAAATTAAAATTTTAATTCAACAATATAAAAATACTATTAAAACGAGTTCATAAAAGTTTAAATTCAGAACCATACACAGTAAATACTAAAGAAAGTGGAAAAACTAATTCTAATCACAAAAAACATGAGTTAGTGATACTAATTATGACAATGTATTGCGTAATCGCACCTATAATTCTCTTGGTTTAGTTACCACCCCCGCCCCCCGCTTCCTGTCACCATTTACTTCCAAAAAATGCATCTGTGCAACCAGTTAGGTTTACGACGAATTAGGTTGATCCAACTGTACTTTGGAGAGGGGTATGAGGTTCGGAAGACAGGAGCTGTCCCCCGTCCCTCAGGCCCTTCAAAAGGATCATAAAAAAGGTGATATATATTAATGGATATTTGTCTGCGCCGATAAGTAATCTTGTCCCTGATTATGCGAGTTATTTAGTTAATATTGTAGGAATAAATTCAGGAATGGAGCTCACATTGCACTATATTCATTCAATCAATTTATATTCCTAATCAAGTTTACTTCTCACACAAAACTCAATCAACTCAATACTCACGCCTACGGGGCTCTAGAAAGTGTCTGAAAAATTAATAAAAGCAATACACAAATATAGCTTATCTATACTAATATTATAAAGCTGAAGAATTTGTTTCTATTATCTCACGAACTACGAGTACGATTTGAAAAATTCTTTGTTTTGTATTTTTTTTTTTGGATAGCCCATTTATCGAGAAAGGCTATAGGCTATATAACATCACGCTACGAGCAATAGGAGCGAAGCAGCGATGAGAAATGTTGCAAAAACGGGGAAAATTTACGCAGACGAAGTTGCGCGGGGCAGCTAGTAATAAATAAGGTACAGTACAGAAATCATCACTTTATTTCATTTTAGAAAATAGGATATAATTATCATTATTACCTTAAAAATAATCAACTTTGTAATTTTTTTTCTTCTACAGTAACAATACTGACCGCACGGTCTAGTACTTGAAATAGAAAATTCTATAGATCCGTGGAATAAAAAGGGCATATCCACAGAGAAAGCAATCACTACGTTTTAGGCATATTCGATTTTAGCATAGACTTAGGATATACTAAGATTTTAGGGCTTTATAAAACACTGCACCGGCTCAGAGGTCCATTGGAGGATTCCAGTACTTATATTCAAAAGTACTCTGATTACGAAGTTTTATATTCTTCTTTGGTACTCTGTGGACAATTCCGGCTATACAGCGAGGAAATGCTGCCGGCATAATCTGTGGAACGATGCCCAGGGGTCCCAATTTTTAGGGTTCCTAAATGGCAAAACGGAACCCTTATAGTTTCGTCCGTCCGTCTGTCCGCAGCTTAGCTCAGAGACTGTTAGTCTACACATATTACTTAACCGACAAAGTCAAAGAATCCAAGAAATGTAAGTATGAAACAAAAACAACAGAAAACTCACTTTTTAATCTGCATTATTCAGATGGGGTAAGGGGGGGGGGCATTGCGTAGCCCGACGTCAATTAGCTAACAATGTAAGTATATTATCTGTCCAGTCAATTATGTAACTTTTTAATTAATAAGTAAAGATATCATGCAGAACTAAATGACATAGGTTGTTGATCAGTGAACCAACCTTTTTTCCAAGTCAAATAACTTGCTAAAAACTAAAGCTACGAAATTAGTTTTGGTGTCATCGTTTAGGTAATTTCATAGGGTTAATCAGTTTTGAATTACAGAAAGCTAGAGAAACAAACTTGGACCATAGGGGTTTAAAAATAAATGAAATTTGAATCACTGTGTACTATGAATAGTTTACACTGAACCACCTGTATTTCAACAGTGAACCATAATTACATTATTAATAGGTACTTAAAAATATTGTTTTTATGAAAAGAAACCACATTTTTTCTTGATAATCATCTTTTATTTTTGCCATACAAAATACTTATGGCCATATAGTAAAACAATTATGCCATACACAATAGCTTTTTCTAACAATAAAATATCTTTTGTCTGGTTTCTTCACAGAAATACGAGGACGTCTTTTTTTGAAAAATCGAAACCTTCTAATTGATCTCTTTCCCATGAGCTAGGTGTTTTAATGCCTTTGACCTTTCGACATTCATAACCTTTCTACATTCTTTGACACAACATTAATGGGCAGTCGTCGTTGTAGTATATTATTATTTGTTCATGTTCCTAAATCCTGAATAATGTCTTACTTATGTACCTAGGTACAAGTGATAAATAATAGCACCATGTTTTCGTAACGGCGCAGTGTAGGGCTAGGGAATATTATCTGCAGGTTTTACCGCCGTTTTAATGGTTCTAAGTAAAGTTGTAAAGTTGAAATCATGTCTTAACTATGTTTACCTATTTTTCTTCTCTTATTTTTTGATCTTGGTATACTGAAAAACACAAAACTATTATTATTTTTCAACATTACTTGTACACAGTGAACTGATTCACTGTGTACTATACGGATCCTGAAATACTGTTTCTATGTTAGTTCTAGACAGAATGGACCGTGTAGATAATAATATGTACCTAGTTTTAATATTTATTTTAATATCTGTAACTCCCGGTAAAGAGTACTTATTTGAATTCTTTGATCTGTAAACACTGAGTAATACCGGTATACCTATTTACATGGAAAAGCCCGTAAAATAAATCCGGAAACAATAAAAATTAATGAAAATAATCATACAATCAGTCAAAAGCAGTTTTTTTACCGAGATTAGTCTGAATAGCGTGTTTGAAAACTCCTTTCCTGTTTTAAAAACGTAAAAAGTCAGAAGTAAACAAACATGGTTGGTCAAGAAATGTCAAAGTCAGTCGCTCGCGGAGTGCCGCGGTGTGCGGTGTTGTTATGATTCGGACGATGTTTAAATTTCCTATACGAAAGTGCTTGCAGGCGGCAAGATTAGCTTTATTATTGGTTTTAGTGGTGACTATTCTTGCTTTATTCGAACAGTGGCGTGGCGGAAAAAAGAATGCGGGGGCCGCGTACTCGGATCCCCTCGAAGCCGTTTACGAGAGTGAGATTTTAGAGGATGAGGCTCGAATCATCCCTGGTCTTGGCGAAGGCGGTGCTCCGGCACATCTTCTCGGCCGGGAGAAGAAGTTGGGCGAGGAATCTGAGAAAAAATTAGCCATCAATGTGTATCTCAGTGACAGAATAGCTTACAACAGAACTTTAAAAGGTAAATTTAAACAAAAAAATGTACTAAACTGTGTAAATTTTGAATGAAAATCGTTTGTAAACAAGAATGTTTATTCGTAAAAGTTATGCCAGCTTCATATTGTTACGAATAGTGCGTATTGTATCTAGTTGGTTTACATGTTTAGATAGTGAAAGTGAATTGTTATGAGCTGTGCACCGGCCGATTTAATGTCTCTGTGGTCTCGATACTTTACTATTACAGATAAGTACATACTCTTTGTTGAAATAAAATACCAATTACATTATCCCATTTTCACTCTTATGGTGTTGTATTTAAGTTCAATTTAAAACTACAGTGTAATTTTATTATAAAAAATAAGTGTTTTTCAATTTCCAAAATGCATATGTGTGTTTGAAATATTGAGGATAGGCATATTATGAAGTATACCTACAAAAATAATTTTCTTTTCACATTAAGAATATAAAAATATTTTTTTAAACTATTCACTTGAAAGCCAAATAAACACAAATGATAAATATTTTCTAAATAAGTAGTATATATAGCAGGCAAGTTTGCATTTCCAACTGTCTATTTCATTTTTATATAACACATAGTACCTACATGAAGTAAGGACAAACGGCAGTGAAGAAATGTCTCTGCGTAGGGCTGGATACTAGTAGTTTATTATAGGTACCGTAACATTGCAGCCGTGTAGTGCTGGCTTAAAAACAGTACCACCCCATCTCTTCCCGTGGGTGCTATCAAGGCAACTAAGGGATTTTACATCAGAGGACAGGCATCTGCGTCAGCTGCGTATTTTAAAGCCTACCACAATCACCAAGCGTGGCGTTTATAGCAAATATTCCCAGGATCTATTAAAAAGTAGGTTCTACTAGGGAGACCCATGCCCAGCAGTGGGACATCATATGGGTTGATATAAATACCCTAACATTATAGGTACACAGCAAAGAGAGGGCTGGTTAAAGGTGTGAAAATTGCGAATGTTAAAAAAATAGAGTTCCTACTTTACATCTAATAAGTATAACAAAACAAATCACATTGTTTGTACAGCCATTAGGCATGAGTCGCAAAAGACTTTCTGCAACTTTTCTAATCAAAATTAGTACATTATAATGAAATATGATGATCTGATCTTAAGTTTTACATATTAAACAATATTATAATTGTGGATGACAGTATACATGATTGATGACTACATTCCGTTTTAAACAGTAACAAGTAATGCTAACTACACTGACGGACTCATAAACTGCATCAAAGTTCAGGTTTACTCTAAAAGGATTTTTTTATAATAAGTATGCAAACTTTTTAGATTAAATTATATAAATATGGAAAGACTGGCTCTTAATCTTAAAAAAAAATTAAATTTAAAAATAGAACTGCGGTAAAACAAATGAATATAGCCGGGAAAAGAAAATTTACTCGTAGTATCAGATTTGCGTGTTATTTATAGCAAAGTTTTAAATTAATTCTCATTGATTTTTTTTGTTTGGTCAATTGAATTATTGTTACCAGCATAATTGTTGGGTTAGTTTTTTAACACATCGAGAGTTTTTGAACCATAATATGGATACTTCGTCCGAACAAGCGGCACAAATTGTAGCATTGGTGCGGGAGGGCTTGGATCAACGAACGATTGGTAGAAATTTAAATTTAAACCAGTCTACGGTTTGTAGAATATACAGAAGGTTTGTAGAGACAGGTTCTTACAGGAGGAGACGTGGTACAGGCAGAACTCGAGCAACCACAGGTCGTGATGACCGATTTATTGTTACAACTTCCCTGCGAAATCGTTTCCTCACGTCAGTTAACATCAAAACCGAGCTTAATGAAGTGCGTGGAAAAAACGTGTGTGCACGAACAATAAGAAGAAGGTTAAAGGAAGCGGCTATCACCCCTTTTAGACCAGCAAATGGTCCAAAGTTGTCTGCAGCTCACAGACAAGCTCGCTTAAGATTTGCGCGTCATCACCTGAATTGGACAGAAGAGCAGTGGGCCTCTGTATTGTTCACGGACGAGTGTAGGACATGTTTATATGGTGCAGATGGTCGCAGAAGAGTCTATCGTCGACGTGGGGAGCGATATGCTCAAAGTTGCATTGAGGAGCGTGTTCCTTTTGGAGGCGGTTCATGTATGGTCTGGGGTGGCATATCGATGAACGGGCGAACAGAACTTGTGTTCATAGACATGGTCCGTCAAAACGGTAATAGAGGGGGTTTGACAGCACATCGCTACATAACAGAGATATTAGAAGATCACGTGGTGCCTTACATGGGATTCATAGGCGAAAATTTTACTTTAATGCAGGATAATGCCCGGCCGCATGCAGCTGCACAAGTTCAACATTATTGCGAAGAGGTTGGGATACGTACAATGAATTGGCCAGCACGCAGCCCGGATCTTAATCCCATCGAGCATGTTTGGGACAATTTAAAAAGAGCTGTATATGCGAGAAACCCTTCGCCTACGACAGTGGCAGCACTAAGAACAGCACTTTCAGAAGAATGGGACAATATTCCGCAAGATCTTTTAAAAACCCTTATAAAATCTATGCGGAACCGATTAGAATCCGTAATAAGGGCACGTGGGGGTAATACACCTTATTAAAACACAAATAAACCCTTGCATAAAGTTTGTGTCTATTGTTAAAACCAATTTTTTAATTAAACAATTTTTCCTTAAACTTCTGTTTTTTCTTCAAAAAAGGTCTTAAGGTCCTTTCCAGTACATAAACTTAAACTTAAAGATATGATCCTACGCTGTTTTAAAGTTCACGAACCAATCTAGAGGTTTCAATTTAAATCTGTATAGAAAGTTTGCATACTTGGTTAAAATATTTATTTCAAAGTCGTCTATTACTTTGATGCAGTTTATAAGTCCGTCAGTGTATATAGTAACAGTTTTGCTGCCTACTATATTGATGTGTACACCTTACAGTGCTCCAGTGCATATCGGAACATACCCCAAATTGCATATATCGGCATGTCAAACTTGGCATAATGTTGTGCTTACCCCAGATTTGTTATCTATGTATATATCTATATTATTATTATTATAAATGACAAAATTAAGATGAATGAATGGGTAATCATTCCAAAACAACTATTTTTTTTTTAAAACATATCTTGTGGAATTGTGGTCCCACATTACTAGCAATCCTGTTAACCCCTCCAGCTAAGCTCTATGGCTTGTGTTAGGAGTGGATCCACGTTGGTAGCATTATGGCCAGGATTAGAACCCACACCCGCACGATTGCTAGACCGATGCCTTAGCCATTGGGCTACCGCCGCTATTAAATAGGTAGATTATAGTCTAGTCTTAAATATGTTAGAAAAAAAATTATGGGTGTGAGGGATATATTTATTATTCAAAATTATGTAATGTACTTTGTGTCTGGTTTTTTTTTGTGATTTGATCATGCAATCAGCTCAGTAAGCTCAGAATATCATGAACCAATGTTGTTCTTATAAACCATGGTGCATTAGATATTTGAGACAGTGGTGGTGCCGTACAGTTGTATGCCATATACCGTTTTATATATCAGCAACTGGTTGTCTAAAGAGAGTTTTGCATTATGTCCCAGCAGCCAGTGAAGACCCTTGTATTTCAGGTTAATTTCATCTCATTTTGTTTAAACATTATTTCTCCTACGTCCACGCCTATGATTGAGGTGCATCCCCATCCCCAGCGGGTCAATTCACGTATTTAAAGCAGTGCAGTTGCAGTTAAGTTTCGATTAAAACGGCCATTTTTGTATTCTTGTAACTTTGGGATCGATCTCGAATACGCTTGCGTCAAGTATGCGTCTCGAGAGCGCAATAACGACATTCTAGTACGTTGCGCAAGCGTTTTTGAGATCGATTCCAAAGTTTCAAGACAACAGGGTTCGGCTCTCTCAAAAATTTAAGTATATAGAAGAAAAAAATTGTGTTACTAGACAAAGAGTTTTTCTAGTATATGAAATAAAGAAATTTAAGGATATGTCTTAATATGATCCCGCAAATAAATCTTGAAGTTGCGGAAAAATGCAAAAACGAGCATTTTCGTATTGTCATAGTCATGTTCGTAATCTAACATATGTACGAACGAATATTCTACTTTATTTCGACCTGCGCTCCTGCGCACTGTAAAGTAATCGTAGTGTGCGGAAGAGCGAGGCCGGCGATCGTGTCGCTGTGTACGTAGCGCTAAATAAATAATTCTTTCAGTGTAATGCCCCCTTAAAAAAGTGTACTAAATGTAAATTATGTAAGTATGTATTATGTATATAAGTAGCATTTTAACACATTTCAAGGATCCATACAGTTATCTCTATAATGGGTTTATAATAAATAGATAATGATAAGATATAAAAACAAATATGTGAAAACATTGTATTGATTGGTTATACATACAATATACAATGCTTGGTATAGTGTATAGTGGAAGTAGTTTGCTCTGAATTAGTAATGTACAATTGGGGTAGTTTTTGAACCATGTTACATTTTTCAAATAATTAATTAACGAATCATTAATTAATTTATTAATCATTCTAAGTGTCCAAATCCTGTTCAAATGTGATCACTTATTTTTCAATAATAACCATGGATTACGTACTAACTATAATACCTACTATGAGCAGGATAGACAGATAACTACAATTATAAAAAAATATATATTACGGGTCTTAATCGCGTGAATAATTTAAGGTAAAATAAGTGAGTCTACCCCTGACCACGGCCGTTGCAATACGGTCGAAACGTCGGGCAATAAACAAGGTATTTTACCTTCAATTATTCACGCGATTAAGACCCGTAATATATATATATATATATATATATATATATATATATATATATATATATATATATATATATATATATATATATATATATATATATATATATTTTCATAATGTGTACAAATCGCGAAAGTTTATCAACATTTAGATAACCACAAGACAACTTGAATGGCAAGTTTTCAATATTTTCATTTTGTTTTTTATATCTGATTTCTCGAAGTAAAAATCTTGTTGGGGTGTCTGAGCTTTGCACTATACCAAAAATAACCTTTTAGGCTTAGTTGGAAGGATCATAATATTCCTCCTCTGTTGAGCATTAGCTTGTGGAAGGGGTCATGGGTTCGATTCCTACACGGGACACTACTGTGTGATCCTTTAGTTGTTGTACCAAGCCTGAGGGTACTTTGTGTTTTATTGTATGTTTGTAAACTTCACGGCGATACAGGGATTATTCCCTGGTGCGGGACAGCTGAACTCGGTCTATGTAAAAAATATATTAACTTAAGAAGCTGAGCACATGGTACTAGGCGATAAATCGGCTCTCGTCGAATCCCGAATATTTTGTTGTAAGGACAGATACAGACATCGCGAGGCCTTACAATGATTTATTCTATTTTTTTATGGGTTGTAATAAATGCCGAACATACACCCTCACCGCACGCTGATGTTGTGTGGGACCTCCCCCTACTAGAAACGGGCCGCACCTACTCACCGCCTTCATGGAATAACCACTGAAACTTGCTATATCATCGGCAAAAAATCTGTGTTCGCCTTTGAATCTAAAGAAACTAAGTCACCATTTCACGACGACATCTATAAAAACTTATTTAAAAAAAAACACATTTAACCGACTTTAATCACGATTAATTTGCTGGCATTTATTGAGGAGCTTCGCTGGCTGTCTCCGAAACTCGTATGTTTTGAAGACAGACCCACGACCTCACGATTGCATCGGTCTCGCAATCGTGAGGTCAGAGACGTGAACCCATTCCTAACACAAGCCATTGAGATTGCTTGGAGGGTTTAACAGGATTGCTAGTAATGTGGGACAACAATCCCACATTGCTAGTTATCTTTTTAAAAACAGACAAACAGACAGCGAAACTCATTTGTGTGTACCACCAACACGTCTGCTCTCACCAACGGCTCTCGTAATAAAACGACGTGGTGCGTACGAGATTGTGCTTATCTATTTTGTCAGCAGCAAATACACTACATCCCCGAATATACATAAAATTAACAAACATCTGAATTGAGAACCTCCTCCTTTTTGAAGACGATTAAAAATAACCGCGTCTCCCCAGACTACCGCAACCCAGCGTGCAGCCGGCTGATGTACGACGCGGAGCTGCCGTCCGCCTCCGTGATCCTGATCTTCCACAACGAGCCGTACTCCGTGGTGGTGCGCACCATATGGAGCGTGCTCAACAGCGCGCGACGATCCAACAAGTGGTTCAAGTACGCTAACTATGTTGACAAGCAGACTGGCAAAGTTACTAATATTGGTAAGTTTTTTAAAAGCTATTTTCCAGGAGGGACAACCCTAAAAGCCCTCTCGACCTCTAACGAGCGGGAGGAAAGCTCCTAGCGCGCGACTTTAGAAATTATGATCGGGTGAGTCGCAACTCGCGATTGCTCTTTTCCCATGGACCACAATACTGCCTCTGTGGCGCAGTGGGAGTGTATCCGACTGCTACGCAAGAGGTCGTGGGTTCGATCCCCACCCAGGATAAAACTTTGTGTGATGAGCACGATGGTTTATTCTGTGTCTGGGTGTAATTTATCTATAATATGTATGTATTTAGAAATATATAAGTATGTTTATCAGTTGTCTGGTTTCCATAGTACAAGCTCTGCTTAGTTTGGGATCAGATAGCGTTGTGTGAGTTATCCCAAGATATTATTACAAGATATTATTATTACAATAACACAAAAAAAAAGTTTCTCTTCGATTTCTGTTTCGTATTCGCAATATCGGAAGCATTACTTTGTTATGTAAACTCTGCCAAAACCATTTTAATTGTTATTCCAGGAATTGAAAAATATAGTGACTCTACTCCACAGGCTATTCATTTTGTAAAGCCTGTCAGAACCCTGAAAATTGTTACCCCACCAATTAAAAATAATATACTCGTTCTACCCCACAGGTTACCCCGGCCAGGATCCAAATTCTCCTTACGTGTACTTGAAGGAAATCATTCTGGTTGATGACAACTCGACATTACCTGAGCTGAAGGGGAAACTCAGTCACTACATCAGGACGCGGCTGCCGCCTCACCTGATACGGATACTGCGACTGCCTGAACGGTGAGTGAGGCATATGCCCATGGGAGAACGAAAGGTCTGATTCAGCCGTCATATTAATGGGGCAGGCTGACCCTCGTCTTAGTTTTTCTTGTTATAATATATGTGAAGTTATAATAATATTACGTTTCAGGCATTTTTTATTTCAGATTTTTTTATGACTGTTTATTTAAAATCGATACATATTTTTCGTTATTAATCTTTTGGCATATTATCTAATAAATATTGCACTATAATCTAAATTGACATTTGTAAATATTATTATGAAATAATTTATATCGGTCTTCGGGAGCCTAAAAATATAATTATCTTCAATACACTTACAGAGATTCAGATCGATTACGAATACTTATTGATATCTAATCGCGTCTGCATCAGTCGATTGTATCGTTAAGAAAAGCCGACATATTAAAGCGTCCTAACATTGAACCTCAATAAACCCCACTTGGGGGTACCACTGTTAGTAATAATAATAAAAAACATTTATTCACTTAGGAAGCAAAATACTAGTCTTGTGAAAAGTCAATTCTACATTTACATGTAATGCCTGTTCGCAAACAATAGATAAAGCCGGAGAAAAGAACAGGCAATAAAAACTCGCGGCCACTCTTTTCAAATTGTCAATGTTTACAATGTTTCTTATTTATAAGGTGCTGCCACCATTTTAGATTTTTTTTGCAAAAATAAGAGATATGAGAAATATTAAAAGAAGAATACATGAGATTGGATGTATCAAGCTCAATGGGTACAACATATATTGGCCAAATTAAGTAATTGAAAACGCCCTATATATTCAAATTGATTATAGAGGTGTAAACCCACTGTTCAACCTAGATATTTGAATCTCCTTAATACGAACAAGGAATGATAGACCGAACACCCCCGGTTTACCAAAAATAAACTGTGGTGCGGTGTGGTTGCGGCGCGTGACTCCCCCGAACATTGCAATTCAATTTGACGTAGTAAAATATAAATTAAATTATTCACGCGATTAAGACCCGTAGTATATATAATTTCATGATGAGTACAAATCGCGAAAGTTTATCATCGTTCAAATGAACTAGTCTAATTAAAAAAATAATCTCAATCTTCATTATAGATATACAACAGCGTACACGATAAAGTTCGCGTTCATCGATGAATTAAAACGATATCAAATATTAAAACCTATAATAGGTAGATTTTACTGTAGTTATCGCTGACAAACTTCCATTTGATCACGGAATGGGTGAATTGTTAATTAATTTCACAGCTCATTTAGTGTGTGACATACTTCAAACTTGATTATGCCTCTATACTTATATACTTTACTAGCTGTCCCGCGCAACGTCTGCGTAAATTTTTCCTGTTTTTACAACATTACTCATTGCTGCTCCGCTCCTATTGGTCGTAGCCTTCCTCGATAAATGGGCTGTACAACAGTGAAATAATTTTTCAATTCGGATTAGTAGTTCCTAAAATCACCGCGTTCAAACAAGCAAACTCTTCAGCTTTATAATATTAGTATAGATTAAAATAGACAGGGAGAAGAGCGCCAAAAAATGCAAGCATTTTTATAAAGGTTGATTTTTTTTTATTACTTTTTTTTTTTTTTTTAATTCGACTCCCGCATTAGGGTACAAGCCCTGAGTCGCGGGGGACTTTTACAAATATACAAGTCACGGACACAATATTATTACGTTACATTAGTGGAATAAAGAAATTTATTTTCGGATGGATTCCTTAGCGTTTGGCGTACAGGACTTTAATCGGTTACTGATAGCATCTGTTACAAGATTATGCTGATTGACTGTGATTCTGATAATATTCTACACCGGTTATACTTAATTTCAAATCACGCATTCGATAGCACGCGCAGATCCAGCACGGTTAAAGAATACAACTTTAACGCATGATTGACGCGCCTGGTTCCAACATTTTGCATGACTGATAAACGTTAAACTTATTCTGAACTTTTAGAAAGCAGTTTTGCGATATAATAGTCATTCGAAAAAAATCTGCCTCTTCGAATCACTAAGGAATCTAGCTGAATGATGAAAGGGTTTTTATTTACTCTACTAATGTGATCTAATATAAAAAATACCGGGCAAGAGCATGTCAGATCATGGCACTTATGCCCTTTTGTTAAGAAACGCAGTTTTTCAGCAATGACTCAATAAAGGTATATTCGATAATGTCCGAAATAATTTTAGTTTATAGTGCTTATTAAACGACCGGCATATACCTTTGTGATTTTTTTCATATTTTTTGGTCACATGGTTCATACACAAGGTCATTATTTCCAAAAATATTCTAATATTATATATATTATAATATATTAATATTATTATTATGTTTTCAAAAGACCTGTCGAATGATGTGCCATACGTTAATGTTTGCTAAAATATTTTTTTTCAGCTTCTTTCTCTTCTTCTGTTACATGTATGGAGTGCTCCCCTAAAAATATATACATATTTTTCTTATTTAGCTATCAAACTAAGTAGCGGCTACTATAAGACACCTTTTCAACAATATCATTGAGTAGTCTTTGAGTAAAATGCCTGTGACATATGGAGAGACAGATGGATATGACGATATGATAAGGGTTCCGTTTTTGCCAATTTGGCTATGGAACCCTAAATCAGCCTTTATAAAGAACTTGCATTTTTTGGCGCTCCCTTCTTGGACTATAAATGCAAAAGTTTGGATGTTTGGATGGATGTTTGCAATTCAATCACGCCTCGCTAAATTAAATTGGGCACAGAGATAGATTATAGTTTAGAATAGCACATAGGCTATTTTTTATCCCTGGATAATGTCCCCGTGGGATAAATTTGTTTTTGCGGGCAACAGCTTGTTAAAGATATATAACGTGTATCACAAAGGTGTTCTATGCCATGAAAGACAAATTGATATAATGGCATAATTCGTGTTTTGTTTTAATTACAATTTTAGCAGCATATACACTGACGGACTTATAAACTGCATCAAAGTAATAGACGACTTTGAAATAAATATTTTAACCAAGTATGCAAACTTTCTATACAGATTTAAATTGAAACCTCTAGATTGGTTCGTGAACTTTAAAACAGCGTAGGATCATATCTTTAAGTTTAAGTTTATGTACTGGAAAGGACCTTAAGACCTTTTTTGAAGAAAAAACAGAAGTTTAAGGAAAAATTGTTTAATTAAAAAATTGGTTTTAACAATAGACACAAACTTTATGCAAGGGTTTATTTGTGTTTTAATAAGGTGTATTACCCCCACGTGCCCTTATTACGGATTCTAATCGGTTCCGCATAGATTTTATAAGGGTTTTTAAAAGATCTTGCGGAATATTGTCCCATTCTTCTGAAAGTGCTGTTCTTAGTGCTGCCACTGTCGTAGGCGAAGGGTTTCTCGCATATACAGCTCTTTTTAAATTGTCCCAAACATGCTCGATGGGATTAAGATCCGGGCTGCGTGCTGGCCAATTCATTGTACGTATCCCAACCTCTTCGCAATAATGTTGAACTTGTGCAGCTGCATGCGGCCGGGCATTATCCTGCATTAAAGTAAAATTTTCGCCTATGAATCCCATGTAAGGCACCACGTGATCTTCTAATATCTCTGTTATGTAGCGATGTGCTGTCAAACCCCCTCTATTACCGTTTTGACGGACCATGTCTATGAACACAAGTTCTGTTCGCCCGTTCATCGATATGCCACCCCAGACCATACATGAACCGCCTCCAAAAGGAACACGCTCCTCAATGCAACTTTGAGCATATCGCTCCCCACGTCGACGATAGACTCTTCTGCGACCATCTGCACCATATAAACATGTCCTACACTCGTCCGTGAACAATACAGAGGCCCACTGCTCTTCTGTCCAATTCAGGTGATGACGCGCAAATCTTAAGCGAGCTTGTCTGTGAGCTGCAGACAACTTTGGACCATTTGCTGGTCTAAAAGGGGTGATAGCCGCTTCCTTTAACCTTCTTCTTATTGTTCGTGCACACACGTTTTTTCCACGCACTTCATTAAGCTCGGTTTTGATGTTAACTGACGTGAGGAAACGATTTCGCAGGGAAGTTGTAACAATAAATCGGTCATCACGACCTGTGGTTGCTCGAGTTCTGCCTGTACCACGTCTCCTCCTGTAAGAACCTGTCTCTACAAACCTTCTGTATATTCTACAAACCGTAGACTGGTTTAAATTTAAATTTCTACCAATCGTTCGTTGATCCAAGCCCTCCCGCACCAATGCTACAATTTGTGCCGCTTGTTCGGACGAAGTATCCATATTATGGTTCAAAAACTCTCGATGTGTTAAAAAACTAACCCAACAATTATGCTGGTAACAATAATTCAATTGACCAAACAAAAAAAATCAATGAGAATTAATTTAAAACTTTGCTATAAATAACACGCAAATCTGATACTACGAGTAAATTTTCTTTTCCCGGCTATATTCATTTGTTTTACCGCAGTTCTATTTTTAAATTTTTTTTTTTTTTAAGATTAAGGGCCAGTCTTTCCATATTTATATAATTTAATCTAAAAAGTTTGCATACTTATTATAAAAAATCCTTTTAGAGTAAACCTGAACTTTGATGCAGTTTATGAGTCCGTCAGTGTAGTTTATGCGCGTGAATGTTGCGCCTCGTGCAAAATTGACTGCTTCGGTGGCGCGGGGGAAGTGTATACAACTGCTGTGCAAGATTCGTGGGTTCGATTCCCACACGGGATATCACTTTGTGGGATCCACAAATTGTTGTTTCGAATCTGGGTGTACTTTGTGTACTCCTTAAAAAAAACAACTGCATCGTTATGGCGTAGAGTTTTTTCAGTAATGTTTTTTTAATTGGAAGCTTAATTGATAAATAATGGAATGATTAAAATTTGCGAAATTTTATGGGTACCTAAATCAATAATTTTTTTCAAAATCTTTTTTTTTTAAATAAGGATTATCAGCGAAGAAAAAAACTATTAGAAAAATGGATAAGGACTCTTATCTCTTAGGTGAATTGAGGACGTCAAATCATAAAGGGCATTAAATTTCCTAAAAGAGCTTTGCGGTAGAATTTGTAAAATATTTTTTTAACGATTTTTGAAAAAATAAAGAACAATTTTGTTTCGGTATTTGTCTTAGGGCTATTCAGAAATCGTCCATAATAAAAAAAAAATGAAGGCCAGATTCGAAAGCTAGACATTTGTAGCTACAGTTTTTTTTTGCTGTGAAAATCATCCAAATGTTTGGATTTTTTATCCCTTAATTTGTGAGTTAGATAAATAGCTAATTTTTTTATCTTTGCTCCCACATGTGGTGTTTTTACATAAAACGTAGTACGAAAAAAATTATATATTATATTGTTGCATGTTTGTTTGCATGTAGTCAAAGGCCTTTTTACCTTCTTAAAGAAAAAAAATTAAGGCATTGGATGATTTCGGCTCATTGTCACATGCAACGACTTTCATTTATTCTTACAACATTCACTTATTCATTTAATAATACTGAAACAAAAATAATTCGTTATACTTATACTTACTATAGCTACGACTTACGGTACTGACAAATTAGAGTACTATACTGACCATAAAAATTAAAACAAAAGGCTGGTTTTCTAATGTCTAATAGTGTATACACTATTCGCGCAGGGTAGGCCTGACACAAGCTCGGATGGCCGGGGCAAGAGAAGCATCCGGTTCCGTCATGATATTCCTCGACTCTCACTGCGAATGCGTCCAGGATTGGCTTCGGCCACTTCTGCACGTTATAAAGGAAAACAAAACCAGGGTCCCGACTCCACTCATAGATATTATAGAACAGGACACGTTTACGTATCACTCGGGAGCGCCCACTACCTTTGAGGTGGGGTAATACTGGTATGGTTACTTGGGGTAATGTATACTCGGGGCAATGAGACTTTCACATATGCTACGATAATGTGTATTTAAGGTTCTTAATACAAAATGTATTTTTATCTCTTTTTGGCCCGAGTATACTTAAATGTGGGGTAGAATAGGTATTAATGGCTAAATAAATTGGGGTAAATGTGGGGTAGATTAGGTAATTAGTGATATACGTGGAATAGATTAGGTATTAGTCGCTAAATGTGGGGTAATTTTTGGAGGTGTGCCGACTAAGTGGTTGACGTTACGATTATTTGGTAAAATCGGGATAGTCGGCTTATAACTTATAAGATTAATATTTCAGTCTGTCTCTATCACTTCTGCGAGTCTAATATAATTTTCATCATTTACGCAATTCGTCTGGCCTGTTGGTCTAGTGGTTGTTGACTGCTAAGTCGTGGGTTCGATCCCCACCCAGTATATAACTTTGTGTGATGAGCACCATGGTTTATTCTGTGTCTGGGTGCTATTTATTTATAATATGTATGTATTTAGAAATATATAAGTATGTTTATCAGTTGTCTGGTTTCCATAGTACAAGCTCTGCTTAGTTTGGGATCAGATAGCGTTGTGTGAGTTGTTCCAAAATATTATATTATTATTTATTATTTATTTATATTTGTTTTATTTTTGTAAAATCATAAGTATATCTCATCATATGTTATTCAATTTCTTTTTTACAAAATAGTTTTTGTTCATTTAGATTCGTTTTACAATTGGATGAGTTATATATAATATATGTTTTTTTCCACAATTTGATCAGATAGTCGATTTTTATTCGATTATATTAGTCGGTACATCTCATTTAAGTGTATTTGTTTTATAGTAAAAATTAATAAAACGGCTTTGGTTTCTGCACACCAGATCCAGAGTACCTATATAGATTAGTTCGTGTATTAATTTTGGCGATTAGTTATAATATAACTGTATTTAGATATTGTACAGAAATGTTTGATTACGACCAAAATAATGTTAGTTTGGTGTTGTAATTATAGAAGTATTTGTAGTTTTGAAACTGATGTAACATGTAATCTATGTATATTTTTTTTATATTGTACCTACTTAACTTTATAAAACTCAAATGTATTTATTAATTTATGAACATTAACGAAAACAAAGCATACACTAACTGCCTAACATAATCTCCTTATTACACTCTCTAGCTGCTAGGCTAGGGCTTAAAGTTTAGCATTTTTCCGGCGAAGAGCTCGTTTTATGGTTCATAATAAACAAGGAACCCTTATTGTGTGTAGGTCTTTGATTATATAATGTCTAGATTCCTAATCCGGCTTTTAAAGTTGAAGCAAAGAACTGTCAAAAAGTATGGTTAAATGGACGTACTATTTGACAGGTAAGAAGACTCCTATTAGATGTTCTAGCCATAGTTATTCTAGCGCGCCACTTTCAACGAGTGTCAAACGTCAAAAATAGTAGCTTCATTTCTTTTATAGGCTTACTGAGGGAATTCTCCATCTAGACATTATATAATCAAAGGTGCAGGGTACATGGCGCAAAATGCGCATCTGGTATGAGCATTAGCTATAGAAACTCGCGACCGTGTCGCTAGTGCTATCTTCGCGATAAAATAATTTACTGATCAAATTTGTTAATAATTAACACCGTTACGGCTTTTTATTAGGTCTCTTTTATAATAGTTTGGCGCTAAGATGAATATGTTTTTATACGTCCAGGCCTATGTTGCATTCGGGTGGGTTATAACATTATAAACGTGTTTGAAGTAATCTCTGGAAACTCAAACACGCCGCCCATGACATTTTCCTGAGATCCCGCTGCAGATGTTACAACTCATAACTATTTATTCTATCAACTCGTATGCCAAATAATTTCTGCAAACTTAAACACGCCGTCCAAGCTATTTTACAAAGATGATGAACGTGTTAGCTAAAATTCATCATTGAACTTACAAGTATAAGCGGTGTGCTTAACTTTACCCGTATGCCGTGACAGTATCGGTTTGACGCGAGCTCGGCTGGCGGGCGCGCGCTACGCGGGGGGCGACGCGATCATATTCCTGGACTCCCACTGCGAGGTGCAGGTGGACTGGCTGCGGCCACTGCTCGCCGTGATCAAGGAGCGGCCCCACGCGGTGGTGGTGCCCATCATTGACGTCATCGAGACCAATACCTTCTACTACAGCGTTGTGGACACCAGCACCTTCCAGGTTCGATATATTGAGGCTTATGTTGGTCTTCGCATTGGGTCGCAATTATCACGCTATCAATTACTTTATTTGTCATTTTTATAGTCTTGCGCGGGTATCTACATATTCATTTTCTTTACTTCTAGTGAATATTCGGTATTGACTTATAAGCTTGCAGATATTTATGCTTAGGTACGCTTAGGAATTGTGAAGCAAATTTAAAAAAAATCAGAATCGTAATTAAAATATGATATATTCGTATCAAAAGAAAGTGTCTCTACCTATCTCATGTATACAAAAACTAAGTCATTTTTGTAACACTAACAGCGTGTCAACATTTATGCAAGAAGATTATAATGCAAGTGCATTGTGAATTCGTGACACCTAATAGTTTGGGAACATACACATAAATAAGAAATAAAATAAATTTCAATGAATATGTGGATGTTGAATTCACCACAAAGTAACAGTATGAGATAACAGACAATACGTAATTCTAATTCACCACAGAAAGTATACTTTCTAGTTTTGGTCACGCTTATCATAATATGCACGCACATTGGCGGTATTATTGCGTTGTTAATGTTTATAGCAAATTTTTAATAATTAATGAGAAATTTGGTCACGTTGTTGCTTTAGATTTAGATAGATACAAAGATTTCTTGTCACATGATGATATGCGTTAGTTATGTGTGTTTTTTTTTCTTTTCATAGCGATTCTTATTACTAATACTATAAAATACAAAATGATTGACCCATCGCGTTAGACCAACGTTTGCTAAATCACGTTGTTTGTTCGCGTGTTGTTTCTTTCTTCACGGATACCCTTTTGGTTGGTTTCTTTTCTTTTTGTTGTTTAGGGAAATGGGATCTTTTCTCCTTTTCTCTCTCATAGTGTGAGAGTCAGACAACGCACTTTTTTCTTTGTCACGCTCTACCTACAAAGCGTGATAGCCAAGGGTTAAAGCTACACTCTTTATTATTGATATAAGAGCACTTGTCTTGCATTTTTTGTGAGGTGCGCAATGTTTTCGTTTGTGTTCGAGCAATTTGTTTTGTCACGCTGTTCGTGCTGTTTGTTTTATTTGTCGGGAGCGGATGTGACACGACGATGTTTGGTGTAAGTGTTATTGTTTATAAATGTCTGTTATTTTTTTCACATAATAAAGATACATTTGGAGTGACTTGCACTGCACAGGTTTAACATACGTAGGTATTATCCCATAGACACATATACACAAATATTGTATCTACTATTATCTAATTATACATAATACATTCACATTATTATCTAATAAAACCGCCTTCAAAAAAAAAAATTAAGCACATCACCGAATGCAAATTTAGCTGACTCACTCGTATGTTTTAGTTTATATCTCTGGTGTTTTATAAGCTAGGACAACGTTTTATACACTAAAACCTTCACAGAAAAATATGCAATCGAATAGTGAAAGCCATATCAAAATCGGTTCAGTAGTTTCTGAGAAAATACATACATACTATCAACTTTTTTGAAGGCTGTGAAAAATGAGAAATTTTCTTTTGTTATTTAAGCATATGCGTGTTATTTTGTGCCGTTTTTCGCTTTTTCTTTTTATGGTTTTCTTGCCTTGGGTTTAATTACTTTTACACTGATATTTATCAAATCGAAAACAAAATTAATCTTGCCGGCTTCATATCTACTTATCTATTATTGATTAGTTACGATACTAATCGTTAAACGATAACGATTAACGAGTAGTATCCTACAATCAGGCAATGTTGCCATATCGTATCGGTCGAAGGGCCGTTGACGTAGGTTATCTTTTGGATACTATAATTTAATAATCGTAAAGGCCCATCTCCTATAAAGGCCAATTTTTTATATTATCACGAAAGTGGGCCTTTATGAGTACGAGTGGACCTTCTACGGAGTTTTCATTCATAAGCTATGTACAATTGTGAATTCATTACCAGTCACATAAAATATATTGAAATTAGTTTAGAAATTGTTTACCTTCCTAATAAATTACACTCGTGTTTTTATTGTACTTTTATGGGAAACGCATAATATTATACGTTGGGGCTTTTTAAATATTACAGGAAACGAAATATTGAATTTGATCTTGAAATACACACAACACAAATTAGTAACAATGAATAGGTATATCAGAAGCTAATCTGGCGGCAAAAAGATTTTTTTTTTTAAATTGATTAAATCGAGCAGTAGGTAGATTAATGAATATAATAACAAGAGCGAACATGATTATTCTAGTCAAAATACTTTATTAATTTAAGCTACAAATGCAACGCATGAACGTCAGACAAAATTGAAATAGAATAATTCTACATTTAATGCTAAGTTCGCAAGAGTAAAGCCGTGAGATACAAGAACTTGGCAATAAAAACTCATGGCCACTTTTTTTGAAAGCCATTTTTACGGTGCTGCAAGCATTACACCATGAAAAAGCGGCGGTAGCCTAATGGCTAAGGCGTCGGCCTCGCAATCGTGAGGTCGCGGGTTTCGAATCCTACCCATTATACTACCGACGTGAACCCACTCCTAACACAAGCCATTGAGCTTAGCTGGAGGGGTTAACAGGATTGCTAGTAATGTAGGACCACAATCCCACATTGCTAGTTATCTTTTATAAAAAAGAAAAAGAAAGAAAAAAAAGTAAACTATGGAATACTTTTATGTATTTATTTTTACGTGGGAAAATGAAGAGCTAAGAATATATCTATAATAAAATCAGTAAGCCAATAATAGCCAATTGGTGTATCGGCAGTCAAGGTCTGATGCGCGCCCGGCTGAAAGGCGCGCGGTCAGCGCGAGGCGACGTGCTGATATTCCTCGACGCGCACTGCGAGGTCACGGTCGACTGGCTGCGACCTCTTTTACAGAGGGTGGTCCACAAGAGGGATGCTGTGCTGACTCCCATTATCGACGTCATCGATCAGAGCCATTTCCAAATTGAGACCACGGATACCTTTCAGGTGCTTTGAAAGAGTTCAATTGCACTTCTGTATGCTGCATGAACGGGGAAAGGAATCACAATATAAAGCTTTGATAGATATCGTTGAAAAGTTTTATGGAAAAAAGCCACACTCACCCTTATTAGATTCTCATAAATACAACATGTTTATATTATCTGACCTTTAGAAATAATTGTTTTTAAACTTTCGCGGTTTTTATACATATCAGATATATTTCGGGACTTAATCGCGTGAATTATTTAAAGGTACGAACCTTTTATTTACCCGGCGTTTCGATCGAATTGCACTGATTGTGGTCACGGGTCGACTGATGGCAGCTTAGCGATGTCTCCGTGAGGCGCGGGGTTTTTCAACTACCCTCGCCTGGTCTTGATAATTTGTACTGTCGCTACTTCTACACACTACACTTACAACGTCGCGGCGCGGTGTCTTTACGGCTACGATTGCATTTGCTGATAACAGGGTTCCAAGATGGTGAGAGCCGGTATCCATCTTCTCGGTTGAAGTTCTTATACTTTTTGATCTCAACCGCCTCGCGTACTATCCTGGAATAATAGTGGCGATCGGTGAAAAGTACCTGTGGCTTATGCAATTCTATCCAGTGATTTGGTCCTGATTCCAACAAACGGTGCAATTCGATCGAAACGTCGGGTAAATAAAAGGTTCGTACCTTTAAATAATTCACGCGATTAAGTCCCGAAATATATCTAATACCTTTAGAAATAGGTTTTATTTTGTATCTTTGTCATTTTCTTCTTCGTCCTCCTTGTGAATTTACACTATGAGTGTCAGTATTTACCAAAACTCTAATAATGTTAGCTTATAAGCCAAGGGTGAGTTGAGGTATAGCATCTCTATTGATTGCTTTATGATGCGGTATAGAGAAATAAAAAACATATTTACTAACAATATGTCTAAGAATGAATTGTTACAGATGAAACATTAAAAAACTAACATTTAGGTGAAATGGATCCGTTTATATGAATAAAGCATGACGCTGTCTGACAATAACTAAAGGAATGCGCTCGGAAATATAACGTTCCACACAGATGAATATATATCTATGTATGTATGATGCTTGCATAACTTGGTGGTGGAATAAAGGACATGACAACGTGGTGATAATTTGTGGGATAATAACAGTTTGTTGGTGGACTTCAAACAATAAATATGTCTCTAGTTTTGATTTAAATGAAGCTTTTAAACGTTCCCACTGCTGAGACTTAAAAAAAAAAACATTTTTTTTTCACTTAGAATGTAAAACAACTCTTGTGATACGACGGCATTCTACATGTACATGTAATGCCAAGTTCGCAAACAATTTATTTTGAGAGATGGTACCCAGCGCGTATTAATGGATGTCACGTCTCTTCAATAAATTAATTCTAGAATTGGACAGATCACCTCAGACAAAAATAGTTTTTTTGTGGTTAAGGTTACTAGGAATATGGGTCGCATATAACTAGCAATCCTGTCAACTTCTCCAGCTAAGCCAAGATAGGTGTTAGGAGTGGATTCGCGTCGGTATACGCTCAACCACCAGACGACCGTCGCTTCAAACCGCTGCACTATGGTTTATAAGTCGATTCTATCGCGAATTAATTATCGAAATTAAAGTTTCTAAAATAACTGAAATATATGCTTGATTATTAGTTTAATATTAAACTATAACGTAACAGTTACTTGTGTTTTATAGTAATGACACCTCAGTGAACAGCAAAGATTGCGGTCGTAATTTTTTACGCTAAAAAATAGTGATAACTTCAAGTCAATTCTATCAATCGTTAGTAAGAAAATACTGTATCTTTGTATTGTAACTGTGGTGTTATTGTATTGTTGACTTATTGTATTTATTGCAGACAGTGATACGTTTATAAATCTTATACTTGTTTATCCTTTTAACAGATCACCGGTTAAAAAAAGAGTCAAGAATTGACAGACTCTAAAAGTTATTTTATTTGAAAGGAGATTTAGTCTATTTACAAATTCAGTAAAAAATAAATGTTTTTAATTATGAATTTTTACTTACTGCTCAAATCTACAGGTAATTTTTTAAAGTTATTTGAATAATGGTATAAAATTATGAAAATGAAAAGGGAAAAACACACCGATGCAATACTTTATAACGTCTTACTTCGAAAAAAGTAAAAAAATTAAATACATTTTGGAAAACAAATTAAAAAATATGAAATTAAATAGAGGAAGAAAATTGACAAGCTTCGATTTTTAATGAAAAATGACAAACGATCGAAAGTATACTTATTTTAGTTTTGAAAGATGTTTAGAGAAATGCGACCTGGGACCTCAATTTCGTAAATTAAACTACAATAGGATTTAATTTGTGATAAAATCGACTTTTAAACCACAGTGCACTTGCTTCTGGTTATGAAAAAACCTCAATTTTGAGCTTAGAACGCGACTTACAGTTTATAAGTTGGAGCTATTGCAACTGTTTCTCATTTGAAGTGTAGTAGGTATTAAATAATATGTTTACCGTTGAATGCTGTCCCCTCGAGTAAATAACATTGCAGTATGTCGTGGACTCGCGGTAGTCATCGGAGCGAAAATTGATAATTGGGATTAGTCCGTTATATTACGTTCATACGGTACAATATTATTGAAATATGATAAAGAAAAGTGTGTCAAATTTCAACATCGTATCACAAACGTAATTATTGCATCTCCTATTAGATATATTTCTGGACTTAATCGCGTGAATTATTTAAAGGTACGATTTATCTTTTATTTACCTGACGTTTCGATCGAATTGCACCGATCGTGGTCACGAGTCGACCCGTGATCGCGATTCGAACGAAACGTCGGAGAAATAAAAAGTTCGATTTCGATAATTCACGCGATTAAGTCCCGAAATGTATCTAATATGTATAAAAATTGCGATAGTTTAAAACCAATTACTGCATCTCCTATGGTAAACGCTATATTGATCAAATTTCACATCACATTGTGAACAGGGTTTGGACTGTTAAATTAATGAATTAATTAATGATTGATAAATGAATTAATTTAAAAATATAACATGGTCCAAAAACTACCCAAATGGATTGCGGTACTGATTCTAAGCAAACTACTTTCAGGTTTCACTGTACCAAGAATAAAGTTGTATATGCAATAAATTCTTAGTAGGTATGGCATAGTTACAGCGTTTTCATTTTGCCTAATTCTGTTAGCGGACAAAGAAAAGCTTAAGAATTGCACCGCAAATGCGATTGCATTATAATGATAGAGCTTTTTAATTAATGATTTTGCAAATTACGACTAAAGACATTTTAAAATTAGCCTGACCACTCCACAAAAGCGGCGGTAGCCTATGGCTAAGGCATCGGTCTCGCAATCGTGAGGTCGCGGTAGCGAATCCTACCCATTATACTACCGACGTGAACCCACTCCTACTCCTAACACAAGCCTTTGAGCTTAGCTGGAGGGGTTAACAAGATTGCTAGTAATGTGGGACCATACATTGAAAAAAAATGCTTACGTCTTTCTATTGAGTGCAGTACTAAGTGTACTTCTGCATCAGTTCGTCTAAACTATAATAAGAATATTAAGACGGTTTCCTGGAGAGTTGCTAGACTTAGAATACTTCCGCACGTCCTCGTGCGATTAGTCACTTACAGAATCACTAGCAAAGTTACAACTAGGCATTAGTGTTAGCTCGTCCATGCCTGACATACAGCTTGTATGTACCCGATAAAAGCTATTCGATCACAATAATTAAAATCCTTTACACAGCAACCTGGACCGGACGAGTGTGTCCCTACAAGCAGCATGTACCGGACGACACGACGGTCCAGTTGTGATTCTATGTGATCCAACCGGTCGAAGGGACAGTGTCTTCCGGTAGAACTCTTGAGAAATTATACATAACACGTACATATTTAATTTACATAAGTCGACAAAAATCTATTGCGAACGGGGCGATTCGCTAATAAAATACACTTTTTTGTTTATAAAATATATATATATATATATATTTTAAGATTTGGATTCTGGTCCACATTACTAGCAATCCTGTTAATCCCTCCAGCTAAGCTCAAAGGCTTGTGTTAGGAGTGGGTTCACGTCGGTAGTATAATAGGTAGGATTCGAAACCGCGGCTTCACGAATGCGAGACCAATGCCTTAGCCATTAGGCTACCGCCGCTTAAAGTTTTGAAATGATATTTCCTTTTTTTTTTAAATATCATCATCACATCATAATAAATTTATTTAAAACTGTATCTACCTATTGGGGAGATATAATACGCGTATTTATATATATATATATATATATATATATATATATACAGGGTGTAACAGAAAGGTGTGGTCAAATTTCAGCAGCGGATAGGGTACGTTATCAGTATTGCACCTACCATGGTGCCATAGCTGGTTGCATTATTATTACATAGTTATAGCATATTCTTTTTGTCAAAATTAAGTAGTGAAAGGCGTATGGCATAAGAATTATACCTCCCCTGGTACAAAATTCGATTGGATTATTATGGCATAGAACTTTTTAAGTCATACTTTTTTTAATTAATAACTTTTTCATTCATAAATAAACGAATAAAAAAATAATAAATATTTATTTAGGGTACTCCGATTTTGATAAAATTAGGTATGTCCACTCAGTATGATGGGCACATACCAACCCTTGAATATGACCACACCTTTCTGTTACACCCTGTATATATATATATATATATATATATATATATATATATATATATATATACGCTATTATTGTGTATCGGCTACAATAAATAGCTATCACAGAACGCGTCTAATACGGTCATTCGTGTGCGAGCATTTCACTTGCAGCGACACAAAAATAAACTGTATATGAATTTCACCTAAAAAGACCCAGAATGCATTGTAATTTCGTTCTTTATATGCTAAGAATGAAATTCCATGCAATTTTTGAGAAGTCCGTTTGTTAATTTGTGTTTATTATTATCAGCAAAGTGTACAATATTTTTGTGGACTTTTTAGGAGATAGGCCATTATGTACGAGTATATTTATGTGTTTTTAAGATTGTCTAAATCGGTTTTAATTTAGATACTAATATTACTAAATCGCTTATTATACTAATAGTAATTTATTTGGGAATGTAAACAATTTAGTTTATTAATAATACTAATAAATAATAAAAGTATTTTTCTAACACTAAGTTAATGATAGATGTACATTTTATTTCAGCAATATGTATGTATGAGTTTAGGACCTTTTTCTGGTTTTAAATTCTATTTACAAAGACTGACTGACTTTTTAATATAGTTGATATCTTAGACATAGAGACTGGACTGCGCCTTCCCTTTCAGATATAAAGTAAATAAAAACTGCAAAGCGTGAGAGACAAAACACATTTTTTTTAATTAAAAAAATATAACTAGCAATTTGGGATTGAGTCCCACATTACTGACTATCTTGTTAACCCCTCCAGCTAAGCTCAAAGGCTTGTGTTAGGAGTGGGTTCACGTCGGTAGTGTAATGGGTAGGATTAGAACCCGCGCCATCACGATTGCTCTGCTTTTCACTAGTGTGGGCAATAGTTGTCTCCTGCTGGAATTCTGATTGGTCCACGTCACAGGCTTATGTCTATAGGTATAATTCCGATATGCACTGCGACCACAGTAAAGTGTGACGTCAATGCAGTAGTATCCTGCGAAACCGTTCCTTTATAGTTAGCTATACTAGTTACTGTTTAAATCGGAACATAGTACAGTATACTGTCACCCAAGTTTTTTGGCTCAGCTTTCTGTTAAAAATAAATTATCAATGTATAAGTTATTTGTTGAACTAGAAATATTAATAAACCAGCTGCCCGCGCAACTTCGCCTGCGTAAATTTTCCCCGTTTTTACAACATTTCCCATTGCTGCTCCGCTCCTATTGGTCGTAGCGTGATGTTATATCATATATAGCCTATAATCTTCCTCGATAAATAGGCTATCCAACAGTGGAAGAATTTTTCAATTCGGATCAGTAGTTCCTGAGATAACTGCATTCAAACAAACAAACTTTTCAGCTTTATAATACTAGTATAGATAAATATTATTAAATTTAAAAAAAAATAGTATTCAAGTTAATTGTCAATTGAACTAATTGCATAATTTCTGAATCAATTGAATTAATTGTATAACTTCTGAATCAATTTAATTAATTTACATTACAGGACGCTGTTGATCACTTGATTCACACTTGAAAGTACTGAGGGCACCTTACCTTTAAAAAGCAGTTCGCAGTGAAAAAATGGCGACGATTTATGACGTCACATACTTTTGATACTGCGGCAGTATACTGTCAGTCCATAACGAAACGAATTTCTCCCCAGTAAAAGCACTGAACAGTAGCAGTGTATATCGGGACATACCCTATGTCATATCACTTTGACATTACAGAATAGAGACAGGTATTGGCTGCACAGTCGCGTTGTCTCTTTCTAGAGAATGGTCAATTTTGTGAGGTTATCGTATAGTCCAGTCTCATATGTCTATGGTTAACATCCTTCATCTAAAAAAATACCCTTTTTGTTTAAACACACTTTTCATTGTATTTTCCTCATTTTTTTGCTCGATTAGCCCCGAAATATAGTATAGTTGTAATATGTGTTTGTGTGTATGTATAGGTGGGTGGATTTACCTTCACTGGTAACTTCATATGGGTCGACGTGCCGGAGAGGGAGAAGGTACGGCGAGGGTCTGATATAGGACCTACTTGGTGAGTAATTAACGATTTATTAACATTTTGTATACAGGGTGTAACAGAAAGGTGTGGTCAAATTTCAGCAGCGGATTGGGTATGTTATCAGTATTGCACCTACCATGGTGCCATAGCTGGTTGCATTGTTATCACATAGTTATAGCATATTCTTTTTGTCAAAATTCAGTAGTTATCGGCGTATGGCATAAGAATTATACCTCCCCAGGTAAAAAAATCGATTGTATTATTGTGGCATAGAACTTTTTAAGTCATATTTTTTTTTTTAAATATCTTTTTCACTTATAAATGAACGAATGGAAAAATAATAAATATTTTTTAGGGTAGGTACTCCGATTTTGGTTTAATTAGGTATGTGCATTCAGTATCATGGGCACATACCAACCCTTGAATATGACCACACCTTTCTGTTACACCTTGTATATACATCCTTTAGATAAACAATATGACAGCCTCTGTGGCGCGGCGGGAGTGTGTCCGACTGCTACGCAAGAGGTCGTGGGTTTGATTCCCACACGGGACACCACTTTGTTTGATCCACAAATTATTGAAAGTCCCCCGCGGCACAGGGCTTGTAACCTACTGCGGGAAGCGACTTCTGTAAAAAATAATAATAATAATAAATATGTAAAAATATAGTGCTAGATGTAATGAAGAATCTGACCCGTGAGTGCAAACGTACTCACGGGTCAGAATATGGAAACCTATTAAATCCGCGTGGACACCGGTGACCGCATAGATTGTAGTCACAATTTGCTAACATTGCTTGTGAGAACTTCATTGTATAATGGCTGCTAAAATTTTCTTCTTGCTAAAATTGTGATCACTAGAAATTAGAGGTGAGTTTGAAATATAAATACCTATAGTCACTGCTGCCTGCTGAATTTTAAATTCTGTTTGTTGTCATTTTCACCGATGAGCGCAATTCATAGAAGTAAAACCTCTGTCACTCTCTCTGCTAAGCCGGAGGTCGTGGGTTCGATCCCCACCCAGAATAAAACTTGTGTAATGAGCAGGATGGTTTATTCTGTGTCTGGGTGTTATTTATCTATAATATGTATGTATTTAGAAATGTATAAGTATGTTTATCAGTTTTCTGGTTTCCATAGTACAAGTTTGGGATCAGATAGCTTTGTGTGAGTTGTCCCAAGATATTATATACAGGATAGCGTTGTGTGAGTTGTCCCAAGATATTATATACAGGATGATTTTTAATTCAGCCGACTAACTTCAAGGAGTAAATCCGCGTGTAGTCGTGATACTTAACAAAATAAATAAATACTACGCTTGGAACTTACCAGTGGCGAAGGCTTAAAAAAAATCTTAAGTAACCCGATACAAAAATATACAAAAAAATACGTAAATATTAACTGCAAAGCGTGAAAGAGAGAAAAAACTCGGGCCGCCTTTAACAGGTTATTTTTATAAATAGACCATGAAATCCGTTTACCTAATTCTTTTACAATGTTAACTGGCTTAATGAAGAATATCACAAATTTTTGACGTGATATCACCGGGTGCATGCACGAAAAGCGTCACGTTATTGATTGGTTGCTAAGCAACGCCAATGGCGATATGTCATCAATGTTTTCTTATGACGATACCCAACCTTTTTTTTTTAATTTATACCTTACAGTATGCTCTATCAAAGGCGGGACTTGAACCCGCGACCTTAGGGGTACCGGCCTTAAGCCGTTACCAACTCTGGCACCGCATGTCCGCCAAAGGCTAATTTAGCCTCCACATGATACCTGCGATTTTATGGCAATCGTTAAATTCGACTAGCGAAGGCTAAATTCGATTTGAGCGGACATGTCTCGGTGCCGGAGTTGGTAACGGCTTAGGGCCGGTACCCCTAAGGTCGAGGGTTCAAGTCCCACCTGAGATGATTTTTCCTCCATACATTTAAATTTATATGATGTATTAGCATAAAAATGCTTTAAAAATCACAAAAAGATAAAATTTAAAATGGTTTGACGGACCCACTGATATTCTTCATTCAATATAAAATGATTGTATTACAGCTACTGAATCTCCCCTATCAACTTGTCCACTGATTTCAAAGTCACCCTGTATAGTTTTGCGGTCACTGGTGATCTGTGTAAAACTTATTTATAAATCTTGGTAAAAAAAGAAAAAAAAAGATACATTTACAAATAAAAAAAAAAAAACTAGCTATATTGGTAATATGCGACGTATGAAAATTGTAGGCATAAGACGAACTATACGCTCTATATACATTAAAAGAAAATGTATTAAACTATAAACATGATATGAAAATATATATATTATGGGTCTTAATCGCGTGAATAATTTAAGGTAAAATACCTTGTTTATTGCCCGACGTTCCGACCGTATTGCAACGGGTAGAGTCTACCCGTGACCACGGCCGTTGCATACGGTCGAAACGTCAGTCAATAAACAAGGTAAGTAAGACCCGTAATATATATATTTTCATAATGTGAACAAATCGCGAAAGTTTATCAACATGATGATTCTCGCTTGTAGGTCACCAACGATGGCAGGAGGTCTGTTCGCTATAAGCCGCGACTACTTCTGGGAGCTCGGCGCGTACGACGAGCAGATGGGGGGCTGGGGGGGTGAGAACCTCGAGATGTCCTTCAGGATTTGGCAATGTGAGTACTAGAGACACCTCGCCTCTCGTTGGCCCGCGAATAGTAGCTATAAGCGGGTCAACGAACCGAGATAAGACTTAATATTTAGGTGGTCTGGCTACACGCAACGACTTGCACAATTTCATTTGCACAAACCGGATGGTGCATACGTTTACGCATTTATATTGTCTTCACATACATGCTTATTTTTGCAAATCAATTTTGTTCAAATTAGCGCTTTGTGCAAGCCATTTGTGCTTTAAACCGTTTTGCCGTCTTATCGAACATATGTTTGCTTGCACAAACGAGAATTTGTGCAAATAGGATGAAGCATGTAGCCGGGCCAATAGGTACTTCTACACACAAGAACAATCAAACCACCATTTACCCTGATAAGGTGAAATTAATTCATTAATGTGACTACCTCTGTGGCGCGGTGGGAGTGTATCCGACTACTACGCAAGAGGTCGTGGGTTCGATCCCCACCCAGGATAAAACTTTGTGTGATAAGCACGATGGTTTATTCTGTGTCTGGGTGTTATTTATCTATAATATGTATGTATTTAGAAATATATAAGTATGTTTATCAGTTGTCTGGTCTCCATAGTACAAGCTCTGCTTAGTTTGGGATCAGATAGCGTTGTGTGAGTTGTCCCAAGATATTATTATTGTTATTAATTAGGGTGTATGGTGAGTTATATCATGAAATTATCAGAGACAATTATTATTGTCTCTGATAATTCGTCGTCTTTAAAAAAAAATGGTTAATGTGATTATAACAAAGAAACGAGTAGTAGGTATGTTTTTTACCGGCTTCAAAAAATACTGATCCAAGTTAGTCCATCCAGATTCGACGTGGTAATTGTTTGTCATATCTCAAGGGTGTTTTTTTCCTGCTATAAGAAAGGGCGAAGAAGCTGCCCTTCTGTAGCGCTGGAGAAGGGCAGCTCCCTGGGTAGACAGTGTGGTATACACAATGTATGTTTGTTTGTGTATATTCCAGGTGGGGGCACGCTGGAGACTATCCCGTGCTCCCGCGTGGGTCACGTGTTCCGCTCCTTCCACCCGTACGGGCTGCCCGCCAGCTCCGACACGCACGGTCAGTATAACTACGTTTTACCTCTTCTTTATTATTATTACTAGCTTTCGCCCGCGGCTCCGCCCGCGTGTATGTCGGTTATCGCGATAAAAACTATCCTATGTCCTTCCCCGAGACTCAAACTATCTCCATACCAAATTTCATCTTAATCGGTTTAGTTGTTTGAGCGTGAAAGCGTAACAGACAGACAGACAGAGTTACTTTCACATTTATAATATTAGTATGGATTATTATTATATAATAAAGTAGCAATATATAAGTAGCAATATTAAAAAAAAACGAATTCGAAACTTGTTTTTTCATGTCTGTTTTTCTATCAAAGTTGTGGCAAAAGTTCGTGAATATATTTTGATTTATTTATATAGGTACGACTAACTTACTAAAAAAAAATAAAAATAAACCTCGCCTGCGTAAATTTTCCCCGCTGTTGCAACATTTTTCATTGTTGCCCTGCTCCTATTGATCGTAGCGTGATGTTATACCCTATAGGCTTCCTTGATAAATGAGCTATCCAACGGTAAAATATTTATTTAATTCGGACCAGTAGTTCCTGAGATTATTGCGATCAAACAAACAAAATCTGTTAAGTATAACGGTAGCTACAGCTTGATCTCTGCTTTACTAGACGCACCATATACTAAAGAGCTCATGTTGAATGGTCTCAAATGTTTTTGTCATTTTAAAATATCGCGAGAAACCGTAAAGTGTTAATTTTCACAATAATACAACCACATTTATACAAATATTAAAATGCTGAAGAGTTTGTTTGTTTGATCGCGGTAATCTCAGGAACTACTGATCCGAATTGAATAAATATTTTACCGTTGGATAGCCCATTTATCGAGGAAGGCTATAAGCTATATAACATCACGCTACGACCAATAGATGCAATGAAAAATGTTGTCAAAAATGGGTAAAATTGATGCATACGAAGTTGCGCGGGTCAGCTAGTAATATATATTTTTGTTTGCAGGTATAAACACAGCGCGAATGGCTGAAGTATGGATGGACGAATACGCCGAACTGTTCTATTTGCATCGTCCTGATCTCAGAGTGAGTATCATTCGTTATAGATGTATCTATCTATCTATCTAATACCTTTAAACGACTAATTCTTGTATGTATGTGTCTACGGCTACAACGATTTTCATGGAATTTAGTATGCAGGCGGTTTCGGGAGCGATAAATCGATCTAGCTAGGTTTCATTTTTAGAAGACGTCGTTTTATCCGTGTTTTCAGGCAATGAAAACAATATCTATACTAGTATTATAAAGCGGAAGAGTTTGTTTGTTTGTTTGTTTAAACTCGCTAATCTCAGGAACTACTGGTCCGATTTGAAATTTTTTTTTCTGTTGGATAGCCCATTTATCGAGGAAGGCTATATAACACGAGTCGCGCTACGACTAATAGGAGCGGAGCAGCAATGAGAAATGTTTCAAAAACGGGGAAAATTTACGCAGACGTAGTTGTAGTTTGTACAGCTAGTCATTAGAATAAAAAAGTAAATTTTGTCACCATCTTCAAGGTAATAATAGCTTAAGAAATCGGGCCGTTCCGAAAACAGACGCCCCGGATGATTATTTTTTCCCTTTTTCATTTAAATTTGTGATTTTAGTTTTTTTGATTAATATTATTCATATTACAAGAGTATGTAATTCGTATCTCAATATAATTTCCGTAAAACACGATTCACCAACAAAAATAATACTATTCATATAATATCTCTTAGTCATATTCGTTATGCTAACCGCACACCTATAATTAAGTGTTATCTCAAGTGGTGATTGCGATGAAATAATACCCATTTCAATTTTCGCAGCTTTTTCATTGTGTTTTTCCTAATGCCTTTAATTTTAAGTTATTACAGGGTTAATGCATAACAATCAATTTTTGTAAATACTTAGATTTTTTTGACGTGACGTCACTACATAGTATAAAACAAAGTCGCTTTCTCTGTCCCTGTATCCCTATGTATGCTTAAATCTTTAAAACTACGCAACGGATTTTGATGCGGTATTTTTTAATAGATAGAGTGATTGAAGAGGAAGGTTTATATGTATAATAACATCCATTAAATAGTGGAGAAATAAGGAGCGGAGCAGCAATAAGAAATGTTGCAAAAACGGGGAAAATTTACGCAGGCGAAATTGCATGGGTCAGCTAGTGTCTTATAAATCGATGACCGGACCGATGCACGTACGAAAAAGTGTCTAAAAAGAGTCACGTTTTTTATTGGATGCTAAGCAACAGCAAATGGCGATTGCAGCGACATGACATGCGACACAATTGTAACTAACGTTATTGTTTGGTTGCTAAGCAACGCGAATGGCGATATGTCGTCAATGTTTTCTTATGACGTTATCACGTAAAATTATCGTCCGTAAACCGACTTTACAGACAACCTTTTTATTGAAAGAAGTTTTTACCATTAATGTATATTTTTTAAGAATTCATTATGACCGTTATGTTGTAAAATACTAGAGATTTTGTAATGTGGGAATTTGATCATCAACACCGTCCGAATTTTTAGCACTCAAATTTGTACTCTAAGTTGTTGAAAATAGAGGTCAATAAGAATTCATCTCATGCAAACGCTTTTGGAATCTACACACTCTTTGTAAAAATGTTCGACCATTTTTTCGATTATTAAAACACGATTCTTATCCATACCAAATACAGTTGTAACTCGTAACTATGTAGGATCTCACAATGACTACTACTGCATACTATTTACAACTCTATTTCCATTAGATAAGGTCGACATTAACCGATGCTAACTCTTCAACCCCACTTTAATCTCTAATCAACTTTTATCTCCTGCATGCTATTTGGAACTCTATATTCAATTGGATAGGGTCGATATAAACCGATCTTTACGTCATATATTTCCAGAACAGTCCACTAATAGGTGACGTGACACATCGCAAGGTGCTAAGAGAGAAGCTCAAATGTAAAAGCTTCCAGTGGTACCTGGACAACATCTACAGAGACAAGTTTGTGCCTGTTCGAGACGTCTATGGATATGGCAGGTTAGTATGAACTGGGGTTACACCTAAAATAGGAGGTGACGCCTAAAATGGGAGGTGACAAGTAAAACTCTTATTTTATTTGTCACCTCCCATTTGTGACCCCTAAAACCCATATTAGGTCACTTTCTGTGTTGAGTGTCACATCCCAAGGTAAGCCTAAAACGGGTGGTAACAACGAAAATGAAGAGGAGGTTGTGACCTTTTAAATGGGAGAGGAATGAGAATCATCTCCGAAATGTCAAATTTTAAAGTTTATGGATAAGTTACGCGGGCTTATTTCTAATTAGACAAGTAATGAATATTTTACAGTATGTAAGAAGAATTACGGATCAAAGAATGTCAGTGCTTTAAACTAATTTAATTAAGTGCTTTAAAATATTTACTAAACTGTGTTTGTTTTATCTTTCGGAAACTTATGTTCTCCTTTTTAGCGTTCCGTGGCAAAAATGGAACCCTTATAGTTTTACCATGTCCGTCCGCAGCTTTGCTCTAATTTTGCATGAATACACATATTACTTACGCTGAAAAACATGTTTTTTTCTCACCTACCCCATCGTGGGGTATCATTATATAGGTCTTTTAAAAACCGTTTGTAGGTTGTGTTGACTATTTTCAAATTCAGGGATCCGTTTGTGAAATATTAAGCTTTAAAGTGCAATTTTTTGTTAGAGTTAAATTTCCCCACCCCCCTGCCAGCTAAATGGTTGATGTTGGGTATCTTACAGATTCAAGAACCCAGCTTCCCGCATGTGCCTGGATACATTACAGCGCGAGACGGAACACTCAGTACTGGGCGCATACCCGTGCCATAGCGAGTTGCAGGCGAGCCAGTACTTCTCTCTGTCCAACAATGGGGAGATCCGGGACGAAAACAACTGCGCCAGCGTCATGACTGCGCAGTAAGTGCGAACGTCTACTAATAAATAGAAAAAAAAAAATAATGCCATCATACTTGATCTCTGTAATGTATGGTGCGGATAGGAAAACGGAGGTCAAGTTTAATTAGTCATGTTTCGTTTGTGGGCCATTATACTTGAGCTCTGTAATGTACGGTGCGGGGAGTGAAACGGAGGTCAAGTTGAAATGGAAATGTTTCGTTGTAGGAACCATTATATTTGATCTTTGTAATGTATGGGATGATTAGTAAAAAGGATATCTAGGTGAATTGGTCACGTTGCAAAAAAAAAAAGAAAAAGGTGAAGTGGCTATACCAAGCTACTATTATACTTGACCTCTTAAATGTATGGTGCTACAAGTGAAGCGCTATTGCTTTGTGGTATCTACCATTATACTTGACCCTTTAATGTATGGTGCGGCTAACAAAACTGAGATCAAGTCGAAATTGGCATACACTTGACGAGTTCGTTGCGAGTCGGATCCTCGCATGCACCATCTAGCCGCTACTATAAGAACTATTTTTACAGAGAGCATTTTAATGACGATAAACAATTGTTTCTCGCAGAGTAAGCGCCGAAGAGCGCAACAACGAGGTGAAGCGCCAAGTCACGATGTCTTACTGCCACGGCAAGGGCCGCGACCAGAAGTGGAAGCGCCTGCCCACGGGGCAGCTGCAGCACGCGGCCAGCCGCCTGTGCCTCGCCGCCCCGCGCGCCGTGGGCGACGTGCGCGCCGAGCCGTGCCGCCCCGCGGCCGACCTGCAGCTGTGGGACATCGACTACACCGAGGACAACAACTTTAAGCTTGGCAGTGAGTATCTTCTGTACGGGCTATTTCTTCTTAGCGTTTCGACGGTAAACTTGATAACGCGGCTTGCATTATCGGAGATAGTCATCGAGTTCTTCTGTGTGCAGGTGATCGGACCGCAAAAGCAGCTCAGGCTGGTAAGCTTTTATATCAATTGTGTGAAATATCTAAATCAGTATTTATTTCTGAACGGTATGACGTTTAAACCTATTGACTGCCACGGACGTCTTGCAATTTTTGAGCATTTTAAATTTGACGTCCTAATTTAAAATTCTCAATAAGTGTTTTTTTTTGTCGTGCTATGCCGTCGGAGGCGTCGTAAGCACGTTTTAAATTTGACGTCTATAGAAGTCCGTGGCGGTCAAAAGATAAATGCTCAGCGAAAGCTTCTAATTTATTTAATGAATCTAAAAAAACTCCCAAATCTACAAAAATAATTAGGCTGTTGGTCTAGTGTTTAGTGACCCTGCCTGCTAAGCCGGAGGTCGTGGGTTCGATCCCCACCCAAAACAAAACTTTGTATGACGAGAACGATGGTTTATTCTGTGTCCGGGTGTAATTTATCTATAATATGTATGTGTTTAGAAATATGTATGTATGTTTATCAGTTTTCTGGTTACCACAGTACAGGCTCTGCCTAGTTGGAATCAGATGGCGTTGTGTGAGACACAAGATATTGTTAATAATTAGGTCGAAGTAGTCTAGATTACATTTAAGTATCAATGCGCGTTAATTCCCGTATAAAAAAAAATAGTCTAGATTACAGTAAAGCTTTTGATCGTATAGACCACTAAATCTTATTGACTAAGCTTCTACATTTTTATATCCCCAAGAAGTTGTATAGGTAATTCTTCTTTTGTTTTATTGATGCGTCTCAGGCATTGGTGTTAAATGGTTATTCGTCGTTATGGGCGAACACTCCTTCTGGAGTTCCTCTAGGTTCCCCATTAGGTCCGCTATTATTAATTATTTTTGTTAATGGTACTGGGTCGGGCTTCTTGAATTGCAATTGGTTGGATGTAATTAATAATTACCTATTATACAAATATGTATTGCAGGTGAAGATGAAATGAGTATGGAACAACATAAGAGGATAAGCAAACTGCGCGGACAACGGTAAATATACTATTTAACAAATGTATAGTATAAATTAGGAAGTAACTGTATTTTATGGTACTATGCGTTTCAAATGAGAAGATAATCGCGATCGCGACAACTTCACTCTGTACTTGTCAAAATTGTACCGCTAGCAACAAAAACTCCCAAGTCGGGTGAAGTACGTATGTGTATTTTGGTAATGGAACGTATCTAATATTTATTTTCTTTGAACTATGTAGGTACCTACCTAACATTTTTCTTTATTATTATATTATTAGTATTCTTTATTATTTAATAAACACGACAGAAATAAGTATATTGGAAAAATATAAGAATATTCTACACTTTAGTGGCCTTTCAGTCAGACGTAATATTTTTTTTTACCTAAAATATAATAAGTAGTAAAATACAGTGCTTATATATAGTTCATTATAGTAGGTAGGTACTTCTATGTAATACTAATGACACCTTTTTACGAATTATTTTATTGCTGACCTTACGTCATACAATGAAGTTGCAGTCGTAATGCGAAACAAAATGTCATCATGACAGTTATCAACTCATTTGAAACGCATAGTACTTAATTTTAAAATTATGAAAAAGATGCCTAATATAATAATAATATCATAATACCAGTGAATTTGTAAATCAATTAATCGACAAACGTGTATTGGTCCACTGCAGCTGCTGGACATAGGTCTCTTCTAATTTACGTCATAATATCCGGTCCTCTGCCTTCTGTGCCTAATACATCTCGGCGACCTTTATCTCGTTGGTCTATTTGGCTCACTGTCCTCGTATCTCGACTTTTAGGAAGTCGCGGGCTCTATTACTTTTTATATTTTTTAGAGCATTTTTATGCATGAAGAAAAAATCGTGTTAGGTGGGACTTGAACCCGTGAAATTAGGTATGCTCTAAGTCGATAACATGAATAGACATGTCGCCAAAGTCGAGTATAACCACCATGAAAATTAAAAAAAAAAAAAAACTGGATAAATGCGAGTTTGACTCGTTCACAGAGGGTTCCGTACAATTTTTTTTTAAATATAACTAGCAAGTTGGGATTGTGGTCCCACATTACTAGCAATCCTGTTAACTCCTCCAGCTAAGCTCTATGACTTGTGTCAGGAGTGGGTTCACGTCGGTAGTATAATGGGTAGGATTCTCACGATTGCTAGACCGATGCCTTAGCCATTAGGCTACCGCCGCTTCAATTTGTAGGTATATTGTTATAAATAGCTCAGGAATTGAGTCATGAAAAATACATTTTTTGCGGGATAAACGGCCGTATTTTTAATGTTAACTTAGAAGATTTATTTCAAAGTTTCAAGGGATTGTAGACCCGAGTACCTATATGGTTTTAATTTCAACTCGATACCTCCACGCGTCTCCGAGATAAAGGGTCTTGATAGAAAGACGGACGAACGGATGGACAATCAACAAATTCCTATAGAAAAACGGAACCCTAAAAAGTAATATTCAGGCTCAACGTCATTAAAAATCTGTGTTTGTAAATGGTTTCTGTAACCTTCCTCGGAACGATTGCCGAAAAACCGTGCCATATGGAGACTAAATTAGACTTTGGCGGAGATGTATAGGTGCTGGAGTTGATAACGGCTTAGGGCCGGTACCCCTAAGGTCGCTTTACGTCGTGTTTTCCAGTACATATAAAGAAAAGGAAATTAGAGCAAATTTGTGACTGAGTGGTACCCTAGAGACCGTAAACGCGATCGTAGACAATTCACTAGATGGGAAGACGATCTGAAATTAATAACAGGTCCGAACTTTAGGAGGGTCACCCATGACAGACAATGAAGATGGTTAGAGGCCTATGCCAAGAGGCACACCGAAGTCAGAGACATTCTATCAAATTCTGTACCGCGGTGGGAGTGCATTCGACTGCTACGCAAGAGGTCGTGGGTTCGATCCCCACCCAGGATAAAACTTTTTGTCATGAGCACGATGGTTTATTCTGTGTCTGAGTGTTATCTGTTTCTTCAAGGCCTTCAAAAAAGTCACCCACCGCGGTTTCAACCTCCTCATTTGATGAAAATTTTTGACCTCCAAGGTGTTTTTTAAGGTTTGGGAATAAATGAAAGTCCGAAGGTGCCAAATCAGGGGAATAGGCGGGATGGGGCAGTAATTCAAAGCCACAATCACGAATTTGAGCCATTGATTCAACAGACGTGTGAACGCGTGCATTATCCTGATGGAACAACACTTTCTTGCTGAGTAGTCCTGGCCTTTTCTTTTTGATCGTTTCACGCAAATGACGTAAAAGGGTGCAGTAATAAGCAGAGTTTATAGTCTCACCTTTTGCAAGGTAGTCCACCATGATGACACCCTTAGCATCCCAAAAAACTGACGCCATCACCTTGCCAGCTGACAAAATTGTTTTGGCTTTTTTTGGAGTCGGTTCATCAGGTTTTTTCCACTGCTTGAATTGCTGTTTTGACTCTGGGGTGTAGTGGTGTACCCAGGTTTCATCCATTGTAACAAATCTGTCCAAAAAATCTTGTGGATCAGTCTCAAACATTTCCAAACTGTCGCGAGAAATCGTGAGCCGTATTCGTTTTTGTTCAACTGAAAGCAATCTGGGGACCCACCGCGCAGAAACCTTAGAAAATCCAAG
Source organism: Herminia tarsipennalis (assembly GCA_945859575.2). NCBI lineage: Eukaryota > Metazoa > Arthropoda > Insecta > Lepidoptera > Erebidae > Herminia > Herminia tarsipennalis. Next base: position 14,337,801 of record OX243859.2, on the reverse strand, counting down.
TTCATTGACTATGATGTTTTGTGTTCGTTCATATGAGATGCCAATAGTGTCAGCAATCTCCCTGATGGTCAATCTCCGATCTGCCAATATCAGATCACAGATTTTCCCAATGTTTTCTTCAGTCGTAGACGTCGTAGGCCGGCCGGAGCGAGGGTCATCTTCAATACTCTCTCGTCCGCGTTTAAATTCTGCAACCCACTTTTTCACAGTCGTATACGATGGAGCAGATTCCCCCAATGTTGTTGACATATCTTCGTGAATCTCTTTTGGAGTCAGTTTTTTTTTAAACAGGTATTTGATGACCGCACGTTGCTCAATTTTCTCCATTCTTTAAAAACGCTGCACTTAGGCTCACAAAATTCAGTCTAATTTAAAAACAGATAATGCTATTGTGACAGAATTTTACAATGTGACAACCAGAGAGTAAACAAATCGAATGAGGTCAGTTACATTAAAATAAGTCAAGTATTTATGTGGTAGGCCGCGAATATTTCGATCCACCCTCGTATGTATGTATTTTAGAAATACATAAGTATGTTTATCGGTTGTCTGGTTTTCATAGTACAGTGAAATTAGTCTCGAGAAATTTTTGCATATGTAGTGGTGTGTATGTTACTTAGATATTAGAGCGCGTTTCCACTATATCGTTCTGGCCCTTACAAAAATGTTTCAATATCCTAACATTACTATTTAATTTAATACTTATCCCTAGCAACACTCTGATTTTTGTTTTCAATAAAAACAAGTTTTTATTTTAAAGAAAAAGGTTTTGACTTTATTAAAAAAAATATGTCATTCAATTTCACGTCCTTGAGCAAACGACAAGGCGACTACCGTGAAACAATAAAATATCGTGTCGTTCTTTAGATGATAGTAGTTTAGCTATAGGTAAAAAGTTTTGACCATAATAATTACGAAACAAAACAAATAAATAAATCGTCACTTGATAGTGGAAAGTGGAAACACGCACAAAACCAGAATAAACCAGTTTACTCTGTCCGCAGGTGCCACGTGCAGTCTGACGTCAGTCGCTTGATACCGTTAGAACATAAAGCACGCATTTCATTAAAAAATTATAATTATTAGATACGTAGTAGTTTCATTGTGAAATTTTGTATTTGTTGATTGTTGTTATTGTTTGTTATTATTGTTAAAATATTTGTTGAAGTGTTTAATTTCAAGTGTGTAAGTGTTGTAACTTTATATTGATAATTCAAAATGGCTCCAGTGTTAAAACATGGTCGAGGCAAGCCTTTGACTTCTCAAACTAAGGAAGTTTTGTACTGTTTGTACAAATATTTCGAAAATGAGTGTAATAACAACCCGAGCAGTATTATGACCCCCACTCAATTAGTTGCTAAATCAACAGGAATTTCAATAGCATCCGTCAGAAAGGTAGTATCAGAAAGCAAATGTCGTCCTTCAGATCAGGAAGTAACATTTAAATCTCCTAAAAAGAAACCGAATCGTAAACCTACAATAGTAATCGATAACTTTGATCAGCAAGTTATCAGAAGAACAATTCATGACTTCCACATCACAAATAAAGAAGTTCCCACTTTAAAAACTTTGCACTCAAAATTGAAAGAAGATATCGATTATAAAGGTTGTGTCAGCACGTTACGAAAACACGTCATGTCATTAGGTTTTAATTGGAAGCAAACAGAAGATAACCGGAAACTTCTTATGGAAAAACACGAAATTAGATACTTGCGAATTAATTATTTGATGAAAATTGCTGAATATCGTGAACAACGCCGACCAATTGTTTACACCGACGAAACATATATACATACATCACATACCCTCTCGAAATCTTGGTCAGATGGAAGCACTTCAGGTTTGAAGCAACATATATCGAAAGGCAACCGCTTAATCATTGTTCATGCCGGTGGTATCGATGGCTTTATACCAAATGCATTGCTTATGTTTAAAGCCGACCAAAAAAGTGGAGATTACCACAACAATATGAACTATGACAACTATTCAAGGTGGATTCAAATTCAATTAATACCCAACTTACAACCAAATAGTGTTGTTGTTGTTGACAACGCACCATATCATAACTCAATACAAAATCCTGCACCGAATAGTAATTCTAGAAAACAGCAAATGATAGACTGGCTGACATTTCGAAACATTGAGCATTCATCCACGTTGCTTAAGCCTCAATTATATGAACTGATTCTGCAAAACAAGGCGAGATTTATAGAGTACAAGATAGACGAAATATTACGACAGCACGGTCATACTGTGCTGCGTTTACCACCATACCATCCGGAGTTTAATCCTATAGAAAATATATGGGGGATAGTGAAAACATATGTCTCAAAAAAGAATGTCGCAATGAATATGAAGGTTATAATGTCATTAGCTGAAGAAAAAATGAACGCCATAACTGTAGAGGAATGGAGAAAAGTTTGTTTGCATGCTATTGAGGAGGAAAGCAAATATCAGGGTAGAGACGCAGCTTTAGACACAATATCAGAACGAATCATAATTAATTTAAATAATTCATCTGATGAAAGCGAGGATGGGGATGATTGTGATATGCCTGGGGTTGATGAATTATTAGAATAAAACATTTATGGCCGGAGAACACCTAATTCATACACGTCTTCACTGAAGTGAAAACCGGCATTCAATGCTTGTAATGTTTGGAACTGGCTTGTCTGCCTCATACAGTTCCATAGATTACAATGCGGTGGATACACATTTTCACGACCGTATTAGTACGTAGTGCGTATGCGTAGACGTGCACGCATTTGGTGTGCTCCAGCCACAAACGTATATTACCTTTAAAACAATAAAAACTAAAAATAAAATGTTGTTTTTTTTATTTGCTGACCATACACTACTACAAACGCAAAAATTTCTTCAAGCTAATTTACCTGTACAAGTTTTGATTCGTTTGAGATCAGAAAGCTTTGTGTGAGTTGTCTCAATATATTATTACAAAGATTTGAACTTATTATATATATTGCGTTGTGTTTTGGATTTTAATGACCAGGAGGCCAATTCACGTATTTAAAGTAGTACAGTTACAGTTAAGTTTTGATTAAAACGGCCATTTTCGCATTCTTGTAACTTTGTGATCGATCTCAAAAACGTTATATTATTATTATTTTTTTTTTTATAAAAGATAACTAGCAATGCGGGATTGTGGTCCCACATTACTAGCAATCCTGTTAACCCCTCCAGTTAAGCTCTATGGTTTGTGTTAGGAGTGGGTTCACTTCGGTAGTATAATGGCCAGGATTCGAACCCACGATCTCACGATTGCGAGTCCGATGCCTATGCCATTCGGCTACCGACGCGATTCGGTTATTATTATATTATAACACTGCACGCAGCCGCATCTCCCGCTCGCTGCTGTCGTACGGCTCGGCGCGACGCGACGGGGCGGACACGCCGCCGGACAACGCCACCGTGCGCAGGCACACGCACAAGGTAAATATATCGTTCGATCTTTACTAAACAATTTAAATTATAACAAAAATCATGAGCATACCCAGGATAATTTTAAGCTATTGCATAGTTTTTATGAAAATAAAACCTAACACCCCCACTCCGCCTACCATGTAGCTCGGCCGAGCGTTCGCTTAACGTATATGTATATGGTACGACTGTACGAAGCGAAGCGCGGATCGAGACGAGCTGCTCCCAAATGTAATGAAAAAAAAAAAGGTATTTTTTTTGTTGATAAAAAAATCCTATGCAATAGTTTTACCGCGGCAGTCCCGAGTGCCACACATTTTTTTTTTAATTTTTTGTGTTATATTCCCTAATCCCCCCCCCCCCTGAGTACGCGTTTGCAAGAATTGGAAGCTTACTTATGTTCTCTTACCTTTTATCAAGGTAAAACATCTATTTTTCAGTTATCTACGCTAATATTATAAAGAGTAACGAAATATGACCCCCCCCCCCTCAGAGCCGGCACCACAAGCGTCACGGTCGCCGCGGCCGCCACGCGCTGCGGCGCCGCACCAAGAACAAGTTCATCCTCAAGATCGTGCGCACGCTCATGAACGGCAGCGAGGACCACCTGGAGCTCGACATCCACTGCAAGCACCGCCAGCTCTACCCCAACAACTCCTTCGTCAGGGACCTCGTCACTATACTTAACGACAAGAACGTCAAGGTCAGTCTTTGTAACCGCCTTCTTCCTGCCGTGGTTTTCCGTTTGACCCGTGTGAGTGTATAAAAAAAAAATATAAATTCTTTATTCATTTAGGATGCAAAACTTTGACGTAGAGAACAGGATGACATGAACAGATGACTGTCAAGTCAAATCAGTATCTTTTTAAGAAACGTCAAAACGATGCGCCCCGTACTATTTTATATGAAACTAGCTTTCGCCCGCAGCTCCGCTCGCGTGGATGTCGGTTATCGCGATCCTTCTATGTCCTTCCCCGGGACTCAAACTATCTCCATACCAAATTTCATCTAAATCGGTTTAGCTGTTTGAGCGTGAAAGCGTAACAGACAGACAGACAGGCAGAGTTACTTTCACATTTATAATATTAGTATGGATACAAAACAATGACGTCATTCTTTTGTATGGTCAAATCATGCAGTTTCAATGTTTGTTTTGATGTTTATAAATTCATGACAACGTAACATTGTAGAGAAACATTGTTTTCCAGAATATTTTTGCAAATGCTATTTCCTGTATAGTGTTACATAATTAATTGTTGTTGTAGTCATCTACCCAATTGACCACCTCTAGAAAGAGACAACGCTACTTTGTGGACGATACCTGTCAAAGGCCGCACCAATTTTTTTTCTCTCTTTCACGATTTGCAGTCAATATTTACTTTTTAAAGGATGGCGCTATCGTGGTCTATATATCAATGATGTAAAACAACTCTTATGATACTTCAGCATTCTACATGTACATGTAATGCCAAGTTCGCAAACAATAGGTAAAGCCGGAGAAAAGAACCTGACAGATAAAACTCGCAGCCACTCTTTTCAAATTGCCAATTTTACAATGTTTGAATGTTTATAAACTTGATATGGGGGTAAGGTGCTTCGACTAATATACTATACACCATGTTAAAAAACTGATGCAATTTAAATTATTAAAAAATCGCAACATGTGATAAACTAAAATCAGCCGTTCTAATACTAGTGGGTACAATATAGTAAGAGCATCTACTTACTATGTATAGTATATATAATGTATGTGTGATCGCGATTTTTTCGATCGCTAGTGATCTGATTTAGATGGGGTTTCCGCTATTCGACTGTATATTTTTCTGTGAACGTTTTAGAGTATAAAACTTTGTCCTAATATATAAAACACCAGAGATATAAACTAAAACATTGGAATGAGTCAGCCAAATTTGCATTCTGTGATGTACTTGATATTTTTTTCCTTAGCCTTGATTATACATTTGAAGGCGGTTCATTTTTTTTAATTGCTGGCAATCTAACCGGTTTATCGGATAATTTCTGCTAGGTACAACATCTCTTTCTTATTGATTTATCACGTATATTATTCATATCATATTAGTTGTTAATCTGAATTCCTAATCAAGAAATCGAATTTCTGCGGCCAGTCTTACACAGATTATCCTACTGACAGTTCATCATCTATTAAGAATAAAAATGCCAAAGCAATAACACATCCATACATACCACAGGTAATAAACAACGGCCGCGTGTTCGAACGCAACAAGGTGACGGAGTTAGACGCTCAGCGACTACAAAACGCCAAGGTGCTAAACAAGATGGACATCGAGTTGGGGAGCGGGTCGCCCGTCAACCAGCCCATCGCCGCCATGAGGGAGGTGAGTACCCACCCTTCCCCTTACATATAAAAAACGTAAATTCCCCCCCCCCCCTCCCCGTTCGCTCAGAAAGTCGTGTGTTAACAAAGAATAGTAGTTTCTAAGATTTTTGGTTCCTTATCCCTATTTTGTTGTTAAGTGTATGGAGGAAAAATTCATCTCAGGCGGGACATGAAACCGCGACCTTAGGGGTACCGGCCCTAAGCCGTTACCCATTCCGGCACCGAGACTTGTCTGCCATAGTCCGTAATTTAGCCTGAAATGAAAAAAAATTACAAAACAAATGACAACCTCAACTTTGACCCTTTTAACAGTGGTTGCTAGACAACTTTGTTATTAATCATTTCACATCAATTTCGGCTGTAGTACAGATAACACTTTTGCTTAAATTGCTGTATCGTTTCAGGGCAAAATTCACAAGAAATCGAAATTACCTGCCGAGTTACAACAACAACAACAGGCAGCAATGAACCACAAACCTATCGCTCTGCAGCCCAGAGGTAACTACTCAACTTTTCTTTTTGGAACGATGTTCCTTATCGCGCGTTGCGAAAGGGGGCTAGACGGAAAAAATTAAGACCAAGAGTTGTAACGACGCTTTTTGTTATAGTTACAACTATAACAAAAAGTGTCGTTTGTGTCGTAGCCTTGCGGCGTGCGCGTCTCTCTCTCTCTCTCTCTCTCTTATAGAAAGCAAGCCAGTTATTTTCGTTTCGTCTTTCTATTTCGCATTGAACAGTGTGGTGTCGCGACGATTATTTTTGTTGAGTGTATACAGGTTTTTTTTTGTATATAATAAGTAATAAAAAAGGAACTTCGTTCTATCAGGGTGTCCCTTGACACCTCTCAAGTTTTATTTATTAGGAAAACTTACAGCTAGCGCTTACAGATTATGACACCGTGGAAAATAAAATGAGGGCCATTTTAAAAGTTTTCGATTATATGGCTTCGGCTCTGTCAAAAATTCATAAAGAAAACCCAAACATTAGGACGCGAAAAAAATTGTGTGATTAATCAAAGAGTTTTTCTAGTAGATAATATAAAGAAATTTAAGGATATGTCTTAATATGATCCCGCAAATAAATCTTGAATTTGCGGAAAAATGCAAAAACGAGCTTTTTTGTATTGTCATAGTCATGGCGTTCGTAATCTAACACATGTGCAAACGAATAATCTACTTTATTTTGACATGCGCTCCTGCGCGCTGTGTAGTAATGGTTGTGTGCGGAAGAGCGAGGCCGGCGACGGTGTCGCTGTGTGCGTAGCGCTAAATAAATAATTCACTCAGTGTAATGCCCCCTTAAATCAGTAATATAATGAAATGCAAAAATAATAATAAAAACTATAAGCTACACAATAGTTAGTAGTAGTGGAATAATACAATAAATAATTAATAGTAGAGAATCATATAAAACAACTAGCTGACCCGCGCAACTTCGTCTGCGTAAATTTTCCCCATTTTTGCAAACATTTTTACTTGCTGCTCCGCTCCCATTAGTTGTAGCGCGATGTTTTATAGCCTATAGCATTGATAAATGGGCTATCTAAAAGTAAAATATTTTTTTCAATTTGGACCCGTAGTTTCTGAGATTATCGCATTTAAACAAACAAACAAACTCTTAGGGGTATGAAAAATAGATGTTGGCCGATTCTCATACCTACCGGATAAGCACAAAAAATTTCATCAAAATCGGTCAAGCCGTTTCGGAGGAGTATGGCAACGAAAACTGTGACACGAGAATTTTATATATTTGATAAAGTGAATAAATACAAGAAAAAAAAAAGACGAAAATATCACGCAGAATCTTTACTTACAACTTACTTTGTTGTTAAACACATAACCCTCCTCCGCAGTCGGGTAAAAATACTTTAAAGGTATAGTAATTGTTTGTCAGATCCATCTTCCGTCCCGAACGCGATTGGCGCAGGGTTTGGTGAATCCGTAGACCCGAACTCAGACAAGAGACTGATCATTGAGGACTTCGTCGAGGTCAAGAGGCAGCATCCTACGGAGACTGGCAAGGTAACGTGTGGTTAAGTTTTCTTAGAAAAAAAAATCATTTATTTTTGGTATTATAGAAAAAGATGTTCATGTGCCAGAGATACCTGGCGCTGATTTTCAACTGGGCCTTCTGTGACTCAAGGCTTTGTTAAAAATCGGTTGTCTGTAAAGTCGGTTGTCTGTAAAGTCGGTTGTCTGTAAAGTCGGTTGTCTGTAAAGTCGGTTGTCTGTAAAGTCGGTTTACTGACGATAGTTGAACGTGACAACGTCATAAGAAAATACTGATGGAATGGTTTCATTTTTCAAAAGAAAATTTTAATTTTATTTGTTTGATAGATATTTTATATGGATATAGAGAAGGAGGTAAATGGAAATCACAATTGAATTGATCAAGTTACATTTATTTGTACGCATAAATACAATTATGTAAATTTTTATTAATTTATTTTTTCAATGTACATAGTTTTTATGAAAACATGTAAATGTATTATTGTATAGCAGCTGTCCACGCGGACGCATCGCTCACTCAAGTAGGAGAGAGACAGATGTCGAACGCTGCCGAACGCGGAGGCCGATTGTGCCTCTTTGTCGCTCGTTCCGCGCTCTCGCTTGCACTTAAATGGAACGCCTCAGAGCTAGGTAACGCCTCAGAGCGAGGTAACGCCTCATGAGTCGTGTTTTTTCGTGCGTTCAGCCGGCTCCATCGAATTATAATACGTTGTCACGTCAAAAAATACCTCCTTAATTATAATAACTAAACTAGTATTGTTATTAAGTATCCATATCAAATAACATATAAATTTATAACACAGGTCTTTACTAATATCAGAAAATGAGAAATGATTATACAACCTTTTCTTTTTAGTAGGGAGGATATAAATCTAATGTGAATAGAGATGTTGATTATTAAGTCAAATCAGTCTCCTTATATGAAGTGTCAAAATGACAAGCTCTATAGAAATGTGTATGGAATAGTAACCTATGACGTCACAAGTTCCTATCGTCAAATCATTACTTTTAGTAATTGTTTTCATGCATTTAAATTTAAAGACATGTTAAATAGTAAAAGAACAGTTATGTTCCGAGCAATTTAAGATCTACTATTACCTGATTAGTATAAAATAATTTATATTGTAGTCAACTACCCAAAGTTACCATAGTACAAGCTCTGCTTTATTTTGGATAAGGTTAAGTGAGTTGTCCCAAGATGTTGTGATTGTACTGTTGGGTGACCCTGACTGCTAAAGCCGGAGGTCGTGGGTTTGATCCCCACCCAGGATAAAACTTTGTGTGATGAGCACGATGGTTTATTGTGTTTGGGTGTTTTTTTATTTATAACATGTATGTATTTAGAAATATTTAAGTATACAATAATTGCATTTTTGAAAAATAGAAAAATTTGAAGTCCAGACCCAGGAATCGAACCCGAGACTTCCGTAGCCAAACCAGGGCCGGAATCGAACCACTAATCTGGACTATGTTACTAGGAAATTATGATGTCGCAGGCCGAATATTAAAGTAATTTTTACGGCCACGGTAGTCTCGGGTTCGATTCCTGGGTCTGGACTTCAAATTTTTCTATCTTTCAAAAATGTAATTATTGTATTTCTAAGTAATTGGCAATACATGCCTATAAAAATTACTTAAATATTTAAGTATGTTTATCAGTTGTCTGGTTTCCATTTGGGATCAGATAGCGTTGTGTGAGATGTCCCAAAATATTATTATTTTAGCTCTGCTTTAAACACAATCTCACACGTATAGTATGTCGTCGTCGTCGTTATATAACCAAGTATACGTCGGTCCGACAGAAGCGTGTGACGTACGCGGCGCCGAGCGCGAGCGCGAGCGCGCGCCACCGCCGCAAGCGCAAGCGGCGGCCGGCGCACGCGCACGCGCCGCCCGCGGCCGCCGCGCGCGCGCCCGACCACCTGCCGCGCGCCTACGACTCGCACCCGCCCAGCGACACGTGAGTATCACGATCATCACGATCGTCACTCATCACACGTGTCCACTCAGGTGCCAGATTTGGCTGTTGACACCTCCCCCCCCCCAAATCACAAAAAGGTACACAGTACACATTTTGCCAATATTTTGTGAACGCCCGAAATGACGGTAACAACTACAGAAAAATGATTCTAGATACACCAATGACATCAAACAAAGCTTTTAAAATAGTTTTCAAGAAAACATTTATACAGGGGGATTTTTAATATACTAATAACCGCTTGTGGCTTGTTTACATTACACAAAAAAATACAAATTAACCCTTTACCGTGTACCATCTACTTTTGTCACTCAACCAAATACCACACATCTGAAAGATCTCAGAGTAAAATCGTTGTTTCTTTGTCAGGCTTAAGGCCCAAACCTCACAATAAACAACGATTTTACTCCACTAAAATCTCCAAAAACAAGTAGTAGGTGATTAAGAGTTAATATATTACAAAATTGTTTTAGTATAATGTGTAGAAGGCACAAGCAGGAGGTTATTAGTACATATTATATTACAAATCACCCTGTAGACACACATACAGATACAGACACACTGACACTGACTCAGCCCTAATCCCACGCCTGTAATACAGATGTGTCGTAGCTGCTACGGTGTAGACCCTGTAGCTGCTACAGCTACGGCATAGTTAACAAACAACACCATATTTAGAACTATACGGTTGCCCGTCCATTGAAACCAAGCGGAGAAATATTAACCAATTATTATTTTTAAACTTTCACGATTGTTATACATGTTAGATATATATCGGCACCTAATCGCGTGAATTATTTAAAGGTACGAACCTTTTATTTACCCGACGTTTCGATAGAATTGCACCGATCGTGGTCACGGGTCGACTGATGGCAGCTTAGCGATGTCTCCGTGAGGCGCGGGGTTTTTTAACTACCCTCGCCTGGTCTTGATAATTTTGATAATTGGTACTGTCGGTACTTCTACACACTACATTGAGGCGTGGTGTCGTTACGGCGACGATGGCATTTGTTGATAATACGAACTAGGTTCCAAACGTCGGGTAAATAAAAGGTACCTTTAAATGATTCACGCGATTAAGTCTCTCTAAGTCTAAAAATATCTGTAAATGTCTTCGTCATATCTTTGGCGGATGTTGCCTTTTAATATTATATTACAATCAATTAGTAGTTTTACTTAAAAAGTTTTTGGAGAGTTTTGTAAATAGGTTATTTTATGGATTTTGACGGTTTCTTTCCGAATTTTAACTATTTGGAACGTATATTAGAGTACACTTTAGGGCGCTCGTATGACAAAACTATAAATTAAAAAAAAAGGTCATTACGTAAATTGTGAAATAATTTCAAGCGTATTTTTTTCAATATGTCGGAGCGACCGGGAATGATACGAGATGGTAAAGTTGAAATTTGTAAAGAACACGCCAAAATCTATAAAATCATAAATTTACATTTTTCAGCACCAAATGAACATATTGTGTTATAGCAGTCATTTGGTGCTGAATTAAGGACAAATTCGAGAACCCTGACAATAGAATGACGTAGTTGTGCGCACAAAACCGCGAATCTCATATTTAAAATTTTCATTTTTGCGGTCCAACGAATTCATATTCGATTGGCCTTCATGCCACTTGCCTAGTCTCTCGTCGTTCAGTACCGGAGCGGTAAATATACATACGTTATCTTCCCCCCCCCCCCCCAGTCAGCACAAGCAGAAGGGCAGCAGCTCGGAGGGCACCAAGCAGGAGTCGAGCGACTCGCGCCTGGCTGACGACAGTATGGACCGCAGCGGGAACATCGAACACTGGACCAGTAAGTATAGATTATAATAAAGTATAAGTATATATATTTCATTAGTATAGATTGCAAATTATGGTGAAACAGCAATAGAGGCTTATTTTACCGTCTTATAAATTGGTGTCACGGTCTGTAAGGGTCCGTCACGTTCCGTCTGCTGATAGGCTAAAGTATCGTGGCCGTCCGGCGCATGCGCCCGTGTTCAATAAAGCTGTCAATGTTTTGGCGATTGCAACGACATGAAATTAAAAAAGCTCTCACATTTATGGTTGTTCACATTGACGTATAGATCTGGACTGCGCCATAACCTCACGAAATTGAACATTCTCTAGAAAGAGACAAACGCTACTTTGGGGACAATACCTGTCAAAGAGACAGGTTCGCACGAGTTTGTTCTCTCTTTCACGCTTTGCAGTCAATATTTACTTTTTAATTGAAAGGGGTGGCGCGGTCCAGGGTCTATACAAGGTTATTTTTGGTATAGTGCAAAGCTTAGACACCCCAACAAGATTTTTACTTCAAGAAATCTTAAAAGTAAATGAAAATATTGAAAACTTGCAAAGTTATGAGCCATTCAAGTTGTCTTGTGTTCTTCACGCTATCGTGCTCATTGCGTTCCGTAGTACGTAATCCATAGTTCTTATTGATTAATAAGTGATGATCACATTTCTGTGTTATGTGAATAGGATTTGGACTGTTAGAATGATTCATTAATTAATTTAAAAATATAACCTGGTCCAAAAACTACCCCATTGGATTGTGTTACTGATTCTGAGCAAACTACTTTCAGGTTTGCATTATACCAAGAATAACTTTGTATATACGTCAATGGCTGTTCATTACAATGCCATCAATGTTTTCTTATGACGTCATAACGTAAAATGATCATCCGTAAACCGACTTAACAGACAACCATTTATTTATTTGTCCATACTAATATTATAAAGAGGAAAGATTAGTATTTTTGTACGATGAATAAACTCAAAAACTACTGGACCGATTTCAAAAATTCTTTCACCGTTGTGAAGCTACACTATTCCCGTGTGACATAGGCTACTTTTTATCCCTGTACCTAAGACATAAGCGCGCGTGTACCCCCCCCAGGCATGGAGCGGTTCAGCCGCAAGAAGCAGTCGGCGCGGCGCGAGCCGGCCGGCGCCGCCTCCGCGCTCGGCTTCTTGCTGCCCGGTACTGTATAATAATAATATGTTTATATGTTTTATGTACTTTTAAAAATGTAAAAAATAAGATATTGAGTATAATAAAGAGGAATAATACTAATATTTTAATAATATCTTGGGACAATTCACACAACGCTATATGATCCCAAACTAAGCAGAGCTTGTACTATGGAAACCAGATAACTGATAAACATACTTATATATTTCTAAATACATACATGTTATAGATAAATAATAATAAATAAAAAAGTATTTATCAAACGCTACCTTTGTGATATTTTTCATATTTTTTGGTCACACGGTTCAAAAGTGGGGGGGGGGGGGGGGGGCACAATGTATGCAACTTTCGGAGCAATTATTTTCTAAAATATTCACTGATTTTAAAAACTTTATAATGTTTTTAAAAAATCTGTCGAATGATGCGTCTTTCAGTTTGTTGTATGCTGAAAAAAAATCAGCTTCTGTTACATGTATGGAGTGCCCCCCCCACCCTAAAAATATTTATTTTTATTATTTACCTATGAAACTAAGTAGCGGCTACTACAAGACATCTTTTCACCAAATTTCATAAATATTCATTGAGTAGTCTTTGAGTAAAATGCCTGTGACATACAGACGGGCAGACAGACAGACTGACATGACGAAACTATAAGGGTTCCGTTTTTGCCATTTTGGCTACGGATCCCTAAAAACTCAACAAGTTGAAAACCTTATTTTAATATGGGTAACAGTTCGCTTAGGACATAGTTATCAAGCTGAGATGTGGGAATGATGATATAAGCTTAATAAGAAGAACAAAGAAGATAAAGCAGCCTATATAACAGTTCGTTCGATTCAGAATGAGCTACAGTAAAATTTATTTGAAGGATTGTACAGTAGATAAAAATGTGATTATTATAAAAAGAATAGGGTTAATATATTTATTATTTTTCAAAAGTAATATTAAAAAGTTAATTAATGAATGAACTTAAATAATATGATATTTTTGTTGTTGCGTCAGGCTCGCTGCTCCCCGACGCAGTCCCGAGTCCCGCCGGGCAGGACCCCGCGTCAGTTACGCGCAAGCATCATTACCGCACCAGGGAGCATGACGCTGACCAACATTACGCACCCAACACCAAGGATGACGTGAGTCTTATACATATTACACTATGATGTAATATGGCGCGTCAGTTCCCTACACGCATAATTATGACGCCGAAACTGACCAACATTACATACCCAACACCAAGGATGACGTGAGTTTTATATATTTATTTTAAATATGTGGGATTGTGGGTCCCACATTACTAGTAATCTTGTTAATCCCTCCAGCTAGGCGCTATAGCTTGTCTTAGGAGTGGGTTCATGTCAGTAGTATAATGAGTAAGATTGCAATCCCTCACGATTGCGAGCCCGACCTAAGCCATTAGGCATATGTCCGACCAACAGCGAGAAAAATAGTAGCGAGAGCGATTTTATCGCTCAAGACACGTACATACTTATGTAGATCCCGTGTAAACAAAAGAGATACAGCTATTAATAGTAGATCGCTGAGTTTTCACACTGTCAACGAGTACTCGCTCTATATTCCGTCTCTTTTGTTTACACGGACGGGCTCTACAATATACATCTGTTGTACGTCTCTTGAGCGATAAATTGCTTGACGCTCATCGCCGTCGGTGGGACAGGTGCCGCGTGGGGATCGTCCAATCCGAGTCCTGTTTCAGAACCAGAAGTCCAGCTCCGAGGCTATGGGCGGCGCGCGGCGCGAGGACGTGGCGCCCGTCAAGCTGGTCATGAGGTCCAACCTCACCTTCAACCTCGGGGACGAGTTCTTCAGCTGGAAGAGTCGCGCCACCGATGATATTGTGTGAGTGTGTCCTTATATTGGAAGTGACTAGCTTATGTGTGGATGCCAGATTGTTACCAAAATATTTTAACGGTAAAGTTTCATACTAACTTTGCACCCCCGTTTTACTCTTTTAGGGGGTGAATTAAAAGAAAATATTTCTTAGTGCTCCCCTACCTTATAAAAAGAAACCCTGTGCAAAATTTCAAGTTTCTAACCGTTATAGTTTAGGTCCTGCGTTGATATGTCAGTCAGTCAGTCAGTGAAATATGCAACAAATGAGAAGTTGTATACCATCTTTTAATGGAGTGCGTTTGGTATACTGACAAAAAAGCGCACCTTCAGAACATATTGACATTGAACATGTTTGTCATTTGGAGTTACAGTTTCAAAGTTTCTAATAATAATATGATAGTATGTTAAGTCGTCTGTCTTGCGCCGAGTTTCTCTCGGGTCGTGTCGAATTCCCATTCCATGGGACGATTAGGGTGAGCCAATAGAAGCACTTGTGTCACTGCGTAATATATCTTGCGTAATTGATGTTGATAAACTTCGCGATTTGTACACATTATAAAATTATATAAATTACGGGTCTTAATCGCGTGAATAATTTAAGGTCACATACCTCGTTTATTGCCCGACGTTTAGACCGTATTGTAATGACCGTAATCACGGGTAGATTTGGCTTTTCTTGACTAGGCGTAATTGGCCAATACCTAATACCAAAATTGGGTAATTGACTACAATAAAAGTAAATTATTTTATACTAATCAGGTAATAGTAGATCTTAAAATGCTCTGAATACAACTTTTCTATTACAATTTAACATGTTTTTGAATTTAAAAGCATGAAAATGAATACTAAAAGTAAAGATTTGACGATAGGAACTTATGACATCACAGGTTCCTATTCCATACACATTTCTATAGAGCTTGTCGTTTTGACATTTCATAAAAAGAGACTGATTTGACTTGACAGTCAACATCCCTATTGGTTAGGATATTTTTATAATAAAGACTAGCTGTCCCGCGCAACTTCGTCTGCGTAAATTTTCCCCGTTTTTGCAACTTTTCTCATTGCTGCTCCGCTCCTATTAGTCGTAGCGCGATGTTATATAGCCTATAGCCTTCCTCGATAAATGGGCTCTCCAACAGTGAAATAATTTTTCAATTCGGACCAGTAGTTCCTGAGATTACCGCGTTCAAACAAACAAACAAACTCTTCAGCTTTATAATATTAGTACAGATAATAAAGATATTGACTGTCTCTGTGGCGCGGTGGGAGTGTATCCGACTGCTACGCAAGAGGTCGTG
Organism: Herminia tarsipennalis; assembly: GCA_945859575.2. NCBI lineage: Eukaryota > Metazoa > Arthropoda > Insecta > Lepidoptera > Erebidae > Herminia > Herminia tarsipennalis. The sequence goes on along the minus strand of OX243859.2, from coordinate 14,321,899 downwards.
GGTTCGATCCCCACCCAGGATAAAACTGTGTGATGAGCACGATGGTTTATTCTGTGTCTGGGTGTTATTTATCTATAATATGTATGTATTTAGAAATATATAAGTATGTTTATCAGTTGTCTGGTTTCCATAGTACAAGCTCTGCTTAGTTTGGGATCAGATGGCGTTGTGTGAGTTGTCCCAAGATATTATTATTATTATTATTATTATATGTAAATTTGTTTTCACAGTGACTTCCTAGGCGAGCTTGCGATACCATCAAACGACACATCATACAAGCAATCACGCAAATACGACGAGAACCGTCACAGGCAGGTTGACAACCAGTTGTCGAACGACAACCAACCTCACGACGACAACCTACATCCCAACGACGCGCACCAACGAAACGACAACCTTTTAAGGTCGGAAGACAATCAAATGAGATTCAGCGATGATAATCGTTTACTAGGTGACCCTGCCAAACGGATAGACAGATTAATAGACTCGCCTTTAAGACCTGACCCCACGCTCGTTGACACTGATGGGGTCACCGCCATGGGGTCAAACTATGGAAGACCCCTTGAACCTCCAAGAGATAGGGGGGATATTGGTGGGGATACTAGTAACTATCAATCGTCTAGTTCTTCGGAAAGTAGTGGGGAATAATAATATGTGTAAGTATTTTTTCTGTAAAAGACGCTGAAATGTGTATGTTTGTCTGTGGTATGCCTAAACAGATGTATCAATTTTAATATGATCGGTCGAGGGGTATTTGGGTAAATGTTGATAAACTTTTGCGATTTGTACATATTATGAAAATATATATATTACGGGTCTTAACCGCGTGAATTTAAGGTAGAATACCTTGTTTATTGCCCGACGTTTCGACCGTATTGCAACGGCCGTGGTTACGGGTAGATACCTTGTTTATTGCCCGACGTTTCGACCGTATTGCAACGGCCGTGGTTACGGGTAGATACCTTGTTTATTGCCCGACGTTTCAACCGTATTGCAATGGCCGTGGTTACGGGTAGACAGTCTACCCGTACAAGGTATTTTATCTTAAATTATTCACGCGATTAAGACCCGTAATATATATATTTTCATAATGGGTTTTGGGGTGTATCACTTTGGATTAGAATCGCTTACATAGAGTTTTACATTAGTGGTGAATTAGAATTTAGTCTAGGAATGGCTGATTCGCGAAATGTCAAGAGTCTACAATTGACCAATACTTGGAATTAAAATGATATGTAAGGTATTGAGAATCATTAGTTTCAAACAGCTTTCACTATAATCTATACTAAAATTATAAAGCTGAATAGTTTGTTTGTTTGAACGCGGTAAAAAAAATCATGTAGAATAATTCAATTGTAGAATTGTACATTCCAAGAATTGGTAAATTATATACTAAGTAGTCATTAGGTGAATCAGTCCTTCTTAGACTAGAGGAGATCTAGAGGAGAGGGGGTCGGGCTAAGGATCTTATGAGGTCTCCACAAGTATCTCAGAGTAATAACCAACCCCCCCTCCCACATCGCCCCCCACTTGTGCTCTATAATATCTCCCCAGTAGTTTACTAGTCTCTTTTGGGATTGGTCGACTTAAACGACGTGGATTAGGTGATTATTAATATTATAAATCTAGAATAGAATATACACATTTATATAAGGTGTAACAGAAAGGTGTGGTCATTCAAGGGTTGGTATATGCCCATCATACTGAGTGCACATTAGGTATTATATCAAAATCGGAGTACCCTAAAAATATATTTATTATTTTTTCATTCGTTGATTTATGAGTGAAAAATTTATAAATTAAAAAAAGTATGTCTTAAAAAGTTCTATGCCATAATAATACAATCGAATTTTGTACCAGGGGAGGTATAATTCTTATGCCATACGCCTTTCACTACTGAATTTTTACAAAAAGAATATGGTGTAACTATGTAATAATAATGCAACCAGCTATGGCACCATGGTAGGTGCAATACTGATAACATACACTATCCGCTGATGAAATTTCACCACACCTTTCTGTTACACCCTGTATAGTTCTTGAGACATTATGGTTATTAGACATGGTATTATGAAATTACGTAAGTATTTGAAGACCCCAAAGATCTATGGTTTCATAAGAAACTGATTTGTAATAATGATTTGTTTCTAAAAGTTTAACAATAAAATTTCTAATATTAGATATTTCATAAATATTGATAAAGAACTCCTTACATATTGAAGTAATTTTTATAGGCATTTCTTGCCAATTACTTTACAAATACAATAATTGCATTTTTGAAAGATAGAAAAATTTGAAATCCAGACTCAGGAATCGAAACCGAGACTTTCGTAGCCAAACCGGGGCCAGAAGCGAACCACCTATCTGGAAGTAATGCCTATAAAAATTATAATAATAATGCCTACGAAAATCTTGTTGGACACGGATTTTGTACCTACAATAATAAGTAACTAGGATTCAAAGAGAAACCGAATAGAATGGTGGTCTTAGGACCCTTCGCCACTGATAAGTATTTTATTTATTTATAAGGAGAGATTGATGCATTTATATTGTATTGTTTTTGTAGACAATGCGTAAGGTAAAGGTTTGAAATCAATATTCTGTCTGTATCTGTTATAGTGAACTTGGGAATCGAACCCACGACCTCTGGCTTAGCAGTCAGGGTCACTAACAACTAGACCAACAGGCCAGTCTAGTAGATAGAATGTAAAATCCCATTCGTCTAAGTATCGCGACAGTTTCTGTTTAGTAGGGATGTTTAAAAGCTCAATTATAGCATAATTTTAGAATTAATAATTAGTTGTTAATTGATTCCGTCCATTTTTCTATAGTAACACTGTATGTTGTGATGATGAACCGTTTGTGTATGCCTCGTGAACTCATCATTTTTAAGGGTTCCGTAGCCAAAATGGCAAAACATAACTCTTATAGTTTTATTGGATGCCTTTGAATTCCGTCGTCAAACGGGTGGTGATTTCATTTAAACCTTCTAAAGATTATGAAAATACAGTCGAATTGAAAACCCCCTTCATTTTTTAAGTTGATCGTAAAATAAAGACTATTTATTGCGTTATTGTTCTTAGTTACTTACACATACATACATTTTATTATGATTTTTATAAAAGGTGTAACAGAAAGGTGTGGTCATATTCAATGGTTTGTATGTGCCCATCATACTGAGTGCACATACCTCATTTTATCAAAATCGGAGTACCCTAAAAAAATATTTTTAAAATATATTTTTCGTTTATTAAAAAAAAGTATGACTTAAAAAGTTCTATGCCATAATATTCCAAACGAATTTTGTACCAGGGGAGGTATAATTCTTATGCCATATGCCTTTCACTACTGAATTTTGACAAAATCCCGTTCCCGTGGGAATACAGGGATAAAAAATAGCCTATGTCACACGGGGATAGTGTAGGTTCACAACGCTGAAAGTTTTTTTTTTATTCAACTCAAAGTAACAATCAAACAAACAATCAAATCTTTCCTCTTTATAATATTAGTATAGATAAAATCGGTATTCTTTGGCATATTTTGAATTACAATATTTTGATGTATTACAAAGGTATTATAGGTACTGAATCTCACGTTTTAATTTGTAGACTGATTTCAAAGTCATCCTGTAGAGTTCATTAAGGTATAAATAGAGAAAATAATCAAAAAAGTTGGTACTCTCTCTCTCTCTCTCTCTCTTACTACTACTCTTCTTTTTATCTACATAGTAGAAATAAGTAGAGTTTCAAGACAGTTTAAAATATTCATACTGTGGTCAACATAAAGGATACATTATGTTAATAATGGAATAACTAATGGAATAATTTTCCAACCAGTTGAGATTAAATAATAAATAATAGTAATTATACATGTAATAGTGGGAGACAACGGGCTAAATGATGGGCAAAATTAACGACTATACAAGGTGCCGATTTAGTCAGTCGAAGCCTTGCAGGTGGTGATCAGACCATGATATTGAACCTGAAAAAAAAGTAGGCACCTACATTTTTTTCATGAATTCGAATTTGAAGATTCGCGCTTCAACCCTAGATGGCGGGGTATCATGTATAGATGTCTCAACGTATTGGCCGGATTGAACTTGGCGACAAGTGGTCACGCAGATGCATTTTTTGGAAGTAAATGGTGACAAGAGAGGGGGTAGGGGGGTGTAACTAAACCAAGAGAATTATAGATGCGATTACGCATTACATTGTTATCATTAGTATTAATAACTAACCTCATGTTTTTTGTGATTATTTTCGTAAAGAAATTTATTTTCAAACTTGCTTTAGTATTAACTGTAACTGTTCTAAATTTAAACTTTTATGAAGTAGTATTTTTTATATTGTTGAATTAAAATTTTGTTAGTATTTTTAATCGATTAAATATGATTAATCGTTTTTGTAAGTAACTTTAGGGTCGCATCTCAATGACATACGCGAAAGTGTTATAAACTTCAATCCGGCCGAGTTACGTTGAGACAACTTGAATATGTTGATAAATAACAACTGTTGAAGTGCGGTTCACCGCCCCCCCCCCTTGCAAGAATTCGACTTTCTTAATCAGAACTCTGTCTCATCTAAGAATAGACGGCCAATGACAAATATTTAGTATGACAACCGTCTCCGATAATAATGTGGGTTGTCGAATGTCAATTGAATTGACATTACTGGCCTAATATTTAAAGAAATTTTTGAGGACTCTTATATCGTCTTTGGGCAAAATAATATTCTACGCCAAGTAATAATAATTATTAGAGGTACGTTAATTTAATATAAATACATTGTTAGATACTTGAAAAAAAAACAACAACAAACTTCTCTACGATCTCTCTTCTTTGGATGTCTTGTCTCTTTCTTTCAAGTAACCATCAGAATGTAATTAGAAAGGGACAAAACAGCATTTAATCCTCATTCACACGAGCGCTTTTTTAATGCGCGTTAAAAACCCAGCGATTTATTATCAACACGATTTATACAACACTGTGCGATTAAAATGCATCGCGTTTTAAAATCGCTGCCGTGTGAAGCTGTACTTGGGAATGCATTTGTTATTTTTGAGCGGTTTTTTTAACGCGCGTTAAGAAATCATTGTGCGAATAAGACCATGTTAAATTTGTTATGGAGGGTAGAAATGAAAACTAAAACATTTTATTTGTTTAAAAAGTGTACAGCAATAAGCTGTAAATAACGGTTCGTAAACCGTCCACAGTGGCGCTAGTGTAGATAAAGTGTATGAACATAAGAGTTCTAGACGGAATAAGTGTACCAATCGGAGAATTGAATAAAAAAGCCTAGCATATTACAAAATTTGAAGTAAAATATGAAAAAAAAAAAAAATTTTATTTCTGGGTTTACTGACTGACCCTGGATTCCGACGGCTTTCCCCTATAAAACGTTATTCTTGGTATAGTGCAAACCTGAAAGTAGTTTGCTCAGAATCAGTAACACAATCCTATGGGGTAGTTTTTACCATGTTATATTTTTCAATTAATTATTTAATCAAACTATAATTAATTCATCATTATTTTAACAGTCCAATTCCTGTTCACAATGTGATGTAAAATGTAATCATCACTTATTTTTTCATAATAACCATGGATTTCAATATTTTTTTTATATCATTCATTTTTTTGTTTTTTTTTTTACTCGGGGCTTTTATCCACACGGATACGCCAGCCCCATTGTACCTTATTGTCTAATAAGTACATATTGAAATTATTGCTAAGCACTTACATTAGATTACCTACGTCAAGGGGTTCTCTAGTTAAACGTCCGTACTAAGCCACATAACTTTTTTGCAATCTCTGATTTTGGATTTGCTAAACTGGACTGAATTATCCCTACATCTAACATGTTTAATTTAAATTTTCTGATTAGTGAATCCCTTTCCTTTTTGTTCTTAACACATTCCATCAGCAAATATATATGCTTTCCTGAAGTAAAAATCTTGTTGGTGTGTCGAGCTTTGCACTATACCAAAAATAACCTTGTATATTGTTATATACACTGTACGTAGGGCTTCGCTGATGCCTGACGCCTCCATCTGCATTGCATGGTGACAAGAGTCACAAATGAGATAGTTACAGATGCCCGGCGCCCTACAACAGCGCTCGCGACGTTGTGTGACCTCACAGGCCATCAGCGGAGCCCCATTGCACCTAGATACAGTCCGCATATCAATTTAAGACTAAAACGGAATTGTTTAATACGATTTGTTTTCGTAATAACCACTATTCAAATTCTTAGAGTTAGGTTTTTAAGCTATTGCATAGCCTTTATCGCGAGCTTTGACCGCGGCGACCGAATCAAGAAATTCCGTAACGAAAATAAAAGCTAACACCCCCCCCTCCGCCTACCACGTAGCTCGGCCGAGCGTTCGCTTAACGTATATGTATATGGTACGACTGTACGAAGCTCGCACGGATCGAAACAAAAAAAAAAAAACTGCATAAATAAATAATTATAATTGCATAAGCTGATAAAAAATGCTATGCAACAGCTTTACCCCAGCAGTCCCAGAGTGCCACACATTTTTTAATAACGCGTATATCGTGAAGTAAAGTCCATACGAACCTGAGTGGGGGGTGGGGGGGTTGTTTCTTACGATAAGATGTGATTTATCTTTTCTACCCTTCCTTCTCCATATATAAGTATATTGAGTGCAATATGTGCTTGTTTATGACGAAGACAAGTGCTTAGCATATTATTGTAAGTAGAATATATTGTTATAATTGTTAGTTAGTTTATTTTAGTTTAGTAAGGGACGCGGCGTAGAATTTTAGTTTTAGTAATGTTTGCTAGATTTGAAATTATGAAGGAAAAATACTAACTCAAATTGGGAGTGTCCGTCGTGCGAGCGACTCGCACTTGACCGGTGTTGGACCAATTGACCCCCCCCCCCCCCGAGAATTACATTTTTTTTTCCAAAAAATACACTTGATGTTGGGTAGAGTGTTAGTATAAAACCTCACCACGTATCATCAGGGGGTCAAAAAAGGGGCTAAAAAACCATCACGTAATTAATGGACGACCCCTAAGGGGTAAAGTTAAATGTCATGAATTATACAAATAAAGTAATTCCGTCAAAAACACGTCTGTATTTTGGATAGTAATGCGGATTATCAAATGTCAACTTAATTGACATTACTATATTGAAGTCGAAGCTGAAGTTGCTAAGCAACCATTTAATATTTAATACATTTTGTCAATGGTTGCTCAACAACTTACGCTGATGTTTATTATCCGATATTATGGTTCAAGAAGTAATACTTTTTACTTATCTTGTAAATTCTTCCATCCCTTTACCAACTTCAGTACAATCAACGTAACTAGGCCGGACTGAAGTTGGCGACAAGTGGTTGCGCAGATGCATTTTTTGGAAGTAAATGGTGACAAGAAGCGGGGGGCGGGGGCGGTAACTAAACCAAGAGAATTAGAGATGCGATTTAGTATTACTAACTCATGTTTTTTTGTGATTATTTTCGTAAAGAAATTGTTTTTCAAAGTTTCTTTAATATTTACTGTAACTGTTCTAAATTTAAACTTTTATGAAGTTATTTAAATAGTGTTTTTTATGTTTTTGAATTAAAATGTTGTTAGTATTTTTTTATCGATTAAACATAATTAATCATTTTCGTTAGTAATTTTAGGGTCGCATCTCTATGACATGCGCGAAAGTGATAAAAACCTAACTTCAATCCGGTCAAGATACGTTGATCGTACTGTAAGCTATCGAGTTTCGATATTATTCTTTCATATTTTAGTAATATATTCTCGCCGCGTCGACATAATAACGGGGGCCAAATTGTAAATGTTATATTTAAATGTTGTAATTATGTTTATTTTGTAAGTTTAAATCTAAATTAGGATTTAATGTTCCAACGGATGTTTTGCCGAAACAATAATGTTTGTATATTTGCTACGTTCATTCGGAGATTCGTGTACTTACTGTAAAAGGGATTATCGCTCACACTATATCCAATTTTAACCTATGTTTAAAAACAAGTAATTACATATCAAAATTTTAAACAAATGTTTAAGTTCAAAATACAATCATTATCGGGGTATAAAATTTGTAAAGCTTAAAAGACCAAGCGATAATTTCTGTATTTTTAGGTACCTGTCCTACCGCCGGCGATTAGCGAGAAACGAGTAGCGATTTAATCGCTCCAGAAACATACAATAGATGTATATTGTAGAGCCCGTCCGTGTAAACAAAAGAGATGCAGTATAGAGCGAGTACTCGTTGACAGTGTGAACACTCAGCGATCTACTATTAATATCTGTATCTCTTTTATCTACACAGGATCTCCATAAGTATGTACCTATGTTTCTTGAGCGATAAAATCAAAACTCGCTTTCTGGCCGTTGGTGGGACAGGTGCCTTACTGGCCCCTCAGCATGTTTCTCGTATACGAGATTTTTTAAAAAGATTCAATTCGAGGTTATGGCTCATATATTTTCTCGCATAAATGCCTTGTTAACAAGTTTTTAATATGTTTTTTTTGTCTTTATTACATTAGTTAAGATCTCGTATATATATTTATTAATGTACGAGAAACATGACGCCGTATGAACGTAGCCATAGTGCTAACAAAAGCCTAGCGATACGCGCCTGTGAAACTTAGAAGGTAACAATGTAAAATAAACTCTATTGTTTATTGCATATGGATGAAAATTCCAAAGTTAAACTATTGGTCTTGGCTGCAGTGCTTCATTTTGCAATTTTCAGTCGTATTATATGGCTAATAGGGTTTAGTTTATAATGTTAAAGTTTCAGTCTCCGCCGCGTCTAAACAAAGTTGCGCTGGCCTTTTAAAAGTTGTAAAATAATGTTCTAAAATAAAAATGTTTTGTAATTATATGTTCCATAATGTTTCCTAATTAAAATGTTCCAAATATTAAGTGTTTGTTATTTGTAATGTAGATATAAAAACTGACTGGACTGTGTTCAACTAAAAGAAATATACCAAGACACAGATAATATAATACTAGTAACCAAGATAAGGAAGACATATATTTATTTATTTATATGTTCGTAAACTTTCGCGATTTGTACACATTATAGAATTTTATAAGCTACGGGTCTTAATCGCGTTAACAGTTTATTACGCCGTGACCACGGCCGTTGCAATACGGTCGAAACGTCGGGAAATAAACAAAGGTATTTAGCCTTAAAATAAACGATTTACGCGATTAAGACCCGTAGCTTATAAAATTCTATAATTTATTTATTTATTTTTAAAAATCTGCACAGAATTGTACAGAGGCGGGCTTAATGCTAAAATCATTCTCTGCCAGTCTACCTTAGGGCGATGTAGAAATGTAGTATGTAGGTGCAGTAAATCTGTAGATATTACATACAATCAAACAAATAAAACGAAAAAGAGAATAGTACAACAAATCCTAATTTAAACATACTTACATAAATACACAATTTACCTACTTATATACTTACATACCATGAATACATATACATATACCTACATAAATTACTTATAAATACCTATTTACTTGTAAATAAAATAACTTCCATTCATAATTTCACAAATGTATTTAATAAATTTTAACTTTACTAAGAATCTAAGATTTAAACGTATACATTAACAAAACTTAGTAATTATTATCTATTTTTGAAAAAAAAAACAAACTAGGAAACCTTGTTAACTTTTCCAGCTAACGGCCGGTCTCAATAATCTAACTATCGACGGATTTGGCTACTAGGGCTATTTATTTGACGTAAGCTTAATACAAAATATGTCAAAATTCTACCTCTAGTAGCCAAATCCATCGATAGTTAGGTTATTGAGACCGATCGTTAGGTGATATATTAGCTTAAGCTAGAGTTATTGAAAACTAAACATATTTAAATTCTGTAAAAATATTAGTTATACTATTCATAAATCTAGCCAGACATTCTGGTTATTCGATATATCTACTGTAGAATTTACTGCCCTGCATTGAATACGCAAATATTGGTACCTATCCATGGATGATTCGAGGTTGTTTTTAAATTATAATCGTCGTAGAACAATTAAAATGCAGGGCAGATACTTGGATTCTGACCCCTGGCACCCCCGATTAGTAGATTAATGGGAACTAGTAACTTGTGATACCACTGGTACAAAGTTGTATGCTGGGGGTGCCACGGGTCCGGATCCAAGTTCCCGTGACACCCCCACGGGTATCTTCCCAGGGTACAATGGGTCTAGAATGGAAAATAGATAGGAGTAGCGTCGTAGTCTGAACGCTTTATGCTATCTTCCCGTTCTTCGGGCGTCGTGCCTCAAACCGCAGTGGCAGGCCCCCGCGTACGCTCTGTATGAGGTTGTACTTGGGATCCACGATGGGGCACCTCCGGCTCTCAGGCGCAGGACTCACGGTGAAGGCGGAGAGTATCGCCGCTACACCTGCCAGTGATAGCATTAGCCCGAGACGTTCACCTGTGGGTATAGAATGAGTGTTAGAACAGCTGGTCCATGTCTTGTTAAGTAAAACACAGGTGTATTGACTGGCCTGTTGGTTTAGCCATTAGTGAGCCTGATTGCTAAACCATAGGTCGTGGGTTTGATCCTCACCCAAGATAAATCTTTGTGGGATGGGTACGATGACGACGACGAAAAAACAAGTTTATATCATATAATAGGGTAAGGTGGGGTACAGTGTTACAAAAAAAATATACTAGAATGTAATGAGAAAAATATTGTTTTAATCAGCTACTTTTTGGCATAGAAATAAACTTTAACAATCTTTCTTTAATTAAAATAGCTCAAAAATTAACATTATTAGCAACTACTTAATTTAAATTGCACTTTAATTAAATCAGCCGATCGTAACACTGAGCCCCGTATCTGGGGTAGTCTGTTACAGGGTAAGGGGCACAATGTTACAACATAAAATAATGTAAAACTAACAAAATGAGAAAAGTGCTTAACTACTAATAAATATTAAACTTCTTTAAAATATTCTTTGGGAAAGTATAGACATCAGTCTGACGTTTGGTCTTTCTTTCTGCAACATTAACAAGAGGAAGCAAAATTTTAATATCGTCTAACGATACCGTTGCCATATCCGGTTCAATAGGAAAATAGAAATGATTGTCAACTTTGCCACTTCTACGTAAGTAACTAACGTCATATTCATTACCTTCAATATTTGTCAGTAATTTTCCAACATAATGCTTTACTAGTTGTTTTCCAACAAATTGGACGACTACAAAATCGTTCTTTTTCGGTTGCATGAAGTGATTTAGTGGCAGTTCGTCCTCAGATATTAAACTATCAGAGGAAGATATCGGGATGTTTTCTACATCACTCTCATCATCACTAAATAAAACTTTTTTAATATTTTCGTTAGTCTTTAGTCTCTTGTGAGGAATTTCTTTTTTTTGTGACATCTTTTTCTTTCCTTTTCCTAATTTTTTGCGTTCTCTTTCCCAGGATTCTTGTTCAATTTCATTTTTGATAGGTGTATCGGTAGGAATGCAGCTTTTTCCTCTCTTTCTACCACGGTTTGATTGTAGTCTCGGTTGTGCTTTTGGATAAGCTCGACATGCTAGGGGAGAAACTAGTGTTTCATCTGGAGTAGATGGAAAAGTAATGACTAAAGAGTTTTCTTTAGCCGTCACGGATGGTGCTTCCGCAAGTTGAGTTAGCAAACTTGGGCTCACGGATTCAGAACGTCTAATCATCAATTGCCGAACGGGAGAAGCTGGCGCCTGAACTATTGAAGGATATGGTCTTGGATCGGTAACATCACCCCGTTGAATTTGTGAGGAATCACTTGATCTGGTATCTTTTTGAGAATCATGACCAAAAGATTGACTTGAACTGGAAGCATCAGTAGAAGCTTGTTGAGTTTCATAAGGCCGACTGGGACCGGGAGCATTAGAAAGGTCTTCGAGTGGCCGATTTGTAACTTCACTTGGCATGAATTCAATGTCAGTAAAAATGTGTCTATCAAATGGAAATATTCCAGTTTTTCGGAATCCTGATTTGATATTTGAGGGTGTCATGGCTCGATCAAAAGCTTGTCCTAACAATTCAGCAATATTGTAGATGGAGATTGTCTTTCCAGGGTGACGCATCAACCAGGAATCCATTGCTGCGTTGTAATATGTTTGCAGAGGGCCAAATACTGATACATCAAGTGGCTGCAATCTGTGGCTTGAGTGTGGTGGTATAGTTAGTAGAGTAACTCCGTTATCTTTTGCTATGTTTAACACTGCAGGTGCTAGGTGGCTATCATGATTGTCTACTATCAGTAAGGACGGGTTTTCTTTTGTGGAGGCTGTTACTTTTACAAAGTGTTTCATGACTTCAGGAAACAAGTCACTATTCATCCATCCGGTGGGTTGAGCTAGACCTAAGGTTCCTACTGGTGCACCATTAAGCATGAAAGACTTGAATTGCTTTCTGGGGAACACCATTGCTGGAGGTAGTGTTGATCCTGTTGCAGATACTGCACAACACGTTGTAACTAGTGTGCCTCTCTCAGCACTTGTTACTTTGTTTAGCTGTCTAGCTCCCTTAGCTGCAATGATTTTTTTGGGTTTTTGGACAGTAGTGGTCCCAGTTTCATCTAGACAATATACTCTACTACCATCTGCAAAACTAGGACATCGCCGCATAACATCTTCCAAATTATTAAAGAATACATTCACATTGTGACGATTGAATGATGTTGCCCGTGTTAAGCTGCAAGGTTCTGGTTTTCTTAATGTTAAATCAGTATGCCGTTTTCTAAATCCATACAGCCAGTCAATTCCTGCCATCTTCTTGTCCTCCCAGTTTTTAGGAATTTTCAAATTATAGTAAACCGCCATCTCATAAGCGAGCTTTCTGCACTCAATCGTATCTAGGCCATAGCACATTCTGGAACAGTTAACTAAATATTCTACCAACGCCTTTTCTTGATCGACACTGAATACCACTCTATTGGCATAATTTGGAGTAAGTCGCATGTGTCTTTCATCCTCCGAACATTTTTTCTTCTTTTGAACATATCTTTGCAATGTCATAAAATTAACATGCTTTTCATTTGCAGCTTTTCGAAGACTCACACCACTTTCAACCATCAAAATCGCTTCCGCCATATCTTTTTCACTATGAAGACCGTAATCCGTCTTTCTCTTACGATTTCGCACCATTTTCTTGTAATACCTTGAAATAGTACAATAATATGTTAATTGGGGCTGACTGTTACAGTGTCATACAGTGCCCCGTAACACAGTGCCCCGGAGAGGCAAACCAAATTAAAAAATTGGAATGAATATTTTAGCTTCTGTTTACAAAAAACTACTTAACGGTAATATGTAGCTAAATAAACAATAAATAAAGGAAAACCACCATCAATTACCTTAATACAATACATCCGGAAAGAAATCGAAAACTTTGAAACTATTTTTTCGTCGTTTAGTCACATAAAAACCTTTTTTGTTTGATATTTTTCAAGCATGGTACAAACTGTGGCGATGACAACTGTTTAAAGATGGCTGCTTGTGAGCTTGACAAACGTGTATACCAACATCATAAAACTAAAAGACAGGGACGGAGATATGTGCATTGTAACATTGTACCCCGTGTAACACTGTGCCCCACCTTACCCTACCTATTAGATAGTTTGGGTAATAAGCCCAGGCGCGGATCCAAGTTGTGGGGGGAGAGCAACAGTGGCAATTGTCCCCCCCCCCCCAGATTGGACGTCCTGCCCAGTTCGGGACTTCACGTTTGTGACCAGATGCTTCAAATGCCAACAATATGGCCACGCAGCTGGAACTTGTCGTTATGCAACATATCATATTTTATTTGTTACCTAGAACTAAGTAGGTACCTACATGTTTTATTGTAAAAAAAAATAAAAAAAAATGTAATTTTTTGGGCTTGTGGACTGCAGGATTCGTTTAAAAAAAAAGACGTAGTAGATCCAATGCAACTCCCCCCCCCCCTCCCTCCAGCGCACGAAGTACTCACACTTGCCGTTTCAGCCTTGATCCAATTCAAACACAGTTTCTAGACAGCTTTTTTTTAACTTTTTTTTGACACAACTTACCTCAGTCACCTTCATTGCTTGTTTGTTACTGTCCTAAGTACGTGTGTTAACTGTAGCACAGATAATATAATACTATACTAGTACCTGTAGGTATCTACTTGTACTTGTACTTCAAAATTATAAAAAAAACGTGCGTAATTTTGGCGCCAATTACCTACTTGTGTTTTGAATGTTCGAGTGGGAAATAAAGAACTTTAAAAGCTGATAATAAATAAATATATAACTTATATAGGTACTTAAATCTAATGTTGAATAAGAAATGCTACAAAAACAACTTAAATAAAAAAAATAATTAAAAACTGACACCAATACGTTGCAGACATAAACGAGTATGAACAAAATAACATTGGGAAATTACCCCAAGTTTTTTAGTAGGTTAAAATGTATTTTTCTAAAAAGTTTTTATTTCTCGCTTTTGAAACAACATGACCGCCATAGAAGTAGATTTAGTAGGTATACTTCCACCCAAGGTCCTATTGCCAGCAGAGTGACTCCTTCCTTTATTTTTCAAGTCAGTGAAAATGCTTTAAGTAAGTTGCTCACCTATACATGCTCTTGGTCCTGCACCAAACGGCAGGTAGGCGTTCTTCTTGATAGAACTGAACTCTTCACCACTGAACCTCTCCGGTCGGAACTGCTCCGGGTCGCGGAAGTACTTGGGGTCGTTGTGTATGGACTGCAGCGGAATCATGATCAGAGTTTCCTTGTCGATGGTGAGGCCCAACTCCGAGAACGTGTAGGGCTTTGTGGACTGCCGCAAGAGGATGCCAGCTGACGGAAACATGCGCATACCCTCCTTGAACACGCACTCCAGGTATGACATCTCTTTGACGGCGTCGTAGCTCAGCGTGCCGTTGTGGGCTGCTAAGGCACGGTCTACTTCATCCTGTAAGTTAAATAAGTACGTAACGTTATCAGCTTATTAACGTTTCTCGTAAAGAACCGTTTTGTGTATGACCCAAGGAGGCCTGAGTGCGAATTCGAAAGTGGCCGTATTTCTTCCAAACAAAACTAAAATAAAAAAAAACCATAATTAGTATTTTCACGACCACAGAAAAAATACAGAATAGTGCTTTAATAACCTGACATAGCTAATAATATAGCATGTGCCTAAGGTAGGCTGTTAATCTATACCTACATATAATAAAATTGTAAATTTCACGTGTCTGTACATGGCCGAACATAGTGAAAAAAAATATTGAGTATTTTAAACAGATCATACAGTTTTATTTAAACAGGTCATCACAGAGCTACATTTTTAGAAATGTCTGTCTGTCTGTCTGTTTGTTTGAACACGCATTACCTACGCAAAAACTACCAGACGGATTCGGTTGAAATTTTGCATGTGTATTTAAGTCAAGATGAACATAGAGGATATCAAGTGTCGCAGATGTCTTTGGACAGCGATAATCAGTACAATCAGTTGAGCAGGTTCTTCCTTTGCCCCTATCCCATACAAAAATGTTGGTAACTTAATTGTTATAATTGTCTCCAATTATATCATTAAAAGACCAACGCTTCGCTTTATGTATTAAACTTGACAGCAGCATAAGCATGACAACTGAAAGATATTCTTTTTATAGTTGTTGGACACTATATTCACTGAAAAAAAACGTATCGAAAGTTTTGAAACTGTTGCATAGCTTTTATCGCAGGCTTTGAGCGCGGCGACCGAATCAAGAAATTCCGAAACGAAAATAAAACCTAACACCCCCATTCCGCCTACCATGTAGTTCGGCCAAGCGTTCGCTTAACGTATTATCTATATTAATATTATAAAGCGGAAGAGTTTGTTTGTTTGTTTGTTTGTTTAAACGCGCTAATCTCAGGAACTACTGGTCCGATTTGAAAAATTCTTTTTTTGTTGGATAGCCCATTTATCGAGCAAGGCTATAGGCTATATAACATCGCGCTACGACTAATAGGAGCGGAGTAGCGACGTGAAATGTTGCAAAAACGGGGAAAATTTTCGCATACGAAGTTGCGCGGGACAGCTAGTGTACCTATATACATAGTACGACTGTACGAAGCTCGGTTACATCGGCGCGCCGGGCCGTTGCCTTTTCACGGCGGCTCCAGCGCACCGGCGGCTCTCATGTCTACTCAAAGCACACCCAGACTCAGAACAATAGCTTGTAGATACAAAATGTGGTGTCCCGTATAAGAATCGAACCCACCGCCTCTTGGACAGCAGTCATATACACTTCCACCGAGTCAGTCAAATGTCGGACAGACACTAAATCTCGGAAATGGTCAGTAATCCGTAATTGTGAGTGCTGTGGTGGTATGCGTGGCTCAAGCGTGGAGTATGAAGATTTTAAGGTATTTCACGGCAACGCATTGCTTAGAAACTTAGCTATCTAATAAGTAATGAGAACTGTAAAATTTATTCATATTCTTAAATCAAAGAGTTATGACGTAAATGGCATATTACGTAAAACATGTTTAACACGCGACTATAATTTATAATGATATTTTAAGTATTACAATGTAAAATACCCTTCTAATTAGTTAAATAGATGGATCTAATTAGTTTGTTGTTTTAAATAGGCATAGTCTATATGTTAATATTGTCTATTTGTGACGAACGAAGTCACAGAATGATCAATAGGTCCAAAATAAGATTGATGCATAAATAGGTATAACACAAAATGTCCCTGTACTTACAAATAGTGTTGGTCTGAGTCTATATAACTTCTTTCTACTGAAAATATTTTGATACTCACTCTCGCCAGTCAGTATGTTATTTCACTTCAGTTGCGATTTGCCTCTTTTTAGGGTTCCGTAGCCAAAATGGCAAAACGGAACCAAAAAAAAGTTTTTCAAGATTTTATTTTTTCGGTTTTACGATTTTACTTTGTCGGCGTAAGTAATATGTGTATCCATGCAAAATTACAGCCTCCTACCACTAACAGTCTCTGAGCTAAGCTGCGGACGGACGGATGGACATGGCGAAACTATAAGGGTTCCGTTTTGCCATTATGACTACGGAACCGTACGTATATATACGTTTAAGGAGTCAATCAAAATTACAATTATTTTTTAAGCTATTGCATAGCTTCTATCGCGGGCCCTGAGCGCGGGGACCGAATCCAGAAATTCCGTAACGAAAAAACCTCACGCTCCCCACTCCGACGGGCACAGCGGTGATACTTTTTAGTTTTGCCATCTATCAATGAATAGCAGAACTTTTAATGTTTTTTTTTTTTAATTAAAAAAAAAAACTTTTTTAAAAACTAAAAAAAAATTGTGGGAGATGTTCTGCCGTTGGCACGATCTCGCGCACTGACAAGCCGCTCGATCGACTGAGCCATTTGTGGCTCAGTCTGATTTGCTTTGTTATTATTCTGATTTGTTATTATTCTAAGGCAATGAATATAAACGATGTCATTTTGTCAATCTGTCAAACACAAAAGTAAATGAATTAAGTAAGTCTATAAATTATATTATAGACTGTAGTGATTATAATGATAAATATTTGAAGCCTTGTGAAATTCGTAATCAAATTGCCAATAATAAACCAAGTTTAAAGTTAAATAGTACATTAAATATTGCCAATAGTAAACCAAGTTTCAAATCAAACCATAAACTAGATGAACACAAAAAGGGGACAATTCCCTTCTACTTTACTCGTTCTGATAAGGTTCAACTCCATAATAATCCCAATACATCTACGCAACCGCTTAAAGAGGTCGAGAAGGGAACTATTCCCTATTATTTCCCCGCAATAAGTAAAAATAATGATGATTTTTTTCGTGCCTAAAGTAAATATACGGCACCTTTTTAAAATACTTCATCAAAATATCGCTAGTGTATTACCCAAACAAGAACTATTAGAAATACTCACACTGCGCCTCGATCTGCCAGCCCTGTCCAAACCCAACGATCAACAAGTTTTGGAAAAATAACCATGCCACAAAAAGAAATCGGTGACTGTCGTTAGGCGACAAATTTTGCTCGAAACACTTTTTACAAAAAACATTAAGTACCAACTTCAATAATAAATACAAACTAACAATTTAAAAAAATTACACAACCAAAAAATAATTAAACATTTTGATGTTGGTTATAATTATCATTATGTAGGTATGTAGTTAGTACATTTTCATGTTTAATTTGGCACCTACTCAAAATGTTTATTTCATTTTGGTCGTTATAAATGAATATTTTCTGTATCGTCGGTAATACTTTTTGTAAAAGAAGATTTTTTCTCGCTTTTAGTGAATCGTTTTGTAATTTATCTAAGTTACAATGCCGATTTGAAATTGAAAATCTAATTTTGCTTAAAATATTGATGTTTTATTTACGTGAGCAAGCAACTACAAATGCTATTATAAGAATAATTAGTAGTTGATTAGGTATCAAATGTCCAAAAGAGTTTCTCATTAGCTGTCTATTCTTGTAAAAAGTTTTTTTTTTTTTTCAAATAAAATCACGCATCAGCTAATTACAAAGATTTAGCCTGAGCGCTAGTGCATATTTTTGAGTACAACCTTATAGACCTGGCGGATGAGCGACCTTAAAGGCCGCTCATCTAAGAACTCTTATATTCTGTCAAGACGTATCTAACGATGTCTTAATATAAATCCGTTAAGCGATTTGAAAAATGTGAGGTAATAAGTAATATTACATACATACATACAAGATACGCGCGAAAAACATAACCCTTCCCCGCAGTCGGGTAAAAATACAAATAATTTAGGTTGGACATCCTATCTGCCTGGTGATCAAAAAATAATTAAAGTTTATTTAGAGGCGGCGGTAGCCTAATAGTTAAGGCATCGGTCTCGCAATCGTGAGGTCGCGGGTTCGAATCCTACCTATTACACTACCGACGTGAACCCACTCCTAACACAAGCTTTTGAGCTTAGCCGGAGGGGTTAACAAGATTTCTAGTAATGTGGGACTCAATCCCACATTGCTAGTTATTATTTTTTTTAAAAAAAAAGGGTAGTCCCGCTATCCCCCAGCCAGCTCTAGGGTTCTATGTTTGGGTATTAAAGAAGAAGTATTGGACGAGTTTTCAGCTTGCGTCTAATACCTGCCCAAAAATGTGCACTGACTCTCTGTGGGGAGGTATTTACCTGAGATTTCTTCTGCACATCTTGGTTGAATGCGAGCTGATGCAGCGTAAAACTCATCGCTGAAGACGTCGCCTCAAACCCAGCAGCGAAGAAAAGCAACACCTGAGCAGCGATCAGCCCGTCATTGAACTCCAGCCGGGCCTCCTCCGGCGTCCCGTCAGGCTTGCGCCTCTCCAGCGACTCACCCACGATAGCACCCCTCTCGCGACACTCCAACATTAAGTCCATAAAGTCATTCCTACCAGAAGGCTTGTTAACTCTCATCTTTAAAATCTCCCTGACCAACTCATTCAAATCCTCTTCTAAATGCGTCGCCCTTTTCAACTTAGCAAAAATATGAGGGAAAAGTAATCTTAGAGCTGACTTAAAGACGTTCCTGACATCTAA
Source organism: Herminia tarsipennalis (assembly GCA_945859575.2). NCBI lineage: Eukaryota > Metazoa > Arthropoda > Insecta > Lepidoptera > Erebidae > Herminia > Herminia tarsipennalis. Next base: position 14,302,377 of record OX243859.2, on the reverse strand, counting down.
CTGGAATATCTTTCTGCCGAATCGCCTATATGCGGAATTTTCATCGTTTAACGAGTCTGCATCGAGCCCAAAGCCACAAGCTAAGATTAAATCAGTGCTATATCTAGCCATGAGTTCTCTAGCATCCAGAGATTTGCCTTCAGAGGTAGCTTTAAGCACGTAAGCTTTCAATCTTTCTGCGCGTTCAACAATCAGCGGGAACATCGCTTTAAGCTTCCCTATGGTGAACGCTGGCGTCATCGTTTGTCTCAGAAGTTTCCACACGTCTCCTTCCACATACAATAAGTTCTGTAAGAACGGTTGAAAGGCAGCATTGTGAGGAATCAATCCACGCTCGTAAAACGACTTAAAATCTGTGATCAATATGGTTTTAATGAGTTGGGGATCTCTGATCATAAGCACTGGAATCGTTCCTAGATAGAAGCCGACTACTCTCTCGTTGGGGTACTTCCAGTACAGCTCGTTAGCTACTTGAGTCACGCTGCTGGTTAGAAACACTACCTTTGAGTTGTTACCCAAGAATGGTATAGGTTTATCATGTTTGATGCCTTTCTTCTCCCAATATTTGAAATTCCTTGTACCGTAAAAGTACAGGGATATAATAACAAGCACTACGATGGCTGCAGTGATCATATTTGCGATGTTTTTGGTCTGCAGTTACCTGAAAGAAATGAATTAGTATTTTTGTAACAATGGGCAATTCGCACTTCCTACTATTTGAGATCGAGCAATAAACAACAGTTAATATAGATATATAGTGCAAGAAATATACATTTAAAACGGAACAGAAAATTTATAAACCGGGATAGATGCTTTTTGGAAAGTACCTCAACAATAAAAACCGGGCAAGTGCATTTCGCGCCACGCATAATGTACGGTTCCGTAGTCCCTCATCCGAATAATGCAGCTTAAAAAGTGGGTTTTCTGTTGTTTTTTGTATCATACCTACAAAGTTATACCTACATAATGACCTGTTGGTCTAGTGGTTAGTGACTCTGACTGCTAAGCCGGAGCTCGTGGGTTCGATCCGCACCCGGAAAACTTTGTGTGAGGAGCACGATGGTTTATTCTATGTCTGGGTGTAATTTATCTATAATAAGCGTTGCCATAGTACAAGCTCTGCTTAGTTTGGTAACAGATAGCGTTGTGTGAGTTATCCCAAGATATTATTATTATATTATTACAAAAGCAAGATATTTCTTAGCCCTATATGTAGGTATTTTATTTAAAAATTGATTTTTAAAAATAATTATGAATTTTGTATTTTAACAATTTTATTTAAAGTATTTATTACTTATTAGTGGACGCCTCGCGGTTTCACCCGCGTAGTTCCCGTTCCCGTGGGAATACAGGGATAAAAAATAGCCTATGTCACCCGGGGTTAGTGTAGCTTCACAACGAAGAAAGATTTTTTCAAATCCGTCAAGTAGTTTCGGAGCCTATTCAATACAAACAAACAATCAAATCTTTCCTCTTTATAATATTAGTATAGATATTTCAATATTTTGTATTTGTATTTGAGATTTAAAAAAAAAATTGTGTTTCGTATTTCATATAAATAAGCACTTTTAACAAAGTATTTTACACATCTCTAGTTATTAGGAATTATTATTACCTACCTTAAATTATTATTATGTGACTGGTGACTGTGGCGACCATGTAGTACATCAATGAAGAGATCTGTGAGGTTAAAAACGTTATCTCTGGCCGATAGATCGCTGATTGTTCACGGATTGGCGTGACGTGACAATGTCACGCCACTCCATGCTTCAAAAAGGGCCGGACTGTTCATGAGCGGCCGCACCACGCGCTAAAAGGCACGGGGCGTCGAAGGCGCCCCACGGTGTAGGCAACTAGATGGCCGTGGTGCCCTAGGCGCCAAAAGCCACCATGATACCACCACTGAGTTGTCTTACACAACCCATAAAGAGTATCAGCGCTTATCTGGTGCGCCTAGGGGCCATCTGAGACAGGCGAGGATGTGGACCTAAATGTTAGATTTTATGATTATTCTTCCATTTAAGATACTTACTATGTTATTTATAAAAAAACCCTCTAAAAAAATATTAAAACTAGATACCCTTCAAATTTAATATCATGCAGTCGAAGGCACGATGTTAACTTTAACAGAATTCATTAATACCTCCGACTGCATGATATTAAATTTGAACGGTATCTTGCAAAGATAGATCATAACCTATAGAAATTAGAAGAAGAATATAAAATAAGAAATAAAAAAAAAATCACTAACTGAATCGTGTTTTATATTAAGTATATCAAATACAGTTCCTAATGTACAGAGTAGAATAATATAATTGTTTATTTCTCAGAAGATAGAACAATAACGGTGTGCACAAAGTTTTAGTGCTTTTATTCTACCAGATCTGGGGTATAAATTTTTTTATGAAGTATTACTGATAGATAGATAGACAGCTAGCACAAATTAATTGTAAAATATAATTAAACGTTGTATTACACTGTAACAAGGTAGTTTGATTAAAGGCTTTTTTATTTTTATTTTTCATTTATTAGCAATATAAAAATAGAGAGCATTATTATGACAAAACCGTAGGCACATAATAAATTTAAACAATTGTATCATTTATGTACTCATATAAATTAAAGTAACATTTGTTTGGTAATAGATAAAATACATTTTGATAAATTCGCGATTTGTAAAAAAAAAACTATTTAACCGTGACCACGGCGGCCGTTGCAATACGGTCGAAACGTCGGGCAATAAACAAGGTATTTTACCTTAAATCATTTCCGCGATTAAGACCCATAATATATCATCATCATCAGCCCATCGCAGTCCACTGCTGGACATACGACTCTCCAATTGCACGCTACTTTGTTCTATCCTCGACTTCTCGCATCCAGCTCCTGCCAGCCGTTTTGCGTAAATCATCACTCCACCTGGCCTCAGGGCGTCCTACACTACGTTTGCCGAGTCGCGAGGGTGGGAGCAGTGTTGCCATGTGCACCGTAATTACGGTAAATGCACCGTAATCAGCCTAAATATACCACCTACCGTCAAAGTACGACAACGATGACAAAAACTATATACCGTAATCTGAGGAGTTAGCATTTCCATAGTAAACATTTACCTACTCATAACTTTCTAACTCCTGAGTCCTTCAATCTCTGTAGACAGTTAAATTTAATGAAGTAAATGTTTCGTTTTCGTTTCTATGAGATGTAATTATTAATCGTCATGCTCACTAAAATGTCATTGCTTGTGGTGGCGGTGTGGGTCGAGTCGTCTTCCTTCCTTGACCCATGCGTCAAACTCGTGAACGGGTGCTACTTGGGGTGACTGGTCAGCCTTGTCATTATAATTTTATAGGTTTATTATTTTTTAATTAGTGGTTCATAAATAAGTAGTTTGCTTGATGCTCCCATGGTGCGTCCGTTATACGTCGCCAGGGTCAGTCGGTTGTGGTGGCCTTCCGTGGCCCGGAGATTCTTAGCACCCCCCGCCACGCCGTTACCGTGGACGCCACCATGTCCAGGAATAGCGTGACTGCCGGGAACTGGGGGCCGTGGCCTTAGTGCTTCGTGCATTTGGGGTAATGCCCATAATCGCCACGCTGGGCAGGCGGGTTGGCGATCGCAGGGCGTAGCTCTCGCATCAGTGACGCTGCTGCCCGTCACTGACCTATTACTTCAGCTACGCCTTAAATTGAGATGGTTCTACCGCCACCAGCCGGTCGCCAGAGCCTCGTTCGTTGTACAGCAGGATGTACCGCGTGCAGGTGAGGTTGGCTTAGAGCGAAAGATGGTGATGCGCCCCCTTACATCCCGTATCCGTAATCGAATCGTAAACTGTGAAATATTGAATAGTTCCGCTCGTCATCTATAGACTTCATCATCAGTTCCAGTTCAGCGATTGGTACTTTTTGAGAGCATGTCAGACCATGCTCAGTGTAGGGTTCCGCAGCCAGAATAATTGTACAGCAGAAGAGCGTATGTTTATAGCACTTCCACCCCTTTGTTGAGAAACGCAGTTATTCAGCAATAACTCAATAACGGTATATCCGATCATGTCATATTCAGCTTCTGTTACATGTATGGAGTGCCCCCCTAAAAATATTTATATAATTATTTTTTTTATATATGTACTAGCTTTCGCCCGCGGCTCCGCCCGCGTGGTTGTCGGTTATCGCGATAAAAACTATCCTATGTCCTTCCCCGGAACTCAAACTATCTCCATACCAAATTTCATCTAAATCGGTTCAGCTGTTTGAGCGTGAAAGCGTAACAGACAGACAGACAGACAGACAGAGTTACTTTCACATTTATAATATTATATAGTACTAGCTTTCACCCGCGGCTCCGCCCGCGTGGATGTCGGTTATCGCGATAAAAACTATTCTATGTCCTTCCCCGGGACTCAAACTATCTCCATACCAAATTTCATCTAAATCGGTTTAGCTGTTTGAGCGTGAAAGCGTAACAGACAGACAGACAGACAGACAGACAGAGTTACTTTCACATTTATAATTATTAGTATGGATGGATAGTAGCGGCTACTACAAGACAACTTTTCACCAAATTTCATCAATAATCATTGAGTAGTCTTTGAGTAAAATGCCTGTAACATACGGACAGACAGACAGATAGACGGACAAGACGAAACTATAAGGGTTCCGTTTTTGCCATTTTGCCTACGAAACCCTAAAAAACAGACTCAAATATGAGCGGGTGGAAAGAGATGCACCTATACATATTGCAGTAAACTCAAGAGGGATAGCCGGCTAGACATTTACTACTTGTGAATAGTATAAAATACTCAGAGAATATCGCCGGGCTACAATGCAAGATTGCAGCAATTGATGCACTGTGCTGAGCAATATAATCGGCAAATTGGTGGCGATACAATTGCAGCAAGAAATTGTCAAAAAACTAGCCCGTTTAAGATCACCTTATGACAATAGGTAGACTTGCAGCGAATGTCAAAATCGAAGTGATTGGTTTATTCATAGAACATTGATACAATAGTTCATTAAAGGTAAGTATTTCGGGTAATTTCTCGCTGCTCCCAATTGCAAATTAGAAATGTACCCGTTTTTTATTGACATCGTTAATTATCCGCACTTTATAATTGTTCGATAATAACAGATTTAGAAACACACTATAAGTTTTACATATAAATAATTACAAATATTATTAGAAGGATGGATATAATATTATTTAATTGATAAAAACAACCCAATTATAGTTTATCCGTAGGTATATCTACCTTTATTATTATTTTAAACCTCGCAAATGAAAAAGACGATGTACTCGTCAACAGAATATGCATGTTGTTTAAATTTACCTGTTTTTCAACCGACTTCAGAAAGAAGGAGGTTTTCAATTCGACTGTATTTTTTTAAAGTGAAATCTTTTTGCGGCTTTGAGCACTTTTTTATTATGGGTAAAAAATGTTAAACTCGCGTCAGGATCACGTGAACCTGTTCGAAAATTTGTAAGATGATGAAAATGTGCTACAATATTATTGGAATAAGAAGGTAAATTTCGCCACCATCTACAATGTTATTAAAGCTCAGGTGGGAAATTGGGCGCTCCAGAAATCAGTTCGAGTCAGATTTTTTATATTTTTTACTTCCAGACGGCTTGACCGATTTGAAAAGTTTTTTTTTGTGTTTGAAAGGGTACATCTCCAAATTGGTCCTATTGTCATCAAAGTTAGTATCTGATGTTAAGATCTTGGAGAAATCGAGGAAACTCTTCAAATATTAAAGGCACACTTATAGTAATTTGGGTATATTTTGTTGTAATTCGTGCATTTACTCTTAAAAAGCACCATTGAGTGAAATGGAACTGATGATGAAGACCACACCACCATTTGACCAGCGGAATTATTCAATAATAAATATTATGGATTGCGATCGGAGTACCGTGTTCGATACCTGATACTTCGCCTCCACCAAATCATGTAATGGAACTGATAGTCTAGTATTGGATGAACTACTCAAAAATCAACGGCCTTGTTTCGCAAAACGCAAAATTTTGTAAAAAGAATTGAGCAATTTGGATTACGCTATTGTAACTTATATCAACTACAAACCAATAAACTACAATGTGAGATACAGATAAAATAGAATTAAACATTTTGAAGTTGGTGCCTAAAACATAAAACTACATTTCCTGGCACCAACTTCAAAATGTTTAATTATTTTTTGTTGTTGTACCTTTAAGTTTTGCTTTTTAGTTACCTTCTATTTATTTTTGAAGTCGGTTTTTATTTTTTTATAAAAAAGTTTTTATTTCCATGAATCTTTATTGTCAGACTTTAAAAATTGTTTTCTTACTTAGTTAGTCTTTAATTGCATAAAATATTGATTAAAATGTATAAATTAAGGAAAAAAAAACGTGACGTCACTTAACATGTTCTGTCACTTATCAAATACCGACGATTTGTCCTGTGCTAAAGTGTTACTGAGAAAAATAGTTTTTTATTTGTGTTCCTGTGGTTTTTCCCTGCAGATAGAATAATTTTAGAATTCCTAGTAGTATTAGGTATCATCTACGAGGATAACCGTCTTTGATTTAATAGCACTGTATCTGTAGTAGTGGTGGTATATTTCGATTTTGATGACACTAAGCAATACAGAAGCGGCGGTAGCCTAATGGCTAAGGCATCGGTCTCGCAATCGTGAGGTCGCGGGTTCGAATCCTACCCATAATACTACCGACGTGAACCCACTCCTAACACAAGCCTTTGAGCTTAGCTGGAGGGGTTAACAAGATTGCTAGTAATGTGGGACTCAATCCCACATTGCTAGTTATCTTTATATTAAAAAAAATATACTAATTTCATTAATCTTAGTGTGACTTTTCCTCTTACTCTGATGTTGTATTGAATATAATCTATACTAATCGTTGGATAGCCCATTTATCGAGGAAGGCTATAGGCTATATAACATCATGCTAAGACTAATAGCGGCGCAGCAATGAAAAATGTTGCAAAAACGGGGAAAATTTACGCAGACGAAGTTGCGCGGGACAGCTAGTTATCTATATCTTCCTACGTCAAATCTCGACGACAGGAACATATAATAGGTACACATGTAAGATCTTTAAATTACATTTTTTTTAAGTTTTGTTGAGCAAGCTGCTTTCTTCTTGATATTTAAAACATACAAAAGTAACTGTTGACTAATTCACACAATGCTAGCAATTCAAATTGTATATACTTTTAATAAAGATTTCACAACAATACAAAGTCCTCAATAAAGATACATAATGTCTTCTCATTGCTTTCGTATTTTCGCATTTATTGGAAGAGGAAAATAAAATATCGGGTCCTCTTTGGTACAATGCAATACTTATAAAATGTTTTTTAGCTTTATTCATTGTTTGAAAAGTTATTACAACTGAAAACCAGTATATATCTGCTTACACAAACAGAGCGTGTTGTGTGACGTCATCCAAGCCCGTGAAATATGGCGGCGTTCAAATGTTTTCAATGATTTTTTAAAAACTATTTTGAACTCTGTTGACAGTTTTTATATTTTTATTACGTTATAATAGTAAAACGAGGTAAATGGAGCATTCCCTCAGTGAGACTATAAAAAAATTAAGCTACTATTTTTGACGTTTGACGCTCGTTGGAAATGGCGCGCTAGATTATCTATGGCTAGAACATCTGACAGGAGTCTTCTTACCCGTCAAAACGTACGTCTACTTGACCGTACTTTTTGACAGTTCTTTGCTTCAATTTTAGATGCCCTAATAGGAATCTAAACAATCAATAATCAAAGGATGAAGTATATATATCATACTAGCTGTCCCGGTGAACTTCGTCTCGACTCTTTTTTTTTGTAAATCGGGTTCAATTGTGAATCTAAACCATCCTCGAATCCCGTTGAACTCACACAAAAAAAAATCATCAAAATGGGTCCAGCCGTCTCGGAGGAGTTCAGTGACATACACACGCACACAAGAAATATACATAAAACGATTGTGATTTTGACATGTCCCAAATCATACAATACAGTTATAATTATCTAACTAAATAATTGTTTTAAAGTGTCGATAGTAGTCATAGAGTGCAAGTGAAAAGCAGAAAAGTGTCTGGTGTGTTTTTCACAATTAAAACAGTATTATTTGTGTTTACCTCAACTTTCCAAAACAGTGTTAAACAGTCCAAAACTCCCAAGTTATTTTACGATAAATTAATAACCCCCGACGAATAAAAATAGTTGAAATATCATGTGTCATACATAAACTCATTTTGCTCTTAACATTTCAGAAGGCGTCACTGTTCAACTTCTGAATGTTGCTATAGAATTCAAACAGGCGCTTAGGAAAATAAATAAAAATGAAATGTATGTTGTGTAACGCAGTGGTAAAATCAAATGAGCTCAAAAGTTGCGTCAACTGTTCCGGCAGCTATCACTATCATTGTTTAGGCATAACCAGCGAATATTATAGTAAAGAGTCCAGACAGGTCAAATCTGCGTGGAAATGTACGGATTGCAAAAACATTAACAAACGAGGAGAAACAACTTTTATTCGGACTCCAGTACTCATTCGTTCATAAATAGTGAGGCAATCAACGAACTCAAGGATTATATTAACAATAGGATCGAAGAAGCTACCATAAAGATACTTACGGATTTGAAACTGAATTTGAACGCAGAAACTAAAGCCATCAACAATTCAATAGAAGAATTAAAGGTCAGTGTGTCCTTTGTGTCCTTGCAGTATGATGACCTTAGTAAGATTTTAAACGAAAAAAATTCCACAATAAACGAATTAAAATCGGAAAACGACCGTCTTCGCTCTGAAGTAGACCTTATCAACACTAAACTGGACTAAATAGACGAGCAGACTCGTAGTTGTAATGTCGAGATACAAGGAGTGCCTGAGTACAGAAATGAAAACTAACTTACATTATTATGGGTAGATTACGCGAAACAGGGATCGGCTCTCAAAAATTTCTATAGAAAAACTAAATATGTATTAGGACACGAAAAAAATTATGTCACGAGACAAAAGAGTTTTTCTAGTAGATGAAAAAAATAAATTTAAGGATATGTCTGAATATGATCCCGCAAATAAATCTTGAAGTTGCGGAAAAATGCAAAAACGAGCATTTTCGTGTTGTTATAGTCATGGCGTTCGTAATCTAACATATGTACGAACGAATATTCTACTTTATTTTGTGAAGTAATGGTTGTGTGCGGAAGAGCGAGGCCGGCGATCGTGTCGCTGTGTACGTAGCGCTAAATAAATAATTCTCTCAGTGTAATGACCCCTTAAATCAGATGGCACAGACTGTTTTCATAGAGTTTCGAAACTAAACCAAGAGTCCAGCCGCCCTCGTGCCGTAGTCGTAAAGTTTGCCTCCCCTATGCGAGATAATGTTTTGGCATCGGTGCGCAAATTTAACAGAGACAACCCACAGGATAAACTTCACTGTGGACACCTAGGAATCTAGCAGGCAATATATGTTGCAGAGCACCTGTCAACTAAAAACTTCATGCTGCCGCAAGAATCGCAGCTAAAGAGAAGCATTACGAGTTTGTCTGGGTGCGTGGCGGACGTGTTATGATGCGGGAAGACATCAACTCAAAATCATTTGTGGTTAACAATACAATTTTAAATACCTTGTAGTAATTAATATCATACTTGTTACTTTTTTATTTTTTTAAGCTATTGCATAGCTTTTATCGCGGGCTCGGGCTTTGAGCGCGGCGACCGAATCAAGAAATTCCGTAACACCCCCACTCCGCCTACCATGTAGCTCGGCCGAGCGTTCGCTTAATGTATATGTTTATGGTACGTCTGTACGAAGCTCGCACGGATACAGTATTTGATCATGAGATAATGAATAATAGGTATAACATATATCGTAAGGATCGCTCGGCTACCAGTTAGTTAGTTATGAAGTAACACAGGATATTCTATATACCCTCTTGAAATGTTAACATTAGATACCTGGATGTCTAACATCAATTTGAAAAATGTAATGTAGATTAGACACTATAAATGGATCAAATTCGCAGCACTTAAACTATGTTTGAAGGCAGGAAGTAGTTCAAGAGTTACACCAAAAGTATAACGAGTACTATGTTATTTATACCGATGGTTCTAAAACGTTAAATGGTTTAGTGCTGCGTTTTACGACCCTACAAGAAATAATTGTATTTATATTGAAGGATCAACTTATACTTATATAAAAATGCGTATGATTGCAAAGTAATAAACGGATTTATTTGAACTATTACAAACATCTGCACTGTTCAACAATCGAATACAATGTGTCAGCCATCTTTCTATTCCCTCTCCATGTCGGAGTGACATCCGCATGACAGATGTCAACGTCATGTGATGTCACTACCGACATTTACATTTTGAATGTCAACCGTCTAAATCAAATCTCAATAACGTTTTTAAATTACGATTGAGTTAAATTCTGATAAATGCATAGGAATGAAGGCATAAGAATGAATTAAGTATATAGTGTTGCGGGGGCAACACTTAATAATTTAGTTCTGTTTGCACAATACCTTTTTGAGTCCGTAGGCCGGTAAATGAAACTTGATTTTGACATAGACAAAAGAATGTTTATTCACAAGCACAAGCACAAGCACAGATGTTTAGATAAAAGTAGAAGGAGAAAGAGTGATAGTAATAAGATATAGAAACGAAATATAGCACGATTAACATAAAATAAAGCATGGACTAAAAGCAAGCGATCAGCGACGGCGACACGAATATCACGACTCGTGGTTCAGAGGTGACTAAAGGTTGGAATGCGCGTGCGCACGGCCGACCGCATTCGCCTCGTTCATTCACTCGCTCCTTAGTGATGACCGAGCGTCCGCGTTTCCATTGCACGATACTATAGTGTACTGTAATAATATATCGTGTGGAGTAAATAATATGTTGATGTTATATAGAAATATATTTGTATATTATTAAATGTAAATATGATATAAAATAATAAATTATATTAATATATAAATTGGAAATTAAATATTTATGTGTTTTGTGTAATATCTATGTATATATGTATGTAAGTAGTAGTAGTTGATATATATAGATGTATGTATGTATGTGGCCCCTACATCACTCCCCCCCGAGACCGTTACTACGGTCGATAGTAATTTGGAAACCGAACTTTGCGACCAGATCGAGTAGTTCTGGTATCGACGTCGCATTGGACCAAAGGTGGATCATCAGGCTCGGGATTCGAAGTTAAAGTAGGAGGCCTACTAGGAATGACCGGTGTTGAAGGGGATTGTTCGGCCAGTATATAGGCCGGCTTAAGGCGGTCTATAGTTACCGTTACCGATTTACCCTTAACCAGTAACTTATAAGTTTTGTCCCCACGCTCGAGAACTTGATAGGGACCATAGTAAGGCGGCTGTAAAGCAGTACGAACTGAATCGTCCCGTAAAAATACGTGGGACGACGAATTAAGGTCCTTATATATAAAGGTTTTACCCTTCCCATGGCGAGCAGCTGGAGATGGACAAAGTTTTTGTGCAAAATGGTTCAGGCGAGATGTAAAGTCAGACAAGTCGGTTGAGTCTGGACTGGTCGGTTGGAAGAATTGACCAGGTAGACGTAATGGCTCGCCGTATACTAATTCGGCTGATGACGATTTTAGATCTTCCTTGTAAGCTGTTCTGATGCCTAATAAAATGAAAGGTAGTGTATCTACCCAGTTGCAGTCCGCGTGGGACATTATAGCCGCTTTTAGTTGGCGATGAAACCGTTCCACAAGACCGTTGCATGCTGGATGATACGCGGTTGTTCGGCGATGTTTAAATCCTATCACTTTTCCAAGGTACTGGAAAAGAGTGGATTCAAACTGCCGGCCCCGATCTGTAACGATATCCGATGGAGATCCAAATCTGGATAACCACGATATCAGCGCCTTGCCAACAGTTTCAGCTGTCATGTCAGCCATCGGGATAACTTCCGGCCAGCGAGTAAAACGGTCAATAACGGTTAGGCAGTAACGGTAGCCTTGTGATGGAGGGAGCGGGCCTATAATGTCCACGTGGATAAAAGCAAATCGAGCACGAGGTAAGGCAAAGGTACCTAACGGTGCAGATACGTGACGCGTCACCTTAGCTCGTTGGCATGCTAGACATTTACGCGACCAGTCACGGCAATCTTTGCGCATGCCAGGCCACACGAAGCGCTCAGCTACCAACTTTGTGGTTGCTTTAGCACCTGGGTGACTAAAACTGTGCAGACTGTCGAAAAGTGGCTTTCGAAGTGATTTTGTGACGAATGGCCGTGGTGATGGTGTGCTCATATCACAGTACAGCTCTTTACTGCTACCAGGAACCTTGAGTCTTTCTAGTTGGAGAGAAAATGTGCCGTCCAAATATAGAAGGAGCTCTTGATCAGTGGCTTGTGAGTCAGCCAGATCATCTAGGTCAATTGGCGTTTGCAGCTCATCGACTCGCGACAATGTGTCGGCGACTATGTTGTCTCTGCCTGAAATGTGCCGTATGTCTGTCGTAAATTGAGATATATAATCAAGGTGACGATGTTGTCGAGGCGAACAATTGGTCTTTCTCTCACGGAAAGCGAAAGTGATAGGCTTATGGTCCGTATAAACAATAAAATGTCTTGCCTCTAGCATATGCCTGAAGTATTTTATTCCTTCGTAAATTGCCAAAAGCTCACGGTCGTATGGCGAGTACTTTTGCTGGCAAGGGCTAAGCTTCCGCGAGAAAAAGGCCAAGGGCTGCCAATCACCGTCCTTGAGCTGTTGTAAAACGCCACCCATCGCTAAGTCTGATGCGTCAGTTACGAGCGCGAGCTTAGCATTTGACTCTGGGTGTGCGAGTAGTGCAGCTTCGGCAAGACTCTGCTTGCACTGGTCAAAAGCTCTGAGTGCTTCACCAGAAATGTCCACAGGATGTGAGGCTTTTACTGTCCCGCAGAGTAACGCGTTCAGTGGGGCTTGAATCAAAGCTGCGTTGGGCAAGAAACGCCTGTAAAAATTCAACATGCCCAAAAACCGTCGCAATTGTTTGACAGTCTTGGGAACTGAAAATTCAGTGATAGCCTGCACCTTCGACTGTAAAGGTTTTGTGCCGAATTCTGAAATGCTATAACCTAAAAATGTTACCTGACTGGCTCCAAACACGCATTTTGCAGAATTAATTAAAATTCCGTATTCCTTCATACGCTCAAACAGCTGTTGCAGGTGATTTTCATGAAGGTCCGGATTTTCCGAGAAAATTAAGAAATCGTCGCAGTAAGGAAAAACGAAGTCTAAACCTCGGGTCATCTCATCGACGAACCTTTGGAACGTTTGGCCTGCGTTCCTCAACCCGAAAGTCATGCAAGGGAACTCATACAAGCCAAAGGGAGTTGTGATAGCCGTCTTGTGAATGTCGTCCTGAAAAACTGGGATTTGGTTATATGCTTTCACAAGGTCAATAGTGCTGAAGACTTTGCAACCAGCTATACTATGGGCAAAGTCTTGTATGTGTCGTACGGGATACCGATCTGGAATAGTACGCGCGTTTAACAGACGATAGTCGCCGCAAGGACGCCAGCCGTTATCCTTTTTCGGCGCCAGGTGTAAAGGAGAAGCCCAAGTACTTGAGGAGGGACGGGCTGTACCATTGGCAAGCATAAAATCGAATTCCCTCTTAGCAATTTGCAACTTCTCGGGGGAAAGTCGACGAGGAGTACAATATATGGGTGGGCCGGGTATGGTGCGTATGTGGTGTGTAGTATTGTGCTTAGGAGTCCAAGGCGTGCCTGAAGGGCGAGTGATTTCAGGATATTTAGCCAAAAGAGCATGATATCTAGTGTCACCCGTCGAGGTTTTTATCGAAAATACATCGATATTAGCGATAACAGCGTTGGCAGACAATGTAGTGGTGTTATCAATAAGTCTATGGTTACGAATATCTACTATTAGGTTATAATAACTTAAAAAATCTACGCCAATTATAGGCTTGGTTACATTAGCTACAGTGAAGCGCCAAGGAAAATCACGCCTTAAACCTAAGTTTAAATTAAGATGCACATAACCATAAGTGTCAATATTTGTTCCGTTGGCCGCACACAATTGAAAGTCAGTCCTGGTCCGACGTTCACCAAGGGCAGAATATGGAAAAACGCACAGGTCACTTCCGGTATCCACCAGGAAGCGGGTATGCGTTCGGGTATCGAACACAAAGAGGCGACCCGTTGAGGCTGGGCAATCGTCAGTCGCCATTAGCGATTGCCCGTGGCTTTTCCCGACTGGGTATAGTCACAAGGCTGGAGGCACTGACGAGCGTTGGGACCAAACCTGGAATGATACCAGCAAATGGGGTACTTGCGGTAGCTGGAGTTTGACCTGGACCGCGGGCGTGAAGGAGATCGCCGCGTTTGAGGTCTCGAACGGTCGTGTGAGCGACGGTTGTCGCGAGTATGTCCGTCGATTTTCAGCGCGAGACGTTCCACCATCTTCCTCAGCTCAGCAATCTCGCTGGATCCACTGCTACCAGACGTTGAGGGTAGATATGCCACTGATGACTCTGCTACCATTGACGGTGACGTCAGCTCCTGGATACGGTCAGCTAAATCTGCCAGTTGCTCCACTGAATGCGTTGGTTGAGAAGCTAGCACAGTCTGTATGCTTATGGGCAATTGGTTGCTCCATATCTGCTTCACAATGTCGTGAGCGGCGGATGCCCCAGCCAAGTCCTGCAGATGACGCAAAAACTGTGAGGGCTTGCGGTCACCTAGCTTTTCTTGAGTAAGCAGTTGCCTCACTTTCATCTCATGCGTGGCTGACAATCTACGGAGAAGCTCAGCCTTGATTTTCTCGTACCGTTTCTGGGCTGGCGGGTGCAGAATAATGTCCTTCACCGCTTTCGCATATTGGATATCGAGATTGGTCGTGACGCTGGTAAATTTCACGGAGTCGTCAGTGATATCCAAAATATCGAACTGGTTTTCCAACAGAGCAAACCAGAGTTCAGGATCCTCGGGACAGAATGGAGGCACCTTTAGTCTCAACTTCCGTTGATCCGATGACGTGTCGTGTCGTGTAACGGGAACGCACAAATTTTTCGACCGCATGGTTACGTTTTCGTCGCCTTGCGACGCAACTGTCTTTACCGATTCGTCCGTATCACTCATTGTGCACTAACCGGGGTCACCAATATAGTGTTGCGGGGGCAACACTTAATAATTTAGTTCTGTTTGCACAATACCTTTTTGAGTCCGTAGGCCGGTAAATGAAACTTGATTTTGACATAGACAAAAGAATGTTTATTCACAAGCACAAGCACAAGCACAGATGTTTAGATAAAAGTAGAAGGAGAAAGAGTGATAGTAATAAGATATAGAAACGAAATATAGCACGATTAACATAAAATAAAGCATGGACTAAAAGCAAGCGATCAGCGACGGCGACACGAATATCACGACTCGTGGTTCAGAGGTGACTAAAGGTTGGAATGCGCGTGCGCACGGCCGACCGCATTCGCCTCGTTCATTCACTCGCTCCTTAGTGATGACCGAGCGTCCGCGTTTCCATTGCACGATACTATAGTGTACTGTAATAATATATCGTGTGGAGTAAATAATATGTTGATGTTATATAGAAATATATTTGTATATTATTAAATGTAAATATGATATAAAATAATAAATTATATTAATATATAAATTGGAAATTAAATATTTATGTGTTTTGTGTAATATCTATGTATATATGTATGTAAGTAGTAGTAGTTGATATATATAGATGTATGTATGTATGTGGCCCCTACAAGTATATTAAAATATTGAGTCTATTGTGAGTGCTGAGCTCATTGCAATTTCACAAGCTTTAATTTTACAAAATATGTATTTATCTCTTGCATGTATCCCTCACCTCTGCCAGGGTCCTTCGATGCTCCTTCCGGTGCGCAGTTTTTAGGCTGATCATTTGTTAACATTTTTTCTTTTTCGATTCAATCTTTTCTATTACCTTTATTAATAGTTTATTTTTTGATTTATTGTTTATTTTGGTAGGTGGCATGTTACTCTTGTTAAAAAGGAAGCTATCATGACTAATAGATTGAAATTGAGTAGGTATAGCTATTTTGGGAAAATAACTTAATATAAATAAAATAACTTATCATAAAATATATTTCACAAATTGATTTAATAAATTTAAACTTGACTAAGAAACTAATATTTAAACATAAACATTAACTAAACTTAGTAATCATCAACCTAACAAATACTAGTAATTTTAGTTATTTATTTAAATAGCATTTTCAATTAACATTAAGGGAGGGCGGGTAGCCCCGGACACTTCTATTCTAAAGAAACTAAACGCATTGCGTAGATAAAACGTTATTAAGAATATACATATAAAATAGAAACAAATTCAGTTTAAAAATACCAAAAGATCCGTAGCATAAAGCTCACACACTGTTTACTTCAAAAAAGTTTATTAGAAACCTTAAAATGCAATTGCATAACTTATACTTACAAAAATTTAATTAAAAATAAAATCGGGCCTTTCAATACAAATTAACTACAAATTCTGCGACATTGCCTCCCAATAAATGCAAACGGAATGCGTTAAAACTATAGCACTCAGAAATCCTCGCTTTAAGCCGTCTTGCCATTCTTCGGTCGTCGTTCCTCAAACCGCAGTGGCAGACCCCCGATCACGCTCTGAACGATCATAGACTTGGGGTCCACGATGGGGTCCCTCAGCGTCTCCGGCGCGGGACTCACGGTGAAGGCGGACAGTACCGCCGCTAGGCCTGCTAGTGACTGCATCAGCCCGAGACGTTCACCTGTTGGGATAAAGTGGGTTAAAAAGGCTGTTCTCTGTCTCATTGAGTAAAACACGAAAAGATTCATATAAATAAAAATATTAGATAGGTACCCAAGTAAGTAGGTAGGTATTGTAATAAAAGTGTGTATTCTCTTCCATAGAATTATACAATACTAGCTGTGCCCCGCGGTGTTACCAGCGGTTTATTAGCCTATGTTGTAATCCAGGGTGTTAGCTAACTCCATACCAAACTTTTATTAAAAATCGCTCCAGCTGTGAAGAAGTAACAAACATACACACTCACATACTCACAAACTTTCGCCTTTACAATATTAGTGTGATAGTGTGGACCTGACATATCGGGAGAATGGGAAAGCAATGAACAAATGAAACTCCTTTTACAGTAATACCAGCCAGCCCAAGTGCAAGTCAGGTCCAATTAGCGAGGAAAAAAATAAATTGTAGGGAAATTGCCTGTATTTGAGCACTACTATATTGTGCCCATTGAGACTGATACATCCAATCTCGTGTAGGTACTCTTCATTTAATATTTTTGACCTCTTGTTTTTGCATCAGTTGTGTATAATATAATGATGGCAGCACCTTACCTGCTTAATATATATACAGTTTTTATACAAAGAAACATGGCAATTTGAAAAGAGTGGCCGCGAGTTTTTATTGCCTGTTCTCTTCTCCTGCTTTACTTATTGTTTGCGAACAGGCGTTACATGTAAATGTAGAATCGACTTTTCACAAGGTAAAAACTTAAATGAATATATATTTTTTTATTATTATGAAAGAGTAGGGAGTGAAATGGAATGTTTATAGGTAGTATTTACATCGGACAACTGCGAGTCAGACTAGCACACTTTTTTTTTAAAGGTCTACCTAGAATTTCGTAGGGAAGAAAGTAGCACAAAGAATACAGTTAACAAAACTTAATGTGAAGGGCTTTTATAAACATCAGTAGAAGTCAAAACAATTATTATTTTTCACAGACGTTTTGGTACAGATCTAACTTACAAACTGATCCATCTTTTGTCTCGATACGCCATCTAAAAGTCGAGTTATACCTACTAATTTTCAAAATTCACACGGATTCGACATTCATGCGCAATAAGATATAAACAGACCCGGAACCAAAACTTTATTCCTGGGCCAAGTGCGAGTTGCTAGCATATGGGGGGGGGGGGGGTGCATTTGATTCAGTACCGGTACACCAGCCACCAGAGGAGGGAACAATTGTTGACCTTGTGAAACATACCGGTACTCCAAAATAGGGGGTAGGCAATTGCCCCTGTTGCGGATGCATATATAAAGCCTTCTCTCACTTGTATAATAAACTGTCCTAAAAAAAAAGTACCTACTTAGTTACCTAAAGATTTTCCAATTTACACTGTCCCGATCTATGTGTAGGGTTGCCAGGTCGCCAAACCTAATAGCCGGACGGACCAGTCTGTTTGGCCGGACGTTTGCGTAAAAAAGCCGGTCACCCTACATTATTGAGGGTTTTGTGTCTCAGCATGTGCAGTGGCGCGGTGTGTGTCCGACTGCTACGCAAGAGGTCGTTACTTCAACCCCCACCCAGGATAAAACTTTGTGCAATGAGCACGATGGTTTATTCTGTGTCTGTTATTTATCTATAATATGTATGTATTTAGAAATAAGTATGTATAACAGTTGTCTGGTTTCCATAGTACAAGCTCTGCTTAGTTTGGAAGCGTTTTGTGCGTTGTCCCAAGATATTATTATTATTAATAGGTAGGTACGACAAAACCGGCCACCACTCGGCGCTTGCTCGTTTGCGAAATGTAAAAAGCCTAACAAGCCGAACAACGTTTATTTTGGCCGGATACGCAATCAAAAAGCCTATGTCCGGCTTTATCCGGACGCCTGGCAACGCTATATAGGTGTAGTTGTGATCTAATGATCACTAGCAATGGCAAGTCATGGTGCCTCATAGCGTCACGCATAGCTATCTGCGCTCAATTATACATTAATTGCGACCTTTGTATATTAAACTTGTTTGTAGAAGACATAAAATACCTACTAACAGTGTTCATTAACGGCCGGTCTCAATAATCTACCTATCGTTGGTTTTATCTACTAGAAGTAGAATTTTGACATATTTTGTATGGAACTTATGTCAAATATACTTATGCCCATAGTAGCTAAATCCATCGATAGTTACATTATTGAGAGCGGCCGTAAGTCAAGTAAACACACCGGCTATGGATAAAATTTGTAAATTATGCAATATTGTATTTTTAACCGATTTAAAAAAAAGACGTGTGGCACTCGGGGACTGCCGCGGTAATGCTATTGCATAGCATTTTTATCAACTTAAGCAATTAAAAAAAAAAAATGTTTTTTTTTATTTTGAATTATAAAAAAACAATGTTTTTAATTTTTTTTTTCTTTAATTTTTTTTTTATAAAAAGCATAAAAAAAATTTAAAAGTTTTTTTTAATTATAAAATATTTTTATTTTATTTTTTTTTTCTTTTTAAATTTAAAAAAAAAGTAATTAAAAGTTCTGCTATTCATCGATTGATGGCAAAACTAAAAAGTGTCACCGCTGTGCCCGTCGGAGTGGGGAGCGTGAGGTTTTTTCGTTACGGAATTTCTGGATTCGGTCCCCGCGCTCAAGGCCCGCGATAGAAGCTGTGCAATAGCTTAAAAAACCTAATTCGACTGCACCTATATTTTCCCCTTCTTCCTGTGGGTCAAATTATTTTTTCAAACTGATTTGTCCAACAGGAATATTTTTCCTGATGGTCAAACTTCTCGTATAATGGATTATTTTTCTAATTGTCATTTAATTGTTATTGGTTACCATTCTGCGCCATAACCTCACAAAATTGATCACTCTCTAGAAAGAGACAATGCTACTTTGTGGAAAATACCTGTCAAAGGCTGCACAAGTTTTTTCTCTCTTTCCGCTTTCCTGTCAATATTATTTTACTTTCTATTTGAAAGGGATGGCGCGGTCCAGGGTCTATACGTCAATGTTGAGTACCTACAGTGATGATTATACATTATTTGTCCTTTTTTTTTTATTGTCAAAGTTTCCTGTTTTGATTGTATTAAATTGTCCTTATTTTGGCACCTTTGTTCTCACCAATATCACTATTAGTCAATATTAAATGAACTTTAGACAACAAAAGAAACAAAACTTGCTTCACTGATCTTGCAGATGTCAAGGTTTCTGATCAAGGGGGCATTACACTGAGAGAATTATTTATTTAGCGCTACGTATACAGCGACACGATCGCCGGCCTCGCTCTTCCGCACACACCATTACTTCACAGTGAAAAATTAAAAAAAAACTATCCCCTTATACATAATATTATTATGCACCTATATTTTAAAATAGAACGAAAAACAAAAATAAAATGTTGTTATTAATTCAAAGCAAAAAAGGAGATAAAAAAAAAAAGTGGGTCAAAAGTCAAGATCATGGGTACAAGGCTTTTTTTAAGTCAACTCTGGCACTAGGCTACAGCACTGTGTCGCGGGGGACTTTACAAACATACAAATCACAGACTCAAAGTCAAACCCAGACTCGGAACAACAATGTGTTGATGACACAAAGTGGTGTCCCGTGTGGGAATCGAACCCACGACCTCCAGTCACGAAGACGGCTTAGCAGTCAGGGTCCCTAACCACTAGACCAACGGGCAAGTACCAAGTACTGGGACAGTTACCTTAAACCTCAGCAGATGCTGTAAATAAAAACTACTCAGAACCTAGTATAAATCTATTTTATTATCAACGCGCCATTAAGACGAATTATTTTTCTTACAAGGAGGTGGGCTTGGCTTGGCCTTAATTAGTTCTTACGTAAGATCAAAAAAGTTTGCGTGTTTAAATTATTATTTTCCCTTAACTTTTGAAGTCTGTTTCGTTTTTTAAATTACTCTTTATTTCCATTGCATTATTACGTTATAAATATTAAACAGGGGGGGGTCGGCCGAATTTTATTTTTTTACATTGGGGAGGGAAGTGGTCAAAAAGTGCCCAAAATCGTCTTACGCAATAAATTAATGGCGCAATTTAGAAGGAGAATAATGAAATCATGCGATTTTCGTCAACGCACAGTGACTTGGCTAAGTTTCCCGTCTATTTACACACATCGTTGTAATATTTGCTACGTTTATTGCTTGTTTGCACTTAGTCACTAACTGCTAAGTACTTAGATAAACATAAGTGTTAGGCAACTGTTTACTTGCACAAAATAGATAACAGACTTGGAACATATCTATAAATAAGGTAACAATGGGAAATTACCCCAAAGGGGTATCTACCTACTACTCAATCTGTATTAATACCTATGCTTATTACATATCAAATATATTAAAGGAAATCATCACTGATTGTTAAAATATAGGCGGATACAGTGGGGGGGGGGGGGGGCACGTGACCCCTTACATCCCCGCCCCCCAGACGATTGTTTTGTGTACCGAATTTCTTGTACTTGTACTGAATTTCTTTGCCCATTTGCCTCTTGTGTTGTGTTTTTTATCAGTCCGTACTCTTTATTTTCACCCTTTGTAATCAGATGTACTCTACAAATACAATAATTGCATTTTTGAAAGATAGAAAAATTTGAATCCAGACTCAGGAATCGAACCCGAGACTTCCGTAGCCAAACCGGGGCCAGAAGCGAACCACCTATCTGGACTATGTTACTAGATATCAAATTCTTCTATCTCTTAATGCTTACGGGTTAGGCCCCCGTAGCGACATCTAGTCGGTAGTTAAAGAACTATCACGGCTTTTGTTATTGCTTCATTACAGAGAGCATTTTAACAAATTATGATGACGCCGGCCGAATATTGAAGTAATTTTTATAGGCATTTCTTGCCAAAGACTTTACAAATACAATAATTGCATTTTTGAAAGATAGAAAAATTTGAATCCAGACTCAGGAATCGAACCCGAGACTTCCGTAGCCACCTATCTGGACTATGTTACTAGATATCAAATTCTTCTATCTCTTAATGCTTACTAGATGTACTCTATTTCTTCTAATAAAAGTAAGACATAAAAGTGACACCCACCGGCGATTACTATAAAAATGGACCCAACGACAATCCCCGGTTAGTGTAAAACTATTACAAGAAATTGTTAAGTAATATACCGGGTTATGGGGTGAGGTGTTTGAGAACTGGTTCGCTGATTATATGGAAAACATTTAAATACACGGTGTAAGCTACGAATTTATTCTGACAAGAAGAAGTATAAGACAGAGTTTGTCTCACCAGAATTAATCCCAATGGGTAGCGATTACTTAGCTTCGTTACAAAGCTTTATTGAAGTACTTTTATACTAAACTAAAATTATGGTCAGAACCACTTACCCAAGCACGTAGGCGGGCGTTATGACACCAAGTTGATAGTAATTATTCTACCTAACCCTAGAGCACCAACAAATGGGCAGGCGGTGACTCACCACTCACTTATTATTTTTATTTTTTACAGTTTTACAAAGTAAAACCATTTTTTCCGCCTACTTCAAGTGTCTCACATATTCCTACTAGTAGGAATGGTTATTTACAATGTTATTAAATTTCTTAGGTCATCTAATACTTTTAAAACAACCATAATTAAATGACTCACCTATACATGCTCTTGGTCCCTCACCAAACGGCAGGTAAACATACTTCTTGATGGAACTGAACTCTTCACCACTGAACCTCTCCGGTCGGAACTGCTCCGGGTCACGGAAGTACTTGGGGTCATTGTGTATGGACTGCAGCGGAATCATGATGCGGGTGTCCTTCTCGATGGTGAGGCCCAGCTCCGAGAAAGTGTAGGGCTTCGTGCACTGCCGGAAGAGGAAGCCGAGAGACGGGAACATGCGCATACCCTCCTTGAACACACACTCCAGGTATGACATCTCTTTGACGGCGTCGTAACATAGTTTGCCGTTGTGGGCTGCTAAGACATGGTCTACTTCCTCCTGAAAGTTATAAATATAGGAAATTTAAAACGCTTCCACTGCTGTTTCAGGCCACCAGGGCCGGCAATGCCCTTCATCTTAATGGCCGTACTTTGAAGAGCATCTCACTTGGCCAGTGTTGAGTCAGCCATACCTCTAACAACAGGTACCCTTAAGTCCACACACACGGTCACACAGGTGACAAGGTACACACGAAACTACAGCATACGAAACTACGAAACTAAAACGCGCAGAAAGACTTCGCTCATGGAAATGGAATCTCGTATCGCCGTGACCGTGATCAGCAAATCCAATAACGGATTTGTCCAGTGGATTATAGTAGTATAGAGCGTAATTTCGTATCCGTAAACCGAGGTACGTCTGAAGGTTTACTTCTGAATGTTCGCTATTAAGTAAGATTTTGATAAGAGGCAAATGGGAAACAATACAAACAAACAATACAAGAAATTCGGTACAAAAGACAACCTCCTGGGGGTCACGTGGCCCCTGACTCATTGTTTATACCTGGTGAGAGCTGTGAAATTTGTTCGGATTGTTTAAAATCAAGGCTCGAATCAGTCGCGAATCTGGAAGTTTGTCCAGGGGGTGTCCAACGTGTAACCGTGTAACCCAACAAGGGCCAAGTGTGAGTCGCCCCCACACCGGTCACCAGCTACCGCCACCATAATTTGCAGATCCATTTCTAGTTTGTTCTGACACGCATATACGCACATGTGTGGTCGGTATTTTAAATTCTATTTATATTTCGTTTGTTTTGTGGTTTATTGTCTTTATGTTAATAATAAATACATCTATTTTTGACGAATGACGACCTCACAAAATGATTTACAAGAGATCTAAAGGAATATTGTTCCTTGAGCATAAAGTTGTTTATAAACTTGCATTTTGTAAGCAAGTGTTAACCAATAAAAGGTCAGTATATTATCCACATAAGCCCTTGCTGCAATTTTATGCACTACATTGCCGAATGTACTTTGCTCGTACACTCAGACAGAGCATAGGTATATTGAGGCATTAGAAATTGTTTTCATTGCTGAAGCATGTATTGTTTTGAATCATCGTGTAAACCTAAAAATAGAAGAAGAGTGTGGATCCGGTCATATATAAACAGAACATAAACCATAACAAATCTTGACAATGAACTGATTCTCGATGAATACTTGTTTCAAAACTTGACAAGGATGTAAAAAAGTGGCATTTGCCTGTTTTTTTCCTTGTATTTTTTTAGTATTCCTTTGTTGTCCAAACTTTATGCCATAGGATTTTTTCTTACTTATTTTGGTCTTTGTTTGCAGAAAATATTGTTTAAAATGTGCAAGGTCTTCATGGCTTCGATTCCCACACGGGACACCACTTTGTTGGATCCACAAATTGTTATTTCAAGTCTGGGTGTACTTTGTACTTTGAATTGAATGTTTGTAAAGTCCCCCGCGATACAGGGGTTGTGCCATGCGGGACTCTATGACTATGATCTTCACAACCATACAAAGTCGAAGTTAAAGGTAATTAATTGCTTCTCATAGCTTTAGCATTTTTGCATCTCTTGGAACAGGAAAAAAAATATCGGATGTACTTCTTATAGTGTTTTTGCCCTTTAGTACAATGCAATAGGTACTTAATATATGTTTTTTTTGCTTTATCCATTGTCTGAGAAGTTATTATTACCTACTACTGAAAATGGGTAGGTATAAAACTGCTTTAACATCTTGGTACACAAACACGTATGAGAAGTCATCCAAGCCCGCGATATATGGCGACGTTCAAACAAGTCAAATTTTATCAATGTTTTTAATGTTTTTGGGGTTCTGTATCCAAAATGGCAAAACGGAACCCTTATAGTTTCACCATGTCCGTCGTCCGCAGCTTATCTCAGAGACTGTTAGTGCTAGGAGGTTGTGATTTTGCATGGATACACATATTCCTTAAGCCAACAAAGTGAAGGAATAACATTTTGAATAAAAAGTTTTTTTAGTACCTTGCCTTTAAGTATAGGGATGTGATTTTTGTCGGGCCACACGTAATGTAGAGTGCCTAGTCCCCCCCCCCCTCATTGTTTTTATTACATATTTGCAACGTTAGATATACCTACCTACTTCATATATATTTTTTAAACAACTTCTTATTATTAAGTTCCTTTTGTAGTTGCAAAAGCAGTGTGATTAAAAATAACGTTTTCATAGATATTTCATCCGCTACTTTATCTCCTCCGTTAAATAACTGTGGCAACAATACATTAAAAATATTGATTAAGTAGATCTATACGAATTCGGAAGAAATCATACCTGAGCTTTTTTCTGTACATCTGGGTTGAAAGCAAGTTGATGAAGCGTGAAGCTGGTCGCCGATGACGACGTCTCGAACCCAGCAGCGAAGAAGACGAACACCTGAGCAGCGATCAGCCCGTCATTGAACTCGAGCCGCGCCTCGTCCGGCGTCCCGTCAGGGTTGCGTCTCTCCAATGACTCGCCCACAATAGTTCCCTTCTCACGACACTCCAGCATCAAATCTATAAAGTCATTCCTGCCAGAAGGCTTGTAATCTCTCATCCTCAAAATCTCCGTCACCAACTCATTCATATCTCCCTCTATACGCGTCCACATCTTCAACTTCGCAAAAAGATGAGGGAAAAGTTCTTTAAGAATTACCTTAAAGATGTCCTGGAGTCGTGGCTGGAATATCTTTCTGCCGAGTTGTCTGAAAGCGGAATTTTCATCTTTCAACGAGTCTGCATCGAGCCCGAAGCCACAAGCTCCGATAAAATCAGTGGTGTATCTAGCCATGAGTTCTCTAGCGTCCAGAGATTTGCCTTCAGAGGCAGCCTTAAGCGCGCGAGCTTGTAACCTTTCTGCGCGTTCAACGATCAGCGGGAACATCGCTTTGAGCTTCCCTGTGGTGAACGCTGGGGTCATCCTCTGCCTCAGAAGTTTCCACACGTCTCCTTCAGCAAAGAATAAGTTCTGCATCAACGGTTCAAACGCAGCATTGTGAGGAGTGAATCCACGCTCGTAAAATGACGTAAAGTCTGTGATTAAGATGGTTTTAACGAGTTGGGGATCTCTTATCAGAAGCTCTGGGCGCGTTGCTCTATAGAAGCCGACGACTCTCTCGTTGGGGTACTTCCAATACATCTCGTTGGCTACTTGGGTCATGCTGGCTCTGAACACGGCTCCTCTTGCATTGTTACCCAAGAACGGTATAGGTTTATCATGTTTGATGCCTCTCTTCTCCCAATATTTAAAAGTCCTTGTACCGTAAAAGTACAGCGATATAATAACGAGCACTATGACGGCTGCGGTGATCATATTTGCGGTGTTTTTTTTATCCTGATTCAATAGTCTGCAGTTATCTGAAAGGAACGAATTATAATTTTAATGTAATAAGGGCAATTCGTAGTTGTATTTGCACAGAGCAATAAACAATAGATAACACGACAAAAATTTACCTAGACGAATATAATGTGATAGCGGCACAGTAAAAACAGTTATCAGTCTGTCTGTCTATTTAAATACGTTTGCCTATAAACGTATTTAATAATGTTATAATGACTGATAACTGTTTTACTAAGTCATTGTGATCATCAATTTGCTTACGTTATTGTGTATGATTGATTCCCTCAAACTATGTTGAAATAAGTTCAAGTTATATAAGAAGTTCTTGACTCAGTAGTTATCAAGTCAACCGAGAGATCTACAAGATCAATCGGCATCTTTTCTGTCACTCCAAGATGGCGCTGAAATTTCTTAGGCGAGAACGCAGCTGATATCAACGACTTAAAACCTAACTTAAGACTTGTATATTGAATAGAACGAAGTCTGAAACTCGTGTTCAGGGTCGATCTTACATCTGAGATCGTTTTTATTAATACGGGCCTAAGTAACCTTACCACTGCGGGTCCAGAGATGAGTTACTGTGAAATTGCACGCTTCTCTGTGCCTCGAAGAGTACAATAAAGTGGTCGACCTTGCGCCTAATCTTTCTCCGGTCGTGTCTAATGTCAATCCCGTCGGACTATGAGAGTGATGGAATTTGTAAACTTATGTCTCAACACTATAAAATTCTTTCACAGACTGAAGCCACGGCAGCGAGAATTCGCGATCAAAAAAACAATAGTCATTTGAATCTATTTCTGTTCAAATTATTAAGGAAACCTTATACATTGTGTAAAATCCGCTATTAGGGAAAAACCTAAGGATATTGTACCTGCCCATAGTAGATGGTAATTAAGGTATTTTGGACTTTGGGCCAATGAATAATGGGTTAGATTTGTACCTACGTATGGAGCGAGCTGACATCATAGTTCTACTAATTTTGTAAGATAATAATTAGGTAGGTAGCATTTGAATTACACCTAATAAAATAATTGATTGTTACTCATGGGGGAGGAGGTTATATGCTTTTTAAATCTGAACTACAAGTGCAGAACCAATTAAAAATAGAAGCCGGCACACAGGCAGCTCTGCACAGTCTTTTGGAAACCTACAACGCACACCTCATCGAAATCTATATTTTTGCACTATCACAATCTAAATTTAAAAACAATCATCTTGAGATATCAACTGCTCCTCCTAACCACCTATTCTTGTTCTTTTTTTCTTTTTTTTTTATGACAATTTTACTAACAATTTAGATGCAAATCGACGCACACGCATGTTAAAACTAAGTCGCTTTTAAATTATTTCGCGGGCATTGGTGTGGTACGTTTACATATTTCGACACAGTAAACTCTGTAATAGTATTGTACCTAGCTCTACTACTGCTGCGAAGGGTTACAATTTTTCTGAGGTAATACGATACAAAAATATATCCTGCTGGACATAGTCGTTTGTACCTATAATACTAAGTAACTACAATCCAAAGGGAAACCGAAAGTAATGGTGTTTTATGGACCCTCCGCCACTGCTTTTTTTTCTTTTATTTTTGGGGCTTTTATTCTAGTAACATGTCAGCCCAGAGTTTAACTGTTGAAAGACCCTAAATAAATAAATAAGTCTAAGTACCTATTAGGATTTTGGAAAGGGGGGATGCCCTCAGGCCAGGTTACGCAAAACGGCTGGCAGGAGCTGGATGCGAGAAGCCGAGGATAGAGCAAAGTGGCGAGCAATTGGAGAGGCCTATGTCCAGCAGTGGACGGCGATAGGCTGATGATGATGATGATGAGGGAATTTACCAAATCAAATCAAAAATTCTTTATTCACTTAGGAAGCAAAACACTACACTTGGTTTAATTAACCAAGATTGTTTTAATTCCAAGGAAAATAGTAGACGCCCAACCAGAAACAGACTCTTTTGTGCTACAAGGTCCTGGCAGGCTCTTCCAGTGTGATCATCACACACTCCTTACAACTCCCTACCAACATCGCCAAATTAATAAATAAATAATTCGTGTAATAATTTGATTATCACGCGATGTTTCACGTTTGGTCATTTAGGTTCGGTCACATTAGGTGATAAAATGTGAATAAACTATGTACAAAAGCGTGATGTACTATCAGTTGTAAATTCGAACTCTGGACTGTAAAGTTAGTACAATTTTACAAGTAA
The DNA here is from genome assembly GCA_945859575.2 of Herminia tarsipennalis. Classification (NCBI taxonomy): domain Eukaryota; kingdom Metazoa; phylum Arthropoda; class Insecta; order Lepidoptera; family Erebidae; genus Herminia; species Herminia tarsipennalis. Next base: position 14,274,105 of record OX243859.2, on the reverse strand, counting down.
CATACTTCCACATACTTACATAAGTAAATGATGAAAAACCTAATAAAAAAATATTATTACATACATACCTGTAAGTTAGTAGTTAAATAACTAAAAAAAATATTTAAAAAAAACCCGCCTGCACAAAAAAGATGGAAAAGAGATCCCCTAAATAATTATACAATTTCATGCAGTCGGAGGCATTAATGACTCTCGATGAACACACATAAAGTGCCGACTCCGACTGCATGAAATTATATAATTGTGTGTTATTTATCTATAATATGTATGTATTTAGAAATATATAAGTATGTTTATCAGTTGTCTGGTTTCCATAGTACAAGCTCTGCTTAGTTTGGGATCAGATGGCGTTGTGTGAGTTGTCCCAAGATGTTATATTATTATTATTATTATAATTATGTAGGGGATCTTGTTTATTTTTAAATTTTTTTTTATTTAATACTTTTGAGTAGTTGTAGGTTATAACAACTAACTTTTATCACAGCTATTGTCAAGTATTGAAAATTTAATAAGGAACGGTTGCTGACTAACTTTTTTAGTATTACAGTCATAATCATGTTATCATCATGTAATCACTTTTTTTAAATGCTTAAAACGAGCCCTTTAATTTGATACTCTTATTGCAGTATTAAACAATTTTTTACTTCACACCTCTTTATTTTGACATCTCACAGCCGCCATGTTTGTTTTTTTCAAAAGTCACCTATCTAAGAACACTTGGGCGGATAAGACGAATCTAAGGACATTATAATTGTATAAATCCGTTCAGTGGTTTGTGAGATATGAGGTAATAAAGAATATTACATACGTACACACAAGATACGCGCGAAAAACATAATCCTTCCTTACAGTCGGTTAAAAAGGTTAGTAACTATTCTTAATAAAAAAAAACCGTATAGTGATGCTTCCAAAAATTTCAAAAACATTAAGCATTGTATTCTAGCTTCACATTTGAGCAATAAAACAATTTTAATTATTGAGCTTATTCTCATGAGCTGTCAATTTGTTCGAAATATACGAGTACAACAGGCAGTGGTAATCACAAGTGGGCCGCTGGTTCGTTTGTTCCAGTATGTTTGATTTTTTTTTCCTTTTTTATGTGATAGGCTGACTACCTTAAGGTTGGCTTGGCGTCAATACATAGGTAAATGGTCTCATTGAAAATCAGTGTTGCAAGTTTGTCGCAAAACTCGCAACACATATGCTGAATGGGACCGTTTATTGTCATAATTATGACAAGCAAACTCAAATTAATTGTATTTTTTTATTTTATTTTTTATTAAAAGATAATTAGCAATGTGGGATTGTGGTTCCACATTACTAGCAATCCTGTTAACCCCTTCAGCTAAGCTCTATGGCTTGTGTTAGGAGTGGGTTCACGTAATTGCCCCGCCCGCGGCCTTCCGTGGAGGCGCGGCGCCCTGTGTGTATCCAGGGGCCACGTAGGTGTGAAATGCCCGGAACGCAACAACATCGCGTCCGGGCATTGCCACTGGGCTAGCCGCCGAAGGTATAACACATTCCGGCGGCCCGTTCGCGAAGGTGGCGAGCGATACACGGCGGGTTTTTTAGTGGGTGCAAACCCCACACTACCTCCACCGTCTTCCCCGGACGGTGGGGGTGTTCGTCAGGAATTTTTCCCGCCAAAAGAAAAAAAAAAAAAAAAAAAGGAGTGGGTTCACGTCGGTAGTATAATGGCCAGGATTCGAACCCACGACCTCACGATTGCGAGACCGATACCTTAGCCATTAGGCTACCGTAATTAAAGTTAAGACTGGTAAACTGGTAAATTAAGTTTAAGGTTGCTCATTTTTATGTACTTACGTCATATACATGAAAATAAAGAAAGTTTTCCTCTTCTATCTTCTTTTTCCTCTTCTTAATATAAAAAAAACTTCTCCCAATACGGGGTCTGCTGTAAGTTGACTTGTAACACTCGTTATTAAACAGAACAACTAATATCAGATTCTATTTTACGTGTCATAATGTTTCTTATTTGGCAGACATGACTGGTATTTATTGCGTAAATATGCGAAATAACTATGTTAAGTGAATGACCAATGACCATAATGTCTAGCAAACCTTGGACTTTGCGCAGACTGAACTGAACTTTGGACATGTTGTTGATTTCTTGCTAATTCACCTTTATGGCACGTAATAAAACGTAATAAAAACTAGTCGTTTAGAATGTTTCGATTGATAACATACCTACTTAATGACTGTTCTATTATGTAGGTAATGCTACTGTGTCGTGGAGTCTCGTAACGCGTCAGAAGTCTATCGGTTCCATACATTTTGTATGGCTAGAGACACATTAAAGCAGGGTGGTGTGTCGCAGCGCGGTCCGTCGTGTCGCGGACAAGCCCTAAGCACAAATAATTATTGTCAAATAATATTAGTTCCTAGATACACAACTAATTACATTTGTTGAACAAAATTTAACATTATGCTATGATTAGCATATATTATGAAGTTATTAGGTACTTATGACACGCACAATGGCCCAATTAGGAGGCTAAGTCCGGTTTTCTTGTTCGCCCATGTAAAACTAACTAACTAGGTACTTATGACATATTCAATTACAGGTTAATGGTATTAAAAAAAACATCGGACATTCATTACCTTGGTATTTTTTTTAGAAGAACTTCTTTAGCAGCGTTGTGTACTTTTTGCTATGGGTATAAAATGTTAAGCTCGCGTCAGGATCACGTGACCGTAAGATTGGTGGATTGGTGGGAAGACAGGAGGGAAATCGGGCGGTCTAGAAAACAGAAGACCCCGGTTCGAGTCCAAATTATTATTTCTTCACTTTTTATCCGACTGTAAGGAAAAGTTATGATTTTCGCGCGTATCTTGTATGTATATATGTAAGTATGTATGTATGTAAGTATGTATGTATGTAATATTCTTTATTACCTGATATCTCGCAATTCACTGAACGGAATTTTACAATTAAGATGTTATTAGATTCGTCTTGATCGCCCAAGTGTTCTTAGTTAAGTGACGTTTGAAAAAAACAAACATGGCGGCTGTGAGATGTCAAAATAAAGATATGTGAAAAAAAAAGTTGTTTTGAATACTGTAATATGGGTATAAAATCAAAGAGCTTATCTTGAGCATTTCAAAAAAGTATAGGTAAGATGATTATGACTCTAATACTAAAAAAGTTAGTTAACAACCATTCTTTTTTCAATTTTCAATACTTGACAATAGCTGTGAAAAAAGTTAGTTGTTACACCAATTACATCCTATAACCACTAAAAAGTATAAAAAAAAAAAAAAAAAAATATTAAGTCGGAGGCACTTTACTAAATTCATCGAGATTCATTAATGCCTCCGACTGCATTAAATTATATATCTTGATCTTGTTTTCATCTTTTTTGTGCAGGCGGGTTTTTTTTTAATTTAAATATTTTGATTTTAGTTTTATCATTTGTGATTTAATATTTATATTATTAGGTGGTGTTTTAAATTTTGATTTTTGTTTTTTAATTTGTGATTTAATATTTCATATTTTTCATTTAATTGTCATGTCGTTGTCATTGTATTTTTTAAATTAAATTGTCATGTTTGTGTACGATAGAGCCATATAAGAATATTGTATTTAACCTTTTGACGTAGAGAACACACACAGCGCCATAAACAATCTCAAAAAATTGACCACCTATAAAGAGAAAACGCTACTTTGTGGACAATACCTGTCGGAGGCCGTACGAGTTTTTTCTTTCTTTCACGCTTTGCAGTCAAATTTTACTTTTTAATTGAAAGGGATGGCGCAGTCCAGATCTATACGTCAATGATCTAACCACATAAATTAAAGAACTTATAGACTAATAAAAAAAAAGAAAAAATAAATAAGTCTTCCCGTGACCACGGCCGTTGCAATACGGTCGAAACGTCGGGCAATAAACAAGGTATTTTACCTTAAATTATTCACGCGATTAAGACCCGTAATATATATATTTTAATAAAATAAATAAAAGATTTAAAAAAGAAAATTCACTTCTGCCGGCACTCCCAAGTGCAACCCGTTTTTTTTTGTTAGGTTTGTATTGTGTAACAATCGTATTTATTTCCTTTCTCTTCTTCCTCGACTGTGCTTGGTTGTGCACACTCAGTTGGTCCTTATTGAAAACATGTTTAGGATTGAACCATGTACGGGGACATAGCCACGAGCAAAAACTAGTACCTATGTTTACCTAGGTAGGTCTAGGTGGGTACCTCCACAGTGTTTGTTATTCCGTCATGAAATGAATAGTGCCGTTAACGCATTACCACAGGACATTGATACCCACTAGGAAACGATGTGTACCTGCGACCGCAATGTCATTCTTCTATGAAATAGTGACGCAAAAACCTCACTGTTTTTCGGTTAAAGGGCACTGTAGCAATTGTAATTACTGGGAAAATTAGACTTACAAACTAATGTTTGAATGAGCACAACTGCAGTGGCAGTGACACTTTGTTCTTATTTAACATTTTGAAGTTGGTTCCATGAAATAGTTGTTTTTGTTTAATTCGGCACCAACTTCAAAATGTTAATTTGTTTTTGTTATTCTAGGTAGATACTATTTTTTGCTTTTTAGTTGCTTTGTATTTATTTATAAAGTCAGTAATATTTTTTTGTAAAGAAGTTTTTTATTTCTCACTTTTTAGTGGGTTGGTTTGTACTTCGCTTAGGTTACAACAGGCTTATGTCAACTGCTCAAATCCCTTTACAAAATATTGCTTGACCCGATGCAGGGCCGTTAATTGTTAAGGAGTTCACATGATAGTTCACTATCAGCTCTATTACATTGTGTAATAGTAGTGTGACGAGAATAAAATGCTACTCAATATCATACTAAAGTAATTGAATCGCAAACCGTGAAATATTGAATAAGCCTGCTCGTCATTTGTGGTCTTCATCATCAATTCTACTTCACCAGTAGGTGCTTTTTGAGAGTAAATGCACGAATCACTTTGAAATGTACCGAAATCACTGTAGGTGTGCCATTAATATTCGAAGAGTTCCCTGGATTTCTCCAGGATCCCATCCTCAGATCGTGATCTGATGACAATGGGACCATCTTGGAAGTATACCCTTTCAAACACAAAAATATTTTTTCAAATCGGTGGAGCCGTCTTTGCATAATCAAAGAACAAACATACAAAAAAAAAATACTGACGAATTGAGAACCTCCTCCATTTTGAAGTCGGTTAAAAATATCGAGAGGCACTGATCCTGTTTGCGTGAAGCTTACCATCAGCCGCACGCCTGCTCATCTCCATATAAGTAATCAAATTTAAAAAAACAATGATATCTATTTTCTGCAAAGGAAGAAAGTTCTATCTAGGAAAATTCTTGCTAATTTAATAGTAAACTGCAAGACAATATGTCGAGCGTCTCGTGCGAGCGACTATGGGTAAACTAGTCTTTGGGGTAAACTGACAATGCATCCATCAACCCGAATGGAGCAGACGTCTGTCAAAAACTAATCGTGAATGTAAAAATCGTAGATTCTATTTGAGCGGACGTCGTCCAGTTTTGGAATTCCATACGTAAGGTGTCCAGTCTAAATGGATTTTGATATATTAAGCCACGCCATTTGGAAGGTATTATTGTCAGTGAGTGGGCAAAGTAAGAAGCTTAGATAAAGTAATTTTGCCCCGGGTTTAGCCTGTTGTCTCACTTAGAACAAGACTCACCTTCTCTTTCTAAGCATAATATCAAATCATGGTTACCATAGTCACGAAAGAGAAAGACGTTCTCACGAAATCTACATCTACACTAATATTATAAAGAGGAAAGATTTGTATTTTGTATGTAACGAATAAACTCAAAAAGTACTGGAGGGATTTTAATCATTCTTTTTTGTTGGATAGCCCATTTATCGAAGAAGGCTATAGGCTATATAACATCGCGCTACGACTAATAGGAGCGGAGCAACGACGAGAAATGTTGCAAAAACGGAGAAATTTTACGCATACGAAGTTGCGCGGGACAGCTAGTGTCAAATAAATTCAAATTTGTTCTCTTCACTTCTTTAAAGTGTTGCCTCAGATCAGTCTTCAGTATAACCTTATTGCAATGAAGTATAGTCAATGGTGCCATAATTTTGCCTACAACTATTTAAACGTTATCAATTTGGATCTCTTCAAATGGTCGCATCGTCAGTCATCACCTTAATACTTGTAATTTTTTTGGGGTTTAATAAAAATGAGCTACTTTCGGGACCTTTTGAATAATGTTGGAGTAACTGGCAACACTGACAAAATATTCGAGCAACAAATAAAGAAATCTAATTATTTGACGCCGGTTTTATATGACCGCCATCAGACAAACAATACAACATAATCCGCTGTTATTACCTCATGATAAAAAAAAATAATCAACTGCCGGATACAGTGCAACCAATCATAGTACTAATAAATGTTATAAACAGAAATGATGAATAGTTTCGTACAAATAAAAAAGATATAAATACCAAGTAATTATACTGTATGTATATTTAAACTATGCCCGACTCGTTAAAGTGTTGTTAGGTATCATGTTCCCATTCGATTTATGCATTGATGTAGGAGACCAGGAGGCCTACTTTAATTCAATTAATACGAAGTTTCGATCAAAAATGAGATGGTAATATACAGTAAATACAATTTGACACAGGAATAAACGCGTTTAATCTTGGTAAAGTTATTTACCTTATGCTTGACGTTTCGACCGGGTAACACCGACCGTGGTCACAAGCTGACTGGGGGGGCAGGGCATACAGTGCCGGGAACATGTATTTAATCCACTCGTACTATAAAATCGTACATGGGTTGGAACTTCATATGCTTATCCAAAAAAATAATTAGAATAGTCGCTGTACTTAAAAAACTTTAAGAAATTTAAGTAAACGAAAATTCATGAATCTATACTACTATTTGTATAATACAATACAAACAAACAAACTCTTCAGCTTTATAATATTAGTATAGATTAAGAAGTAATGAAAAAAAACGACATATAAACCTAACCATAACAAATCACTTAAAGAATGCGAGATTATTTGTTAGCTGTTTAAGTCAACTTTTGGGTGGTGTGAAACTAAGAATAAAAATATCTTTATCAATAGAAATATGAACATATTATATATGTCATATGATCGTAGTAGGTAGGTATAGCCTATAGGTACCTACCTACCTATTTTTATTAGGAGAAATCGAGCGTCACCGACCTACTAGTCTGTGTAACAAGTGCTCAATTATTGTTACGATACGCCTGTTGCTCTAGTGGTTAGTGACCCTGACTGCTAAGCCGGAAGTCTTGGGTTCGATCCCCACCCAGGATAAAAATGTTAGATTATTTTTTTATTAATATTTTATTAAACTAATATTATTATTAGTTATTGATATGAAGTTAATGATTTACGGCTCCAAAACGATTTCAAATTCACGTGTCTCCGACAAACTATCTAAATGCATAAAAATATAAAAAATACAGCTAACAGTATTCCTTCCAAAACAGGTTTCCAAAAGTAGATGGGTTCAGAATTCTGATAAACTTAAACAGGAAAGTTTCTTTTCAATTGTATTGTTAGTAATTCACTGCATCTACAACACACCCATACCACAGATAATATAATACTTTAATAGATACTAGACACACCTGCGTCTTCTTTTTTTTAAATCATCCACAGAAAAATTCAAGAACTCTTTGATGTCAAATTTAACAACACAACAATACGACACCTCCACACGAATGTAAAATTGGCACTAAACCACCACAGAGTCCACAGACGGCCGTTCTGTTAACTGCTCACGCACATTTGATAATATTATACTACACACATGTAAAATGAAGGCGGTAGCCTAATGGCTAAGGCATCGGTCACGCAATCGTGAGGTCGCGGGTTCGAATACTACCCATTATACTACCGACGTGAGACCCATTAAACTGCCTCTGTGGCGCGGTCGGAGTATATCCGACTGCTACGCAAGAGGTCGTGGGTTCGATCCCCACTCAGGATAAAACTTTGTGTGATGAGCACGATGGTTTATTCTGTGTCTGGGTGTAATTTACGAGTATCTATAATATGTATGTATTTAGAAATATATAAGTATGTTTATCAGTTGTCTGGTTTCCATAGTACAAGCTCTGCTTAGTTTGGGATCAGATAGCGTTGTGTGAGTTGTCCCAAGATATTATTATTATTATTATTATATTACTCCTAACACAAGCCTTTGAGCTTAGCTGGAGGGGTTAACAAGATTGCCAGTAATGTGGGACTCAATCCCACATTGCTAGATATCTTTTTTTTTAAGAAAAATGAAAAAAATAACCAAATTATCAATCACTTTTCGCCGGCAGCTCACACGTTCACACCTCATCGTGTGGGGTATTATTAGATAGGTCTTTTAAAAAAAATTTAGGGGTTGGGACGACGATTATTAGATTTGGGGATCCGTTTGTAAAATATTAAGCTTCAAAGTGCAAATTTTTGTTAGAGTCAAGTGTGAACCCTACCAGCTAAATGGTTGATGTTGGGTATGTGAAAAAAATTACGGCAGTAGTATATATGTATATTGAAACTAGCTGTCCCGCGCAACTTCGTCTGCGTGAATTTTCCCCGTTTTTGCAACATTTCTAATTGCTGCTCCGCTCCTATTGGTCGTAGTGTGATGTTAAATAGCCTATAGCCTTCCTCGATAAATGGGCTATCCAACAGTGAAAGATTTTTTCAATTCGGATCAGTAGTTCCTGAGATTATACGTATAATTGCCATGTATCTATTGTTTACTCGTCTTTCTACTTCTTTAATCGATAAATCATTAACAGATGTGACTTGACCCAGGTATATATGTATTTAATCTTTTACGTATTCGATTTTTCCTTCGTCCACCTCAATTTTATTGTTCTTAGAGTGACAGTGTTTCAAACAGTTATTCTAATCACAATCCCCAGAGTTCTATCGCAAAGGCATAAATAAACTTTTGATTAGATGTCAGCAATGTATAGATAAAGACGGTAAATAATTTGATTAAATAAATATGTTACATCTTAGAAAAAAAAAAGATTTTTAATTTTTCAGTACAAATCTGCAATTTCATACCAACTTCACACATAATATAATACTATACTAGTACAAATTAAGCCCCTAATTATGAATTCAAAGTCATTAGTACCTAGTTTAGATTGCCTCGATGGCGCGGTGAGAATGCCAACGATTGTTGCACAGGAGGTCGAGAGACCCGTGACCACGATCGATGTTATTCGATCGAAACGTCGGGTAAATAAAAGGTTCGTACCTTTAAATAATTCACGCGATTAAGTCCCGAAATATATCTAATATGTATAAATATCTCGAAAGTTTAAAAACAATAGTCGTGAGTTCGACTCCTAATGGAGACACAACTTTGTGTGATTCACAAATTATTGATATTGCTGGAGTAGTCATTAGGTATATAAAAAAATAGCACTCTAAAGCTTAATTATTCACAAAGGGATCCCTAAATCGAAAAATAGTCTACAACACCCTAAATATGTTTAAAAGACCTATCCAACGACATCCCACACAGTAGGGTACCTAAATGAGAAAAATAATCACATCCGAACTTTACGTGTAGGAAAGCAGCCTCCATTTTTTGTTCATGATTTTAATTGACCACTTTGTATATCTATGCCAAATTATCGATTTCTAGTACTAAGAGTCTCTGAGCTGACCAAAGGCAGGTCGGGCGGACCGATATAGCGAAACCTTATGGGTTCCTTGTTTACTACGGAACCCTAATAACTGACGTACTTGACGTTTTGACTAAACGCCTCTTCAAGAATACTTTAGTTGCAACTTTGTGAGATTCTGATACTTTACAATACAACCATTAAAGCGGAGCATCAATGAAAAATGTTGCAAAAACGGGTGAAAATAATACAAACGAAGTCAACTTCTGTTAAAATTCATTTGTGGCCGTCATAACCAAAGAGGTCCTAACTCATATCTTAGAGTTCCCAAGGTAATTTTAAATTATAACATTGGCGTTTATAGCTCCATCTATAAATATTTACGGTAACTAAAAATGTAAATACAGATACTAACTTAACATGCTACTAGATGGCGCAGTTCTCAGTTAAATATTTTATTTTGGCAGATGACTCTTGCTCTTGACAATTTTATCAAAATGAAGTGACCAATCATCAATCCGCTTTAAAACTTGTTATCGGTATTATCTTTTTAATTGGCAACTGATCTCATTGTTTACATTTGGATGTAGAGTCGCAATCGCGACGCCCTTTTTGTTAATTTATTGTGTTGTTTGACTATCACGAAGTTTGTTTCAATAATATTATTTAGGTACACATGGATCTGTTAATATAATAAAAAAATGTAGGTATGTGCGCTTAATATTTATAAAAATATAATACACTTTATTTAATTACATTGAATTAGGGACCCTAAACCCTTATATTAAGAGGTGTGACATGAGTTATGTCCATAATTCTATATCAAAATTTCAAGGCCACCTTTCATTTGGGCTCTGTTTCAGGGTAGTGTAATAGCCATTTACTTTTATACTTATTAGACCAGCTATACTCTAAGTGTGTTCCGCGGAACCCTAGGGTTCCGTGATACCTCTGTCGGGGTTCCGCAAGAATTTAGAAATAAAAAAATCAAAACACCTCTCTCTGGTCGCTCCGCGGCTGTGCGGACTCCGCGGCCGCGCGGAGACAAAACGCTATGAATGTTATTTATTTATTTATTTGTATTTGTATAAGCTTGTGTTACATTAGCTGGTACAATATCTTATAAGTTTGGTCTCAACAATTTTATACTTGTACAACGCGTTCGCTCTAAGTTTGCCGGTCTGTGGAATGCGCGTACCCTCCCCCACGTGACAACAAAACTTATAATGTGTCATAGTTTTACCTAAATATCTACCGTACACAATTTTTATTGTTACAATTAAATAAAAAATTTCGAACGTCATACACTCATACCTATCGCCAGCGGCAAACTTAAAACGAGCGGGTAGTATACTTGTAAGCGCTCAGTCTCTTTGATAAAAGCCGCCTCTGAATTAGACGCTATAGTTGTCAACAAGCGACTTTCGTCTCTAACTTCAAAGGATAAAGTCGATATTGTTTACAACGCTATTTTTAAATTTCTGTTTTTATTTTTGCTTTTTGTTTATCAAAGGTGCCGACTCGAGTATTTTCGAGAATATTTGAGATCGAGTCTAGGACTAAGTATAAAAGCGGCGATCGCGCGTTGGCGTCGTCAGTTGATGATTAGCGTTCGGAGCGATAAGTTACTACCTACTTACAAGCTCGCTAGCGAGAAACTAGTGTTCATTGTTTTACTGCCTGCTGTATTCTGTTGTCTCAGTTTTATACATTTCTTCCCTGTAGGTTCTAAATTTAGTCTCTTATACGCAGTAACGATTGTGCATTATTTAAACCCCACTATCCTGACTTGTAACATTATAAATAAAGAAGAATGGAACGTTGGCTTAAAGGTGTTAAACGTGTTCCAACAACATCTTCTAATGACGCTGAATGTTCAAAAGCAATGCGCGCGGAGAATTTAGCAATCACCGATCCAGAAGATGATGCCACGAGTGCCACGACGTCAAGCTCGACGGTTTCAAAGACGAAAAAAAGGAAGTATGATGAATCTTATATCAGTTTCGGATTTGTTGATTCCAACGGCTCACCTCTCTGCATGCTCTGTAGTAAACTGCTTCCTAATAGTTCCATGGCACCTGCCAAATTGCGTCGACATTTAGAAACCGTACACCCCGAGACTAAAGACAAGAATAAAGAATTTTTTGTTCGCAAAAAAGATCAGTTATTAGAAAGTCAAAAAAATATGATGCATGTAACACAAACTACCAACGAAAAGGCCACGGAGGCATCATATTTAGTTAGCTATCGCATTGCACAAGCAGGTGAAGCGCACACTATCGCTGAGAAATTAATAAAACCATGTGTATTAGACATAACAAAATGTATGCTTGATGAAAAATCTGCAAAGCATCTTTCTACTGTTCCGCTATCAAACGATACTGTTTCACGACGAATCCATGATCTGGCAAGCTACGTCAAACAAGAACTAGTTACACGTCTACAAAATACACGATTCGCTTTGCAAATGGACGAGTCGACTGATGTCGGTGGTTTGGCTATCCTGCTGGTTATTGTGAGATATCCATATAAAAGTTCTTTTGAAGAAGACATGCTTATGTGTTCATCGCTGCTTACAAACACTACCGGGGAAGAAATTTTTAATAAAATAAATATATTTTTTGAAGAACATAATCTCAGTTGGAACAATTGCATTGACATTTGTACAGATGGGGCCAAGGCGATGACAGGTAAAACAGCAGGAGCAGTGTCACGAATGAAAAATAAAGCGCCTAATTGTAGTTCCAGTCATTGTATTCTGCATAGACAAGCACTTGCGATGAAGCAAATGCCGTCTAATCTAAAATTAGTTATGGATGAAGCGGTAAAAATAATTAATTTTATCAAATCACGACCACTACAATCCCGATTGTTCTCATTATTGTGTGAAGATTATGGCAGCAAACATAAAACACTGCTGCTCCATACAGAAGTGCGATGGCTGTCTCGGGGAAAAACTTTAACAAGGCTATTTGAACTTAGAGCCGAGTTACAAATGTTTCTTTCAGCAGATACTTCTTTTAATTTGAAGGACCGTTTGTATGATAAAACTTGGTTGTTCCGATTGTCTTTTATGGCGGATATCTTTCAAAAACTTAACGAATTAAATTTATCGTTGCAAGGTAAACAGACAACAGTGTTTCAGGCCTATAATAAAATAACTGCTTTTAAAAGAAAATTAGATTTTTGGATCATTTGCATTGGTAAGAAAGAAATAGAAAGTTTTACGTTACTCAGTGAGTTTGTTAGCGAAAACGACTCAGAAATGTTTGCAGATAATGTGTTTGAAGAATTGGTCCAATATCTCAGTTCGATGCGCGCATCTTTTGAAAAGTATTTTCCCGAAGAACACAATACAAAAATTAAAGTGAACTCCTGGATTCATAATCCTTTTTTACCCAACTTGGAAAAGCCTGAAAACATGTCAAATGAGATATATGAATCTCTTTTAGAAATGTCATCAGACACAAGTATGGAGTCATTGTTCAAAACGACGCCTCTTAATGATTTTTGGTGCAGAATCCAAGATGAATATGCAATGCTTGGCCAAATGGCTCTGGATATTCTTCTCCCGTTCCCAACTACATATTTGTGCGAAACAGGATTCTCTACCTACGCAGCCACGAAAACAAAATATCGAAATAGACTGGACGCCGAAGCTGATATGAGACTCCAACTTTCTTCCATCAAACCTGATATCAAGCAATTGATGAAAAATAAAAAACAGTTTCATACCTCCCACTAGTTAGATTTTTTCTTTTTTAATGTTTTCTATTATTGTCCTTACCAAGTGGTGAAGTAAATAATAATTAGTAACTGATACATTGTACTTTTATTATGCTGATTAATAAAGAATACACTTATAAAAATAATTGTTTTATTGTAGGGTTCCATCAAGTATTTTGCTTCCCAAAAGGGTTCCGTCATTTAAAAAGTTTGAGAACCACTGTATTAGACTATAGTCTACACTACATTAAATACTAAGGCCGTTTATGCTGTTAAATTGTAATGTACCAAGACCTACTTAGAATTTTTACTTTTTTTTCAAAACGATAGGTACAGTGTTGCCTGTTTCCGCCACACTTGTAATATTTATTCCGTTTTTTATTACTTACATAATACATAATGGTAATAACGAACCAACTAAAATTATTGAAAACAGGTCTAAATCCTAAAATAGATTCAAGGCTATACATTATTTTGTGCGCGTATGAACACATAAGTACGCAAAGAGCAGTTATAAACCAAAATTACGCTCTTCCTCATTCGGCCTGCTCAATATTATTAGACAATTTCGCGCCCATTTGGCAAATTTTGTTGAAAATAATACGAAGTAACTACTTACCTACTTTATAAAAAAATGAGATCATTCTGTTTGTCCATGACATTGTAGCACGCAACAGGAGGGTCGATTTGAATGCGTTTTTAGGGTTCCGTAGCCAAAATGGCAAAACAGAACCCTAATAGTTTTGCCATGTCTGTCCGTCCGTCCGCAGCTTAGCTCAGAAACTGTTAGTACTAGAAAGTTGTAATTTTGTACAGATGAATACAATATTACTTATGCCGTCAAAGTGGTATATAAAAATCACAAATCTAAAAAAGAAAGGTGTTTCATGAGATTGTGGACACCTTTATTAATGATTTTAAACACAATAGGTAAGACAAAATTATCAATTTATCAATTATTCTTGACTCCCACACACTAGCAGGCCACCGCACCGGCAGTAGGTAATTGATAAATTGATCATTTTTTTCTTACCTACTATTATGTTGTGTATAATAAAATCAATAATACCATACATTTAATTTTATTTTATCACTATAGAATAACTGAAATATCGGTGCCTTACATAGATATACTTTGACATACTTTAAGCTGTAGTGATTCTATTTCTATACAGACAAACTGATACATATACATTTTACCTTTTACATATGTAAAACTGCAATCTAAACAATATATAGGTATAAAGTAGTTCGTGCCACTTTCCCGTTACTTATTCTACACGTAGTAAAGTGAAACGGAATGATAAAACCAAATGTGCCGGTCTACCCCTATCAAAATCCAAAATTGGAAACTGACACAAAGGTCAGATTTTTACCGTGCCACTTACCACCTAAGCCAAAAAAATCAGGGTAGTAGTATATACTTATAATTGTATTAAAAGAAAAACTATCACAGCTAAGTAGGCTTTACAAGTTTACGAGTAACAACAGACCAAGTTAGAAGTAAAAAAAATCGTACAAATTCCATTTAAAATTACTTTTTATTTGTAAGAAATCAAAACAACGGAAAACCCACTCAGTGCTTTAGGAGGGTTTTCTACCAAGTAATAATTTTTAAGACGGTTGTTTAGAGAGAATTGGCGATTTTTTAAAAATATGTTTATAATAATATTTCTATACTAGATAACACATCTATAGGCATTTCTTGCCCATTACTTTATAAATACAATAATTGCATTTGAAAGAAACATTTGAAGTCCAGACCCAGGAATTGCGAGGGCCCAACTCGTATGCAACAAGGGAAGATAAATTTCAAGTATAATGAACTTAGATGTTAGATGGTTCGGCTTTCACGCTCCGGTAAAGCGATCGGAAGTCTCGGGTTCGATTCCTGGGTCTGAACTTCAAATTTTTCTTTCAAATGCAATTATTGTATTGATAACACATCTAGACATAACGTTAACGACTATGTCAAAGCCCGAACCTAAAAGTGTAATAGTTTCTCAGTAAATAGTACCTACCACAAAAGTGCATACATTAAGATTAAAAATCTAGTTTAATCTGTCTAATAATGGGAATTCGTTCACCTATTTTATTATTCAGAAAGATTTCATATTCACGGGCTGATTTTTTACCATCCCGTTGTACAAATAACATGAAAATTATATAATATAAGGATAAAAAATAAGTGTCATTCATTACGTTACTGTTGTACCTACACTCAAGGTTAATGTCACGTTATCAATATTATTATATTTATTTAAACAAATCCGGCAATCAGACGCCTACTCATGATCGTAATAATATACAACTTATCTTATCATTCTCCAGATAGCTGAATGAAACCGGATCATAACGCAGTACTGCTCGCAAATCGCTTGAAAAATGATCACCGCAGCTATCGTAGTAGTCGTTATAATTGCGATCTACGTCTACAGCACAAGAACTTTCAAATATTGGGAAGAGAGAGGCATCAAACATGACAAACCGATACCGCTTTTTGGAAACAACTTCACTGGATCCTTATTTAGAGCCAGCATGACTCAGGTAGCTAACGATCTTTACTGGAAGTACCCCAACGAAAGAGTCGTTGGATTCTATCGGTCCACGCGTCCAGAGCTTCTCATCAGAGACCCTGAGCTTGTCAAAAGTGTTTTGAACACAGACTTTATGTCATTTTATGAGCGTGGGTTTACTCCTCACAAGACTGTGTTTGAACCTTTGATGCAGAACTTATTCTTTGCTGAAGGAGACGTGTGGAAACTTCTGAGACAGAGAATGACGCCAGCGTTTACTACTGGCAAGCTGAAAGCGATGTTCCCGCTGATTGTTGAACGCGCGGAAAGATTACAAGCTCTTACACTTGAAGCTGCAGCTGCTGGCAAAGCTCTGGATGCTAGAGATCTCATGGCGAGGTATACCACTGATTTCATTGGCGCTTGTGGCTTTGGGCTCGATTCCGACTCTTTAAAAGATGAAAACTCAGCATTCAGACAACTCGGAAAAAAGATATTTCAACCACGAATTAGAGACATCGGTAGGGCAGTTCTGAAAGAACTCTTCCCTAATATTTTTGTTAATTTGAAAATATGGGAACCAATAGAGAAGGATATTACAGAGTTGTTAGGAGAAATTTTAAGAATGAGAAATTACAAACCCGCTGGAAGGAACGATTTTGTGGACTTGATGTTGGAATGTCGTGAGATGGGAACTATTGTGGGTGAGTCGTTGGAGAGACGCAAGCCTGACGGGACGCCGGAGGAGGCCCGGCTGGAGTTCAATGACGGGCTGATCGCTGCTCAGGTGTTCATTTTCTTCGCTGCAGGGTTTGAGACGTCATCTTCGGCGACCAGCTTCACGCTTCATCAGCTTGCATTTAACCAAGATGTGCAGAAGAAAGCTCAGGTAAGCGATAGTCTAGTATTAATCTCCGAGTGCTTGCAGCCCCAAAGGATGACGGACACCTTACCCATCGACTGTAAGATGCATAGCGTATACTGATAATTTCAAAAACGTTTTTAATTTACAGGATGAAGTAGACCGTGTTCTAGCTGCACACAACGGCAAGCTGTGCTACGACGCCGTCAAAGAGATGTCATACCTGGAGTGCGTGTTCAAGGAGGGTATGCGCATGTTCCCGTCTCTCGGCTTCCTCTTCCGGCAGTGCACGAAGCCCTACACGTTCTCGGAGCTGGGCCTCACCATCGACAAGAACACTCGCATCATGATTCCGCTGCAGTCCATACACAATGACCCCAAGTACTTCCGTGACCCGGAGCAGTTCCGACCGGAGAGGTTCAGTGGTGAAGAGTTCAGTTCTATTAAGAAGTACGTCTATCTGCCGTTTGGTGAAGGACCAAGAGCTTGTATAGGTAAGTGTCAACACAGTTTTTTGCCGCACAGTATTCTTTTTTAGTCCCACTGGGCTTGCCCATTGCCAAAGAGTAAAAAATAAGTTTAGATATCTTTTACCAGTTGGCTTTAAAATATTTCATTTAGTATTTGAAAAATTTGTCAAATTAACAAGTCGCTACTAAAAAAATACTGACCTTAGCAGGTAGATCATATTAAAGGTACATATTTGCACATATTGGTACATATTTTATATTCACGTAGCGCTCTCCAGCTTGCGTAATGACTTTTAAATTCGCTATAGGCTCCTTTATTCATGCTGTGACATCTAAAGACGCCCCCCGGCCTGTCAGACTACGCTGAGTGCCCCACTGCTCTGTAATTGTAACTTGATATGCTATGGGCCGGCGAGCGTAAATAACACTTTTAAAATCCTCTTCTTCTTCGGACCATACTCAGTTCATTCAGAAGAGGTCTCTCCCCCCTGTTTCCTGAGATGTATGCTGGTGAAAAAACAGTTTTAAAAATTATTGTTAAACACGTAATTCTTTATTAACAGGTGAACGTCTCGGATTGATGCAGTCGCTGGCAGGTCTAGCGGCGGTGTTGTCGACCTTCACTGTGAGCCCCGCGCCGGAGACACTGAGGCACCCCATCGTTGATCCCAAGTCAAGCGTTGTACAAAGTGTAGTTGGTGGTTTACCGCTTTTATTTCACCGGCGACAAACAAACAATTCCAAAACAGAATAAACATAATTATTTAGTAAAATGATAGGATTTTTTTTATGTATATTGAATTATTTTTACCCTGGAGTGAATGTTGTGTTATAAATGTTTTAATTAAAATGTAATAAATGTTTTTTATAGATACCTATTTAGTTCTTTAATTTACGAAACACATGTTTTACACAGACGAAAGGTTAAGGATAGACAGCAAAGAGCATGTAAAATATTATACAGTAAAATTGACTTCCGGATGGAACATTGACCAGCCAAGGTAACTTCATCGAGTGGCAACTCTTTTACAAGTACATAGTTCCAACAGTGTTGCAATTTTTTTTTCAATTTCTGGAAAAAAAACATCTCTTGAAGAACTTTTCGTAATAGGTCACTAGATCTAAAATAATAATATTTATTAAAATTTAACCACGTTTTATTTATTTATTTAAAAAGAAATCAATGATCAGATAACGAAAATGGGTAAAAAATTAAATTTCTCCTGGATA
The DNA here is from genome assembly GCA_945859575.2 of Herminia tarsipennalis. Lineage (NCBI taxonomy): Eukaryota > Metazoa > Arthropoda > Insecta > Lepidoptera > Erebidae > Herminia > Herminia tarsipennalis. The sequence goes on along the minus strand of OX243859.2, from coordinate 14,255,655 downwards.
CCCTCCCTGTACACAACAAATGTCAAAATGGCGGTACATAAATTTTCTTTGAAAATATTGGCGATTGATCAGTTTAAAGTTTAATTACTTTAATTTCGTAGTTATTAGAAAACGAATTGATAACAATCGAACATCAATTATTATCAATTTCAAGTTGCTATTTGTAGCCTATACTGGCGAGATTAATGAAAAATTGGAAATCTTAAACGAAACTGCTGATTTTATAATTTAGTAGGTACTCTAAGAGGCTAGAAAATCAACAATAACAAATTTGTGGCTGCATAATGGCGTCTAGTGGTTATAAAAAGTCGAATAAACCAGAATTGGTAGCTATATATCGCTTAGAGTTTTATAAAAACAAGAAAAAATGGAAGTTTCCTAATGAGAAGACGAGAGGAAAGACTGTGCCGGCTTTCGAGTCTTTGGACACAGAATGGTAAGATTTATCCAAGTTTAGTAGCGTAGTCCAAACAAGCGCGGATCCAAGAGGGAGCAGACTCGAGTGAGTGGCAATTTTTTTTGTACTTACCCAAAAAAAATGACACGGGATGCCGCCCTACCTATTTAGGTCGTGTTGCCTAGTGGACCCGTGTAGAATCAAATGCACCCCCTACTTGTTATGCAAGTGACTCACACTTGGCACTAGTTGAGTCAAATGTTGCCCCCCCCCCCTGAACAAAGTATTGTAAAATTTCATTGAAATCCATTAGTAGAAACTAGTAACCACAAACATCAATCTATCCTCACAAATTTTCTGACTTATAACATTATTAGGATCTATTAGAAATGCCACTGATGCTACTTCAATGCCATTTTTTTTTTTTGAGCATGACATCATTTTAAAAGGATTTAATTAAGAATAAGAATAAGAATTATTTATTTGTTAGACATAGGTAAAATTACATTTGTGGTTTTTTTATACAATTACATTCTGTTCCTTATGTCTTACCGTTAGGTGTACAAATATTAATAAAATAACAATAACACGAAATTAAATTGACATTTGATAAAATAATTAAATACAAAAATTGATAAGATGTCACATTAAATTATATTAAATTAAATTAATAAAAAAAAAAAAAAAAAAAAAAAATGTAATATTGAATGTCTTGATAATAATAATACTAATACCTAAATTAATAATACAGCTAAAATTCTCTTTGTCGTCACATACTGTTAGTTAATTAATTTGAAACATTCATTTCCAGGTACTCATTAATTGAATAGAAGCAGTGTTCTAATAACCATTCGCGTAGTTTTGTTTTAAATGGATTTGTTGGTAGATATTTAAACGAATTAGGGAGCTTATTATAGATTTGTATTGCCATCTGGAACACATTTCTTTTTACTAGTTGAAGCCTACAGTATTCAACAACCAGTTTTTCTTGTACCGCACCTCTAAGTCTTCTGTTGGATGCATCTTTCATTTTCTTAAAGTGTTCAGGATACTTTTTCACAAATAGACAGATTTGCAAGATGTACAAAGAGGGTAGGGGTAAAATTTTAAATTTCAAAAAGTATGGTTTACAAGATTGCCAAAAATGTAGCCCAACGATTGCTCTTAGGCACTTCTTTTGAACTTTAAATACTCTATCCGACTCAACAGCGTTGCCCCAAATAATCAAACCGTATTGTAAAACTGATCCAACATATCCGTGGTAGGCATTTAATGCAATTTCTACTGAAGATCTTTCCCTAAGATGTCTCAATGCAAAAACAAATCTGTTTAACCTACAGCACACATCATCAATATGTAGTTTCCAGTTGCAGTTATTATCTATTATCAAGCCTAGGAATTTCGTTGATGTTACCTCTTGTAAGGGGATGCCGTCGTAATTTATATTAAGTTTTAATGGCTCCAACTTAGGGCTTTGAAATTGAACAACCGTAGTTTTATTACATTTACCTGCAAGTTATTACTTGCGAGCCATTCAATAATTTGTTTAGCAGTTTTATTTATTTCTGCTTCATAGGATTCTTTATCTTTACATTTGATTACAATTGTTGTGTCATCTGCGAATAAAATTGACTCGTGTAGTGTTGTATCGGGTAGATCGTTTATATAAAGTAGAAATAATCTAGGCCCGAGTATACTACCTTGTGGCACACCAAAGTTATTTGCTCTATATTCCGATAAGCACTTCGTTTTTAATAAGCTTTTGGTCCATGAAGATATTTCAGTACATTGGAATCTATCATCAAGATAACTACGGAACCAGTTGTTTACAACCCCTCGCAACCCATATTTATATAATTTGTTTATTAGCCTGTTATGGTCGACAAAATTAAAAGCCCTGCTCATATCAAAGAACAGGGCAGCCACTGGTATGCCGTCATCAATACAATTTAGAATAGGTTTCACTAGTTTGAACATGGCCAAAGTAGTAGATTTATTATGTTGAAACCCGTTTTGTTCTAATAATGCTGGATTGTCATTGAAGTCCAGTAAGCAAGTCAAAATCAAAATGGTTTGTTCTAAAAGTAACTTGACTCTAGAAGTATCAGGTTTGAGAGGAGGCTTGAAGTAGGTTTTATTATGGAAAGTCTTATGTACCTTATACTTTGGGGGGGGGGGGGGACCTGAGCCAGTTAGGCCTCCCCTGAATTTGCGGTAATTATTAAACTTTTATTAAGGGATTACCCGGTCAAGGTGTACCACAGGGGGTGCACTAATTTTACTATTTTTTTTTGTCTAAATATTGAAAAAATAAGGGATTTTAAAACAGAACAAAAAAAAAATTGGGTACGGAAAAATTTTCATCAAATTTGTATGGAGGTCACAGTTGTCACCTAATGTAAACAATTGATTAATGATGATTTATGTTTTGTACACCCCCGTTGCTACACCCCAACTGATTATCCTGAAAGTAGAAATGCTGAAATGCTGGATCCATGTGCAGGGCATATTTTATATTAGCTTATTGTTTCCTTAATCATATACAATACAAATAAGTAGGTATAACAAGAAACACACTGACACTTGAATTAACCACACCCACCATAGCAGTCATCATCATCTACAGCCTATCGCAGTTCACTCCTGGACATAGGCCTCTCCAATTGCAGCCACTTTGTTCTATCTTCGGCTTCTCGCATCCAGCTCCTGCCAGCCATTTTGTGTAAATCTTAACCACCACCTGGCCTGAGGGCCTCCTACACTATGTTATAGCAGTGGGTGACTTTAATGATGATGATGATTGAAACTCTTGAATTATTATGGACTACTCAGTGAAATGCCTATTAAATGTAGAATCATTGTATTCCAAATTTAGGCTGACAATCATATTTGCATTTGTAACCTAAATGAATAAAGTATTTTGACTTTGCCTCTTCCATTGCCTTCTAGGTTGATCTATTTATTAGCTGAAGTTATCCATTTCTCGCCTGCTTCTAACTGTATTTCATCCACCAATCTCTCTTGCCGACTTCTCTGTTACATTTGCCATGTGATCCTGACCAACTTGTGGCTTTATTTGTCTACCTGTCTTTATGCGGTTCCTAATTTTTTTTAATAACAAATATTGGTTTGGGAACCAGGCTCAACCTGTGGGTATTGATATTATCCCCACAGGGGTAAATACCCACCCGACAGCAATTTTTTGTGGAGATGCAGACCCTTCACTCCCTCCTCCTGTTGTTGTTGTTTGTACTAAAAAGAGTAACAAGATTAAAAAGCTTGGCCACTGTTCTAGAACCTTTTTAGCACTTTTGTTTTAGAGCAGAAGATGCTCTATAACAGTGGCTACTAACCGTTTTTACTTTCATTGGCATTTTATTCTGCCTGTCCATTGTCCATTGAAACAGAAATATTAATCTATAGGGTCTGAGCACTGGAGCAGAGTGAAGATTTTATGCAATCCTAATTATACTTATATTATAAGGCTGAAGAGTTTGTTTGTTTGAATCCAATAATCTATGGAACTACTGGGTCGAACTGAAAAAATGTTTAATGTTGTAACCCTATTTATTGACGAAGGCTTTATAACATTACACTACAGCCAATATCTACAGACTATGAAAAATGTTACAAAAACAGAGAATTTTTTTTTTTTTATCTTTTTGTTTTAACAGGGCTTCAGTCACTCTAGGTGACTATGCCAGCCCCATAGGAGCCCTCAAGTTAACCTGACATTCATACTATATTCTTTCATGCAAACATATTTTCATGAAACACAACAAACGCTCACAGCTCTCTGATGTTGGTCTGGATAATATAATATTAAGTGCCCCATTCTCCAGAGGTACACCTGCCATTAATCGATTTCTCAGGGTATGATACTGGTCACATTCCACTAGTATGTGTATAAAGTCTTCCATTTTACCACAGAAATCGCACATAAAAAAAAAAAAAAAACAGAGAAATGAAGTTGCATGTTAATATGTCTCAGTTTTTCTCTGCAGCCCCGCTCTGCTTCATTGGACAGGCAACCTTTTTAGTTTAATAATTCTCTGGTGAGCTTTAGTGACAATTGTAAGTTTGTGTACTTATTTTTAATCTTTTGCAATTTAAAATGAATTAAATACTTACATTTCTTACATTATATACTACATCTTATTATTTATAAGATTCTCTTTGTTGGCTTTGAATTGGGGTTTCTTATCTAGGTATGCTATATGCCTATATTTTTGGCCTAGGTAAGCTGTATAATGTTGTTAATATTATTGTTTTTTTTTTATTATTAAAAATATATAGAGATAACTAGCAATGTGGGATTGGGTCCTACAATACTAGCAATCTGTTATCCCCTCGAGCTAAGCTCAAAGGCTTGGTTTCATGTTTGCTGGGGGACTTCAACGCGAAATCTACTAGTCGCCCAGCGTGAACTTCCTCAGTTCGGCGGTTGAGGAATGGGCGACGTCGGTGGGCCTCTGTCTCCTAAACAGAGGCGCCACCGGCGGCAGGGATTGCTCGATTGTGGACCTTTCGTTCGCTACCCTTAGGGTAGGGTAGGTCGCTAACTGGGTCGTCCTGGATGAGAATGAGCTCTTAGATCACCGATATATCCGATTGGAGCTCTCCCGGTCTTTCAGGATCCAGGACCCAGGTAGGGGTCACAAGACGCGCAGAACGCGCACCCTCGGTTACCGCGGTGGACTGTGGGTGCGTTGGACAGGGACCTGCTGGAAGAATCGACCATCGTGGCATCGTGATCGTCTTCGCCTCCGACCGAGGAGGTGGACGTCATGGCTGGCTGCATTCGCGATGCGTTTACGCAGATTTGCGGTGCGGCCATGCCCCGCTCACGACTTTGCCCCCCCGAGGAAGGGGGTGTATTGGTGGTCCTAGGAGCTTGCCTCTCTCCGCGCCGCTTGCATCAGTGCGCGGAGGTCCTATACCCGCAGCCGGACTCGTCACCGCGATGTCCAGGAGGAGAGCCAGCTTTATGAGGCGTATCGCCAGGCGAGGGACGCCTTTAAGCTGGCTATCTGTCGCGCCAAGGAGAGGGCGAGAGAGGAGATGCTGTAGGGTCTCCACCGTGACCCCTGGTTACCTTTTTTGAAGAGGCGGCGCACCTGGCCAACTTAGGGATTTCCCTTTCTTTCTACTTTCAAAAGCATCTGGTTCCTCGGCAGTAGTGTCTTCTAATGCTGGCAGTGTGTCTAATATTGCATCTTCAACTTGCTGATATAGTTCTTGCTCTACTGATGTATCATGCACTGTAACAGTGACAAGGGTTACGTTAAATATACTGTCTAAATACATGAATGAGTAGCATTTTTTTTATATGTTATTTTTACTTATTGAAATCTAATTTCTCTTTAATAATTCGAGGCCCTGGAGCTTAGGGTGGCCCTTTCCAAGACGTCGTCCTCGTACAGGTCCGGGCCCAGATTAAGTAACTAGGCCTAGTGGTAGACGGGCTCTTCGACGAGCACTTCCGCATTTTGGCGCCTAAACTCGAAGCTACTGTCCGCACTGGGGAGGCTGTCGCCGAACCTGGGCGGGCCTAGTGCCTCGAGTAGACGGCTGTACACGGGGGTGGTGTGGTCAATGGCTCTGCACCCGTGTGGGCGGCGTCCCTCATCGCCTAGAATAGGGTCCGCTTAGGGAGACCCCAGCGGACCATGGCGGTCAGGTCCATACGCAAGAAGCGGCATGCGCATTGGCCGGCACACCCCTGTGGTTTTTTTTTTTTTTTTTTTTTTTTTTTTTTTTTTTTTTTTTTATTGCCTATGGTTGGCAGACGAGCCAGCGGCCCACCTGATGGTAAGCGGTAACCGCCGCTCATGGACTACAGGAATGTCAGGGACACACCCAAGCCGCTGCCTACCGTGAAGTGAAAACTCTCTTTAAACCTCGTTTGAAGAAAGACATGTCGTAGCGCTCGGGAAACACCGCAGCAGGTAGTTCATTCCAGAGTCTACACGTACGTGGAAGAAAAGAACGCCGGAATCGATCCGTACAGGACCGTATTGTTTCCAGGTGGAATGGATGAACCCTACTACGATGTCGAGTGGTGCGGTGGTAGAAAGGTGACGGTGGCACCATGTCAAACAGTTCCTCAGAGCACTCCCCGTTGAACAGACGGTAGAGTACGCAAAGTGCACCAAAGTCACGCCTCTGCTGTAAAGACTCCAGTCTGTCCGTGAGATTGGGGTCATCAACGATCCGAACAGCTCGTCTTTGGAGGGAGTCAAATGGATCGAGCAAGTATTTGGGGGCACCCGCCCAGAGATGAGAGCAGTACTCCACGTGCGGTCGAACCTGCGCTTTATAGAGCACAAGTCGCTGTGCCGGCGAGAAGTAACGCTTCGTTCTGTTGAGGACACCCACCTTTTTGCTCGCCAATTTGGCTTTACTTTCCAAATGACTCCCAAACTGGACTTTGCTGGAAATTTCGACACCGAGGATCCCAATACTCTCGGTGACTCGGAGTGTAACTCCTTGGAACTGTGGCACTTGGGATTTGCAGGCGGAAGGCCGGCGGCCCGTTCGCGAAGGTGGCGAGCAATTCACTGCGGGTTTTTTAGTGGGTGCAAACCCCACACTACCTGCATCGTCTTCCCCGGACCATGAGGGTGTTCGTCAGATTTTTTTCCCGCCAAACCAAAAAAAAAAGTGGATTCACGTTAATAGTATAATGGGTAGGATTCAAACCCGCGACCTCACGATTACCGCCGCTTATTTTAATTAAAAAATCGCCGCTTATTTTAATTTAAATATATTTTTAATTGTGTCTGTAAATTTTCTAAATCATGTAATTAGAAAAACATAAGTAAGTATGTATTCCCATAGTAAAATAATCTTAATAATCGTGTACTATACAGGCATTGAAGTAAGGGGCACAATAGCAACCGTTCCCCCCATCCCTCTCCAGACTCATGACTAAAATATCTTTATTTTGTCCATTTTAAACATTTTTAAGTTTTTGTCATCATGTATTCGGCCCGTGTAAATTTATATTAATACGGACACTTCGCGGTTTCACCCGCGTAGTTCCCATTCCCGTGGGAATACAGGGATAAAAAATAGCCTATGTCACCCGGGGTTAGTGTAGCTCAGCTATACTCTAAGTGTGTTCCGCGGAACCCTAGGGTTCCGTGATACCTCTGTCGGGGTTCCGCAAGAATTTAGAAATAAAAAAATCAAAACACCTCTCTCTGGTCGCTCCGCGGCTGTGCGGACTCCGCGGCCGCGCGGAGACAAAACGCTATGAATGTTATTTATTTATTTATTTGTATTTGTATAAGCTTGTGTTGCATTAGCTGGTACAATATCTTATAAGTTTGGTCTCAACAATTTTATACTTGTACAACGCGTTCGCTCTAAGTTTGCCGGTCTGTGGAATGCGCGTACCCTCCCCCACGTGACAACAAAACTTATAATGTGTCATAGTTTTACCCAAATATCTACCGTACACAATTTTTATTGTTACAATTAAATAAAAAATTTCGAACGTCATACACTCATACCTATCGCCAGCGGCAAACTTAAAACGAGCGGGTAGTATACTTGTAAGCGCTCAGTCTCTTTGATAAAAGCCGCCTCTGAATTAGACGCTATAGTTGTCAACAAGCGACTTTCGTCTCTAACTTCAAAGGATAAAGTCGATATTGTTTACAACGCTATTTTTAAATTTCTGTTTTTATTTTTGCTTTTTGTTTATCAAAGGTGCCGACTCGAGTATTTTCGAGAATATTTGAGATCGAGTCTAGGACTAAGTATAAAAGCGGCGATCGCGCGTTGGCGTCGTCAGTTGATGATTAGCGTTCGGAGCGATAAGTTACTACCTACTTACAAGCTCGCTAGCGAGAAACTAGTGTTCATTGTTTTACTGCCTGCTGTATTCTGTTGTCTCAGTTTTATACATTTCTTCCCTGTAGGTTCTAAATTTAGTCTCTTATACGCAGTAACGATTGTGCATTATTTAAACCCCACTATCCTGACTTGTAACATTATAAATAAAGAAGAATGGAACGTTGGCTTAAAGGTGTTAAACGTGTTCCAACAACATCTTCTAATGACGCTGAATGTTCAAAAGCAATGCGCGCGGAGAATTTAGCAATCACCGATCCAGAAGATGATGCCACGAGTGCCACGACGTCAAGCTCGACGGTTTCAAAGACGAAAAAAAGGAAGTATGATGAATCTTATATCAGTTTCGGATTTGTTGATTCCAACGGCTCACCTCTCTGCATGCTCTGTAGTAAACTGCTTCCTAATAGTTCCATGGCACCTGCCAAATTGCGTCGACATTTAGAAACTGTACACCCCGAGACTAAAGACAAGAATAAGGAATTTTTTGTTCGCAAAAAAGATCAGTTATTAGAAAGTCAAAAAAATATGATGCATGTAACACAAACTACCAACGAAAAGGCCACGGAGGCATCATATTTAGTTAGCTATCGCATTGCACAAGCAGGTGAAGCACACTATCGCTGAGAAATTAATAAAACCATGTGTATTAGACATAACAAAATGTATGCTTGATGAAAAATCTGCAAAGCATCTTTCTACTGTTCCGCTATCAAACGATACTGTTTCACGACGAATCCATGATCTGGCAAGCTACGTCAAACAAGAACTAGTTACACGTCTACAAAATACACGATTCGCTTTGCAAATGGACGAGTCGACTGATGTCGCTGGTTTGGCTATCCTGCTGGTTATTGTGAGATATCCATATAAAAGTTCTTTTGAAGAAGACATGCTTATGTGTTCATCGCTGCTTACAAACACTACCGGGGAAGAAATTTTTAATAAAATAAATATATTTTTTGAAGAACATAATCTCAGTTGGAACAATTGCATTGACATTTGTACAGATGGGGCCAAGGCGATGACAGGTAAAACAGCAGGAGCAGTGTCACGAATGAAAAATAAAGCGCCTAATTGTAGTTCCAGTCATTGTATTCTGCATAGACAAGCACTTGCGATGAAGCAAATGCCGTCTAATCTAAAATTAGTTATGGATGAAGCGGTAAAAATAATTAATTTTATCAAATCACGACCACTACAATCCCGATTGTTCTCATTATTGTGTGAAGATTATGGCAGCAAACATAAAACACTGCTGCTCCATACAGAAGTGCGATGGCTGTCTCGGGGAAAAACTTTAACAAGGCTATTTGAACTTAGAGCCGAGTTACAAATGTTTCTTTCAGCAGATACTTCTTTTAATTTGAAGGACCGTTTGTATGATAAAACTTGGTTGTTCCGATTGTCTTTTATGGCGGATATCTTTCAAAAACTTAACGAATTAAATTTATCGTTGCAAGGTAAACAGACAACAGTGTTTCAGGCCTATATTAAAATAACTGCTTTTAAAAGAAAATTAGATTTTTGGATCATTTGCATTGGTAAGAAAGAAATAGAAAGTTTTACGTTACTCAGTGAGTTTGTTAGCGAAAACGACTCAGAAATGTTTGAAGATAATGTGTTTGAAGAATTGGTCCAATATCTCAGTTCGATGCGCGCATCTTTTGAAAAGTATTTTCCCGAAGAACACAATACAAAAATTAAAGTGAACTCCTGGATTCATAATCCTTTTTTACCCAACTTGGAAAAGCCTGAAAACATGTCAAATGAGATATATGAATCTCTTTTAGAAATGTCATCAGACACAAGTATGGAGTCATTGTTCAAAACGACGCCTCTTAATGATTTTTGGTGCAGAATCCAAGATGAATATGCAATGCTTGGCCAAATGGCTCTGGATATTCTTCTCCCGTTCCCAACTACATATTTGTGCGAAACAGGATTCTCTACCTACGCAGCCACGAAAACAAAATATCGCAAAAGACTGGACGCCGAAGCTGATATGAGACTCCAACTTTCTTCCATCAAACCTGATATCAAGCAATTGATGAAAAATAAAAAACAGTTTCATACCTCCCACTAGTTAGATTTTTTCTTTTTTAATGTTTTCTATTATTGTCCTTACCAAGTGGTGAAGTAAATAATAATTAGTAACTGATACATTGTACTTTTATTATGCTGATTAATAAAGAATACACTTATAAAAATAATTGTTTTATTGTAGGGTTCCATCAAGTATTTTGCTTCCCAAAAGGGTTCCGTCATTTAAAAAGTTTGAGAACCACTGGTGTAGCTTCACAATGCAGAATTTTTTTTTTAAATCAGTCCAGTAGTTTCGGGGCCTATTCAATACAAACAAACAATCAAATCTGTCCCCTTTATATTATTACTAGCTAACCTGCGCAACTTCGTCTGCGTAAATTTTCCGTTTCTTATTGCTGCTACACTCCTTATTTTTCCACTATTTAATGGTTGTTATTATACATATAAAACTTCTTCTTCAATTACTCTATCTATTAAAAAAAACCACATCAAAATCCGTTGCGTAGTTTTAAAGATTTAAGCATACATAGGGATATAGGCACAGAGAAAGCGACTTTGTTTTATATTAAGTATGTAGTGATATTAATATAACTCAAATATTGTCCTGACCCTGAACAGAATCCTGCGTGCTATAATATATTATGTTTCTTGCAGCAACCTCGTCTTAGATAAGACCTACAGCGTGGACCAGCACTCCGATGTTGAACCTACAGACAAGGAGAAAACATCTCCATTAAACAATGGCTTCATACATGAAATACCTTGTAAGTGTTTGTTGTTATATTATACTTCTAACTGATTACTTGTCAATCAATCATCAGCGTATCGCAGTCCACTGCTGGACAAAAGCCTCTTCGATTGCACGCCACTTTGTTCTATCCTCGGCTTCTCGCATCCAGCTCCTGCCAGCCGTTTTGCGTAGATCATCACTCCACCTGGCCTGAGGGCGTCCTACACTACGTTTGCCGAATACTTGTAGCTAACCCATAACTGTATAACCGAAATCCTTGTTAGGCAAAGATCTGATTGTCACTGCTCCACACTCTTGTCTCGTCTGTCATTGAACAGTAATTACAAAATTCAAAATTCTTTATTCACTTCGTATGCAAAACAACTCTTGTAATACGTCGGGATTCTACATGTACATGTGATGCCAAGTTCGCAAACAATAGGTAAAGCCGGAAAAAAAGAACATGACAATAAAAATTCAATTACAAATTCAAAACTCACGCCCACTGTTTTTAAATTGCAAATTTTACAATGTTTGAATGTTAATAAACTTGATATGGGGATAGGGTTATGCCATTAATACTACCACTAACTACAATATGTTAAAGGACTGATGCAAAGACTGATCAACATTTAATCTAAAATCAGCCTTAGTAGGTACAACATAGTAGGGGCATCTACTTACAGCAAGGGTAAAAACTATATCTATACTAATATTATAAAGCGGAAGAGTTTGTTTGTTTGTTTAAACGCGCTAATCTCATGAACTACTGGTCCCATTTAAAAAAATCTTGTTTTGTTGGATAGCCCATTTATCGAGGAAGGCTTTAGGCTATATAACATCGCGCAACGACTAATAGGAGCGGAGCAGCAATGAGAAATGTTTCAAAAACGGGGAAAATTTACGCAGACGAAGTTGCGCGGGACAGCTAGTGCTTTAATATTGGCCAAAGTACTGGTAACGAATGATTAAATACTAGTTGCCCCGCGCAACCTTCATTGCTGCTAGAGCGCCGCGCGCCGCTTTCATAATAAAATAAATAATAATAAAATGATGATTACTTTGAAAAAAAAGAATAAACAAAATTAATGATGACTTATTTTAAGGAAAGCCCATAAAATATACGACTAATAATAATAACGACTGACGTGGCGCGGTGGGAGTGTGTCCGAATACTACGCAAGAGGTTGTGGGTTCGATTCCCACACGGGACACTACTTTGTGTGATCCACAAATTGTTGTTACACTTTGTGTACCCTACTGCGGTAGTCTTTTAAAAGAAAGACAAAATAAAAAAATAAAAAAACCCTGCACAAAAAAGATGGAAACAAGATCTTTAATGAATCTCGGTGAACTGAGTAAAGTACAGCATGAAATTCTATAATTCTGTAGGGGATCTTGAAAGCATGGTTGCTAACTAACTTCTTTAGTATCAGTCATTTTTTTTTTTTAAGATGACTCCCGCATTGTGGTACAAGCCCTGTGTCGCGGTAACATTTCTGTGTTTGTAAATGTGTGTTTACAATTATTTAACGACGTGTTAGTTAGACAGTGTATCAAGTGTACTTAACACACTCTCTAACTACTGCTTAGTTGAAAGTCATAATTAGGATTAATCTACGTTATCTCCATATCCTGCTGTTGTTAGATAAACATTATCACATCGAATGATCGACCCGGATACTATTTTATCTTAAACTAAGTTTCTCCCGCGGCTCTGTAATATATGGATGACTTATAATAGTGTCCCGAGTGAGAATCGAACCCATCACTTCTTTCGTAGCAGTCGTCTATTGCAACACTGATACCGTTAATCACGTTATATTGTTTTTAATGAATAGAAAAACTGAGTTGATTTACGAGGTGAAGTAACTGTCGTCGTCTTGAAATGGGTGACCGTCTTTTAAATATTTACACACACACTTTTCCACACTTTACCGTGCTTCGGAGAGCACATTAAACCTGAGGTCCTGCGCCTAAATTCTTCGGTAGTCATGTCTCAATCCCAACAGACTTAAGAATGTGACTTTTTCGAAATCGGTCACCCATGTATGTAGCAACAGTGGTAACGTTGTTTAAGCTTATGGTGGGCAAACATTTTTCGTTTCATAACATTGTAAGAAGTTAATAATAATAATAATATCTTGGGACAACTCACACAACGCTATCTGATCCCAAACTAAGCAGTGCTTGTACTATGGAAACCAGATAACTGATAAACATACTTATAAATTTCTAAATACATACATATTATAGATAAATAACACCCAGACACAGAATAAACCATCGTGTTCATCACACAAAGTTTTATCCTGGGTGGGGATCGAACCTACGACCTCTTGCGTAGCAGTCGGATACACTCCCACCGCGCCACAGAGGCAGTCCAAAGTTGACTAGTAACTTGATGTGGCAATGGGCAGGCCACATCACTCGTAGAACCGACTATAGATGGGTACGGAAGATTCTCGAAATGGCGACGACGAGCTGGAAAAACAGTACAAGACGTCCGCACTCCCCCCTCCAAATGGACTGACGACCTGTTTCAGGTAGCAGGGAGCTGTTGGATGCAGACCGCTCAAAATCGGTCGTTGTGGAAGACCTTGGAAGAGGCCTGGACATTTCCAGGCTGATGATAATGATTCCTTTTGAGTGTTATATAATATATTTTATTATAATTGTCTACCCAATTTCAGTTATTAGCATTATTATTAGCAGATGACACTCCATCTCCTGAAGTGGCTGAACCTCCGCCACCGCCGCCAACTCCGCAGTCCACAGATGATTTATGGCTCGAAGAGTTATCCGAACATGGCTCGCAACCATTACAGAAGGATATATGGATGGAACACGAAGTAAATTATCAAGAACTTATAAATAACACGCAGGTAAGTCCATACTAATATTATAAAGAGGAAAGATTTGTATTTTTGTATGTAATGTGTATGTATGTAACGAATAAACAAAAAAGTACTGGACCGATTTTAATAATTCTTTTTTTTGTTGGATAGCCCATTTATCGAGGAAGGCTATAGGCTATATAACATCGCGCTACGACTAATAGGAGCGGAGCAGCGACGAGAAATGTTGCAAAAACGGGGAAAATTTACGCATACGAAGTTGCGCGGGACAGCTAGTACCTAATAATTTGATTTAGCAGCGTGTAAATATATGTTGATATATGTTTATCAATAACAGTAGTATGTTCGATTTATCGCGCGTAGGTACATCCTCGCCCACTCCCCTGTAGCTAACATTATAGTATTACTCAAAGTTTAAAAAAAAACTAAATGTCATTCAAAATTTGAGCTCTTCAAGAAGGTAAGTTTTACAGGTACCCCATGAAGTGATGCAGTTGATAGGCATAGTATACCATTTTCATGGTACATAGGTCTGTCACATTTCTAGGCATCTTAAACATATAGATCAATTTGTGAAGTCTGCTAACAAGCACACTGATGTGGGGTTTGAATGCCAGTGTTTGATCTCTATACACTCCTACATATCTGATAGTCTCCGTTTTTTGAAGAGGTGTGCAGGAACAAGCGTATGCAATAATGGAGAGAACTGGTAGAGGTGTAAGATTTCTCCACATTTACGGTTATAGTGTTACTCTTTAACCATTGGCAGTACCTGTCAAAACTACTGTGCACTGCAAAATACTTCTTCCCAAGTGTTACCACTAAAGAAAAGTGCTGTGTTGGCAGCATAGGCTAATATGCTACCATTCCCAATAGGAAGTTGACAAATGTCATTGATCTTTTCATATACATATTATATGAAAAAGTGAATAACAGTAATACTAAGTATAATATGTTGATAGTAACATTGCTGATTAATTTGGTCATCGCAATATATCAGCGATCACTATAACAACAGTTTTTTTGCTGACAGCCTCAGCTGTGGAACAACCATCCATCCAGCCATCACCCACAGTCACATGAAGCATGGACCAACCAAGGCCAACCAATCGACCTACAGTGGTTGATGAAAACGTCTAGTAACCACCCAGATGGATGGCAGTCACCAACCACTGGAGTACCCAACCAGGGCGAATGGGTCGGTAGATTGCAACCAAGTCTTCAAAGAATCCAAGGCAACCAAGTATCTATAATAAATGATCCAGAAATTCAACCTACATGGCCCAACAATGTTAATCCCAATCAGTTTTATCCAGCGGTCTGGACAAATACACCACCACCTACTGGTCCACTTCAAAACAAAGGCCCATTGGCCAGTCTCCCGAAGACTCAAGGTCAAAACACTTGGGACCAGATGTCGGGTCCGTTACCTCAAGGTCCACCAGCAAATTGTCTTCAGATGCTGTTATGTCCTGAGAAATGGAAGAAAGAACCAACAATAACCCCACAAAAATGTCTGGATTTACCAAAAATCAATTCAGACGACTGGACAAAACCACCACCAGGATATAAACCAGATGCTCCAGACATATGGACTGGTCAACCAGATAATCCACAAATAATAAATCCAGAGTTTTTGACTAAGCCACCACCATTAATTCCAATACAGTTTCGCAAAAATCCAGACGGCTGGACAAACCAGCACAACAATCCCCAGAAAATAAATCCAGATAATTGGAATAACCAGACACCAAACTCTTGGACTCCATCCCATCCTCCATCACTAGTTTCCTCAATCGAAAATCCTCAAAAACCTACGCAAGATTCAAATGTTAGGAGTATTACACCCACTTCTGTAAAACAAAATCCAGATGTTTGGTCTAACAATCAAAAAGGTCCAGTCACTTGGAAAAATCCAGCGCTATTGTTAAATGTTGAGCAGCAGAATATATGGACTAACCAGGCCTGGCAGAAACAACAGGATATATTGCAGAATAAAGATCAGGTGAGTTGGATTTTTTTTATTACCAAGTTATTAGTAATGTATCAATTTCTTGAAGATTGCTAATGCAATTTCAAAAAATATTTTTTTATGAAAGGGTATGTGGTCCACACATACTTAAACATAGCAAACATTATTTGAAGGGTTCGAACCCTGCCCATTATACTACCGACGTGAACCCACTCCTAACACATGCCATTGAGTTTAGCTGGATTGGACAGGATTGCTAGTAATGTGGGAACGTAATCCCACATTGCTAGCTATCTTTAAAAAAAGGAAAAAATATACAATAGAATTTTTTTTTTTTTTTTTTTTTTTAATGAAAAGACAACTCCCGCAGTAAGCTACAAGCCCTGTGTCACGGGGGACTTTACAAACATACAAGTCACGGACACAAATTACACCCAGACCCGGAACAACAATTTGTGGATCACACAAAGTGGTGTCCCGTGTAGGAATCGAACCCACGACCTCTTGCGTAGCAGTCGGACACACTCCCACCGCGCCACAGAGGCAGCCAAATAGATATATAATAGAATAGTGTGTAACTGCTAAATATCCATAAATAAAATAATTCAAAATTTGTTTTTTGTTTCAAATTTTTGCATGCTACGAACCCGCGATCTTTATTGCGAATCGGATAACCTAACCATTACACTACCCCAGACTACTTAGATGTAAGCAAAACTAAATGTATATACCTACCTCAATAATAATATAATATTTTTTTTATTGCGAAAAAATATTTACAAAACCACATACATAAAATTAGGCAGCAAATACATAACAACATCTAATAATAATATCTTAGGACAACACACACGGTCATCTGATCCCAAACTAGGCAGAGCAAGCACTATGGCAACCAGACAACTGGTAACATATATTTTAATAATTAAAAAAACAAATAGTTCATAAAAAAATCTATACTAATATTATAAAGCTGAAGAGTTTGTTTGTTTGAACGCGGTAATCTCAGGAACTACTGAACCGAATTCAAAAATTCTTTCACTGTTGGATAGCCCATTTATCGAGGAAGGCTATCACGCTACGACCAATAGGAGCGGAGCAGCAATGAGAAATGTTGAAAAAACGGAGAAAATTTACGCAGAGGCAGTTGCGCGGGACAGCTAGTATGTAAAATAGAAATAATAAAAGGGTGCCTTTTGACCAGGATTGGATGGTGACAGCGGACGAAGATGTCCACGACGGAGTGACTGGTGATAACGGGGAGACGGTAGACCTACAGCCTCAGTATACAATTGGTAAGTACTAATAATAATAATAATAATATAGCCTTTTATTCTGGGATTAGAGATGATGTATGCATTTGTAACATTCCATTTCTTATAAGATGTCTCTAGTCTCAGTGTGCCTCTTGGCATAGGCCTCCTCCAACAATTTCCACTGTGGTCTGTCCTGGGTTACCCGTCTCCACCTAGGGCCAGCAGTCATTTTGATGTCATCCTCCCATCTTGTACACTGTCTTCCACGGCTTCTCTTTCCGTCTCTTGGGTACCACTCTGAAACTGCCTTGCACCATTTACCGTGGTAAGTACTATTTATTATTAAATACACTATCCTTATACGTTTCTACCTTTTTAGGATCAGTTAGAGATTTTTTTTTTTCCAAACGAAACATTAAATTTTAATTATATTTATTTTAAAATCATCATTGAACACACTACAGATGAACGCACGCCTCGTTATTGGTTTCAACGCTTCCGACATGGGTGTGATGTTTTAAGGAACTCAAAAAGTTTGCGGATCACTGGTCTAAAACATCACCACGTATCACCATCGGGGAGAGGGTATATGACTAAAAAAACAACAATAAAAACAACTTAATATAAAACAACCTCCATACTTCAGCTACATATCATAAAAAAAATGGATAATATTGAAATCAAAATACTAAAAACATTATCAGGGTGTCCACATTCTGGAAAGTCAGGGAAAGTCAGGGAAAAGTCAGGGAAGCTCAAGGTGGTCAGGGAAAGTCAGTGAAATCGAGGAGCCACCTTGAAAGTCAGGGAAAAATGACGAATTTACACTATGCCAACATTTTCCAGTGATTGTAAAATGAGAAATATTATTTATTCATGCACATGAATGACATTAACTCTAATTGTTGGAGCATCTATTTTTGTTACAATTAAATTACTCCTTTTTAGTTTTAATAGGTTTTCTTTAATATGTATTTTATTTTTTTGTAAAATTAATTGAAATTATCCTTATATATCTTATACTCTTGGGTGATTTTCAACAGGCTGTAACTTGAAAAAAAAAATGGTTCTACAGACAATTATAAAATAAAAACCAATAGTAGCTGCAGTTTTTGAATCTGAACTTTATTTTATTTACGATTTTTTTAGGACATAAGAAATCCACCAACTTAGCTTTTCAACATTTCGAAAATATCGTTAGAAATTAAAGAAAAATTTTTTTTTTTAAATACAATTGGATAAAAAGTTTTTTTATTTTCGACAAAAAACTTTTAGGGTTCCGTAGCCAAAATGGCAAAAACGGTAGGTACCCTTATAGTTTTGTCGTGTCCACCTGTCGTCCGTCCGTCCGTATGTCACAGGCATTTTACTCAAAGACTACTCGATGAATCTTGAAATTGTGAAATTTGGTGAAAAGGTGTCTTGTAGTTGCCGCTACTTAGTTTGATAGTTAAATAAAAATAATAAATATTTTTATAATAATATCCACATACATGTAAAAGAAGCTGTCATTTTTTTTTCAAGGTTTCTATGTTTAGAAAATCTCCTCAGTATTTTTTCGTGGTTCGTTAATAAAAACCGGGCAAGAGCATGTCGGACCATGCTCAGTGTGTCATGCTCAGTGTGAGGCACTTTTGTTGAGAAAAGCAGTTTTTCGGCTATAACTCAATGACGGTATATCTAATCATGTCCGAAATAATTTAAGTTTAAAGTATTTGTTAACCGCTACCTTTGTGATTTCTTTGGTCTCACGACTTAAAAGTTAAGGGGGGGGGGGCACAATTTATGCAACTTTCGGAGCAATTATTTCCAAAAATATTTACTCAATGTGCAACACAATGACGTTAGCTGAAAAAATTTTTTTTTCAGCTTCTGTTACATGTATGGAGTGAAAATATTTATTTTATTATTGAGCTATCAAACTAAGTAGCGGCAAATTAGGACAAAAGGTGTCTTATAGTGACACCTTTTCAACTAATTTCATTAATATTAATTGAGAAGTCTCTGAGTAAAATGCCTGTGACATACAGACGGACAGACAGACGGACATGACGAAACTATAAGGGGTTTTTGGAACGGAACCCTAAAAACGAATACGATATATCTGCTGTAGAGTATGATATGAGTTGAGTATACCGCAGACTAAAAATAAGTTAAAGTTTGACATGTTTTGGACAATTCACCGAAGTGACAGTAGTTACACCAAATTTTAATTCAATCGGACCTGTAAAAGTTGACAAGACCTCCTTGTAAAGTAAGATATGAGCTGATGATCTTTAAACGCCTCGAGAGATATTCGTAAATTATGGCTAAGAACCATCTCGGCCATATCCGCTTTCAAACAAAAAAACCGTGTTTAATCGGTCCATTGGTTTAAGATTTACAGTTGCCCAGACAGACACACGTTAAACTTATAACACCCCTCCTTTTGGGTCGGGGGTGTTTGTTTGTTTTTTGTTTTAACGGGGCCGCAATGTCGCACTTAGCCTCTTGATTGGGCCATTGTGCGTACGTTGTAATGTGTCAGTTATTTTCACTCCAGCCAGCCCAAACACTCCCAGAAGCCCAGCATTCCCCGCAGGTTGCTGCAGGATTCTGGGAGGGATGACGGTGTTTTTAGGAACTGTGCCCGGTGCTCGGCCACACTGGTACATTCCATGATTACATGCGTGAGCGTTTCCTCATGTTCCATGCACCCTCTGCACAGTGGGCTATCTGTGTTCCCGATAGTGTGAAGGTGCTTGTTGAGGGGACAATGGCATGTCAGGATGCCTATTGTTTTTCGCAGTTTGTCCCTGTTTAGTCTGATTAGATTCCGAGCGTACTTTCTGAGCGCTGTTGGAATCGCCTCTTTCGTTTGTCTGCAACCGGTGTTTTGTCCCCATTCCAGTTGGTGGTTTTCCTCTATTTTATCACGTAGCCACATTCGTACCTGGGTAAGGGCATTATCGGTTCGGGGCCGTGGATGTTCATTTTACATACCCATCTCGCTAGCTCGTCCGCCGCGTCATTTCCAATTAAGTTGCTGTGTCCCTTTATCCATTGCAGGGTCACTTCATTATCTTGAGTAATGGCCTTAAGTGATTCATGGCATTCTTGAATAAAGGTCGAGCTTATGCTGGTGTTTGACAGCGCTTGTAGCACTGAAGCGCTGTCGGTTACCATTTTTAATTTTAGATCTTTTGCATTTTTGGCTGCGACTGTTTGAGCCGCTTTGGTTATGCCAATGCATTCTGCTTGGAAAATCGTGTTTCTTCTGTCCAAAGCAGTAGATATCTTAATATTGAGATCATCTGAATAGACTCCTGCTCCTGTGCCTATCGCGGTTTTGGATCCATCCATCTGTGTATATTCTAACTTCAGATGGACAGCTCCGGACCATCTGAAGTTTTTGATTCGGGATTAAGTCTGCTTTGAAATGAAAAAAAAAAACACATCCAAATCGGTTCACCCGTTTTGCGTCGGGGATTAAAAAATAAAAAATTAACCTAGTACCTACCAAATTTGTTTGGTAGGTACTAGGGTAATTTTTATTTTTTACGACGTTTAAAAAAATTGTTTATTTGCGAAATAAGAATTCAAATAAACAACCGTGTATTCATATTTTCCTTCAGTTTCTTACGTAATAAATAATAAACAGGGGGAAGGGTCAGCCGATTCTTATTTTTCTAACGTAGGGGGGAAGGGGGTCAAAAACTGCCCAAAATCATCTTGCGTAATAAATGAATGGCGTCTCAACTAAAAAAGTCAAAGTGCGTAGACCTAAAAAAAACACTAACGTTTTGTTTTTGTTGGTTATTTTACAATTATTTGTTTTTTTTTAATTTGCTGAACAACCATTTATTAAGCCTGCACTTAAGAAATGTTGAAAAATTTTTGCTCCCTTTTTTCTAAGAAGTATACTTGGTCAGGGAAATTTGAAAAAATGGTCAGGGAAAGTCAGGGAAAAGTCAGGGAATTTTTTTGAACATTTGCAGTGGACACCCTGATTATAAAAAATACAAACAACCTATAAAACACAAGCTTCTTATTCTAGCTTCCCATAATCATCAATAATAGAGTTTTGATCGATATCAAAATGTTACACTTTTTTCCGTCTAGCTTCTCAGCCCGCAAACAAAAAACATACGATAAGGAACGTTCCAATAAATAAACATCAATTTCACCAATAGACCAACACATGTTGAAGCTCCAACCGTCCCCGGAGCCCTGCGATCTTCAATCACCAGAGTTAGTGCGAGAGAGCGCGGACCACTGGCTGAGGAAGTTGCTGCAGGTGTATAAGACTGACACAGGCCTGGAGGCTACTGACCAGTACCAGGTAACTACAAGCACATTACTAGCTTTTCACTTGCGGACAGCTAGCTTAGCTACAAGGTAACAGCTAGCTTTACTAGCTTTTAACAATCTATGTGGTATTCTGATGTTAAGGGGTCTGGGTACACGCAGCGACTTGCATGCGCAAACATTTTGTGGAAAAGGCCCCTGCACGCTCAACGCACAATATTATTTGCACAGACAGTTTGGTGCAAACGTTTACGTACCGTCTTCACATATATCTATCTAAAAACTTTAAAACGAGCAATTCTTGTGTATATTCATCTGAATTTCGGAAACGGCTCCAACGATTTTCATGAAATTTAGTAGTTAGCATTAGGTTTCGGGGGCGATAAATCGACCCATCTAAATCGGATCACTAGTTTTTGAGAAAATCGCGAACATACATACATAAAAACATACATGCCAGTGGCGAAGGGTTAAAATTTTTCTGAGGTAACCCGATACGAAAATGTATCTTGTAAGAGACGGTTTTTGTACGTACAATATTAACTAAATATAATTCAAAGGGAAGCTGTAAAGAATGGTATTCTAAGGTCCCTCCGCCACTGATACATATATACGGGTCAAACAGGGAACCATCTTTTTTGAAGGCGGTTAAAAAAACAACTTAAATCTATCGATCCTCACAAGCTTAGAAATAGCAGGTTTTCCGAATTTATATTTTAAAGGCATCCCAATTTGTTTTGTCGTTATTACTCAGAGTTCAGGTTTATTGTTTTAACCATGTCACATTGGGCAGATGACGTCTTATATACATAGATACATATATACGTCAATAAAGCCTCATATATACATGTATATGGCCTTATACGGCCATATATACATATGCATGTATACATGTATATACATATACATGTATACATGTATATACATATACATTTTTACATGTATAAGGTTCTTGACGTCTTTCTGACGTGACGTTATTCACATCAAAAAGTAATAATAAAAATATTTGTCATTTTTTTTTCTTTTTAAAAGACGACTCCCGCAGTAGGGTACTAGCCCTGAGTCACTGGGGACTTTACAAACATATAATTCACTGACACAAAGTACACCCAGACCCGGAACAACAATTTGTGGATCACACAAAGTGGTGTCCTGTGTGGTAATCGAACCCACGACCTCTTGCGTAGCAGTCGGACACACTCCCACACGCCACAGAGGCAATCTCTAATCTCATAATAAGAAAACGTAAATAGTAAAACAGCCGAAGAACCGTTTTATTAAAATCACTGTAACTATCATAGTCCGATGGGAGACGAGACTCGACCGGAGAGAGACCAGGCGCAGGACCGATGGCCAGTATATCATTTGTTGTATTTTAGGGTGATGAAACAAGCTTGGAGTTCATTCGCGAGGCACACGGAGTGCCACACTCCTCTGAAAACGATCCTAGCGAGGTTGATGGTATGTACTAGTAGTATTAATTAATTAAAATGTTATTAATGCCAAAGTACTTTATTCACTTAGGTTATAGAATGCAACAGAAAGAAAGAAAAAGTGTTTATTTTTTACACAGTACATTTATTAATCTCATTTACAATACTTAAAAATAAATTACATGTGTGTAAAAAAACTCCGCATTCCGCACTCCGAATTGTGCTGCCTCTTCAGTATTGCTACTGGAGTCAGCGCTGGTTTTTAGATGATTCTACATTTAATGCCAAGTTTGCAAGAGTACAGTGGGAAAAGAATTTGGCAATAAAAATCGCATGGCCAATTTTTTTAAAGTGCCTATTATGACAATATATTTGTATAAATACAGTTATGGCAGTAAGGTGCTGCAACCATTACACCATTAGTTTATACTATTACAAATGTCAGCAGTGGAAAGTTAATTATATAAGTTTTATTAAATATAGTATAATTTTCTTATATGATGTATAATAATATTATACATCATATTATGTAGATAAAGTGCTGCCACTGATATATTATATCAGTGGCAGCACTTTATCTACATATACATTATATACACAAAATATAATAAGTAAACAAACACTGTAAACATGACAGACCGCGAGTTTTTATTGTTTTGTTCTTTTCTCCGACACTTATTAGTTTTTTAGTTAGATTCATGTCTAATTTAAATTAGTGACTTAGTCGCCATTTATGTATTACGTAAGGCTCCCTCCTCTATGTAAGAAAAAAATAAAAATCGGCCAACACCCTCCCCCTGTTGAATGGTGAAATTGTTAATACTCGTTATCGAAACTAATTTGAATCTAACCTATTATACCTATTCAAATCAATTTGTATTTACTATCACAAATACAGACAGACACCTACGATGTATAGCTGCCTGCCCCGACTTCGCATGGGTGTCATATCGTAGTTTTTTATACCTTGGGCTGTTACATTTTTGCAATTTTGTAGGGATCTCTAATTTTTTGATAACAGAATTATAGCCTATGTTACTCCTCAATAATGTAGCTTTCTAATGGTGGAAGAATTTTTGATATCGGTCCAGTAGTTTTTAAGTTTATTCGTTACATACAAAAATACATTTTTCCTCTTTATAATATTAGTGTAGAAGACGATTTTGGGGGAAGAGGTGTCGACCATGTCTAATTTTTTTGGGTGATAGGAGCTTGATAGTTCTTACCTAATATCACAAAAATACGCCAAGTTTAAAATTATACTTCGACAAAGCGCGGATGCACGCGCTGCAAGTAAGGAGGCGCGACTTAAGAAAAAACAAAGTACATTATGTATAACACCGGCTCCATACGTTGACAGAAAATAGCATTGGCGCCAACGTTGGCACCAGCGTTATTCTAGATCCACACGTTGGACGAGTGGTGTTAGGACTGACATTGGGGCCAACTTGTTAAGCCGGCGTAACAAACAAAAAACTACAAACCAAACGTTCCTGAAGACTGTCTTTGAAAATTAAACCGTTTAAAAAACCAAACATAATAATTAATTTTTCATTAGATTTGACATTAATGGACCTACAGTTGTATCAACGTAACTAGGCCGGACTGAAGTAGGCGACAAGTGGTTGCGCAGATGCATTTTTTGGAAGTAAATGGTGACAGGAAGCGGGGGGCGGGGGAGGTAACTAAACCAAGAGGATTAGAGATGCGATTACGCATTACATTGTTAGTATTACCAACTCATGTTTTTTTGTGATTATTCTCGTAAAAAAATTGTGTTTCAAAGTTTCTTTAGTATTTACTGTAACTGTTCTAAATTTAAACTTTTATGAACTCATTTAAATAGTGTTTTATATTGTTGAATTAAAATGTTGTTAGTATTTTTAATCGATTAAACATAATTAATCGTTTTCGTTAGTAATTTTAGGGTTTCTCTATGACATGCGCGAAAGTGATATGAACCTAACTTCAATCCGGTCAAGTTACGTTGATCGTACTGTAATAAACAGGTGGGAGGGTGTCGGCCGAATCTTATTTTTCTTACATTAGGAAGGGGAGGGGATCAAAAACTGACCAAAATCGTCTTACGTAATAAATTAATGGCTCGTAATTTAAATAGGTAGGTACATTAAATAGCTATATGTTGTTTTAAGCAGTTACATTATTAGGACACAGAACTATTTTTCACTTAATATTATGAATGTGTATTGTATTATTATATGTGTGTGTATGTTTGTGTAACAGAGTGCATATGCTCGTACATGCCTGTGGAGTCTCTAGCAGGCATGTCACCAGCTCGGCTTTCTTCAGCCATACAACATGCTACCAAGACGCTGAGGGATGTGCTCAAGGAACAGCTGATAAGAGACAGATTGGTGAGTGCTTTTTACTTATATTGAAGTGGACTGTAACACAACAACTCACATAACCCCAACAACCCAAACTAATTTTTATCTATAATTTGTATGTATTTAGAAATATATAAATAAGTATGTTTATCAGTTGTCTGTTTGCCGTAGTACAAGCTCTGCTTAGTTTGGCATCAGACGACGTTGTGTGAGTTGTTCTAAGATATTATTATTATTCCTCTTTATTATACTCATAATCTTATTTTTTACATTTTTAAAACTACATATAAATTTAAAAATATAAAAAATAGTCTCCCACCGGCATCGGGTACAGGGACCAAGCTATCGGTGGTTAGGGCTCCAGAGATAGGAACCTCCTCACAATGCGTGCCGTGTCAGTATTACCGCCGTGCATCTGACTCTTGACCCAGCTACCTAACGCGAGCCTCTGCAGGTGTTGGTCGAGGTTCTTGGCGATTAGTCCATGGACTAAAACGACTATCGGCACAATGACAGCTGAATCCACATCCCATTATTATTATTATAGATATTATTATTAAATACAAGACTATTCCTGTACCAGGTTACAAGCATTTAGTCATGGGGGACTTGCAAAACATTTTATTACATTTTGACATATTTCTAAAGTCTACCTTACACTTTGGGGTAAGGTCCCCTACCCCACCCCATTGGGTGGGTCATTAAATCCCTTCTCTGGTACGCCCATGCATTACGCCATCGGTTGATCTATTTGTAGTAAGAAATAATGTATCAAATAGCTATGTTTTTTACTCTTTTTCCAGAGAAATCTCCGAGTAATTTCGCTGGAAGAGTACCCGACTCGCGACACAGACCTGTTTGGTTGTGAGTATGTGTTGTCTGGCTCACACGTACCTCGTAGTACGGGGGCACTGGCCAGGGGCACCGACAGGGTCATCAAGATCGATATGGGAAGACCTTACAGGCTGTAGACACTACCTTACATACTGGAAACATGATCTTACAGACTTACTGATTATTGCATTGATATAAGATCAATAGGGAGATTAACACTGACCTTACTAGCTGGAAACTCAGGGACTTGACTAAACCTTACAAACTGGAAACTTGATCTTACGTACTGGAAAGTTAATCTTATTGACTGACGACTTGACCTTGCTAATTCTAATAAAAACTCACAGGCAGTAGTTTGTTTTTAAGTGATTTACATGATCTTACAAACCTTAATACTCACCTTACAATCTGTAACACTCATCTTACACATTGAACAGTTACTTTACAAATTATCAGCTGCCTTACTAACGTAACAATTAAATAACTTTATAAACCTTACGGCTTCGATCACTTTACCTTATCTTACGCATTAGTTATTGCCTTACATACTGTAATACTGACTTTATAGACCTTGAACAACTACCTTACAAATTACAATATTTACGTAACTGATTATAGCAACATTTTATATTACTGAAATATATATCTAATATATTATAAAGAGTGGTGGTATAGGTCGCAGGTACTTTTGTGTGTTGGGATTGGGAATGTTTTATAAAGGCTGATTATGAAGATTATAGTAAATATGTCTAATGTTTATTTTATAGAGATGCCAAAGTATATTCTGCCTACCCAAGGGTAGCATAGCGTTATATTAAATAATAGTACTAACGTCACGCTTCGGCTTCGTAAGTTTTCTTCACTTTCTTTAAGCGTACCTTACACAGTCAATAGTATAGTTTCAATATCAATATTGATCAATATATATGATGTTTAATATGGTGTATATTAAAAAATCTACCCGAGGGTAGCCCCATATTGAGTCAATAGTTATTACTTCAATAATATTGACTCTGTAAGGTCAGCTTTACGTCCTCATAATGCTTTCAAAAGAAATTATCTAAATTAGTGTAGGTCATAACAGGTAGGACGCAGTGCTTATATACCTTGGTCTTCAGGCATTGCGGTAGAGGCGAAGAGACGAAGTTTGTTACAATCGCTTAACCAAGTTATCGCGTTACCTCGAAAATTAAATACCTATTTATTATATAAAGAAAGAAGAGAAAAGCCTGCGTGATCAGTAATTATTAATAAAAAGTCAGAAATTTAGAAATGTTAATTTTATTATAGTTTTATATCAAAATTATGTAAGACTTACCTATTGAAACTTTGTGATATAAAAGATTGATCTGAAATTGGCCGCATGAGACTGATAACATGTAGAAACAGACGAGAACTTTATATTGTAAGGGTCTCTGCCAAAAAAATAATTAGTTAGGTTAGAGCTCAAATATTGTATAGTTTTATATAAACAGATAACAACAAGGCATATCTATACTAAAGCCGAATTGGATGTAAAATGTCTAATAACATTGTTGCTTAGCAACCAGTCAATCTTTAATACTTTGTTATTAAACATTTCACTTTTCCACAAATAGTGCAACGATAAAAAATCTTTAAAATTTACACGTTACTCCATCGCACATCTGACATTGGCAGAATTGTCGACAACGGCATCGTAGCCATTAAAAAAAAACATTTCACTTTAGTTGTATAATGTAGGACATTACTATTTAATTGTAATTACTGGGCAAATGAGACTTTTGATCTAATGTCTCAAATGAGGAGCGCGATGCAGTGTCACTGACTCTTGGTTGTCACGGCGTGCTCGTCCTTCATTAACAGCCGGTTTCAATGACTTATCTGCTGTTAACTGTCTGTTATAATAGCTAACTCGAAACTGACATTTGTGCCCTCGATGGATACGGGTTTTCTATCTCTCAGTTTCGCTACTAGGGTTATTGAAACCGGTAGTTAGTCCTATACAGGGGGATTTGTAAAATACTAATAACCTTATAGCTCGTAACTTTTTTACATTACACATGTGAAAATTCAATTCACACTTTTTAAATTATCAATGTTTACAATATTAGATATAACATCGGTGATCGGTGACCCGTGACCACGATCGGTGCAATTCGATCGAAACGTCGGGTAAATAAAAGGTTCGTACCTTTAAATAATTCACGCGATTAAGTCCTGAAATATATCTAATCTGTATAAAAATAGCGAAAGTTTAAAAACAATAATGTTTACAACGTTTTTTTGTTTATAAACTGTATATGCAGGTAAGGTGCTGCCACCATTATACACTGACGGACTTATAAACTGCATCAAAGTAATAGACGACTTTGAAATAAATATTTTAACCAAGTATGCAAACTTTCTATACAGATTTAAATTGAAACCTCTAGATTGGTTCGTGAACTTTAAAACAGCGTAGGATCATATCTTTAAGTTTGAGTTTATGTACTGGAAAGGACCTTAAGACCTTTTTTGAAGAAAAAACAGAAGTTTAAGGAAAAATTGTTTAATTAAAAAATTGGTTTTAACAATAGACACAAACTTTATGCAAGGGTTTATTTGTGTTTTAATAAGGTGTATTACCCCCACGTGCCCTTATTACGGATTCTAATCGGTTCCGCATAGATTTTATAAGGGTTTTTAAAAGATCTTGCGGAATATTGTCCCATTCTTCTGAAAGTGCTGTTCTTAGTGCTGCCACTGTCGTAGGCGAAGGGTTTCTCGCATATACAGCTCTTTTTAAATTGTCCCAAACATGCTCGATGGGATTAAGATCCGGGCTGCGTGCTGGCCAATTCATTGTACGTATCCCAACCTCTTCGCAATAATGTTGAACTTGTGCAGCTGCATGCGGCCGGGCATTATCCTGCATTAAAGTAAAATTTTCGCCTATGAATCCCATGTAAGGCACCACGTGATCTTCTAATATCTCTGTTATGTAGCGATGTGCTGTCAAACCCCCTCTATTACCGTTTTGACGGACCATGTCTATGAACACAAGTTCTGTTCGCCCGTTCATCGATATGCCACCCCAGACCATACATGAACCGCCTCCAAAAGGAACACGCTCCTCAATGCAACTTTGAGCATATCGCTCCCCACGTCGACGATAGACTCTTCTGCGACCATCTGCACCATATAAACATGTCCTACACTCGTCCGTGAACAATACAGAGGCCCACTGCTCTTCTGTCCAATTCAGGTGATGACGCGCAAATCTTAAGCGAGCTTGTCTGTGAGCTGCAGACAACTTTGGACCATTTGCTGGTCTAAAAGGGGTGATAGCCGCTTCCTTTAACCTTCTTCTTATTGTTCGTGCACACACGTTTTTTCCACGCACTTCATTAAGCTCGGTTTTGATGTTAACTGACGTGAGGAAACGATTTCGCAGGGAAGTAACAATAAATCGGTCATCACGACCTGTGGTTGCTCGAGTTCTGCCTGTACCACGTCTCCTCCTGTAAGAACCTGTCTCTACAAACCTTCTGTATATTCTACAAACCGTAGACTGGTTTAAATTTAAATTTCTACCAATCGTTCGTTGATCCAAGCCCTCCCGCACCAATGCTACAATTTGTGCCGCTTGTTCGGACGAAGTATCCATATTATGGTTCAAAAACTCTCGATGTGTTAAAAAACTAACCCAACAATTATGCCGGTAACAATAATTCAATTGACCAAACAAAAAAAATCAATGAGAATTAATTTAAAACTTTGCTATAAATAACACGCAAATCTGATACTACGAGTAAATTTTCTTTTCCCGGCTATATTCATTTGTTTTACCGCAGTTCTATTTTTAAATTTAATTTTTTTTTAAGATTAAGAGCCAGTCTTTCCATATTTATATAATTTAATCTAAAAAGTTTGCATACTTATTATAAAAAATCCTTTTAGAGTAAACCTGAACTTTGATGCAGTTTATGAGTCCGTCAGTGTATTATACACCATATTAGAGGATTGATACTAAGAATACATTAGATTGGATATGTCAACCTCAATGGGTACAACATAGAAACATCCACTTACAATGTAAAAACTATATGTGCGTAAATATTGGCAAAAAAAAACTTTGTAATAACAGTTTTGAAAAAAAAAAAAACATTTTGACCTATAAAAACTTACCATCACCAACTTTTGCCATATAACAACCTACCACTAGTCTGTGGGATCCCGGAGTAAACTCTATTTTTGTCAGGTCAACGATTCTATCTATACTAATATTATAAAGCGGAAGAGTTTGTTTGTTTGTTTAAACGCGCTAATCTCAGGAACTACTGGTCCGATTTGAAAAAAAACTTTTTTTGTTGGATAGCCTATTTATCGAGGAAGGCTATAGGCTATATAACATCACGCTACGACTAATAGGAGCGGAGTACGAGAAATGTTGCAAAAACGGGGAAAAATTATGCATACGAAGTTGCGCGGGACAGCTAGTTACGGTATAATAGTCTGTAGGTCAGTGGCAGAGGGTTCATAGAACACCATTCTCTTCGGCTTCCCTTTGAATTCTATACACTTAACTAGCTGTCCCGCGCAACTTCGTCTGCGTAAATTTTCCCCGTTTTTGCAACATTTCTTATTGCTGTTCAGCTCCTATTGATCGTAGCGTGATGTTATATAGCCTATAGCCTTCCTCGATAAATGGGCTATCCAACAAAAGAAGAATTTTTCAAATCGGACCTGTAGTTCCTGAGATTAGCGCGTTTAAACAAACAAACTCTTCCGCTTTATAATATTAGTATAGATATTACAGGTATGAAGAACCGTGTCTAGCAAGATATATTTTTTATCGAGTTACCTTAGGAAAATTTTAACCCTTCGTCTCTGCTGTAGGTGATTATGGTCATACCATTAAAAACAGGTGGTAGGTGGTTATCATCATCAGCGTATCGCAGTCCACTGCTGGACATAGGCCTCTCCAATTGCACGCCACTTTGTTCTATCTGCGGCTTCTCGCATCCAGCTCCTGCCAGCCGTTTTGCGTAGATCATCACTCCACCTGGCCTGAGGGCGTCCTACACTACGTTTGCCAAGCCGCGGTCTCCACTCAACAACTCGTTTACCCCAACGGTTATCGGTTCTTCGGCTAATATGGCCAGCCCACTGCCACTACTTCAGCTTGCTAATCCTGTAGGCTATGTCGATAACTTTGGTTCTCTGTCGAATCACCTCATTTCTGATTTTGGTAGGTGGTTAAGGGTTTAAATTAGAAATATTTTTTAAAATTGATATTACGAAGTTGTTTAGTGTAATGTAAAATAGCTACAAGCGGGGGTTATAAGTATTTAAATCATTCTGTATAATGAAAAAAGGTAGAACATTGATAAACTTTCGCGATTTGTGCACATAATGAAAATATATATTACGGGTCTTAATCACGTGAAATTTCCGAAACCCGCTCTTCAACGAGACTACGCTGAGCTGAACCAGTACTCATGACCACGGCCGTTGCAATACGGTCGAAACGTCAGGCAAAGAACAAGGTATTTTACCTCAAACTATTCACGCGATTAAGACCCGTAATGTATATTTTTAGTTGAAAAATTAATGGTTGATTCACAGATCAAGGGTGAGTGGTAGGTTCTCACCTTAATAATCAAACTATGCTTAGTTTTAATGCCAATGTGTTTGTAAGGAGCTAATTTTGTTGACTGTACCTTTAATTAGATAGACTTATTTGTATGTAAGTATCACTTGTCATTATTAAGTGGTTTTAAAAATGTTCAAATATATGTTGTTACTTTCTATTTGCTTTTTATTAAGCTATTGCATAGATTTTATCGCGGGAATCAAGAAATTCCGTAACGAAAATAAAACCTAACACCCCCCACTCCGCCTACCATGTAGCTCGGCCGAGCGTTCGCTTAACGTATATGTATATGGTAGTACGACTGTACGAAGCGAAGCTCGGATCGAGACGAGCTGCTCCGAAATGTAATGAAAAAAAAAATGCTATGCAATAGCTTTACCGCGGCAGTCCTCGAGTGCCACACATTTTTTATAATTCCCGGAATAGAATAATCTTTCTTTTTTTCTTTGGGGCTGAGGGCAATTTGGACAACTTTTGCCAGTGTCAAGTATTTATGATACACTTTGTCTCAGAGGCGAAGTGTTAAAATTTTTCAAAGGTAAACAGATACAAAAATATATCTTGCTGAAAATGGTTCTTTGTACCTATAATACTAAGTAACTACAAGCCAAAGGGAAACCGAAAGTAATGGCTAAGGACTGGTGTGTCTTATAGTTTTTACATGTATTTTCACACGTAAATGGTCTGTGAAAATTATGACAGGTGGTTTTACGCTTGATAATGAGGTACGCTACCCTGTTCGACACGCTAGACATTTCCACAACGTTGTCAGAAAGGGACTTATTTACCAGAAACCCAATACCACCTTGGTATTGTTGGTCTCCCTCGCGAAAGTACATAAGGTGGCCCGATCTGTGAAAGCGATGACAGGTCGGTTTTACGCCATTTTTTAAAACTCTGTCTTTTGTTTATAATATTATAAGTTTTCAAATCACAGGACAGGACAAATACAATTTGTAAGATTACACAAATGAGGTACGTATCTTGTGGCTCAATTTCCACACGTAAAGTTACTACCGTTCCAAATTGCCGATGGATCTGTGCGGTTTAGACAGCGAATCAAACTGTCGGCGTTCCAAACCGTAAACTCGTTATTAAAACTTAATAAGGATTTGTAATAAGTTCATAGTTTGGAACGCCGGCGAATGTTACTCATTTGGTCAAACGATTAGAACTGTGTAAATTGATTTTAAAGTTTTAACTGCAGTTTAGATTGGCGCGTGGAACGTGGGATTTTAAAAGATTTTCCTCAGTAGATCAAACTGTCGCCATGTCGGGCCCGCGCATCTACATGAACCTACGTTTCGTAGCGAGGGATAGAACATCGCATGCTATTTTCCGCGTTCCGAACTTTACTTATAGAGGGCGCTTTAAAACTGTGCTACAACAATATTTTCAAAGTTTAATAATAATAATAATGATAATAATATCTTGGGACAACTCACACAACGCTATCTGATCCCAAACTAAGCAGAGCTTGTACTATGGAAACAAGACAACTGATAAACATACTTATATATTTCTAAATACATATATATTATAGATAAATAACACCCAGACACAGAATAAATCATCGTGCTCCTCACACAGTTTTATCCTGGGTGGGGATCGAACCCACGACCTCTTGCGTAGCTGTCGGATACACTCCCACCAGTAGTTTTCTCTATTCATCAATAGCAAATACAAACTACGATTCAATGTGGCCAATATGCTTACTTTATGGTTAATCCTACATTGGGAGTTTGAGCGGTTTTGTTAGTTTTTTGAAATAAAAAACACGAAATAATCTCAAAAAATATTTTTTACTTACAACCATTTTTACAATCACTCACACTCACAGCGAGACAACGACGGAATTGTAGAAAAATAACAAAATTTTATGAAAATATAATTATATAACGAACGGAATTCTTAAAATTAAGATACACAATAATACACAATGAGAGCAAATAGACGATCTGAATCTGCCCCGCGCAACTTCGTCTGCGTCAATATTCCCCGTTTATGCAACATTTCTCATTGCTGTTCCGCTCCTATTGGTCGTAGCGTGATGTTATATAGCCTATAGCCTTCTTCGATAAATGGGCTATCCAACACTAAAAGAATTCTTCAATTCGAGCCAGTAGTTCCTGAGTTTAACGCTTTCTACTGAACAATGAAACTCTACAGCTTTTTAATATTAATATAGATTCGAAAGGTTGGATGTATAGATGTTTGTCGCTTTATTTATATATAGTTGCGGGAAATAGCAATTGTTTCATCAAATTACTATCATATAGCCGCGGCTCTGTCCGCCTGTATGCGGGTTATTACGACCAATGTACTTGAGCTCTCTAATGTATGGCGCACTTAGTAAAACGGAGATCAAGCTGTATCTAAGGTTATACTTAACCAATTTTTATTAAACTTGTAGCAGTATTTGAGTCAGAAAACTAGCTTCAAAACTGCAATAAATTAACAAAAATCTATTCATGAAGTTCTGTGTCAACTTCAAACAAACTGACATGAAAAATGCAACATAGGTTGATATTTTTAAATATCTTTAACGTACAGAGAGCTATTTAACATTTCATAGTAGTAAGGTAAATTCTATTGGCATAAAGAATTCAGATCGTCTTTAAAAAGAAAAAAATAATCTAGAGTCGAGACGAATTTTCTAATAAGTATTTACTAAGATAGTTAACTAATATACTTAAACATTATGCGATGGTTACGGCCAGGGACCAGGAACGGTTCGAAAAATACGGGTATTATAAACGTTTTAACCTGGTTATTCGCAAGACACTAGTTAGAACCGTTCCCGTTTTGGGACCGGTATTTAACCTGGTTAATTACGGAGGTGAGTTAAGCGAGTCGACGTATGTAGATACTCACGTACGAACAGAATCCTCGAACGGTTCTGAATGGTAAAACAGGAACCCAAATTATTTCGTTTCTGTTCGAGCAGGAATCGAAATTATAACGCTCTTTTCAAAATGTATGGGTATTTTTTCGAATGTTTGCACATTTAACCAGGTTTCTCTGGTTGTGGCAACCAATCTCATTAGAGACTAGGCAACTACGCAGGGGATATTATAGTTTAAAAGTGCGTGCGCAAACACAAGTGCACTCTCTATTCACTCATTCTCTTCCAATGAGGCGACAAACTCGACCGAGAGAGTTTAGGCGCAGGGCCCAATAATAAGAATTAAATCGTGTATAAAAGTCTTATCAAGGAAAAGTGTCGAGACATGTTTTTAACTAAGATAGAAACTAATTTTAGGCAATATTGAAAGAGTACTTAAAAGGAAAATAAATAAAAAAAATCTTAATTTTAAGAATTCCGTTCTAGTAAATAAAAATAAAATAAAAATCATTTAGAACAGGGAACAGTGTAAATATTATTTACAGACTTACTATCTCGCATCTTCATATTGGTAAAAAAAAAAACCTAAAACTACCACAGGTTTCACATTTCTACCATTTTCTACCAAAATTCTCGAGATCATCAGTCAATAAATATTTATAATCTCAAACTACTACTAAACAATACTTTTGCGACCAATTTTCACAACATGACGACTTAAAATACATTTTATTTGATTTTCAATAAAATGTATAACAACGCCATCTGTTACGACATGCCGGTACTAATGTGAAACCTGTGGCGCCACCTATCGACACCAACTAACAACTCCTTAGAAGAATTTCTTCGCTTGTGCTTCTTTTCTTTCTCTGCGAACAAAAAACATTATGTTAGAAGTAAAAAAAAGTGAAGATTAATCATTTTAAGTGGAAAGGGTGGGGTTAATATATTCTTACAGTAACGAAGGAGGTAATCCAAAAGTACGAGTCGGATTTGCAGACGAGGACTTTATAAGGTCTATTTAAATAGATATATATATATTAAGATTCCGGGTAAAGGAACTTATTTTCAAGCTATTGCATAGCTTTTATCGCGTGCTTTGAGCGCGGCGACCAAATCAAGAAAATCCGTAACGAAAATAAAACCTACTCCCCCACTCCGCCTACCATGTAGCTCGGCCGAGCGTTCGCTTAACGTATATGTATATGGTACGACTACGAAGCGAAGCGCGGATCAAGACGAGCTGCTCCCAAATGTAATGAAAAAAATAACATAATTGCATAAGTTGATAGAAAATTCTATGCAATATCTTTACCGCGGCAGTCCAGAACAAAATTTAGTTTCGACAGATAGTTTTTAACATAGAGAATGTTTTGGTAGCCTTGCCTACATATACTGATTCCGATGACGAAAGAAAGATAATTTAATTACGAAAATACTGGCTTACCTGTAAAAATCTGTTATAACTGCCATGCTTTGATTGGCAAGCTATCATAGTCTTGTTCAAAAATTAATAAAATTTTATAATAAATATGTCTTATCTGCGGTTATCAGATGGATTAAGGTAGATGTTGAGCGTGTCTCCTACTAATAGCACATATTATTGATTTTAGTGTACATTGAATTGCTAATGTACGATGTGTAAGTTATAAATGTTAATAAACTTTCGCGATTTGTGCACATTATGAAAATATATATATTACGGGTCTTAATCGCGTGAATAATTTAAGGTAAAATACCTTGTTTATTTCCCGACGTTTCGACCGTATTGCAACAGCCGGAAAACGTCGGGAATAAACAAGGTATTTTACTATAAATTATTCACGCGATTAAGACCCGTAATATATATATTTTCATGATGTGTAAGTTATCTATGATTTTTTTCTCAGAATTGCCGAAATGTGTCATTACAGCATAGGCAGTGCCATTCAGCTGGATTTGTCAATCGTGGCATAACGTGGACATACCACCTAAACGGAAAATTCCGGGATTTTAACGTTCACCTTCTTCTAATATCACCAATATTATAATTAAAGTTTCTGTAGCCTATTCTAAGGTATCGGACCGCAA
The DNA here is from genome assembly GCA_945859575.2 of Herminia tarsipennalis. NCBI lineage: Eukaryota > Metazoa > Arthropoda > Insecta > Lepidoptera > Erebidae > Herminia > Herminia tarsipennalis. The sequence goes on along the minus strand of OX243859.2, from coordinate 14,219,102 downwards.
TAGTGAGGTTATTAACCTGTGGCGGTACCCACATATAATAATATAAAATAAATCCTGAATCGCGATATAGAAGTTTTCACAGCTGCTAACTATAAATACAAGTTCCCAACATTAACCGTCGGGCCGCGGCCCGCCAGGCACGATCACCTCGCCTGGTCGGAGGATCCTCCCTTTGTGTTGGAGGGACTTAACACCTTGCCCTCCACAAACCTACCCATTATACTACCGACGTGAACCCACTTCTAACACAAGCTATTGAGGGATTGCTAGTAATATGGGACCCCCAATTTTACATTGCTAGTTAAATTTATAAAAAAAAAACTTGAGAGGTGTCAAGGGACACCCGGATGGAACGAAGTTCCTTTCGATTAATAAGAGAACGAATTGTAATTTTTTTTTTTAAGTTATCATAATATTTTACTTATTATTAACCAATATAATGTAATATAAACTTAATCAGCAGGAATAATTTAAGGTAAAATACCTTGTTTATTGCCCGACGTTTCGACCGTATTGCAACGGCCGTGGTCACGGGAAGACACGCGATTAAGACCCGTAATATATATATTTTAATAATGTGTACAAATCGCGAAAGTTTATCAACATTTAATCAGCAGGCTCAATTTTAGTAAGTATACATGCGCACGCCGCACGGCTTACAATAGCTTACTATAGCAAAAAGTGTCGTTACAACTTTTCGTATGAATTTTTTTGTCTAGCCCCCTTTCACAACACGCGATAAGGAACTTCGTTCCAACTCGTAGTTACCCTAAAACTGTTCATATTTTAGCTAGAGATTTGGAGTTATTCGCATTAAATAAAGAATAACTGTCACTTAAAAACCTTGCGTTACGATTCAATCTATACTAATAACATAAAAAGGAAAGATTTGTATGGTTGTATGTAACCAATAACTTAAAAACTACTGGACCGACTTCAAAAATTCTTTCACCGTTGGGAAGCTACACTATCACGGGTGACATAGGTTACTTTTAATCCCTGTATTCCCACGGGAGTAGAACCCGCGTCCGCTAGTAGTAAATACTCTTAGACAAACACTGTTTATAAACTTTTGTGAATTAACTTTTTTTTTCCTTAAAAAAAGATAACTAGCAATGTGATATTGAGTCCCACATCTTGTTAACACCTCCAGCTAAGCTCAAAGGCTTGTATTAGAAGTGGGTTTACGTCAGCAGTATAAGAGGTAGGATTCGAACCCGCGACCTCACGATTGCGAGACCGATGCCTCAGCCATTAGGCTACCGCCGCTTCTTCTTACAACAAAAAAATAAAAATCCCAGGGTATGTCCATGTTAACATAGCATTTTGAGACATTGACACTAAATGGCACTACCTGCGCCGATGACGACTTATAACTTACTTGTATAGCGAGTACAGGAACATAAGCGCCAGCTGCAAGGCCACCACCACCAGTAGTGATGTGAAGCTGACACAGCTCACTTCAGGACACGCAGCCATTGCTTGTGGCTGGGATACCAGTCTGGAATAACAGGAATTACAAATATTAGCATTATTAGCAGCTCCCTGAACCAGTGGCGACCGAGCAGGAGGCCAATTTACTTATTTAAAGCAGTACAGTTGCAGTTAAGTTTCGATTAAAACGGCCATTTTTGTATTCTTGTAACTTTGGGATCGATCTTTAAAACGCTTGCGCACCGTACTGAAATGTCGTTATTGCGCTCTCGAGACGCATACTTGACGCAAGCGTATTTGAGATCGATCGATAAATACGTGAATTGACCCCCAGATCGTGATACCTTGCTTAATGGTAGATTTCGCGAAACAGGGTTCGGCTCTCTCAAAAATGTATTTAGAAAACCTAAAAATTGGGACACGAAAAGAATTGTGTCACTAGTCAAAGAGTTTTTCTAGTAGATGATATAAAGAAATTTAAGGATATGTCTTAAAATGATCCCGCAAATAAATCTTGAACTTGCGGAAAAATGCAAAAACGAGCATTTTCGTATTGTCGTTCGTAATCTAACATATGTACGAACGAATATTCTACTTTATTTTGACCTGCGCTCCTGCGCACTGTGAAGTAATGGTTGTGTGCGGAAGAGCGAGGCCGGCGATCGTGTCGCTGTGTACGTAGCGCTAAATAAATAATTCTCTCAGTGTAATGCCCCCTTAAGTACACCGTACCGTTTTCGAACACACGTCCTGCGCCTAATCTCATTTCGATCGTGTCGGATTTCCGTACCATCGGGCTTTGGGTGTGGTGATGCTGTGGTATAAGTAACAAACCTTTGTGCGACATTGTTGACAGCTGTCTTCACATGGTTGACAGAGTCACGCATCTCCGTCAAGAATTGTGGATTGACAGCACCTGGGAAATGGAAACAACATTTTTTTGTTATCATTTTAAGGATTTATAATATCGTTTTTTTTTTTAATTTAACACACAGATAGAGTTAAATAATGGATTAAAATTTGAAGAGGTTTAATAGCATATATGAAACAAAGTAATACAACGAATTTCTTTTATTTTTTGAATATTTAACGTATCGTTTTAGAAAAATCACTCCATGAAGGGGTTAGATAATAATATATGTCTTGAAACAACTCACACAACGCTATCTGACCAAACTAAGCAGAGCTTGTACTATGGAAACCAGACAACTGATAAACATCCATACTAATATTGTAAATGTGAAAGTAACTCTGTCTGTCTGTTACGCTTTCACGCTCAAACTACTGAACCGATTTAGATGAAATTTGGCATGGAGATGGTTTGAGTCCCGGGGAAGGACATAGGATAGTTTTTATCGCGATAACCAACATCCACGCGGGCGGAGCCGCGGGCGAAAGCTAGTACTTATATATTTCTAAATACATACATTTTATAGATAAATAACACCCAGACACAGAATAAACCATCGTGCTCATCACACAAAGTTTTATCCTGGGTGGGGATCGAACCCACGACCTCTTGCGTAGCATTCGGATACACTCCCACCGCGCCACAGAGGTAGTCAATTTAATAATAGATGAATGTTTTAAAATTAAGTTTAAAGCACTTAGGAAAACATTACTTTTTCGTAATTTTTGAGTATATATCATATATTTTTTAGAATGAACCCCTTGATTGGGTATAATCATTGACATATAGACCTGGACCGTGCAATCCCTTTCTATTAAAAAGTAAACATTGACTGCAAAGCGTGAAAGAGAGAAAAACTCGTGCGGCCCTGTCTCTTTAACAGGTATTGTCTATAAAGTAGCGTTGTCTCTTTCTAGAGAGTGGTCAATTTTGTGAAATTATGGCGCAGTCCTGGGGGTCAATATATGCTTGCGACGTATACGTCTCGAGAGCGCAATAACGACATTCTAGTACGGTGCGCAAGCGTTTTTAAGATCGATCCCAAAGTTACAAGAATATAAAAATGGCCGTTTTAATCGAAACTTAACTACAACTGAATTGACCCCCAGGTATATACGTCAATGGGTATAATAATGGATGAAAGTTTAGAAATTTGTAGGTATAATAAACTTACCGGCACCTTGTCCTCCGGCCGCGGCGAGCGCGTCTGACTTGCGTGATACTTCAATTATAAACCCTCTGCACAACAAAACAAAGATTATATTAGAATAATTTATTATCATCAATAGTTGACTAAGTTATTTTTTTAATGTATGTTCTGAATTCTGAACAAAAAGGCGCCAGAATTATATATGCTGTACCGCGCAACTTCGTATGCGTACTTTTTCCTCGTTTTTGCAACATTTTTCATTACTGCTCCGCTCCTATTCGTCGTAGCTTGATGTTATATAGCCTACAGCCTTCCTCGATAAATAAGCTATCCAACAGTAAAATATTTTTTCAATTCGGACCCGTAGTTCCTAAAATTGCCGCATTCAAACAAACAAACAAACTCTTCAGCTTTATATTATTAGTATAGATTAACTTATAATAACGTATACTCACTTAAGTTCAGCGATGGTGTTGATCATAATCTGATTGTTGGCGACTAACGCGTCCCAATCGTGACGGCCGATCGGAAGTGACGGCATCTGTATACATCACATACAAACTAATATTATAAATATTAAATATGTCTTACGTTTTTACGCTTAAACTGCTGAATCGATTTGTATAAAATTTGGTATGGAAATTGTTTGAGTCTTGGGAAGGACATAGGATTGTTTTATCGCGATATCCCTGCGGGCGGAACCGGGGTTGTAAGTTAGTACCTATTATATAATTTACTTGCTATTGACTGAGACTACAATTGCGTGGATGTAGGTTTTATATCGTATATTCATTTTGTTAACGTAATAATAAACAATTTGCTCGGTGTGCGTGCGTATATTACTAAAACCTAATGAAAATATATATATATTAGTGTCTTAATCGCCTCAATAATTTGCTACATAACATATCCTTGTTTATTGCCCGATGTTTCGACCGTATTGCAACGGCCGTGGTCACGCGATTAAGACCAATTCATCATTAACTTTAAGCTTTGACTTACGATCTTAAACATAGGAGTAATCACGTTTGTATGGTAAGATCATCGACTAGGGTTGCACTTTTGGCACTTTTTTCGGTTAAATAAAAGTATGTGGATGACTGAGTTTTGTTTGGTATTTTTTTTAATAGATGTTTTCTAAAAATTAAAACTAGCTATATGAATTTATCGCCTCCGTTGGAGCCATTGCCAAGATTCAGATATTTTATTGGATTGGAGCCATTGCCAAGATTCAGATATATCATACCCCCAGGCCCCCGCTCGCATGGCTGATCGCTCGCACGCCACAGCCCTGAGCCATGACAACGGCGACACTTTGCCTACTGATAATATTAATGTAATTGTAGTTATGTAGTCTGTGCCCACAATAAAATAAACGTTTTCTTATCTACAGAAAGTGTTACAGAATAAATACGTATATATTTACAGGATGACTTTGAATTGAGTGGACAAACTTCAATCAGCAAACCTGAGTGTATCCAAGAATTTGTAGAAAATTATTAGAACAAAATATTATAGACCAGGGTCGATAATTTTTGAAACCAAAAAACAGTAAACTAGTGTGTTGTAAAAAGCTGCAGCTATAGGTACTGTACCTGTGCTACTTGCGGTGGTGCAGCTCCCGGCTGTATGGGCTGTCCCTGCGCGTGACTGTACACCGCTGTGAGCATCGACAGAGAGTTCATCTGCTTGCCTATCACCTGTGGAATTACACATTAATATTAAATAATTAAATTTATTTCAACCTATGCGAAGAAGATAAAGATAAAGATATTGAACAAAAAATGATGAAGAACAAAAAAATCTGCAAAAAATAAAAAATCTTTATTCGCTTATGAACCAACATACTACATTTGTGAAAAGTCGATTCTACATTTATATTTAAGGCTGGTTCGCAAACAATAGGTAAATCCAGAGAAACTCGCGGCCACTATTTTCAAATTGCCAATGTTTACAATGTTTTTTTGTTTATAAACTGTATGGTAAATTCCGGATATAACGACCCGCAAGAGACCGATGGTATTACGTCGTACTAACAGCGGGTGAATTCACGTATTTAAAGCAGTGCAGTTGCAATTAAGTTGCGATTAAAACGGTCATTTTCTTGTCAGTTCATTTAATACGTCGTCCTGGCCAACAATTGCGCACCGTAGGTACTAGAATGTAGTTATTGCGCTCTCGAGACGCATACTTGACGCAAGCGTATTTGAGATCGATCCCAAAGTTACAAGAATACAAAAATGGCCGTTTTAATCGAAACTTAACAGCAACTGAACTGCAACTGCACTTTAAAAACGTGAATTGACTCCCAGGACGACGTATTAAATGAACTGACAAGTTAAATGTTTGTTTTTTATTATAATAATCACATTGACAAAGTATTTATTAATACAGGCGAGTTCCTTTGCTGTTTTACTGCAAATGTCCAATGTACATTTTAAATACACTATGAGGCATCTGCACTTTATTTTGGTTACGAATTTTAATACCGAAGTATTAAAATACAAGCAGATCAGTATCCCAAACCTATCAGGGTCAGTAGAAATCCTCAGCCTTCTAGACATGATGAAATATATTGATAATTTTTACCTACTATTTATTTGTGAAGACGTCAACGCTCGTCGTCGTTGTAACCTGATAGTATTCTAGTATATGTGGCCAAATTTGTGTGAAAACAATGTCGTCGTTATAAGCGGTGTCGTAATAAACGAACGTACTTTCATAGTGGCTTATATTAAAACCAAAGATATGCCTATACTTACGTCGCTAAAAGCGGTCGGTATTTAAATACGAAGTCATACTAAACGGATTACACTGTATATGCAGGTAAGGTGCTGCCACCTTTATATTGTACACCATATTAGAGGACTGATGCAAAAACAAGACATCAAAAACATTAAAAGTATCATACGGAAGTCTCAGGTTTGATTCCTGGGTCTGGACATCAATTTTTCTATATTTAAAGAGAACGAAAGAGAACGAATTGTATTAGATCTCAGTATCAACATTTATTGCACACAGGTGGCTACTACACCACACTGTTAAAAAAAAGTACCATCTGTATGGCACCAATGATATACAATAAATTATCCAACAATATAAAGCAACAGCCATTAAAAATATTTATAAAACATTTAACCGATTTATTGTTAAAAAAATGTTACTACTCTATAAACGATTTTTTAAATGATGTACTATGATGCTTATGTTACTTATAGAAATGTATTTAAGACTTTACATGTTTGTATGACGAAAGGTAGAATTGTACAAGGATTCATGAACTGTTGTTACATCTTATTGTTACCTACATTCTGTACAAATAAAATATACTTATTCTTATTTAATACATAGATTAGTTAGTATATAAGTTCTTACCTCATCAACTTTCTTGTTTAGATCCTTGAGCACATCGTGTATTTGCATCTGTCCTTGGAAGATCTGTCGCAGTTCTCTCTGACCGTCTGACTCGAACCAGTCGTCGAACTCGCCGTCCTTGTCGCGCACCTACGAACAGAGAGAGATAGCATTATATTTTTTTAAATCTGTACTAAAAGGTTGACTTTCAAGTCGAATGATTGATTATAAATACGAACAAGCTAAATTAAATAAATAGACACTTCTATATGTTATGAAAATTCTTTCTTAACCATATGTTAGACTCAATATTATTCTAATACATTCTTAGTACCCGACGTTTCGATCGAATTGCACCGATCGTGGTCACGGGTCGATCGAAACGTCGGGTAAATAAAAGGTTCGTACCTTTAAATAATTCACGCGATTAAGTCCCGAAATATATCTAATATGTATAAAAATCGCGAAAGTTTAAAAACACTAATCCATTCTATTTTTATCAGAATTTAACTCAATCATAATTTAAAAATGTTATTAAGATTTGATTTAGACGGTTGACATTCAAAATGTAAATGTCGGTAGTGACATCACATGACGTTGACATCTGTCATGCGGATGTCACTCCGACATGGAGAGGGGATAGAAAGATGGCTGACACATTGTATTCGATTGTTGAACAGTGCGGTCGTTTGTAATAGTTCAAATAAATCCGTTTAATACTTTGTACTACTACGGATTTTTATGGAAGTTCGAGTTGATCCTTCACATAAAAAAATTAAATTGTAATTATGATCACATATAACATTATGCGCATACACAATGGGCTGCCTTGTCGCTGAGAGCGATCTCTTCCAGGCAACCTTGGATGGACAGGAATGTATATAAGAATACCAACTTGTATGCCGACGATTTAAAATTTTCAAAATAATTGTAACTCCAGAAGACTGTTTGTCTTTACAGGAAGATATAAACAGTGTGTTAAAGTGGTGTAATAATAATAGTATGTACTTAAACATCAATAAGTGCTCTATAATATCGTTCACTAACAAACGTAATAAAATAGTATGTGACTATAATATTGAAGGGCAAGTAGTGAAACGACTACAAGTTGTCAAAGACTTAGGTGTTCTGTTTGATGAAAAGCTTTCATTTCGTGATCACTATAGTCACATAATATCTAAAGCTAACCAACTCCTAGGCTTTGTCTTGAGAACTACAAAAGATTTTAGGATACCCCACAGTACACTGTACCTATACTTTGCCCTGGTCAGGAGTATATTGGAATATGCTAGTCCTATATGGTCACCAAACTACAGGGTTCATATCAATGAAATCGAACGCATTCAAAAAAAAATGCTTAGAATAATTTGCTATCGCCAAAATCCTGGTCGCTCTAATTTAGGCTATGAAGACAGACTAAATAAATTTAAAATTCTAACCCTTGAATCAAGACGAATTTATTTTGACTTAATTTATTTCTATAAAATTATACATTCTATAATAAATTCCACAATTTTACTCTCTCATGTAAGTTTTAATGTTAAATTTAGTGCTCGCAGGTCCAATGATACTAATTTATTTGCCCTACAAATTTACAAAAACAATATATCGTATTTCAACCCATTAACGAGAATGGCCCGGCAATATAACGACATTGCAAAAACTAACAAATTCATAGACATATTTGACAGCTTAAACAAATTTGTTAAAAATATGAAAGACATCCTCCATAACAGTTCGAACTGTTATGCTTTAGACCACACTGAAGGTACCTAAGATGTGCTAATCACTGACCTCAATGTTATGAGCTTGTTTTATTGTTAAAAAATTTTACTTTTACAGTATGTACATATGTTACGTTATGATCTAGATCAGATTTAAGAAACTTTGTAACTTAGTTTTATTTTACGATTGTAATGTGTTTTGTGCATCTAAATAAATAAATAAATAAACAACTGATAGGTGGTGTATTACAAAACAAAATATAGCGGCGGTAGCCTAATGGCTAAGACATCGGTCTCGCAATCGAAGATTGCGGGTTCGAATCCTACCCATTATACTACCGACGTGAACCCACTCCTAACACAAGCTATTGAGCTTAGCTGGAGGGGTTAACAGAATTGCTAGTAATGTGGGACCACAATCCTCCTTCACGTCGGTAGTATAATAGGTAGGATTCGAACCCGCGACCTCACGATTGCGAGACCGATGCCTTAGCCATTAGGCTACTGCCGCTTGGTTAGCAATTGTTAGTTATCTTTAAAAAAAAAACTTAGGTAATTAAATAGAAAAAATGTTCTTGCTTATTATTGTTGTTTTTCTTACTTAATTGTGTCTATGATTTTCTATTTGTCTATGGTTATTGAAACGCATAAATGTTAGTTTCGCTACTGGAGTTATCGAGACCAGGAGGCCTACTCTATTTCAATGAAAACGAAGTTTCGATCAAAAGTGAGGTGGTAATATACAGAGCCAGGAACATCTATTCAATCCACTCATTCCAGAAAATCGTCCATGGGTTCGAACTTCTTGTGCTTATCCAACAATTAATTTTAATACTCCCCGTAAACTGAAGAAATTTAAGTAAACGAAAATTCATGAATTTCGTTATAAAGAAAGAGAGTAGGCCTGCAGCTGTCTTTATGACATACCTCATCGGGATGCTCTTTCCTGTAATCTTCCTTCTGCTGCTCCAATTTCTTCTGATACTCCTGGTACTCTTGCGACAGCTTCTGTTGTTCGTCTGCGCTCATCTGCTGACCCCCTGCTGGAATATTATAGCGTTATGTCAAAAGAAGTATTAAAATAGAATAAAAAAGAATAGAATCTTTATTTGTCACTAGCTGTCCCGCGCAACTTCGTATGCGTAATTTTTCCCCGTTTTTGAAACATTTCTCGTCGCTTCTCCGCTCCTATTAGTCGTAGCGCGATGTTATATAGCCTATAGCCTTCCTCGATAAATGGGCTATCCAACAAAAAAATAATTTTTCAAATCGGACCAGTAGATCCTGAGATTAGCGCGTTTAAACAAACAAACAAACAAACAAACTCTTCCGCTTTATAATATTAGTATAGATAAAGTGTGACATATTGCAACCTTGTCATGGCTGCCGTTATTAAGACTATTGACGTACAGACTGGACCACGCTATCCCTTTCAATTAATAAGCAAATATTGACTGCAAAGCGTGAAAGAGAGAAAAAACTCGTGCGAACCTGTCTCTTTGACAGGTATTATCAACAAAATAGCGTTGTCTCTTTCTAGAGAATGGTCAATTTTGTGAGGTTATGGCGCAGTCCTATACGTCAATTATTAAGAAACACGCGTTTTTTTTTCTTTTAACGGATCCATATGGGTATCAAAATAAAGTCTACATATAATTTCAAATATGTATAACCAATAGCGCCAATTACAAATGGCGTGTTTTTAATTTTTAATCTATACTAATATTATAAAGAGGAAAGATTTGATTGTTTGTTGGTATTGAATAGGCTCCGAAACTACTGGACGGATTTGAAAAATTATTTCATTGTTGTGAAGCTACACTAACCCCGGGTGACATAGGCTATTTTTTATCCCTGTATTCCCACGGGAACGGGAACTACGCGGGTGAAACCGCGAGGCGTCCGCTAGTCACTTATACTTTTGTTTACTATATTTGTGATGTAACTAACCTCCCTGCTGTTGCTGCGAGTGTAGCGAGGTGGTGAGCAGATGTATGACGTCATGATCGTCGGCGAGCCCGCCCGTCGCAGCGGACAGACCGAAGAATCCGCCTCTCGGCAGCTGTACGTTTTCAGCTCGGAAACATAGCTCGTAGTCTGCTTCGTTGTTCGTCATACCTGCGGATATGAAACGGGACTTAAGTTTATGAAACTATGAAATGAGACTATGGAATGGGTATAAGACTCAAGACTGTTTGTCATACCTGGAAACATAGTGAATAGGGAATTATATTTATGAAACTGTATAGCACATGGGATTTCTGTGAAACTTGATTTCGTAGTGCAGTCGGAATTTAAATTAAATTGAACTTAAAGATCTATGTACCTGGACTTAAATTTAAAAAACATGTATGTAAATAGTGACGGTGAGAACATGAAATGGGACTTCAATTAACTATGGAATGAAATTGGATTCAAGTTTATAATGATACTGACTACACTATTTATTGCATTTACAGAAACAGGCGTGAATATGAAGGGAAAAAAGTAAGTTTATGAAATTATATAATGACCTATGACGAGTATGATGATCTGACAAAAGGACTAATATTATAGTATGTTTCTATGTTATTCTATTTGATAGCAATCAGTTAGTAATGTAGCTAGTAATGTAGAAATACATAATCTATTATTTTCTTTTTAATCGAATAACAAAACATTAGCTATTCAACATCAAAACTTTAGTTCCATTTCATCATCTACACGTAATGAAATAGGAGTTATTACTCTATAGTCTCATCTCACCGTGTACACAATTAATGAGACTTTTTTTTTAAACATGTACAATACCATTACAGGATTCCAAATACGGTTTTATAAGCTACATAGATTAAAACTTAAAACACTATAGTACCAATTCATCAACTACGCAATGAAACGGGACTTACGACTTACCATTATGGAAGTACACAGTAAGTGTATTTAAGTAGTACTCGATGCGAGCTCGGGTTGGGAACGGCTTGTTTCTGAAGTCACGCAGACAACCTGATAGGAGCTGAGTTGCTCCGTCACTGGGGATGAATTTATATTTAATTAGATTGGAGACTAAAAGGTTTTTTATGGACTTAGAAGACGTTATAATATTTTGTATAGGCATTTCTTGCCAATTACTTTATAAATACAATAATTGCATTTTTGAAAGATAGAAAAATTTGAAGTGCAAACTCAGTAATCGAACTCGCATGAAAGGGTAGAGAAATTTAAGGTCTAGTAACATAGTCCAGATAGGTGCTTTGATTCCGGCCCCGGATTGGCATACGGAAGTCTCGGGTTCGATTCCTGATCTTTCAAAAATGCAATTATTGTACTTAGAAGACATTGTCCGTTGACGAGAGAAAATTATGAGGACATCTGCTTCGGTGGTGCAGTAGGTTCGATTCCCACACGGGACACCACTTTGTGTGATACACAAATTATTGTTCCGAGTGTACTTCGTTTTTGTGAATTGTTTATTTGTGAAGTCATCGCAACGCAGGGATTGTAGCATAATACGGGAGATTACTTAAAAAAAAAATCGTATACCTATTAAAATTGTAACCATTTAATGTCTGTAATTTAGAGATATTCAAGAATACTCAATGCGAGGGCCTTCCCATCCATGTACACAGTTTATGAAATAAATATATTTGTCTTTAAACTAAAAAGTGCACTTGTATCTGCGCATATACTCGTGCACTATAATATCTCCTGCGCAGTTAGGTAGTTTCTGATGACATTGGCCGCCTCACCTACATTTTGAGAAAAGGAGTTTTAGACAAAAGGCATATTGAGTAGGAAATTCAGATAAAAGGACACTTTGAAAAAGAATATTTTAAGAAAGAACATTTGGAGAAAAAGACCTTTTGAGAAAGGACATTTGAAAAAAGGAACTTTTGAGAAAGGACATTTGGCGAAAAGGATCTTTTCAAAAAGGACATTTAGAGAAAATGACCTTTTCTGAAAGGACATTTGAAGAAAAGGATCTTTTCAGAAAGGACATTTGGAGAAAATGACCTTTAGAGATAGGATATTTGGAGAAAAGGATATTTTGAAAAAGGACGTTTGGAGAAAAGGATCTTTTCTGAAAGGACATTGTAGAAAAGAACCTTTTCAGAAAAAGCATTTGTAGAAAATAACCTTTTCAAAAATAACATTTGTAGAAAAGGAGCTTTTCAGAAAGGACATTTGGAGAAATAGAGCTTTTCAGAAAGAACATTTGTAGAAAAGGAGCTTTTCAGAAAGAACTTTTGGAGAAAAAGAGCTTTGCAAAAAAAGATCTTTTAAGATAAGAGAGACGGCAGTAACAGACATCGGTTAGAAGACCTTAATACTTGCAGCGGCGGATGCAACAGGGGCAACAGGGTCAATTTCCCCCAGATGCGACTGAATGTATTTTTTTTGCGGAATTTGAGAATTTCGACACTGGATCGGAGTGTTATTACCCCCGCCTCGGTGGTGGTGGTGGTGGATGGTGTACCGGTGTTGTACACACTGAACCGGTTGGGTCAAATGTTGCGCCTGCATCCTCGTCTGAATACTTGAACCCCTAATGAGACTAACCTCTTATGATCGAAGATCTTAGTGCCATCATTGACAACCGCCATGATGTATGGATTGTTATGTTTGTTGTCATTATCGAAGGAGTCGAAGATGATAGCCAGACCGTTCCACCGGTCGGAAGAGCCGAACACCTCGCCGGTGTAGTCGCCTCGCTGCGTCGTGTACCAGAATGCCTGGGGGGATAGATATAGGTGATTAGATTATGATTTTGTATATGAATAAAGCAGCGGTAGCCTAATGGCTAAGGCATCGGTCTCGCAATCGTGAGGTCGCGGGTTCAAATCCTACCCATTATACTAATGACGTGAAACCACTCCTAACACAAGCATTGAGCTTAGCTAGGGTTAGGGTTAGGGTTAATAAGATTGCTGGTAATGTGGGGCTCAATCCCACATTGATAGTTAAAAAAAAAAAAGAATTCACACAAACATCAATAACATTATATACGGTATAATACTAGATGACAAGAGCAACTTCCAATTTTCCCCGTTTTTGCAACATTTTTTATTGATGCTAAGCTCATATTGGTCGTAGCGTAATGTTATATAGCCTATAGCCTTCCTTGATAAATGGGCTACCAACTCTAAATATATTTTTTTCAATTCGAACCGTTTCTTCCTGAGATTATCGCGTTCAACCAAACAAACAAACTCTTCAACTTTATAATATTAGTATACAAATGAATACAAATAAATTTTATTAGCAGTATAGATATATATACAATGGTAGCGGTTTAATACTCATACGACTCACTGAAAAGAGTTCAATTTCATGCTTGCAACTTTGTAAATTATGCCAATGTAAAGTTAAGAGACAGTTTGCCATCAGGGCAATTTAAAAAAAGTATACCTACAAATAAATAAACATCTGTTTTAAATGTCAAAATAACAGATTTCACTAAATGTATGTATCAAAGTTTACATATTACATAAATCAAAAAAAATTGTTAAATTTTTTTGTTTGGCTGTATGTTTGTTCCGGATTGTAAATCTCTATTATAGGCAGAGTCATTGCGGGGCGCCATGATCATCGGGCATAAATATCTTGCTGCCTCTGATGTCGGTAGTGAGAGAATGGATTGTACTATTCCTACATCATAAATATCTTAACCAATCTTGACGGAACTATAACTTACGGATAGTTTTTTTTTTTTGATAACTAGTAATGTGGGATTGTGGTCCCACATTACTAGCAATCCTGTTAACCCCTCCAGCTAAGCTCTAGGGCTTGTGTTAGGAGTGGGTTTACAGTAATATAATGGCTAGGATTCGAACCCACGACCTCACGATTGCGAGACCGATGCCTTAGTTCGTTTTCGCCGCTAGTTGATATTTGATATGTTGATGTTGCACTTATTGTATTAATAAAGTAACTACTAGGTTAGGCAACTAACCTGGCTACTCTTTGTTACTAACTCGCTGCTGCAAAAACAACCATAATCCATACTAATATTATAAATTTGAAAGTAACTTTGTCTGTCGGTCTATTACGCTTTCACGCTTAAACAGCTAAACCGATTTAGATGATATTTGGTATGTAGAAGGACATAGGATAGTTTTTATCGTGATAACCGACATCCACGCGGGCGGAGCACGGGCGAAAGCTAGTACACCATAAAACGCAACTTACAAGACCATCAGCTCCAATCCTGCCTCTGCCAGTCACTTTGAACATGATGTCGACCTCCCACCAGTCGAACTGTGTGGGCTGTTTCGTCCATATCGCACCCTTTTGACTACGAAGAGACGGCGCAAGACGCACGCTCTCACCTGACGCGATTGCATCTGGAAATTGAGATAAAATGTGATAATGTTTCTGTTGTAGTGGTCCAGTGATACAGCTATTTTGGTTCGCCCGCCTGATTTTATTTTATTTTCAACCATTTTGAATTTCGCGTCCATTTGATAACTGAGCGCGGTGTGTAAATAAGGTACTAAACACTACCGCGGTGCGGAATGCCATTGATACAGTAATTTGCTGTAATATAGGTATACCTACAGAAATTATTTTATATATATATTAGACAAACAGAAATTTATACAACTGTGATCATGGTTGATAAAATAAGGTAAGCATGCCAAGTCAGATCAAGAAGTGTTAAAATAATCGCTATTTCATTAAACGTCCTTACTAATATATAAATGTGAATGTAAGTTTGTTTGTTACGCTTTTACGCGAAAACTACTCAACCGATCATCATGAAACTTTGTACACATATTCTTGGAGGTATTAGAAGTAACATAGGATTAGTAGTACTTATTCTGTGGTTACGGGTTAAATGTAGCGGGGGGGGGGGGAGCAATTCAACTTTTACGGCCCCTTTAAAAATAAGGTTGAGTATGGCTAGTCTAAGCCATAGGCTGTCTTGGTGGGTACCACAACTTACAGTGTCAGTTTATTTATTTTTTCCGTGAAATGTGGAAATAGTGATGTTAAAACATTACTGTGTATCAGTTAAAGGGCACTGTAGCAAGTATAATTACTGGGCAAATGAGACAATGAACTAATGTCACAAATGAGGAGCGCGGTGCGGTGACATTCAGATCTTTGCCAAACAAGTGTTAGGGTGGCATTAATACTGTCATGGAATAGCGTGACCTGGGGGTCAATTCACGTATTAAAAGCAGTGCAGTTGCAGTTAAGTTTCGATTAAAACGGCCATTTTCGTTTCTTGTAACTTTGGGATCGATCTCAAAAACGCTTGTACGCCTTACTAGAATGTCGTGATTGCGCTCTCGAGACGCATACTTGACGCAAGCGTATTTGAGATCGATCCCAAATTTACAAGAATACAAAAATGGCTGTTTTAATCGAAATGTGACTGCTTTAAATACGTTGTTGCCGCCTAGTGCGGTCTACATAGTTACTTATTAATTTATAATACAGTTTTAGATTTAGAATATAATTTATATAATGTTTACCTTTAAGATACCAAAATCATTCTTATATATTATTATACTCACAGCCTACATTAAATATTTTAGTAAGCTCATGTATTATGTATTGCTCTATATATTCATTAGGCATTCTATTGTATATCGTTTTGGGTATAGCAATTAAAGGCTCTTAAAATCTGCAAGGCATTTTATTTTTGGACTCTCTTGTGTCCCGTATAATCTACGGAACATACGTGAATTGACCCGCTGCTTGTCTCTTCATTTTAGTAGTATAAAATATAACTAGCAATGTGTCGCACATTCCTAGCAAATTTGTTAACCCCTCCAGTTGAACAAAATTGCTGGTGTACTAATTTAGGAGTGGCTTCACGTCGGTACTATAATGGATGGTATGCGAACCAGTAGGCTGCAGTTACATCAAATATATACTTCTATATTTAATGGTATAAAGAGGAATGATTTATTTATTTATTAGGGTCATTTCTATATCTATAATATCTAGATAATAATATCTTGGTACAGCTCACACAACGTCATCCGATCCCAAACTAAGCAGAGCTTGTACTATGGAAACCAGACAACTGATAAACATACTTATATATTTCTAAATACATACATATTATAGATAAATAAAACCCAGACACAGAATAAACCATCGTGCTCATCACACAAAGTTTTATCCTGGGTGGGGATCGAACCCACGACCTCCTGCGTAGCAGTCGGATACACTCCCACCGCGCCACAGAGGCAGTCAAAACCTAGCGAGCCAATTTTGATGAAATCTGGTGTAGAGGTAACAGGAAGCGTTCAGAATTAGAAGGTTCCTCTCCAGGTAATGCCCCTACCCTTTTAATTTTTTTCCCATTCTGGTCGGGGGAGGGATATATCGAGAATTGTACTCTATGGGTAAGGGGCATTTCAGGAAAGGGACTGATTCCAACCTTTAGAAGGAGTTTCTAGAAGGCCTCAGGCTCAGAAGGTCCCTTTTCCAAAAGGCCTAGAGAGAGAGAGATTTCACAACGAAATAGCTGAACCAATAATGATGAGTTTTGAAATAGATTGGAGTAAGTATGTTATTTTTAATCGCGATAGCCCACTTTCTCGTATTCGGAATCACAAGCTAGTTATATGAGGAAGCGAAGTTTATACCTAGTTGAAATTAAACACCGCTATTATAAAAAAAATTGAGCGATAAATCTTATCGCGCCGTTCGTCGCGTCGCCGCGTCGGCGCGTTGTTCAATAAGTATCAAATGTTAACATAATTATAATACAGCGTATTAGCTACCGATACGCTTCCATATTAGTTATCAGATCTGTGTAACATATGTGATGATACGGAAGTCGGTAGTTTTGTTTGAAGTACAGTAGCTCAGTGGGAACGGCGCTGTTGATGTACTAAAAATACTGAATCAAAAATTTTAAAAATGGAATGTCAGCATAAATTCTCTATGGTCGGGGGCTACACCATTGACATATAGACCTGGACTGTGCCATCTTGGTGCCATCCCTTTCAATTAAAACGTTAATATTAACTGCAAAGCGTGAAAGAGAGAAAAAACTCGTGCGGCCTTTGACGGATAATGCCCACAAAGTAGCATTGTCTATTTCTAGAGAGTGGTCAATTTTGTGAAGTTATGGCGCAGTCCTGGTCTCTACGTCAATAGACTACACTTACAGAAATATCCTGCCATTAGGTAGGTCATTTGATGGAATAAGAAAAACACATGGGCTAGAGACGTAATAAAGGTGTCAATAGGAGAAAAATATCCCCTTTCGCCACGAAACAATGTCCTGAGGTCGTCTCGTGTAAAGGCGAAACACGAGTCAAGTGCCCGGAGGTGCCTACCACTCGAGCTGATAAGAGTACCTATCAATAATTTCTTTCTTTTGTTGCAGGTCTCTCTTTTTGAGGATGTTCGGTCTGTCACTGTATTTCGATTGTCATATCCTTACTTCTTCAATCGTGGTGATTTACAGATCCAGTTGGTGGTGGGCTCCCTCCTTACTAATCTATTTAAGATAGATTTCCGCCATGTGACGCCTAATTTAATCAATTACAGTCAAAGAATCAGGTACACCCTTTTCCGCTTGTAATATACTACCTTTGGGATGAATTGGGTTTTTATCATAAAACTACTTTAATCAGGAAAATTTTTGATTTTATTAAATAAAAATTCGATCAGCGGTTTCCATGATAATCAAGTTTTATCTCCACATATAAAGGATTTAATGCGCATATTACCTAGTAAGATTCACTGTAAAACTGTAATAATAGCAGTCTTGTTTAACGTATTCAATTTAACATGGCTTCCGAAATTGGTCACGGTTACCTAGCTATGGCACAGCGTAGACTTCTCGTATGAATATTTATGATCTAGTAATTATAGTAACGTAATATGTGTACCGGATAGGTACATTACTTGCACGTAGGGTCTAAACAAGCAAATTAATATATATTTTGGAATTACACACAGATGAAATATGAACAATATAGATAAAAAAAAACTAAAATTTTAATAAAAATCCGGGCAAGTGCATATGTCGGGCCACGCACAATGTAGGGTTCCGTAGTGCCCCCCCCCCTCCCCCCAATTAGATGGCGGGGGCTATTATTATTATTATCTATACTAATATTATACAGCTGAAGAGTTTATTTGTTTGAACGAGGTAATCTCAGGAACTATTGATCCCAATTAAAAAATTCTTTCACTGTTGGATAGCCCATTTATCGAGGAAGGCTATAGGCTATATAATATCACGCTACGACCAATATGGGCACATAATGAGCAGACCTGAAGATCACATGACCAAACAAGTCCTGAGAATCGAAAACTGACCGAGAAAACTAAGACCCCTTCAAACTTGGAGGTCCGTCATTAACAATGACCTCAATGAAAGCCATAGGCACTTGTTCCACCAACGGCGAAAAAGCGAGTAGCGATTTTATCGCTCAAGAAACGTTATGAAGATCCCATGTAAACAAAAGAGATACATATATTAATAGTTAATCGCTGACCGTTCCCACTGCCGGCGAGTAGGTACTCGCTCTATACTACATCTCTTTTGTTTACACGGACGGGATCTACAAAATACCTGCCGGAGAGTACTCGCTCTATACTACATATCTTTTGTTTACACGGACGGGATCTACAAAATACCTGCCGGAGAGTACTCGCTCTATACTACATATCTTTTGTTTACACGGACGGGATCTACAAAATACCTGCCGGAGAGTACTCGCTCTATACTACATATCTTTTGTTTACACGGACGGGATCTACAAAATACCTGCCGGAGAGTACTCGCTCTATAGTACATCTCTTTTGTTTACACGGACGGGATCTACAAAATACCTGCCGGAGAGTACTCGCTCTATACTACATATCTTTTGTTTACACGGACGGGATCTACAAAATACCTGCCGGAGAGTACTCGCTCTATTACTACATATCTTTTGTTTACACGGACGGGATCTACAAAATACCTGCCGGAGAGTACTCGCTCTATACTACATCTCTTTAGGTTTACACGGACGGGATCTACAAAATACCTGCCGGAGAGTACTTGCTCTATACTACATCTCTTTTGTTTACACGGACGGGATCTACAAAATACCTGCCGGAGAGTACTCGCTCTTTACTACATCTCGTTTGTTTACACGGACGGGATCTACAAAATACCTGCAGGAGAGTACTCGCTCTATACTGCATCTCTTTGTTTACACGGACGGGATCTACAATATACATCTATTGTACGTTTCTTGAGCGATAAATGGCTCGCTCGTCATTGTTGGTGGGACACGTGCCTAAAACGAGGAGAGTCAACTACAAATAATATGGAACTTTAACTTTAAAGTTTATGTTATCTTTATGGATTATTTGACGTTTCAACACCGACCGTGGTCACAAGATGACTTTTGTGACCAATGTCGCGGGCAACCTAGTCGAAATTGTTGTTGACTGCCTCTGTGGCGCGGTGGGAATGTGTCCGACTGCTACGCAAGAGGCCGTGGGTTCGATTCCCACACGGGACACCACTTTGTGTGATCCACAAATTGTTGTTCCGAGTCTGGGTGTACTTCGTGTCCGTGACTTGTATATTTGTATAGTCTCCCCCCCGCCCCCCCGACACAGGGCTTGTAACCTAATGCGGTACTTAGATGTCTTAAACAAAAAAAAAAAAGAAATGTTATGCAATTCGTAAGGTTAATAGATACCTAGTATGTATTACTACAGTTTTAACAAAGATAAACCTACTGATTATACTGACTTATATTACGACTGATTCACGGATGAAGGGCCCAAACCCCTGGAGCTGATACCTTTTATGTTTTCTGTAAGATAGGGGTAAAATAGGGATTACAAGTTTGTCCGAAACTCCGTCAGTTTGAAAACTTGACAAATTCAAGTTTTCAAACTGACGGAGTTTCGGACAAACTTTTTGTTTTAAATAACGGTACAAGTGTTTCAGTGTTTTTGAAAAAAATAACCCTTAAGAAGATAAAATATAAGTTGAAAGTTTGTGCGAAACTCCGTCAGTTTGGAAGTTAGATCTGTAAAAGTTTGTATTTGGCTTTTTTATATAAATAAAGAAACACGTGTTTCAGTGTTATTGGAAAATTAACCCTTAAGGAGGTAAAATATAGGTTGAAAATTTGTACGAAACTCGGTCAGTTTGGAAGTTAGATCTGTAAAAGTTAGTATTTGTCTTTTGGGGTATAAATAAACACGAGTTTCAGCGTTTTTGGAAAATTAACCCTTAAGCGGGTAAAATCATTAATGCGGGTGAAGCCTAGTTTTCTTTCTTCTGCCTAATTTTCATAATTTGTAACTAAGCACCATAACCGAAATTTAGTTAGGAGGATTACTTACAATACAATTAATGATTATAATATTATTGAGCCTAATAAAATTTATCAATATCATTCATAAATTATTTATTACCTACGTATTATCACTTGCTTCAGTAAATGCTAGGGTATCAGTCCACTACGTAGGGTCGTTATGTATTATCTAATCATATTAGTATACTCCTGTCTTTATATGCATATGAAATAATCTTATGAATTATAAAAAAATATAGATTATGGTTTTATATTGACGCGTTTAAAGACAAAATTGAAGACGTAATGTGTGCGAACAGTTAGAAGAGTTTTTCATGACACGAGACTAAGGCATTTGTCCCATCAATGTCGAGGAAGCTTTTTACTTAAGAAACGTATGATAGATGGGACGGTTGGAAAGAAGCGTACAAACCAAGGTGATCTTGGCGGCAGCTTTGTATGGCCAACCGTTTTATACTTGGTACTTGGTTTGCAATAGCCGTATACACTGTTGGAAACAAGCAAGGTCATCTTGGTTTTTACGTTTGTTTCCAACAGTCTAGAAGACGTTTAAATAAAAAAGATTCAAGAACAAATATTAAGTGGTCCTTATTGTTTTTAAACTTTCGCGATTTTTATACATATTAGATATATTTCGGGACATAGTCACGTGAATTATTTAAAGGTACGAACCTTTTATTTACCCGATGTTTCGATCAAATTGCACCGATCGTGGTCACGGGTCGACTTAACGTCGGGTAAATAAAAGGTTCGTACCTTTAAATAATTCACGCGATTAAGTCCGGAAATATACCTAATAGTGGTCCTGTTGGTTTAGTGGTTAGTGAACCTGACTGACTGACATCCGTTCGAACCTAACCCAGGATAAATATTTGTTTAATGAGCGCATTGAGCATGTTGCTTTAGCGATGAAAATTGACATCAAACTATATTTTTTTGTTTTTTTTTTAATAAAAAACTTAAATAAACTTTGAAAAAAACTATGTATTTGAGAGAAACGGGAATTTTTCCTGCTTTTTTTAACCCTACTGGGTGTAATTTACTATAAATAATATATGTATTTAATCAATTATCTGGTTGCCAAAGTACCAGCTCTTGGGATCAGTCTAAGCTAAGGCATCGGTCTCGCAATCGTCAGGTCGTGGGTTCGAATACTGGCCATTATACTACCGACGAATCCACTCCTAACACAAGCCAAAGAGCTTAGCTGGAGGGGTTAACAGGCACCACAATCCCACATTGCCAGTTATCTTTTTTTAAATGACGTTGTGTGAGTTTTTCCGAAACACTGCCGGCGAGAACTTGCCCTATACTGTATCTGTTTTGTTTACTCAGGATCTTCATATATTGTACAAACACTCTTCAACGAGAAAAAAGTTGGTTGTTGCTTGCTACTCGCTGGCAGTAGGACAAGTGCCTTAAAAACATACTTATACTACACTAGCCTTCTAATAATAAAACCTGCATATAAATCAGTCCATTCATTTGGGCCCTATGATGCCACAGACAGACATAGTCATAACACATTTAATTTTTTTTTTAAGATTTAAATGAATAATGGCTATTGCCCTACTAATATTATTAAAGCCAAAAGCTTGTTAAGATGGAAGGATGGATGTTCAAAAACTATAAAACTGATTTTGATAAAATTTTATAAACACAAACACCTTTATTCGTAAAACAAGTCAATGATTGTTTGAAAATATCAAATTATAAAGACTGCTTCGGTGGCGCAGTGGGAGTGTGATTCACAAATTGTTGTTCCGAGTCTGGGTGTACTTTGTGTCCGTGACTTGTATGTTTGTAAAGTCCCCCGCGACACAGCTTGCATTCCGCTGCGAGAGTCGTCTTTTATTAAAAAAAAAAAACAAAATTAAAACATTTTCGGGACTTAATCGCGCGAAATATTTAAAGGCACGAACCTTTTATTTATCTGTCGACCAGTGACCACGATCGGTGCAATTCAATCAAAACGTCGGGTAAATAAGGTTCGTGCTTTAAATATTTCACGCGGTTAAGTCCCAATAATATTCTAAAGGGGCGTCTAAAAGGGCCATTTTTTACGGCATTTTGTGGCGGCACTATTAGCAACAAGGACAATATGTCTACAATTGTATTGCGCATAACCCAGTCTCCACAACCGGGCAACAATAAAATAGAGGGCGACTGAAACAACAACAAAATTGACCGGGCAACATTGCGGAAAATAGATCACTCAGTGATCGTCCGGCAACCATCAAATCAATATTGGAGAGTACTGCCATGTTGCCGGTCACAGCATTGCCGTAAAAAATTGCCGTAACAAATGTCCCGTTTAGACGCCCCTTAATATGTGTAAACATCGCGAAAATATAAAAACAAACAAAATTAAGTTAGGAGGCAGATCCAAGTGTAAAGATGTTGAGATGAAGCTGTCAAGAATCTCATAGACCACTCTATTAAAATCATCAAGTTGTTTTTACAGTAATATTTTATTGAACGAAGCAGTGTGTTTGGTGAATGTTAACATTCATAAGACAAGGTTGACAATACAATAATATAGTTTAGCATATAGGCTGTAAAATAAAACATAATGCAACCAAAGTTTGGAGAAAAATACAGTAAATTAAAATTAGGCATAAGTAAGCAATATAATGTGTGAGTTCAAATATAAAACTGATGATGAAGAATTTATATATTAACCTACTTTATTATGAATTTAAATGCATTATGCATATATTAAGTTATGTAAATATCGGTTTATATGTATGTCAACGTACTTATGTATGGATTTGTAGTATCTTGATTGACTGCCTCTGTGGTGCGGTGGGAGTGTATCCGACTGCTACGCAAGAGGTAGTGGGTTTGATCCCCACCCAGGATAAAACTTTTATTTTGTTTATTCTGTGTTATTGTTGTTATTTATCACTCTGCGCTGCTTAGTTTGGGATCAGATAGCTTTATGTGAGTTGTCCCAAGATATTATTATGACTATTATCTTTTTCTTTTTTTAAAAAAAATACGACTCCCACATTAGCATACAGGCCCTGTGTCGCGAGGTACTTTACAAACATACAAGTCACGGACACAAAGTACACCCAGACTTGGAATGACAATTTGTGGATCACAAAAAGTGGTGTCCCATATGAGAATCGAACCCATGACCTCTTGGGTAGCAGTCGGACACATTCCCACCGGTACCACAGAAGCATTCGCATTTTTACTTGACTTTTCATATTTTCTTGGTGGAATCTGTTTTCTCTTTCTTATTAAATAATTATGAAGTATCCATAAATGTTTCTTATTAATATTTAAAATGAATGAATCACACAAAAATTACAGAATTGGTTTAAATCTAATAATTAAAAATCTGGTGTCACAATGTTTGTGGTCGAACTCCTCCGAAACGGCATGACTGTATTTTTATATATATTTGGTAGGTATGAGAATAGGTTGTAAAGTATTTTTCATATTATTACTCCCACCCATTGACATATAGATCTGGACTGCTCCATCCCTTTCAATTAAAAAGTAAATATTGACTGCAAGGCGTGAAAGAGAGAAAAA
Source organism: Herminia tarsipennalis (assembly GCA_945859575.2). Taxonomy (NCBI): domain Eukaryota; kingdom Metazoa; phylum Arthropoda; class Insecta; order Lepidoptera; family Erebidae; genus Herminia; species Herminia tarsipennalis. Next base: position 14,194,703 of record OX243859.2, on the reverse strand, counting down.
TCTCCTTGACAGGTATATCTACCAAAATTGGTTTTGCCTGCAGTTTCTTCACAGTAAATTAGAATGCATGGTTGTGTTGTAGCAAAGGGGGTGCACGGAAAATACAATTTTTTTTTTTTTTTTTTTTTAATTATTGAATAACATGGGTTTCAAAAGCAAACTGACAAAAAGTACAAAAAAAATGTTTGGGACTTAAATTCCTAAAAATCTTTTTTACTTTTTTTTGGCAGTTTGGTTTTGAAACCCATGTTATTCAATATTTAGGAAAAAAATATATATATTTTTAGTGGACTCCCTTTGCTACACCCCGACCAAATGCATTAGAAAGTAGTCTGTAGAAAATTTAGTTGCAGCTACCTTCATATCAAACTGCATTAAAATAAGCATAACCTATAGTTTTAAAATGCAGCATGTTTGATTGAAACCAATAATATATATAGCTATATAATATTACATTAATTAGTATGAAGGAAAATCAATTAATGCCTATTAACTTGAATTCAGTGTAGGTACACAACAATTAAAATTGAAAGTAGGTTCATGCTATTTTTGTTTTAAAGTTCATAACCTACTTTAATTTATGTGCAAACATGGCTAAAATTAAATAAATAATGTTGAACTTGCTGATGTCTACATTTATGTAGATTTTAGTTATAGGTTAAATCTATTTTTAAACATACATGAAGATTAATAATTTAGGTTTTTTTTAAACAGTGTTGTTCAGATATAAAAAAAACGCGAATTGATTTTTAAATAAAATAAAATGTAAAACATAAAAATAGCAATAAAAATAACGATGGTAATTAACACAATTGTAATACATAAATGGCGCCATTAAAAAATAATTAAATCGATAATAACGAAACTTTTATGAGTACATAAGCAAGGAATTGAATATGTAAATCATAAAATATTTAAGACTTTTTAAACCCGTGTCGATTGCCGTCGTGGAACCAAAAAACATGATCTTGCCACTATTATGTCCCTTTTTATCTCGTCTGAAACCGTATGGCGCTATCTCCTTTACCCTTGACAGATTTGACTGACGTGTCGCTGTCAGAATATGGGAAGCGTATCAACAAACTATTTTCACCTCTAAAATTCGTTATTTATAACATAACATGCACATTTATGAACGTAGAAATGAAGATTATGAATCGTAGCACATATTTATAAGGTTTAAAACATCTCAAGGTGTCATAGTTATTGAGAAATAAGGTTATACTCACTGCCTCCGTACTCCCAGAATGGTACAGATCCATCTTTCTGTGCTAAATACGGCGGTTTAAACGAATATTTATACTCGAATCGTCTGTGTACGGACTGAGTGTTAACGCACACTAAAACGCATAATATCACACTGCACAATACTAAATTTAATTTAATTAAAGACATTTCGACGGCAGTCGCCAACCGTGCCTGTTCACGTCAAGTCTCAAAAAAATTGTTGATCGTGAAATTCTCGTGCGTGATTCGTCGACAAAGTTACGTTCGGATACTGCTCTCATTATTCTAAGGATGACGACAAAATATAAGATTTATTTTTACAGAGTTTTTTTAAATTATAATCAAATTATGCTTGGACAAAGCTATATATTTATATTTCGTTACAACTTCTGTCTATTCCATTTATTTATTAGACTTTAATCAATTTGAATGTTGAGTATTGTTCATGCTATGGTGTAACGGAATATTACATTGCAAGTACAAGTAGATAAACGTCATACTTGTCAAAATGATGAAAATGAAAACGAAAGTTGGTGAATGTAAAACATCATCTTAGAATAATTTTGTATGAAAAACATCTCAAATGATAATGCTGGGAATCATAAATAAGCAGAAGTAAACGTAGGTATATAATTGCCTGCATTTGTGCTATGTTTCTGTTACTATCGCTTTTATAGTATTTTTTTTATATAGAATTATTTTAGTATATTTTTTTAATAAATACAGAATTGAAACTAGGTTCTTATTATCTTGTTATAGATCTGTAGTATACAATCTAAAATGTATACTTACGTACATACAGAGCACTCTGTATAGTAGACTTATTTTGACTATGTTTTCGTATATTTCAGTTAAGAATCCTATTAGAATACCATAGACATCAGCCACTACTATACCAAATTTCATCAAATTTTGAACATTAGTTTTGGAGATTATTCATAAGAAACAAACAAATCTTTTCTATTTTTTTTTTTTAATTTCTATGTGTGACACATTTTGCCAACAACATTGTCTTTATAATATTAGTAAAGATATAAATAGAATGTTCACTCTTTAAAACACACTGACCACTAGCATCCCTGCTAGTTTTCTGTGGCAAGTAGAAAACTAAGTAAAATTAATATAAAAAAAAAAAAAAAAAAAAAAAAAATTCCCAGTTTGAATTCATTAATGATCATAAAAGACAAAGGCTTCCTCCTTCCTCCTCAGCTCTGTCTGATCCTTGCGGTTTTAGAACAGGTGGCGTCAATGAGAGCGACAATGTTATTGCACCACCAAAGCTTGAGTCTGCATGTAATGTATGATACATCGCAGGGGATACTTAGTTTTACCTGGATGTAAAAGAAAAATAGTAGCACTTCCTGTTTAGGCTATTGCAGGGCCTGATCTTGGAGGTTACACCCCGTCGTACATGCAACTCTTGCATGCTTCCAAAAAGGATGTCAGTGATACATCACAGGGTAGGAGCAGATTGAGACATCTGCTAGATTAAGCAATGTTACCGCTGTCGGTCCATAGATGGGTGACTGTTATACAAAAATTCACATCCATGCCTCAGAGAGGATGTTAAGCTGTTGGTCCTGTGCCCAATCTCTCTCTGATTGTGTCAGATTTCCGTCCCATCAGGCTAAAACTATTCACACTTGGCTGGTGTGAGTAGTCGGCCCATAATGTGCCTGAAAGTAAATGTAGAATCTGGGGATCATAGCCAATATGATATAAGAGTGAGTATGCCTTATGTAGAAAATCAATATAAGATAAATGTTCTATCATCTGTTTGTCTAAAATTTCCCTTAACCATAATATATCATGTGAAAACATTTAGGTTTCTGTGCCACTATTTATTTATTAATTCAAATACCTAAACTAAAAGAAAGTTAAGGCTGTGATGTCAATTCAGTTAACACCTGATAACTCAGTGTACATTGATACCATACCATGATGTGTTGTTTGCCCGTCAAAAGCACCAAAATTGGCTAAGACGGTTATCACACTTTTATTTTTTATTGACCGTCTGTTCTTGTACAGCAGGGATGGCGAACCTTTTTGGGTATACATGCTAATTTTTAAAATAATTCACTTATGACGTGCCCAAGATGCCGTTAAAAAAAAACTGACGGTAGCACATTTCGTGCGGTGAATTTCCAGCTCGCACTTCACGTCATATTGCATTAACTGTTCATCAACACAAGTAGCAACTACTGGAATCAAATCAAACCATCCAATATAAGCATTATGTTAACGCGTCCCATGGGTTCGCCACCACTGTTCTACAGCGTTTGCTTATGTAAATACTTCTAAATATTTCCAGGGTCATGGGCGAAGATCACCAATTCTATCGCCGTCGCATTTCTCGCCAACAACTAGAGGTTCTTGTCCAGTACATGGAGCGCTATCCCCCTCTAGCATTAGCAAGCGCGCGCTCTAGAGAGGGACACATACAGAGCAAACGCATGTGGGAGAAGATCGCGAGGACTCTGAACAGGGTTGATCAGAATCAAGCTAGGAGTGGGAATACCTGGGCTAGGGTAGGTATTCTTTTGGTTTGGCGGAGCCGCTACGTCGCCAGCGAACGGGGCGGCGTCGGCGCGCACATCTGCGCCTGATGACGCCTTAGGTGGGGCTGCGGGTGGGCGTTCGGGGTAATCTGCTCCGTTCGCGGCCTTCCGTGGAGTTGCGACACCCTGTGTATATCCAGGGGCTGGGTAGGTGTGAAATGCCCGGAACGCAACAACATCGCATCCGGGCAATGCCACTGGACGGGCCGACGGTATAACAAATTCCGGCGGCCCGTTCGCGAAGGTGAGTGATGCACGGCGAGTTTTTTAGTGGGTGCAAACCCTACACTACCTCCACCGTTTTCCCCGGACGGTGGGAGTGTTCGTCAGGATTATTTTCCCGCAACATAAAAAAAATAAAAGGTTGGTAAGGTTTTGGTTGTACTCGCCCGGAATTCCGATTCCCAATCTGCCTTTAGTAAAACAGTGCGCGTACCTACCGCGGCTTGAGATCTAACACAGCCCTATGCTTGTTTATGGTTATCTATGTTCTGTGGTTTACACATATTTAAATATCCTGGCATAAATATCGCCTAAAATGAAACTCACATAATTTTGGAATAATGTGAAGAACATTGAAACATTTAAAAAACCTTTTATTTACCCGACATTTTAATCGAATTACACCGATCGTGATCTGATGGCAGCATAGCGCTGTCTCCGTGAGACGCGACGTCTTTCAACTACTGTTGCCTGGTCTTCATAACTTTTATTATTCGTACCGTCGGTACTTCTTCACACTACACTTACGACGTCTTTACACTGAGGCGCGGTGTCTTTACGGCTGCGATTGCATTTGCTGATGACAGAATTCCAAGGCGGATGATCTCGGTTGAAAGTTTTGTACTTCTCTCAACCGCCTCACGGACTATTTTGGAACATTAGTAGCAATTGGTGGAGTGTACCTGTGGTTTGTGTAGTTCTAACTAGTGATTTGATCTTGTCTTCAGTAAATGCTCAGCGATTTGTACACTTGACGGTTTTTCACAGCCGCGATATGCTCTTTGATTATATCTGGGATTGACCTTTTGGTCTGTCCGATATAGAAGCTACCGCAACTGCAATTCAAGGTGAATTGCAGTTGCGGTAGCTTATATGTACACACCAGATGTTTAGAGAGGAATAACGTCTTTTGTCGTTCGTAAAAGCATCGAGACCGGATGATGGAGATGGTGGATGGAGTGGGGGCTATATTCAGTTAAAATAGTAATCTTACAATACTGTTCCAATTTTGTCCGCAACTCTTTTGATGTACCGCATGAAAGCTGGCACTCTATCGGCATTTACTTCTAGTTTCCTGCTCCTGTTGAAGTTTATGCTTGTATCCGTTGCTTCTTAGTGCCTCCCGAACGTGTGCAAGTTCACCCTCTCAAGTGTTCTGGGCCGCAAAGGTCGTATGCTCTGTTTGTTAAAGAAGCTACAACGAACTCGATGTGGCGCGGATGATGGTGCGATAAAGCATCCGTGTGTGCAAGTTTTCTGTATACGGTGTGCCCGTGGGTACCATTTTGTCTCGCCGATACCTTCACATCGAGAAAGGCCAACGATCCACCTACCTCGAATCGAGTTTATGTATTGTAGAAATAGTTCCACTGTCACTGTCGCCCTTCATGAAATACGACATCAACTATCTCTTCCAGAGCTTGATGTGGAACGCGTGCAGGATAACTTCTTCTAAAAATCGCGTTGTTTCGTTTATGTAGTCTAAATCTAATACCTAATTCAGACAAAAACTTAGCTATAATTTATTGAATTTCAGTATTGGATCGACCTAAAATTCAAGATCCGTCGCAAATACACAGTGATACAGAAATGTCAAAGCCAAGGGACACACTGTACTGTACTGCTGAGTTCCCTAGAGGAGCGTGTCGTAAAAATACTTACTGATGACAAGGGGAACTTGATACCTACTGGATCTATATACCATCAGATGCTGCATTATCCTTTGAAAACTAATACGGTAAGGAAATAGAGCCAACTATAACTAAAGTGTCTCTCAGGGATCAATTCTTGGTCCCTTATTTTATGTTGATTGACTTAAGGGAAGTTAACCTAATACCAACTGGTTATAAACCATCAGATGCTGCATTATCCTTTGAAAGCTAATGCGATAAGGGTAGTGATGGTGGTGTGGTTCAGGGATCAATTCTCGGTCCCTTATTACTTTTACCAGTGTTTTGACATCACTGGATCTATATACCATAAGATGCCGCATTAAGTTAGCACGGTAAGGAATAAGGTCAATAGTAACATCAATTCTTGGTCCTTTATTTTCATGGATGCACTTAAAAGAAAAAACTAGCACGGTAAGGCCAATCCTAGGGGTGTGCCTCAGGGATCATTTCTCGGTCCTGTAATGTCTTTGTTGTACCAGTGTTTTGCCCCGAGAGTGAGTACATAACTAATGACAAGGGGATCTTGATACCTACTGGATTTATACAGTATAAGATTCTGCATTATCCTCAGAAAGCTAATATGGTAAGGGTAATAATGGTAGTATGCCTCATGCCTCAGGGATCTATTCTCGGTCCTTTGCTATGTCTAATTGTGAACATCGTTAGATTAAGTACATTTTTTTCTGCGATATTATAGACTGCCGCTGTAGTTTCATTTGCAGCAATATTGTGCGATAGTTATAAAATCCGTCAAATTAAGAATATAAAAGAGCAAGGTGCAATGCGTCACAATATGATGGTTTAACATTGACACATTATAAAACATCGAAAAATAGTGCGTCGAATTGTAAATAATTTGTCCAATGCGTTCCAAACGACGCAGGGATTGTGTTGCTTTTAAATAATATATAAAAAAGCTTAATATCCTCTTACAGAACTCTAAGATAAAATCAATAAGCGATGCAGAGCCGAACATCAATGATGCTAGCGATTTAAATGATAATATAGATGATACTCAAGATGATTATTTAATAACCAACGTATCTAATAGATTACCAGAACACATACTAATACCAGAGCCTTCTGACATCAAACCTAATGTTAACAGTCTAAAAAACGTTGAAATAGATCCTATACAAATCTTGTCAGAAGAGAAAAGGAGTATAGAGGACTTAAAAAGGGAACTAGTGGAATTTGAATTGAGAAGACAAAAGGAGTTGTTTGAAATAGAGAAGCAGCAGAAAATTGAGAAACATGAGATGGAGATGTCGATTTTGAGGATAAAAAAGCAGTTGATGGTTAAAGAATTGAATAAGTTATAGCAGTGTAATCATCAGATACTAGCCAACTACGCAGGATATTTTATAGTGCACAAGTGTGTGCTCAAACACAAGTGCACTCTCTATTCTCTCTCTCTCATAGCCTGATGGGACGGAAATTCGACACGACTGGTGTGATATTAGGCGCAAGACAGCTTAACGTGTTCTCCGGTGGCAAATCGGGCGGTCCAGAAAACAGAAGACCCCAGTTCGAGTCCGAGTAACGATTATTTTTTTCATTTTAATTTTGATTTTCGTTTTTCCATTTGTGATTAAGATCATGTGTATGTAAAATCGAAAAATATTCAAATTTTATCAGTATAAAATGTAATGTTCAAGTTTTCATATCTGCCGGCACTCCCGGAGTCCAACCCGTTGTTTTTTTTATGTTTGTTCATGCATAACTCCGTCATATATAGATAGATTTTCAAAATTATTTTTTGTTTGAAAGCGGTTTGTTCCGAAAATTCCGAAATGATCCCATAATAATTTCGTTAAGATCTGATCATGAGTTTCTGACACAGACAATGTACGCTACGGATTCACCCTGATAAGAGTTCATCTCACCGCGCCATAGCGGTGACATTAGCTTTGTTACAAAGCTTTATTGATATACTAGACTAAAATTACGGTCAAAACCCAAGCTCGTAAGCTGGTGTCCCAAACTCTTAAGAGGCCACAAATCAACCGCGATTTTTTGTACAAAAAGTTTTATTGGAGAATAGTCACCCATTAGTGGTGTGTTGGTTCAACAGTGGCGACGTTGCTTGTCATATCATCGTTCTTGATCTGGAAGGTCGCCACTGAGACATGGGCCCCTCAAATAGCAGTAGAATGAGTGTGAATGAATATATTGTTTGTGTGATATTATGTTAATAAATAATATTATAAGATATTTTTGATGTTTTACTGCCAAATACTAAATGTAGCATAATTAGAAGACGAATAAGAAGTCTCATGATGTCACTATACAGTGTAGTCCGTTTAGTACGACTTCGCATATAACGACCAACCGCTTTTAGCGACGTAAGTATATGCCACTATGAAAAATTGGTTTTAAATTACCACCCCAAGACCACATAACATAACACTTTTTAAGAAAAGTTGTTACTCGATGTGCATCAAGGCTTATAATGCCTTACCACAGAATATTAAACAAAAACCAGTAACAAAATATTCAAATAATTTTAAAATTGTGGCTTTCAATTAAACAGTATTTATTCAATAAAACTGCCTCTGTGGCGCGGTGGGAGTATGTCCGACTGCTACTCAAGAGGTCGTGGGTTCGATTCCCACACAGGACACCACTTTGTGTGATCTACAAATTGTCGTTCCGCGACTTATATGTTTGTAAAGTCCCCCACGACACAGGGCTTGTACGCAACTGTAGGTGTCGTCTTTAAAAAAAAAAACTTATTTTATCATTAAATTCTTTTACGTTATTGAAATTATATAAGGTTTTTATTATTTGTAATTTGTTAATTTAATTCTTATATGGGTACCTCTTCTGATAATTTATTATGCATCAGTTTTATGTTAAGACATAAAATAATTAAGTAAATATATAATAGATGACATAAGTGTCATCAGTTATATATACTTATTTATTTGGCCCAAACATACTACAGGAACAGATGAATTTAATAAACACAACACGACAACGTTCTTGATAACATGTTAAACCATTTAATCGTTTTTAATAAGACAACACAAAAAACTTTGGAATCGATGGCACTATACATGTTCACTTCAAGAAATAGCCTCCATTTCTTTTCTATTCTCAATCCTTCTTCTTCTTCTCAAAAGGGTAATAGGGGTGGTCCACCCACTTGTACTGTGGGATAGTTCTATAATTCTTGTCGTAGCCCTTGAGGAGCTCCCTCTCGTCCGCTGTCAGTTCAAAATCAAATACTTGCAGGTTCGCTTCAATACGAGCCTTTGTTACGGATTTTGGTAATGGAACCACGCCCAGTTCAATCTGGAATTGAATGAAGAATTATTATATGACAGCCCTTGCACAGATACTCCGCTTATGGGCTACTTTTAAGGCCTGATCTAACCAATGGTTGCAGTAGAGTGTTAGGTACTAGAGGTCGCAAGTCTTAAGGGACCTTTCCCCACCCAAATAACTAAATCGAACTGTTTAAGTACGTCTTTAGAGTTAACCTTATTAATGCCTACACTTCCAAAGGATTCGCCACTGAGTACAAATCGGGGGGGGGGGGGCACATATACGTGTAAGTGACTGACATGCGTCAGGTTCAAACATAAAGTTAAACTGCCCTGCACTTGGCAAATAATTTAAATGTTCATGGTACGGTCCCTGGAAGTGGCTGTCCCCTCCAGTGCCCCAAAGTGACCGTTAGAAGGTGCAGCTTCCCCCCTTCCCACACAGTGTTTATAATAACTACAGTAGGATCAACGTAACTAGGCCGGACTGAAGTAGGCGACAAGTGGTTGCGCAGATGCATTTTTTGGAAGTAAATGGTGACAGGAAGGTAAGGTAAAGGTAAGGTAGGGGTAACTATAGGTACCAAGAGAATTAAACATGCGACTACGCATTACATTGTCATAATTAGTATTACTGACTCATGTTTTTTTGTAATTATTTTCGTAAAGAAATTGTCTTTTAAAGTTTCTTTAGAATTTGCTGTAACTGTTCTAGATTTAAACTTTTATGACCTAATTTAAATAGTGTTTTTATTTTGTTGAATTAAAATTTTGTTAGTATTTTTAATCGATTAAACATAATTAATCATTTTCGTAAGTAATTTTAAGGTCGCATCTCTATGACATGCGCGAAAGTGTTATGAACCTAACTTCAATCCGGTCAAGTTACGTTGATCGTACTGTAATTCAGGAGATGACTTTTTAGAATAAAAACACTCCCGCATGGTAAAGTCTCGTGGACTGCCATAGGTAGGTATACCTATTATTTTTTGCAAGGTTTGCACATCCAGTTGTAACAATAACACCGACAATAAACCTTTGGGTTTAGGTGGGAGGGGTTGGTTTCGAACTCCTGAATTTCCACCTGGATATACCTATGCGGACTCCGCTATGTCTATAACACTAGATCATACCAAGCCTTTAACGTATTACTTGAATATCGTCAAGCTTCTTACCAGATATCTCAGAGCGATGTGCGGAACTGTCTTGTTGTATTTGGCAGCGATCTCCACCAGCGCGGGCTCGTCGACCCTGGGTGGGGGCGCGTCGGGGGCTGCCTTCTTGGGGAACAGGGAGCCGAAGGGCGTGTATCCTGTTACCACTATGTTCTGCTGCTTGCAGTACGCCAGGAGCTTGGGTTGTTGGAGGTTCAGGTTCAGCTGGGGACAAGGAATAGGTCTCAAAACGCTATTTCGTCTTCGTGTTTTAGTTAGTTCATGATAACCTAGCTGATTTTTTAAGGTAATTTTTGTCTTTTTGGAACAGAAGAAAGTACAACTATACAGTGTCCTAAAACTATGCCACACCTCCGTGTGGCCACAGATAATATAATACTATACTAGTAGTGTGGCATAGTTTTAGGACACTATATAGTTGTACTTTTGGGGAAAGTACCTACCTTAAATATTGAAGATAGAACATTTTACTGAAAGAAGATTTAATTTTGACTTTAAAAATAAATCAAACAGCATTCAAAGTTTTTTAAATAATCGCCTGTCTGAACCGGGAATCCAACCTGCCTCATATGAAAAAGCAAGGTCAGTCAAAGAGATATTTTTTACCTAATACCCCATAACCCATAAAGGGAAGGCTTTGAAATTTCACATTTAATAAAATACCATTTGTATAACTATACAAATATAATGAGGATGATGCAATGGTACGTCGTGATGGACGACGTTAGGCCCAACTATTGCATTTTTAGGGTTCCGTAGCCAAAATGGCAAAACCCTTATAGTTTCGCCATGTCCGTCCGTCCGCAGCTTAGCTCAGAGACTGTTAGTGCTAGAAGGCTGTAGCTTTGCATGGATACCTACACAAAATTACTTTCGCCGACAAAATGAAAGAATAAAATCTTGAAAAACATTTTTTTATATGTAAAGTGAGGATGTAATTTTATTTTTCACCTACCCTATCTTGTGGGATATCATAAGATAAGTCTTAAAAAAACGTTTAGGGATTGTGAAGACCATTTTTAGATTTAGGGATCTGTTTGTGAAATATTAAGCTTCAAAGTGAAAATTTTTGTAAGGATCAAGTGGCCCGACATGCACTTGCCCGGTTTTTTCTTACAGTGTTTCTTCTTGCCTTACAAACTGAACTTAAACGTATTATTATAAAAATACCGAATGTTTCTTTTTACGTATTTTGCGGGTTTGATTCCCGGTCCACATAGGCGATTATGTAAAAATCTTTAAATATAGTTCGAATTATTTTTAGAATCAAAATGTAGTCTTCTTATAGAAAAATGTTCTTCTATAATAGTTAAGGTGTCCCTCCTGTGGCATAGTTTTGTACACCCTGTATACATAATGCATTACAAGGCCACGAAGAATATACCTAAATTCCTTTGTGGTTACACCAGTATGGTAATGGCCAGGTACGGTTTGATGACGAATATGCCATATGAAATGAAATGATCTATATTTGCGTGAAAGATGGTAGTTTACAAGGTGTTACATCAAATAAAAAGTATCACAAATTTCGTCGGTTAACCCAACAAATGATGTGACAATTTCTATGAGATTTTACACGTATTTCATGTACGCCGATGAGGATGATACAATGGTAAAACTTGGCGCTGAGATATATCTTCAATGTATAGACATAGCTAGCTACTTAACAATTTAATTATTGTAAAAAAACACACAAAAATGTATTTAAATTTCGTAAACTTAAACCAATTATGGCTAGACAGTTTGAAAAAAATTTGTATATAAAGATTCATTATTATAACTAGCTGTCCCGCGCAACTTCGTCTGCGTAATTTTTTCCCCTTTTTGCAACATTTCTCATTGCTGCTTCGCTCCTGTTGGTCGTGATGTTATAGGCCTTCCTCGATAAATGGGCTATCTAACAGTGAAAGAATTTTTCAATTTGGACCAGTAGTTTCTGAGATTGCCGCGTTCAAACAAACAAATAAACTCTTCCGCTTTATAATATTAGTATAGATATAGATTTACACGCCTTAGGTCCTTTTAACATTCCGGTCTCAATGCAGTCCGGCGCCGGATAGTATAGCGACCGGACCCGACGGACGCTGAAACGTGTAAAAACTACCGTATACTACACTTCGCGCCGGTTACCCGGCTACTATCTAGGCATAATCCGTATCTAGGCATAATCCGTATCTAGGCATAAATGATGACAACTCAGTCCAATTCTCTTCTCTAGTTCCTTACCTCGACCTGCAAAACAGAAGGTTTCTCCAGGCCGTGCTCTATCAGCCGGTTGATCTGATCCTTGTTGAAATTGGAGACTCCGATGGATTTGGCAAGACCCAGTTTCTTGGCTTCTATCATACCTTGCCAGGTTTCTATGTAGTCTGTGAAGTAGTACGTGCCGTTTTTCTGTAAGAGTAACAAGATTGTGATACTTAGAATACTTAGGAATTTAAAAATCCCGACAAGTGTTACAGAAACAGTTTTTTTATCAAAACTGCTAAATTGATTTTTGACTAAAAAGCTAAGAATCATCTATATCTATACTTCTTTAGGTATCTATACCAATATTATCTACTAGCTGTCCCGCGCAACTTCGTATGCGTAATTTTTCCTCGTTTTTGAAACATTTCTCGTCGCTTCTCCGCTCCTATTAGTTGTAGCGCAATGTTGTATAGCATATAGCCTTCCTCGATAAATGGGCTATCCACCAAAAAAAGAATTTTTCAAATCGGACCAGTAGTTCCTGAGATTAGCGCGTTTAAACAAACAAACAAACAAACTCTTCTGCTTTATAATATTAGTATCTATACTATCTACTTACTACTTATCTACTTTATCGAGGAAGGCTATAGGCTATATAACATCGCGCTACGACTAATAGGAGCGGAGTAGCGACGAGAAATGATGCAAAAACGGGGAAAATTTACGCATACGAAGTTGCGCGGGACAGCTAGTAAAGAGATAAAGTTTGTGAGTTAGTGAGGTTGTGAATTTGTGAGGTTGTAGGGGGTAATCTTTGAATCTACTGAACTGATTTTACCAATAGAAAACCACGTTATTTGTGAGTGTCATAGGATACCAGCTAATAATCTATCAGTGATTTAGTTAAAAATGTAGTCAAAAATCATCGTATACGTAGAGCTTATTAATACGTTGAAGAATAATTAAATGATAAAGATAAATGAATCTACATAGTTGCTTGATCCTTGTAACTTTATTATGCTTGAGTGAATTTTGTTGTCACTTTGTTTTAATATTCACGTTGATTAAGAGCATAATTTGAATTTTGTAAGTAAAGATTCTGCGTGACGATTATAGGCCATTCTTTTCTTTCTTTGTATATCAGAAAAAATATTTTAAATTTAATCATTCGTTACCAGTACTTTGGCCAATATTTAATGTCATATCGTAGATTTTTATACCTTGAGTTACATTACTGTAATTTTCGTAAGGATCTCCAATTTTGACAACACAATATAGTCCTACAACAATATAGCCTATGTTACTCCCCGTTATTGTAGCTTTCTATTGGTGAAAGAATTTTTGAAATCGGTCCAGTCGTTTTTAAGCTCATTCGTTACATACAAAATTACAAATCTTTTCACTTTATAATATTAGTATAAATTGAGACCGGCCGTAAGTAGTTTGGTTTGAACTGATTCCTAGAGGTACCTAATGGTAGGTTTTATCAAGGGAAAAGAACTCTTTTTAGGGGGAGGTGGTGGGGTCCCTTTGAATCCGCCATTACTGTCAAATCTATTTGGGTATCTATTACTTTTTCTAGCACTGTGTATTCGACTATGAGGACAGTAGGTACTCACGTATTGAGAGATAGGCCAGTGTATCAGGTACAGGTCCACGTACTCCAAGTTGAGGTTCTGCAGAGTGGTACGTAGTGTGGGCACCACGGCGTCCCTCGCGTGGGCATCGTTGAACAGCTGTGGAAAAGAATTGAGGACATAAGTTACAAGTAACGTGGAGTATAATAATAATATTTGTGGAATATAATAATAATTTTGACTGCCTCTGTGGCGCGGTGGGAGTGTATCCGACTGCTAGCGGGTCGTGGGTTCGATTCCCACCCAGGACACCACTTTGTGTGATCCACAAATTGATGTTCGTGACTTGTATGTTTGTAAAGTCCCCCGCGACCCAAAGCTCGTACCCTACTGCGGGTGACTTCTTTTAAAAAAAAAATCTTGGGACAACTCACACAACGTCATCTGATCCCAAACGAAGCAGAGATTGTACTAGGTATAGGTAATTTACACCCAGACACAGAATAAACCATGATGCTTATTACACAAAGTTTTATCCTAGGTGGGGATCGAACTCACGACCTCTGGCCAAAAGACCAAAAGGCCAGTATTTATTTTTTTCCTATGCGATTTCAATCATGGCACCATTAGAAACTATTACCAAATCTATTCCCTCATAGAAAAGACGGAAATTCTACGCATCTGAGGAGAGACTAGGCGTAGCACCGACCTGTACTACTCTCTAGATGAGTATGACACTAAAAAAACCGGGCAAGTGCAAGGCCACGCACAATGTAGGGTTCCGTAGCCACCCCCCCTTCATCCGAATAATGCAGCTTAAGAAGTGGGTTTTCTGTTGGTTTTGTTCCATACTTAAGTTACAACGTTATATCTACATAATAATATTTTTCAATGGAATTTGTACGAAAATTTTGTTACTTATGTTGAGCAGCTGTTACTCGTAAACTTCTAAAGCCTACTTAGCTGTTATAGGTTTCCTTTTAATTTACTATATATACTACTACCGTGATTTTGTTCACATACCCAACATCAACTATTTAACTGGCAGGGGGGACGCTTGACCCTAACAAAAATTTGCACTTTAAAGCTTACTATTATACAAACGGATCCCTAAATCTAAAAATCATCTTCCCAACCCCTAAATGTTTTAAAATACCTATATAACAAGAACTTTGCCCTCGATGCCCGCTTCCCTCACAAATAACTATACTATACTACTATATAGGGTAGGTGAGAAAAAAAACTAACCACTTTACATATAGGGGAGGTACCCTAAAAACAATTTTTTTTTTTCAAGATTTTATTCTTTCACTTTATCCCCGTAAGTAATATGTGTATCCATGCAAATGAAAAAAAAAAGAAAATGTCGCAGGCCTAATATTGAAGTAATTTTTATAGGCATTTCTTGCCAATTAGGTACTTTACAAAACACAATAATTCCATTTTTTTTAAAGATAGAAATATTTGAAGTCTAGACCCAGGAATCGGGGCCGGAATCGAACCACCTGGACTATGTAACTAGACCTCAAATAAAAGTAATTGGCAAGAAATGCCTATAAAAAATAATTCACATCTTAAGATTTAGGAAAACAGGCTGTGATGGTTTACAACCGCCAACTACTTGGATACAAACCTTATCCAAAGACATGAGAACGCTAGGTTTAACCTCTAACCCCTGCGATAGCCCAACACCGTAACATATGGCGATCGATTACCAGGAGCGCTGACTCCAAATAGGAAATATGCCAGGAGAAAGATGATGAATGATGAACAGGTTAAGAACTTTGCTCTCGATGCCCGCTTCCCTCACAAATAACTATACTATACTTACGAATAACTTTCAAAATCTAACCTTAGAAGTAAGATAGATGTCATCCCTCTTGATTCCTTCTGCGACCTTCTTGTTGATGGCCCTTCCGACCTGGTCCTCTATGCCATAGATGAGAGCCGTGTCTATGTGGCGGTATCCAGCTTCCAGCGCCCAGATAACTGCCTGCTCCACTTCGTTGCCTTCGGGCTGTATTCGGCCCTATTGATTCAAATTAATTGTTAGATGGTTATCATGTGGCATGGCGAAGTATTGCATGGCATGACATGGTGTAGTATTAGGAATATGATATTCCTAAAATAGTTTTCTTTGGCAATAATATACAATTATGTGACATGCTGCAGTAACTACTTATTATTACGTAGCATGTGTCAATGTAGGGAGGTCCCTACTTTGACAAATGCTATGTAATAAACTTACTGCATGGCATGTCGAAATATTATTTGTCATGCTAAAGTATTGCTTGGCATGCCGGAAATACTACTAATTGGAATACTAATGGTACTTACAAATATTAAAATTGAACTTACAATCTCTTGCATAGACCTCGCAAGCAGTCAAATTTTGATTCATAGTAGTAGTCAAAAAAATAAACCTAGTGACAGGTCTAGGTATTAAATATCTACCTTTTCGTTAAATCCCAGCCAGGTGCCGAGGGCAATCGCAGGCATGTCCTTGGAGCCATCGTTGAGCTTCAGCACAGGCACTGTCGCCGCAGCTACCTGAAATTGTTCATTCCACTATAAGTAGGTATAATATTGGCGACGAGCATATTACCCCTACCCGCAAGTCTCGGAACTAACATAAGGCGGATAAGCTATACTGCCCTGCAATTCAAGAGCGCAGTAAAGAACATGTGAAGGGTACGGCTTTCGTGCTGGGCGCTCGACCATTGAAGCCATTCTGCGCCTGAGGGCCCCATCAGAGGAGGCCGTCGCCGGTGGAGTGATGTTGGCGATATCACTTGATATCGCCAACGCTTTCGAATCTCTGCCATTCAGCTGCATCAGAGAGGCGCTCCGGCATCATGGAGTGCCCGCGTACCTGAGGCAGCTAGTAGCAGTCTACCTCGAAGATCGGAGGATCCTGTACCGAGTGGGTGAGGTAATCTGCAGGAATGTCTCGTGTGGTGTTCCACAGGACTCTGCCTTGGGGCCCCTCCTCTGGAACATCGGCTACGACTGGGCCCCCGGGATAGGGGTCATCTGCTATGCGGGTGACATCCTCATCACGGCCTGAGGTGGGAATTTTGAGGAGGCGGCGCGCCTGGCCATCCTAAGGATTTCCCGAATGGTCGGGTGCATCGAGATGCTGAGGCTTTGGGTGGCCCTTTCCAAGACGTAGGCCCTACTGTTCCATGGGCCCCATCGCGGTCCACCTGCTGGCGCCTCGATTTATTTATTTATTTATTTAAAACTCTATGCACAAAGTTGTACAAAGGTGGACTTAATGCTAAAAGCATTCTCTGCCAGTCTACCTTAGGGTGATGTAGAAATGGAATGTGTGAAAGGTGCAGTAACCTAATTGTAAAATAAGAACTTCCTTATTATTCTTACATAATACACAAATAAAACAATATAACTATACAATACTATACATACTTACAAAAATACATACATACATATATACCTACATACATAACTATACAATAGAATACATACTTACAGCAATACATACATACATAAATAAATACATAGATACAGACTAATATTTATGTTACTAATGTTGTGATGATTCAGCTGATCCATCAAGGAATAAAGTGCGTACCTTCCATTTAAAATTAAGGCGATTGGGTGCCATCCTAATTTCGGGGGGCAGGGCATTCCAGAGAGAAACAGATTGAACTATAAAAGAGCATCCGACGAATCCAGAAGAATGAGCAGGGCATAAAAGAAGTAGATTGTCGGAAGATCGAAGATCTCTACTGTGATTTGAGTGCAGGTACTGAAAGTAGGAAGTCAAGTAAGAAGGGGCAGTAGGAGAATTAAGAATAGAATAGAGTGTAGTGAGAGCGCGTAAACTATGTCGCTGGCGAATAGGGAGCCATTTAAGTTCGGAACGGTAGGAAGAAACATGGTCAAACTTACGAAGATTGAAAATGAATCGAATGCAGTTATTTAGAAGTCGGTCAAGTTTATTAAGGAGCTCTGCATTCAGGTCAAGATAGCATACATCACCATAATCAATCAGGGGGAATATTAGCGTTTGGACGAGCATTACTTTAGTTTTATAAGGAAGAAAGTTCTTGAGACGATATAACGCCCGCAAAGTACCCGTAACCTTTTGACTTACATTTGTTATTTGAGTATGCCAGTTGAGGGTGGTATCAAGGAAAATCCCGAGATTCTTAACCGAAGAATGTAACGCGATAATGGAGCCGTTAAATATGACAGGTGGTAATGTGTCGGTGTTCAATCGAGTTAAAAGGCGTTGACTCCCTATCACAATGGCCTGACACTTAGACGGATTTATAGTCAAACCAAACTTGTCTGACCAGGTCTTGACAGCGTTAAGGTCCCCATTAAGCTTAGTGATGGCCTCGGATATGTTATTCACATTGGCCTGGGCATATAACTGCAAGTCATCTGCGTAAAGATGGAAGGCACACTGAAGGACATTAGTAATGAGATCGATAAAAATAGAAAATAATATAGGAGAAAGAATACCGCCTTGAGGAACACCAGCGTCAAGATCGCGCCAACTCGATAAAGTATCACCCACGCGCACGGACTGCTGGCGTCCCCGAAGATAAGATGAGAACCAGTTTAAAGAACCTGCCGAGAACATCAGATGAGATAGGATAGAGAGTAAGATATCATGGCTGACAGAATTGAAAGCATTAGAAAAATCAACCAAAACTAAAACCGTAACTTTGGTATCATCCATGCCAGTTCTAATGTCGCCAGTTACTTTGAGAAGAGCAGTGGTGGTGCTATGTCCTGGCCTGAAGCCTGATTGAAACTGGCTCAACAAATTATTTCGATGCACAAAATGTGTCATTTGTTTATGCACGCAAGCCTCCAGCACTTTAGATAAAAACGGAAGAATAGAGATAGGTCGAAAATTATTAGGAAGAGTGGGATGTGTAATTTTAGGCAGAGGAATAACAAAAGCATATCGCCACGAAGACGGGTAAGTCCCTGAATCTAAAGAAAAATTGATGATGTGTGTTAAAGCAGGAAGAAGATGATCAAGAATGGGTATAATCATGCGACGGCTAATACCATCATTACCAACAGCATTCGATTTAATAGAAATAATTATCTTATTGATCTCGCCAGGTTCAACTGAAGAAAAGTGAAAGAAGTCTACGTTGGGGCGAGGAAGGTTAGCTAAGTACTCACAGGTACGACGCTTGGTTAGATGATCAATAGGTACGAAGGAGGTGAAATGAGTATTGATTTCATCTATACCAACCGCCAACGGAGGATCAACACTTCCATGTTTGCCAATTCCTAGAGTCCCCAAGAACTGCCAAATACCCTTGGGAGAAGATGAATTAATATGAAAAATAATATGGCGGCGTTTAGCGTTGCGAATCATCTGATTACACCGATTCCTTGCAGTTTTATAAAGGCCCAGTTATCATCATCTCGGTCTTTCTTAAATTTGCGAAAAGCTCGGTCTCTGCGCCGCATAGCCATCCTGATTCCATTCGTCATCCAGGGAGCTGGAGGCCGCTTAATTTTAACTTTTTTAACAGGCGCATGAATGTCATACAACCCCACGACCAAATCATTGAAAACGTCAATTTTATTATTTACCGTAGGGGCCTCAAATACCGGTTCCCAATCCAATCCCGACGCATCCTCACGGAGTTTATCTTCATTCATCCGACCAAAGCAACGCACGTACGTAACTTTAGGACAAGGTTTTGGAGGTTTTAGCTTGTAGGAGAGAAAAATTAAATCATGATGAGAAAATCGATTGCCGTCGGCTTGGTCCTCGTACAGGTCCGGGTCCAGATGAAGTATCTGAGTCTAGTGAACACCCTCCAGCATTGTCCAGCTTCAGAGGGGCAACGTCGGAATCTCATTGCAGTGGCTGCAAGTGACCTTTCGTTGCCGGCCGTGGCTCTGTCCATGGTCCGGGGAAGGGGTCTTGGAATGCGGTCGCCACCTTCTGCGAGGACGTCATCTCGCAGAAGGAGGCAGCGGAGCTAGGCAATGAAGAGAGCTCCCTGGCGCGCATACCTGCGCCTGATGCCGCCTTAGGTGGGGCTGCGGGCAGGCGTACTGGGTAACCTGCACCGCCCGCAGCCTTCCGTGGAGCCGCGGTGCCCTGTGTGTATCCAGGGACCGCGTAGGAGAGAAATCCCCGGAACGCAACAACATCGCGTCCGGGCATTGCCACTGGGCGGGACGCCGACGAAGGTATAACAAATATAACAGGTATAAGGTGGCGAGCGATACACGGCGGGTTATTCAGCCGGTGCAATCTCCACACTACCTCCATCGTCTTCCCCGGACGTGGTGGGAGGGGGTGTTCGTCAGGATTTTTTTCCGCCAAACAAAAACAAAAGCAGTGGGTCCACGTCGGTAGTATAATGGGTAGGATTCGACCCCGCTACCTCACAATTGCGAGACCGACACCTGAGTCATTAGGCTTTGCACGAGAGTACTTGTTAACCCATTTTTTGACTCTTCCGTATTATTAAGCTAGCAAGAGTACTTAGTAAGAAATAAGTATAAAACGTACCTACAGACTTACTTATCAAAAGGTTATCTAAAGAACAACACATTTTACTTGCCTATTACATAATTATTAGGTACTAGCGGACGCCTCGCGGTTTCACCCGCGTAGTTCCCGTTCCCGTGGGAATAAAGGGATGAAAAATAGCCTATGTCACCCGGGGTTAGTGTAGCTTCACAACGATGAAAGAATTTTTCAAATTCGTCCAGTAGTTTCGGAGCCTATTCAATACAAACAAACAATCATGTTTGATTGTTTGTTTGTATTGACAATCTCCTCTTTATAATATTAATATAGAAGTATAGATATAGATAGTATAGTATAGATGTACACTGTTTCGAAAACATTCTAAACGCGATGATATTTAAATTAATGATATACCTAGGTTATCATTAATACATAAGTTAGATTATTGGAATCGGCTTATTTCGCTTCTCAATTTGGATCTGTAGTTCCTGAGATTACCGCGTTTAAACAAACAAACAAACTCTTCAGCTTTATAACATTAGTATACATTAATTGGAATTGCATTACATAATGGTAAATGTCGTGTTATTTAGAGTTATTTTTACAATTAGTTAGATAACTAAAGCCTTAAAAGGTCAGCTTCAGTTGTTTATGTACACAAAGGAACTCTTGAACACAGACAAACCTGCTTATAGGTATTTTTTAAATAAGGAGAAAATAAATAAAAAAATAAAACTTACATAAAAATGAGCACAAATTAAAAATAGAACACGACTCGTCCGCGCCATCTTATTCTGTTCTAAGCGCTTTACCTACAAGTTTAATTTTATTCTTAAACTTTTATCTGTTGTTGAAATATGTACGTGGACCAAGCTCCTTGACCTTTAGATAACTGTCGACTGTCGAGTCGACCGTTGTGGTGTGAGGTGAGACGACGCCATGTACGATAGTGATGTGACTTATGCCAATAGCCATAATATCGATAAACTGACCGCATTGGCCTAGATCGGTCTAGTGTTAGGGAGTGGGGATTATGTACCACCTTCATTACGCCTAAAGAAGGGTACCCAGGATCTAGTGGTTAGCGACTCTGAATGATAAGCTAGAGGTTTACCTATGGTAAATATGAGTAACGTGTGTCTAAGTGTAATCTGTTCATAATTATAGTTTACTAGCTGTGCCCCGCGGTGTTACCGGCGGGTTATTAGCCTATGTGTTAATCCATGGTGTCAGCTAACTCCATACCAATTTTTATTAAAATCGCTCCAGCCGTTTAGACGTGAAGAAGTAACAAACATATACACTCATATACTCACAAACTTTCGCCTTTATAATATTAGTGTCATTTGTGAGTAGAAATATATAAGTACCTATACTAGCTGACCCGCGCAACTTGCGTCAAACTAGTGAACGGGTGCTGCTACTTGGGGTGACTTGTCCGCCTTGTCATTATCATCTTATAGGTTTTTTTTTTACTATTAGTTCATAAATATTTGTATAATAAGTAGTTTTTCTTATAATAATCGAATCGCAAGTTGCCTTTACCCTCTTCTGTATTTTTGTAAGTTGATGCTCCCATCCACACCGTAGGAGGCTAATTCATTTAAAACTTGATTATACCTACTTTGCGTACTATGGTTAATATTTGCGTGAGTTTCATGGTGTAATGGTTGCAGCACCTTACTGGCATAATTGTGTTTATACAAATATATTGTAGAAATTGGCATTTAAAAAAGTGGCCATGATTTTTTATTGCCAAGTTTTTTTTATCACGGCTTTACTCTTGCGAACTTGTCATTAAATGTAGATTAATTCTATTCCAAATTTCGTCTGACGTTCATAAGTGTTGCGTTTTGTAACAAAAGTCAATAAAATAAATTTGACTTTGAAACGCTCAACCCAAATTAGTACGTTTGAATCTAAACGCAAATAAATTATAGATACATAAAAAGATTTGTCATGGGTGAAAACCGAACCTACGAACTTTTTTTTTTAAATCTTCTTTTAATTTAGGAACTTTTGAACAAATACATTCATCCATTCCATCATAACCTAATCTAGAATAATTAACATATATTACACTTAGCTTATCATTGTTATACTAATACTAATAACTAGCTAATCTATATAACATTTTCGCCTCGCGAGACATAGGTTGCGTTAAAAAGTAATTAAATATTTATTAATATCAATTATTTTACTATGTTATTTCTTTCTTATTGGTTCGTTTCTGACACATTCCACTAAGAGGTGTTGCACATCTTCCACTTTTCCACACACTGCACAATTAGGCAAATCTACTTTTTTCATTAAGTGTGCGAACGCTCGCAGTGGCATATGTCCGGAACGAACCCTATGAGCAGTCACTACAGTGTTGCGGCTTATTTTACAATTATTGAACCAAGGGACCTACGACGGCTTAACAGTCAATGTCACTAACTACTAGACCGACAGGCCAGTCGATGGATCGATATCTCAACAATCGATAGTGGCACATCACTAGAGCAGTCACGTAGAAGTTGAGTGGATTATTGTAAGCCACAAAATACCTATATATATCGTCAGAAGGTCAGCTCTATACGTACTTAGCTGCAGCAATGCATATACTTACGACAGTGGTAGGTGTAAGCTATAGGCCGTCTTAATGCCACACATTGACGTAGAGACCAGGACTGCGCCCTAACCTCACAAAATTGACCACTCTCTTGAAAGAGACAACGCTACTTTATGGACAATACCTGTCGAAGGCCGCACGAGTTTTTTCTTTCTTTCACGCTTTGGAGTTAATATTTACTTTTTGATCTTTACAATTTTGGGGGCGGGGGGGATTCAACCCTCAAATCCCCTGGGTACACCCATGGTGCATGCATCAAATCCGCTTTTTTTAAAGTTACTTTCTGTATTTCTGTGTTCTGGGTGTTGTGTAAGCCCACACATACCTATAAGCTGGCTTCCTATGACCTGGTATCAACCTACTTAGTATGCACATAGCCATACGGTTCCCTATCCATTTGCCTAAAATTTTAAGACCTAATATAACTTAGCATATTTTTGTTAGGCATAATTATATATTCGCATAATATAATTACGCATAACAGCTTACGCATAATGTTTTAGGCATATTTTTTCAAACCATAACAATGATTAGGCATAACCTTCTAATGCATAAATATATTAAGCATAAAGTTCTATAGCATAACTTTTTTAAGCATTATATCCTAAAACATAAATTTATTTACGCTAATTTAATTGTTTTTTTTTTAGTAATTGTAATAAATAAAAGTTGATTTAATGATAATTATTTGGTTTTTATATCCTTGCCCATGAGAGCATGTTCGTTTCTGGCATAAGAGGTCACAGTTCTAACCTAACCTAACCTACGCATTTTTAAAAATGATAATTATTTGGTTTTTATATCCTTGCCCATGAGAGCATGTTCACAGTGAGGTCACAGTTCTAACCTAACCTAACCTACGCATTTTTAAAGAAGAAAGTAACCCAATCTATATTATTCTAATTGAAATTCTATGATCTTCATAGTTTATGTGTAATAAATAATTTGCATAAAAATTGTTTTTGTTATTTACCTATATTAATTATATGCTTAAATATTATTATGCTAATAGTCATTAGGCCTACTAACGTTATGCTAATCTAATTTATACCAACACAAATTAGTCTTTAACATGATTGTGCCAACATAAAAGGTATGCCATAAAAAATTAGGCCGAAGTATTATTATGCCAAAACAAATTGTGCCAAAATCGCTATGCCGAAGTATATTAGGACAAAGAACATTATGAGAAAAGAAGGGATCCCTAGCCATACACATAGTTTTGTTGGATTAAGTTTTTATTCATCGTAAATGGTGTTAATTATTTTGCTGTCTGGTGTTTGTCCCTGTTGTTCTTGAAACTATATATAGAAAATATTTAATTAGTTTGTATGCGCTTCAAAATCTTAAAAAGTTCTGCCCTTGAGCTCAAATTTTGACACGCTATACAACAACTTTTATCCATTTTTCACGTCAAAAAAATCAAACATGACGTGACCCGAGCCCTTAGATCATACGGCAAAAAATCACGTTTGTTTAATAAAACATTTATTTCAGTCTGTTTTTAGTAATTGTTGTTTTAGCGGCAACAGAAATACATATTTATGAAAATTTCAACTGCCTAACTACGGTTCATGAGATACAGCCCGGTGACAGACATACGCGATGGAAAACGGAGTCTTAGTAATTGGATCCCATTTTTACCCTTTGGGTACAGAACCTTAAAAATTTGCTTAATACTTTGACAAAAAGTAAAATTCGATCTAACGATCTTGCACCTAACTATGATTATACTTGTGTTTGAGGAGAAATAAGTAATTAAATATATTTATCAGTTTCCATTTAAGTACATATCGCAAGTAATACCAAAACTGCCTAGTTCACAAAGTTGTAGTTAAAGCCGGAGAAATGAACAAGGCAATAAATTTTAGCCATTTTATACGACAATTTGTGGCAGCACTATTGGCAATTAATTGCTCGGCCAATAATGACAATATGTCTACAATTGTATGGCGCGTGATCCAATTTCCTAAACGGGCTACACAACCCGTCAACAATAAAATAGAGGGCGACTGAAACAAAAACAAATAAAACATTGCGGAAAATAGATCGCTTTCAGATCGTCCGGCAACCATCAAATCAATATTGTAGAGTACCGCCATGTTGCCGGTCACAGTATTGCCGCCACAAATTGCCGTAAAAAATGGCCCGTTTAGACGCCCCTTTATGCTTCTACTATTTTATACCCTAAGAAAAGAGAATAAATTTAATAATAATAACTTCATTAATTGTAGTAGCAGCAGCTATAAGTAGTACAATTTCCATCTGTCCTATATATACTCTACTCGATGCCGATTTAGTTAGTCGAATACCTGCGGGAGGAGCGCAATCAGTGGCAGATTCGGCGGGTAGACCCGAACGAAATGAAATCATTGAAACTTCAACTATCCCTGTTGCACAAGTACAGAACCCTCGGTGCGGTACCAATCGCACTTGGACGATTTTTGTTATCATCTGTGATTTTTTTATCCGGCCTGCTAAATCCAAGTTTCTTGACAGCTTCTTCTAATGAACTTTACACTTGAGACTACCGCCTAACTTCATTTGCTTTTTTTAAAGTAAGTAAAATTTTATTTTGTATTAATTTGACGATTTCAAACTGACCATTGACTCGGTTTTACGAATTATAGATATTTGAAGTTAGACACTTCTGTCAAACGTTATCTAAGTTTGCGTATCTGTAAATATAATTACATTTTACACGACACTGAGATTGAGACGGTGGCGTCGTGTTTCGCTCCGTGGTGTCACATAACCTTCCACGAAAACGTGGGTACGCGACACCCTTTGGCCAGAAGTCCTCCTTCATAAATATGAACAGATGTTCTCTGGGAAAAATTACAACTATCGGATAAACTTTGTGAGCCACTTTGCCCAAAGTATGTGGACGAATATCGATATCTCAGCAATCGATAGTAGCACATCTCTAGAGTAGTCACGTAGTAGGCCTGTACTGTAAACAAGCTTGCAAGTGGAGGGGATTGTTACCTAGCTAATACCATATATAAACCTACCTTCCTATTTGTAGTATGTAGGTATAGCCTGGTATGGTTGTGTGCACAAAGCAATATATCTAACATCGTTAGATATAGTTTTCTTTGTACAAGTGTTAATTTTTTTGTGGTCTGACTGGCCTTGTTATTATTGAATTAAAGATGGCGACGTTTCACTAATATTTAGCAGATATGCATGGGGAAGCACCTCTACCAGATTATTTAGGAGACTATACTTCTATGGTAATAATACGTGACCCGCGCAACTTCGTATGCGTCAATTTTTCCCGTTTTTGCAACATTTTTCATTGATGCTCCGCTCCTATTATTCGTAGCGTGATGTTATATAGCATATAGCCTTCCTCGATAAATGGGCTATCCAACAAAAAATATTTTTTCAATTCGGACCAGTAGTTCCTGAGATTACCGCGTTCAAACAAACAAACTTTACATCATGCCTCTCCAATTGCACGCCACTTTGTTCTATCCTCGGCTTCTCGCATCCAGCTCCTGCCAGCCGTTTTGCGTAGATCATCACTCCACCTGGCCTGAGGGCGTCCTACACTACGTTTAACAAACTTTACAGCTTTATAATATTAGTATAGATTAGAGACGGCGATGTTTCACTAATATTTAGCAGATATGTATGAGGAAGCACTTCTACCAGATTATTTAGGAGACTGGCAGGGAAATGTATCTATACTTCTATGGTAATGCTACCTGAACCGCGCTGCGTATCAGGTATACATATAAGTATGTTCTCTCGTCTGGTTTTCATAGTACAAGCTCTGTTTAGTTTGGGATCACATAGCGTGGTGTGAGTTGTCCCAAGATTAATAGATCGTGAAGAGGTTATGAGTTTATGAGGTTGTAGGAGGCATGAGCGGATCTAGAATTTGATTCTGGGGGGGGGGGGGGGGCAAGAGAGGTCAATACCAGTGCCGAAATTTAATACAACACGTGAAATTCGGGGGGGGGGGGAGCACGTTACCCACCCTCCGGATCCGCCTATGGTAATCTCAGGATCTACCTAATCTATTTTGAAAATTCTTATAAGTACGTTATTTGTGAATGTCATACACCCAAGAAAGTGGGCACAGGTCAGCTAAATAACAATAAAACCAATATTCATACTCCATATTAATATTATAAATGTGAAAGCAACTCTGTCTATCTGTCTGTTTGTCTGTCTGTCTATCTGTATGTCTGTTACGCTTTTACGCTCAAACAGCTAAACCGATTTAGATGAAATTTGGTATGGAGATAGTTCGAGTCCCGGGGAAGGACATAGGATATTTTTATCACGATAACCGACATCCACGGGGGCGGAGCCGCGGGCGAAAGCTAGTTGTTAATATAACCGGTTGCCTGGGTGACGCAGTGGTACGAATGCCGTGCAAAAGGTAGGATTAATTCGCACATAGGACACTATTGTGTGATCCATAAATTATTATTTATGTCAATATGGATTTTCCATATACCAGCGAGGCAAAAAAAACACCCTAGATTATAACATTGACGTAGAGACCAAAATTGACCATTCTCTAGAAAGAGACGAGTTTTTTCTCTCTTTCACGCTTTCCTTTATAATCCAGGTATATACGTCAATGTACTTTATAACAACAGAAAGAAAATTAAAAAAAAAACAATAATGTGCAGAAGAAACTTCATTACGAGCTTGCTCCCGCGGCTCCGCACACGTAGGTACCTATCGGTTATCTATGTCCTTTCCCGGAACTCAAACTACCTTCACACCAAATTTATTCTAAATCGGTTCAACGGTTTAAGCGTGAAATGTACAAACATACTTTCACAATTTATAATCTTAAGCACATAAACAGTGGATACGAAGAAATAGAAAGACCTCATAAGTAGATAACTAGATACTTACCTAATTTCTTTAAGTACATTTATGTCAATAAAAATAAAAACATATTTCACCAAGAGTCAATCATTCAGTGTTGTCAAAAAACTCAAAATGCAAAGTTGTGTGTTAAAATAGAAATTATTACATAAAATCCAACTTCCATCGCCATCCAAAATGATGAGCCAATTCTTTGCCTACTACCTGGTCTTCGCATACCAACCAGTAAAGAAAAATAAACCACTAATTTACAGACTAAAGTAACCAATAACCAATATTTAATATTTTTGGTCCAGAAATCATTTTGCGATGACAAGCGACTCCAACACTCAAAAAAAATTGCAACAACATTCCATTCTCCTACCAATGTCACTAGCAAAAAATCAAATTTATTTCAATATCACTGAGTGTTAAATAAAGCTAAAAAACCAGTTACAGCGTAAACGCTAATCGTATAAATCCCTATTATAAATTCGCCACTAACAGCAGATAACACATTAATATTCCCGCCCTTTTCTTTTGTCAACAACTTTAAAAAACCTACTATTATGAACGCTAAACAAATTGCATCTAGTCCGATATTATTCTACCAACAACATCAAATTATACAACCAAACAATTTTAACTTGCTTCACCTGCAAACAAATATACCCAGTTTAAAAAAAAACAACATATCAAAGGGCTCAACCTTTACTGTAATGTAATGTAATGTAAACAACACCAATTCACTCTAGTAAAATAAATGCTAGTTTCATTTTATATCCATATCTATCAACAACAAAAGCTAAGCAATTTTCTAAAAAAACACCAACAAAAGCTCTTTTCTCTTCCCCTACTTCAATACAATTGTATATTTCTCTCTCATCTACTTCTTTTGAAATTCCACTATGGATTGGAATAGACCAGGAAGGTTAATCCGTCCGAATCCAGATTGGGAAGAGGACTTGTTTCAAACTGTTGTCGTGGGACCTTCGGAGTTGGCGAGGTTGAAATCTTACACGGAAGATGTTAAAAAGAAGAAACCTAAGAAGGAATGCTATTGCCAGGTTAGGAGAACTTTAACGTCAAAGTACTTTATTCACTACGGTTACAGAATGCAACGCTTATGAGACGCTTATTCGAAATTTTGTCTTTACATTTAATTGCTAAGTGAAAAGAACTTGGCAATAAAAGCTCATGGCCATTTTTTTTTAAATGCCAATGATTACAATATGAAATATGTGACTCAGCTTGAGTCAGCTTGTGACCACGGTCGGTGTAACCCGGTCGAAACGTCAAGCATAAGGTAAATACTTTACCTAGATTAAACGCGTTTATTCCCGTGTCAAATTGTATTTATAATGCAACGTAAGTTTTAAAAGTTATGATTACAATATATTCCTATAAACACAGATATCCTTCTATAATTAACTAGGATGCTTAGTCTAATTCTCTAATTCAACGGAAAAAGAAATTTCAGCGTACTTACCTTTTCTCTCTCGTCCATTAGACGTTTCCACTTTTGGAGCTCATTAGGCCTGTTATTTATTTTATTTTTTATCCAAATTTGGATACAATTAAAACTAAATTTGGACCGAAAAGGAGGTGTTAATAATGTAATGTCAATTGTCTCTCAACCGATGTTGGCTACCTGGTGGCCAATCTTATTAGACTAGGACTCTCTTTCTCTCACTCTTATAGTCCATTGGCAGAGAAATCCGGCAAGACCGGAGGGAGATTTGGGCGCAGACGGTTTAACATGCTCTCCGAAGCTCTCCGAGGTAATATAAACTAATATTATAAAGCTAAAGAGTTTGTTTGAACGCGGTAATCTCAGGAACTACTGGTCTGAATTGAATAAATATTTTTCTGTCGAGTAGCTCATTTATCGAGGAAGGCTTTATGCTATATAACACGCTACGACTAATAGGAGCTGAGCGGCAATGAAAAATGTTGCAAAAACAGGGAAAATTGACGCATACGAAGTTGCGCGGGATAGCAAGTGTAATATACAGAACCAGTTGTGTTTATCGAAAAAATAATTAAAATAGGGAACTATTTTAATTATTTTAGTAGAGAGAAACTCAAGACTACCAACGAAAATTTATGAATTTTTGTTTTAGAGAAAGTGAGCATACAGGCCTCTCTGAGATAAGATATGGACCGTAATTTATATACCTACCTAATGTTCCTCTTATTTTCTTCCAGGATTATAGCCGTCCGGGTGTAGCGCCTCTCATGACGCTCAACAATGGCAGAACAATTCCTAGCTTGGGACTTGGCACATTTTTTGGACATGATAGAAAGGTAAATTGAACAATACGCCATCTGTTGGCGAGTAGGCGTACTGTTGAAAATAGATGGACGGTATTTAGGACTTTATACTTACGGTAGATGGCGCAGTTTGCAATTTATTGTAAAAAGTTTTTGTTACTAAAGAGTCATAACAACCATAACTCCGCCATACTTATAAAGACGTCTTTTCAAAATTCTGTTCTTTTTTTGTTCGAGAGAGGTTTAATCCGAAATGGTCCCATATAAATTTCGTAAAGATCTGATGATGATGAGTTAGAGTTTCGGAGACAGACAACGAAACTCCTGAATAAATTCCAGCAAATCGCAAATCACAGCGATGAAGTTAGGATTTTTTTTTGTATTATGTAATGTTATTGAGTTATATTTTTTGGTTACACGGTGCAAAAGATAAAGTGGACTTTATCTTTAGAACCGTGTGTCCAAAAAATATGAAATAAATCGCTAAGGTACCTAACGCTTAATAAATACTTTAAACTAAAATTATATTGGACATGATCGGATATACCGTCTTTGAGTTATTGCCGGAAAAATTTCGCTTCTCAACAAAAGCACGTTAGTGCCATGAACATACGTTCTTCTGCTGGTCCACTTTTTCACATCGTATTTTTTCATAGTAGTGAGTATACGTATTTATTTGTAATAACGGCTGCGGAACCCTACAGTGAGCATGGTCAGTTTATTTATATTTAAAACCATTCCCGTAGAAAATTATCACGAGTAGAAAAGGCAATGTAACTTAAATTAAACAAAAGTATTTTTTGTTTTTCTCTATTCGCCGCTAGATGGCACTAGTAAATTTTAAATCAACACGAAGGCGCTATTGGCTTCTCAATAGGGATTAAATTAGAACGATTTGAAAATGGAGCATTTACTTAAAAAGTATTTTTAAATGTTCCAGGGTGTTCCACTTCCCTTAGAAAACTTGGACACCCAGAGAGCCGTGGAGGCAGCCATTGATGCGGGGTACCGGCTCATAGACACTGCGGCTAAATACAACAGTGAAGATCAGGTACGAAGTGATCTTATTTTTGGTACATTGCCTATTCGGCCTATACTATTGTCCCCCCCCCTCCCTCGGCGGTGGTGGCTGGTGTACCGATTTGAATCAAAAGCTCCTTCCCTCGTCATGCGAGCGACTCACACTTGGCCGGATAAATCAAGTGCCTCACCCAGATCAAGGATAAGGATTCGAGACTGATATCGTAACGGTGGCCAATCTAGTCTAGTGGAGATATTATTGTGCACAAGTGTATGATAGAAACATAACGTACTCTTCAAGGCATCGGCGTACCCAGGATCGATTTTCAGGGACGGAAGAAGGGGTTGTGGTCATAGACTTCTCTATTTTTTTTAAATATAATAATTGCACCAAACGGCAAGTAGGTAGTGTTGACCATGGCCGTAACTCGTACACTTCCATAACCTCTTTTGCACATTCCGGCTCAAACTGGCCGGTAGAGATTTTTTTGTAAGATTTTAATTGTTAACTTATTGGGTCAATTACACCCTCCCTCGTTCAATTTCACACAGTACTAGTATATAGTATATCTGTGATACAGTTACCTAAGGTCCAAGCAGTATAATCATTTTGTTACGTTTTGTTACGTAGGTAGGAGCAGCCATAAACTACAAAATATCACAAGGCGTTGTTCGGAGAGAAGACCTGTTCGTTATCACTAAGGTGAGTTACAAACGTCCTGTATTAATTTCCAGGAGGCCTACTCTAATTCGATCAAAACGAAGTTTCGATCAAAAATGAGGTGTTTAATTAAGGAGTCTGAAACATCTATTTAATCCACTCGTTATAGAAAATCGTCCATGGGTTCGAACTTCTTATGCTTATCCAAAAATTAATTAGAATAGTGCTCCTATAGTTAATAAATGGTTAACTAAAATTCATGAATTTCTTTTTAAAGAAAGAGTTGCAGCCTACAGGTTTCAAACCAAATTCATCTTCTTCATTTTCCATCGAAATCAGTCAAAGAATTTATGCATGAAATGAAACGCGTGTAGTGAGGTGTGCCGTAGTAGGTAAGCATTTTACATGCTCTTTGGTAGTAAGAACGTTTACGGCCGTAACGTATGCTTATTATTATAATTAACACTTAATTAAATTATAAGGGAGGGATCCCACCACCCACCCTCGATCTGTGAATCACCACGATTGAAGTAGTAAGGAAATTCCCTTAATACAACAATCAAAATAGATTGACAGACCGCACTCTAGAAGAGACCTGCAACAAAGAACATTAGTGACAGGTACTCTCACCAAGTCGAGTTGTAGGCACCTCCGGACTCTTGACTTGTAATATTATAAGTATTAAAGTTTCAGTTCGTGTAAGCAAATTTAAATGTAAGCAATATATTATATTGTACTTTACCCATTCCAATAAAGACAGTTCCATCATCTCTAATCTATACTAATATTATAAAGCGGAAGAGTTTGTTTGTTTGTTTAAACGCGCTAATCTCAGGAACTACTGGTCCGATTTGAAAAATTCTTTTTTTGTTGGATAGCCCATTTATCGAGGAAGCAACAAAACGCAAAAGGCAACTGCTATACTTCTGGTGTCGCAGATGCCCATGGAAAGTGGTAATCATTAACATCACTTGGGCCGCTTGTTCGATCCTGCAGTACCGATTGATACATTCTATTGAATTATGATCTCTTCCTTAGTTGTCAAACTACTGTCACGCGAAAGACGCCGTGGTGCCAGCTCTGAAGGGGTCCCTAGAAAGACTTGGATTGGAGTATGTAGACCTGTATCTCATACACTGGCCTGTTGGACTACATGTAAGTAAAGCTTCAAAGAATATAGGTGTATGGCTTAGGAAGAGTGTCTACGTCGTAATAGTAGGTAAACTAACGTCGTTATCCAAATATTCAAGCTAATTTCTTATAGCAAAAAAATCTGCTCAGATTCTTTTATTTTTATTTTTTTTATAAAAGACGACTCCAGCATTAGGGTACAAGCCCTGTGTCGCGGGAGACTTTAGAAACATACAAGTCACGGACACAAAGTACACCCAGACTCTGAACAACAATTTGTGGATCACACAAAGTGGTGTCCCGTGTGGGAATCGAACCCACGACCTCTTGCGTTGCAGTCGGACACACTCCCACCGCGCCACAGAGTCCGTCAAGGCAGGCTTCGGAGATTCGTGTTCCCCTTAAAACGCCTTCTTTAAATTGAATATAGTAGTATGTTTTCGTGAACAAAGATCATTTCTTCTATTACTCATCGTTTAGTTTTTTGTCAACCCAGAAGTTTTCTTACTCCATCTGACCATAGTCCAAAGAGTTCCAAACCCACCATTATAATTGAAGGAGGTAGATTATCAAACGGCAGTAGATTAAAGAAAAGCTTTTGATTAATGTTAAATTCATCATCATCATCAGCCTGGAAACGTCCAGGCCTTTCCCAAGGACTTTAATTCAACAACGACTGATTTTGAGCGGTCTACATCCAACAGCTCCCTGCTACCTTGATCAGGTCGTCAGTCCATCTTGTGGCCGTCCAACTTATGGTCGCCACTCGAGAACCTATCAAACTCAAACTCAAATATCTTTATTTCGTAAAATCAGGTTAATGTTTATTTGAAAACGTCAAATTAATACATACTAAAAATTTTATAAAATTATGATTGTTTGAAAAAAAAACAAAATGAGGTTAG
The DNA here is from genome assembly GCA_945859575.2 of Herminia tarsipennalis. Classification (NCBI taxonomy): domain Eukaryota; kingdom Metazoa; phylum Arthropoda; class Insecta; order Lepidoptera; family Erebidae; genus Herminia; species Herminia tarsipennalis. The sequence goes on along the minus strand of OX243859.2, from coordinate 14,160,884 downwards.
GTGGCAGTTCCAAGTTTAAAGCTCATGAGAAGAAGCTGCCAAGAAACTCATGTGCCACTCTTTTAAAATCATCAAGTTTTTCTCTACAAAAATAAATTTTACTGAATGAACCAGTGTGTTTGGTGAGTTAATCGTTTATAAATTAAGGATAACTGAATAATAATACTATTAGTAACTCTAAAATGAGTATATATAAACGTATTTAGCAAACATAATACTTCACTTCTTACAAAGTAAATATGTATATATACATATAATCTTAAAGTACATTTTAATAGCCTGTGAGAGAAAGCAGTTCAATCCTATCCAAAGTGTTTTTGTCCTCCATATAATCAATTATTGAGTAGTAACTTTTCATACACAATTTTTTCTTAACGGTACACTTCAATTTATTACGACTTAATTTTTGAATATCGCTAGGGATTTTATTGCAGAAACGTATACATTGGCCCCGAAATGATTATCTTAATTAATTCGCCAAAATGTGTAGGTTACCTATCTGTTTTCAACAGGAAGACGGGTCATACGATGACAGAGACTACGTGGAGACCTGGGAGGGTATGATCGAGGCGCGCGTGAGGGGGCTGACAAAGTCAATCGGAGTGTCAAACTTCAACCAGCACCAGCTCGACAGGATCATCACTATGACCAGGGTTAAGCCTGCCGCGGTGGAGATTGAGGTATACTACTTAAACCCCAATGATATTTAATTGTAAGGCAGTTTTGTCACAGCTATTGACGTTTAAGTGACAGAAAGAAAGTTGTACCAAGGAATATGTGTGTCAGGGGATTTGAGTTAGTGGGGTGGTAGTACCCAGATTATAGGGGGGGGGGGGGGGAGGCGGTGAAGCAGTCTCTGTCAAACTCAGAAACTCCGCATGCAAGGACCTTAATTTGTGTTTTTTTCTAAGGTCACCTATACTACAAATCCCCTCCTGGGTAGGCTTAGGTGTCCAGGTCCAGGAGGAGGGTTCTGACTGTAACATTATAACCGGATAATAATAATAATCATCATCTTTGGCGCCTGACTGGCGCGGTGAGAGTGTGTCCGACTGCTACGCAAGAGGTCGTGGGTTCGATCCCCACCCAGGATAAAACTTTGTATGATGAGCGCGATGGGTTATTCTGTGTCTGAGTGTTATTTATCTACAATATGTATGTATTTAGAAATATTTGGGGTTTGGGATCAGATAGCGTTGTGTGAGTTGTCCCAAGATATTATTATTATTATCTTTATTTCATGTTCTAAAGGTTAGAAATGAGATCTTCTTTTGAGTATGCAATACCTGTGGCAGAAGACCTCACTCTTCCTTATCCAAAATGATACATCACACTAATATTATAAAAGCGAAAGTTTGTGAGTATGTGAGTGTGTATGTTTGTTACTTCTTCACGTATAAATGGCTGGAGCGATTTTAATAAAATTTGGTATGGAATTAGCTGACACCCTGGATTAACACATAGGCTAATAAACCGCGGGTAACACTGCGGGACACAGCTAGTAATCTATAAACCTTAAGACTACAAAAGTGAAAAGTGCAATTGTAAAGTAAAAAAAGTGCAAATGGCAGTAAGATGAGTGTATCTGGTGGGGTGTGAGCGTGTGTGTGAGCGCGTGTGAGTGTGGATAAGCAACTACAAAATATCGTATCACATTTCTGTATGGTTGCAGTTATTTGTCACTTCCCACTGCATGAAATGTGTGACAGTTCGTACCAATAGGGAAGGGATGAGGGGGTAAGGGTTTAAAAAGTCTATACTATCGCTATGCTATCAATTTTTGAAGTCAAATCTTTAGCCTGCTTCTCCTCTTATATTCCTCTATTCCTCAACCAGGTAAACCTAAACATCCAACAAAAGTCCCTGATCTCCTTCTGCCGCTCCCACAACATCGCTGTCATCGGCTACCGGCCCTTCGGCTCGCTGTTCCATACACGAGCAGCCCTAGGGGCCCCCCAGCCGAGGACCGACACGCAAGCTCTGATCAGACTCGCTGACAAGTGCCACAAGACTGTGGCGCAGGTCGCACTTAGATATCTTGTAAGTTTATAAGTTCACTAGCTTTCGCCCGCATTCGCCCGCGCGTGTGGATGTTATTACAACAAAAGTTACCTATGTCCTTCCCCGGGACTCAAACTATCTCCATACCTACCAAATTTCATCTGAAACGGTTCAGCAGTTTAAGCGTGAAAAGGTAACAGACAGACAGACAGAGTTACTTTTATAATATTAGTATGGATTAGCTGAACCTGGGGGTCAGACAAGGTACATTTATTCCGTGTCGAATTCGATAACGCCGTACTAATCGTTCGCAAAAAAATTAAAAAATGTCTATGGTCTCCACCGCAAACGTCAAATTCTATACTATTATTATTTTCTAATAACGACATCGCTTTTCGAATGTGAGTCATCTAGACCCCTAAAGGCCACTGTCTGCCTGGCCACTCTTCGCTTTAGCTGTTTGGAGCAGTAACCCTTGCGGGCGTCCTCAGATCACCTCACCAAGTTCTGACAACATCACAATCTGATTAATGGTTTTGGAACGCATAGTGATTATTATAAGATTTTGTAGAGAAAGCGGTTGCAGCCTAATGATCAAATAGTCAAATCATCGAATTCGCAAACAAAAGACATGAAACCCACTCCTAACACAAGCTATTTAGCTTAGCGGAAGGAAAAGGCGGATTGTAGGGGGGGCGGGGCTAGCTCCCAAATCTTTCATCATTCACCCATTCGATTCGTGTAAGTGGTGCACGGCCTTAACAAGCCTAACGACAATCCTAGATCCGAGGCCGGAGGGGTCAACAGGATTGCTAGTTATTTGCGACGATATATTACAAGTTAATATTTTTTGGATTACCTATTAGGTAAGCTTTTACTATAAAAAAATATACTTTGTAGTGGTAGCTGTCCCGCCACCGACAATGAGCGAAAAGCGAGTAGCGATTTTATCATCGCTCAAGAAACGTATAATCACACTAATATTATAAAGGTGAAAGTTTGTGAGTATGTGAGTGTGTATGTTTGTTACTTCTTCACGTCTAAACGGCTGTTGCGATTTTTATAAAATTTGGTATGGAGTTAGCTGACACCCTGGATTAACCCATAGACTAATAAAACACGGGTATCACCGCGGGGCACAGCTAGTATTTAATATATTGTAGATCTCGTCCGTGTAAACAAAAGAGATGCAGTATAGATTTTTGTTTACATGGGATCTACATAATTAAGTACGTTTCTTGAGCGATTAAATTGCTACTCGCTACTCGCTTTCTGGCCGTAGGTGGGACAGGTGCCTAACATGTCAACACCCTAAAGATCAACATAACGTAAAAGACTTACTGCAATATTTGAGAGCAGAAACAATGAAGTTTTAAGAGACGTTATATGCTAACAAAACTGCATAAAAAATGGTTACGTTAACTAAGTGTATCCACAATTACATGCTATGAAACAAAAGGGAAGGAATATCAACTACTAATTATCGGTTTCGAGGTAAAGCGAGAGCATCCAATTGGCGCGAACGAATCATCGCAGTAAACATATGACGCTGCGCAATGATGACATGCTATTTTAATGAAAAATATTTTGTTATACTATAAAACCGCGTACTTCCGCGTGAAATGATATGTTTCTGTTAACCTACACTGTTGCAGTGTAATTATCGCATCGTCGAAGCACGCCAGATGGCGTTTCATTTGTAAACTTCGAGTTTGCATTTATGTTATGCAAGCAGTACGGACATGCTGTCGTGACACTGGTTGATGTCTGACTAACTGGGATTACGGTAGTTACCGTGAATTTATGTTGTCAAAATAGAGTGCGGTATAGCGTGTCTTTATGTAAAACGTCATTGAGCAGAATACTATCCAAATACCTACCTTTAAATTACTTACCAGGATTTTGTTTTTAAACGACTTCCGCATAAGGGTACAACCGCTGTGTCGCGGGAGACTGCACAAACATACAAATCACGGATACAAAGTACACCCAGACTCTGAACAACACTTTGTGGATCACACAAACTGGTGTCCAGTGTGTGAATCGAACCCACGACCTTATGCGTAGCAGTCGGATACACTCCCAACGCGCCGCACACAATAAACCAAATTTCCTTTAAATTAGGTACCTCATTTTGACAATTGATTTGCAGATAGAACTGGGAGTGATACCGATCCCGAAGTCATTAAAACCTTACAGAATCGAGATGAACATCGAAGTATTCGACTTTCAGTTGACGAAAGTCGAACGAGCATTTCTGAGCGGTTACGATAGGCACTACAGGACTATGGCGGCTAAATTCTGGCAGAATGCCCCACACTATCCATTTGAGAAATAACATTGTATTGGTGCTAATGCTAAGTAAAATGTTTTTATTTCCTTATAAATAAATATAATAGTTCAGTTTTGGTGAGTTTTTTTGATGGAAATGAGTTTGTTAAAACACCTCTGTGGCCTGGCTTAGTTAGACACATCAACGTACAGACCACTGCGCCCATTGACTTAGTACTGTCTACGACTGCGCCTTATCGTCAAAAAATTAACCACTCTCTAGAAAGAGTCAACCAAAGAGCATGTAAAATAGAGTCAACGCTACTTTCTTCTTCTTCTTTTTTGAGTTTATGGCCGTTTTAACGGCTAATTTTTTTAATTAATTTACGCGCTTCATACATGCACAAAGTCTCGTTCTTAGTCAATTATCGTCATTTTTTACAAGTTAAACTCGGAGCTGTAAAAATAATGGCCGGTCAGTTTGCCGCCATTTTTACAACTCCCAATGCTAATTTGTAGACAATACCTGTCAAAGAGATAGGGTCGCACGAGTTTTTTCTCTTTCGCGCTTTGCAGTAAATAATTACTTTTTGATTATAAGGATTTTTTTTCTCTTTCGCGCTTTGCAGACAATATTTACTTTTAAAAGGAATGGTGCGGTCCAGGTCTTTAGCCTACCACCAGTAGGCCGGTATTTGTATGTTTACGTCGACATAAGTCGATATGGCTATCAGTATATGAAGGGAATAAAATATAACCTTGCAGCGGAATGTAAGTACATCTGAATATCTGAATAAATTATATTCAGAGAGACAACAGAACACAATCGCGTGTGAACTTCTTGAATCACAAAATGTTGAATTCGTCAAAAGTTGAATATTCTGGACTACAATGTGGAATTCGCAAAATATTGAATTCCTATGAAGTTAATTTTTTATACAAACCATTAAACATTTGGAAGTTGGTGCCATAAAATAGTAGTTTTTATGTTTTATTCGGCACCAACTTTAAAATGTTTAATGTGTTTTTGTTATTCTAGGTATATTAATTTTTGCTTTTTAGTTGCCTTTTATTTTTGAAGTCGGTAATATTTTTTTGTAAAGTTTAAATATTAGTCGGTAATAGTTTTTTAAATATTAGTTTGTTAGTTTGTAATTCACATATGTTACAATAGGCTTATATGTCAACTGCTTAAATCCTGTTACAAAATATTGCCGTTTATTGTGGAGGAGTGCACATGGTAGTTTAGGTACTATCAGCTCTATTACATTGTGTTATAGTAGTATGACGAGAATAAAGTGCTACTCAATACCATATTAAAGTAATTAATCGCGAACCGTGAAATATTGAATAGATTCGCTCGTCATTTGTGGTCTTTCGCAGTCATCGTTTTGATTCTCAGCAGAGCGAACGTGTCGATTGCAACGCTCTCGTGCTCTAGATAAAGTGCATACGCAGCAGCGCCCGCGCTCGCTGCCGTGCGCCCACGGTCGGTAGTGCGCGTCGCGATGACCTACTTCCGCGTATCACGGTGTTATTAGTTAGATGATTTAATTTATTTGATAGGTAAATTATAAAAAACTTTCAATCAAAATGGCTAGTGGTACATCCCCTGCTAAGCTAAACATTACGCTCAAATCTGAAAATGAACGTTTATTGTACAATTATTACCAACAAGAAAAAATCGCTAAAGAAGAACTGAAACTTCAGGTCCAAGAATTGCAAGACCAACTGAACATTATTCAACAACAGGTTGGGCAACTGTTGCAAGAAAATCAGCAACTCAAACAATCTTCCGTGAAAGAAGTAACCAATACTTCTTCAGAACGTGCTGAATATTGCACTGATGAAGAAGAACTAGCCAAGGAAACGGAGTGGGTGCGAGTTAAAAATCGAAAGAAAAGAAAACTCAACTCAACACCATCACCCGCTTCGAAATCTTCACTAACATGTGAGGACACCCAAGAAAATAAAATAAAAAAGAGTCCCCGGCCTCCCCCCGTTATAGTGGACGGTATCGAAAACTACCAAAAGTTTTACGACTTTCTTGTAGCGGGATTGTCAGGTGATCCTTTCACCGTAAAAATGCTGCATGGAGACAGCGTTAAAGTGAATGCCAACAACGAGGAAGCATACAGGCTGATTACCAAACACCTGTCTTCCAATAACTGTTTGTGGCATTCTTATGAGAATAAGCAGGATCGGCCCATTAGAGTAGTTGCTAAAAAACTACATTTCACATGCAAGCCTGAAAGGATTATTGAGGATCTACAGAAAAAAGGCTATGAAATAGAATCCGCAGTTAATAAACTTAAGTGGAAAAATAAAGAGCCTCTGAATTTATTCATACTTACATTCAAAAATAACCAGGATATAAATAAAATCTATAGTATTCAAAATATTTTAGGATGTAAAGTTGAAATCCAGCCCCTAAAAACCCCAAAATTAATTCCCCAATGTAAACGATGCCAGGCGTACGGGCATACGCAGAAATATTGCTCGAAAGAGCCGAGGTGTGTTAAGTGTGTCGGCAAGCACCTTACAAAAGACTGCCAAAAACCGGCAACAGACAAACCTAAGTGTATACATTGTGGTGAACAACATCCCGCAAATTACAGAGGCTGTGTAGTAGCCAAAGAGCTGCAAAGTTTTAAAAATAAAAACTTAAAGAAAAAAATCATACAGCATAATAGTAATAATAAGAATGCTGACACAAGCACTACGCAACCAAGGAAGGTCACGGTCGCACTGCAACCATGCCAGTCTAGCAAAACGAGGTCCGATAAAACATATGCACAAACAGTGTCTAAATCCACGAACAGTGTAAACAATGACTCAGACTTGCAACAAAACATAAACAAAATACTTAAGTTTATGTCATTATTTGATGAACGCCTTAAGAAAATAGAACATAGCGCTACAGATGCTATGCCTAAACAGCGGTCATGAATATCTTTCTAAAAATTATGAACTGGAATTCAAATGGACTACTTCAACATCAGCATGAGTTGCAAGTTGTCTTAGATAGAGAAAACATCGACGTGTGTCTGATTTCTGAATCTCACTTCACAAAACAATCTTTTATCAGGCTAAAAGGCTACAAGATATATCACGCTATTCACCCTAACAACTGTGCAAGGGGAGGCAGCTCCGTGATCATAAAAGAAAATATTTCACATTATCAAAGCATGATATGGGAAGAACATGAAATACAAGCTGTTTCAATACAAATCGAAACCAAACGCTATGCAACCATCACTGTTTCAGCAATATATTGTCCACCAAGGTATTCTATAAAAAAAGAACAATACATTAATTTTCTACAAAAACTGGGAAATCGGTTTATTCTTGGAGGCGACTTCAATGCCAAAAACACGCATTGGGGCTCTAGATTAAACAATCCAAAGGGTCGAGCACTACTAAGTGCTATGACAGAAACTAAATGTGACGTACTATCTACAGGAAAACCAACATATTGGCCGACGGACCCAAAGAAAATACCAGATCTAGTAGATTTTTTTATTTTCAAAAATATCTCACGCAACCATGTGAGTATCAAAGAAGGTTTTGATATGAGTTCCGATCACTCACCTATAATTCTGACACTCAGTGAAAATATATTGCTAAAAGAAAACAACCCTAGCCTTGTAAATATCAAAACAGATTGGGAAAGCTTTCGAATAGATTTAGAATCAAAAATAAATCTTAAAGTACCCATTCGAAATGCTGAACAACTTGATTTTGAAACAGAGAAATTTACTTCAGATATTCAACAGTCAGCATGGCAAAACACACCCGAAATCGCTAAGAAATTACAAGAAAATCAATATCCCCGATATATTGTAACCCTATTGAGGGATAAAAGAAAACAGCGAAAAAAATGGCAACAGACAAGATCACCGAACGATAAAAAGACTCTAAACTATCTCACGAAACTACTGACACGAAAAATTCAAGAGTTCAAAAATGACTCGACAAAAAAATATTTGGATGCTCTGGCCAATGACCGTAATACCAATTACTCACTCTGGAAAGCAACCAAGAAATTGAAACGCCCAATTCCTTCACTCCCTCCAATAAGGGAAGAAAATGGGAAGTGGGCCACCAACAATGAGCAAAAAGCTAAAAGATTTGCGCAACATTTACAATCGATATTTCAACCCAATGAAGGACTCACTGAAGATATAACCCATCATAATCTTCAGCACAACCAACTAGAAATTAAATTTGTAACACCGAAGGAAGTTGCAAATGAAATAAGGTTAAATATTAATACTAGAAAAGCTCCAGGTTATGACCTTATCACAGGAATAATCCTTCAAAACCTGCCCCGGAAAGCTCTAGTTAAACTAACAAATATCATCAATGCAACTTTCAGGCTAAAGCATGTACCTTCAATCTGGAAAGTAGCAGAAGTAATTATGATCGTAAAACCTGGGAAACCCCCTGAGGAAACGACATCCTACAGGCCTATTTCCTTATTGCCTGTTATGTCAAAATTATTTGAAAAGCTCTTGCTGAAAAGACTTAAGCCATTAATTGAGGAACGGAACCTAATACCTGACCATCAATTCGGCTTCAGGGCGAAACATTCGACAATAGACCAGATACACCGAATCGTAAACGTTATAGAAAAAAGTTTAGAAGAGAAAAAGGTTTGCTCTGCTGTCTTCTTAGATGTTGCGCAAGCTTTTGATAAAGTGTGGCACAAAGGGTTGATATATAAACTAAACGTCATGCTGCCCAAACAGTTTGCCGATATATTAGAGTCTTATATATCAAACAGAATGTTCAGGATCAGACAGGAAAATGCCTACTCCGAACTTAAGGAAATAAAAGCTGGGGTACCGCAGGGAAGTGTGCTAGGGCCGGTCCTGTACCTATTATACACCTCTGATATCCCAGAATTAGAAAACAACACTATTGCAACCTTCGCTGACGACACGGCCATAATGTCTGTAGGTAATTCTCATAAGGAAGCTGTAGAAAATGTCCAAACAGCTGTTAGAAAAGTGTATAACTGGACCCAAAAGTGGCACATTAAACTAAATGAATCAAAATCGATTCATATCGATTTTACCAACAGGAAACCGCAATACCATCCAATATATATTAATAATCAGACTATCCCATATGCTAATACGGCTAAGTATCTCGGAATGACTCTTGACGTGAAACTACGTTGGAAAGCTCACGTCAAAAAGAAACGAGAACAACTAGATATTCTCTACAAACAGATGTATTGGCTAATCGGAAGGACTTCCAATTTGTCAATCCCTAACAAACTTTTAATATATAAACAAGTCCTTATGCCCATATGGACTTATGGAGTACAGCTTTGGGGCTGTACCAAACAGAGTAACAGAAATATAATCCAACGCTTTCAAAACAAAGTGCTAAGAGACATTGTAAGTGCACCTTGGTATATCCGCAATAACGATCTTCACCGGGACCTACAAGTGGAATTCGTAGATCAAGTGATTCGAAAATTCGCAGAAGCTCATGACAAAAGACTTCATAGCCATGTCAATCTTGAGGCTATCCAACTCCTCGATTGTACGGACTTAAAACGAAGACTCAAAAGAACTAAGCCATTTGAGTTAGTGTAGTGTTAAGTGAGAAAAATAGTGACAGTGACAGTGCTTCACATTTAAAACACAAGAACAAAGTGTTATCAATTTATCAGACACTAAGAAAAATCAATGGATAATTTCTTAGATTAAGTATTTTAGCAGTTTAAGTTAACATAAAATTACTTATTAGCTCCAATGTTAGATTGTAATATTTTAAAGAGTAAAGCTTTTACTCTTTACAGAGAAAAAAAAAAAAAAAAAAAAATTTGTGGTCTTCATCATCAGTTTCACTTCACCAATTTGTGCTTTTTGGAAATTAAATGCACGAATTACTATGAAATATACCTAAATCACTGTAGGTGCGCCTTTAATATTTGAAGAGTACCCTCGATTTCTCCAGGATCCCATCATCAGATTGTAATCTGATGACAATGGGACCAACTTAGAAGTATACTCTTTCAAACACAAAAACATTTTTTTAAATCGGTCCAGCCGTCTTTGCGTAATCGGTGAACAAACATTAAAAAAAATATCGAATTGAGAACCTCCTCCTTTATTGAAGTCGAATGAAAAGTTATTTCATCGAGAATATTCTATTGTAGTCCAGTCCAGAATATTGTGGTGTTTATTTTTAGGTGTAGGTCTTTTCCAATGAACTAGAAGTCGTCCACTGCTAGACATGAGCCTCCTCTAAATATCTCCACCGCGACCGGCTCTTCGCCTCACATCCACGGGACTCAACATTTTGCAAATTTAAAAGATAGGGATATTCCCCTCCCCCCACTCCCAGCTTTAGAACTTATTATTAAATTACATACCTTCTTAGGTAGGTACTATCTTCAAAAAGTATTTTCTGTTATTATTCCCATTAAATTATATAAAATCAAGTTCTACATAACATAATAAACAGATACATAACCCAAAAGTAAGTTTTGCTTGAGGTCTGCCCTTTCAAATAAAGTGATTTACAAAAATATTCTTTGCGTCTATAAAAATAAAGTTTATATTGTCTTAGCACATCTCTAAGTAGTATTGGCGCCACTCAGACAAAGCTACGCCAACGAAAAAAATATTACTGAAGCAAATAAAGGTACATGACTACTGAAGCACTATAATTTTGTAGTTTTGTGTACTTACCCGACTTCAGAAGAAGGGTTATGTTTGTATGTAGGTATATATTGTCTATACTTTTGCTAAAACTATCAAAAATCGGTGCTTTAGGTGGGCTCGCGAAATTTTGTATTAAGTAGTATTTTTTAAGAACTTTTAGCCGTATTTTTTGTGTATAAAATAATATTTTTTTTTATAGATAACACATCTAGACATAAACTTATATGACTATATCAAAGCCCAAACCTGAAAGTGTGATAGTTTCTTAGTAAATGGTACCATAAAAGTGCATACATTGTGGGATAGTGTTAGGGCTCCTTTCGCTTGCCCTGATTACAAAGCCGAAGAGTCTGTTTGTTTAGTTGAACGCGATAATCTCAGGAATTACTGGTTCGAATTGAAGAAAATGCGTTACTGTTGGATAGCCCATTTATCGAGGAAGGCTAATAACGTATGTATATTTCTTTGGCATGCATTTTAGCTTGAGAGGTGTCGTTAGTTTTTTTTGTTTTGTAATTAACGATAATTTAGATTGTTCATAATAATTATAATAGAACGAAACGATAACCCCATCTTGAACTTTGTTTTAGGTAGGTAAGTAAGAGTAAGAGTTAATTTATAACTCCTCTATGGGCTTTTTAAGGGGGGAAGGATGCTAACGCACTCAAGCTCCCCGAAAAAAATATCTGATTTCTGCGGTGTATGTGTGATTTTGTTTGATTAAACTCTTTGGGGTTTTTATATGTGATATACACTCTCATGTATAACTATAAAATGAAAAATAAACCAAGTGTTATGGCTTAAATTAGGAGAGGCCTATGTCCAGCAGTGGACCGATACAGGTTTATTGATTGATTGTTCACTATTTATTTGTTATAGTTTGAATTTTCTGAAATCATTTATTATACAGAAAAAGCGATAATGAGTGAGACATGAGATAGCGCTCCAAAACAGCAACCATGGGCCCAGAGTCCAGTCCTACCAACCCCAATTCCAGGCTCAAACTTGACCGCATGAGAAAACGGAGATCAACTAAGAATGAAGAAATAATAGCAACCTAAAAGACGCCTTTTTTTATCCACCACGGTGGATTAGTGGTTACCAACGCATATGGACACCTACAACAAACAGTGATTCCAGTGGCAACCACAAAGTACACTGCAAAGGAACCGGGCGTCCTGAAGGGCCACTGTCCCCTCAACAAATACCATTGAGACTACAAACAATCCACTATGTAGAGGACATTTAAAAGATGAGGAAAACCTAACCATATACCTCCATCCATAGTGTGGGCGCACACCGGAGAAAGTTCCTGGCATTACCAATATCTCTTCAGGAGGACAGCAACTGTCTGGGCAGATTGCTAAGCTTAGCAAGTGTTTAGGCTGGCTGGAGTTATAAAGCACTGACAAGGCGAATACGAACGCACTAGTCAGCGTATACCTTTAAAATACTATCTTCGCTGAAACAAATGTCATAAATAAAAGAAAATAAACTGTATTACTCAGACATACGGTAGAAAATACATTGGCTTTAGTTAACGCTAGACAAACGCATAACCACATATATTGAAAAGTCAATAATCCAACTACACAAAAATTCCAATCAAAAATATACTTTAAGTTAAGGACATAAGATTGAGTTTTGTTTGTGGGAGGATTGTGAGTTGTGACATTTGTAAGTCGCGGTAGTGAAAATTTTGGCGCCAGACGGGCCGGCGCCATCTTGCCGCATTCTCGTTTAGAAACGGAGGCACAGGCATTATCGTGTTGGGCCTGCTTCCGCCTCCCCTCTATTATGCTAGCTAATTTACTGTTATGGTCGTCTAACTTTGCCAATAAGATATCTGCGGCTATTTTTGCAACATTTATGCGTTGCTTGGCTTTGGGGAGAATGTACTTGCTTAACGTACATATATTTTTTGACCATAAATGTATTTCAATCAAAAAATCTATAAATACATCATAGATGAATTCTTTTTCATATCTTCTTATTTTTAAGTGTCAATAAACTTCTTGGTGACAATAGGTGGCAATGTGACAATTTGGTCGTATCTTTATCGGTACATAAACTCGTTCTTAAGGATTTTTACGTGTAGATATTCGTACACGTTTAAAGCTGAGCTGTAAAAAAGTGTCAGCTCTGTTCGCAAACTCCTTTTATTGGTCTAGAAAGTTTATATCATAGCCTGAAAGAGAAAAAAACTCGTGCGGCCTTTGACAGGTATTGTCCACAAAGTAGCGTTGTCTCTTTTTAAAGGTGGTCAATTTTGTGAGGTTATTTATGGCGCAGTCATGTTCTCTACGTCATTATGTAGATAGAGTCAATGGCGCGGTCCAGGTCTATACGTGAATGCTGTTAAAAAAGTTATACAGATTGCAAAAACCTTTTCAGCAGCAATCTCTCACAGCGAACTTTTTGGTGGAATCTGGTATCCAATATAAACAGAATTAAAAAACGTCAGCAGATGTGACAATTTTATGACAGCTTTCATTATGGTTTAATAAACATACGTACACATTTAAATTTATTTTAAATTATTTATTATTTGGTAACAATGAGTTAAATTCAAAATGTGTTAACCTCAATAGTTTTCAGCCCCCTTTTCTATGAAGATGTGGGTTCGCGCAGTAGCGTTGTTGCTCTTTGTGCCCGTGTACAGTTTAAATCTTGAGATGGCGTACTCTGAAGAAGAAGATGAGGACGCTAATAGTTATGTAGAAAGTAGAGAGGGTAAGTATGAAGTATTATTAGATTAGTTGTGAAAATGTTGACAGTTCAGACCAGGGATGTTACGGAGCTTCGACTCCGACTTCTGCTCCGATACTTTGAAATCTGAGGTTTTAATCGGAGGTACCTAGCGGGCGGTGGCCGCTCCTTTAAGCTGATTTATATACCTACTAGCTGACCCGCGCAACTTCGTCTTTGCAACATTTTTCTTTGCTGCTCCGCTCCTATTAGTCGTAGCGTGATGTTATAAAACTTATAACCTTCCTCGATAAATGGGCTATCTAACAGTAAAAGAGTTTTTCAATTAGGACCCGTAGTTCCTGAGATTATCGCGTTCAAACACACAAACAAACTCTTCAGCTTTAAAATATTATAATAAACATAGTTATAAATGTTAGGGGTAACCCATAAGGGTTCCCCACCACTTAGGGGTATGAAAAATACATAGTAGCCGATTCTCAGACCTACTGAATATACATACAAAATTTTATAAAAATCGGTCAAGGCGTTTCGCGGAGTATGGTAACTAACATTGTGACACTATTATGATGTTAATTTAAAAAAATAATAAAAGTATGAAGGCAAAACTGTCAGTATTGTACTAACATTTAAACTTTCAAGTTGCGTGATTATAACTATTTATTATACGGGAAATAACGCGCATTGTTTATCATAAAATTGCTTGACGTTTCGACCAGGTTGCACCGGCCGTGGTCACAAGCGGACTGTCTGTCAGTTTTGTAACAGATTCTTTATGATCGCGATCACATTTAATATGAATAACTGAATAATGTTTCTGTTTTTATCTTATTATCTTAAGACTTATCTCAACATATTTGTCTTCGCCCACCACCTCCGACTACGATTCCGACTCCGATAAACCAAACTTCGGTTCCAATAAAACCATAACATCCTTAGTTCAGACTACTGCCTTTTTCACAAATCCTTTGTTTATTGTACTTCTTCTTTTACTTCTTAGTTTTGAGTATTTTTATATCACTGAATGAAGGGACGAGTATGTCGTGCGTCATAACAGTATAAGTGCCACCCAAATCTTTGTTTGGCAAAGATCAGGGGGTCTATTCACGTATTTAAAGCAGTGTAGTTGCAGTTAAGTTTCGATTATAACGGCCATTTTTCTATTCTTGTAACTTTGGGATCGATCTCAAATACGCTTGCGTCAAGTAGGTACTAATGCATCTCGAATTCTCGAGAGCGCAATAACGACATTATAGTACGGTGCGCAAGTGTTTTTGAGATCGATCCCAATGTTACAAGAATACGAAAATGGCCGTTTTAATCGAAACTGCAACAGCACTGCAACTGTACTGCTTTAAACGTGAATTGACCTCCTGATTGTCATTGCACTGCTCCTCATTTGAGGCATTAGTTCCTAGGTAAAACTTATTTGCCCAATAATTACCTATAGCAGGAGAGCTGATGGTAAGTTTTGGCATTTTGATTGTATTGTGACTTGTTAATATTTAAAGAGTGAAATAATAAATTAGCCAGATTACCTATTTAGTCAGGTCTTAAACTCCAGGCGCAGGCAAAATTAGCTCGCAAAGAATGGAAAAAAAATTGTTTGTTTTTTGTTTTGTTTTTAAAAAAGACGACTCCCGCAGTAAGGTACAGGCCCTGAGTCACGGGGGACTTCACAAACGTACAAGTCACGGACACAAAGTACTCCCAGACCCGGAACAACAATTTGTGGATCATACAAAGCGCTGTCCCGTGTAGGAATCGAACCTACGACCTCTTGCGTAGCAATCGGACACTCCCACCGCGCCACAGAGGCTGTCGTATATTCATCATCATAAGGCGTATGCATCTAAAATAGATGATTTAAGCAGTATCCGTATGGCAGGCCTTAGTGTGACTGTCAAGTCCAATGCGGGAGCGACAGCAGCGTCCGCATGAAAGGCTGCAACTGAGGGTTTGGTGGCGGAGTTGGTGAAGTGCCCCTTGTACTCCTGTGTCTTTTTTCCCGTTTGTCGGCTAAAGTCTGGAACCAGTACTTTTCATGGGTTTTGCATCCTTTAGCCAGAGACTTTCTCCATTTAACGGTCGTCAGCTACATCCTCCCATTAAGTGGGGTACTATAGAAGAACTATTAGACAAGTTTTCATCATGCCTCAAATACTTACCCAAAAAATACCATCAGCTCTCGGACCACTACTAGCTACAGTGCCCTTCAACCAAAACACAGTGATGCTTTAACATCACTATTCCACGGAAGAATATCTGACACTGTTATACACCCACCAAGACGGACTATGGTTTACACCTACTTACCATTTATCTAGCCGTTTCCCAACAAATTTCTGCCTGTATCAAGTACCTATTGTACACTATTGTCAGCCAAGGTTGCCAACTGAAAATCAGCGCTAGGTGTCAAGCCTAGCGTATGCTGAGGTGGTGACCTTTTCGGCACAGGCTTGCGGAGCAGCATACGGTGTCTACTATTTCTATTAAAATTTGTTGTTTTTTAATTTTTATTTTTTTTGTTCATGTATAATTACTTTTTGTACATATGTTGTTGCATCTGTTGGCCCAGTCCGAGATAAATGTACTTTTCTTTCTCTCTTTTTCTTTTTTTTCTTACACGTTAACTGCACAGACTCGTGCAGACGTCGACTCTGTAAAGGTCACGGTAGGACCCTACCCAGATGGCCCGACGGCATAAAGAAGGTCGCTGGGATGGACTGGACGCGGAAGGCTGCTGTTTTTGCGTACAGTAGAATCCGTTTATTATGACTCCGCATATATTGACCAACCGCCTATTACGACGTAATTACACAACGAAGTTTGGTTTTCATATAAAATTCTTTGTAACAAAGTCGGATATAATGACTTCGCTTACAGTTACATGTCCATATGACCCATTTTTAATACATTTTGTTAGTGACCGACATGATTCTTTACACCTTCAGCAATGTTCGTTGATTCCCGACGACGTTCGGCATGTGGCTTGTTTTTGTTTTGAATCTCAGTGAGTAATTGAATAATTTAGTTGAACGTCACGCATTCTTTTTAGTGACTATTCTAAGTAAAAAAAAAAATACAGGTTTCTTAAGTAAGAAATGAAAAATATATGGATTGTGAGACCGATGCGGTAGCCTAATGGCTAAGGCATCAGTCTCGCAATCGTGAGGTCGTGGTTTTGAATCCTATCCATTATTCTACCGACGTGAACCCACTCCTAACACAAGCCATTGAGCTTAGCTGGAGGGGTTAACAGGATTGCTAGTAATGTGGGACGAAAATCCCACATTGCTAGTTATCTTTTTTATTAAAAAACAAAATGTACTACGTGCAATTTTTATTTTGTTTCTTTAGTAAAATAAGTATTTACCTAAAAAAGAAGGTTGTTTTTTTCACAAAATTGCGTAATATGACGTGTTTTTCTTTACCTTTCGACGTCATTATAAACGGATTCCACTGTATATTAGGAAAGGCTTATGTCCAACAGTGAACCGTTACAGGCTGATTGATTGATTTGATTGTGTCCATGAGGCCTTAGACAGTAACCCAGCAGAGGAGTGATGACTGACTATTAATTACATAATTTTCACTTCTGTAGATGACATTAATTCCGGAGATGCAAGTACTGACACTATTATATTGGCCTGGAACCACAGACCTGAGATGGCAAAGGATATAGAACAAATAAAGAAAGCTAATGGTATATTTATTTTATGTTAACACTAGCTTTTATTTCGGTTTTGCCCTCGAAAGTTTGATTATAATTGATATGGAACCTCTACTTCATCCGTTTAGGAATTGAATTTCCAATAATCCATTCTTATCTATGTGCCAAATTTTAACCAAATCAATTCGATAAGACAAAAAAAAAGCGGCGGTAGCTTAATGGCTAAGGCATCTGTCTCGCAGTCGCGAGGTCGCGGCTTCGAGTCATTCCCACTTACAAACTCATTATACTACCGACGTGAACGCACTCCTAACACAAGCCATTAAGTTTACCTGGAGGGGTTAACAGGATTGCTAGTAATGTGGGACTACAATCCCACATTGCTAATTATCGTTTTATTTTAATAAAAAAAAATAGCAATCCAAGAGACTTCTGAAACCAAAATATTGGTGTGACTTGTCATGAGACCAATGTTGTGCTTTTCTTTGATAAAACCTGCCTGTGGAGGGCTACTGCCTCATTTCCTTCGTCCAAACAAAATATTGAGTTCCTGAATAAAGACATCTACGATTTTAAACCCTGGATATGCAACTGATACACCTTAGGTATGCTGTGAAGAAAAACCCATACTACATCATTTTTCCAGCTGCTCTCCGAGATATCTTCGGCACCAGGATATTGGTGACAGGTGCAGCGACCACCACCTCAACCGAACACGTCATAAGATATAAGGGCAAATTCTTACATGTTGGAGGTAATCCTGACTTTATGAAGGTTTTTTTTACATGTATACTGATCCTCAACTCAAACGATAGTCTTTAAGTCGTACTCAAAAGTATTTCTGTCGCTACTTTTCACCCTTAAATGACAGCGACAACATGAGAATTAGCGGCGTCTCAAAACTAGTTCTACTTGACCGCATTCAATGGAGAGCATCTCATATCATCTCTTGATTAATTGGTATTGCGGAGAGATCTCAGTTATCTTTGCGTCTTTTAAAGAACCTTCTACAGGGGCGTGCTCAGAGGAGCGGGATTTGAACTCCCCTCCCCTCCTTAAATTACGTAAATCCCTCTGAAAAATGATCCTAATTACGCCTGGAGTGTTCTGAGGAATTGTCTGAGGAATTGTTCAGACTAATTTCACCAGCTGAGTTTCGTCACTGTACAGATATCCAAGTAATCACGCCCACCATCTTACTCTACACTTAGCAATCCACCACAGTGCCTTTTTAAACGCCATTTTTGTGGAATCAACTGTCGCCAGCTGCATTTAGATCGATATTAAAAAAGAGCCTACTGTTTTCTAAAAGGCCGGCAACGCATCGTGGCTTTTTAATGGCCGCAAATGCGAAACATGTGGTGAAGTTCCAGTTCGTGGAAAGGCATATTGCATACCAAGTTTTCGGAGGCGCCACCATCACAGTAGGTGACAGCAGCTGTCGCAAATTTCCTTTATTGCGATATAAGCAGCTTTTTTCTCCA
This sequence comes from Herminia tarsipennalis, assembly GCA_945859575.2. Lineage (NCBI taxonomy): Eukaryota > Metazoa > Arthropoda > Insecta > Lepidoptera > Erebidae > Herminia > Herminia tarsipennalis. Next base: position 14,142,063 of record OX243859.2, on the reverse strand, counting down.
CAACGCTATCCCCCCCCCCCCCTTTCTCCCAACTACGGCCCTGAGTGGGGATTTAACTTTTCCCCTTACTTATACTTTCAGCAACAACTCAAAAACCTACTCGCACTATAGGAAGAACAATATTTTCCTATCCATCAAGTCTCATTCCAAATTTTGAAGTGACTGAACGAAAACCAACTCGCACTGCACTGGCTACAGTTCAAACAACAAATCTGTTATTTAAGTTCCTAAAAATGATTCGGCCACAGACCACCAGAAGTACAGAAAGTAAGCTTCTTAAGAACCCAGTCGACCAACGGACACATAGACATCAAATTCAAATTCAAAATTCTTTATTGACTTCGGTACTTATATAGAAAGCAAAACATTACAGATATTTAGACGATTGCTTCAAAATCGTAAGGTATGGAGGATAAATTAGACGCTCTCAGGCGTGGTCTCCGTGCCGGAGTCAGTTAACGTACTTTCGAATCCCGCCAGAGACGATTTAAATGTAATGTTTCCAAGCAATAGAAAAGTGGGCCAAAGAACAAGCCAAAAAAAACTCGCGGCCACTCTTTTAAAATTGCCAAGAGTTTTTATATACCGAAGTTCCATTACGTATTTATTTAAGACTAGCGGACGCCTCGCGGTTTCACCCGCGTAGTTCTCGTTCCCGTGGGAATACAGGAATAAAAAAAAGCCTGTCGCCCGGGGTTAGTAAAGATGAAAGAATTTTTCAAATCCGTCTAGTGCTTTCGGAGCCTATTCAATACAAACAAACAATCAAATCCTTCCTCTTTTTAATATTAGTATAGATTTTAATGTCGGGATAATACTGTTGCGTATCTGCTTCTAAGGGTACAACTTCTTAGACACAACACAGCATTTCTATCTCGAAAGACGTTTCGAGATGCCCCGTGAACGATGTCTATCTGTGCGTTGCTAGACCAGATATAATGAAGCTTATCTTCTGTATTGCTGGTGTTTTTTTGACGCGGTCTCACACCACAGAAGAAATAGAATACACCACTGTAATGATGGAAACTACCAAGGAAATTACAGAAATTGTAGAAACTACCACGAAAATAAACCACAGTGTGGAGTATGTCACTGATCCGATGCGAACAATGATCTGTACAACGAATCAGGTAAGTATTCGATGACTTTACAACAATAGAAATATTCCTCATCTATCTACACCTTCTTCCTCCATCTTCGAACAATCTTCCAACTGTTTTAAGTAGGTCTTTGCCAAACAAGGATTTAGATGTGGCCAAAGAACTCTTTCGCTAAAGACTTTTACAACACATTAGGTACGTCATGAGAAACCTATGTAAAATTTCAGCTGTCTACAATCAAGGAAGATGATAGAGGAGCCAAACTCCCCCAACACCAAAATTTTGGGTTACTAGAGGTCAAACCCCTCCAAACACAAAATACGGGAATACTTAAGGTCACATCCCTTCAAACTCAAAACACAGGGTTCCTCAGTGAGGTCCAGCCCCACAAAATCAAATATCTGGATGTTCCGTTGAAGACTTCGCTGAAGATGTTGCAAACGACAAACTCGCTCGAGAGCTCGGAGCAAACTTCATTGATCAATATAGACGTTCGCAAGTTTATGCGGTTGTATAACTATCTTAGGTGAGTTTGTTTGTTGGCGCTATTTTACATGCTCTTTTGTGGATGCCAGTGCCACACACGCTACGATAAACCTGTACAGACGAACTGTACCCATAAATCGAAACGTGTGTGTGATAACAACTGTAGTTATTACGATTTTTTTAAGGCTGTACTATCGAACGGAGTAGTATGAAAATTTGAATAGATTAAATGGAATCGGACGAAACTATGACGATAATCGCAAAGTGTGTGTCGCCTATCAAATAAATATACTACCACTTTTCTTTATGTTCCGAAATCTGGTAGGTTGAATGTTGTTGTTTATTTCCCCTATCCATATTAGGGTGGGGCTAAAACTTGATGTAAGCATTCAATCGACATAGCATTTGGCGCCCCTTAGCCACCTGTCCCACCAACGATGAGAAAGCGAGCACTCAAGAAACGTAGATCCAGATATTATTAGTAGATCATTGTATGTTCACACTGTGCTTACGCTGTCAACTGTCAACACGCGTTCATACGCTGTTGGAGATTTAAAGTATTTTAGTGAGTTATTTCGCAAGAATTTGTGATTATGTGTTTCTAAAGTAAACTTTATGAAGTAAAAACTGTGTAGAAGTGTTCGTAACGTGAAGTGTTCAGTGATTTAAACTTAAAATAGTGAACAAAATACGATATTGACATCAAATCTTCGAAAAGTTTTTTCACCCACCCTCATCTTTTTATAAAAATTACATCTGACGTTTCAAAAAACTGTCAATGTCAAACGTCAGACAGAATGTCATTTGACGTTTGGAATAGTGTTGCCACAACACAAAAATAATTTTCTGCCATGAGCATCGAAAATGGTAGAAACTTGACCGGAGTGGGGAATCAGGCCCCAAGTCAATTAAATATAAATGCTGATTGCAATATGAATAAAACTTCACCAAAAAAATTTGTTCAGCAAGTATTTCATCCAAGTCTGTTCACAAGGACAAGACATCCATCCCTGGGAGATCGATCAACCGGGAGTTTAGAACCCAACCAACTCGCATCAAGTAAGGAGCCCAATGAATCCACAAACAAAGAATGGCAAACAGTTTCTCCTAAACACCAAACCCCAGGAGCTAATAAACGAAGAAGGGTCAACATGTCACCATCTTCTGACCCTGAAGAAATACCACTTCAAAATAGCTTCTCTCTGCTAAAACCGGAACAGCTAGATCAAAATCCTCTCAGCCAAGAAAAGGTAGAAGTACGAAAACCTCCACCTGTCGTCCTATATGCTGTCCAAAATATTGCAAAATTAAGTGAGCTGATTGATGAAGTTCTGCAAAAAACAGAATACTCATACAAAATTGCAAACCGTACCCAGCTACGAGTAAGTTGCAATAGCATTAATGCCTATAAGAAACTGATACAAGTAATCAGAGAACAAAAATTAATTGGACATACATTCACACGTAAAGATGAACGACCATACAGGATTGTCATCAAGAACCTGCATCCGTCTACACCAATCGAAGCTATCACAGAAGCTATAGAGAATACTGGAAACAAAATCAAAGGTGAGATCATTAACGCGAAGCATGGTCCATCTAAAAAGCCTCTTTTCACCTGGTTCGTTAACCTAGAGCCAAGCCCCAATAACGCAGCAATAAAAAGTCTTCGCTACATATACAACACCTCTATTACTATAGAAGACCCCAAACGGAAGAATACTATAGTCCAATGCAAACGATGTCAACAGTATGGTCATACGCGCAACAACTGCATGAGACCATTTAGATGCGTCAAATGCGCAGAGAACCATAATACTATTGATTGTCCTAAGAAAGATAGAACCATGCCATGTAAATGTGCCTTGTGTCACGAAGAACATCCCGCAAACTACAAAGGATGTAAAGTTTTTCTCGAAATACAAGAGAGAAAACATAAAAGAAAACACTATAACATAGCCAGAAATGAAAATATTCAAAAATATAGCAAAGAAAACGTAAACAAAAACATCACAGCACAACCCCGTACACCAGTATCTGCAGAACAAACCTACGCGCAAGTAATGGCTGGCACGGCCTCAAACTCACTTGAGAAACTTCTTATAAAACAAGCTGAAAAGCTAGACCTACTCATACAAAACATGGGCACACTTATGAGCCTATTGACTACTGTCATTAATAAATTACATCCATAATGGCGTCCTTAAGAATAGCAACATGGAATATAAATGGTTTGTTAAACAACAAAACCGAAGTAAATACTTTCCTAAAATGCCAACATGTTGACGTACTGTTAATATCAGAGTCACATATGACGGAAAATAAGTCATTTAACATAATGGGATATTCTACATACTCCACATACCATCCAGACGGAACTGCTCACGCGGGAACTTCTATATTAATAAGAAATAACATCAAACATCAACTACTAAGCCCATACAGAACACCTCATATACAAGCAACCTCAATAATGGTGCAAGATAAGCAAGGTCCTTTAACTCTAACATCAATATACTGCCCACCAAAACATAAAATAAAAAGAGAACACTTTGACCACATGTTTGAATCTCTAAGCGGCAGAATGATCATTGGCGGAGACTGGAATGCCAAAAATATCCAATGGGGCTCTAGGCTCACAGTAACACGTGGAAGAGAGTTGAAAGAAAGTATTGATAAAAACAAACTTAAAGTGCTTACCACATGTCAACCAACATATTGGCCTACAGACTCTAAAAAACTACCTGATCTACTAGACTTTTTTGTATACAGGGGTCTAAACACAAACTTTCTCAAAATAGAGAGTTGTCTGGATGGATCATCAGATCATACACCGGTTATTGCCACAGTCAGCACAACAATTATTGAAAAACTAAACAATAACTACCTATGCAATAGATGGACAGATTGGATATCCTTCAGAAAATACTTAGATGACAATATAAACCTTAAAGTAAAACTAAAAACAGAAGAAGACATAAATGCCGCCACAACAACATACATCACCAACTTGATACAAAAGGCAGCATGGTTAAGTACACCCGCGAGCCTCCCATTAAAAAAAGATACATGTCGCAACTTACCTTTGGATGTAAAGAAAATGGTTCTGGAAAAAAGACGCTTAAGAAGAGTGTGGCATTACACTCGACACTCTAAAGATAAAACAGTGTTTAATAAAGCTGCCTCCGAATTAAAAAAATATTTACAAGACATTGAAAATGATAGTATCCAACAACTTTTAGAGCAACTATCTCCTAACCACAATAACGAATACTCTCTATGGAAAACTGTCAAATCTGGTCAAAAACCTAAATTGCAACAACACCCCTTAACACTGGCAGACGGTAGCTGGGCTAGAACTGACGAAGAAAGAGCCGTAACTTTTGGAACATTTCTTAAATCTGTCTTTACACCAAATGTAAGTGAGATAGATTCTAACTTAAATCGGGAAATCATGTCATACCTAGACAGTGACCTACAACTAAGTCTCCCCCTGAGATGCTGCACACCAACTGAGGTACGACAGACCATCAGCGCTCTGAAATCAAAGAAAGCTCCCGGATTCGACCTCATAACCTCTGAAGTCCTTCAGCAACTACCAAGAAAGGCCTTAGTGTTTCTGACCCAACTGTTCAACGGCATATTAAGAACTTCAGCCTATCCCACAGCATGGAAAGTATCTCAGGTCACTATGATTCCAAAACCAGGAAAATCTCCACATATGACATCATCATATCGGCCCATTAGCCTTCTCCCTACAATTTCTAAAGTTTTCGAGAAATTGCTAAAAATACGATTGGATGAAATACTCTCAGAAAACAACATCATTCCTGACCACCAATTCGGATTTAGAAGTAGACACTCAACTATAGAACAGGTACATCGTGTTAGCGATAAGATACGGAAAACAAGGAATATTGCGCTGGGGCTTTCCTAGACATACAACAGGCTTTTGATAAGGTGTGGCACCAAGGCCTGTTGTATAAATTAAAGAAACAACTTCCTCACAACATCTACACAATACTTAAATCCTACCTGGAAGATCGAATGTTCTTTGTCAAAGTAAATGACACCACCTCACCACTGCATAATATCAGCGCAGGAGTTCCACAAGGATCAGTACTCGGGCCAATCTTGTACCTCATTTTCACTGCTGATGTACCGCAATCAGAAAATGTGATGACAGCTACATTTGCTGATGACACTGCAGTCCTCTCGTCAAACAACAAACCTGAAGATGCGTCAAAAGCTCTGCAAATCCACTTAAATAAAATTTACAAATGGATGTGTATATGGCGTATAAAAGCCAGTGCAACAAAATCAAATCACATCACGTTTGCATTAAGAAAAGGAGATTGTCCCCCAGTCAAACTAGGCGAAGACACACTGCCTCATAACACGGTTGTAAAATACCTTGGGTTTCACCTTGACCGCCGACAAACATGGAAATACCATATCCAGAAGAAACGGGATGTATTAAACCACAGATTACGGTCACTCCAATGGTTACTGGGTAGAAAATCAAAACTATCACTAACCAACAAACTAATGATATACAAAGTTATCCTCAAGCCAGTGTGGACCTATGGGATTCAGCTCTGGGGCTCCGCTAAAAACAGTAACTTAGAAATCCTACAAAGATTCCAGAACAATGTATTCAAAACAATCACTAGTGCCCCATGGTTCACTAAAAGCACAGAATTGCATGAGTACCTGGAAATGCCTACGGTTAAAGAGGAAGCTGAACACATGATCAAGCCCTACAAGCAAAGAATTTCGACCCATGAAAACAGGCTTGCAAAGATCTTGAGTGATCCACTGCATCAGCGTCGGCTAAAACGACAGCACATATGGGACTAATGTCTATCAAAGAAATCAAAGATGAAGGTGGCTCAACACTGGTTGTGTGTGCCTAACAAAATACCCACTTCTTATAAAATATCTGCTCATGGTCGACAGACCGATCGCACGACAGAATTATAAATATTAAAAAAAAAAAAAAAAAAAAAAAAAAACACTGTGCCGGCGAGACCTCGCTCAATACAGCATCTCTTGTTTCAACCGACGGGATCTACAATATACATCTATTGTACGTTTAGTGAGCGATATAATCCCAACTTGCTTCTCGCTTATCGCCGTTGGTGGGACAGGTGCCTTAGGCTGCCTGTCGATTGAAGCGGAAAAACGGAGAAATATTAACCAAGGATTGTCCACGGTAGCGGAGCGCCAGGCACCCTTAAACAAGACATTTAAGGGCGTCCTAGTCGATGATTCTACTATACAAACGCGCATAAGTGATTACTCCTCTGTTTACGGTCATAAGTTAATGCCTAAAATTAAAATCAATTTGTTTTATCATAAGCTAGGCCTGTAGGTGGCCATAATTGTTGAATAAAATAAAATAATATTTTAAAGGTTATAAGCCTTAAAACATTGGAATTTCGCCAAAATTGTTGTTCAAATTGTTAACATTCTTTAAATTAAAATGTTGAAAGCCTTTAAACATTTGTTTTAAGGCTTATAACTTTCAAAATATTAACTTATTTTCACTTGACTATCTACAAGCCTAGTTTATGATAAAACGAACTGATATTATTTTTAAGATTTGACTTACGACCTCGTACAGAGGAGTAATCACTTATGCGCGTTTGTGTATCATCGACTAGGGCGCCCCTAAACAAGGCGGCCCCAGGCAAAGCACAAAGGCTGTAAAAACCAAACAAAACACAAGCGAAGCCGCGGATAAATATTAACTAATAAAATGTTCTGTGTATACCAGGAAGCTCCAACTTAATAAGCTACAGCAAACTATAAAAGAACAAGAGTCGCTCAAAGCGAGTGCATCAATCGATGGTGGTACAAGTGCTACAAGTAATCAGCCGGCTGAACTTTTGTCGTAAGTAGCTTATGTCGTAAGGCGTACCCAGGATTTTTCGTGGGGTTTTCCGTAAATTGGGGGGGATGGGAGTTTTGATGGTTTTGGTGGTGGTGAGTTTCAGAGCCAGACAACGAAACTTCTTGAGAATCAAGTCGGTTAAATGTCTTTTGTAAAGAAAGTTTTAATATTTAATCTTATACATAGATTGTGTATACATTTTCGTAGGTAGGTAGGCTTTTAAAGTCCTATAATTTGAAAATTCCACTCCGCCTGTAAAATCATTATTTTTCTCAAGACATCGTGATAATGAAAAAAATAATGATTTTACAGGCCACTCATTAAAGCGTATAATATCCAGCATTTTGATTTTTTAACCAGCTGAAATTTGACCACACCTATCTGTTAGACCCTGTATACATGACTATGTCTTTTAGATTGTAGTTGTCCCTAAAATATATATAAAAAAGAAAAAATTGCTTTAGTATGCTCCTTTCCATGGCTCTCTGACATTTCGTAACTTTGTCCCAATCAAAGCCCAGGTTTCACAGCCATATGCATCGACACATACTGACACTGAAATAATGAAATAAATTTACGGCCGGTCTAAATCAGGCGCGGATCCAGAACTTTGTTCAGGGGGGAGGGGGGAGGCAACGTGTGACCCAACCGGCCAAGTATGAATCACTCGCATGACGGGTGGGGGGGTACATTTGATTCAACACCAATACACCAGCCACCACCGTCAATTGCCGGTCCAATCACGCTAAAACAGTGTCAACATTCTCCAGAAAAAGGTCTTTCACTCGAGTCTGGGGGGGGGGGGGGGGAGGACAACTGCACCTATTGCCCCCCCCCCCCCTTGGATCCGCACCTGGCCCCAATAACTTGTCTACCGGTCCCCATCTGTAATCCACAAACAGTTATACCTAGTCTGGGTGTACTTTGTGTCCCTAAATTGTGTTTGTAAAGTGCCCCGCGACACAGGTTTTTTTAAAAAACTATTGTTAACAGTTACTTACTAAGATATTCAGACAGGTCGTAAATCGCTACGGATCCCACTCTACAGAATGCTCTTGTACACGGCTTCTTTACATTACACCAAATAACTTCGTAATATAATTTTTGAAAAAAAAAGTTACAGATTAACCCTTCACCCTACCACCTACTTTTGTCACAACCGTTTACCACACATCCGAGAGACCTCGGAATAAAATCGATGTTTCTTTGTCATGTTTAGGGCCTAAACCTCACAATAAACAACGATTTTACTTCATTAAAAAAAATTTTACAAAAAAATATTACCGACTTAAAAAATAAATACAAGGCAACTAAAGAGCAAAAAATAATATACCTAGAATAACAAAAACAAATTAAAGTTGGTGAAAACATTTTAAAGTTGGTGCCGAATAAAAGATAAAGACTAGATACCTACTATCTCATGGCACCTACTTCAATACTGATATTACAAACTTATTTAGTGTGAGCACAGATAATAAAATACTATACTAGTAGTGTGAGTGAATATATCACAAATCACCCAGTATCCATCTCTCTCTAAGGGCGGTCCGTGACTCTGTGGCCACCAAGCAGATGGAGAGATCATCGAGGGTGACCAACGTTACCACTGTCAGGTATTTAATACTTTTAAAAAAAAACAAACACTTAAATTTAAGCAGCACTTCGGTCCTGCGCCTAATCTCTCTCTGGCCGTATCGTATTTTTGTTGCTACAGACTATGAGAGTGAGGGAAACGCATACACATCTCCTGAATAGTTGGCATTATTTTATAATATGTGTGTAATTTCCATATCACGGGACTATGGAGTCCCGGACTTTAGAAAGGCATGTGTTCGGACGTAAAAGACAATTTAATCCATATAATCATTTGTCCTGACTGACTAACTGATTCATCAACGCAGAGCCTAAACCGCTAGGGTTACAAACCTACAATTTTAGCAGTTGATGCCTTTCATTTTGTCAACATTTACTAACAAAGGTTTTTTAGAAATTCGTCCCTCCTTAAAGGACGAATTTCTAAAAAATCTTTCTTAGTAAACTAGGGTTTACAAGTTTGAATGAAACTCCGTCAGTTTTGATCGGTTTCGTCGGTTCGTCGGTCGGTTAGATCGGTAAAAATCAATAGAACTCAGTTTTTAAGTTAGATCTGTGAAATTTTGTATTTGTAAATAAAGAAACACGTGTATCAGCGTTTTAATCGTACACGATAAATCAACCCTTCAGGGGGTAAAATCAAATAAGCGCGGGAAGCCGCGGGCGACAACGAGTTTTCTTATATTGGTATTTACCTATCTCTTTTCTCTATTCCTCTACAATATGTTTATAAAGAATTCCATCAAGAAGAGTAGCGACATCGCATGTTGGAAGGACATTACCGGCGAGACGCGCTCCTGATGACGATCTCCCGAGCGCTCAGAGCCTTGCAAACCAGAAAATTGTAGCCAAGGTGAGTTGCCCTATAAACTTGGATTTTTGGATCGAAGACAAGACAGGCGTACCAGTCTTATTGCGGAGTTATGTAAAAGTAACCCTGTTTGCATGTTTTATTTTCGCTTAAACCTTGAGGAAAGGTATGGAGATAGTAAGTCCCGGGGATGGATATATAATTGTTTTTATCATGATGCCGACATCCACGCGAGCCGCGGTTGAAAGGCGTATGCAGCGATTAAGGCACCTGTCCCACCAAGTGAGGAGTAGGGATTTTATCGCTCAAGAAACGTACATACTTATGTAGATCTCGTGTAAACAAAAGAGATAATAATAATAATAATAATAATGTTTATTTCAATTTCTTAGGTTAATTACAATTGTTGAATTTGAAATTTCCATTTAAACAATTGTTTGCTTGTGTTAGGAAATTCCATTTCATTGAGATACAGATAATAATATAGTAATAATTTAATAGTTGATCTTAGACCGTTCCCACTGCCGCGTGCCGGCGAGTACTCACTCTACACTGCATCTCTCTTGTTTACATGGACGGGATCTACAAAATATATCTATAGATGTAGTTTCTTGAACTATCGGTACTCGCTTCTCGCCCATCGTTGTTAGTGAGACAGGTGCCTTAGCATTATTCGCCAATATATCGTATGCGTAAATTTTCCCCGTTTTTGCAACATTTCTCATTGCTGCTCCACTCCTATTGGTCGTAGCGTAATGTTATATAGCCTATAGCCTTCGATAAATGGGCTATCCAACAGTGAAAGAATTTTTCAATTCGGACCAGCAGTTCCTAAGATTACCGCGTTTAAACAAACAAACAAACAAACAAACTCTTCAGCTTTATAACATTAGTATAGATTGAACTTCCTCTCATCTTGTCACCACTTTGGCAGAATCCAGGCCTAAAATACTCCCGCAATTCCTAAGGTTGTTTGATACAAATAATGGTAACTGCTCAGTGTTACGTCTGCGGGCTGACTTCGAAGCATATCCCTGAAGATTCCAACTGCTCGGATGCCTTCTCGAGGAGAGAGTTCCTCTCGCTGGAGCCGTACGACCCTCGCGTCAGAATGCAAGCTATACGGTTCAGGAGATACTGCAAATATTATCATGGCTAGTGTGTATCAAGCTCTGCTATTTTATCTTATTTTTTTAATCTTTTCCTGTATAGGATCATGGTGCCCCTTCGCCGGTAGGAGATGCGGGTTTTTTTTTTTGGAAAGGTAAGCAATGTGGGATTGGGTCCCACATTACTAGTAATCTTGTTAACCATTCCAGTTAAGCTCAAAGGCTTGTGTTTGGAGTGGGTTCACGTCGGTAGTAGGTAGGTATAATGGGTAGGATTAGAACCCGCGAGACAGATGCCTTAATTACCGCTTTATTACCGCCGCATTCAATTCGTTCGATACCGCTGAGTCAAGTGTAAGAAGCTCGTCGCGGGACGGGGACGGGAAAGGGGGGGCTCGCTTATATGAATTTCGCGCACCCTTCAACATAGCCGGGCCCGGATTGCCCCTCATAGAAATGACTAAAATTCTACTTACCAAGAATGACATAACACGTAAATGCGTATGTACTTTTGCGCATACGCATTTACGTGTAAACAAACCCAACATGATTCTTATCCCAGATATTTTAGAGTTATTCATTTTTTTAACGTGATTACGTTTAATAAATCGATGATGGGATACACGCGCGAAAATTGCAGCGACATGACATGCGATACAATTGGAACTAATATTATTAATTGGTTGCTAAGCAACGCGAAAGTCTTCAATGCTTTCTTATGACGTCATCACGTAAAATTATCGCACGTAAACCGACTTTACAGACAACCATTTTTAGTCAAATGAGCTTTAGGGTGAATTATAAATATATATATATATATTACGGGTCTTAATCGCGTGAATAATTTAAGATAAAATACCTTGTTTATTGCTCGACGTTTCGACTGTATTGCAACGGCCGTGGTCTCTACTACTAGAAAACTACCTGTGACCACGGCCGTTGCCAGTAATTTTGTTACAAGGTATTTTACCTTAAATTATTCACGCGATTAAGACCCATAATATATATATTTTCATAATGTGTACAAATCGCGAAAGTTTATCAACATTTAAGGTTCATTTCCGAGCATCGCGGCCGATCGCGAGCCGCTCGCGGCTCACGACAAGCGGCTGACGCTCGCGGCCGATGCGACAATATTCTGTGTGCGCGCGCAGGCCTACGACAGTCGTCGGCCGCGCGCGTCTGTCACTTACCTCAGCCGCTTGTCGTAAGCCGCGAGCGGCTCGCGATCGATCGCGATGCACGGAAATGAACCTTTAGGGTGAATTTCCTCAGTCCCTGGCCGTTCGAGCACCCAGAGGTACCCCACTCAATATTCGGAGAGTTCACTGAAGGCTGCTCGGTGCGGTGGACGGATGCCGCTGGGGCCTACACCCAGAGGGCCTGCAGGATCAGACGTAACCCCATGAGAGGGAACCACTTGGCTAGCAAGAGGATGGCTCAGCTAGAGTATTTGCTAAGAGTGCGTAAGATTTTTTCGTGAATAATTTTGCAGGTTCGGAGTGTTTTGAGGTAGGGTAAAACTACATAAAACGCCCCACTTTTATTTGAAATCTAATAAAAACAAAAATATGAATGCTATAATCAAACTCTTTAATACAAAGTATTATTTGGTATTCTGACAATAGTTCAACAAATATTCATCTCAATAGATGCTGTAGATTTGTAGAAATTACGATTTTTTTTAAACCTTGGGTGGGGCGTTTTGTAACGTGGCTGTTGGCTAATATGACTCAGTCAGACATCAGCCTGGTCTAAGTCATTCGCGCTCCAGGACGCCTACGAGAGTCGTTCTTTGGTATTTTCGAGACATTATCTGTAATAAAACATATGATGACTTATTATTAAGTAGTTCAAAAACTGGGGCGTTGTACTACAATCAAGGGCGTATTGTCAACTTCAATGTGCAAAACGCCCCACCAAGGTTAAATTGCTAGTTTCAAGGTTATAACTTTGAATGCACTTTATAAACAAAGGTTATTTTATCTATTTTACAAGAACATATATCATTTTAAATCAAAATATAAAGATATTAAAATATACAAATTTGTTTAACACTTACCGCAAATTGTTTCGTTGTCCAAATTTCGTAATATTTTTTAATAGACGCGAAATATTTACGTGCACTCGGCGGCTATGTTGCGCGGCGTCTGACGCCTATCCCCGCACCTCGTCGCAAGCTTCATAGCTCCGCTAGTATGAGTGCTAGAGTAGTGGGGCGTATTGTCAACTGGGGCGTATTACCGAGTTTTACCCTACTCGTGACGAGCGAAAACATGCTACGCACGAATAGTCACGCGGTCTTGAGCAGGGATGTTACAGAGCTTCGACTCCTATTCCGAGTCCGATTCCGACTCCGATTCCGAGTCCGATTCCGACTACGATTGCGACTCCGATTCCGATTCCGATTCTGACACCGATTCCGACTCCGATTCCGACTCCAAAAAGTTGGAACTTCCGATTGATTTTACACTTCCGACTCTGACTTAGGCTTCGACATATGGTAAATGTAATCTTGGATAATATGAATATAATACCATGAATATAATACATAATATCCATGATTACAGCTTTCTAGTACGAAGGGTCTCTGGGCTAACCTGGGGACAGACAAACCAGCAGATGGACGGACATAGCCAAACTATGAGGGTTTCATTTCTCCCTTTTAGCTACGGAACCTTAAAAAGCTGGTTCTCTGTTTGACTCGTATGTATGTACTTATTAATTTATACATAGTGATTTTCTTAAAAACTACTAATCAGATTTGACAAGGAGTTTTCGTTATTCAACTGCGTATTTTTAGGGTTCCGTAGTCAAAATAACAAAAATGGAACCCGTAGGTATAGTTTCGTCATGTCTGTCCGTATGTTACGCGTTGTTGTATGCTATATTGCGTTATGGCTTACTTTGATAGCTACATAATAAAAATAAATATTTTAGGGGGCACTCCATACCTCTATGTGATGTAATTTTTTTTTTAGCAAACAACAATGTGTGACACATAATTCGATAGGTCATTCAGAAACATTTTAAGGTTTCGTATAAACTTTTTGATTATGTGAATATTTTTGGAAATAATCGCTCCAAAAATTGCATAAATTGTTTCCCCCCCTGCCCTTGGTTTTATCCGTGTTACCAAAACAAATTGAAAAAAATAAATAAATAAAAGGTAGCGCTTAACAAACACTTTAAACTAAAATTATTTCGGACATGATTGGTTATACCGTCATTGAGATGTTGCTGAAAAACTGCGTTTCTCAACAAAAGGGCGTAACCCTACACTGACCATGGTTCGACATGCTCTTGCCCGGTTTTTTTTTTGTTCTTTTGACGTCCAGCTTAGACCATAAAGCACTAGAGTTACAGAGTAAAGTCTGTAAAATAAGATTGAAATCGATTCGTTTTCCTTTTAAAAGTTTTTTTATTTCAGCATTCTTCAGAAGGCTGTATAGAAAGTCCTATGGCTACTCTCCTACCTTTGACAAGAACTATTTCTTTATTCGCGAGGTTCCACGCTTGCGTGTGTAAGGGTAACTGGTGCAACGCCGGCTGTGAGACCACGCCACAGATGGTGGCCATTTTGTTGTGTAGTTGGTTTTGGAAGTTGTTGTAAAGATTCTGTGCTAATTGAGAAAAGGGGGTTCGTTTGTCATGCTTCGTTTTAAGTATTAAAATGTGAATAAAGTGTTGTTATTATATAACCTATACTTAGGTAAAATGTATTTTTATTTTTTAAGAATTTTGGCAGCGATAAATATTATTGCAAGAGTATTGTACCTCTCGCGATGGATGCAAATGCCAGTTGTACCTATTATTCAGCCCGGGGGCAGATTCAGAACTTTGTTAACGGGGGGGGGGGGGGCAATTGTGACTAAACCAGCAAAGTGTTCGCTCGCTTGAGGGGGGATTGGTACTTGATTCAACACAAGGTCCACCAGCCACCACCACAAATCAACCATCAAAATTCTCAGAAAAGAGGTCTTTCGCCCTTGTTGCTTCCCCTTGGATCCACGCCTGATTAAGGCATAGATCTTTATTGGTTTTGTCGCTATAAACACAAGAAATACACACAGATAGACATCAGAATTGTATTCTGAAGGGGGGGGGGGGGGGGCACAAGAGGCAAATGGCAGTGCCGTATCTAACATGCTTACGACGGTGGTTTTGCGACGGTGTTAAGTTTCACTCGACATCAGCCAATTGTGAGTTGCACGCACGACGGGGGAGGAGGTAGGTACCCAAAAATACCTTCGGGGGGGGGGGGAATAGGCAAATGGGCAAATTAAATTTCATACAATGCAAGAAACTCAGTATCTACACAAACACAAAACGAGTGTCTGGGGGGTGAAGACAAGTGAAGTAGGAACCTGCGTTAAACTGTTAACAACTCCTCCTTGTGCGTCTGTGGTTATAAAATACTAAACAATCAAAATTATTACATAACAAAAATCCCGACTGCATGAAATAGGTAACTATAATATTTTGGTGTCAAAAATCCGTCCAAAAATGTTACTCTCAGAACTGAGACGAATCTAACGATACCTTATAAGCTAAAATCCTTCAAGCCATTTAGGCTCTACATAGGGCTCTAGGGATTCCCAAACTATTTTAGGCAGGAGACCCCTTATCAAAAATAACATGCTACCTACCTCAGAGACCCCCATGGCCAAAAAAAGCTTATCAACTAGTTCCATTTTTGTAAATGTACAAATATGATGATGATTTTTTAAAATAATAATAACTGTAATAAATAATAATAATAACTCCATCCATTAGCAACTTGCTTTAAAGTACAACCTTGGGGAAACAGGTACTTACCGTATTACAGGTATGCAGGTGCACCCGACCCAGTACTCGAAAATGGTCGGTCCACAATGTACTAGGATCGATCTATCATCACTGACAGGACTATTGTCGCCAATAAGCCTGACATAGTGATGGTAGATCGATTAGAGCGCCGCGCAATGAATGTTGACATCACCATCCCACATGATAACAATCTCGTGAAGGCAGAAAAAGATCAAGAAATAAAATATCTGGAAATATCTGGGGGTGGGATGTGAATTCAGCGGTCATTGTGCCGATAGTTGTTTCTGCCTATGAACTAATCGCCAAGAGCCTCGACCAATAACTGCAGAGGCTCACGTTAGGTAGCTAGGTCAAGGGCTCAAGATATTATTTTATTAGATATTATTATTTATAAATAACGAACGGCACAGTTGGATATTTGCCTGAACTAGGTGAACCTGTGTTTCAGGCGAGAAAGTAATAAAGTATTTAAAATAATACTTTCTGAAACTAAAACTAATCTTAACTAAAAATATGAACTGTTATCATATATAAAACAAAGATAAATACATTAACTTATATTATGCTAAATACAAAGTTAGTGAGAAAATTGGGCCCTTTATTTTGTTACCACCAGTAAATCCTCCGTCTGTTCGTATGACATAGCTTGTGATTGCGAACAAACGGCTATTTTACAACTAAAATAATTAAGATGGTATATATTTATTATTCGGTTTATTCTGTTATACTAAAAAGGGTCTATAAAATTAAAAAATCTGTTTGTAAAAGTATATCTTGAGGTAGAATTAGATATGCAGATTATACATATTATATTTTCGTCTCTTGTTAGGTAATGTTAGCATTGAAGGTGAGCAGCTTATGTTGTTTTAAAATGACATTTAGTAGGAATAGTAGGAATGCAGTATGCTATTTAGAGAGTTATGATATAGATCTAAGTTTCTGAAAGAAGGAGATCTATACAAAGCCATAATAGCTGCGTCTGAACCAATTTGGAATATGAAACCATTGCAGTCTTGCAGAGCTAGCTCCGCTCATTCACCAAATATTATAAATACTTAGGGGGTATTATGAAAATATTTTACTTCCGATACCCATAAAATAATTGAACCGTGTTAATTAAATCATTTATTATTGGAATGATATTACCAACAATACACACCACCGCTGTTATTAATTTCGATATAAGAAGTAACTAACAACAACAACATTACGTATTTGACATCTCAACCAGTATAATATAAACTGTGATGTGATTATTGTTTTAATTCATTAACAAATTATATGGTGCTTTTATAATGTGTTATAATCATCTCAAGTCATTTACATGTGAATTACAACATAACCTGTAAGTACTTTTACTTTGTCATAACCTATTTCGTGATACAATTATTGTTCACATTACTTGGAACACAATTGGCATATAGACATGGCTACTTGCATAGCCATGCCTGTTAATATACTTAATATGTAAAGAAACTGTACCCAAGTACCTACCTACTTCTATAATATCAATTTATTCTGTCTAAAACAATTCAGTGTTACAAACATTGTTCGCGTTACTTAGGACACAATTATTACTTAAAGATATGTCTATCTACTTATGTAGCCATATCTCTCACACGCAAATGGCACATTTAGGCGCCTCTGATTTCTTTTTGCATTCTTCAATTGAATGCCCGTCTTGACCGCAATGACCGCATGTAGAATCAGGAGTCTTGCAAGTTTTAGCTGCATGTCCGTACTGCTGACATTTGTAACATCTGGTTACTAGCGTGAAGTCACGTACAGGGCAGGATGTCCAGTTAATGAAAACTCTGTCTTGAGTGATCAGGGCTTTATGAATGACTGCTGAACCTTCCATGATGTAATTATAGGTCACTGCGTCTTTCTTGCCAGAAACATTTTGAAGTTGGTGCCATGAAATACTTAGTAGTCTTTATGTTTTATTCGGCACCAACTTCAAAATGTTTAATTAGTTTTTGTTATTCTAGGTATATTATTTTTTGCTTTTTAGTTGCCTTGTATTTATTTTTGAAGTCGGTAATATTTTTAGTATTTTTTTTTTCTGACTTTTTAATGGGTTGGTTTGTAATTCACTTAGAGTACAATAGGCTTATGTCAACTGCTCAAATCCTTTTATAAAATATTGCTTACCCCGATGCAGGGCCGTTAATTGTTGAGGAGTTCACATGATAGTTCACTATCAGATCATTTAATAAAATAAAACGAAAATATTGAAAACTTGCAAAGTTATAAACCATTCAAGTTGTCTTGTGTTATTCGCGCTATGGTGTTCACTGCATCCCGTAGTACGTAACCCATGGTTACTATTAAAAAATAAGTGATGATTACTTTTTTAATTGAAGTTTATTTTCTTAGTGTTGCAAAAAAAATTACATTTATATATTTTTTTTATTCGTTAAAAAAAGACGACTCCCGCAGAGGATAGATAACTAGGGTATCCCAACGAAATATATTTTTTAAATTTATTTATGATACTTTACTCGATGAATTAGACCGAAATAACTCACATAACCTAACGTTCTATTCGCAGTCGGGTAAAAAAACTATAAACCTGTATAAAATATGTCTACATTGGAATGTAGTTTATGTAGTCATAGCCCTTAGCTCCCATTTAGAAGCAGTACCCAGCGCCCCTTTCCCGATATTAATCAAATAGAGTACCCTTCCTAGTTATGATGTTTATAAGTAATACTCACTTACTGACGGATATTTATCACTGCAAGATAATCCTGGCTTAAATAAAGTGTACAAATATTCTTAAATTGTTTAGCGGTGGCGGTTTCATTTAAAATAAGTGCAGTCTGTGGAAAATCGACATTTATTTATTTATTCTTCACAATACAAGCTAACAGTACAGACCAAATCGCGTATATGTTACATCAGTAGAGCATGCGTTACATTTAGCTTAAACAAGGCACTTGAAATAATATCGGTAGTTGAATTAATGGAAAACAATAAGTCAGAATAAAATAAAATAATTGGGAATACAATGTCAAAGTAGTAAGAATTGCTGATATTGATACATTAAATCGGATTAGAATAATAATCTAGATTAATATTATTACCATCACTTATTTAAATATTGCATTACATATTGTATTATAAGACTAGGTTTATCATAATATATGTCAGCATCTGGACAGGTTTGTAAAAACTTATTTATTAAATCAACAGCACGAGGTGTGATTGTGTCGAGCGCCATGACGGTGCACAAGTAAATAGTCTATGTTGCCGCCGGCCGATACCACGCATTTAATTTACAGGCACGTAATACTGTATTCTCTGGACATGACTACTTCTGTAATCATTTTAAATAAGTGCATGGGTAAATGCAGGAATAATGGTTGCTAACTAACTTTTTTAGTATTACAGACATAGGTAATTGTTATACCTTTTTGAAATGCTTAAAACGAAATGCTTAATTTGATACCCATATTGGAGTTTTCTAAACAACTTTTTTTTCACACTTTGACTTTTATTTTGACATATCACAGCCACCATGTTTGTTTTTTTCAAACACCACCTATCTAAGAACACTTGGGCGATCAAGACGAATCTAACGACGTCTTATTTGTATAAATCCGTTCAGTGGTTTATGAGATATGAGGTAATAAAGAATATTAGGTACATAGGTAGGTACAAGATACGCGCGAAAAACATAACCCTTCCTTACAGTCGGGTAAAAAATGAAATAGAGATGACATATGAAATGAAATGAAATATTTGTTATTTGCTTAAAATGTAGGTACATATCATGTAAAGCATTAAGATTACATTGGTTCCTTAAACATATTGTAGCTTGCGACGTGCAAATCTTACACAATGTTTACAAAAGTCAAAAACAAAAGATGAATCTGTGGCGCGGTGGGTGTATATCCGACTGCTACGCAAGAGGTTGTGGGTTCGATCCCTACCCAGGATAAACTTTGTACGATGAGCAAGATGGTTTATTCTGTGTCTGGGTGCTATTTATCTATCTATAATATGTATGTATTTAGAAATATATAAGTAGGTATGTTTATCGGATGTCTGGTTCCCATAGTACGTGCTCTGCTTAGTTTGGGATCAGATAGCTTTGAGTGAGTTGACCCAAGATATAATTTTAAAAAATATGAAAATAGACAGGTCTTTTGTAACCTGGTCAGACAGCGAGTAAAATGATTATCCTAGTAACCACGATTTTAATTTCTTAAAAAATAAATGAAAGGGCAATCATTTTATTTCGTCAGGAAAAGCATTAAAGATGCCCACACATTGCATTACAATTCTTTAAATAGATAGGTATGTACCTACTTAGGTACATTGTAGTCATATTACAGTTAACACAATCCTATCTGGATTCCTTGTATTTGGATTATAAATGTCTACGGCATAATGCATGTAAACAATTGTATTAATCCAACTTCTGTATTTTACCATTTGTGAAGAGAAATAAATAAATAAATTTGATTTGATTTGATAGGCTTTGACCCAAAGTTATATTAGAAGCCATCAACATCATCCAAGAATCTTTAAATGTTGGGCTTATTGTAACTGTCTTTCAATATCAGAATATCTTATAGAATTTTATAAGGTACGGGTCTTAATCGCGTAACCCGTGACCACGGCCGTTTCAATACGGTCGAAACGTCGGGAAATAAACAAAGGTATTTAGCCTTAAAATAATATATTAACGCGATTAAGAGTAGCTTTAAAATTCTATAATAAGTATGTATAGATGATGTATGAGATGAGATATTACTGAATAATTTACCCTTTAAATAGGTATAGATGGTGGTAAACTGAGTTATCAGTTTACTGCCAATATTAATTGGAGAATATCAGTTATTTTTCATACACGGGGTTGGCAAGGAATTCTCAATTTCTTCTTGGTTGTCTTCACTATATTAGGTATATAGGGGCCGAAAGCTCGCACCCTATCTGTGAATGACTCATCCAAAAAGGATTCTGCAAAAACAACTTGTGAAAAGCGCATTCCTTTTCACACAGGCTCCATTAAATACCAACTGAATACACAGTTTCAGTAGGTACAGCATTTAGGCTGTTCGCTGATTCCCTTGCGTACCTCACCGGTGGGTGTATCCGAACGCGCCACGTCAACCAATCGCAGCGCGACTAACAGGTGGGCGAGACCGCCATCTTGTAAAATGTCGGAGGGAAAAGCTTTTTTTATTGTAAAATTTATGATTTGTTGTTTTGTTACCGAGGATTTGATTGTTTGTAAGAAAAACTTTTGTGGAATGGAAATGACTTCAATTTGTTTTTCTAAGCCAATTGCTGAATGGGAAGGGAGGGTAAGAATAAGAAATTTGAAGCATTTTGTAATATTTATGTCATTGTGGATAATAGCCTCGATAAAATAAAAAATAAAATAAAAAGAATCTAAGAAAGATGCAAGAATCATGTCTTAATTACCTAAATATGATTAAATGTACCTACTCTTTAATAGGCAAACACAGCATACATTTTTAACAAGGTGTCTATTAACTTTTGTAATTTAAAATGTGTCAGCAACTGCTACTGTATAAGAGGGACATTACAGGCATTGTAGTGTATTAGTACTGTTAATCGCATGATGAGTTCTTGTAAAGCTGTCCGAAATGATGTTGCCATATCGCCACCGTTAATTTCTCACCAAAACCGAATTACATGAGTACTTAATTTAATAACAAAAATTTTACAGCTATAGTGAACAAATTTCGGTTATGGATCGCTGGTGCCTGACGTAGGTATAAAATTACCTGTATCACACGTCACCAGGCCTCCAATCAGAACACAGAAATATCTACAATTACAATAGCTATAGACTAAACGTTTGGGTACAGCAAGAAAACAAAATTATAATTAAGGGTGAGTGGGTGACTGAGTGTGTGCGCGTGCGCGCGCTCGCGTGTGTGTGTGTGTGTGTGTGTGTGTGTGTTTGTGTGTACTATAGGTATATATATAGAGCATCAAGTGTTACTTTAAAACAACCAAAAGCTCCTCGGTCTCTGAATAGGATCGTTTATGTAGCCATTCCGTTACAGCGCTATTGCCTTTATGTGTGTTTAAGTTATGAATGTGGACAACTTTATGCAATTTTTTATATAAATAAGGTCCTAAAAATACAAAAAATCTTCTGCTAAATGAAGTTTTAATTTGTGTGGATAAAGCAACTAGATGATTGCGACGAACGATTTCTCTCGTATATTCAGTTGAGGAATGTTGTTTGAGAACCACAGCCTTAACGAATAATTGCCTAACAGTGAGAACTTTGCAAAAGTCAAAGAGCTTATTAGTAGGATACAAACGTGGCTTACCCCAGCATACCTACCTTTAAGACTGCTCTTTGAGCGCGCTCAATCTGTATTAAGTGGGTTTTTGCAGCACCACCCCATGTAGTAATACAATAGCCTAGGATAGACTGACACGGTGCTAGGTGTACTATTTTTAGGACGTGAGCGTCAGCTGAGTGACGTAATTCTTTAAATACATAAATGAGCTTACGTACTCTACTTGATAAGTAATCAATGTGGTCCTTAAAAGTTAATTTACTGTCAATATTCTCTTAAGTAAGTAATATACAATAAACTGTACAATACAACCATTAATAAGGAGCAAAGAACTAGGTACATCCATTTATCTTTATCAGTTTTAAATAATCATCGATTGAGTAGTAAGCTCTTTGTATAAGATGTCTCTTGACCACATTCTTAAAAAATCTTCAAAATCAATTATTAATTCCATTGTTTGAAGTATTCAAGGATACGTCAAACAGTGGAATTATATATTGTTATATATTTTTGCTTAAAGATTTTCATATTTGAAGTTTCTATAACACATAGCTACAAAAAACACTTATTTGCAGGATATTTTCTTTAATTTCTGTAACATTTATCAACAATCACCCTCAGTTGAACACAGAGGCGCCCCTCACGTCATAAATCAGCGCTGTAGTACAATTTCATTGCCGCTATCACTCCGCCATCTTAGTTTACTAGTTGCTTCGGTGTGTGTATCCGAACTAAGTCGTTAGATCGCTGATAAAAGTTATTTTACTCAAAAATTATTCGAGCAATTTGCTGAGGCGAAAAGAAAATGGCGGGGATGGTGGAATTTTCTCGTTTTATCGTTCTCGTGTAGGTAGGTACAAGTGTAAATCACTCTGTAAATTTGCCAGTGGCCTTGTCTGTGTTATGATGATTCTGATGCCAAATGAAGGTTCTTAATTCCGTTTTAACCTTGAAGGGGTTGCAGAAGTTTTTTTTTTTTTAATAAATAATTAGGTACATTTTCCGAAAAATTATTACCTATATTTACTAAAATTTTAATAAAAATGTTTACCTTTATTTTACTTTAGTATGAAATCTCTTTCCAGAGACCACAAATACCTTTAGTTGTGAAAAA
Organism: Herminia tarsipennalis; assembly: GCA_945859575.2. Classification (NCBI taxonomy): domain Eukaryota; kingdom Metazoa; phylum Arthropoda; class Insecta; order Lepidoptera; family Erebidae; genus Herminia; species Herminia tarsipennalis. The sequence continues at coordinate 14,118,849 of OX243859.2, read as the reverse complement.
AAAGTATAAGTAGATATAATTTTGAACAGTAAATACAAAAACGTAGATAAAAAAATTGTAGACGTTGAATTATTTTTAAAAATAAAACAGGTTGTACGGAAACACATCTAAGTGACCTACGTCAACAGCAGAAAAAAAAAAATTAAAAGTAAATGAGACAAATGGGACTAATGCATGTATTTAACCAATAGGGCAATTAAGCGAAGAAGCATTAGAAACCCGTAATAAAGATTTTAAGATTTTCAGAGAATTTTACAGTCGTGAAACATTTAGAAAATATAGTTGTAATCGTATGTTCATTTAATTAGATTCCATGATTTCGAATTTAAGGCAGAAACCCGTACAAATTAAAAATAATTTTCATCAGGATGCTATAGATATAGATGTTTGAAGAGTCGGCACTCTGAAATAAATTTGTTTTAATTTAATATACGTATTTTTCCGAATTGAATTACTTTTTTATTTGAATTATGTTACAAACATGTTATTTACTACATATTTTTATGCCTGAAACCATTAAATTACGAAAACATAATTAATATCATGTCAGTGTGCGGCGTTCAATAAACAAACTCTTCAGCTTTATAATACACACATCAAAAGTGTCTAGGGATCAAGCATTTTTATGCGGATTTCTTGAGATTGAGATGTGGCTTTGTAATAAATTTATGATTTTATAAATTTATATGGATCCTTTTTGGTGCATTTCATAATTTGAATCAGGAACTGTGAATCAAATTCGAGTAAAAGATGAAAATCAGCTGTCAATATTTTCCCTATAAAAACATATAACGCATTGAAGACATTATTAGTGCTACTGTTTCCCTACTACTGATTAAAACCAACGTTATTATGGAGCGGCGACGTCATTTAAGCAGGGAAGAAATGCTCAGAGCCGTGGGAATGATAGAAGCTGGTTCCCGGCAACGTACTGTGGCTTTAGCTCTGAATACAAGTCAGAGTGTTATCAGTCGACTTTGGACACGTTACCGAAGCACTGGTACCGTGGCTGAGCGCCATGGAGGACGGTATCGCTGCACCACACGGAGACAAGACCGATACATTCAAATCTTAACTCGAAGAGGTCCAACAATAACCGCCATGATGTTAGCCGTGAGGCTTCATCACTCTTCAGGGAACTTAATTAGCGACCAAACAGTCAGAAACCGCTTGCATGAAGTGAACCTTCATTCCCGAAGACCGCTACGGGTACCACCTATAGCAATGCACAATCGTAGGATTCGATATCAATGGGCTCTTGAACACAGAAATTGGGCAGAAGAACAATGGCGTTTCGTGTGCTTTTCTGATGAGTCTCGTTTTGGTATGTAACCCCTGGACGCCAACAGCGATTAAAATCCTGCCAGGAAGTCCATCCTTATAGTGGTGGAACCATCATGGTATGGGCGGGTATTTGGATCGGCGGAAGAACTGAGTTGATTTGGATCAGAGGCAACCTCAACGCTCAAATTTATGCTGAGACGATTGTATCAGACGTCATCGTTCCTCTACAAGTGCAAATCGGTCCCTTATTTCAGTTAATGCATGATAATGCACGACCGCACACCGCAAGAGTTGTAAGACAGACTCTCGCCGCAGCTAACATCAATGTCCTGCCCTGGCCTGCTCAGTCGCCAGACTTGAACCCGATTGAGCATGCATGGGATATGCTACAGAGAAGAGCTCTGCCGAATATGGAGGGTATCCAGTCGCAAGAAGACCTTTTTTTGTTGTTGCAACGAACATGGGCGGCCATTCCACAGCGTGATTTGGATGAACTCATTTTGAGTATGCCAAACCGATGTTCTTGTGTTGTTAGTGTTCGCGGTAGAAACACGGATTATTAATTGTTTAAGTTACCCAATAAAATTTTAAAGAAAACTGTTATTTCAGTCTTTTTTTCGAACTTTAATGTTAGTGGTTCAAATGTCAAAAATCCCTTTATTAGGAAAATGGCAAATTTCTTTATTAATGCAAAGGTGACTTGGTTTATCGTTACTGTGACAAACGAAAACACTTTATTTGATGAATCCTTAAAGAAATAAAAAAAAAAAAGTCAATCAGGAGAAAAGTTATTGCAAAAATATATGTTGATCCCTAGACACTTTTGATGTGTGTATTAGTACCTATAGATTATTAACACCCATCCTTTCGCATCGGGGGTCAAAATCCCCCGTCCCAAGCCATAATCATTAAAAAAACAGAAGCATTTGTCACCGCAATTAGTAAAACAGTTAACTGCTTGTAACGATACAAATAAATGGGGTGAAGATATACTTTATTATGAACATAATTGCGTGACGGTGAAGATGGGAGCCGCGGGCGTCGTTAGACAAAAGTTTTTAATTGTTTATGGTTTGGTAACTACTAAACCACTGGAGCGATTTTAATTAAATTTACTTCAGTCAATTTTTGGCCGCAGTATCATCGGCCTAAAAATCAGTTGAAGCAAAAAAGGTGTAGCTAGTAGTAGCCTGTTTTTAGGGCTCCGTAGCAAAATGGAAAAAATGGTACCCTTGTAGTTTCGTCTGTCTGTCTGTCCGTCCGTATGTCATAGGCATTTTACTCAAAGACTACACAATGAAAACTGATTAAATTTGTTGAAAAGGTGTTTTGTAGTAGTCGCTACTTAGTTTGATAACTAAATAATAAAAATAAATATTTTTAGGGGGTTTTATTTATAAATATTCCATTCATGTAATAGAAGCTGAAAAAAAGATTGAGGATACTTCAAGGTGTGTGGTGGCACATCATTCGACAGGTAGGTACTTATTTTAAAAACATTTTAAGGTTTTTAATGAACATTTTTGACTAAGTGAATATTTTTAGAAATAATCGCCCAGAAAGTTTTGTAGCCTCTGTGGCACGGTGGGAGTGTGTCCGACTGTTACACAGGAGGTCGTGGGTTCGATTCCCACACGGGACACCACTTTGTGTGATCCACAAATTGTTGTTCCGAGTCTGGGTGTACTTTGTGTCCGTGACTTGTATGTTTGTAAAGTCTCCCGCGACACAGGGCTGGTACCCTACTGCTGGAGTCGTCTTTTAAACTAAAACTAAAAAAAAACTAAAAATGCTAAGCTACACTCGAAAACGTAACATCATACCTACTGATATAACGGCGTAACGCTGCCTAAGACTACTCACATTAGAGTTCTTGGAGTTCACCACGTCAGAAAATTAATATAGGTACAACCACCATATTACCTTAATTATTGGCAAGGCATCTAAATCTCTGGACTTCATAATGAGAATATTTAACATTTCTGTACAATTGTTAGAAGCCATTTTGAATATGCTTCCAACATTGGCACCCTATGTACAATATTTACATAGATCGTACGGAGGCTATAGGTACATAGAAGGTTTATTAAGTATATTTGTTAAAAGATACCATACCATTCCAGGAACTATGCGGAAATGTGCAATATTTTATCTCATCTATACTACCTAATATTATAAAACTGAAGAGTTTGTTTGTTTGAACGTGGTAATCTCAGGAACTATTGGTCCGAATTGAAAAAATATTTTTTTGTTGGGTAGCCCATTTATTGAGGAAGGCTATAGGCTATATAACATCATGCTACGACCAATAGGAGCGGAACAGTAATGAAAAATGTTGCAAAAACGGGGAAATTGTACGCATAGCTGTCCCGCGCAACTTCGTATGCGGGTCTATTTTTCCCCGTTTTTGAAACATTTCTCGTCGCTACTCTGCTCCTATTAGTCGTAGCGCGATGTTATATAGCCTATAGCCTTCCTCGACAAAAGGGATATCCAACAAAAAAAGATTTTTTCAAATCGGACCAGTAGTTCCGGAGATTAGCGCGTTTAAACAAACAAACAAACAAACTCTTCCGCTTTATAATATTAGTATAGATAAGTACCCAAGATTTCCACTAATTACTTACAGACAAAATTCTTTCCTTGTTCCAAAACAACAAGTTTGTTTTGTTACATCATTGCTTCCATATTCAATTGTCTATAATGTACCAGGATTACCGATCACGCGAGCAGATCCGCGGGGAAGAGATAAGTATCTAAACAATAAACAGTGCAAAAAAACTACTTGTCACGGCGCTATGATCTATAAAACTACGAACAATGGGGCACTTGGAGTTGAAGACAATTAAAATATAGTTATAATGGTTTTTACGACAGTTTGCAAATGTTATTTGTCTCAGGGGGGAGATGTGCTAGGGTGGAAATAAGATGGGTGACCGGTATTGTTGCCAATTGCGGTTTTTGTTTTTATTAGTAGAGGAACGGCCCGTTGGCTTCTTTAATCATTATACAAAAGTATTTTAATTTACCCCTGTACTACATATAAAAATATAAGTACATTAGGTATTCTGGCCCCGGTTTGGCTACGGAAGTCTCGGGTTCGATTCCTGAGTCTGGATTTCAAATTTTTCTATTTTTCAAAAAAGCAATTGTTGTATTTGTAAAGTAATTAGCAAGAAATGACTATAAAAATTACTTCAATATTCGGCCTGCGACATCATAATTTGTTAAAAAGCTCTCTGTAACGAAGCAATAACAAAAGCCGTGATAGTTCTTTAAATATCGACTAGATGGCGCATGCGAGACCCAAACTCGCGAGTATCAAGGGATAGAAAAATTTGAGGTCTAGTAACATAGTCCAGTTAAGTGGTTCGCTTCTGGCCCCGGTTTGGCTGCGGAAGTCTCGGGTTCGATTTCTGTCTCTGGACTTAAAATTTTTCTATCTTTCAAAAATGCAATTATTGTAATTGTGAGACATTTTTTCATATTTATCATAATTTCCAAGTAAACAGTTGTTATTTGATATAGCATAAAATTCTTATACTTAAAACAAACGTAAATATAAATGGCTGGGATTACTAAATAAGACAAAAGACCTAATACAATCTATTTCTATTAAATATTATTTTCATCACTACATAGTATAAGGTCGCTTTCTCTGTCCCTATATCCCTATGTATGCTTAAATCTTTAAAACTACGCAACGGATTTTGATGCGTTTTTTTTAATAGATAGAGTGATAGTTTAAATGTATAATAACATCCATTAAATAGTGGAGAAATAAGGAGCGGAGCAGCAATAAGAAATGTTGCAAAAACGGGGAAAATTTACGCAGACGAAGTTGCGTGGGTCAGCTAGTACTTCATAAAAAAAAATCAAAATTGGTTTAGTAGATCCAGAGATGACGCCCCTTCAACCTAACAAACTCACTAACTTTACCTCTTTTTAATAAATCAGGTATGAGGCGCGGATCCATGGGGCTAGATCCCCAGTCTCCACTGAAATAACTTTTTTTGGGGAATTTGAGAAATTTGATACCAGACCGGTGTGTTTTGGTAATTGCAAGTGGCTGGTGTGCCAATGTGAAATCAAATGCACCCCTCCCGGTCATGAGGCGACTCACACTTCGCCAGTTGCGTCAAAGTGCCTCCCCCTAGAAATAAGTTCTGGATTTATATTTCTTTGGCAAGCTTCTACAGCCCAAACGGCTTTACGGATATTGTTAAGAGACCTAGGCTAAATACTCAGTCAACACTTAACTTGATATCAATGTGACATAAAACACAAATTTTATCTAATTTTATATCATATACTAGCTGACCCGCGCAACTTTGTCTGCGTAAATTTTCCCCGTTTTTGCAACATTTTTCACTATAGCGTGATGTTATATAGCCTTCCTCAATAAAAGGGCTATCCAACAATAAAATAATTTTTCAATTCGGATTTGTAGTTCCTAAGATTATCGCGTTCAAACAAACAAACTCTTCAGCTTTATAATATTAGTATACATTGATATTTACGTAAATTTACGTCAGGTAAGTAGGTAATATTTTATCAGTAAGTTAATATTATCCTTCTACATAGTCAGCTAGTCTCACTTTTAAGATTGGCTAATGAACTTTCAACAAATAAAAGTAATACTATTCGGTCGACTGGCTATACTTGTACCAAACATATCAATCAGATCCGCGCCGAGTGACTTGCACCCCTGACAGACAGTCAGACAATACATATATACATATAAATATTAATATATAACGCGATGTAAAAGTTTACGAGCGAAAACGTTGGCAGGGCCCTACAGTTACAAATTGTTCCCGGTTTTGTAGGGTGACCAAGACTCACTAAAATTAAATATTACTAATTTAGCAAATTATTGTTTCCACATCTTTGTTTGTTCTTTACACCTAAATCATTTTTACTATTCCTGATTTTTTTTAAAGGCGTATCCCCCAGTGAGGTAAAAGCCCTGTGTCACGGGGGACTTTACAAACATACAAAGTCACGGACACAAAGTACACCCAGACCCGGAGCAACAATTTGTGTATCACACAAAGTGATGTCCCGTGTGGGAATCGAACCCACGACCTCTTGCGTAGCAGTCGCTCCGCGCCACAGAATCAGTCGCTCCGCGCCACAGAATCAAAAAAGTCTATATTGTCTATATAGACTTTTATTTAAAAATTATTTATTTTTTATTTTTTTCCCATAGCTTCGTATTTATTTATTTTAACTATGCCTTCTATTTTATTTCCTCATAAGTAGCCACATAACAGGGTTGCCATGCCACTGAAAATCCGCGCTAGGCGTACCACTAAACTAAAGCTGAGTTGGGGACCTTTTTCGACGAAAACATGCTGCACTCAGCAATGGTCTTTTTCTGTGTAAACTATGTTAATCAAGAGTTTTGGAACGAAGTTCCTTATGCGTGTCCGCGCGTTGTGAAAGGGGGCAAGACGGAAAAAATCATACGAAAAGTTGTAACGACACTTTTTGCTATAGTATATTACAATTCCTTCACTAATTAATCGAAAGGAACTTCGTTCCATCCGGGTGTCCCTTGACACCTCTCAAGTTTTTTTATTATTATTTTACAGGTTTATTTTCCCCAAAAATGTTTATCTCAAATTACGTACTTTTTTTTTTAATTAAAAAGGAAAGAGGAATTTGAGATTAAGCCGCATAGCTCCGCAGCTCCGGTAAAGCGATCAGAAGTCTCGGGCCGATTCCTGGGTCTGAACTTCGAAATTCGAATCAAATGCAATGAATGTATCAGGAAATGGAATATTTAACATGTTATTTAAATTTATAATCATCAAAAGGTATAGGTCCTATTAAAAGATAGGTGTTATGATTTTACCAATTTTTAACATCTCATTTTTAGTTTGATCCTCTTTAGATGTTGGACGAGGCTCTTGGCGATTAGTCCATGGACGGAGACCACTATCGGCACAATGATTACTGAATAAACATCCCACATTTCAACAATCTCATGGGCTAAGTCCAAATATTTTATTCAAATTATCATTATTATTATTATCATAACTAATTTTACGAACTCAATCCCGATAAAATATCTGAAAGCATAGCCACAGTATTCCTGTCTTCCCATCTCCCCGGTCCGGTAGTGACGTCACGCCGGAAGCACCCACCGGAAGCTGCGCGATCTGCTCAAAGCACTTGTTTATGTGATCTTGCACTTTTATTATTAAAACTATTAGTTTTTTGGCGAACATGACTCTGCGTTTTGTTTGATTGTGGTTATTGTCTATGGTTGTGGCTTGGGAAATAATAAATGAGGGACGATGGTGAAGTCATTTGATCGTTTCATGTAAAAATATTTTGTCATTATTATTTTTTTCATTTATAAATGAGCGAATGAAAAACTAATAAATATTTTTTTAGGGTAGGTACTCCGATTTTGATAAAACTTAGTATAATGGGCACATACCAACCCTTGAATATGACCACACCTTTCTGTTAGACCTTGTTTATGTTCGTAAACTTTCGCGATTTGTACACATTATAGAATTTTTTAAGCTACCACGGCACGACAGTGACCACGGCCGTTGCAATACGGTCGAAACGTTCCGGTCATAAAATAAAAGGTATTTAGCCTTAAAATAAAATATTTACGCGATTAAGACCCGTAGTATATAAATTTCTATAATGTAGATAGACTTCGTAAAGTTTCACAGAAGAACAAACCGCTAAGTATAACTATATGATATTAAGTTAATACCTACTTAATTTATCCAAATAACCGTCATCAACGCGGGCGGAGCCACGAAAGCTAGTAGCAATATTATTTCTAACTAGCTGACCCGCACAACTTCGTTTGCGTAAATTTTCCCCATTTTTGCAACATTTTTCATTGCTGCTCCGCTCTTATTGGTCGTAGCATGATGTTATATAGCCTATAGCCTTCCTCGATAAATAGGCTATCCAACAGTCAAACATCAATTCGGAGTAGTAGTTCCTGAGATTATCGCCTTCAAACAAAACAAACAAACTCTTCAGCTTTATAATATTAGTAAAGATTTTTTAGTATTTTTTTATACAAAACAGTTGCCACTAGTTACCATAGCGCCCTCTCGTCTCGCGGCTATAAATCAGTTCGTCCCCAACGATCAAGTCGTCTCGCCTCATTGACTCGCATCTACATACCCCATACTCCATGGCCCATGCACTATACGTCCTGATGGTGATACATACACCCTCAGAATTTGACAGCGAAAAGAACTGACTTGTCTTATGTTTATCCAAAATTACGTACGGCGATCTGGCATCGATTATTCACTACCTATTTTTTATTTAAACGATTTTATATAGCACTAAGCAACTTAGGTCAGATAATCTGTACAAATTAAATATAATTGGCAAACTAGAGGGTTCGAGACCACATAAGCGAGCACCTACTCGCTCTGGTCCGATCACCACGCTACGACCAATAGGATGAAAAATGTTACAAAAACGGGAAAAATTAACGCATACGAAGTTGCGCAGGTCAACTAGTTGAAATGATAACAGGTTACCACAGCTCTTAGACAAGTTAGACAAGCTGAAGACCGACTGAAATGAAAGCAGCTCATCTACGATGCTGTAAAAGCGTTCCAGGACGGGCACGTACTTAGCAATGAGGAAACAACTTCTAATTACCTCAGTAAAATAAATCAAAAATGTATGCTTTTTTACTAGAAATTTCATACTTACTTTTTTATTATAATTATGTAACTTAGCTTTAAAGATACCGAGTGACCCGATGTCTTTACCAGGCTCTAAAAACATTAATATATTCTCCCATAAAGACATTGCTACTATTATAATACCAACGTGGAGCGTTGAAGAGTCAGTTGGTGTCGGTTAGCTCGCTATTTATACTTTATCCTATTTGATAGTTTACTTATTTGTATGCACACATTTTTTTTGTAATTCTTTTTCTCTCAGTCGTGCTTTTGTATAAAAGCACGTTTCTTTCCTACCTAATGCATGCCGTGGTAGCCTATAATTAAGGCAGCACTTCTGAATGTATCCATTATTATGTAAATTTGTAAAGTTTAAGTGTATGCTTTGTTGGTTGCCCATAAATAAATAAATAAACTATGAAAAATAAGATTTAGCACTGAATGGAACAATTGAATACTGACATCTTTAAGCATAAATAATGTAGACTTTATTTAGTGTAACTATCTGTACAAACACTTGTCCTGACTGACTGTAAGCCTACACTGCTCAAGCTACATACCTGAAATGTTAGTAGTTTACGTCTTTTATTAATTAGTCCCCTAAGGTAATAAAACAGGATGCGATTGTATGAAACTCCATCAGTTTTGAAGTTAGATCTGAAAAATTTTGTAATTGGCTTTTTGGTTCAAAATGTTGAAAATGATGATGTTGTTTTTTATAATACTTACGTGTTTTTAAAATTAACCAAGAGGGCGTTGCCGCGAACCACAGCTTTTTGGTATCTCAGTACCTACATATAATTTGGTCACACATATGTTAGAGATTTTATCACTTAACTAGCAGACCCGCGCAGCTTCGTATGCGTAAGTTTTCTCTGTGTTTTCAACATTTTTTATTGTTGCTCCGCTCCTATTGGTCGTAGCTTGATGTTATATAGCCTATAGCCTTCCTCGTTAAATGGGCTACCCAACAGTAAAATAAATTTTCAATTCGGACCAATAGTTCCTGAGATTACAGCTTTCAAACAAACAAACAAACTCTTTAGCTTCTTATTATTAGTATACCTAGATTAAATTTCAAGCTTGATGCCAATTTAGATAGGTACTGTAACCATCAGGCCAGCTCTTGAGCAGGTACCGGGGGTGTTCCTCAGAACTGTTCTCAAATCACATCTAAACGACCCGAATCGGTCGGCCATGAAACTCGCAATTTACGAATGACATATATTTCTTTTTATTCTGTTAAATGAGTTTTATCTACTACAATGAGGTCTAATGTGAGAGAAGTGGATCATCTTCAACCCACATGCCACAGTAGGTACCTACTTCTTACCGAATTCAAAATGACAAAATCATCGACTACTTAAAACAGGTGTTCCCAAACGTTTAACACAACGGAACATCAACCCCAAGTTCGTGACGAGTTAATGAGGGGAGAGTTCAATGAATCTGACAAACAACTCATTTTATTTCGTAATCCAAATGAATGAAATGACAACTACCAAACAACTGACACATTTGAATTATCCAACGAGTACCTATCTATTATTGTTGTTCATGTAAAGAAAAACGCGGAACCCTGGTAACTTATCTTAATGACTTAAAACACCACTACCACAGAGAAGATTATCTCTTTGTTGGATTCTATCGTAGTGTATGTAGGTACGGTGCAATATATACTAGCTGTCCCGCGCAACTTCGTATGCGTAATTATTCCCCGTTTTTGAAACATTTCTCGTCGCTTATCTGCTCCTATTAGTCGTAGCGTAATGTTATATAGCCTATAGCCTTCCTCGATAAATGGGCTATCCAATCCAACAAAAAAAGGACCAGTAGTTCCTGAGATTAACGCGTTTAAACAAACAAACAAACAAACTCTTCTGCTTTATAATATTAGTATATATATATATATATATATATATATATATATATATATATATATATATATATATATATATATATATATATATATATATATATAAATATTTTTTTTTTTTTAAAAATAAAGAAAATATTAACAGAGTTGCTACTTTCTATGCTAGCTGTGGTTGCTTGTTATTGAATGAGCACAAGGCATGTATTTCTAACTTTATTATTGTTTATGATCTGTGTAACATTTGTTGGCGAACCTAATTAAAAAAAAAAAACATTCACAATAGGGTCACTCGTGTTAAAACTTAACCAAATTACCAGAATTTACTTCAAGCATTAACTTAAACTACAACTGAACGGTAACCTATCACATTCGAGCGAGCACTCCTGTCCCTAAGCTCGTCACTTAACGACTATAGGGGTTGTAACTTATTTAACGCAAACTGATATTTATGATGTACTCAAATCGATTTAGTTCTGTTAATGTTCGAATAAAATAAAGTTAAAAGTAGGATGATAGATGGGATGGCTTAAGTGATTGAAAGTTACAATGAATACATATTTAATTATCAGTTTTAAACACTTCGGGCGTTCGTAACTTATAGCTTTAACACGCATTTTGAGCTTAAATTAAAACTACAGGTTGTAATCAAAATGGAAGACTTTATACACATACTAGTGGAATATGTCCCGTAGGTATCATACCCTGAGAAATCGATTAATGGCAGGTGTACCTCCAGAGAATGGGGCACTTAGTATTATTTTATCCAGACCAACAACAACATCAGAGAGCTGTGAGCGCTTGTTGTGTTTCGTGTTTAGAATAAATGTGAAGTTAACTTGAGGGCTCCTATGGGGCTGGCATAGTCACCTAGAGTGACTGAAACCCGTTAAAACAAATAGATTTAAAAAAAAAGTAATCATTGCTCCAACCGCAACGTTCCGCACCTCAAAAGGAAAAAATGGAACACGCACTCTGTTGTGCGTCCGTCCGTCTGTCTGTCTGTCAAGACTCTTTATCTCCGGAATGCGTGAAGATATCGAGTTGAAATTAAAATCATATACTCAGAACTCCAGTCCCCTGAAGCAGTTTTAAAAAATCAACGTATAAAATAAACGACCGTTTATGCCGCGAAGAACATACATTTCGACACTCTCAAGGAATCAAAATTTGTAAGGTATTCTCTGGTATTTTCCGTTGATCTGAAAATTGGCAAGTGATAGGTAGGTACCGTCTTAAGCTACAAGTATGGAAAAGTATGAAAAGTATACATTTAATAAGTAATGGAAGCGGCGGTAGCCTAATGGCTAAGGCATCGGTCTCACAATCGTGAGGTCGCGGGTTCGAATCCTACCCATTATACTACCGACGTGAACCCACTCCTAACACAAGCCTTTGAGCTTAGCTGGAGGGGTTGACAAGATTGCTAGTAATGTGGGACTTAATCCCACATTGCTTCTAAAAAATAGTTTCTAAAAAACTGCAAGACTGGATTCCTTAACTATTTATAATTTTTACCCACCTACAGATTTGTAAGGAACCCTTGGTGGACGAGACTGACTCTCACTTGTCCGGCTTTTAAAGAAAATCTATATACTATAGGTATCCATTCAACCAACACAACATACCTACTAAATAGCCAATGTCAGAGACAGGAGTGTTATGATACCGAACCGACGGCATAACATAGACCGAAATTTCAAAAGCCACCCATCTATGTTCCTGACAGTGTTAATTTTTTATTTATTTATTTTATTTTTATTTATTACGCAAATTTTCGCTGTTAGGATACTATGGAATACAAACTTAAATCGGTATAAACCGCTAAGTGAACAATACGATACAATGAAATACAAAAATAATAATAATAACTATAAGCATAACAATAGTTATTAGTAGTATAATAATAAAATAGATAATTAAAAGGAGAGAATCATATAAAACAATAAAGTGAATAAATACAATAAAACAACGCAAATTCACTAGAAAAACCGCTTGGATAGATTACGCCTGTTGGAACGCTGATAACCTAATATGTTTAAATTCAAATCGCTTTGACGTATGAGAGTATTGAAGGATTTGCATACGCGTAGCAAAAAAGAGTTTTGACGGTAGGTAGAACTCGCAAAAGCAACGTGGAGGAGAATCGGTTTGCGTTGTACTCTGCTATGCGTTAGAAACCCCAAATTCATCAACAAATCAGGGCAGTCAATATACCCAAGCAAGTCAAGACCACGTCCGCTATGAGCCTTCTTTTTTATAGTGGAAGAATATGAAATTTCTTAACAACGTGTGTAATAATCCGGGACATATACCTACGCGACTTACTGGAGAAAACGGAGGAAATGCTTTTGGCTACGTATTTATTATAGTTAGGATTCCAAATCTGTGAAGCGTATTCTAAGTGGCTTCGTACTAAGCTGCAGTATAATATCTTAAATGTTTTTAAATTCTTAAAATCCGTAGCCAATCTTAACACAAATCCAAGTGCCTTCGTCGTTATTAACATCTTCCTAACAGCTTACCACAAACCCCCCATTTCAAATTAACAACTAATCAACCCAAATCTCCAAGATTCGCTATTCTATGGCACTGGGCACTAAATTAAAATGGCAATAAACGCCAGTAATGCCATATGTGGTGGCAGTAATGAGCAATAAAACTGGACACTGGCAATTATCTGCGGACAACATAAGGGTATTGACCTCAGGGGTCAGATAACACAAACTGTCTTCTGATTAGGGGACGAAAATATAGATACAGTTTTCAATGGTACACAATATACTGTATTGACTGCCTCTGTGGCACGGTGGGAGTGTATCCGACTGCAACGCAAGAGGTCGTAGGTTCGATCCCCACCCAGAATAAAACTTTGTGTGATAAGCACGATAGTTTATTCTGTGTCTGGGTGTTATTTATCTTTAATATGTATGTATTTAGAAATATATAAGTATGTTTATCAGTCGTCTGGTTTCCATAGTACAAGCTCTGCTTAGTTTGGGATCAGATAGCGTTGTGTAAGTTGTCCCAAGATATTTTTTTTTTTTTTAATAAAAGATAACTAACAATGTGGGATTTTTGGTCCCACATTACTAGCAATCCTGTTAACCCCTCCAGCTAAGCTCAATGGCTTGTGTTAAGAGTGGGTTCACGTCGGTAGTATAATGGGTAGGATTCGAACCCGCAACCTCTCGATTGCGAGACCGATGCCTTAGCCATTAGGCTACCGCCGCTTGAATTAGATATTATATTATTATACTCTTTTCATATAAAGACTACCAAACAGAGCAACTCGCAGATGATTCAACGCTTCCTGAATAAAGTACTCAGAGGCATCGTAAACGCGCCCTGGTATATTAGAATGGACGATCTACATCAGGACCTTAAATTGAACCTCGTCGCCAACACTATAAAAAAAATAGCCGAAGCTCATGAACACCGACTTTATCACCATGTGAATATTGAGGCTATCCAGCTCCTCGACAACACGGACATAGTGAGAAGACTGAAAAGGACCAAACCTTTTTTTTTTGAGTTGGAGTAGTGACCATAATATAGTGTAACAGTGCAGTGCAGTGTAATTAAAGAACACGAGAACAAAGTGTCTTCATGTTATTAGAAACAATAAGAATAGTGTTAATGGACATGAACTTAAAATAATATTTTTAGTAGTTTACGTCAAACTCAAATTACTTATTAGTCTCTGTAGACTAGATTGTAATTACAATGGGGAACATCACTGTCCAATATTACAAAAACTATATATTTATCTATACTAATATTATAAAGCGGAAGAGTTTGTTTGTTTAAACGCGCTAATCTCAGGAACTACTGGTCCGATTTAAAAAAATCTTTTTTTGTTGGATAGCCCATTTATCGAGGAAGGCTATAGGCAATATAACATCGCGCTACGACTAATACGTTTGTTTGAACGCGGTAATCTAAGGAACTACTGGTCCGAATCGAAAAAATATTTTTCTGTTGGGTAGCCCATTTATCGAGGAAGGCTATAGGCTATATAACATCACGCTATGCAAAATTTGTTTTGCTTAAAAAATATATACTTAAGTATTTTTTAATTACTAGCTGTCCCGCGCAACTTCGTATGCGTCAATTTTCCCCGTTTTTGCAACATTTTTCATTGCTGCTCCGCTCCTATTGATCGTAGCGTGATGTTATATAGCCTATAGCCTTCTCGATAAATGGGCTACCTCGATAAAGAATGTCCTTAATTTATCACGCAGGATCTATACTTACAAAAGTTAATCGTTTTACTTCCACAATACTTAGGAACATTGAGATAATCAATATTGGGGGACTCGCTCCGGCTTTGCAAATAGGTAGTTTCAATAACAGAGCTATTATTAGCAACCCATACCCATAATATGCCTTATTGTAGGTACTATACATATACCTGCCAACCGGAAGAAAGGAGTATAGGGAGAGGGGTACTTAAAGCTTGATATTATTTTGTTTTATACTAAATTAGCTGTCCCGTGCAACTTCGTCTGCGAAAATTTTCCCCGTTTTTTATATATTTGTCATTGCTGCTCCGCTCCTATTAGTCGTAGCGCGATGTTATATAGCCTATAGCCTTCCTCGATAAATGGTCTATCCAACAGTGAAAGATTTTTTCAATTCGCATCAGTAGTTCCTGAGATTAACGCGTACAAACAAACAAAACCTTCAGCTTTTTAATATTATGTATAGATTCAGACGATTATCTCGATGTATAGTGAAGGTACACAAAGGCAATAAATGATTAAAATAGATCGCCTTTTTGTTTGCCCTCATTAAGTATACATATCTGTATCTAGCGGTTAGGTCTTTTTCACATGTTCCCGTTGCCGGATACCCGGCACTGGCTGCCCGCCAACCGAAACGTGGGAAAAGGAGCCTTTTTTTAAAAAAAAAAAAGATAACTAGCAATGTGGGATTGTGGTCCCACATTACTAGCAATCCTGTTAACCCCTCCAGCTAAGCTCTATGGCTTGTGTTAGGAATGGGTTTACGTCGGCCTTAGCCATTAGGCTACCGCCGCTTAACAACGGCGTTCGCAAAAAAATCTAAAAATCTTCTAAACAGAACAAGTTTGTCGTGTGTCTCCGAAGAGGTGATTGAGCTGACGTCGAGCTGAACACGGCGGACCTTACTATATGTGACTACTTACAACCCGACACAGTAGTTTCCCGTTACACAAACAATACGCAACCCCTTGTCTTTTGTTTGCAACACAAATATTTGATATTTGTAACATTGTCATCTCCGGATATAGTTACCAACCACTTTCAGACGGGCCTGTGGACTGTGACCCGAATGGTAGAGTACTAATCCCTGCCTTGGAAAAATGAAAATATATATTTACAAATAATATAATATTTACAACTGAAGAAGGTAGTTTTTGAACGCTTGACGGTAAGCGTCATGCTAACCCATAACAGTATCAGTGACGCCCAAATCCTTATTTGGCAAGATGTGAATAATAATCATATAATAAAAAATATTTA